>CM057104.1:10886360-12149693 GCA_029959045.1 Taenioides sp. WSHXM2023 | reverse complement strand
GTCTGTCTGAATCCTGTACTTGAAAAAGTTGGCCCAATTAACAAATTATTTAGATTGGGGATACTTGCATGCCATGATACTAGATGTTCCTATAAAAAGGCAGAATAATGACAAAACCAAGCACACATTGTAACTTGGGGGTTCTCCACTTGCTTATTTCTATTGAATGTTATTGTTTGCCTAGAATGTTCCTCAGTATGGCATTAAATTTGTCTATCTCCATGGAGACAAGCGGGCCACACTGCCAGTCCAAGTTGCAGTTGAGATTGGAGTGGAGAGGTGACTCTGCTTACAGTAAGAATGCATGATTTTCAATAATACTTTACAGCAATAAAAAAAGGTAATTGAATACATGCAAGATAGATCAACTTAATTCCATTCTGTGGCACTTTCCAGGATCTAGCATCTCCATGGAAACAAGCAGGTGGCCAAAAAGTTACATAGTGCATCTTTTAATCCAAAATTGAAACATAAAAGTTAAATTAGACCTATAGCCATCAGAATAGCATGGGCTTATACATCATTTTGGTATTTTTTATAGATAATTTTGGCCTACTTTGGTCTGTATATCATTATTGAAGTGGGTTATTCCAAATGACTGGGATTTACAGGGCACATATGAGGGCATGAGTTTGACAGACTGTTACGTAAGTGATAAAGTCTAGTACAACTTTGTGTGTAAATTTGCTTTCGAGCTCGAAGATTAACCCCAGCCCTGAGTCCCACGAGAGTCCTTTCAGATGTTTTGAAAAATGAACATTACCTACCTTCTTTGAGTGTCATTGGAACATGAAAAGGTTTTGTTATGAGTAATATACATGATAGCCTCTTACCTGCAGCCTTGTGTTAGTCACTTGTTGCAGGCGGTGAGTGTGTTATGTAAAATATGGACCCACATAAGAGGAAAAAAAATATTTATGTAAGTATGACTCGTCTTTTTAAACTTTGGAATGTTTACAATTTTTGTTTGTTCAATACCTGAGTCAGCGATAGGGCTAAGCAGTGATAGACTTGTACCAGTGGAATAACCTGTGCATAAAGCATGCATAAATAGTAGTAACATTACAAGCAGGATCATTACTACCACTTATTATAACTACACTTTAAATAACATTAAGGTAATCAAAGACTTAATTCATGCTCTATTATTCATTATGGGTGTTTCTATTGTGTTTCTAATAGGAATGACTTTCCACAGATCTGAATTGTAATGTATGTAAGCAGTAACCTGCTTCCCTTGGGTTTAAGCTATACTGTGGAACATTCTCCATGGAGACATTAAGTGGTAAACCCTCTAGCAGAAAATTTATGCAGTGCACCTTTAAGGCTAATTAAGGTGTACTTATTATTTTGGGTGTAATATTTATCATACTTTTCCTTTGAACCTTTAGTTATCTTTCTACACTATGATAAGATTTGAGCTGTAGACAGTTGAATAAACATAACTTTTATGACTTATAACCAATAATAACATTTGCAATTCTGTTGATAACTCGTGATCTTTGTTGTATTATTTTCAGTGCGAGAAACTAATGAAGTAAAAGTAGCTGTACTTAAGTATAAAATTGTACTTTCTACTCTACTATATTTTTGAACAGGATGAAAAAGTAATTAAGTATTAATGTAATGAATTAATAAGTATTTTTATTATAGTTTGAGACTTGCTGAAAAGGCTGAAGGGTTTATTTTTAACAGCTAGGAAAAAACAAAATTCAGCTCAAATCTTTATCAAAATCACTACATTTGAAGCTTTATTAGATCTGAAAATCTGCACAAAATACTTAAACTTCTGACATTTGTATTTTAATACTTATATTTCATGTGATACTTTTACTTCAGTATTTCTTTGCTTTGGTATCTGTACTTTTACTTAAGTAACAGAATTGATTACTTCTTCCACCCCTGACTGTTTTGACAGCCAACATTTTCTGACGTACATACAGCTTCGGTGTCTTGTTCCTCTAGCCCACATAACTCCATTTTTGTATCTTGAGCTGAACAATCCTGAAGGAATCACAGCAATAACAAACGTGGTACTCTGGTGACGTTGAGAGCTGGAATGCATTGTAAAGAGAGACAATAGTGGTTTTAACTTTAGCCTGAGAAACTCCATTAGACTTAGTGAACCTCTGGCCACAGTTCATCCTGGAAATGACGTCAAGTTTATGACCTGCTACGATGTCCCATGAGAGGCCAGGTGTGTCGATGTAGCTGGCATTTCCTTCACATTTACTCAATTTCACACAACATCTGCTCCGAGATCATATTTCTGTGTTTAAACAAATAAATCAATAAATGTCTAGCCACTTAAATATTTTTGGTACACATCTGCTGTTTACTCAAAACTGGATCTTGGGAGTTTGGCCCTATTTTTAGTTCACTACATTTGTCTACTCTCTGACATTATCTAGCGTCTTTACAAATCAGCGCTGCAACTTTTATGATTATTTTAGCAGCCAACTAGTGAACAATATTATTTTTACACTATTCAAACGATTATTTCCATTGTACACTTTTTTACATTTTGAAATACGTTTTTTACCAGATTGAAATTATGTTCTCGTGAAAAAAATGCTAAAATTTCAAAACTTGATTTTGATATTAAGGAATAGACTCGATACTCAATACAGATGACCATAAAAAACACTTTTTTCAACATTAAATCGTAGTACTTTCTTTTATATTACCGTAAAAGAAAGTAATACACCATATATCTATATAATTCTTCAGTTGTCCGGGTATGTTCCATAGTGGTCCATGGCCTTTGCTATTCAGGAAAGGTTCTGTCCTATGAATGTGACTTTTTTAGTATCAATACCTGCACAAATGAGTATCTAGTTTCTATACTAATTTTAGCATCGATTAGCATCTGATTTTCAATACTTTTGACAATCATAAAATATTTTTGGACATGTGTTTAAGAGTCTGTATAATCCATGATTATCAAAATACAATTAAGATGATTTTAATAGTTAACTAGTCATGATTATTCCAATAGTTGTGGCCCTATTACAAATCCTAATTCAAATCTGAGTGAGTCATTGCTAGCACACATGCTGGTGTTTGAAGACCTCTGCGTGTGTATGTACTACTTACAGGCTCACACATTCTGTAGAGCATAAGCTGACTCTCGTCTCCATAAGACGCATTGGCTTTTTACCAGCTCATCAGCAGATCACTGTGAAGCTCTATCTGTGGATGAAGTAAATATTCACCATTGCCTTGTAATATATTCACATAGTTATGCCCGCTGCAGAAGAGACATTTTCAGGCATAATCAGTGACTTTATACATTATGTGGTTGTCTTATGTGGCTCTGGCTTGTGCATATTGTCTTTGTGTCACTTTGGACCCTCTGAGTCAAATGTATGAAGTGAGATACCGTGTTTGGAATTATGTAGCAAAGAAAAAAGTAAACAACATTTATCTTGCTTACTTCATTTGATGTATAATGTGTGTATATAAAATGTAGAGAGCAGTAAAAAAAAATAAAAGAACTGTACAGAAGTAATCGTTTGAAACAATCTTGATTTCATTTATGAGCCAAATAATCTTTTGATTTTTTTGTCATAATGGACCAGCCTCTGAGAATAAACTACTACTGACTACATGTCTGACGTTGATAATAACAAGAGGGATGTGAGCAGTCCCTTGCCTGCGCTCGGTGGGATTGGTATTTTGTGATAAAGTTTGCTTTAGCACCCCATTCCCTTACACTTACATTTCAGTTTTTTGATTAATATTCATTCATAAATTGTTGTTCTCTTCAGTTCTGCTTCCAGAGTGCATGACTTCTCTTAAAAACCATTACACAAACATGTTTTTTGAATGATGTCACATGTGATCTCCAGCTGTGGGAATGCGTAGTTTCACATGGTCACTTTGAGGATCACTTGCACTTTTGCGTCAATGTAAGTATTACCAAGAAAGACCATAGCATTAGCACAACATGGCGTAGCATTGAGGACAGGTGAGCACTTTGTTAGGAGAGGCATGGGAGGAGAAAGTTGCTGGAAAAGATTAAAATCTCCATCAGTCAAGGAGCCAACTGATTAAATGCAAAGAGCTTAGCTGTGGTTGGACTAGAGCTTCAGTAAAAAACACTTTATGCCAAGAACAAATTTGCACCCAATCCCGTCCAAAAGTTACCCACTGCTAGATTTTATTCATCAAACAATTCACACTTGTTATTTACACATGATTTCACTCAGTGAGACCGGTGACCAGCTGTGAGGACAGGAAATGAAAAGTGCATTTGAGCTGATACATTTACCTTTAAAACTGGGTGTATTATTCTTTAAAGATCTTATGTTATGCAAAATGGACTCTCGTGAGCTTTAAGACGTGTTAGAATGCTGTTACCTGGAGTGTTTTGTTTCACACACACCTCTGAATAACCTTTTATTATTATTCTGTCTGTATCTTCAAAGCTCAAAATGCTCTGTTCCACCTTGTGATGTCAAGTTAACAGCTACATTTTACCTTTAGTTGATTGAGATTGGCAGTCCAAGGCTAAAATCATCTCAATGATTCCAGTGAAGGTGTATGGACCCTGTATTACCACATGACATCTAAAGAAGCCTAAATATGCAGGATTTGTGTGTTAAACGTGTAAATTAAATGATATTTGTGATTAGGAAACATTATAACGTAGATCTGAAAATATCATAATATGGGCCCTTTAAAACTGGGTGTATTATTCTTTAATCAAGTCTAAAGTCTCAGATAAGAAATGGGAGGGTGAGTAAGATTCAGACTGTTGGACACGTCATGATCAAAGAAAGCCTCACAAAGGATTTTCTCATCAGCTAAATTAAACCTCTGAGTGAAAGTACTTGTCATTTGCAAAAGGGATTTCCACTTTCTTATTTGCTGTTCCTGTGTAAAGGGCTCTTGAAGACAATGGACCTACTCTGCTCACCCACTCACATACTCGAGTTTCACCTTAGGTAACCACGAAATACACTCTCCACAGCAATGTTAAAAAAATAGATAAACTTAAAGGTCACGTATTACGCAAAACAGACTCTTGTGAGATTTAAGCCATGTTAGAACGTTTTACCTCTTCAAAATCATTATTAGTCTGTCTACATCTCCAAAGCTCAATATGCACTGTTCCACCTTGCAATATCATGTAGCAGTAGCAGTTTTCAAGTTAACAGCCACCCTTTACCTTTAGTTCAGTACAGATTAACAATTGCAGGTCTGACATTATTCAAATTCTTCTAGTGAAAGTGTATGGACTTTAAAAACACAGTGGAGCACTTCCTGTATTACCATATGACATCACAAGATGGAGCAGTTTTCTGTTTGGGAAAAGAACTTAGCCGAAATATGCAGAATTTGTGTGTTAAACGTGTGAATGAAAACAAAACAACTATGTTTTTGATGAGGACGAGGATTATAACATAGAAAATAACACAAAAAATCGTGCAATATAAACCCTTTAAAATGATCAAATTGTATCATCATTTCATCTCAATATTAACTTTTACTTAAACAATTTTAAAACATAAACATACATACACATGCACATACACATGGTACACTTTAGTTTAGTAGTAGGATTTCTCAATATAACATCTTAAATTTCACATTGCATTTGGCACGTGGTTCAGTCCAGATGTTCCTTCACTTTCACTTGTGTTTTGTAATTGGGATATGGCCTTATTTTTAATCCATGCTTGACTCAATTTAATAGTATTTTCGTGTATATGGGTGGCAGTACTGTGGAGTAAAGAAAACATTGTAGTGTTTCAAATGGAGCTGGAGGACAGGTCAGAATTGTACGGTAGAATTTGCTGTTTAACTGTTTGAGATTGCAGTTTTGTTGACCTGGCACAAATCTGCAATCTGGTTTACCTGACTTACTCTGTTAGCATCATAAGTGAAATTATGTATTAATTGGTGTAAATCTTGGATCTTAAAGGTTCTATATTACACAAAATAGACTCTTGTGAGCTTGTGAGTGTGCTATAATGTTGTTACCTCATCAAAAACATACCTTGAATTGTGTTTTTTTTTCCATTTTTTTTTTTTTTTTCATTCACATATGTTTGAGTAATCCTGCATTATTAGTCTGTCTACATCTCCAAAGCTCAAAATGCTCTGTTCCTTAAAAACATTTAGGAGAAGGTTCACAGAAGTGGGTGGACAGGAAAGTAGTACTATCAATATTTTGTATACCAAGGTCTATCCATGCGCAGGGTGTGGCCATGTTGGATCTTTTTACTCGAAATCTGCTCAGAGTTCTGAAGTGTTTCCAAGGAGGAATTCCAAGATGTATGGATGTTCTGGTGTAAACTGACATGTCAACTTAAAACTTGAAATAAACGACCTCTGCAGATAACTGGAGAGTCGAATAAGAAGAGAGGTCTATTCCCTGACATAGAGTCAAAATGCTACATAACATCAAATCATTTTGAAAGCACACTTTTCCTTTTATTTCTAAATGTCTACTATAACAGTAGTTTCCCCCTTTTTTCTTTCTAATTGTATACATTTTTCATGTACATAATTTTATTCAAATGTATTTATTTAAATAATTTTTAAAAACATAAATAAGACTGAAACTCGACTGCACTGGACTATGACATCATCGTGTCCAAGGTGATTGCTGCAGGCTCTGGCGTCACTCCTCAGAGTTCTTGTGAGTGAAACCTTGTTCCCATTTCAACTCAGAATTCACTTGAACTTCACACGAGAGGACGCGTTTTAGCAAAGCTCCTAACATGAGATTTTTCAAGAGGAAACCGGCTCCTGAGACTGCCCTAGTGCAGCAACTCATGAACCAACTGAGACATGCAGAGGAACAAAACTCTGCAGAAGGAACGAGAGCACAGAGGCGCCCTTCAGATAGCTCTAGAGGTGGCTGTGGATAACTTCTGGTCCATCCAGCAGAAGATGGACACCAAAATCATGGCCTCCAAACTACAGGCTGAGGCTTTGAGGGAGAAAAAAGGAGAACTGGACATGGCAAAGGTGCTGGTCGAGAGGTTAGTGTGGGAAACAAGACAACTGAACTGTACCTCTGTCTGCAAAACACAAAGATCTTCAGCCTGCAGGACCAACTGGAGAGCAAGGAGGAGATGTTCAAAATGGTGAACGATGCACTGAAGTCCAGCTATGGACAGCTCAAAGTTGCCACCACCAGGCTGCAGGCTGAAGTGTCCACGGCCAAACAGAACCTGGAAGTCTCAAGACAAGCTTTGGACCTGAAGGAGCAGGAGACAACAGCTCTGCAGAATGATCTGAGTTCTCTCAGAGAGGGAGAAAAGTGGAGTTCTGCAGGAAGAGCTGAACAAACTACAGGAGGAGATGCAGCTTCTGAGGAGGTCTGCAGAGGAGGAGAAGGTCCAAGGTGAAATTAACCTAGAGGAGCTGAGCAAGGAGGTCACAGCCCTTCAAAATGAGCTTGGAGAGAAGGAAATCTGCCACTCTAAATTGCAGGATGAGTTATCAGCCAAACTGAGGAGAAAAATAAGAAACTTCTGGAGAAGAATCATGCAATGAAGGAGGAGTGCAGACAGTTTGTGGAGATGGCTCAGAAAAGCATAGAGGATCTGAGGAAGGAGCTTCACCTGAAGACTGTAACTAGTGCTTGCCTAGAGAGAGAGGTGAAGGAGACCAGGGAAATGCTGGAGGAGCAGAGGAGCAGACACCAGGTGGAGCTACAGAGCTTGAGGGCATCTTTGGAAGACATGAAGAACCATTCAAAGAAGACAGAGCAGAGGTCTGAGGAGCAGAAACCTCAGACAGACCCCAAGATGGCTTCACAGATCCAGCGCACCATCACAGAACAAGAGAAAGTCCTAACAAAGATTGAGAGGGGCCACAGACCAATTAGCTTCACACTGAGGGCAGGCAGGTGTTCATCAGACGCACCAGGATTATATAAATAGAAATATATAAATAAATATATATATATATATATATATATATATATATATATATATATATATATATATATATATATATATATATATATATATATATATATATATATATATATAGTGTCACCTACTTTTAATAATTTGCTATAAAAAACAAAAACACTATTAACGTACAGAATATAGCCTACATGTGATAAGTCAGGAATGTATTTATTTGGTTTAATGATTTAGGTGACCATCTGCATTTATTTATTCTGATAATTTCTTTAACCAAAAGTCTCTGCTCCTCCTGACTCTGCCACTGTCATTGTCAGTAAACGTTATAGGTACCGGGCTTTATAATAAAGTATATTTTTCACAAACATCTCCAGGGACCCTGTGTTCCTCACCTTCCACGGTGGTTGGTCTCCCTCACCCTCATCAGCTCGGGTCCTCTACCAGAGGCCTGGGAGCCTGAGAGTTGTGCGCAGTATCTTTGGTGTTCCTAGTACTGCGCTTTTCTGGACTGAGCTGTCTGATGTTTTTCCTGGGATCTGCTGTAACCATTCCTCCAGTGCTCCGAGATATATATATATATATATATATATATATATATATATATATATATATATATATATTCTACGATTTCATTTAGTGCCAAAAAATACAAAAGCGGACTCAGTGCCATTAATTACTGCTAATTCACCACTGCCAACGTGGTCCCTGTCAGATTTAGTCACTTGGGTACAGGAACTCTATAGTGCTGTTCACTTTATGTATTTGCCTAAGGACCTAAGACTGACCTTTTCTTGCTCGTGCCAAAATGAAATACACAGTGCGCATGGAGGGACATGTGAGAATCGAATGGAGCACAAAATCAAATTGAAACACCAGACTTGAACGATTCGATTCTTTTTTGAGAATCGTCCCATCCCTACTTCTCAGGGTAACAATATTCTTCTGTCTATCTCTCCTGTAAGGCATAACACAAGAGGAACGCACTGAAAACAATAGGTGTTCTTGTATATGAGATAATACAGTAGGCTTGTGGGCAGCTCTCCACTAGAGGAGCTTAACCTTCTCCAGTGTGTATCAACACAATATAAAACAAAGGTTAGCTCTACTTTTAACAAGACTGCACTGTTTTTTTCACTTCACCTCTGGCCCTCAGTAAAATCTGTTTGTATGTTGCCTCATTCACGATCCCAGTACAAGTATTAACCTCAAATGAAATGTCTTTAATTCGTATTTTAATCTCGACCCTTGTATTGGCAGAGTGGTGAATATTTATGAGAGCTGCCTGCGGACTGATGCACGAGAGTGGAAGTCGCCCACGCGTTCAAAGCCCACGCGCTCTGCTGGGATTGGCTGAGTGGACACTTATCGACAAGAATCCTATCACCATAACACATCATGGACAGAGATAGTAACAAACATGTACAACATCCAGCACATTTTACAACAGGAAATATCAACATAGAGCTAATAGTTTTAAACGTCCTATATTACATAAAATGTTAGAATGTTGTTACCTCCTCAAAAACATCCCTTGAGTTGTGTTTTGTTTCATTCACACATCTTTGAGTAACACTTCCTATACGTATTATTAATCTGTTTACATCTCCAAAGCTCAAAATGCTCTGTTCCACTTTGTGATGTCATGAAGTTGTAGTTTTCAAGTTAACAGTTACCTTTT
The DNA here is from genome assembly GCA_029959045.1 of Taenioides sp. WSHXM2023. Lineage (NCBI taxonomy): Eukaryota > Metazoa > Chordata > Actinopteri > Gobiiformes > Gobiidae > Taenioides > Taenioides sp. WSHXM2023. The sequence continues at coordinate 12,140,126 of CM057104.1, read as the reverse complement.
ACTTTTTGTTCAGTAGAAACTGGCAATTCCAGGGCTGAAATTATCCAAATGATTCTATGACATATGATATTAAAAATAGAGTGGAACACTTCTTGTATTACCACATGACATCACAAGGTGGAACCAAGTGTTTTCTGTTTGAGAGAAGAACTCAACCTAAATAAACAGGGTTTGTATGTTGTGTGTGTATGTGTGTATGTGTGTGTGTGTGTGTGTGTGTGTGTGTGTGTGTGTGTGTGTGTGTGTGTGTGTGTGTGTGTGTGTGTGTGTGCGTGCGTGCGTGCGTGCGTGCGTGCGTGCGTGCGTGCGTGTGTGTTGTTGTTGTTGTTGTTGTTGTGAAAGAAAGAAAATACAACTCCAGGGGTGTTTTTGGGAGAGGAAACAACTTTATAATATAAATCAGAAAATAGCATAACATGGGCCCTTTAATAATAACAGCATTTGACAACTGTAGATGAGTTGTTTTTGTTCAGCACCAACCAAAAAAAGAAATGTTTCACCACCTTAAAAGAGGCAAGAAAAAAAAAAACATGTAAATGAGAAATATAGGCAATTTAAAGGTGCACTCTAGTGGAGGGTCCTCTTGTCTCCATGAAAATGTCATTGCTTTGTCTAGAAAGTTCCACAGTATAGATTAAACCTACCCATCACGAGGGAGACAATCAGGTGGCCGACCCTGTACCAGAAAAGTAGCACAGAGCACCTTTAAGGCATGTTTATACAACAATTTATGCATATAGTAACACCCACACAGTGCTTGAACAGGAATCAAGCAACAATGTTAGTTTTATGGAAATTGTGTTACTTTCCACCGCAAGATTTTTAACAAGCAACCATTAATATAGAGAACATTTTTACCTGCGGCAGTGTATTTTTGGATATCTTTCAAATTTGTGTCCATTTTTACTATTAGCGGCAACAAAAATAAAACCATATGGCCTGCTTTATCACTCAGAAAGTTTTATTTCACAAAGTTAAAGGTTAAACTTTTCATGTTGGGGGTCCCCCACTATGGAGATGTTGTTACTTTGCCTGTAATGTTTAATTATAAGTTAATTAAACTTATGTAAGATGCATTTATTTTTATTTAGTTTATTTATGAGACAGGGACAGTGCACAATGTACATTAACCTTAACAGGAGAGATGCATTGTGCCAGGCTGTAGCACTAGAGCTAATTTCCACCTGTAGTCCCTGGTGCATGTTTTTTAGGTTTGATGGGGGAAACCGGAGTACCCGGAGGAAACCCATCCAGACACAGGGAGAACATGCAAACCCCACACAGAAAGGCCTGGGCGACCCGGGGATCAAACACGGAACCTTCTTGCTGTGAAGCATGGGTGCTAGCCTCTCAGCTACCGTGTCACCTATTCAATTATGGGCATTTTTATTGCTCAAAAATAAAAAACATGCAGTCCGACATGAGTGGGGTCGCCTCTTCACTGATCTCACCTGTAAATTGGCCTGGTAGTGTCTCTTGCTTATCTGTATTGAGATTGGATGGATAAGTTTAATGTCATACTTTGGAACAATGCAGGCCGATCAGTAACATCTCCATGGAAACAAGCAACTAGCCAGCCCCCTATCAGAAAAGTTGCATAATGCATCTTTCAGTGAATGCGAAAACAGTATAGACTGAATTGAAATCATTATGAAAATGATTCAAATACATTTCAAGCTGTATATTATGAAACAAAAATCCAGTGCACCTCTTCCTCCCTCTGTAACACAAAGGATGCCAAGAGCACTCTCCTACACCATGGACCACAGCCGCTGACAAAGCCCATGTTAACAAATAAAACTAACATTTCAATCAGTGCATGCAGTTTTTGTAAGGAGAGCCCCATGAAAAATGCAATCACAAATACAGTGGAGGAAATAAGTATTTGATCCCTTGTTAATTTTGTAAGTTTGCCCACTGACAAAGAAATGAACAGTCTATAATTTTAATGGTAGGTTTATTTTAACTTTGAGAGATAGAATATCAAAAAGTGTTGGAAGACCCATCCACGACCCATTTTCAGTTTCCTAGCGGAGGGAAGGAGGTTGTCACTCAGGATTTTAACGGTACATGGCTCCGTCCATCCTCCCATTGACAAGGTGAAGTTGTCCTATGTCCTTGGCAGAAAAACACTCCCAAAGCAGAATGTTTCCACCTCCATGCTTGACGGTGGGGATGGTGTTCTTGAGGTCATAGGCAGCATTTCTCTTTCTCCAAACACGGCAAGCTCAGTTAATGCCAAAGAGCTTGATTTTGGTCTCATCTGACCACAGCACCTTCTCCCAGTCACTCTCTAAATCATTCAGGTGTTCACTGGCACACTTCAGGTGGGCCTGCACATGTGTCTTCTTAAGCAGGGGGACCTTGCGAGCACTGCAGGATTTTAATCCATTGCGGCGTAAAGTGTTACCAATGGTTTTCTTAGTGACTGTGGTCCCAGCTGCCTTGAGATCATTGACAAGCTCCTCCTGTGTAGTTCTAGGCTGATTTCTCATTGTTCTCTTGATCATTGAAACACCACGAGGTGAGATCTTGTGTGGAGCCCCAGACCGAGGTCGACTGATGGTCATTATGTATTTCTTAAATTTTCGAACAATTGCACCAACAGTTGTCTCCTTAACACCAGCTTCTTGCTTATGGTTTTATAGCCCATTCCAGCCTTGTGCAGGTCTACAATCTTGTCCCTGACATCCTTTGACAGCTCTTTGGTCTTTCCCATGTTGGAGAGTTTGAAGTCTGATTGACTGATTCTGTGGACAGGTGTCTTTTATACAGGTGACTAGTTAAAACAGATGTCTAATTCAGGTGACGAGTTGATTCAGAGTGTCTAACTGCTCTGTGGGAGCCAGAACTCTCAATGGTTGGTAGGGGATCAAACACGATGAAATGTAAATCAATTAATATATTTTCTATAATGTGATTTTCAGTTTTTTCTTTTTGATATTCTGTCTCTCAGTGTTAAAATAAACCTACCATTAAAATTATAGGCTGTTCATTTCTTTGTCAGTGGGCAAAACTACAAAATCAGCAAGGGATCAAATACTTATTTTCTCCACTGTAACATCATCGTCAAGGTTATGTAATAACTGTTAAGGAAATCCTCTAGAGATTATAGCAAGCACAAACATATTGATGAACAGAGCAGCTATAGTGTTAAAGTATAGACTGGAGAAGATTAGGGGCTGCCCAGTTTGATTTAATTGTGTTGAACTGAGACAAGAATTGAGATTAGAATGAAAATATGTTTTAATGATGTAATTCAAACATGCTTTTAGTGTTTTAAGACTTCATGTAAACTGCATTCCTTACAACGGACATTGTATTTTAATCTTAATGCAAACTAAATTACCGTATTCTATTAGATCTACAGTAGTATTTCAACCTTGAACAAACACAAACAATGCGTTATGGAGCTGTTATGTAAAGGACAAACAATTGGTATTTGATAGATTTAGAACTTAGACTCTGGTGGTGGTGAAGAGGAGATGGAGAGGCTGAGGTGGTTGATAGTTCTACTGCTGCAGTTAAAATAAGACAAGCAGAAATTAGAGACAGGGCAAGATCTTGTGCCATTAGATCAAATTGCTACAAGACTCATCAGAAAAAAATATCGTACGAGTTTTTATTTCCATACTTTGTGAGACGTTGTTTGAAAAAGCAGCACTATGATGACCGCAAATGTATTCAATAAAAGAAATCAGGAATTGTAAGGGCCAAAATTATGAACTGAGCCACAAAATGTATTTATCACAAATAGTCAAAATCTTGTCATGGACCTTATCTTGTGTCTTGCCTCGTCTTTTGGGAATTCTCTCTCATACTAGCGAAAATGTTTTGCATGAACCTGAAAAAATTTGATAAGTACATGAGAGGGTATTGGTTGAGAAACAAAGGTGATAAGACTACTTGTGTTAGCGTGTAAGGATAGAGAATACAAATACTTATAATGTTGTATATTTGTCTCCAAGATCCGTCGTCGGAGGCCCACTCCTGCCACTCTCTTCAGATTAACAGACCCGCCTTCACCAGAGGAAGACCCACAGCAGGTACATTTCCACTCTGCACTCATATTCACTGCTGTTCATTAGATTTCTCTCCATACATTTCATCCATAGACTGTATAAGGAAGTGGACTAAAGGAGTGTGATGTCATCCAATAGCGTTCGGCTCCAGTCAAATGAACCTCACAAGGCTAGCAGTTACAGGAGCGAATTTGGTGCCAGTTTCAGATTAGGAATAGGAATTTATTTACAGACAAAATAGCTAAATAAAAACACCAGGATCATGTAAAGCGGGTTAATATGAACATTTTAAAACCAAAATGACGAGGCTCACTGCAGCAGTTCCAGGGAGATGGGTGACAGTTTTTCACTGTAAAGCCAATTGGAGCCAGAGTCGATGGAGCCAGAAGTGCCCCCATGTTCACTTCCTGTTCAGAACGCGGCAGCTAGTGGGTTAGCTATGTCCATTTATACAGTCTATGATTTCATCCCACCGCTCGTTTGTTCATGTAGGTTCACTAAAATGTACTTTGAATCTACAGTGTGTTAAACATATTCTTTGGTGCACCATTTGAAGGAGGAGGAGCAAATCATTTTGGCTAATTTTAACTCTATGGAACTGTTGCCTACTTGCAAAAAAGATGGCACATTTTGAGTTCTGTGGGTTGTGTGCCTTTTCCAGTAATGACTGTTCATACATTGTTTTAATCAGTGCTTGAATGAGCTGAAAAACCTCCTTTCTTTGCACATGGCATTTTGGCAGTCACTGAATAGTTCAGATAATGATTATTCATAAAATTATTAATTGACAATTATGTAGAGAAGGTTTCAACTGTGGTCATCTGGACACTGTTTTTGCAATCAAGATGTTTTGGATCCCGTCCAGAAGCCATTTTCAATTTAATGGTTCTGGCTTGAGGCACTAGAATTTACTCTGAGTTAGCTAAGTTGACCTCCAGAGTTGAGAATTATCTTATCAATTATCTTATCCTAGTCACAGCTAATCTTGAAGCATCACCTGTTGAAAACATAACAACATACATCCCTTCTGTGCCGACCCATCTTTTTCAGTTCCGATACTGATATTGATACTATGGCTTTAAGTATCTGCCGATATCTAATATATTTTTCTCTTAACACAGTTAACAAATTTGATCCAATTGTGCTATGATGTAACTTATTTATCCTGCAAGTAACTACAGAACTACTTAATGAATAAAAGTTCAAACATTATGAGACATCCTGGACCTACATCAGTAAACAATCGTATTACATCTAATTAAAAGCCCGAACCGATACCCGATCTAACAAATCTTCCTGGATTGACGCCAATATTTGATACCAGTATCTGTATCGGTGCATCTGTTGTTGTGATCTGATAAACAGTGACATTTTCCCCCTTAGTGGGTGCTGACAGACCATGGAGTCTTGAAGTCCAGAGTGAGCCACACCTACCAGCCACCGTCTCTCAAAGGTTTGCTCAAGTTACTTCAAGTTATTGAGGAAGTTTCGAGTGAATAGATTATTTTATTTGAATCTACTCTTTTGGGAAGTTTTCTTATTAGCCAGTTTTATTAGTCAGTATTCACATTTTGCGTGCCTTAAAACAATTTCAATAGATGATATATATTGGCAACCTTTATTCTTTATACCCAGTTCTTTGACAATGCACATGTGCTTGTTTGGACTGCCCAAAAACCCTGTAAATGGTGTGAGAGTGAGATTAGGAGACAGGCATTTGTGGGCTGTTCCTGGATGATCCGGGATTATGAGATGGACACACAGCTGCAGCATGGGAGGCTTTTCTCACACTCTTAAAACCATTTACAAAAGTGGTGCAAAAACTGTACAGCCAATGGGTCTTATAAAAGTGATTTCATCTTTGCACTGTTTCTCCTTACCCACCTCTTGTATATAGCCGAGATATACTTAGATATGTTTACTATATTTCTATATTTTTATTTTTACTTACATATATAATTGTATCATTGAACCTTATTTGACACGAGTCTCTTGCTATTTCTTTCTACTTATTTTGAATGTATTATTTCCATTAATATTTTTGCTTTTTATTATTATATTTATTGTGATCTGTGAAAAAAACATATTGCAGTTGTTGTTTTGAAGACCAGTAAATTAGAATATCAACTATATCATCAAGAATTAAAAACATTTTAAAAATGATCTGATTAGAAATAAAAAATAACAGATACTAGCAGTGTAGTCAAAGTGATTTGTGTGAATGTGTGTAAATATTACAAATAAAATAATAAAAATATGTATCAAATTAGGGCTGCAAGATGAATAAAAGCAATTTGAATGGATGCAACTAGCAAATCGCAAAGGCTGCAATTTTTGCATAATTCCCACAAAATCTTAGTCCGCATAAAAACTGCTAACTCCGTAGTTTAGATCTGTACAGACATGTTCTGAAATGTGATTTTTATATTCCCATTTTTTTTTGTTAATTCTTCTGAATGCAATTAAAATGGACTTTGAAGAGAATCCTCTCATTGAAACATAAATCACAGATGTAATCACAATTCCAATGGTTGTCAGAAAAATCATTAGATATTTTTCCTATATCAAATTTGAAAATAAAATACAAATTGTGCGTTTTCCATTGTAGTTGTGCAGAAGATGGCTCAGGCCCACCTTGCCTGCTTACCATCTGTGGATAAAGACGATTCTGATGAAGAGGTTGAGAAAGGCTCTGAAGTGTACCAGAAGACTAAAGGTATTTTCCATTTAGTTTAACTTGTATGAATTTATATTGAAAATGTAGTAATCTTTTTAATAGAACTACAGGGGGATGTACAGAGACTCCAGGACCGCTCTGAAGAAAGCCATCAGCCTGCTGGTGAAAAAGAACCATGGGACAATGGAAGTTTCTAAGAAAAAACATCAATAACAAGTACTTTACTTTAAAAAGAGAAACCTTGTGCTAAGAGTAAGTTGGCCTTTTTTCCGCATATATGAAAGCAGCACCAACAAATAGACTTTTGTGAAGACGAGTTATGAATTGTGATGTCCTATACTCAGCATGCTCATTGGACCATTGGACAGTTTTAGTAGGCTACTTGTATCTTATTCTGTGATTGATAATGTCAGTATTTCCTGCTTTGACAGTAACACAATAGAGAGCCAGATAATCTTACTCTGTGTCTGCAGTTCTGTGTATTTTCTAAGTGAACTTGTAATTGGGTGCTTTATGTACAATTGGCAGGCTAAATTTGAATGAAAGCATGTTTTGGCTTTGTTTGTTTTTACTTGCATCTTTTAATTACATAAATCTTTATATCAATTATGTGTACAAACATTTTGTGTTTTATATATCTAAAGCTGTGTAGAATTTGTTGTAAAACTTTATATGTCACATGACTGAAGAAACTCCATTTGATCAATAGGTCAAATATTGTGGCCATACCGGAGGGGCCGATGAGGCAGGGCAGCTATGGCTGTAATAGTAGCTTACCACCACTGAGTGTGGAGTTAACGTATATGAAGCACTTTAAATGTTTTGAAAGACGCTATACAAATCCAATGATTAACTAATAATTAAATAATTATTAAATAATCATGATAATAGCAATCATTTGGACAGATATTTAGACAATTTCATCTTGCTACTTCGAAAAGATAGCGGGAGATGTCAGAGCTATAGTTTTTAAACATGAGCTAAGCATTATAGTATTTTTTAAATCGCTCTGACACATTTCTCTATTGAAAATTGACATTTGCAACAGCTCATGAGTGAATTGGGTTTCTATATTGAATATTGACAAAGAAGAGCCTGAGAACTGTGTGAACTGATGTTTGAATCAAACATGTATCAAAGTTTCAAAAAAAAAGTCCTAAAACTATTGAAAAAGCTGTAATGCTGTTGTTTGCTTGAGCTGTAGATGGCAGTATTGACTCATAATAGTTTCAGCAGCCATGTTGGGAAGTACTTTCTATATAGAGCATGTACTACAGTTATACAGTATAATAAAACTCACTGAATATTAAAAAACATTACATGACAGCTATTTGGAAGGAACAATCATCATTTTTTACAATATCCAAGATCTCATCCATTATGTCTACCACACTTATATAATATGAAATGATCAGATTACATTATATGTTATTATTATGAAATTATCTCACATTCTGCACCCTCACTCTACAAACATGCACAGCAAAAATCCTCTAGCTTGTCGTGACCAAGACTGTCTTAAGGAATCATTTCCACATGGGACAATAAAGTACCATAATAGCCAAAGTAATGTTTATTTTAGTTTGGAAGTCCATTTAAGTTTAGACAAAGAATATAGCACAGTCTAAATAGAGTAAAGTCATCCTTTATTTCATTTGAGATCACAGTGGGACAGAAGTACATTTTTGTACAGTAATTATAAACTGTATTATTTAAGTTAATAGTATATTTAAGTTTACTGTGATTATCATAGACAGCTCTTTAATTCTTTTTTGCTTTGACAAAAAACACCCCGCAGACATCGTCCACCCCCACCTTCATGTCCTGGGGCAGAGTGTAGACCTCGAGTCGTATGAGGGAGTAGCCCTGCTCCTGCAGAGCGCCACACACCTGAGCCTCGTTCAGGGGGACCACCGGGATCTTCAACCCTGGTCCCCCAAAGTAATAACTCTCCTGCAGTGCTCCAATGAGCAGCAGGTGTCCTCTAGGACGCAGCAAAGTCCCGATGTGTCCCAGGGCCTTGGTGAAAGTGTCCAGATCAGGACTGACACTCTCCAGGCAGAAGCAGGACACCAGGCAGTCGGCCCCCTCTGATGGGAGGGCATCTGAAGCCATGGGCTGAGCGCGATGCACATCGATGGGAAGGACATCAGACACCACCTCACGCAGGCGGGCCGCCTTCGCTTTCCATTCAGTGGGGCTAACATGAAAAAAAGAAAAAAAAATCAGGATTCAGCATTCACCAGTGCAGTTTGTGTTTATAAATATTAATTTATATTCCACATTCAAAAAAGTTTTTATTTTTTTTTTATGCAGTCATAACATGTACACAGAGTAGAGTTTGTGAAATCCTTCCAAATACATGAACTGCACCTTCGTCCTTCTAGTTTGCACACATATTGCATGTAGGGGGTCCAGTCGAGGCTGCTCCCTTCTCCCTTCAGCCACTTCTTCAGCTCCTGTCTGTTGACCTCCAGAAAGTCAGTGAGGAGCACTTTGTTGAAGATCTCACAGCCGCTCAGCACCTGGTACAGTGTGGGACCTGAGCCCACATCGATCAGAAGATCACCTCCTATGTCTCCTGGAGGGACAGAGTCTCAGTACACAAATACACTATGCGGATACTACTTTGTTACTGCTGAAACTCTTACCCTCAGTGAATGCTCGGTGCAGACATGCCAGTTTCCACGGCACAATGCTGTCCTTTCTTTCAAAATCAGCTCTGGGTGGTATGTAGTTGTACTGCAGGTAGGCTGCAGGGTCAAACTTCTGGTAGGTCACTGCCATCGCTGCTACTCCGCTCTCCCCCATGTTTCCGTGTGAGCTCGTGCGGTCTCTCTTCTGAACACTGCTGCCTGAATTCTCTATAGGAAACACCAAACAATGAACCTTGTCATTCCTGTTTAGTTTTCTGTGTGTCTTCCTTAATCCAAACACCATTATAGTTGAACTGAACTAACTAGATGGGATTTTTACAATGACAAATATATTAGACAAATGTCTTCTCTGTTTACAATAAAATATTCTACAGCACTAACTATCCATCTAGTTTCTAACGGATTAACAAAACACGTTTGAAAATAGATATAAGTAAGTAATACAATTTAAATAATAAAAAGTGTACTCACCTACTGTCCCCAACACCTCTGCGGTCCTTTGCTGCACCTCATCTGTCTCTCTCATTTATACCTGTGTGCCTCCCTGGATGTGAGTGCTTTTTCCTTAGGCCAGTTCTCTGACTTTCAGAGATATTGATCTATGTCTTCTAAGCATTTGTTCTGTTCATACCATCAGCCCTGAGGCTCATGATCAGAACAAGGGGTTTCCTCCATAACTAATGGACTCTGCATGGCTCTCAGGTACCTGCACCTGCCACTGTATGACTGGCCATCTACTGTTTTTGTTTATAATATTTAGACGTGTGTCCAAGTCAGATCAGTATTGTAATCAAAAACTGTCAAATTTTGGTAGTTATTTAGTTGTATTGTACTTATAGTAAGTAGATCTATAGCCTCTGTAGGGCTAAATGTATACTCTGGTTCCCCCCGTCCACCCAAAACATAATAGACAATCCTCCAGCTAGGTGCTCCTGAAGTCTAGTCCAAAATGGAGATGTGCAACTTTAACCATATATTGCATCAAGAGTGGGGGTTTGAGCATTGACAAATCCTGGATCATAACATGTTAAAAAATGTCCCCCATGGTCCATTATGCAAACCTACGCCCATGATTTGCAGGAGAGTATAAGGAATAAGGAAAGTCACAGTGTAGTAGTTCTGCCTAAAGACCAGTGAGGGGGCCAGGCTTTTAGATAAAAGAGCAAAGTGGAGGAGGATAACAGAGTGGGCCAGATAAGGGAGAACACAAACAACAGAGAAAAGAACAGGGCAGACATAATGAAATAAGGCACATTCGGACTGAGCTTCTGGAACCAATTTCGTTATCTCCGGTCCTAGGGGCAGCCAGTAGATGTCCCCCTGTGTCAACTCTGCTTTAGGTTAGAGAAGACCTACTGTTTATACACTCACAGGTACAATGGCCAGAAGCAACCTACATTATTTACAAGAATATTCATCATATTTTTATACAGTTAAGGCTAATAAAAATACAATTTAGCACACTATAAAAGAGTGATGGAAGTACAGGAGTAAAAATAATAAATTATTCTTGTTATAACAAATTATTTTCATGAAAAGTCAAAGTTGGTGTGTCAAATAAAATCTGAAATGTGAATGCTTTTGATTGGATAGGCTGTTTTAATTAAGTAGCGTATGTATTTTATGAGGAAAATGTGTAATTATGTCTATCAATGTTACGTAAATGATGGATATAAATCATTATTTTATTTTGAAATGTAAAACCCAACTAACTTCCGCCTTTTGCCGGTCGGGTTTACGTCATATCCTGCCACTTCAGCGCCAATTTACGATGTTTTTTTCGTGACAAGTAAACGCACATTTTGGTGACTGTCTCCGTGTGTTCGCGCGAGTACGTACCTTTTTTTTGTCTGATGTGTCTTTAAATTGGTAAAATATATAAAAGCAAGGCGATTAGTTGCACTTGAGATGTCAGTTTCATCAGCAGCTTCGGGGAGGAGTCCAAATTTCCATCCCTCCCCCGATTTCTCCTAACTTTAATCATTTTAGGAAAGTCCTTTGTACATCTTAAAAAAACTGACTTGAAGGACAGGTAAAGACACGGGGTAATATAAATCAGGCTGGCAGTTAGCAGTCATCACAAGAGCTTTCTTCTGTTTGCTAACCTTTGTCACCTTTCCTACTGTTACAGGACACTTGTAAATGTCCAGGACCAGGCACAATGGATTCATGACATCTCACATTACTCTTCTGGTTTAACTTGTCGGTTTCTTAAATTTTTTCTAGAGCAAATAACTACGTTAATCATGCTGCTTCAGAGGCTGACAGTTTGTTCAAAGATCCCAAAGCAAACAAAAGTATGCTGCTTTTCCAAAAGATCTCTGATGCAAGGTAAGACCTGTCATGTTTCTTTGTTTACAATTTACATTAATAGTTAGTCCTATCTGTTTACATGGATATGTGACTGAGATTGCAGTCAAATGTTGAGTTATAGGAACATTTATCATAAACTGCTCTGTGCAAAATATGCTTTATTATGATGAATGTTGCAAATGACTTAAAACAAACATTAGTGTTGCTAATTTAAAGATTTGTTGTGACTATTAAATAAATAAAATCAATAATATATTATAAAATAATGATAACATTGTAATGTGTTTCTTACTGTTTATTGTCTTGCTCAACTTTCCTTGTCCCTTTATTTTTCTTTATTTTTCTGTGTTTTTGTGCAGTTATTCCCTAACAAACATTGTCTCTAAAGTACAAGGATAAAGTAAAGTACTTTATCCACTGTGGTGCCACTGTGTATTTTTGTGGGCCTCCTCTTCTTGCGCTCTCATGCGCCTCATTGCTCCACAGAGATGTGTAATGTCAGCATGGGCTTTGCTGCTTGGCCTGCTGATGTGGCAGTTTAAAGGCTGCGATTATCTGTTTCCCTAGTTACAAATGGATGTACTACTGCATCTATGTGTTTTTCGGAGTAGTGTAATCAATGAAACCAAAACCCAGAAAAACAAACTTCATTCCATACTAATGTTTTCAACTCACTCAAAGTGTATGTTGTGATCCAATATATTGATTTTCTTTACAAGATGCAGCTGTTATGCAACCAAAACAGTCTTTAACCAAGTCCAATATTGGGTCAAATTAACTAAACAATCCTGCATTATAGTTATAGCTGCATAAACAGTGCCGTTTAGAAACTGACAAGAAACTCACAACTGCACCTGCCTTGGTTAAAACTACAGAGGTGGCCAAACTAAATGTAAACTATCCATCATCAAGTGAAATTTTTATGTTAAATATGAATCAATGTGGTAGTTTTACATTTCCCTTCAAACCATAAGGTCACAGAATAAAATTATAAAGATGAGACGGATTACAGTGAAACTTGGGAGCAACTAACTGAGAAAAAAATCAATAATAATAAATCACACTTTAGGATGGACCCACGGTACGTCCTTTGCTCATCGCAGTGAGCTTCGTCAAGCTAAAAGGATAGTTGTGAAGTTGGGCAGTGCGGTGGTCACCCGAGGAGATGAGTGTGGCCTGGCTTTGGGCAGACTGGCCTCCATTGTGGAACAGGTAGAGCATTTTTTGTATGTAATGAAAATTACATATTATGATTTTGTCATATATTGTATAGTGAAAGGTATGTGCATTTTAGTTGTTTAAATAACATTCATAGTGGTATAATATAGCAATTTTACTTTACCCGAGATTAATTACTTAACAGTTACTAAGGCAAATCTTTATTCTTATTTTTGCTGGTTTCTTAACTGCAAATGCCAAGCAACAATGGTTCAAAGAAAGTCCCAAATATCTATAGTATAGTGATCTATTTGTAATTCGATCATACAGACTCAGTGACTGAGTGATGCCTGGCCGCCCAGTGCAGAAACAAAAGTCAATATGCTTTATTGTTGTGCAGGTGGCCATGCTGCAGAATCAAGGCAGAGAGATGATGATAGTCACCAGTGGAGCCGTGGCCTTTGGAAAACAAAGATTAAGACATGAAATCCTGCTTTCCCAGAGTGTGCGGCAGGCTCTGCACACGGGACACAACCAGCTCAAAGACATGGTAAAACACACACAGGTCTGTGGAAATCAAAAGAACTGTCTGATATATGATTTGGGGAGGACAAAAGTATTCCATAGGACTTCTGCTTTGTGTAAAAGAACTTCAAATAGTTATTTATTTCTAATTCCAAACAGTTACAGCAAGTTGCTGTCTGAAATGTTTTATTCCTGCTTAAACTGATTACTACAATTAATTTCCCCCAACATATTATTGTTTACCTGCACATCTGGGCTATGTAGAATTTTCTTCTTTAAACCTTGTACCCTGCCTTGTTTAAATGTTGTTAGATTGGCATTCTCAGTTTTATGTACCAATTCAGACACAAAGGATTAAAAGTGCATTGTGCAACTTTTCTAGTGGAGGGTCGGCCATTTGCTTGTCTCAGTGGGGATGTTATTGCTTTGTTTGGAAAGTTCTACAGTATAGCTTTAAACTTATCTTACTGTGAGTGGGGTCACCACTCCACAGATCTGACGTCTGACAAGTTTAATGCCATTTTGTGGAACATTCTAAGCAAAACAATAATATCTCCATGGAGAGACAAACAGTGGGCAGACACTCCACCAGAAAAGTTACATAGTACTATGTGCCGTTCTATAAACCCCCCAAAATGAAGACGGTTTAGCCTGGAAGGGCATCCAGTGTACAACTGATGTCAAATCAGTGACACTAGCAGCTGCTGTGTTCTCTCTAAAACTCTCCTTATTCATATATGATTTATCATTATTCTAGTTACTCCCAATTCTGGAGGCCCGTGCCTGTGCTGCTGCTGGACAGAGCGGCCTGATGGCTTTATATGAAGCCATGTTCACACAGTACAGCACATGCACTGCTCAGGTATTCACATATTTAACATTGTTTGCTGTGGTTGCTGTCTTTTTACCTCAGTCTTCTCTCTCTGTCCTCTCCAGGTCCTAGTCACAAATCTGGATTTCCATGACGACCAGAAGAGACAGAATCTAAATAGCACTCTACAGGAGCTGCTGAGGATGAACATTGTGCCCATCATCAACACTAATGACGCCGTGGTGCCCCCTCCAGAGCCCAACAGCGACCTGCAGGGGGTAAATGTGGGTACAGACAGCAGGAGGGGCAGGCTGGTGGTGGGGGCAACTCAACCAGCAGGGGGCCTCATAACTCTGTCAAAGACATTACACTGTAGTCTGTGTAGAGACTGTGCAAAAGTTGTTTTTTTTTCCAGTAATGAACAAAAGAAGGACTTAATATACCTCTGTGTTCTTTAAGTAGTTCTAATTTGAAAGTTATATCTTTGTGAAAAGGTTATATTTTCGATTTTTGAGATTCTCCCAATAGCTGTCCCAGACACTCTTACAGTTATACAGGTTACAGTTTCTATTTCAGGTTTTTTTTTTTTCAATATCTTTTTTTTGCAACTGTTTTGACTCAGTATTCTAAAAAAAACCCCAAATATATTGACTTAGACTATTTAATACCCCAGTTCCTCTTTTTCACACAAACCCTTATCTAAAATCTTGGTAGGACCTTTGCACAGTAGTCTACATGAGTACCAATATTATTTGTGATCCCCTGCTCCGCTGCTCCACTTCACCAGCCCGACCCTTTGTTTAAGCTCTATGCATGAGGAAGGAGTGCATGCAGTCACTGGGGTGGAGGTGCTGTCTGGAGGTAACAACACTAAACATTTCAAACTGAAGGACATTTTTCATTATAAATCACTAACAACAACATTAACGAACAACGTAAACTGCTAACTGATTCGATTTTGTTCTGTCTCTTATAATTTTTTTGTACTTTATTTTTTTGTCCCTTCAATATACTTGTGACATTACTATTATTTATATGACTTTGGTTAACATGTTCAGGGGTCTTATTTGTAAAGTGTGTGTACATACAGAAAGGTGTGGTTCATACTATTCATGGGTTTCAGCTTTCTTTCCACTTTTGAAGACCTTTTCCCATTCAAAATATTTTGTTATAAATTCTGGCGATCCCAATTTTTTCATTATTGTGAAACCAATTGATAAAACTACATCAGGCAACGTAGAAATGTGTGGTCTGGTTGAAAAATACTGAAATTTGTCTCTAGGGCTTTCGGAGGTGACACAAAAGGCAACTTCAGGCAGTTTGAGTTTGAGGAAGTTTGTGTTTATATGTAGATTTCATTTTCAGTCCGAATTTCACATAAAGTTTCATAAATGGGACACTAGATCTTTATCATTTTAGTATTTGCTCACGCCTTTGTATCTGTAGGTGATCAGCATTAAGGATAATGACAGTCTGGCTGCACGTCTGGCCGTGGAGATGAAGGCTGACCTCCTCATCGCCCTTTCTGATGTTGAAGGTTTGTGTGGTACCGTGAAAATGCATCTCTGAAGTGACATGCCATCTGCCCAGCACCATCCGTGTCAAAACAGTCCTCTAAAGTTTAACTTAAACGAAAACACACCACTTTCAAATGTGTTAGACACAAATCACTCAGGCCTGGTTGATAATGACTGTTCTGTGTAAAAATCTTATCTAGTATTATATTCTCTTCTTATATTATTATTATTATTATTATTATTATATATTATTATTCTTCAACATTTTCTGCGCTCTCATAAAACAAAAAAAAATCAGTACTACCCATTATTTAATTCAGTCATATTATAGTGGGTAAATTTTTTTTAAACATCTTTTTTAGGTCTTTATAACAGCCCCCCTGGGACAGATGACGCTAAGCTCATTGACATTTTTTACCCTGGAGACCAACAGTCAATCACCTATGGCACCAAGTCAAGAGTGGGCATTGGCGGCATGGAGGCGAAGGTACTTTTGTTTGAATCAACGCCAAATATTTAATGAAACAAAACCTAGTCATTTAACATTATTGAAATGATTCTTCTAATTCTTGCAGGTGAAAGCGGCTCTGTGGGCTCTGCAGGGTGGCACCTCAGTGGTCATAGCCAATGGCACCCATCCTAAAGTGACGGGTCATGTGATCACAGACATTGTAGAGGGGAAAAAAGTGGGCACATTCTTCTCGGAGATCAAGCCTGCAGGTGATTTTGTCTTTAGATACAGTATTCCTGGAGGTGTGGCTTTGATATTACATCAAACATAACTTTTATTCTGTTAATTGACTTTAATGTGTTGTCTTTGAACAGGTCCCACTGTGGAGCAGCAGACTGAAATGGCACGCAACTCGGGAAGAACTCTGGCCTCTTTGTATCCCGTCCAGGTACATACAAGAAATACAATGTTTCTTTTATATAGTGTATAGTATAGTGATATTATAAAAAGCCCTCCCCAACCTTTCCACTATGTTTATAGCAAATAATTTACTAAACATTATTATAATTTTCACTGCATCAGACTAGAGATAAACAATATATCTGTCAGAAACATCAAATTCAGTCCTCAGTGCATCAGATGAGCCTTTTTAAACAGGTTAGTGAGTTACAATGGAAATAGAAGAGCAATTAAGCTAAAGGTGGCTATAAGATAAGATAAGATAAGATAATCCTTTATTTGTCCCACAATGGGGAAATTTCAGTGTCACAACGCAAGTTTCAGAAACAGTAAGAAAATAAGAGCATGCATCAAAATCAAGATAAATAATAATAAGTATTTACAATCAACTAAAAAAACACAACACTGTAAAGCTAAAAGGCACAGGAACGTTGCACAATAAGTGTCTTTGATTCTGAACAGTGAACAAACAGCAGTTAAAGTGACTCCAGTATAGTAATATATAATATTACTACAATAAAGTGACTCAGGTGTATATGTTTACACAATTATCTTTGTCATATATTGCAAGTGATAATGCATGCACTATAATTAAATTCAAAATGATAATCAGTAATTTTAAATGAGTTGAGGGAAATTGACTGGAATCTGATTAACACAATGTAATAATTATGTGTATATTGCCTGCTGTGTAGTGGGTACAAAGAGAAACTGTGCCCTCTTGTGGATGAACTGGCACACTGCTGACTTGTTAACTTGCACTTGTGTTGTCAGCGGAGTGAGATCATCTGCCAGTTAGCCGAGCTGTTGACAGAGAGGAAGGACGAGATCCTGGCTGCCAACAAAATGGACATGGAGCTGGCTGTCACTGCAGGTGCCCGTTCCTCTCTCTCAGTGTGTGACAGGTGTGCACAGATAGACTGGCACTGAGCACTCAAGTCCACTGTGCCAGAGGAGTTCTGCAAAGTACTTTCTGTTTAGTCCTATACTATAGCCCTAATTGGAATAAAGTTAGAGTACAACTATCCAGAAGTTATATTTTATACATCACAATTCAACTAACTCAACAAATAAACATCAATAATAGATAATACACAGTATCAAACAATCAAAAGCCTGAGGTTTTTATAGTATTTGGTACGTGTTATAGTGTGTTATGTATGTGTGCATGGGCACCACTGATGCCTTCACGTTCTAGGCCTTTTCCAGCTCTTCCTTGAGCCCCTGGTATTTCTCTAGTTTTTTGTGTTCCTTTTTCCTGATATTACCATCGCTTGGTATTGCGATGTCCACCACCACGGCTTTGTTCTGTTGCTTATCCAACACCACTATATCTGGTTGGTTCACCATCACCATTCTGTCAGTCCGTTTCTGGAAGTCCCACAGTATCTTGGCTTGGTCATTCTCCACAACCTTTAGAGGTGTTTCCCATCTTAACCTTGGGGTCTCCAGCCCGTACTCTGCACAGATGTTTCTGTGCCCGCCACTTGGTTGTGTCGCTCCATGTATGCTTTCCCTGCCAGCATCTTACACCCTGCAGTTATGTGCTGGACTGTCTCAGGAGCCTCTTTGCACAGCCTACACCTTGGGTCTGTCTGGTGTGGTAGGTCTGGGTTTCTATTGCTCCTGTGCAGCCAGGATGAGGGCCTCTGTGCTGTCCTTCAGACCAGCCCTCTCCAGCCATTACTAGGATTTCTTGATATCAGCCACTTCAGTTATATTTCGGTGGTACGCCCCATGTAGGGGCTTGTCCTGCCATGATGGTCCCTCCAGCATCTCTTACTCTAAACTCCACTGTTTGAGACATTGTACATGTACTTATGTGTGTGCGTGTGTGTTATATTATATATATTATAGTTTTGCATATACATAATTCATACTGATATGAATATGGTAACATTTTTCAATTATTTTGAGAAGAAACAAATTTACCATTGTTCACAATTATTGATACCGCGACCAAACAAACCTCAAAATTCACTTCACACTGTCCAAAAGAGTACAACTCCTCCAGTATGTTACCAACTTTATGAAACAAATTTAGGTGTACTTTTTGGAGAATTGAAATTACGTAATTTTGCTTTTTAACTTGTCCATATAATTTCTACATTTTACCCAAATGTTTCATTTTTTTTGCCTTTCTCTCAGAGCACATGCCCCCTGCCATGTTGAAGCGCCTAAGCCTGTCTCCAGCCAAACTCAACAGTCTGGCCATAGGTCTGCGGCAGATCGCGGTGGCAGCCCAGGACTGTGTGGGGAAGGTGCTGCGTCGGACCAGAGTGGCCCATAACCTGGAGCTGGAACAGATCACCGTTCCCATCGGAGTCCTGCTCGTCATCTTTGAGGCCCGGCCCGACTGCCTGCCACAGGTTTGTACTCACCACCTGCACTGTAAAGAAACATGTAGGTGTGTCAAATATGGTGCTAACGTGTCTTTGTGTAGGTGGCTGCCTTAGCCATAGCCAGTGGCAATGCCCTCTTGTTGAAAGGAGGAAAAGAAGCTGCCAATACCAATCGTGTCCTGCATCAGCTCACACAGGAAGCTTTGTCCATACATGGAGTTACAGACACTGTACAACTGGTATTACGCTGGATTTTATTTTTATACTATGCAATATAAACATATTTGGGTTGCGTTCACACTTGGTCCAGTTTAGTGCTGATGTAGACTTGGCTTGGTTCTGTTCTAGTCCTGGTTTAATCCTGGTCTAATCCCAGTTTAGTTCCAATATTGATGTGGTCTGTGTGGAATAGTGACTGCATACATACAGTATTTTCTAAAAGTACTCCATGCAAATTGCGTGGAGTATGATTTGTACAGAGTTGAATTTTACTTTGAAGTACAGTGGGATTACTACAACCCAGACAACTAATGTGGAAATAAAGTATTAAACATGTTTTGTTTTGTTTTTATAGGTGAGCACTCGTGAAGAAGTAGAGGACCTGTGTCGACTGGACAAACTGATAGACCTGATTATCCCACGGGGTTCATCCCAGCTGGTGCGTGACATCCAGCATGCAGCCAAAGGCATCCCCGTGCTCGGGCACAGTGAGGGAGTCTGCCATGTTTATGTGGATGTGGACGCCAGTGCAGATAAAGTCCTCAACATTGGTAAGAAATGTCAGAAATAAAACCTCATCCATCACTATATGACAAGGGCATGCATTAGGACAGAGACAAGAATATGAAATAAGAAAATTATGATTGTTAGACCAATTTAATCAGATTTACAAAAGTCTATATCTAGCTCTTCAAAAGTGCCAACATGCACAGATTGTTGTATAAAGAAGGAGTTCATGTTAAGCACATGGTAATAACAGAGTAATGATACATGTAATTGTACCTCTGTAGCTAATTACACCTTTTACTTTTCTCAGTTCGAGATTCAAAATGCGATTACCCAGCTGCTTGTAATGCAATGGAGACTTTGCTGATCCACCGAGACCTTCTGAGGACCCCACTTTTTGACCAGATTATTGACACTCTGCGTACAGAAAGAGTAAGACAAATACAGGCTGTCCCATGAACAGAGGAGACTGGGGCCCCCACTAGTCTATATTTCTCATCCATAGTCTAAAAGCAATAATATTATAATTAGAAATTCAGTTTCTGTGTTTCTTCCTGGATACTTTACAAAAGGTTAAAAACACAATTCTAAAAAAAAACTCTCCTCTTGGTAAGAATTTGTTTTTCAAGGTACAGTATTTCTGAGTCAAATAAAGTTGAATCTCATACTATTAAACAATCCAATTAAAGCAATAACATCTCCATGGTAATGGGCCTCCAAACAGAAAACACATAGTGCACTTTTAAAGATTAAAAAGAAGCTATAAGTGACAGTCTGTGTACACATTACACATTCAGGTGTTATATTTTATGTCTGATTTCAGGTGAAGATCCATGCAGGGCCACGGTTCGCCTCGTACTTGACATTCAGCCCGTCTGAAGCCAAGTCCCTGAGAACAGAGTATGGAGACCTGGAGTGTTGTGTGGAGGTGGTGGACAGCATGCACGAGGCGGTGGACCACATTCACAAATATGGCAGCTCCCACACAGATGTCATAATCACAGAAAATGGTACATCACTCTAAATATTACAGCAAAACGGATGCGTGATTTTTTTTGTAAATTACTAAAGTAACATTGTTGCGGTTTTGAACATTTTTGCGTAATGAAAGCGCGGCCCGATGCAAAAGAAATGAGTACTATTTCAGGACAAACTCAGGAAAAGTTCAAATTTACTGAAGATAATTTTGGATCTGCAGTGAAGAGCATAGAGCTGCCATCTAATGACCACACAAGGTATAATCATAATCATAATGAAATGTACAAAGGCCTGTGACAGTGTAGACTTGTAAAGAGCCACTTACTTTGAGTGTATACCACTAATGTTTTTAGTGTAAAGCTGTGAAGTACCTTAAATGAACATTATTATTTAGAAGTGCAGTTTAATAATTATGACACTTGGATAATAATTCATTATTACACTTAGCTGTGTTTTGTGGGTACGATATTTGATTGTTTTTTAGTTTATTTTTAGTGTAAGATGTTTTTAATTTTCCAGAGGACACAGCGGAGCAGTTTCTGCAGCAAGTTGACAGTGCTTGTGTTTTCTGGAACGCCAGCTCCAGATTTGCAGATGGTTATCGCTTTGGACTGGGTTTGTTACATCATTTCTCTCACATTTGTCTTTTAAACACGTAAAAGTATTTTGAAACTGTCTCTCACTGTGTTTATGCAGGAGCTGAGGTGGGTATCAGCACGGCCCGTATCCACGCCCGGGGCCCTGTAGGGCTGGAGGGACTGCTCACCACTAAGTGGCTGCTGAGGGGGGAGGGGCACACGGCCGTAGACTTCTCTGAACAGGGCACCATGAAGTACCTCCATGAAAACCTGCCCATCGGCCCCCCGCTGGCCAGTCATAGGGACAGCAACTAAACACATAGTGGACTTCCAGTGGGCAGGGTTTGTACAGGTTCACAGCAGAAGCGATGGATCCAGTGGGGCTTGTTAAAAGAACTGTTAAGAACAGCCTAAGCATAGCACAGGATCACATGTAGGTTGAACTTTACCAAAACACATTCTTACTGTTCTAGAGTTTGCATACAAGTTAGATTCTACCTCATGATTTTGAGTTTAATCAACAATACATTTAAATAATATCAATAATAAGCAAGGAAATGTTTACAATGAAATTGCACAGTGGTAGCAGCAGATTTTGGAGACTATTTTGAATAATTTCTTACCACTAAAGATGGTATTAAAACAATGGATTTTTATTAAAATAAGTAGTTTTCTTTATCTTGCTTCAGCTTCTTCTGTTTGCTTTATTTTAGCTTCTTTGTTTTTCTAACACTCTCAGTTTTGTAAAGATGAAATTGTTACTGTGTTATGCCTTGGCCTATATGATAAATGCTTTTTCACTTTTTGTCATCTATGCAGTTTCCTATAATTTATAATTGAAATGTGCATTCAATAATTTAATGCGTTTTGAGAAAAATATCTGAACGCTCTCCCATTTTATTTACTGTTATTCTCATCTTCTCCTTGTTTCTTGTGGTGCCCAGAGCTTGTGTCAGAGCCAAAGTGTAATTGACAAGCTGCCTCCTTTGAGCTCGGGGCTACAACACAACTGCTTTTAAATGAACTCTGTGCCAGTCTGTCTATCTGATGCACTTGTGTTCAGCTTGTTTAAAACCACCATTGCTCAATAAAAGCGTTTGAAAAGAAATGTATGTAAACTTGCTTTGATTTTTCAGATATTTCTCACTTAAATTCATCCTTTTTTCCTGAGTCTTTCTACTTCCACAAAGAAACACAAATTAGCAGGAAAAAGTTGTCCTGATCTGAAAACCAGACGTCTAAAAATGGTCTTTTACTGTTACCCATGGGGAATTTTGCATTCTCTGGAAGTGGGGCATGCGAGCTGGAAGACAATACTATAGAGGTTTAATTATCCAGCCATCACAAATGAAAGGGAAATTCAGATTGCACACTAATAATGGAATCACAGGCTGGTGTAGATGGAGTGTTCTTTAGCTACGTCTTGATATTTTACAAACTTACTCTTGAATCAGCTGGTCCGAAGGGTTCAAACATACTCTTTGGTCCTTTTCATGTGAGAATGACGGAGGAAGCACACAGTTAAATTGCTTGAGGTAGCAAAGGAACATTTTCGGGACATGACTGTTTGATACTTAAAACGACAGGATCACAAACCAGCGATTCAGGTGCAATCGTGTTTTATTATGAAAGAGCATTTATTTTAAAATGTCTCAGTGGACCCAGTTTAAAGGCGCAGTGTAGTTTGTAAAACGTTTATGGTTGTAAGATTTTCTTGTGAAGGTTTTTGAAGGTTTGATGTTATTTGTGATGCAGAGTTTTATGACAGTAAACTTTGGTGATCATAACTTATAGCTACGTACCACCTGCTTGTCTCCATGCTTGAACTGGGATGTTACTCAGTATGGCACTAAACCTATCTATGTCACATTTATTGAATTATAGCTGTTTCCAATTCTTTAGATACTGAATAAGGTATTTGTTGTGTGTATCCAGTATATAAGACTCAGGTTTTTATGCCTTAAAGTGTCCATATTACACTATTTTCTGATGTAGATTATAATGTTTTTTACAGACTTACCTGCTGTTGTGTTTTGTTTCATTCACACATGTTCAGCACACAAACCCTGCATATTTAGGCTGAGTCGTTCCATCAAACAGAAAACACTTCCACCTGTGTGCTCCACTGTGTTTTTAATACACTTTCACTAGAATAATTTGGATAATTCAGCCCTGGAATAGTCCATTTCTGCTTAAGTAAATGTAAAATGTAGCTGTTAACTTGAAAACATGACATCACAAAGTGGAACAGAGCATTTTGATCTTTGGACATGTAGATAGATTAATAATCCAGGATTACTCAAACATGTGTGATGAAATAAAACACAACTCCAGGTATGTTTTGAGGAGGTAACAACATTATAACATGGTTAAAAGAGTCAATTTTTCATAATATTGGCCCTTTAACCTCTGTATCTTAAATTCTGTAATTTTAGCTCATGTGCGAATCAACAGTTGCCATACTATTAATTTCTTAATATATCTCCGGTGAGTTGTCATGACTTTTGAATGGTAGTGGAACAGCTCTTTGTGTCATAGCTGAATGAAGCCAGATTGGATGACACGTTGTTATCAAGTATTGAAAAATAAACGTATTTAGATTAATTTATAGCTGTGGCCAGGCAGTTAGCATGTTTCTAACCTAAAAAACATGCACCAGAGACTACAGGTGGGAATTAGCTCTAGTGCTACAGCCTGGCACAATGCATCTCTCCTGTTAAGGTTAATGTACATTGTGCACTGTCCCTGTCTCATAAAAAAAACTAAATAAATACATTTTAAAAAATCTTCTGGCTCTCACAGTTAAGCTTGTCCTAGCCCATGATGCCACTCTTGCGTGCTGTTGTCTTCAAGGTATTGTTGTAATATAAAAACCATGACAAGGGCGAATCTCTGCTCTGACAGCCTTTAATTGGACATTACTCAAGGCTAAAAGCACATATCTTTCTCCACTTTTCATCTTAAGAGACTCTATCTTACTCCCCACTGGGCTTCAAATTTTTCACAATCAATAATTAATAATAAGCAGGTTATTTATTCATGTAGATCTTTGCCAATTACGCGATCTCTAATTAACAAGTTCAATAATTGATATTTATTTCTGAAAGGGCTGCGGTATCTTGGGCTGGATGAATTATGCATGACCAGGGATCAGATTTTTTTTGTTTTTTGTTCTGAGAGAGTACGATGCTTGGGGCGAACCAGACCACTTTGACTGGAACCCTTTGAGCTGCCACTAGCTCTGTGATGTGCATCTAACATGGGCATAAAGACTTGTACATGGCATCCTTAGATACCCTCTTTCACACTTTAATATGGCGCTTCAAAGAATACGCCAGTGTTTTTGATAATTTCCCTTAGTGTATCTGGACTATAAAGTGCACGGAAATTCTTGTCTTACTTGGTGCGCCTTTGTGCCACTGAATGTAACTCCGCTGGTACAAAAGTTCAAATGCCCAAACTACAATGCCAGAAAAAACTCCTCATTTTGAAAGCCTATCCCCCTGATTGCTTGATAGTGACAGTTTAACACCGAGTTAAAATTAAATTAACATAGGCCCTACTTTTATCACTTTTATTATGATTTTAGTAGGACAGCAGGTTAGAGACCTGAAACCATTTTGCTTTGGAACAAATGAAAGAAAATTAAAAGGATCAATTCAATATTTATGGAGATACCACCTTGGTCAAAAAGTCCACTCTCATGTTTATCAAAATGGCGGAAAAGATTTTAACAAAGTTTAAATTGAAATCTATATCAGTTATTTATAACATTACCTATTTCATTTGTGAGTATGGTTAACAATTAATGAAGCATATTACATTAACAGTATTTATATTTGAAATTTTGGCACAATTACACCTGATGCCCTTCTTGATGCAGTCAGCCATACCATCTAATCTTAGTTGTGCCTGGTTAGTACTGGAATGGGAGACCACAGGGAATACCAGTTGCCATAGTGGGGCAGCAGTGGTTCTATTGTAAACTGTCACTGTGTCTTTGGGCAAGACCCATATTGCCCATAGTTTCAATGTAATATGTGTGTGAGGGAGCAGAGGACCACAGATTTGCAACCTTGCTTCTATCAATCCAACCCAGGGCAGCTGTGGCTATTGATACTTTGCAGTGACATCACGCTGGGGGTGTTCTACATGTATCTCTATGGTGGAATGTTTAGGAGTTACCATGGTGACACAATGCACACATTAGTAAACACTGTCAAAAAAGTGTTGAGTTAAGTCTGAAAATAACAAAGTTGATTTAAGCAACACATTTTCAGGAGCCTGTGATTAACACGAGCGTTCATGGTCCTGTTTAGGAGTTTGAACTTCAACAAAAATAGTGAGTGTGAGTATCAGTTATTGATCAAAGTATCAATCATTTTAGCTTATCACCACTAAGTAGGGAGTGAAGGAATAATGCACAAAATTGTGACTAAAAATGTGTCTTGCCCAAGGACAAATTTAAACACCATCCTCAAGGTGTTTATATCATCATTATCAACATCACAATTAAAATAAACAAACCAAATGATTTTCCACTCTTTTATTGAACTAAGGCAGTTTATCCACTTATCCACCATATTTTATTTAGTTGATGTAGGACTTTGTATAAAACCCAGTCACTAAATATCCATAATTGGACACTACCACATGTAAACAAAAGGGTTAAAATGTATATGGTCTATGTAAAAACCATTAGCATCAGTTAGCTTCAGTGACCCTTCTAAGAGACCCGATGGTGGGAGTGGCACTGCCCCATTCGCTGTGCCTCCTGTACTCGCCAGGACGCAGGAAGTACTGGCGCCCCCTGTAGTTGGGATGCTCGTGCAGCATCCAGTAGCCCTCCATCACGTTGACTGAGGAGATGTCCCGGGTGTGGAAGCGCTCATGAAGGTTGGGACAGTCCTCAATTAGCTCCATGTTCTGGCCCCCGAAGTCAGAGCGCTCAAAGATCTTCATCCTATAGTTCCCGTTGTACTGCAAATATATTTGGTGCAAGGCTAAGCTTATTTTACAGAGTTGAATATCAAGATGGGTTTGTAAACAAGGATGCAGAACAGAGGCTGTCACTAAAGGTCACATACTGAAACATGAGGGACACATGAACAGTAGGCAATACAGTAAATCATTCAGATGGGCACATTTAACATAACTTTGACTGAGCCACCACTCCTTTAATAAGACTTGTCTGGATTGTCTGTAGTCTACTGCCTATGATCATTTGGGCCAATTCAGCAGGAGCCCTTAGGGACAACAAAAATAGTTCTGAGGGCTGCATTTGGGTCCCAGGTCATATTTTGAACACTCCTGCTGTAGAAAATAGGGCCGTAGTTGAAGTTAGCTAAAAATGTAGTTTAGCATATATAAGAAAATCTGTTAAGCCTATATTACACCTTCTGCCATCTACCACTACTCATTTAAATGAAGGCACAGTTTTCCTCCAATGGTCAACACCAAAAATTACTAATTTTACTTTAAGCCCTACGCCCTAAGTCACTTAGAGCAAGTAAAAATAAAAATGTATTAGTATTAGAAATATAAACATGATACTGAATATAAATACAGGTGAGAGAAGTTTAATAGACAATGGATATTGTTGAACTATCTACTCTTATATCTATGAAACCCACTTGAGTTCTGAATGTAGATGACTTACTGGAGGCACCATGCGGCAGGAGCGGATGCAGTCGTTGAAGCCAGCCCAGCGCTGGTACTCGGGGTACTCCCCCTTGTGCAGCATGTACTGGTACCCAGAGTAGTTGGACTTCTCGTAGGCCACCCAGCAGCCGCTCTCCACCCTGATGGAGTTACAACGGCTGAAGTGTCCGTGCATCTCGGGACAGTCACTGGTGCACTCATAGTGACGGCCCTGGAAGTTCTTGTCCTCGTAAAACACAATCTGGAAGAAGGCCATAGTACGCATAATACTGTAGTTTTATTTTAATTCACCAATCAAATAAATCATCAGGTAAGAAAGCAAAAACACAAAAAGAAAATGACAAATGAGGCAAACATTTGAAAATTCTGAATAGATGCAACAAGTATAGAAATATATGAGTATGAAAATAAATTCCGAAAAGTATATAAGTGTCAATTTAGATTATTTGTATTAAATACTGACATACTGAGTGATAACCATAACTGCATACTATCGATTGGTTACATATTATAGTAAAATATTACAATTTCAAGATGTATAATTCAGCATATAAAATTCTACAGTATATGCTGTGTGAAGTTTAACCAATATAAAATCCAGTCCTACAGTAACATCAAGTAATTGCTTTTCATAATGTATTTGATCTCTTCTTGATAGCGTCTTTCTCCTAATGTTATCTTGCTATAGCCCAGATAAAAGGTCCGAATGTGTTTCTTACCTTGCCCATTGTAAGAGCTGAACAGTGTGGAGCAGACCAGAACCGTCCCGTTTGAACCCGGTGTCTTTATAGAGCCTGCTGGGATCAGGGCCTTTTGCAAAGCTTTGTGGAGTCAGCACACTGCGCTCTATAGAGGCCACAGCCACACACTATAGGACAGTCTAAAGCTTTGTCTTTGTCTGTCTGTAGAAAAGACTGTACGGCTGCACTTTCTGAAACAGGTCACAAAAAGAGTGCCACATATGCCTTTACTGCGATCAGTGCCAAAGACTCAGAGTAGAAATGTCTGTTTCAGCTTTGTGTTCAGGTGAATCTAAGCCTGTGTTAAAAGATACTATAATAATATACAATTCTATATCCCCAAATATACATTTTTCATTGGTTATCACAAATCTGTTTAATGTATGCAATTAATTATAATAAATTGTATAAAATGTACTTCTCAAATTTCAAATCAAAGAATAATTCCACACAAAAAAACAAAAACTGACCCATGATTTATTTTAAAAGCAGTTTAATAATGATTTATACATTCACATTTTACATAGTCCTCATCCTTCTGAAGGAGCCCACCATGGGATTGTGACAGCCCCAGTCCCCACAGGCCCTGTACTCTCCGGGCCTCAGGAAGTACTGGCGCCCCCTGTAGTTGGGGTGCTCGTAGAAGATCCAGTAGCCCTCCATGATGTTGCAGGAGTAGATGTCCCTGAAGCGGAAACGGTCGAACACGTTGGGGCAGTCGTCCATGAACTCCATACTCTGTCCCATCATGTCAGGCCTGTTGTAGATCCTCATTCTGTAGGAGCCTCTGTACTGTAATGGGAAAGGGGAATCACACATTACATACACTTCTTTTATTAGCAGTACAATTGTGGTTGAATGTTGAAGATACAGGGATGTAAAATAGCATCCATACGCAATCTTCTTACCACATGTCATGTTTTTGTTCCAATTTTTTAAATTATATGAAATATAACATTTTAAATTTCTTTACTTTAGTTGGACATTTTAAAATAAAAAAACTAAAACAAAACCATGTCACTAACCCAAGTTTTTCCTTTAGGGCATATCACATTCCTTTACCTCCACCTTTTTGTGGACATTGAACGCTGACTTGACACTGACATTGACATTGACACTGACTATAACTGCACCTGTATTTTTATGTCAGTCTTCCACTATTTGAACTGAACTTTCCCAAACTTGTGTCTACTTACGGGAGGGAACATCTGGCAGGAGCGGATGCAGTTGTTGAAGCCCATCCAGCAGTGGTAGTCGGGGTACTCTCCGGGCCCCATGATGTACTGGTATCCCATGTAGTTGGGCTTCTCATAGGCCACCCAGTGTCCTCCGCTCACCCTGATGGAGTTACAGCAGTTGAAGTGCCTGAAAGTGTCCATGCAGTCATTACCGCACTCCCAGTGACGACCCTGGAAGTTACGGCCTTCGTAGAAAATAATCTTGAATAAAAAACACAAATAAAACATGTCAGTTCAAGTTACAGTACTTCTCGTTGGCCAGTAGGGGACACTGCACTCAAGCTTAAACATCACAGCTTCCTCTCACTGCCATTCTGTGAAGTGTTAGGGTGCTTGACAGTTGAAAAGCAAAATTTAATTTAAAGAACATTGTGTTGTGTTGGGTCTTCAAATTTAACACAATTGCTGTCACACTTGTCCATGCCAAATGGTATAGAGAAATTTCAAATCTTCTTGCTGAGGGATTGTCACCTAAAACAAGCTTTTAATCTGTCACTTCAAGTATTTCCCTGCCTCTGTACTTCTATCTGCCTGACATACAATTCAAAAACACCATTCTAACTCTGTCCAATATTTCGTCCATACCTTTCCCATGGTTGCGGGGTTGTGAATCTAGCGACACCAAAGCTCCAAAAGCCTTGCCACCCTTTTTATACCATCTCCCTGACCACGAGGCCTCCGCAACACGTCATAAACTGCCACTTTCTACCTTTCTCCTATCTGCTAGTGTTTACCTATAGAAATGAAATGAACTCCATGCATGTGCTATTTTGTGTTTGAATGACCTTCGACCTTGTTATGCCTCCTTTTCAAACACCACACAAAAGCCCTTTGGAGATGCGGCCCCCGTCAACAAAGCATTTTTTAAAAGTGTACATTTCTTCTTTTTTTTTTTTTTTGAACCGTCAAACTGGACTATTTCATGTTTGGGAAAAGTTAACGCATTTGCTAACTGCCATGCTTCTAATTGGACTTGATATTGCGGACATTGATGTAATCTACACTGATAGCGTGTCTCTTTTTAGCTTCCATAGCCCGAAGTTGTTGCTATGATGCCAGACGGGGCCAGCTTGTTTGCACTTTTGTGTTTGTGTATTTGATAGATATGAAAGCGAGGATCTGGAGCATGCGTTTTGTCTGTCTGTAAAGTCATAGACCTGCCTGGACTCTTTGGAGGTGTAGCCCACAGCACTAACATTATGGTGAAAGGCCAGAATAGGTTAGGGTTGTGAATTGTTTTTCCTGGAGCCAGCTGATGCCGGAAAGGTCATCTTTTGAGTCTTTTCATCAGGTTGCCCTCTCAACACTTTTGTTTGCTTTTTCACCTCCCGTTACATGTTTTCAGAAAAGCACAATAGCCCCTTTATTTCAGTGTTAAAACATAATGTAACCGCCATACACAATTGTGTTTTTGCATTAAGGAAAAGCGTTGATAAGATTCCATATGTTTGATCATTTATTGACTCAAAACTTCAATAGTTGTTTGAAGCCACCATGTTTTTTCTATGACATAAGTAGATCATTGATATCCTTTCATCACTCTGCATCTTGTAATTGTGGAAGATTATCAGCTGGGAGGTTTTGTTGTTTTGCCACTTTTGGGTGCAAAAAATTTAGACTCCAAGATGTTTTTAATTAGAACATGTAAAGAATAACTGTTTAAAAGATATTTATTTATAAATTTGTCACTTTTTATGTTGTTTTTAATGGTAATGTTTAATCTTTATTGTTGGTGCAAGGGTATGTGATTTGGCCAAGTACTGAGCCAATCCTCTGGTGTAGCATTTTAGTATTATAGTATGGTATTATTGGCAGTATGAGTAACTGTTAGACAAAAACTTGACAAATTGATCATGATTTTCTGATTAAGTTTGTTTTTTATTCCTTTCCAGTTTTATTTTGGTGTTCCTTTATTTTCGTTATGAACATTAAAGGAACACTATGAAGTTTTATGGCGGAGGGTATGCCACCTGCCTGTCTCCATAGAGTTAATGTTGTTTTGTCTGGAATGTTCTACAGTTCTACAATTTCATTTAGGTGAGTTTAGACAGACATACCATGAAAAACATATTATTGTGAAGGGCATCTCTAAAGATTTGACTCGGAAATTTTGTCACATATTTGTCTTCATGGAGTGAATACGTTTAATGCCATACTGTGAAACATTTCAGGCAACACTATAACATCTCCATACAGACAAGCAGGTGGCGGACCTTCTTTCAGAAAGTTACATAGTGCACCTTTTAATTTGTCCAAAGTATACAGTGTGTTTATTATCAGTTTAGACTTGACTTTGACCTGATTTGATCCAGATCTTGAGTCCAGGTAATAGTCACATTTAAATTTTTTTGGTCAAATCCTTTAGAACTAATGCGATGGGTGTATTGGGTTTTTTTTTTTGGTTTTTTTTTTGTTTGTTTTTTTGTTTTTTTTTACTCACTAGACCACATGTGTTTTTTGAGAATTTATAACATAGTGTAAAGGGTTATAGCAAAGTAGTGATGATTAAAAAAAAGTGTAATCTATTTGACCTTTCACCTTCAATCTCATTTTCATTTTTTTCATGTCAAATGTCTTAGAATTACACTCCTCCATCTTCCACATGTGGTAACTTCACCCATCTTCTCCAGTGATCATCTTTAGTTCCTCTCCACCACGTACTCCCCACCCTGAAGGGAACGGAACATTACAAAGACTCTCGCCTGCTTCCTGGGTTCCCCCCGGAGGAGAAGAAAGCCCCGCTGTGGAGCATTCCCAGCTCTATCTCACACTGATAGAAGAAAGGATAAGGAGAGAGTGTGGAGGGGGGCTGTGTAGCTCCATTGTGTCCGAGGATGCGATGGTTCAGTTGGGGTAATTGTGCAGGAGATGGCCCATGTTTGACTGCTGCGTGGGGATCTAAGTGGCTTCATAGAGAGAAATACAGAAATGGACAGTTAATGGACTTGTCTTATGATCATAATGCAACATGGGCTAGCTAAAATATGGTAACATGGATAAAATGTTTATATCATGAGAAGTTGAAATAGCTTTGACTGTTAATAGGTATAGAAAATGTATATGACCTAGATCTCAAACAGTAATCCTGCTGCAGTAGTAGAGGTGAACTTATTCTTGCTTCTCACTGTCAAAAAGTAAATGTATGAAAAGTTGTAGTAAAAGTAGTAACAGCAGTAGCAGAACTGACAGTGAAATGTGGTTGTTAAGGAGGTGAGTGTAGACCAGTAACTGAGTGTAGTTGTGGTGGTAGCTCTGGTAGTAGCAGCAGTAGTTGTGGAGACAGAAGTACTGCGCTACAATTAGAAGTGATTATCTTGAATGTTGTGAAGATGTGCAAAATTTGAAAATCAAGTATATCGTTAATAAGCAAAAGAGCTGATTTAAACATTTTAATTGTAAATAAAACTTATGTTGTAAGCTTCCAAATGAGGGCATAAAGTTTTATTTCTGCATATGGTGGGTCATTTTACCGTAATTTCACATGTGAACACACATTAACACATACTTTGTTAACCTTTTTGTTAATATTGCCCACCGCTTGCTGCAACATTTTAAATATTTCTAAGTTGTAATTGTTGTACTAGCAAAGGCTGTAAAGCAGGCATGTCCAAACTATGGCCCGGGGTCCAAATGTGGCCCTCAGACCAATTTTTCTTGGCCCTCGTTTTTGAAAATCTTCCTTGATAAAGCTGATATCAGGTATTTAGTGTGTCCTGTTGAGGATGTAAGCATGACTAAAGCTCTGGTGACTCATTCTATCTTGTTTTAAAAGCACATTTTTGATTTTTTTCTCTGTATTGACCACCAGTTTATGGCCCTTGATTGGCCCTCTGCTTCATCTGCATTTTGATATGTGGCCCTTGACAAAAAAAAAAAAAAAAGTCTGGACACCCTGCTGTAAAGAAATGCCACTGGGGCAACCTGTCAGGAGCAATGGGCACTTCATGGCAAGTACTGGTAGAAATTATTGCATTTTCTAAAAAGTGAATGTATGTGATACTGGTAGCAGCAGCATTATTATTCTGCATTTTTAAATACAGCTTTGAAGTAGTCTTATGCTCACACTTCCTTTTGCCCTTTTCTGATTGTTTTTGGCCTTGCAGCTTTGTGAGTGGAGATAGTGAAGCATCTGGAATATGCTCTTTTCACTCTACAACCATTACAACAAGAGCTGCTGTTTGGGACCTGATGAGTCTGCTCCTGAGAACCACCTAATCTGGTGCTGAAAACACGGCATAATCGGAGAAAAGAAAAAAAAAACCCACCAAAACAACAAGAAAAATGGGAATGGGAATGAGGAGCGGGCTTTATGCTGAGCGATCATCCTCTCCTTTCTCTGTCAGAAAATCTCCCGGCGTTGTAGCGGCTCTAGTCTTTGCCAGTCCTCGCACACTCGCCTCTATCGGGACCACCAGACGCTTGCAGCCGCTATGAGCCGCTGCCAGGCCCGGGATTTACCGCCATGCCTCTGATGTCTGCCATATTTCTTTGCCGAAGGATAATTAAAAGAGGAAATGGTATTGGAAGAACATAGTAGTGGTAGGAGGAGGGGAGGAGGGGGAGACTGGACTGTGCAAATAGATGTGGCTGTCAATTATGCACACTTGTTTATGTGCTCTGTGGCAGCGCTGATTTTTATGTTCAACTGTCCCCAACCGACGCCATCAGAAAAGAGTTGAAAGTTTGTTGTAAAGCCTGAGTCTGTCGATGTAATGCAGTGTATGTAATTAAAAACACTTATAGGCTAACGAAGGATGGCTAAGAAGTGAAAATGCAAGAAGTTTCTTTTTTTTTTTTTTTTCTTTTTTTTAAATTTGTTTGTTTGGGTTTTTTTATGGCAGTAACATTATCTAAGATGAAATTGTAACTGAAATTGCAACATAATTGAGTTATTACATTAAAGCACAACTGTGTTTTTCCAACTATATGATAAGGAAAGTGGCTCCAAAGGAAGACCGTCACCCTATAACCAAAGGGTTGATGGTTGAAATCCTTGAATCATCCCTTGATCTTTGGCTGTAGAAAGTGTAGTTTGATGGTTAAGAGTCCAAGAAACTTAAATCAATACTATACTAAGATATCATATCAATTCTAGATACTCATTTGAGCGTGTATTGAGCAATGTTGGACCTTTCCTGAAAAAATAAAAATTTTAGTATCATGACAACGCTACATAACCCAGTTAAAGTGTAAAAATACTGTAAATTATAGTTCTTTTCCAAAGCCTAATGATTGGCTTGGTATGGTGAACTCTTGTTATTTTTTGCCACTTGTCATTTTGCAAGTTTGGCTTGATGCCTATTCTCAGTTTGACTAAAACTATTTGAGATTCTGCGTTGCACATGACCCAGAGTGACAGCAGGTCCGCTCTTGTTTCCTCTGACTCTCTCTGCTCCTGTGAATGATGCTTTCACGTTGATCTCGTCTCACTGTTTTGACGTGGCGTGCCTCCCCTGCTCCCAAACGCTGCTCTGCTTTTCAAGACTCCACTCCCCCTCCTCCTCCTAATAAATCCAGGGGCCTTTTAAGCCCCTGTTTACTGACACATGACAAAAAGTTCAGCCTCTCTGCCTCTCATCTGTGTTTTAGCTCACTGTACCTCCCTGCACCAGAGCCTTCCACAAACAGGAAAAACAGGGGGAGCACTTGTTTGACTTTTTACTAAATTTGTAATTAGACATGATTCTGTGATTGGCGATTTCAAATTCATAATGAAAGTGAATGACAGCATCTAGGGATGAGTGCACCAGTGGAGATTTTTTATTCAAAAACACAAGTTAGTCACACTTAGAAGTTTCTTTTTTTCCATTAATTTATTTATTTTACATCATATTTTCTGTTTAATACTCCAAGTTAATATTGTCATCAATTATAGGTCTGAGTTTTGACTGTGTTTCATTTGCATTGTTGACCTAATTTAGATCGTACTAGTAATAATAAGTAGGGTTCTCAAATGTACTGAAAATCAGATATTAAACAGTACTATAAATACTCATTTGAGCAGGTATCAATACTAAAAAATCACATTTGCAAGACAGAAATTAATCTTTCCTGAATAGCTTTAGAATGCTCTTGAGCTGTATCTGAACAACTATAAAACCACAGACTACTGAGGGACTGCACATATATAAGACTGCATGGTAATATAAGAAAGTACAATCATTTAATGTTGAAAATCTCATTCTGTTGTCAAAAGAAAGAGTTTCATAAAAATTATTATTGTGTTATTGGAATTGGTGTTGAGTATCAAGTCTGTTCCTTACTCTCAAAATCAAGTTCGAAATTTTCCAACAACAGCACTTAGAATTACAACTCACATCTTAAGTACAAAGTGTTTTTTCAGTCTCCACGACATAGGAATTCACATACCACTGCATTTGCACAGTGTTAAAGGTCCATTGTGTAACTTCTGTGGTGGAGGGTCCGTCACCTGCTTGTTTCTATGGTTATGTCATTGCTCTGCCTGGAATATTCCACAGTATGACATTTAAACAGCTCTACCTTACATTTATTCAATTACAGGTGGTTTTAAAGCTCAAAAATACAGAGAAAAACGGGCACACTGACTGTTAGCGGGGTTGCTTCTCCACAGATCTGACCTGTAACTTGGTTTGGTTTTATCTCCATGAATACAGAAAGGTTTAATACCATACTGTGACACAACATTCCAGACAAAGCAATGATATCTCCACGGAGAAAAGCATTTCATGGGCCCTCCACCAGAAAAGTTACACAATGCACCTTTAACCTTGTGTCAAGACTATAATTGCATACATTTTTACTTTTCCCCATATTATCTGAGAATCCCTTGGAATCATTTTGAAGCACTGCCATAGAGTAGCCCAGAAAAGTAGTAGTACTTGTAGTAGTAGTAGTAGTAACTGTACTAGAAGTAAAACGTGCCATCCTCCCCATGATCCGTGTTTCTTTCAAACTACTATTTACCCACACCTGACAAAAAGCGCGCCCTTTATCACCTTCCGCTAAATTTGTAATCAGATGTGACGCTGTTGTTGGCGTCTCCAAATCTCGCATCAAAGCAAATATGTTCTGACAACAACTAGTGACAAGCTCTTCTGCAAATCAGCCCTATAAATTATTGATCACCCCCCACCTTTCTCTCTGTCTCGCTCAGTCTCTCCCTCTGTACGCCCTGCTACCCCTTGCACCGGTACACCTTGTGATAATGAAATACGTCGCTTTAAGAAATAAATAATAGAGGCGCGCCAGTCTGCCATTGTCACGTGAAGGGCTTGATTGACTGCGCGCACATTTAGGTGCTTGGCAGTAGTTGGCGCACATCAAAGTAGCAGCTCCTCTTATTGCCCAAGGCCAGTGGCAATTTATTTAGAGCGAGCGCCGCACCGTCCCAGCAGGTAACTGTATCGCGCGCGGAACACTCAGGATAATCACAAGCTTTGAGGTGCGTCTCCGACCCACCCGCCTCCCGTTTCCCCCGGCAACAAAACACGCATATGATTTACAAAAAGTCCCTCCTGATTGTAATAAATTAAGATGATAGACGCGCCACTAAAGGCAATGACCTCAATAGTGTTGTAATGTCTTTGGTACTTTTGAAATGGACGTTCAGTGTCTGGGCTGCGAGGATTTTGAGTGATTGCTGCAAGTATTGTTAAAAAAAAAACATAATTTGCTGCTTTTTGCCATAGGTTTCAGAGTGATGAGACATTGCCAAAGCGATTAACAATTTTAAAACAAAATATTATATCATTTGAATGGGACATGAAGCTGGAACCCATAAATTCAGTTTAGAGAAAGAAAAACATAATTTGCTGTGTTTAGTCGTGGGTTTCAGGGAGATGAAACCATTGCTATAGCGATTAGAAATCTTAAAACAAAACAATAGTATATATTTTTGAATGGGACATGAAGCTGGAACACATGAATTCAGTTCTGAAGTTTAATGAGAATCTGAATAGTTGGTAAAAATTCATGTATGAGGCCTAAAAAATATTAACTCAAAAAAAAAAAAAAAAACTATACATATATGGCACTAAAAATACAAAATATTCTCTCTCCAATCTGATAAACTTTTTTATTTTTCTCATTAAATAATTAGTTTTCCATTGGTAATTATCTCTGTACAGTTACTGCAACAATTTAAGTTGAAATAACTCTCAAATCTAATTAAAAGCAAGCCAAATGACTTGTATGCTGATTAAATCACTAACTCAGTGTTGTCAAAGCAGATCGAAACATATTTATTGAATCATTTCACCAAATTCATTTTCATGAGATTTGACTGTCATCCACCCCAATCCCACATTGCACTGGGGCTGTGTATGTTAATTGGACTACTGTTTGTCTTATAGCAGTTTAAGTCACCCTCCGTCCCCATACAACACAATTAGGGGCCCGTTGATCTCAGAGCTGGATCTAGATTGGGTCTCTCCGCTGCAGTTCTTTGTGCTGTCTCTGAATATAAAATAAAAGCCATGTTTTTATGTAAATGAGGCTGATTGATCCCATTAGAAAGCAATTTGATGGGAGTCGGCAGATAAGACATGCTGGTAATGTAATATGGAATAAACCTCAGTGTGCTATTGAGCAAGAGCTGCTCAAACTACAGCTTCTAACGGAGACTGTACTGACTGAAATCTGTAAAAACACACGCAATACCTAAAATAAATGCAGAATGAATAGAAATAAATATCTGATTTATTCAATTATTTTAGTGCAAAAATAATTAATGTATGGCACTCTTTACAATCACAACATTTAATATGGGACTCGACACATTGGTGATTTTCTGACAGATTTTCTCTATATGATCCACTGTGTT
Organism: Taenioides sp. WSHXM2023; assembly: GCA_029959045.1. Taxonomy (NCBI): domain Eukaryota; kingdom Metazoa; phylum Chordata; class Actinopteri; order Gobiiformes; family Gobiidae; genus Taenioides; species Taenioides sp. WSHXM2023. Next base: position 12,102,470 of record CM057104.1, on the reverse strand, counting down.
TATCTTTCCTGGATTATTTGTTTATTGCTCTTTTGACTGTTTTAATATTTTGTTCTGTAAAGAGTCTTTCAGTGTCCCAAAAACTGCTATATTAATAAAATGTATTATTATTAATTATTGACAGAATGATAAAAAAAACTGAAATTTGTATTTTACTCAGTGATATTGTCTGAAAGACCACCATTGCTTTAGAACATGGCCAGCTTTCCGAACTCAAACTTTCTGAATGATTCATAAACCTAAATAAGTTCATCTATAAGTTCTATCTATTTACTTTTTTTGGAGTAAAGTTGAATTGATATTAGTTTATTTTGCCTTTAAAAATTTCACTTTTATTTAGTTTTTGTTCTTGCAGTTATATTGTAACCTAAGTTAACGATAAACAGAATAATCTTATCCCAAAATGTTTCAAATTTTAAATGTTTCTTCTTTTTATTTTCATTGAGTATATTGACATCCAATAAGCTGGGAGCAGTTCTTTAGACCAAAATGAATCCAGATGAAACGTGAACCAAAATTAAAGTTAGACTTTTATTAGGATTTTTATTGCAGTATAAAACTTCTAAAATTATTCAAGAAAGTAAGAGTATGCGTCTGTGCTTCTGATAAAATTGTATTTATTTTATAATTTATTTATTTCAATAATTAATTTGTTGAGGCATCATCATTGTTGAAAACTCTCTCTCAATCCCTGTGAGCCAGCACTAGAGGGCACTAGAAGCCAAATCATTGCCTTGAGCACATCAGCTTAACTTCTCCAGCCTTGTCCGTGTGCGTCTTCTCCCAGTGCAAACATATGGACCCACATTGGACTGGAAATATATGCATTTGTTTTAAGTCTTTGCCATTTCAGGATCTGTCTGTACTGAAGCCTATCACAGACTTGCATAGTTTCACCGGGGGTGAAGTTAGTCACCAAACACTAACCAGGCTACATCCATATACACAAATAGTATGGGTTGGACAGTGACTACTCAGCTTTGTAGTAGCCACCAACACACTACAGTCATTTGAAGTCTCTGCAGGGGAGATGCAATTCTCTCACAGGATCTGACATAGTGGGGTGTAATGTATTTGTTTAGTTAAACACATTTTGTACAGTGTTCATGTAAGGCCCCAGAGTTGTTTAAACTAAAACAAACATTTTAAGTAAGATAACGTATAATATATAAATTTTTTAATTGGGTCATATAATATTATATCTTAAAGGCCCTGTATCAGACTTTTCCCATATATTTGAGTAAAATAAGCCTTGTCCCAATACAGATATATTGTATAAACGGCTCTTGATGCAAAATAAGTCCAATGTGTACTTTGTGCATCTAATTGTAAAGCATTTTATTGTCCGATAATCAGGAAGTGCACGTTAGAATGCTAACCGGTCTCTGAAAGTTGTGATCAGCGCTTATAGAGAGATTTTCAGACACGTCAAGTGGCGCTCTCCTGCGCATGTCTCCTGCAGAAAGAGCCGCTGTCCTTCTGTCTTCTGTCATGTCAGTGTCGTAAGATTTCAGCAGATTCAGGTATGAGTGGATTTCCGACTACTGAAGTTTGAGCCATACGGGTCATTAAGATGTGTCCCACTCACTAATGTTAATTTTGCATCATAACTTATTTTATCACACGATAATAGTGTGATAAAATAAGTTTAGTGCGCGCGCATCCGCTGTGTAGATAAACAAATAATTAAAATAATCTAGCTTTGTTTTTCACCTTTTTAAGTAAAAATCAGGTACAGTGACTTTAATAAAGCAAAGACTGAATTCAAAATGAACCAACTCAGATCAACAAAACTTAAATTAAACTTAAATAAGTTTTCATGTTAAACTGTGTATATGTTTTAGTTTGGACAACACAGAGGGCGTGTAAAAAAAAAATGTATTTAACGAAAAAGGCTCGTATAAGAGAACAGCCATGTCCCTGTTTGAAGATAATACAGATAATATGAAATAGGGGTCTAAGTATGCTTTACATAGCACTATAAGTTCTTTTTTGGTATCATTATAAAGCAACTGCAGTATTTTTATTACAATGTGTGATTTCCAGTGGCTGAATTTGAACTTAAAAAACATTTCCTCATTTCATTAGAACTAAATTGAGTTGTCTACATACGGTCACTATTGCATTTGTGATTTATGTGGCTTATCTTATGGCACGCACAGGTTTCCATTTCCAGTGGGAATTAATTTCACAAAAACGTAGATAGAATCAGAAATCTTATTACAGGTTGTTGTTGAGAGAAGCGGTTGGCAGCTTCAGTTGTTTTCCAGATCTCTGAGGAGCGCTGGTGGTCCACAGGCTTCTATATATGCTTCACAAACCGCAATCCCTGGAAGACCTAAGCTCTACTCATGGGACTTTCAACCAAATTAAAAAACAATGATCCACCAAGGGAGAATCTTAATGCCAATTCACATCATCAAGACCCACATTCTTCGTGCTTTTAACTTTTCTTTTCCAGCACCACCAAACCTCCCTCTCCCCCGCCAACTCCCTCACTCTCTCTTGTTGTTTATACTTTGTTTTGTGCAGCCCGCGCTCCTCTCCTCTGCCTGTCGCCTAAGCAAGCTACAGCCACTTTCAAAGGCACGGCTGTCACACGGCGTCTTTGAGTCCCGTTTGAAATTTTAACGTACACGTTGTCACGGCGATGTCACGAGTGATTGACAGGTCCGTCCCAGAGCAGCGGCGGCGTAGGGGTTTGGCAGGCTAGCTGGTTTTCTTTTGTCAGAGGCAGCAACAAAGGCGTGGATGGGAGCAGGGGAAGAAAGGGGAAAAACATGCATAAATAAAACAAAACTGCACTTTCTCAGTAAAGACCAAATTAGATTAATCTTAGGGTATGAAAAAAGCTGCACTGTTAATATTTTGATAGTTTTTCAAGCTTTGTTTGTTCTTATTGATGGCACAGGGCTCAGACACCCTCTCACCAGGACACCAAAGGCAACACAGCGAGAGGTGGTGGTACATATTAATGTTATTATCAGCTGCTTTCAGTGCAAACAGAGCAGGAACACAGCTTGTGCTGGGCCCACCTCCTATTTGAATACACGTGTGGTCTTCTGAGCCACGGCGATCATTATACTGGACAGTTAAAATGAGGTGACTAAGATCTAAGTTTGTTTTGGATCCTTATGAAGTTCTTAAGGTGACTGTGTAGTGACTTTAAAGTTGCTGTACCTGATTTTTCTTAATTTTAAATGGTTTGCAGTGGTCCAAACTTATCCCTCACTTTCATACTGCATTCCTAGCATCCTTGAGTTTATAATTCCTTTTCACAACTTTCAGAGCAGAGTTTTGCTGTAATGCTACCAACAACTAGCATGCCAACAGTGTACCAGCATTACTTCCTGGTTCGCAGATGATAAAAATGCTTTGTAATTATACATACACAAGCGGCACACCTCGGTTTTATTTTTACCCTAAGACCTGGTTTTACAATACATCTGTACTGGGGTAATGCAAATTTTATCTTACTACTTAAATGAAAAATTGTTTACATCCCCTTTAATTTTCTGGTCTGTATAGCATGTTAAAATACTGTTTTATATTTGATCAACAATATTATGAGGGCATCGCCTATGGTTTTGCACAAAAAGTAGCCTAAAGACAGAAACACTTGTTAAATTTAGTCTTTCCTTCAGTACATACTATTATTTCATCATGTATAAATAAAACAAAACACAACTCCAGAGGTAGTTTTGATGAGGAAACAGCATTATAACATAAATTAAAAAGTTAAAAAAATACACAGAAATAGCAGTGACATACATATACAGCTCATATTTATGTAACTGAAACTGTCAGCATATCTAAAATAAGGACAGTCCCAACACCTCTTCAGCCTCGTCACCTTGTTTCCCTTTAAACACCATACTAATGTTTAGCTTCATAAATTCTCAAATCTACACGTGAAAGCATTTTTAATCCAGTCCTTCTGTCAGTCAGTGGATTTGACGTGTGTGTGATCCTCATTGAGATGTGAACACAACAGAAGAGCAGTGGCCTTCACATATTTCCATCACAGTGACCATGAGCTGCGGGAAACGTCTGTCTAGCTGGTTCCATTTTTGGTCTTAAATGTTGTGAGCGAATCATTCAGTTGGATTATTTTTACAGATGCTACTGTTTTGTCCATCGATTTGAAGTAAAGAGCTTGTGTGGACGGGATGAGTGACTTCCAGCCCCAGTAAAGGTTATGCTTTTGCTTTTCGCACAGTTCCTTTTAAGGCAAACATGTCGGCAGTTTGATAACTGCTTGACATTTGACAGGCCGTTCAGACCAATCTCGGGTTTTCTGTTCGCCGTCTCTAGGAGTAGGTGAAAAACACACGCGTTTGTCACTTTTCCTTAGACTTTTCAAAGGCGGAGTTTTGCACCACAGCTATCAACATCAGATAGGGCTCTCCTCTGGCCTCTTGTCTCTTGTTGTGTTTATTTGTGCGTCTCTTTCAGACCTAACCCACTCTGCTGAGACCTCGCGCTTCCCGGTGAAAAAGTCAACAGCCACATGAACCCGTACAACAAAAGCTTCTGCTCTGTTCTGGTTTCTTTCTCTTTCTATGATTCCAGTAACATCAGTGTAGTCATGCAATTCTGAAGCACGCAATGTATTTATTAGGGATGAGCCGTTATGGATTTCTGAGCCGATACCGATATTTTGCCTGCTGCTGTGGCGATAACCAATATTTTCTTATGCCAATATTTTTGCTTTTAAAATCCATAGCGAGACCTACAGGTTTATCTTAAGTTGAATATCACAAATAATCTTTTAATATTTGTAAAAATATTATTATAATAAAATATATTTCCATTTTGAGTCATTAGTCTGTTCAAAAAGGGCACACACAGAATGGGGCAATGCAAAAAAGTAAACTGTGATCGTGTTGTAAGCTAACCTGCTAAGCTAGCGGTAAAGTGTAAAGAAAGTAGAACGTGGCTAAAGCTAACGTAAACCAGTCTATGGTGCAAGGAACCACTTGACATTATTTAAGGACGTTTATGAAATGTTTCTCATGCAATAATCCATTTACTCGGTTTTATGTCACATTAAAGGTGCACATTTTGACTTTATTACAAGTACCAGAAATGCCGTTGTAAATGTGTTATAAGCACATGGCGGCCATGTTAAGCTTAGAGAGACCAGCGCCATCTTATGGACACTTGTTGAATTCATCTTTTATTGAGCATAGTGATTTAATTTACCTACTATTTCATGGGTTTATGGTTAGAAATATAAATATCTGTACAAGTTATAATAAGTTAGAGATAAAAGGAGATAAAAACAGTAATGCATTTAATATAAAATTAAGATTAAGAAGTGTATTTACAGTCATATTGTGAATATGTACAAATGTCAATATGTCATTTATCTGGATTCATGTCACTTGGATTGTAATCTTATGTGCTGAGAGGTAGAAACAATCCTCTGTTGTGAAGTAAAGCAGCTCAAAACGTGCTCTGTCTGTTCTTTTATTAACAGGCTTACTTCACCGTATGCCCTCAAAACCACTTGTCAGAAAAGCAACAAGTGCAACATTTACGAGAAGACTGAAATATGTACTGCAAAACTAATACAACAATCGCTTGCATTCAGAACATTTTGTAGCACTCGAAACTATATGCAGTGGAATCGTTATTACCTGTAGTTGCAGTTTTAATGGTTTAATCATTGCAACCATTCAAATGATCTATTGAGATTCTGGCATTTCGAATTGCTTTTCTTATTAATTAATTGGGATGTCTACTACAGCCAATCCTCTGTATTGTTTATGGTCAGGAAATTAATATTGAAACTGTTTCTTTGTTTATAATAAGACAAAATAATATTAAACTGAAAATCATGATTGATCAGTATGATAAAAACAAATTTAAATTGCAATATTGATTCAATGGTCCCAATTGAACGCATGTCTCTACTGTATCACAAAGCCATCCACCAGCTTTGCATTTCAAGTAGCTCTACCTTTAGTTGTGTACTTTTACTTACCTTCAGTAATAATATTTTGAAGTAGCACTTCTTTCAATTTCTCTTTCTGCGTCACTGCTCCCCTGTCAGTTGGGCCTTGTTGCTATACCCAGCTTCCTCTTTCCTCCATGTTTCTCCTACTGTAAATTACCAGCTGTATATGTTCTGGTGGAGCTGATATGCGTGAGAGGGATCCAACAAAGCCACCACCAGTCTCTGCGGTTACATAATTCATGCCAGCCATATTCAAATACAATTTATCACATTGTCAATCATTGCTCTGCCCTTGTGTGAGCGCCACTGAAAAATCTGAAGTAATAAATTAGTAACACTGAGCCCTGGGAGCGTGTGAATGAGCATGTTTAGTGATTCTGTTTGACAACACAAGAAAAGGGGCTAGTCCACGGAGTAGGAATAACATTTTTCCACCAATATTGTTCCCAACTTATGTTTAAAAGATGGAGCGGGCAAGAGAAGAAGTGGCTCCAACTGCACTACTTTGCACAACTTTTGTTTGGCCCTAGATAGAAAGAGACAGAAGACAGAGCTGGCCTTGGTTTGAGATGGTATTGTTACTGAAGTGAACAGGACTGAGTCAGTGCTGGATCTTGGACAAAAGATGATGTGCTGTATGTTGTCTGTATATGTCTGGATACATTTTCTTTGCATTGGTTCTTACAAATACTACCTGACAAATTGTCTGATTTTTTTTCCGTAATTGTAAGGTACCCTTGAAATACAGTAGAGCGTATTTATTGGGTGAGGTAAAGACCTCCTTATGTGTATAGAAACTCTTGCCTCAGGTCCTCAAGTATTTTACATGGTGGAATACAAACACACCAAATAAAGTTGCAGTAGTAACATAATGGCGTATTGAAATAATACAGAAATACACAATCACTAATTTTTGTTGGGATTTTGAATAAAATAATTTGGTCATATGCACAACAAGCTATTTCTGAGCCTGGATTTGAACATTGTCAGAGTAGAGGCCTGCCTTACATCTTCCTGTAATCATTAATCTTATTTTTTGTTATTTTTTAAACACTGCCCTTTGTGCTTTTTTGTTTCATTTTTTGTTATTGTGCAATAGCTTATTTAATAATGGGACAAAACACAAAAATTTGGAGTACCACAAATCTGCTGTTATAATTAATCTACAACTCCACGAATACCTCTGATATTGGAGTACACTCATCTTCACTTCACATATATTTTGACTCACTATTTTGCCATACTCTGAAACAAACCTGCCCCTTACCTTGGCACACCTGCTTCTTTCCTTCCCCCTTTAAGATGTGTCTATAGTGCGGCTCTCCCAATGCAAAGATGAGACTGAATGACTGATTAAAAACAAAAACGACAGCCCAAACGCACACAGAGGCGCACGAGCAGACTTCTCCCATGATTTGAGCTGTGAAGTCAGGCAGCCAGGTGTCGAGTGTTTGAAAAAAGAAAACATTAAAAACGTAGTGAGCAGCACATACACAGAGTGACTGATTGAGACTCCAGAGCGTTTTATGAGCAAGAACAACAGATAAACAAGCCCTCACATCTCGTAGTGGAAGTCGAAAAGTGTTTGAAACATTTAAAAGTGGAATAAGACAAGTCCCTCTCTCATATGGCCATGAAAAGTCTGTTTTTTCCTCTTCACAGCCGCTCCACCATATGCACCACTCACGCAAACTATCCTTCACAATCTGTACAGTGATGGCAACAGTTAATATAAAGTAAGTACCACAAGTAACTCAATGAAATACCCAAATATTTAAACCCTATATATATATATATATATATATATATATATATATATATATATATATATATATATATATATATATATATATATATATATATATATATATATATATACATATATATATATATATATATATATATATATATATATATATATATATATATGGAATGGAATGCCTCAGACAGTGGAGCTCAGAGGACCATCATGGCAAGACAAGCCCCTACATGGGGCGTACCACCGAAATATAACTGAAGTGGCTGATATGAAGAAATCCTACCAATGGCTGGAGAGGGCTGGTCTGAAGGACAGCACAGAGGCCCTCATCCTGGCTGCACAGGAGCAGGCCTTGAGCACCTGAGCAATAGAGGCCCAGATCTACCACACCAGACAAGACCCAAGGTGTAGGCTGTGCAAAGAGGCTCCTGAGACAGTCCAGCACATAACTGCAGGGTGTAAGATGCTGGCAGGGAAAGCATACATGGAGCGACACAACCAAGTGGCGGGCATAGTGTACAGAAACATCTGTGCAGAGTATGGGCACTACAGAAATACCAGGGGCTCAAGGAAGAGCTGGAGAAGGCCTGGAAGGTGAAGGCATCAGTGGTGCCCGTGGTGATCGGAGCACTTGGGGCTGTAACCCCCAAACTGGAGGAGTGGCTCCAGCAGATACCAGGAAAAACATCAGACATCTCAGTCCAGAAAAGTGCAGTACTAGGAACAGCAAAGATACTGCGTAGAACTCTCAAGCTCCCAGGCCTCTGGTAGAGGACCCGATATATATATATATATATATATATATATATATATATATATATATATATATATATATATATATATATATATATATATATATATATATATATATAAAAGGCCCTACCTGTGGGGTGGAAGGTGTTTCTTGTCAGTTAATCAGGAAGTGCGTGCTAGCATGCTAGTTGTTGTTAGCTTTACCGTGATGGCAAAACTCTGAACTGGCCTCTTAAAGTTGTGTAAAGTGCTTATAAACTCATCATGGTGAATAAGCAGGATGCTTGGAGTGCATAAGGTATGTGAGGAATAACTTTGGACCATTGGAAACTGTTTAAAAGGAGCTAGTTCTGTTTTTCACATTTTTAAGACATAAAAATTAAGTTCAGTGCCTTTAAATGTAATGTGTTGTGGGAAATTTGTGAAAGCATGTGTATCTTTTACAAATGCATGTGGTGCTGTGTGGCTCAGTGGCCTCAACTTTGCATCGGTGGCTATGCTAGCAAATGTACAATTTTGACACAATCAAGTTAAGGTTAGAATTAGGTTTAAATTTAGGGACAGTGAATTTGGTTAAGCTTAGAGTGTAGGGACAGGTTAGCTCACTGGGTCTTGGCAGAACTGCGTTAGGAGGAAAAATGATGTGTCTCAGTGGTAGAGAATGCTGCACTACATCATTCCTTCCCTCTCGTTCTCCTATTTGCAACTAAAATACTAACTCATCTAACTAAATGGACAAAAACTAATTCAAAACATTATGTTCCTTGGATATTTGCAGATTGGAGTATTATATATCAAAATGAACCCATGAACTAAAATATGAATATCTGCTTAAAAAACACTTTATTAAACTTGTAGCAGATGGTTCCAAAAGTATAAATATTTTCCAAAATCTTGAGTCAGATTAACTTCACTTTAGCCTCAGTTTTGAGCAATGACCCCAAAAATTCAAGTTCATATTTTAAAACATTACGGTCTCCTATGACTATGCACAGCCTGTTTTCTCTCCCTGCCCCACAACCACCTGCACTACCTGCCGTACACTCCACCACAGCACAGCAATAGCAAGAATCTAAATGCAGCCACAGCCAGCATCTCCCTCTCTTCTCCCCTTCTCCATTCCTTTAGTGCGGGGCCAATCTGACCCCTTAGTTGCACCAGGTGTTCCTTGATGCCTCTCTCCTTGCACCCTCCCCTTCATATTTACACCCCTGCCGCCCGCAATGAATCATTCACTCTCTCCTCTCCCCATCCTCCCTGTGAAACAAGCCTGCCGTTCTGTGATCTATGTTGTGTAACGCTTGAAAAACCCTTGCGTTCTCGTTCTCGGCATTTTCTCTCCTTCTCTTTCTCTGAGTTACATTCGGTATTGACTGTTTATGCTTTTTAATGTTTTCACGCGGATAGGGCCTGGGGCGTGCGGATGGGGCGTACATAGAGCTCTTCTTGACACACTTAACGCCCCCATAGTGAACTCTAGCTCGGAGCACTCCACGCAAGCACACAAGACCTTTTCTACTTTTTTCCTCCAACAACTAGGGATCTTCTTCTGAAAGTCGGCACCCCTTGACTACACTCTCAAAGATCACCTTATGGAAGATTAAGACACTGAAATTCGCAAGCAAAATATTTACACAATAACCCCCTTGTCTTCTTCTTTGGTGCATCAAAAAGCACAGAGTCGAGCGCTCTCAAGGGGAAGTGCTAGGGGGCGCCGAATCGTGCAGCAGTCACCTTTAAAGCCGGTAATGCCTCGGTCAAAAAGAAGAAACGTGAACCTGCCATGTTTTGGTCCTGGAAGTGCTGGTCCACCTTCAGATCTCCCTTTTGACTTAACTTTTACTGATCGATTGACTGAAAATCTTTCTTTTGTGATGCGTAGTGACTAGTGCTTTAATACTTGAATAGTAACTGGTCCATTGGTGTATATTTAACATGCTTTTCTCTCATCTGCCTGCCAGAGTACATTTCCTGCGTCGTCAAAGATGGTTCATTTTGTGTGGGTATTCTCTGTTGAATGTTGTGGAAATAAATCGGCGTACAAGCAGCCAGACCATGGAGGTTTAAAATGACGACTAATGTAGGCAGAGGGGTCAGTCTCGGAGTCTGGACGTCTCAGTAAACAAATATATAGACTGTATGTTACCAGTGTCTGCAGAAAGAACATAATAACATCAAAGTCCATGCACAGGTCATTATGTTGGTGTCAATGTATTGACTTTGTCTTGGTTCTTCACCTTGGGGTCATAGGTCAAGATCCTCATTCTTCTCTTTAAACCAACAGCAACTTCATTATTCAAATGTGTCTTCACAATTCAGTTTTTAAAGTGTCTTTATGATTTTTTTTTTATCTTAAATTAAAGCTACATAAATTTCCACTTGTAACATCAAAAGTCCTGTATAATTGCACAACATTTCTCTCCCCTAAAATCCCTTTTGTTCTATGACAGAAACTTATAATCCTTCAATTTTGTCATAAGGTATATCAGTAACATTATCCTTAACACACTAACAAATCAACAAAGAAGCAGGCTAATGTTCAAATCCAACATTGTTGTTTCTAAAATTCAACTGAGAAATAGCAGATAGACCATATATTTGGTTCATAAATATTACAAGATGAACATCAGCAAGGGATTACTGTAAATTGGGACTAAACCTGGAACTAAACCTGGACTAGACCAGGACTAACAAACTGGGTCCAAATCAGGACCAAAAGAGGACAAGTCTGAGCGACCCCATAACAGCCTGTTCTGTTCCATTTGCTGGTTTAGATAGTACTCAGCTTGTATAGTACTCCTGTATATTCTTTAGCTTTGATTTTCAGTGATTGACTCTACACTGGCATTTTCCTGAAGAAAAGGAAAACTTCAAATCGTGTTCATCTTTCATGTGGCATTCATGTGTTTAGAGAGCATTTCATGGTCAAAAGCGTCCTCTTGTTCTGGAGGCAGTCACTAATGGAGCGGGTTTGAAGCCTGTTTAGAGTATGTTTAATGAACACTCGTACCCCGTCAGATTCATCACTGCGCTGCTTTGGCACTGACAGCCACATCTGTAACGTCCATGTTTGGCGATAACGCAACAAATTAAACAAACACAGCCTGCCCTGCTATAGGCCCACAGGGAATATATGATGCTGTAGAAAGCCATACAAGAAGGAAGTTATCCATAATACTTAGATAATACTAAAAGATATGCTGTGTCACTTTTCTGGTGCAGAGTGAACCACCCTTGTCTCCATGCTGTCTCCATGGATATGTTATTGCTTTACCTGGCATATTCCACAGTATGGCATTAAACCTTTCATGTATTTTTATCAATTACTGGCATTTCTATTGCTCAAATGCAATACTGTGGAACTTTCCTGGTAATGCCATAATGTGGCCACAAGCAGGTAGCAGACCCTCCACCAGAAAAGTTACATAGTGCATCTTTAAATAATGCTACTTCATCTGATTGTCTATACTTTCTTCTTAGACAAATTGATGTCCTTTTTATGCACTGATTGGCATAGATTAAACGCCATGCCTTCCCTGACGCAACTTACTTACTTTATTAATATAAGTATTCACACATTTGTTGGTTTTGTGGTTTGCTTTGTTAGAATGTTTGCCATTTCTATTTCCCTATTGTGGCACAAATAAAGGTTATCGTATCACCACACTATAGTGCAAAGGGATTGTCTTGGCTTTTACAGTGAAATTGCAGCTGCTAGATAAGATGTCTTTCTTGATGGTGAAAGCATCAAGAAATATCAGCAGCTCAACGTGGTGCCCCCTGCTGCCCCTCCCTCCCTGAACTAAAGGAAGACATCATTATGAGTAAATGACATGAGACGCCCCCCAAGGACTCTCCCATAGCCCCACTGTGAGGCCTGTTCCCATCATGCTATGCTGCTGGCCACAGTTCTTCAGAAGGCCAGGCTCAAAGACACAGGCACCCGCACACTATCGATTGGACACTCGATAAAAGTTCAAGAGGTCACAGGGGCGCTCCTGTGCAGCGGGGGCCAAGGTGCTGAATGTGGCTCTGTAGTGTTCTCTCATTTAGCCACCTGGGGATAAGCACTGCTAGCAAACAAGCTAATTATCATTTGGCTCCCCCTGCCCCATGATTTACTGTCACTAGTTTCCATTTAAAAAGGCCACACACGGTAAAAAATTGTGATTATTTTCATTTTGGTTAAAACATAACACCTTGGAAGAAACAGTTAGCTGTTAAATTTAGGCGCAAGTTCAAATCTGTTCTTTTATGCCACAATATACCAACATTTACCCAACACAAGATAAGGTCTAAAGAGCTCCCTTCATGTTTTATCTGTGATTCTCAAACCTTTGTTAAAAAAACAACAACATATTTTTAAATCTGTCTTTTCAATAACCAATTAACAATAACCAATTATTGACTAAACGCAGTGTTACACTCAATGAAAGCTCAGAAGGTCACAACACCTTTCCGTATGGTCCAGTGTCTAAATGAGGCATTTCACCGGTCTGTCTTTGAGCCACCTGGGGATAAGCACTGCTAGCAAACAAGCTAATCATTCTTTAGCCCTTTTTTGCTCATTCCTCTCTCAGCACACATAACAGCTCCTGAGTGGCTGACAAATGTCACAAATGCTCGTATGAGGATTTATAAAGAAAATTATTTATTAATTGAAGCGGTTAATTAGGTCCCTAAGGCTTGTGCGCTAATTGAGAGCCGCAGAGCTGGCGAGGCAAGAAAGCCCAAACAAAAGCACTGGCTCAAACAAACAGACAAGCGCTGAAGAACCAAGCGCGCTGCTCGCTCTCCGCACACATCCACACACTGCCACCACCCATAAATTAACGAAAAATAAACAAACAACTGTTTACATTTTTTTCTTTTTCTCGGGCTTTCCCCTTTTCTCGCATAATTTTGTGACCTGCCAAATGTTCGCCTCTTCTTGATGTTCCAGCGCTGGAGAAAGAGACGCGAAGCCACTAAAAATCTGCCACATTGCACAAAGCATCTGTCTCGGCAGCACCCCGCATTCATTAAGTTTGTACCAATTAGCAGCCATAGCTTATAGCACATAACAAGATTTTCATTTCTACTTTGAAATATCTTCCTAAAGTGAAACGTGTCCCTCAATGTGCCCTTGTGTCACCCAACTTTATCTTCACAAAGTCTTCATCTCCTCGCATAATTAGAGGAAGGAAACCATTTCTTCTTTGCCATCTTCTCCGGGGCTCTTGTCTTTGTCCCCTTTTTAACGTGGCGTTCGAGTGCACCTTGAGAGCAAGTGTTCTTTTGTCGAGGAATCACACCAAGGTTGTCTGAAAGACTTGAGGAGCCGGAGTCATAGGCGGAGGTAGGTTCAGGGACCAGAACAAAGACGAGCTGTGACACTTCGACAGTTACACCTGTTTCAACAATTATCCGGCTCTGTGATAAGAACTTCTGTTGCATGTGAGCTCGCCGAAGTTTCTCATTGGTGCCAAAGTCTTGGGTATATGCCAACTTCCAAAGCCCCAGTTTCCTATCATTTGAAGCGTAACAATAAAAATAGATCTATAAAAGCTTTTTGTATTTTAATTTAAAGTAGGAAATGTTTTCCTGAGGTTCCAGGTTTAATTGGTAACATCACTTCACTATTGATTCAAACGCCTCAAACTTTGGATGGTTTAGTGACTTAGATAAACACAAGTGTTGACAGCGAATGCGTGGGTTCAACTCTAGGAATATATTTCAGTTTTCATTTTTAAGTTTGGGGTTTTTGTTTGAAAACTTTGCACGGGAGCATTTGCGCTGCTACACTTCATGCTACACGTTATGTTTGTTAAACTAATGATCACCTCCTTTTGATTTTTAATTTTTTCACCAATGAATGCATTTGTAACAGAGGCATTGAACGGTGCTTGCTTCTTCAGGACCTTTTATAACTTGACTTATTTGATTTTTTAAGCATACTTTTAAGCATACTTTGGTCATTTTGTGTATTATTTTTATAGGTCATGACTAACATTTCTCTTAATATTTTACCCGCCACACATTTACACCTGTACCTTCAAAATGGAATTTATAATGTCACCCTTTGTTAAGTTCCACAATGCAACAAAAACTTCAGGCCTTGTTTGATATTCAGTGATATCCAAGTAAATAGTTGGTGGAAATATATTTCATTATTATTTGTTAAACAGCACAACCGACACTAAAAAACTAACTTAAGAAATCGATGTATTGCATTTTTATTCCTTTGTTGTCATGGATGTTTTATAATTGTGCTTTTTTAAGTTGAATTTTTGTCTTATTAGATATTATTAAACCTACAAAATTGTGAAGGAAAAAAATTACAAAAACTACAAAACAATTCCACTCATAAATTACTGTACTGCTTTTTAGTTATTTTTTTTCCTTTCAAACCTTTTTATATTTCCATGTGTTTTGAGTTTGAAAACTTACTCACCCAATCTCACTTCCTGATCCTTGTTAGCATGTTGTTCCTTGCAATGCTAATGACGGTAGCATGTAGCTGCACACTACAAAGGTCAAACTTTTGAAATGGGGGCTAATTTGCGAGGCACTGTTTGATCTGCTTCTTTAACATTCATAAACATACGTGACCCCGGCAGCAGCGAGAGCCCCATTGCGTTCTTATGCACTTGCCCCCCTCCCTTTACAGAGGTGCAGATTCCGCCTCTGACCCACGTTCTCCATGGGAACGCTGGAGTCGGAATAAAGGGGCAAAAGGGTCAGGTTTGGTATTGAGCGATGCTTCAAATAAACGTATGAATAAATTCCTTGATAACTGGATTGAAATCACAAGAGAGTCAGAGAAGTGTTCACATTTGAATTTGACCAACCAGTAGTCAGTAGAAAGAAAAATACAGTTTGGATATTTACTATTTCAATTTCAGAGAAGAAAAAAGCTCTACGGATTAAAGTTATGTTAAACAGGAAGGTGAGAGTTGGAGATCTGTAAACTATTGGCCTGTAGTTCTAGAAATAAAAAAGAAAAAAAAATCAATAAATCAAATCAAGGCAACAAAAAACTTCACAACAAAAAAAAGACTACAGTGTACTATTTGACAAAACTTGCCACAATTGTGTGAAATTACATATTCCTAACCGCTATGACAGACAACATGATTTATGATGTTCTTGCTACTTGTAACATTTTTATTTCTACAAAGAGCAATTTTTTCCATCAATTTTTTAATACAATATAAAATAATCTGATAAAAAATGTGGATACACCTCTTTATGCTCCTCTTATAACCTACTCTGTCAGAACCATTCACTGACTAACTCAATTCTAACTCCTAATTCCTTTTAGGTATGAAACCCTTTGCCCATACAGTAACTGCCAATCTTTTTTAAAGTTCCGTAATAGTAATTAACGAAATCATTAATTCAAAACATGTATGCACTCTTCAGTATTCATTGTCATACAGTTCTATCTTTCATGACAGCTAGCCTTTCTGATCTTACGTAAACAATACGAATCTTACTTTAAAATATATCGCTCCCCTTTGTCTTTATTGTACTTATGTGACTTTATACTTGAGTGTCCAGTGCGTAGTTTGTGCTTGAGGCGGTGCTTTGGCCCCCCCATCCCTGTCCCTGCCCCCCCAGACTGGCACGATCGATGGCTGCTTGTTATTGACATGACACCTGCCGAGTGCGGCTTTAAGCTATCGAAAACCGATGTGGTAGATCAAAAATGAGACTGGGGCTTTCATGTTTGTAAACAGTATCGATTTGCATAATAACCTTAAAAAATTAGTTCCCCCGGATTAGGCAAGGACAAACCTGCTTCGCCGTTTGTTGTAGTGTCAACCTAATTAGAAGAAAAAAAAAGTTAGAAATATTTGTTGTGATATAGGTCCGACATTTGGGTGTGCCTCTGTCGACACCTTTAACTTCTGTAGACGATAATGACAGACGTTTTGCATAAAATAATGAAACAAACGGTGCCAGACAAAAGCGCTGATGCGTCATTTTTACACAGATTCAAATGATAATGTGTGTCACGATTATTTATTCATGAAGAGGCCTTTTGAACGGTACCTGTGCGATCAAGGCGCTCCTGCCTCAGCTGAGAAACACACCGACCTAAGGCAAGTCCTCTGTCCCAGGCCTGTGTACTGAATCTGTTTATTTTTCAACTATAATGTCGTCTAAAGAACCGCCGTTTTAAGTCAGTGAGGTTTATTCACCAATCTATGGAATATATTAAGTCTGAAAAAAATGAATGTACACTGTTTAAGGATTTTAAGTCTGGTCATTTCAGTCTGGCCAGTACAAAGCCTGGATAAAGACTTTGATCTAAAAACATTTCTGAATCTACATTTCTCTCCATTAAATTTTATACTTTTTGTATTGCCCAAAATCACAACAGCATTCACCTTGCAAAATTGTTGATAAAAATCTGAAGATCAATTTCTTCTCTTTTTGGTCAATAACAGACTAATAATCAGATTAACAAACATTCAGGAGGTTCTGATGACACTAGATCATTTTACGTACAACCACTGAAACATAATGTATGTCTTTTTATATATATATATATATATATATATATATATATATATATATATATATATATATATATATATATATTTTTTTTTTTTTTTTTTTTTTTTTTTTTTTTTTTTTTACAGTTACATAGGACTACATATTTCTACATACATTTAGATGTACATAAAGACGTTATACTGTTCCCTATGATATTTACATGTTTCTATCATTGTCATTAGTCAGTCTATAGTGGACCATCATTTATGTTTATCTCTCATACTGTTTTATACAGAGCCCTATTACCCCATTGTCTGTAATCAGTTCATATTAAACTTCACTTTGGCATTCTACTTCAGCGACATGCTTCACTACAGACAACATGCTCCAGGCCAAAGACGACAAGTCCCAGTTGTGGACATTTTTTCTCTAATTCATCGCAACAGCGCTCACTTGTAAACTCCCTTGTGTAAAACCCTACAAGATTAAAAACAAATCATAAGTTTATGAAAAGAATAACAGGTCTCCAAGCGCATGACAAGTCTTTAAATCTGGGGCAGTCAACCCAAAGAAAGTTGAGATTGGAGTTGTAACTATAGTGCGTTGGACATAGTGATGCAGGACTTTTTGTTAGAGACAGTTCTTTTGGAGACTTGAAGACAGCTTAACAAAGTCCACTATAGACAGTTTATATTGCACTAAAGATGCATTCACACTTGCAGAGTTGAAGTAAAAAGGATACACGGATATTTACGCCCACCATGTTTTTATGTTGTTTCTGAACATTTTATTTGCTTTAAATCCAAGGTCGAGTCTCTATACACTGCTTTGGCGAGGATGAATAGGGTGCTTTTACTTGTAAACAGGAGGCAAAGATGGAAGAGAATGAAAAGGGTTTAAGTAAAAACAGCCATAATGAAAAAAAAATCTCTTGTGTGGTTTTCGTAGATTAGCACCGCCATCTTAAGGCAACAATAACTCAGGCTGACACTGGGTTGCTTGTATGAATTAGTATTCAGGGGTTATATGTTTTCATTTTGGGCACACTGTTTCCAGATGTGTTTGACGATGTGAGAATGTGCAATGTGAATGGTAAAAACAAGACTATTCTATGCCTTTGACTTTGCACTTGACCTACCTAGGGGCCATGATGATTTTGTTATATTTATAACATTTGTTAAAATATGTTATATATAGATACAAACAAAACCTATTGTGAAAATTTGCAAAGGCTGCCTTTATTCCTATTAAGGGTGGGTGTGAGCCATTTTGCCGTGGGCCCAAAATTCTGTTGATAAGTCTGAGAAAGTAAGCCATCACAAACACTACAAATTTCCATTTTCTAAAGTGGAAATTTGTAACAGAATAACCAGTAAGTGCAATTTAGTAATTTTGTACTTAAGTTGAAATTGTTAATTATGTCCAAGATAATTATCTTATCTTGGACATTGATATTCTAATCAAAATGTACAGGATGTGTTTTATAAAAGTCCCTGCGTTCAATTCATGTAACATTTTTATGCACAAATGCTGAAGCTCACATCTCTTTCCCATTCAGCTCCTGTGTCTCTTCTCGTCTCAAACACAAACACAAGTGCTCCATCTTGTTTACAGAGTGGCAGTGAACCAACATCTACTCGTATTTAGCGCCGGGCTGAGGGGGGCACTGTTATCAGTGGACCAGATAAACCCCCTCAGAGGTACCATGATAGAGAGGCTGAATGCTGCAGGCCAAATACAAAGATCCAATCTCATTCACCAATCAGACGCCAGCGTCTCTCCACCACTCCCATGTCCTTTTGGTCACCTCTTCTCATGGCCTTTTGCTGCAGATTGGAGGTCAAAGTTCAAAAACGCTGCCCAAAGTTCACATTTTGAAAAAGACGAGACGCTGCTTTATCTTCATTTTAATACTTTTCATGCTTTTGCTGATTTGGTTATTCTGTCCAATCGATTCAGTCGATCAATATTTACTGCGTGTCAGTCAAATTTCTTATCGACCCTAAGCCTTGTTCAATGGCTTAATTTACAAGAAAAACACGTATGCACTCGCTGTAACGCCACGCTCATAATCTTTAAAGTACTTTGACCTTGACCGCATCAATCTCTTAAAACTTTGGTTACAAGTAGCAGCAGCAGTCATTGACGAGATCTGAAATGACTTCAAATCCATATATTTTATCATCACTCCTGCAGACTCCTTTAAATACTTACCACTTTTTAATTCTCTGCAACAAAACCATCTTAGTTCTTTTCCCCGTAATTTGCAGCACTTAAAATTACCTTAATGTTTAATTGCGTTGGATCCAAACACTAAAGTAAGTATTTTGGTATGCCATTTTAGCATCTTTTAAAACTTCCGTTAGCTTGCTCACCTTTCATAACATCCTCTTTGACGCCCATCCCCAGACGCACTCAACACTAGAGGTAGGAATTAAGCATTTACGCCGTATCTTAAGTAGATATTTATCCGCATTGCGACCTTGAACCTCTCCATATGATTTCATTTGAACGTTTGCGCGCTACCGTTAGCGACAGTGCCACTTAGCATTGCGGCGCTGCTCTCAAATATTTCTCTATCTATTGAGCCATACGTTTTCCTTTTTCTTCAAGTGCAGATGAGGGCGATGGGGGTGAAGAGGCTACAGCTGCCATTGCACACAAATAGAATAGATTCAGGAAAAAAAAACAAAAAAACTTGGCTGGCGCACACACGTCAACGCTAAATTAAAAAATGTCCAGGAAATGAGGCGTCTTTGAATGTATAAAATGATTACATACATTCACAGCGTTTCAGATGGGGCCCCAAACACACACTTTTGGCTGGAACACATCTCGGAAATGTCGCCCCTTTGTATTCTGCTCTACACATCGGTGGCACACATATAGCTAGCTAGCTTTTCCTTTTCGACAGATGTTAGCAAGAAAAAAGCCTTCTGAACTCTTTTATTATTATTTTTGGCATCACTGTACTAACTATGGCCATGTCACCCTATTCTCCCAGTCTACAATGAAAAACACTGAAGAGGTTTTGAGCCAAGTGAGATCATACACAAAAAAAGGAGCAATAACAAACATATTTTTAACGGTAATGAGCTAAAATGCCCAGCTAAGGAGGTCTTAATAATGACGATTGTAGTGTATATAAAGGCGAAATCCAAGTCTCTAGAGTCCACTCGCTTACAGCTAACTCTTAACTTATGCAGATGAGGCGCTATAGCATTGGTCCATCACTTTAATGATGACGATGGTAAATAGGCATTGCTTTAAAAGTTCTCCTCCCCCCTCCACAAGCCCCTTTTCCCTTATTTTGCACCCACCAGAAAGTTAATTGTCTAAGTCATTAAAAAGGTATCAACTGTCACGCCACTGACAAAGACATAAAAAGCGTAAGGATGTGAGGAAGACGGAGTTAACACAGGTTTATTTTTTGCCTTGCAGCGTGATGGCAAAAAATCTCCTAAGATGCAATCAGGGTATTTTTGATGCCGGGATGAGGACTGACGCTGAACCTCTCTCCCAGGCAGAGATGAGAAGTGCGTGCGCTGCGATATCCCACGTGCCCACCGGGTGGCACAAGAGCACAAGGAAAACACAGGGCTTTGAAAAGAGCAGCTTGACTTGGTGCAGAGGTTGGAGTCTTCAGATGCTTCACTGCAAATAAACGACAAAACACTGAACACGAGCTGCCCCGCCATGAGACCACTGGCTTTCACTTAGAGGCATCCTACACTAGTACCACCACAGTTAAAGGCTTCTGCATGGGCAGATACACTAGAATAATGTTTATGATTATAGCAAAGACTTAATGTATTCATTCTATAGTACAAAAAAGTAATTATGTTGCAGAATAAGAACTTATAAATTTTGTATATTCATGAATAAAATTAAAGGAAAGTTGTCCCTGACTGAGCATACATGGAGTACATTATTTTTAGCAATATTATTTATTGATATATGACAAATGTGTGGCTGTCCAAGTACTATAAAACTCAAAGTAGACATGATTTATGCAATTGGAAGTTTAATTTATGAAAACTATAGAAAAAGCTGCTGTTCAGGAATTTAATTAGAGGCTATTTTAACCTTATATCTGATAGCGTTACATCTGGCACATATAGGGGCAGACAAATGGGACGCAAATGTAGAATTTCTGTTAAAAGTGATTTATACTCTGAAGAACTCTGAAGAACAAGAAGGTATAAACATAAGAAAAAACAAAAAATACACGCTTGTTTTTTTTTAACCTTCTCATAGCCTATACTTTGTTACATTTACAAAACACACAACCCTCCCTATCACATATAGTAAAGCAAATATTTTCTTGATTCCAACAAAGCTAAGGTGTCGATGCCTGTTCCTACTCGAGCCATCACGCATTCTATTTGTGTGTATCCACTGATCTGATACAAGTGTTGACTAAAGCTCCGTGACAAACTGCGCGCATTGGTGAAGTCGGTCTTTTGTGCGGCGAGCCCTGGCCTTGATCCCGGCCGCTGGAGAGAAGACGCGTCTCGGTGAGGTGTTGTGTGCGCTGCCCTGACCCGCTCTGCCGCTCTGCTCCAGGCGCAACTCAACAATAGCATCATATATAAAGAGCGGGCTGAGAAAGTGCACATTCTCTATCAGGAGACGTGTTTATGTGCGCGGGGCAGGAGTGTGGCCTTTGTGCCCGCCGTGGTGAATTAGAGGCAGAAGAACGTGGGACTTTGATGGCGAGCGTTGCAGTTAATTTGTCTTGAGTCACGGGGGCTGGAGGCGACGATGAGCAATCACAGCAAACAAAGGAGCACTACAGAAAAGTGTTATATGGACAAGTCTCGGCTCCTGCAATAACAGTCAACATCTTTAAAGGACAATACGACTCAAGTGCTCATTTCGTTTATTCATTCACATTCTTCGTCATCAGGAGGTCGAGGGCACATGAACCTATTAACTTCGGGCCTATGTGGTCTCTCTAGTCTTAGGGTTTGGGTTGTTATAATAGCAACATAAGTAAATAATTGCAAAGAATTAATCAGTAATAATTATTCATATGCTAGTACGCTTTTTAGGCACCCTTAACATGCAACTGCAAATTTAACTACTTTTATTAGTTATTTTTTTTATCTTGATGTTTGAAGTAAAGTCAGTAATATTTGATAATAACTACACCTAATTGGCCAGTAACCCTAAAGTCTTATAGATGACTTACTTAAGGCTACAGATCCTTTACTAATGTTCAACAGTGTTAAGAGTTAATATTTACTCCACTGTCAGAATAATGTGAGCTTTCAACTACACAGAAGTAGTGAATTGGATTGAATTGGATTAGAACACAAGAAGAAGAATTTAAAAAGTAGTTCTCATAACTTGTCATTTGTGAAGTTTTCATCTCCAATAAGTTTTCTCAGTTTCTGTTTCTTTTTTGTCAAATTTATCATCTATCCATGTGTTTCAGAATGATGAAATTTATGAATGCCCATAAAGGCTAAAATTCAAGTTCAAAACAAGTAAATTGCTGCTATACTAACATTTAACATTTAACTCTGCATGATAATACATTTGTCAAAATGGTTTATTGGGCTCAAAGAGCTGCTTTTACTTTTACTTGGAGAACCAGTTTTGGATTTTATAACCACTCCTTAAAACGTTTGAGTATAATATGAATCATGCTCTATAATAATCTTACACATATCCATGAACATGTCACACGCACTAAATCACCCATAGCACCATTTACACCAAAACACACTCTCTCCTGGTCTTGTCAACTGCCTCGGTTTCACCAAACAAGCCTCCTGGGAGCTTGGTGAAATCTCAGGTAAAGTGAAACAAAGCATGTCCATAGCGAGCTCTTGTTGTTGTGATGTGACAGGGGGTCCGACTGCAGGGTGGGGCCCAGCAGGGGGCCGGCGTTCCCCTCTGTCCCTCTCTCCGCTGCAGTCGTCTCTGCTCAGGTGCTCCGCTAATCATTTAAACAGTCCAATCAAAGGGGACTTCATGTTGTGTACACCAGAGAAGAAAGCAGAGGAGGAGAGAGTGGTTATTAGTGTTTGGGACAGAAAGCCAGACTTGATTGAGACTTTGATTTTGGGGATGGTGTTGTTTTTTTTCCCACAATGCCGCTGGGTTTCAGAATCTGGTGGGCTGTTAGCAGAATGGTTGGGCCTCTGACGCCTTTCTGAAGTTCAGACGTAGTTATTTTATTTTTTTTATGTTGTTTTTCTAGAGAGGAATTTTGGGAATGGAATGAAAGCAAGAAGCCACTTTAAAAACAAACTCTAAAGGTAGTTTTAAAACTGCAATATACCAATAAGGTATAACATTATGTCCACCTACAACTACCACATTTGTACAATTTGACCATATCGGACAACCTCTGCTCCCTTTATACCTTCACCTGTTGCTGATTTGTAGCTGTGCATAGCTTGAATCAACCTGGAGCATAAAATGTTAAAGTCCTTGTATGCAATTTCTGCCAAGGTACCAAACATGTACCTAGATTTAAAGTTTTTATTGTCATTGTAAACAATTAGAGTTCTTATGTAGTGATTAAAAATACAGTGTTTTGCTTTGTCCAGACTTGCTAATTAGATACAGACAGCACACATGGGACTCATTTTTACAATAAAGTTGGTTTTACAATAGGCCTACTGTACTGGGAAATAACAGATTGTTAGACATGAATAAATTGGGTGCAGGTCATAGCCTGTATAAAGAGAGTGTGACGTCACCCATAACATTCAGATCCAGTCTCGAGGCTAGCTGTTATAGGAGCAAATTTTGAACCAAGTTCCATTTTAGGAGTAGGGATTTATTTATGCACAATATAGCAAAATAAAAACACCAGGATCACGTAGAGTTGGTTAATCCAAGCATGTTAAGGCCAAAATGAGGCTCACTGCAGCAATCACAGAGAGAGGGGCAATTTTTTTAAATGTAAAATCAATTGGAAACAGAGTCAATGAAGCCAGAAGCGCCCCCATGCTCCCTTCCTATTTGGAACATCGTCACTAGCAGATTAGCTGTGATCATTTATGTATACAGTCTATGGTACAGGGCCTTGAACTTGTGGTCAATCCATGAGTTTCAGAATTATGAGACTGTTACTACTGTAGCCATAGCAATTAACAATTTAAAGCAATCATTAAAAGGGGAAAAAGTCTTCAGAAAGTTCTAACCAGAATCAAACATCCACGAATACCTGGTCACATGCTATTATTAGCACGTACCCACTGTAGTGCTTCACCTTGGCCCTAACAGACACACACGCAACACCACCTGAATCCCGATAGTGTTGAAAGGCCTTTTTGTTGGTGTGTTGATATCAAGCCCTGTGCATAAAGCCCCACTTAAAACAATAAACAGCAATGAGCGCATCCAAAAGCCCCCGCAGTCTCAACTCTGTGTTTGATATGGGATCCCTATTACTGCAGGCTTTATCTAATGAATTGGATTCCCGCACCTCATCCCGGAGCCATTTCAAAGCCACCAAACCTTCAAATGTAACGTGTTATCTGCACATTAGCCGCTCCACAGCCGCTTATCAATGCATAATGATCCAGTGGGGAATTTTAGCACTATTTTAAAAAACTGGGAGAAACCTTTAAACTTGGAACAGTACCTCCAATGACGAACAGTGAATGGATATAAAGATGTAAAGAGGGGAACAGAGATCTAATGACCTAAAATGCATGGGTGGTGCATTCAAAGACATTCTGGTTGTTTGTGAGGTCTTTAACTTCACGTTAGCTTTGTTTGGTTGATCTTATATGCGCGCTCTACTGTATATCTTCATGGTTTTATGTAGAATGAGACACCAGAAATGTAACTAGATTTCATTTTATATTGCCATAGTAAACTAGTTTTTATTTGAGGTTAAATGAATTGTCCAACACTCTCCTCACTGCATTTAATGAGCTAAATTATGACTTTATTCTATATAAACAACAAATACTGTACACAATAATAATAATTTATCTAATGGAAAATTCTTAAGAGCTTATTTCAAATATCTCAATCTTGCAGGTATATGAAGAATAAATAAAAATACCATATGTACAGATGTTCAGAAATGTATGTTTTGCCTTATACATAATTTCCTTAAAAGCATGATTCTTTCTGCTTTTGACTGGCACTTCCAAATGTAGCTTTGGTTAGCCACAGTAATCCACTTTGACATGGTTCAATTAAAATAAGGAGCTAATTGTCAGTTAGCTTAACAATCTCTCTGAAGGAATGCTCTACACTTGAACATATACTGGTCTAGCAGCTAAAATAACATGCTGTGAGTCAGTATGTATGGTTTGTATATGTTTGTGTCTATAGTGTGCAGTGCTCCAGTGCATGTGAGGTCTTGTGTGATAACAGGGTTGACGCTCTCAGCAGACTCCTACAGCCCGACACGTGAGCTTGCAGCTGTTTGTTTTTGGAAATTCAATGTATAATTTTGACAGACTGAGAGAGGGATAAACTTGCCAATGTGCCAGCAGATTCAAGGATATCGCCATCTGCTGGCACTTTTTATAACTGCATGTCATGATTGGGGTGCCAAAGGAAATACAAAGGCTATAGGGTACAAAGTAGTAGTATATGTGGCCATACCAATTTGTTAAAGCCTGATCTCGTCAAATCTCAGAAGATAATCAAAGCCGTACCTGGTTAGTACTTGGATGGGAGAACACTGGGAATACCAGGTGCCATAGTGGTAAAAGCTGTTGTTGTGTCTTTGGCAAGACACTTCACCTACATTGCCTAGTATGAATGTGGTGTGTGTGGGAGTGTTGGTGGTGGTTGGAGAGGCTGATGGTGCAGATTGGCAGCCTCGCTTCCGTCAGTCTGCCCCAGGGCAGCTGTGGCTACAATAGTGGCTTACCACCACCGAGTGTGGAGTGAATGAATAATGCTCTGTAAAGCATCTTGTGTCCAAAAAAGTGCTACATAACTGCATTATTATTATTGTAAAGAATAAAGAATATAAAGAATAAAGATAGGCTCTTTTCATTTCTTTCATTTTAGTCTTGAGTTCATAATATTGCATTTGTCTCGAGTTGCATTTCAGGTGAAAAGTGAAAACTAAGCATTGTAAACAAAGATGTGTATATATATTTTCTTTCTTTTTTAAGTTTAGAATTTTGAAAATGTCTGAACACATTGACAGTATTTGGCCCAGGTGGCCCAGGATTTCTGCTTATGACACAAACTGTATGTAAATGCCCTATTCCTGTACAACTCGCAAGTGTCCCTCATTTGCCATTCATAAGCCATTGTGACAAACTCATCAGAACAGACTGCAAGACAGAAAACCGCAGAAACCCCCAAAACTTCAAACTCAACCTCTCTCTCGCTAGTTTAAAGTTGTCCTGGCTTTTATTTTGAGCAATATTAATTTGGTAGAAAGGCGGGCGTTGGATGTGGGATACAACACAGAGACAGAAAAAAGCAGATAGGAAGAGAAGTGAGGAAGAAAGCTTGCACATTTCTAGCGCGTTGACGTTTTGCTGAAGTTTGTACGCCGCTTGAGCCCCTCCGTTGTCTCTGCGCTAATGATACCAGCCCTGCGTCTCTGGGGAATCGCGTCCGTCGACATGGAGCCTGCTTCTTTTCCCCAACGTTCCGAACACCAGGTATTTTGGGAAGCGAGGGACTACACTACTACACTATGCGGTATTCCAAAGAGCCCATTCCATGCCATCCGCTCTTTTTTCCTCCTTGTTGTTGCGTGCTGTATCCTCCATCTTCCTCTATAGTTCCTTTGGTGGATTTGGAGTTGTAAAAAAAGCATGCAGAAATCTTTTTATTAACTTATTCATTGTGTGAGAATCAAGTCTTCCCCCCCTTGCATCCCACTCCCCCCCAAATGAATCTTTAAAGAGGTAATTTACTCAGTCTAGCAGGATCTACATTGTGCGTTACAACAAACACACGTCTACAAAAGGAAATCCTAATCTAGGCGGTAACATGGCGGCACAGAAGGGGGCCCTGGATGAATTATACAACAATCTGTGTTTCGTTTAATTTAGCCATGCGTTTTCAAGGCTACAGAAGCCGTCTCACTTCATAGGGAAGACGGGGGCCCGCTGAGGTCAAACTAGCAGATATCAAGAGGAAAAAGACTGGCCAAAACACGTGTATGAATAAATAAAGGCATAAACATAAAGAGGTAGACAAATATATACAACGGGATGATGAATAGAGAATAATGGTGTGTTTGATTGCGTGGCATTCAGGGTCCTGATGCTTTACTGTAAAAATAAGGGTTTGTCAGTGAGCAAGGCCCTCTCTGACCCCGAGGAGCACAAAAGAGGCATTCTGAGGGTTAGCTAAGGTAGCCCGCGGGGCTACATGAATTGGATTTGGTTACATAATGGATAGTGGTGGAAATTGATGCTGTTATTGAATTATACATGTATTTAAAAATAATAAATATTACACAAAATCATTAAACTGTTTACTTTTCATAGTTCAGTATTTCATGTGAGTTAAAAGTCAGTTTTTTGGGTTTTTTTTTTACAGCTCCAAAGTATTATAATTTAATGGTGTATTTTTTAACCACATCTATATTGAATAGATTCACTTACAGATGTTTGCCAAAAATGCCTTGAAAAACATGCATTCTTACTGTGCGTAGGCTCACCTCCACAGATCTGACTCTGACATAGGACTTCTTCGGCCTCCAGGCTTTATAAAACTATTAAACATGAAATAGGATCTGCCTTTGTTATTTGTCCATTTGATAAAAAAGGAAAAAAAAAACATGAAATGGGATGAAGAGTAGGGAGAGACATTCAGTAAATTGTCAGAATGAATGAAGGTAGTATAACATGTGTGCTGCAACCTAACCATAAAACCACTGTCCAGCATCTTTATCTACAGTTTTTATCTACGGTCCCTCTCCCTCTTTGGTCCCTGTGTATCGCCCCCTGCTGTACACGCTCTGCAGCTGCTCGCCACTGTTCCCTCTGTGACAGGTCTGTGACAGAATCGCCCGGTCCGCCGCACTCACCTCACGTCTCTACTCATTTCCTTCATGTGATCGACCCCCACGTCAGACAATCAACAAGTCCCGCCCCCCCCGTGACCCCTCCCCGCTGCCCGGCAACAGTCCGCTTCTGAGAGGATGAGTTTGACCCCTGACCCCTGACGCTGACAGCTCAATCTGCCCTTTATGGCACCTGTCATAGCAGAGAAAGTGAAACTGGAGAGGGCCACATGGCTTTAGGGTCCATAGAAAAACACCGGTGGAGTTGTCTGTGTGTTGTAAGCCGTTCACCATCACACAAGGTTAAATGCTCACCACATGCGGGCGAGATGTGATGAGCTCAAAGTGACAGGCCAAATGGGGCTAACCACAATAACTTTAAGCTTTTAAAACACCATTAATCATACTACTTTTCTTTCTAAAACTTTGTAAATTAATCTAAATTTATTATTAGTTATAAAAATTAAAAACACCCCCCACCAGACAAAAACAGTTTTTTATTCGTATGTACAAAGTAGGTCTACACACTGAATCTCCCTTGTGTATTAGCTTTAGTAAAATTCTTTTCACATCTGCCAATAGATAATTATTACGCATGTATTGTGTTTGGAGCATTATTCCTGTTTTATCTAAAAGTAGACTTATTTGTTCTATTTGTGTCCAGCCGTTCTCGCACGGAATCAAAAATAGCTCTTTTAAGTGGACCATATTACACCAGAGACTTGAGGCAACAGAAGGACGGATTCATCGAAGGATAATTATGCAAAAAAGTCAAAGTCAAAAGTAGCAGGTACAGTATGAACCACACACACACACGCACATACACACACATACACATATACGCGCACACACAGAGTATATAGCTGTTCCTAGCAGTGTTCCTCTTCTTTGTCATCCTCTCTCGGTGCTGGGGAGCGTGGTGCTGGCATCCGCTCGGGCTGGGAGATCTTCTGAAAGACCTCTTCTTCTAACTTTGTGCCAGATCCGCTCTATACCCTAGTGGGAGTGCGTTTAAGTTTCCCCCCCATCTGCTTCTCCTGCATTATCTCGCTCCAGGGCAGGCACCTCGCCCAAAATACACTCTAAAAAACACACACTTTGAGATTCATCTTTTGTGCTGATGACGCGTTTTTTTTTTTCTTTTTTACAGTCGTATGAAGCCCACACACGCAGCACATAGCAGGGGTGGATTTTTGTATTTTATCTTTTTTACCTTGCTTTTCAGAACAGGAGATATCAAGAGGTAACTACGGCCTCTGGAGAGTGGAGGCCGCTAACTTGCTCTGAGCGCATGTGATCTGGTCCCCATAGGTTAAATCAGTGGTGGAAAGATATGGGAGAAACAAGTCAAATTTACGTCATTGCACCTTTTGATTATCAACGCACAATCCAATCAGGTTGTGTAACTGTGTCATTTTTTTAAGTACATGAAGATTATGAAATGATTAGAGAACAGTGATTCTTCAATGGAGGCGCTTACGAGGCAGACAAAGTCGTTTATATAGACTTGAAGCCATTGTGGTTGTTTTGTTTACCCATTATAAAATCATAATTCACTGCTTGTCTGTTTTCACAAGTTCTCGCTTTGACACATATGATTTAGCCGCTCAAACTCTGCCAGCTCTTAGTCATGTGTCAAATGCTTTGCAAATGGGCCGATTCACTTGGGACCAATTGGCAGGGTCCATAAATCAGGCGGGGCTCGTCCCACAATGAGATGCACATGTTGCTGCCTGGTGGGTGGGTGCCATGGGGGTCACCGGAGGTCACCAGGGTTAATAATGAGGTGAACTTGATCTACTCCAGACCTCAAGACAAAATCTCTCCCTGAGGTAAGATTAGCCTGTTATCTCAGCAAAGATAAGAAAATGGACCAGTTGTGATTTCTGTAGTTTGAAGGATTTGAACATATAATGTGTGTTAATTGTTATGAAACTGAAATACCATAACTGAATAGAAATAAGTAGAAAAAAAATAAATAAAACACGAGGGATTAAAAATCTACAATTCAAAAGCTAATGCAAAAGTAAGAACTCCTTCTCACAAATTGTTTATTTAGAATGATTCAGACTTAAGTTAGTAAGTACATTAATACACTAAGCCTTACTCTAACTCTTAAAGCTCCTGTATTACACAAAATTGACCCCTGTAAACTTTAAGCCATGTTATAATGTTGTTACTGCCTCAAAAACATATCTGGAGTTGTGTTTTGTTTCATTCACACATGTTTGAGTGACCCTTTATTGTTGCTCTGTTCCACCTTGTGATGTCATGCAGTGTTGCTTTTCAAATTAACAGCTACCTTTTACCTTTATTTCAGTAGAGAGGTAATTCCAGGTCTGAAATGATCCAAAGGATTCTAGTGAAGGCGTATGGGCTTTAAAAACACAGAGGAGCACTTCCTGTTTTACCAAATGACATCACAAGGTGGAGTGTTTTCTATTTGAGAGAAGAACTTTGTGTGTTAAACATGTGTGAATGAAACAAAACACAACTCCACGCATGTTTGTAATGAGGAAACAACATTATAACAGATCAGAAAATTGCATAATATGGGCCCTTTAAGTAATATCATTCTTAATAAACTATTTGCATTTGTTCATGCTTTATGAAGACTAATTAAGGATTCGTAATTATAAAGCGATAGTGAATATGTGTTTGAGTTACTGTTTAAAGCCCCACCTCTTCACTAACCTCTGTGTTGACATGGGATTCCCAGCGGCGTGTTTGTGTTATGACTAGTGCTGTGCTGGGGCTATAGTTAGACTGAGCCATTGGGCAGAGGTGATCTAAGAGAGGAGCTGCTTTTTGTGGAAAGAAAGGTCGTGACCTCTTCAAACGCAGCGTTACAAAGCACAGGGCCCAGACACAAAGAACTGTTAATACCAGTCTGCACTCTGTCTCCTACCTGTTAAACCAGAGGCTTAACAATCTCAGCTATTTATTATTTATGTGTCAAGTGTTAAAATACAAGTCAAATTGTTGTTTTAAAGGGCCCATATTACACTATTATCTGATCTATGTTATAATGTTTCCTTTTCAAAAGCATACCAGGAGTTGTGTTGTGTTTCGTTCACACACATTTAACACACACAAATCCTGCATGTTTAGGTTTAGTTCTTCTCACAAACAGAAAACACTCTATTCCACCTTGTGATGTCATGTTGTAATACAGGAAGTTTTTTGATTCCATACACCTTGATTAGAATCATTTGGATCATTTCAGCTCTGAAATTGCCAGTCTCTACTCTAAACAACTCAAAGTCTGTTTTTGATGAGGTAACAACATTATAACATGGCTTAAAGCGTCAATTTCAAGAGTCAATTTTGCGTAATATAAGACCTTTAAATACTGTATATGACATATGCCTAGTTTTTCTTTTTGAGAGTTTCACTTAAAATGCATGTCTCCAAGTTTAGAAATCAGCATATTAGGTTTCATTGTGTTGAAAAACGTGCACCGTTGCCATAGAAGTTAACACAATATCCAGTTCTATTTGAATAGTCAAAAGTCTTCACAATAGTGCCTTCAACAGAAAGCTGAAGCTCATATAGGCCGCTTAGGTTTACACAGAACACTCTTCCAAATGTGGTTGTTATTGATTGATTGATTGATATGCCTTTATTAGTCCCACAGTGGGGAAATTCCAGTAGAAATGAAATACAGCATCACATGAGGACAGGGGGGGGAGGAGAAAAAACAAAAGTGAATCAACCCCAGACCATGCTCCTGACAGGGGCATCATATGGAATGATTGTTGTCATGATAAACAACAAAAAGTACAGGTAACTAAACAAAAACAATATATCTGACATTGATACACCAGCCTATGTGAAGCTAAAATGTGTCAGAATTTCACTAGAAGTTGATACACAGTAATTGGGTCAGGATTCTTCATAGAGAACAAAAAATACTAGACCATTCTAATACACAAGAACAGTATATATTACCTTTCCAGATACAAAAGATTGCACCATTTTCTTAGTTGCTAATTTCACTAATTGAATTGATTAATTATTCTATATAATAATGTAAATAGTTCTTTGCAGGTGCCTCAGTTTAAACAGTTTTATAGTCTATCAGTATATACTTGGATTCAATAGTGTTTGAGAACATATGTTTAGGCCTGCCCCACGTGTATTTAGGAGTGCTTTACTGTAGATCGATTCTTGTGGTCAGTCTGATGTACTCATATGAAGTATTGGATTTAAAAGCCAGAAGGAGCTCCAAGTTCAAAACAGCAGCAGTGTTGTGAAGTTTCTGATATGGGGCACCTCAGAGAACGCTTACAAACACCATTTTTAAAAAGCAGGCTGCCTCTTAGTCACAATGTACATCAGGGTATGGGGGAGTACTTCTACACAAATGTTTTACAGTTAATGTATTTTTGTGTTCCATCTGCTGATTCTTATTCCCCATAGAGCCATACCTTATGCACAATATAAACATACAGTCAGGATTTGTTTATCTAAAAATGCATAATTCTCAACATTAGTAAAACCCTTCACAAACGTGTACTGCGTAATGCCTATATGCCTATATAATGCCTATATAAAGCTATTTTATGATCTATGTTATAATGTTGTTTCTTCATCTAAAACAGACCTGGAGTTGTGTTTTGTTTCATTCACACATGTTTAACACACAAATTAACGCAAATTTAGGCTGTTTTCTTCTCAGACAGAAAACACTGTGTTCCACCTTGTGATGTCATGTGGACTCTGCTGAACAAGTAGAGGTTGGCAGTAGGTAAAAGGTAGCTGTTAACTTCAAAACTACCACTTGATGACATCACAAGGTGGAACAGAGCATTTTGAGCTTTGGAGATATAGACAGACTAATAATAAAGGGTTATTCGAACATGTGTGAATGAAACAAAACTCTGGATATGTTTTTGATGAGGTAACAACATCATAACCTGGCATTAAGCTCAAGTCAATTTAGTGTAATATAGGGCCTTTAAGATAAAATGAAATAAAATTACCTTAATAGGGCTATTGCTTTATTTGATTTATTATACATTTTTCTTGTACAATCAAATTGTATTTCATGATCAAGGCAAATTTTGTATTTATTTACTGTGATTAGTCTCCACAAAAAACTCCAAAGTTTTCTCTTATCCACTGCTTAAAAGAGGAGAGAGAGACAATTTTGGGACATGCTGAACTGAATCACTGCCATCCCTCTCTGTCTGGAGCGAGCACACATACATAAACGCATACTCGGGCCTTGTTAGACCACTCAGGTTTGATTGATGAGGAAGACCATGGCAAATTGCTGTGTCCGTTCTGATGGATGACATAGGCGCGATTTGCTGATCACGAAATGCCCAATACCGATCCTCCTCACTCATCTCCCCTCCCTCCATATTCCTCCACTTTTTTTGCTAACAGTTGATCAGTGCGACTTTTTGCCTTTGAATTGAATGTACGGGCTCACAGAGTGGTTGACAGCGGTCCCCAAAGCCCCTCCCCCGCCCATCTTTGGACTTCCACATCCATCTTTATCTAGCATAGCGTGAGGCGTGACAGATCCGGTAGCCCTGTTTGTTTAGGCTTCTATGCAGACAGTCATGTTAAATAGGCCCACTGTGTTAGATTGATTATTGTTTACCCAAGTGCAATTAGTTCATCTGTCTGAATGAGTGAATATGGAAGGGGAGACGGGCTCTGAAACACAATACTTTTAATTAAAGGTCCTATATTCGGCAAAATTGACTCTTGTGAGCTTTAAGCCATGTTATAATGTTGTTACCTCCTCAAAAACATACCTGGAGTTCTGTTTTGTTTCATTCACACATAAGAGTAACCCTTTATTAGTCTGTCTACATCTTCAAAGCTCAAAATGCTCTGTTCCACCTTGTGATGTCATGAATTGGGGGTTTTGAAGTTATAGCTTTTACCTTTAGTTCAGTCAAGACTGGCAATTCCAGGGCTGAAATTATCCGCATGATTCTAGTGAAGGTATATGGACTTTAAAAACATAGTGTAGCACTTCCTGTATTAGCACATGACATCACAAGGTGGAACTGGAGTGTTTTCTGTTTGAGCGAAGAACTCAGCCCAAATATGCAGGATTTGTGTGTTAAACATGTGAATAAAACAAAACACAGCTCTAGATATGTTTCTAGTGAAGGAAACAATATTAATAACATAGATGAGAAAGTGTAATATGGGCCCTTTAAGTAAATTACTCATGAATAGTTACTCAAGTATTTTGAGTTATTTTCAAGGCAATGTTGGTAAAAAGTAAGAGTAGTAGCAGCACTATCTGATATTGGTAAACAGTGTACTTCAAGTCATCCCCACTCAAGCCAGAGATCTCTTAGTGAACACTTGCTTTTCAGTCAGAAAACTTGAATGAACATATTTTTCAATGCATAGTAATGGTAGTCGTGTTGTTTTGTATTGGTTAGTTGTTGTCGTGGTTGTCACATTAAAGGTGCACTATGTAAGTTTTCTGGAGAACGGTCTGTCAGCTGCTTGTCTCCATTTTATTCGTATGACTGAAATGATCTGTGATGTATGATGCAGTTTTCTCTCAAAGCGAAAACACTCAATTCCACCTTGTGATGTCATGTGGTAATACAGTGCTTCACTGTGTTTTTAAACTCAATACACTTTCACTAGAATCATGTGGATCATTTCAGTCCGAGAACTGCCACCATCTACTGAAGAAAAGGTAAAATGCAGCTGTTGACTTGAAAAATACCACTACATGACATCACAAGGTGGAGCAGAGCATTTTGAGCTTTGGAGATGTGGACAGACTGATGATAAAGGATTACTCAAACATGTGTGAATAAAACAAAACACACACAACTCCAGGTTTTTGATGAAGTAACAATATTTATAAGTTAATAAGTTTACAAGTTGATTTGCTGAGTATTTTACTTCTAATAATCTGTATTAACAATACTTCACTGCACTTGATATTTTCACAAGTTTTTCACAAGACACAGTCGTCATCAAGATTATACAAATTTCACTACAAATAACTTAATACGCTTTGAAATATTTGACCAGGAGGGAAAGAAACTGTCAAAGCTGCTGGCAATGGAATAAACATGCACACATATTACTCAATCCAATTTTGTATACATGTAAACCGCGTATCCCTTCTCCCTAAGGTACATTTTGTGAGAACTATCCAAGCATCCAGCCCGTATTCAAATAGGCTGACAGGTGCAAAAGGCAGGCGCGGGTTTGGGGCCGGTCTTGATTGATGGGACATGGCACACGGTGGACGCCTGAGTTTACGAACCACGGCAAATCTGAATATTGAGAATGGTCTTGTCAAACCGAGCATATTAAGAATTATTTGACAATGCATTATGTTGGAGATGTGTCACGTAAAAAAGATGAGATGCCCTCCCCTGTGGCTGGAATTACAACCTCCGGTGCGATGAGGAGTGCAAAACACACTGGACAAATGTGGCGTGAGCAGACTTCAGCTTATTCACACTTACAGGAGAAATGACATGAAACTGTATTATGCATAGGCTTGACTGAGGGATTGGGGCTGTCAGAGATTGATTGATACATTTTTATCTTTACTGAACTAAACGATAGTAAAAGTAAAATGTACCACAATACCAGTAAACTCAGTATTCCCAAAAGTGATATGAAAAATGACAATTAAAGGTGAGAGACACTGTCAACTTATTCTGTTCTGATATTAACTTGTGCTGAACTAAAACTAAAAGGAGACATATGTGAAATTGACAGTGTTCCCTCTTTATTAGTTAAGTTTCATCATTTCAGAGATCGATTCCTGCATGTTTGAGTAATCCTGTACTGTTCTAAATCTCAGGCACGTCCTCAGAAAATTCCTGTTTTCACCTACTCCATATCCCTGCCCACATCCCTGTACTTAGTAGTGATTATTTTAAAAAAGTATCTACTTTTGTTATGGTTTAATGCTAAATATCCTATTTTACACTATTTTCTATGTTATAATGTTTCCTGGAATACTGAGTTGTGTTTTGTTTCATTCACACATGTTTAACACACAAACCCTGCATATTTTCTTTTCTTTTCTCAAACAGACTTATGATGACATGAGGTGATTTAGGAAGTGCTCCACTGTGTTTTTAAACTCAATACACCTTCACTAGAATCATTTGGATAATTTTAGCCCTAGAATCCCTGGTCTCTACTGAAGGTGAACTAAACATAAAATGTAGTTGTTAACTTGAAAACTACCGCTGCATGACATCACAAGGTAGAACATAGCATTTTGAGTTTTGGAAATGTAGACAGATTAATAAAAAAAAGGTTATTCAGACACATGTGGATGAAACAAAACACAATTCAGGGTATGCCTCTGATGAGGTAACAACACTCTAACATGGTTTAAATCTCACAAGAATCCTTTTTGTGTAATATAGAACCTTTAAAAAGTGTAGCGTGCATCCAGAAAACATGTTGATACCCTAGTTCTTTTTAGGGCTATCTTTGGTTTCCTTAAATTCCTTGTCTTGGTAATTTTCCAGGAATTTTGGATGAAAGATGTCTCTAATGTAAACTACAGAGTTAGTGGTTACATTAGTGGGTCATTTCTACTGAATAGTTTTAGCTGAAAAATTATAAACGGTCTGATCCAACCATATGCAAACCATTTATGCATGTTTAAAACTCATTACAGTGGTTTAAATAATAACTGAAATGAACCCTGTGGCAGCCGTTATACTCGAACCATAGAAATTTTCACATTTGAATCTATTTTCTAGCTTGTTCCAAATATAACATCGTCGATCACGGTTTAACGACTTCATCTGCCATTCATTTAGTTGTGGGTCACGTTAGGAAAAAGTAGAGGAAACAAATTATTGGCCCTTTAATGATAATCAATGCCGCCCCCCTAGCAGTAGCGCCTACCCTACCTACCCCCTCCCCGCCCTGCCCTGGTGCATCATCTGTTGTACTTATTCTATGCTGCGCCCTGTTTGTAGGTGTACTCGATGAGCCATGCATTTTGTCCTCTGGGGGGGTCTGTGTCTGCCTGACCCCACGACCCCGGCGTTCTCTGAGGACACCAGCGCACCATATCAAAGAGCAGGGCCATTGGGTTTCTGGCAAAATCATCTCAATAAATAAATATCACAAGACGACGCTGCAGGGGAACGCTTTGAAGTGAGGGGGGGTTGAGCCCAATTCTTTCTATTCGGCCTTGCCACTGCTCAACCTTGATACCGGAGCTTCTTGCCAAAATTCTTGACCATTTGCTCTGACAAAATGGCTCCTCTATAGTCATCGCAACACCAAAACATATGAAGGTTTTTAATGTGAATCTCTGAGGAGGAGGAGGTCGGATAGCGCCGTTTTGATTCGTCTACGCCATGTCAGGATGCACAGGTGGAAGAAAGAGGGAGAGCTTTGAAATACTGTTTGATAGAGTATGGTAAAAGCACGGATCAAAACGTGCCGTCATTGGCCTGTGATTCAATATTTTGACTGAGCACTAAAGGATCACAGCTTTCATTCTGTCTCCTCTCTATTATTTAGCTCGCTCTTCTGTTTTTATGTTCTATTCCGAAATGTGTCTGAGGAAACAAGCCACGGAAGTTCAACTGAACTAAAATATTTCAGTATTTAAATCATGATTGATTATTTTAATGTTATAGTATACATTTTGTACACATGTCCCTCGAACTGAAATGGGCCAAGGTTACACTACAGGGTTGTCCACTCTCTCTCCCAATTATTTTATTTTTTTATTATTTAATTTGTTTCTAATCATTTTCATGATATTCAGGTAAATTCAGGAAATACTTGGAAGTATAAATGGCCATACTTTCTTCTCAAAGCCTGATCTTGTCAGATTTAAGGCTGGGCCTGGTTACTACTTGGAATATCAGGTGCCACAGTGGGGCCTTGTGTCCTTTGGCAAGACACTTTACCCACATTGCTTAGTATGTATGTGGTGTGTGTGTGCGTTAATGTGAAGCACTGAAAAAAAAAAAAAAAAAAAATTACAACAAATGACAAAAACAGCACAATTGATAACATTGTTTTAGAGGTATTCAGTGTTTTGTTTCGTTTTTTCCAAACTGATTAGTGAGAGAGTTGTAGTTTTGATTGGCCCCTGGTCCGTAGAAGAGAGTTTGTGTCGCTGGAGACTGTTTTGGCCCGAGTAGAAAACTGTCCGAAAAAAACCCTCCTGATGTAAGTGCCTTTAATTTGTTCAAGGCCGTTGCAGCACACTCCACAGCTGTTGCCTCAGTCTGTCACTACACTCAGACTGCTCACTGCGCGACCCTCGGGGATGATTCTGGAGCTGACTTTTAGGAAGAAATAAATATACTGGGTGGACAGGACCAGTGTTGTGTAGCTCTTTTACGGAGTTGCCTCATGCTCGTGTCTGAACATTGAAAATAGCTGACTCCTCTAAAGATGTGTGCGGCCCTGATGTGAAGAGCAGTGTTTTTGTGTAAGTGTCCGAGCTCAGCACACACAGGTGATCTCAAATGAAAATACAGCAGCGCCGCATCAATACTGTGTGGTGTGAGGGGCTGCAGGTCACTCCATTGTTTACTGCTCTCACAGTCTCCCCAGTGCTGAGATTTCTCAACAAAAACACCAGACTACAAACTCCAGACTTTAGCCACTGCAATAAATCAGCTCACAGTAACAACATCAGCAACACTTTAGACCATCACTTTATGAATATACATTTGGACTTTTAATAGTGTTACACAACCATCAATAAGATGTATAGCACATAAAGTTCTTACAAAGGAGACTAACTTTTAGGAGATTTAGAAATCATAAAGTACTCATAACTAACTAAGGGTTGCATTATAATAAAAGGAGATTTTATTGCTTTGTCTGGAATGTGTCACATTATGGTATTAAATATATTTATCATTTATTTATTCAATTACAGGTGTAGAAATGGACAAACATGCATTCTTACAGTGGCCATGGCTGTCTCTTAAACCTGACCTGTAACTTGATCTGGTGGTGTCGCAGAGACAGGCAGGTTTCTTTCAATGTCTTACTGTGGTATTTGTAATGCCACACTGTGGGACATTTCAGGCAAAGATATAACATTTCCATGGAGAAAAGCCAGAACCACACACTTTGACAAAACTTTACAAAGATGAGTGGATCTGGAGCCGTATCTTGTCTCCTTGATTTCAGAGGGCGTGATTGACAAGCGGATTAAAGAAGTTATATTTTTGTTCTGAATGATACAAGAATTTTAGAGAAGAGATGCCTTCTGCGTTTGAGAGACGAGTGATACAAATTAGTGGCTGTGGTTCATCTCAAATTAGGACACAAGATTTTCACTCTCCATTTTTCTGTTCTAGTACTTTCTTTACATTGCACATATAATATAACTGGTGTGGCAATAATATAATACCAATTACTCTTTTACCTCACGATAAAACTATCCCTTTAGCAGTTACCTTTCCCTACACCAGTCCACATGTACATCTGCTCCTGCCACTGAATCACCGTTCTGAAGGTGCAACCTGAATAAAACACATGACAACACAAAAACACGATGAGTGGATGAAAGCGGAGGAGGAGGAGGAGGAGGTGTCGGCCCGCGGGTGAATTGGAGCTACATTAAGCTCACAAAATTGGTCAATAATATTTCACTATAGAGAGGCTGTGAATGCAGACTCGAGTGTTTATGTCTGCGCTGGCTGTGTGCCTCTATTGGGGTTAAACTGTGTGTCTCTAGAGAGGATGCTTTTGACTGTTGACCGGCCCAAATTAATTTTCAACAAGCCTCTTCAGGGAACAATGGCGGCCGATTATCTCTCCAAGGTCCACGTATAGAGATAACTGCTCCGTCTGAGTTGAACCCCAGAATCTTATTTACAAAAGCATCAACAAAACATACTTTATTTACTTATTTCTGCCGATTTTTCAGAGTACAGCTATTGTACCCAAAAATCTCTCATACTTTCTATCTATTGTATCGCTTTAAATTCGCCATG
Source organism: Taenioides sp. WSHXM2023 (assembly GCA_029959045.1). Taxonomy (NCBI): domain Eukaryota; kingdom Metazoa; phylum Chordata; class Actinopteri; order Gobiiformes; family Gobiidae; genus Taenioides; species Taenioides sp. WSHXM2023. Next base: position 12,062,595 of record CM057104.1, on the reverse strand, counting down.
GTAGTGCAGGAAGTCAAGAGTTAAACAAGGCCTCATTGTTAATTTGAGCATTCCAGTTTATTAGCTCAGGTTTGATCTAATGGAGGCGTCTTCTCTCACTTTGAATGGTACAAGTGACACAGAGGCCCTCCCACACGCTCGATCTCTATGTGATCACGGCACGCTACCACGCAGGGAGGTGTCAGCGCTAATCTGATTTTCAAATGGTTCACTTGTCTCTACTTGGAGCTTACTGCAATGTTTTCGGGTAATTTTGTCTACTCGATACAGATTCGCTGATAGACTTTGAGGTGACTGAGGTGTTTAGAGGAAATTGTTTGCTAACTGTTGACGTGGCGGATGCTTTCTTATCTCGCGTCGCTAAAAAGCTAATAGGAAGTAATAGAACAAATCCAAACAATGACAGTCTATTGTGAATAAAACAGTTCTATGTATGCTTAGGTGAAGTGGGTTTTACAAGGAGCTATGCTAGTCACTATTTGCTTTTCAGGTCATTATTGTTCGCACTTTAAGGGGGATTTTAAGTTTTCTTTAAGGAAGTTTTACAGCGTGACAAAAGAAGAAGATGTCTCCCATTTTACTTGATTACTAACTTAAGGCGTGTATTTTGTTTACGCGCAGGCAATGTTAGATCGCATTTGTTCATTGTTTAAATTGTAGTCAATGCAAACCTTTCACAATTCAAAGTAACACTGATATTTATTCTGATATTTCTTGGGTGTTATGAATGAATATGAGAAAACAAGACAATACGTTCTCACAACAGTGTACTTGTGTGGATGTCAAAAGCAGATTAATGTTGTGGCAGGAAGGGCATCTGATAGACTGGAAAACTTAGGAAACAAGTAAAAATAACCGTAAGCACTGAAGAATGAAGCAGTTATCAGGCTAGCATCACCTATCTCATATGTGAACAACAGGTATCTAATTGCTGAAATGACATAAAAACTTGGTTAAACGCTAAGTGTAAATTTAACTTAATTTACAACATTTCTCTTTAGTTTTTCGTCAGTCTTTTTGCTTCTTCTCAAGTGCCATCTTTACATAACACCAGTGAAAGAAGGGTATTGGTACTTTGCAGTGACATCGCGCTGGGGTGTTCTACATGTATGTGTATGGCAGAATGTTCATTGGGTGACACAATGCACAGATTGGCAAACATTGTCAAAAATAGTGTGGAAAACTCAAGTAAAATGCAAAATGACAATGTTAACAACACATTTTTAGGATCAGTGTGAGCGTTCATGGTCACAGAAATGTGACAGTGACTAACAGAAAAACTGTGACAGTAACCTTATTTGAGTGGAACTTGTTTAACAGTAAAAAATCAGCTCACCTGTCTTTCTGGTCAGACTGTGTTGAAATAAATCTTAGATTAAAGTCTAACAAAACCTCAGACAGAGCATGCCTACAGTTAGCATCACACCCCCAGGGGCTAATGATGACCTCAGCTGCAAAGTATCAATAGTCATTATTGCAAGACAAGGATGAGGATCTATCCAGATCTTAATTCCCGTGTCAGTGGAGTTTGGTACAAAAGTTTGTCACATCTGTGCTGAGTTTGTATGTTTTGATTTCCATTTTCCATATAGTACAAACAGAAATTATCCACAAATTCATTTCCTCAACACAATCTCAGAAAACAGGTAGACTCTCTCCCCATTAATTCAAAAACAAGATGGAGTAGGGAGTCTTGGCATTTGTTTCCGTGGCGATCAGGACACTAATCCCTGTGTGGGGATGTGTCTGTTTTTGAGACTCCTCTGTAAATACAAGTGTGAGGCCCGTGGAGGAGGTCAGGGAAGAGGAGCCGGGCTGCTACATCTGGACTGCATTAGGACTGGATCACACTGGATTATTCTCACTATCTGCTCAATGTAAACTCACACTCAGCAGGGGAGTACAGTTGATTTCATTATAACTGCTCTCCTCTAATACTCGCTGTAAATAATCAAACTCTTTAGATTTGTTTCTACTTCTTTAGCCAATGCTGCCCTGTGGTTACTGTATGAAAATGTGTCCAGATCTAGCTATATTGTCAGGATTTGGAGTACCTTAGCATGTTGATACTTTGCAGCTGATGTCATCAACATTCCCTGGGGGCGTGATGCTAACTGAAAGCACTGCTCTGTCAGAAGCTCTATTAGATTTTAATCTGATCTGAGCTTTATTTTAACACAATCTCACCAGAAAGAGCTGATTTAGTTGGAACTACAACAGGTGAGTGATTTGTGCTGGACTTGTGTCTCTCACACATAAAATTACAGTCAGTTACAGTTTTTCAGTTAGTCACTCACCTTTTTGTTGAAAACACCTAAACAGGATCATGAATGCTCCTGAAAATGTGTCATTTAAATCCATTTTGTATTTTTTAATTTGAGTTTTGTCTTACAACTGACTGATTTGATCTGTGCATTATGTCTCCATGGTAACTTCTGAACATTCCACCATAGAGATACATGTACAGCACCCCCAGCATAATGTCATTGCAAAGTATCAATTGTGCATATGTTTATGGGTGAATTAGTATTCAGAGGAATCCCACTCAGACACAGGGAGAACATTCAAACTATCCATCCAGGCCAAGAATCAAACCTCAGACCTTTTTGCTGTGAGGCGAAAGTGTGCCTCCATTTTTTCCTATCAGTTTGCACCAATTGGAACAAGACTGGGCAAACCGTAATTTTTCCTATGTTTTTGTTCTTTGTTGACAAAGCTTTTTAAAGAAAGTTAAAAGTAATAATATTTTAAATTAATATTTATTAGTTTTAACCTGAACTAACTTTTCCACTCCAGTTTTCTCTCTCTTTCTCCTGATCGTGAATTGAACATCACTTTGACACCAACTCTTGAATTCTGGACAGATCTCACCTCACTCCTCTTTTTTTACCCAAACTTTCCTCTCGCGCTGCTCTCCGTCTGGCCTCGGGACAGGGAGCACTGAGCCACATGCCTATAGGCTCGCCAGCAGCTCCGAGCCTGTGAAGAGGCTGATTATGACTGCCTCCTCACTGTTAGCACAGCCCCATTTACCTCTGTGTGTGAGCTGCTCTGTATCTCTGTCATGTGCCCACCACCACGCCATGTTTCCCACCAGTGAATGCACACAGACTTTTTATAAACGAATAGGTGTAGTGACAGAAGTGGTGCACTGTCTGTGAGGAGAAGAGGCAAAATCAATGCAGGTTTAAGTGGGACATCAAACTCAATCTTCAGGTTTGGATGTGACAGTAATGCTGCAAATACTGTAAGTGTTTCTGTAATGCCATATATATGCGTTTTGTTTGTTTTTTCTTTTGCTATGACATTAAACTTTTCTATCACCATGGAGACAAGCAGTTGACGCCTCCAGGCCCAGTCACAGGTCAGATCTGTGGACAGGTTACCTCTTTCAGTATAGTAATGCATGTTTTTCAAGATTTTTTGAGCAATAAAAACAAAACTGTTATTGAACTGCAATAGAGATATGTTTAATGCCATACTGTGGAACGCAATAACATCTCCCTGGAGACAAGCAGTTAACGGTCGGTACTCCCCACCAGAAAAGTTACATTTAATCTAACAAATCACTTCAAAGTTCATGTTTAACCCATTTGATTAGTAAAAAGTATAACAATAACTGCATATGTCATTTTAATAAATCTTTATACTGTGGGAGATACAGACTGCGATGGATCCACACTTCCAAGCCCTGTAAAACGAATCTTGGATTGTTACAGCGTAAAACGTTAACTTCACAATCTCACATGCATTTTTAATCTGGTGTTTTATTCCTTCTATCCCCTGCAGTTAACTAAATCACTTTATCTGCATAATACTGTTTTTATTCAGAATACAAAATAGTCCCTGTGTGTGCGGAGGCTAAAAGCACAGTTATGACAAGAGCCCCACTCAACCTTCATCACTCACTCTTCAGACTGTGCGCATTCCACATTCTATCTCTTTATAAGTTTCAATGCTGCTTTTTTTTTTACATTGTATCTCTGTTAACTACAGTTTTATGTGAATAAATGAAACAAAAACTGCCACTAAGTTAAAGGTCTTTTGTCTTTCAGCGCAAATGAAGTAATTGTCTGCTGAAATTGACATTAAAGGGCCCATATTATGCTATTTTCTCATCTATGTTATAATTTCACACATTCTTATCACGTAAACCCTGTATATTTTGTTCTTCTCTCAAACATTAAATGGTAGCCGTTAACTTGAAAACTACCACTATATGACATCACAAGGTGGAGCAGAGCATTTTGAGCTTTGGGGATCTGTGAATGTGTGCGTGTGCGTGTGAATGAAACAAAACATAACTCCATGTATGTTTTTGAGGAAGTTACAGCATTCTAACATGGCTTAAAGCTCACAGGTTTCTATTTCGTGTAATATAGGACCTTTAAGCAACGCAAATAAATATGACGTGTGTAGACCCCATTCTTTATTAAAATATATGGTTAGTCAATTGCTTGTAGAGAAATATACTGTCGTTTTGCAGTATTAGTTGTAGTAGTCATAGTTCTGAGTTCCAAGAGTAGTAGTATTAGTAGTAGTATAACAGGATGAGGAGCAGCAGAAGCAGTACTCAAACTTACTCTCACACAAATCTTTTTACACATGATATTTTGGGGGTTTCTTCTTGTTTCACTGTAATTTATTTAAAGAGAAAAGCGCGCTGGTTGTATTTCTTCAGTGAATGACACAAATAATCACATCTCAGTGTTCATTTGATATGTCATTGCTGGACCTTGTAACACATCAGAAAACAAGAGGGATCCATTATTGATATGTGGCAGCTAAAGTTGCATCACCTTGAGAGTTGCCAAGGTGAAAAACAACACAAAGCACAACTGGGTGTTTTTGGTTTCTTTATTTATTTTGCCTTTTCCCTCTAGTGAGATGTCACTTCAAACACGCGCCCGGCCAAGGAGCGTTCCTGTGCTCACAGAATGTCAGCCGCTTACAACGGGCTCCTTAATGAGCTCGTGTGGCAAACTTTCAGGCAGGGCCATATTATGAATTATTTGTCATTGACCGTGTGTGTGTGTGTCTATGTGTATGTGTGCGTATGTGTGTGTGTCTTTGGGCCTATAGTGTAAAGCTGGGATGAAGGCAGGCCTTGATGGAGGGATGTGGCACTAGCCTGAGGGTTGGCTCCACTGTGAGGGTAGTTAGCTCACTGCACAGCGCCATCATTAGGGACTAGGGCAGCGGTGACACATGGCCGACAGCCACACACACACACACTCACTCACACACACACACACACGCTCACACCTGCACAGAGATCTGCAGCCTTCCTCTCAAGTTGTGTCTTCTGTGCAGTGACCAGAGTGCCCGCGCAGCCTCTTGCGGGCATCGCATTAGGCACTTGTCAAACCCAGGACTAAACAATGATCACACTGTCAGTAAGCAGAATTTCAAATGTGCACCTCCACAGCTCAACTTTCATACATTTTAAATGCGGAAGAGCTGGTAGCACTTTTTATGTTCGTAGTATAAGCTTCAGAATCAAACATGACTTAGATTTTAAAAGGGCAAAATTCCAACTATTCAACAATAAACTTTCTATCCTTTATTTTATGGTGCACAATACAGCCACATTTCCACAGGCTGGGACGGTAGAGGTCATAGTGACGGTGGTACAAGAAGGTGCCTCAGTAACTGTCCCAGAATGCTTTGGGAATGCGTAAAGTCTGGCACAGTTCAGACTGCTTCCAGAGGTTGGCACGGTTCTCTTTGGTTAGTGAGACCATTGCCAACCAGCCCCACCTGCAGTGTGTAGAGTCTGTTACACACTTGTCTTTCATTGTTATAAGATACAACTTTTCTAGTCTCTAAATCGACTATATTACTTTGCCTGGAATGTTCCACAGTAAATCAATCTAATCAGTTAGTGTTTTATATTGCTCAAAAACACCTTGAAAAACATGCATTCTTACTTTGACCAGGGTCGCCTTTTTGCAGATCTGAACTGTAACTTGGCCTGGCAGTGTCACTTGCTTGTCTCCATGGAGATAGATAGTACAGAACATATCAGGCAAAAAGGTGGCGGACCCTTAATAATAAAGTTTTACGTATAAACTTGTTGCCAGGTCCGTGGTCCAGTGCCCTTTTGTTAGCTGTACTAACCCATCTGTGCCCCCCCCATACCCCCCTGTGGCCCCCCCCTTACTGCCCCTGTGGCCCCCCCTTACCCCCGTGCCCCCCCCCCGTGTACCTCGCAGTACTGGAGCGGAGCGCGTGTGATTTGTGTGGCCTGTTGCTGGCTCGCTGCAGGAGAGTCCTCAAGACAAAGCAGTGCAGCAGGCTCCCCCTGTGTGGTCGGCCCTATTTATTTACCAGATAAAAGCTCGCCTTTCATATCGTAAGAAAGAGGAAATATCTGAAAAATAGCCACCTTTCATGTGCGCTGGTTTGTTCTTCAAGGTTAGAGGACAATTGTTAGTGAATAAAGAGTGGGACGATTCTTTGAAATTTTTACTTTTTAAAAATGCTGCTGGTAAATGTGCGCGCTTCCCAGTTTAATTTGCGCGAGGTTATTAAAACGCTGAGTGCTTAAGATGTAGGAGAAATATGAGCCGCAGTAAACACTCTCATTTGTAGCATTTTAATTTGTGAAGTATTTTTGTTAGAGGACTTTGCGGTGCTTTAAAATGTTGTAATTTGTTATTTTGAACTTGTATTAATACGATTTTATAATAAGAAAGTTCTTATTCTTTACATGTCATGTGAGTTGAAGTATAGTTAAAAGATGTATTTGGAAACAGGACTTTTGGAGGATATGGGAGAGAGAACTTGAGCTGAGTTCACTTGTCCTTGTTTGGTCCTGGTTTAGTCCTGATGTAGACTTGGTTTGATCCTGTTCTGGTCCTGGTTTAGTCTTGGTCTTATCCAGGTTTAGTGTAGGTGTAATTCACATTTTTATATGAATGTCTTAAAGTATTGGGGAAATGAACACAAGAGGATCTGCCTTCTGTAATAGTGTGGTGTAAGATAGTCACTATAGTTCCTCAAAGGTGATCTATAGCATTTCTGGTGATTACAGGTCAGATCTGTAGAGAGGCGATCCTGCTCACAGTAAGAATGCATGTTTTTCAAGGTATTTTTGAGCAATAAAATAGTATGTAATAGAATAAACAAGATCTCCATAGACACAAGCACCTTTAAGATTTATATAACTTATTCTGCACTTTTTGACTATAAAATCCAAGTTTCATGCTTACTTTTTATGATGATCCTGTTACATTTAATAATTTGGAGTGTTGATGGGATAAAACTTTTTTCCATCCAAAGTGAATATTAACTGCTCTTTGTAGAAGTTGTAAATGTGCACAGTTGGACAGTTATTTTGTAATCTATGTGGCAATGCAGTAGTCAAGATCTACATCTGGTCACTGGTCACTGCTGAAAGAAGCACCAAGGTCACACGGGTACAAAAGCAACACAATTTACCTTATTGAAGACTACACACAAAATATGGCTTTTCCTTTAACATTAATTGAGGTGAGATTTTGAATATAAAGTTGTGTTGAAAATTGAAATACATCGATTTTTATGCAGACATTTCAGTTTTTATTTGAAAACACGGTCATGGGTGCCTCTTGCTCAAAACCATTCAAAACAATTCCTTCTTGTTTGTCATAAACTGGGGGACATTTTATTTCATGTTCTGCTGCGTGTCTTTCCTGGAAAGATGGCCTTCTATATTGTTCTCTCCATGTCAGTGAGACATCAAAAAACACCATTTCTTTTACTCAGGTATACAAAGGCTCCATTCCCCCTTGAAACCAAATAGAAGGGCGACAGAGGCTCCTATGTTGGAATATGTCGCCTCTGTAATGGTTTATAGTTCAAGGGTATAGCCCGCACAAATGCATTAAGAATAAGCTTAGCGTATACATTCACGAGAGGAACAAAGGCGAGGAGCCGCTGGCTTCATCACAATCCACACTTCTTCTTTAATACACCACGGGTCTGTACATGACGGCCATGCACGCGCAATGTCAATGTTTTATGGGCACTTTGTAGATTTGAGGAAACTTCACATAAACAACAAATCAATGTCATGTTTTTATATAGTATACACGGTTCCCAACATGCTACTGACACAGTAAAGCTAAATGATGTGAGAGGTGCATTATGGGAAATTTCAGAAGATCTACACAGGATTCTCCAGTACCAGTTATAGCGAATAATTAATTATGTGATTTTAGGTAGGCAGCCGATACAGTTGTAAAGACAACTTTTTAGACACTGACAGACCAGAGAATGACGGTATATTTTCAAATATATTTTCTATATATATATGCTGACATCATATCCAGTAGTAGATAGTAGATAGTAGTAGTAGTCTCTCTATTCACTTTGAGGACTGTTTAGAACTTGTGATGCACCCAATAATCTGGGTTCACTTGTATGATTTAGTGTGGTGCGTTACATCAGCCTCCTTCCTCACCGCCTGCTAAATCCAGAATGAAATCCAGAATGATTTCCAGATCTGAATTCCTGTATTCAGTGACACCAAGGAGCTTAAAGGTCACCCATCATTTCTCTCAAATCAGATTAACAGTTTAGTTTCACTCACTGATTCGGCAGAAATGTTCAGTTCCCTGTCATCTTTTTTTCCTTTCTTTTTTGCTCAGAAGCCATATCCATATTTGTTTTTCTATGGCCAGACTATGCATGTCCCTGATTGGCTAATCCACCTGTCAATCACACCCATCTGAAATTGGGGAGATTCAACAATGATCAGGCTCACATCTTTGTGAAGTATTGGAGATGTGTGTATTCTGGATCTGACACAGTCCATAGTCCATATTTGACCTTTATTTAACCAGGATAGTCCCACTTGTTTTCAGGGGAGTCCTATACCCCATATATATTGACCCTTCCCAGAACATTTTATATTAATACATATATTCATTTATGCACAGTATTCATGTGCAGTTTGCAATAAATGCATTACTAATGCAAAATTCTGCAGTTCTTTCAGTAGTTTAGTTTCTCTATGGCCTCCTAATAAAAATTAGACCCTTTTAACCTGTGATCTGTTAAACTTTGGTAGTGACACACAGTATTTCCAAAGACGCAGCAAATGATCAGCGGTCAGTATTCAGTGTTGCACTATATTTGCAGTGTGTATTTATGGGTTCAGCTTCCAGATTATAGGACTTTTGCCCATATAATAGATATCTTTTGTTTGAACTGGCAACAGTGTTAGATTTTGTCACTCTGAAAAACAGGGCATACTCCTTAGCCTCTTTATTTAGTAGTTCACGTTTGCTCACCTTTGACAGTTTCTTACTGTTATGAAACAGAAGTAATACTTAATATGAATAACTACAGTTTACATATTATTTTTAATGACCGTGAATGCTACACTTGTCTCTGCTGTGGTTCACTCTGCAGGTGGCCCCTCCACTGCTCTGAGTCTAGGCCTGTGTGAATAAGTGGAAGCCAGGCGTGAGCACATACTAAGTTGCTTTTATTAATACAGAACTGCATGCTACAGAGACTGTACAGCATAAACATTTATTCATTACAAAAACATGGTTTTGTGAACCATTTTAAAATAACAGGAAAAACAAACAAACGGAAAAGATAAGAGCATAAAATAGAACAGGAACATCACAGCCGTTAAGGAAACATTCAAACTATTTATCATTAGCATCTTAATAAACCAGAGAAGAAATCGACAGCTTACAGTCGTCATGTCAACTACAATGGCACCGAGGGGATGATTCTCTTGTAGCTTTTTTACAGCCTCTTGCAACATCAACATGCCTATTTTTTCTATCTACCTATATGTAGTAGTGTACTTAAAAGTGGCAGTTTGTGTATTTTTTTGTATTTAATAGTTTTTTTATGAACCTCCTAATATACATAATTTGGCCCGCGTGGGTTTATACAGTATGATGTCCGTCTTTTTATTAAGTTTAAATTTTAATATTTGACAATTTGCTACCAAACACATTTGTTATAGCAACATTTATACTACATACATAGCAATCTATGTAACGTCACAGCAAAGAATGGAGTCTAAATTAAAAATGACAATGAAATGAACAGAGATGTCCCTACAGCGTGGTTAGAGGGGCAGGGGAAATTATCACAAAAATTTGGCACGCAAAATCTGTACACAAATCTACAGTCTGGGAGATGGGACTGTGCAATAAAAAAGAAGGGCGTTTTTTTCCAACCACTGAAGACGCGGTACCCACTGTCGGCTTCAAGTTCGTCTTTTCTTCTTTTGTAAAATGGCTTATAGACGCATCGGTTGAAATGAGTTTGTGCATACTTTTTGTTCGTGAGTGGAATCCAGGTTTTCAGCGCGGAAAAGAAATCCATAATAACAAAACTTTTTTTTAGTGTTTTTCAAAACCTCCTTGTAAAAATGGATCATTCATATATATATATATAAGTCGCTTAACCTTAAGAAAAAATATTTGTACAATGTATTAATAAACAAAAGTCAAAAAGAGACACATACAAGGAACAACAAGCAATCTCTAAAGCAATAAATACTACTGGTCCTAGCGTTGTGACATTTTGAATTTAATAACCCCCCAACTTACAATTCCCACCCACCAACCCCCGCCCACTCACCTGACTCCACCCCAAAAGGTAAACAACAAAGAAAAAGACAACGCAGTGGAAGAATGCATATTTAACAACAGTAACCCTCCCCCACACACTCCCGCTCCTTATTCTGTACATTTAAACATGAACAAGTAACATCACAATATTGTTCCTGGGTGAGGTGTCCACGCCAGCCTGTGCCCTCATCACATTAGTCGATGTCAGGGATTGGTTCGCAAGCTCGTATTTAATACAAATAAAGAAGGAGAACCAATGCTTCTGAGAAAGGGCTTGCTGAGTATCCGAGCCAACCTTTATATCCTTTAGAAGTGGAACTAAATAAACCTTTCTGTTACACGGTTTTAACACTACAAAAAATACATCAAACAAAATTCATAAAAATTTTGGCAGATTCACAAAGCTATACTACAGCTCATTGTATTTCTTTATAATGAGACTTTTGATAATGATGGGTCAAATATTGACCAATGAACTTTAATAAAACAAAACTCAAAATTCCAACGCCTCAATGGCACAGAAAAAGAAGCTGAAGGTGACAGACAGGTGTAAAAAAGGACTACTCTACAGACTTGGTCACTAGCGACAGAGGCTGCGAGGCCGTGGACGAGAGCAGCGAGCGGGAATGACAGAGCGAAGCTGCAGGATGCCCCATGGAAGAGCCCGGCGGACCCCGCGAGGGCGCCACGTCTCCATGCTCCAGGGACCCGTTGTGACTGGAGGCGCCGCCGGGCGTTTTGCTGGGCGCCGCGGAGGAGGGAGAGTTGTTGTTGTCAAGAACCAAAGATGGCGGGCCGGACAGGAGGTGCGCCGGGTGGTGGTGCAGGTGGAGTGGCTGGTGGGCCGGTTTCATAGTCAGTGAGAGAGGTTGCATTTGTTCAGTCTGAGGTTTGGACTCTTTAGGCGAAGGGGAGGGGATGAGCGAGGAGGGGGAGGGAGGGGGGGAGTCGAGTAAGCTTCCGTCCGAAGAGGGAGGACTGGCACAGCTGCCTTCACCTTGGATGTAGCGAATGCACTTTTTTTTTCTCCTGAGGGACAAGGTCAGAGAGAGAAAGAAGCTTGTTTAGATACAATGGATTTATTTGCTTTTCAAAGACCTCAATGCATCTGCACTTGACAAAAGATCCCCTCTGATTGTACAGTTTCTAAACAAAGTATTTAAAAATGTATAAAACAAAGCTCTAAATCCAATAGAAATCTATTGTTAACATTGAGCTATCAGAAGAAAATCTGCATTTACTCAGAGGGGAACTGGGTCAGGCTAATCACAGGTGCATTGAGGTGTTTACAGATACAATGCGTTGCATTCTCATGCCAAAGAAAGATGATAGAAATGACAGAATATTTCCAAATTCAGAATCACCAGACAGGACAGACATGGAATAAATAGGCACAGGTTTAGCGCCAGGACAAGAAACAGCAGAGAAACAAGGAGACCAAAGACAAAAATGAGAGGTCAAACTGGATGGTTCCTCACTCAGATTCACATATTTTGATTTGAATGAATTAAGTCTTGTGTTACATACTTAATTTTTAAATTTAAGTTCTTCTTTATTGTAGCAGTATTGATATTTTTGTGTTTTTTACTGTTAGTAAGTATGCCTACATTTGGGGTTAACATTTGAAATACTACATTTATTTAGTGTAATAACTTATAACTTCTGTAACAGTCTAAACATAAATTGTGTTAAAAACTAAATTGGGGTGATGATAGAGCCCTGGGGTACTCCTTCAACACTAAATTATGCTCACATTTTGAAATATGGTGTGACAAATTTTTACAATTTGTCCCAATTACCGTGATTTCCCAAAACTCTAATTGCGTTCCACTGGAGTGGAGATGTACATAAACGTAGCATTCTTGAGATAACAGCGTGCCTGTAAAAAGGCCTCTGCTGCAGCTCTGTCTCTACTCGCTCTTCTCCTGAGGGGCTCCAAGTTCTTACAAAGTCGACGCGATCCCGGCTAACCCTTTGCATGTGCCCCACAGACACAAGTGTGAGTCCGCGTGAGGGGTCAAGGTGTCATGTCTGCACTCCCGCCTGAGGTCGTGACCCGTCCCCCTATTGGCTGCCGAGTCCCGAGGCCCTAGCGGTGCTCTGGCTTTGGGAGGAAGTAGAATAAAGGAGGGAGAGTTCTTGAATGTAGTGTATGTGGAGTGACTGCTCATATTTGGTTCAGGGGGGATACTCTGCCCACCTCATCTCTCTGACCCTGGCAGTGACCTCTCTCTCTGCTATGTATTTTATCACACGGATGCCTCAAGGATATGGTCTATTTTTCAAACTTAGAGGGACATATTTTATATTTTATTTAAAGATGCCGTTGAAACAGGAGCTTGATGTTTCAATGCAAGCTTTTATCTTGTAAAATTTGGACTGTGGGGTGAGCAAATTTGAAATAAAGTACGTTTGATAGCAAAACCACGCAATATGAGCCGCATCTTAACGCATTGTATTTTTATCCTACCATATGACGTCATTCTATATTACTATTTTGAATGTATTTATCACCATTCACTATAACAAGTCATATTTTTTCCAGCTCAATTTGCTTATTCTCCATTATCTCTCCTTTAATGTTAATTTTATGATTATTTATTTTGATTTGCATGTATGCTATTGTGATTTTAATGTCTTTCTTATTCTGTAAAACACTTTGAGTGCCTTTGTGTATGAATTGTGCTATACAAGTAAACTTGCCTTAACGTAATTACAACATATTCTAAGTTAATTTATTTTATTTTAGTATTAATCCAAACATTTATGGCTTATGATTTGTTTTGTTTAATTGTGTACCCTAGTTGATCCTATACAACATTTACTATGGTCTGCAGCCTGCCTTTTCAAGCTCATAAGCCAAATCTACAGGTGTTTGGTCGCTTTTGGGTGGCTCAGCTTATCGATCTGAGAAGAGAACGATCATTTTGCCTCTACATAGACATCTTGCTCCCGATAACTGTCTGTCAAACTGCTACAAATGAGCTAATATCCATTTTTGAACAGACATATCGATCCATAGTATGTGCCTGTGTTTCTTATTGATTTCTCAGCTCTCGTGGGAAATTACAGCAGATGCATCTTTTAGGAAATGGAGCCCAGGGAGAAGTTTGAACCTCTCAGCTCCCACAGCAAAACGCCGGAGCTCGCCAGGTGCACTCGTGATGTTTTTCTTATGAAACACATTGCAGCTACTGAGGTGGAGTGAGCCAATCAGGAGAGGGCAAGAATAGGAGATAAGTACAATTTAAAGTTATTCAATTAAATGTGTTCCTTGAGTATAGAATTCAACTTGGTCTCATGCAGCCTATCATTTTCTTTTTTTTTTTTTCAGAATTACGTAAAATTAGGACCATTGCCATAGTAACTAACAATTTAAAACAAAATATCATATCTTTAAAAGGTAAAACAAATCCTCAAATATTGTCTATAACAAGAAGCTGAAACCTATATTTTTTATGTTTGATTTTGAGTTACAAGGTTTTTTTTGTTTTGTTTTTTTTTTTAATTGGAGAGTTTATGTAAATGTGAAACAATAAAAAAGAATGCTGGTGTTGAACAAAATAGTGACTGAAGCCAAGACACAGAGAAGGGTGTATTACTTAGCAGAAACAAATACCTACCATGAAAATATTCCCAATTCAAAGACTGCTTGTGTCAGAACAGAAAGACAACAGGTAGGGACTAAGTAAGGGTTATTGAAGAGGAAGAGGAGGTGGGAAAGGAGGAGGAAGAGGGCACAGAAAAGAGTGTCACTCAAAAGGCCCTCAAAGGAAGCAGGCCTAAATTTGTCAGCATCACAAGTATCAAGGGCGCCAATTTAACATACAGACAGTGAAGACGGGGAGGACTATCCACTGCCCTGGTAGAAAATGGATTCCAATACTCACAATGAAACAGATCATTTTAAATAAACACAGAAAACATCAACATATATACATTATTAATAAATTATCCTGGCTAGTTAGAAATCCATTTTCTGCCACTGGGCTTGAACCAAATGAAAAATTTATAGCAGGAAATTTCTGAGTTAGGAAAAGGAGTTTGCCATCTGTTAGAACATGGCTGGAAATAAGTTTTAGAGTGAAATCTGAGCAAATAATCAAGAGGAAGGATCTGCTCAGTGGACGTCCTCCTCCCATTGGTACAGCAGTTATACCTGCACGGTTTGCACCATAAACTCAGCTGGTCAAGCCCGAACAAGGCGCGACACTTCTTTGGGGTATTTGCATCTGTTAGCCAACGAAGTACACAGACATAGACACAAAAGAAAAAAAGGAAAAAGGAAACAAAATGGACACGTCATTGCACAGACAAAAACATGGAGCCAGGACTTAGGCTTTGGCTGGACACACTGGGATCTCCTCTGTGTTTACCAAGCTACCACCGCTCACATCTGCCTATAGCTTTGAGCTGCCAGGTTTCTTTTAAATCATACATTTTTTATCTTATTTAGGACTACATTTTAGGGCTGGGCGATGCAAGATAAAAAATTTATTTGTGATCCAATTCTGAGACAATCTGCTATCTTGGGGAGATTAGGCCTGTCACGATAATTACTATATCAATTTATTGTTCAATATAAAAAGCTGGAACAATATTTTTTGGGGTCAGTATTTATCATGTGTACATTTTCTTTGCACTAGGGGGGAATTTTTGTTTATTTTTTTGGCTATATGATAAGATTTACGCTGTAAAAGGTTGAATAAATAACTATAAGTGTTTCATTTTGCTATTTATTTATTTATTTATTGCTGCTCATGACACAATATTGTAGATTTATAATACTTTTTGTGGTTTAAATCTACTTGGGTTTTCGTCTTTGTATCCCTTATATTTACTTCAGCAATATATTGAACTTCAAAATGTGTTATCGTGACAGGCCTGGGTATCAAACACTACCTTTTGGTCAGTCTCTGTAAGGCTATGATTGACATGTGGGTTTAACCAATCACAGTGAAGTGTGAATTCTTAGAAGCAGATGGCACGTAATGACAGATAAAAACATACTAAATTCAGGAATCGTGATAAAATCGTGTTATAATTTTGTTTGGCATACCGTCCAGCCCAATCACACACTGACAACAACCATCCACAGACTTGCTGTAAAACCCACTTCCCCAAATAGGAGGTCAAATGGAACAGTGCATGCCCAGCGAGAGACCGGCGGGGCGCGGCTGGAGGAAGCTGTGAGGTGGAGATAGCTTGGCCTGATGCACACACAGATGCAAGAATCACAAGAGCAAGAGAGGAAAACATGGAGCACGAAGCAGCAGCAGCACAGCCAAGAGAAATTCCCAGTGTTTAGAAGAGTTTAGAGTCTAGCCTCGACCTGGTCCTGGCCTGTGCACACACCATACACACCTGCAGGGGCCACACCAGTTATTCTGTTGATCGAGACCAAAGCGCGCTCGGCACTTCTTAGGAGCGCTCAGATCTGATGCCACGGCGACAGGGGGAGGAAAGCCAGCACAGAGGAAGAATAGAAACCCAAACAATGATTCAAAATAATAGGAGAAATGAGAAGAGAAAACAAACAGTGAATCTATGAAGGCTAGCAGTCAAATCATGTCAAAGCAATTCTTAAGATTTTAGTCATACCAAAACGCATGCAAAAAGGTCAATTATTATTCTAAAAAGGAAAACAACTGCTTGCGGTAATGTTATCTAAAGCTGCACATAAGATTAGGTCATCTGGGATTTCAAAAAGGCAGTGTGAGTGGAGCTAGTGCTAGCGGGTTGCTAAAAATCGCTTGGTTGTGAGTTAGCTTTAGCCAAAGGAAGGATTAAAAAGGCTGGAACCTGAAAGGGAGACTATGCCTTTTAGACCTGGCATCAAACACTTCCAGTAGCATTGGCAGAAAATGTGCCACATTAAAGCTACACGCTAAGCGCTAATCAGTGTTTGAGACCAGGCCTAGGTGTTCAAAGTGCAGGCCAATCTCATGCTGGCCCATAGGAAAGGCACAAGCACAGATCAGATACTAGAGAAGTCCATTAAGGAGGTTTACCCTGATATTTCATACTTTTAACATGATCAAACTGTCTTTTTGTCAAACATAATATTACCAAATATGCTAAGCTGACTAGTGACTAGTGCCCTGACACTATCATAGCAGCAGTTTAAAAGAAAAGCAGTAATCAAAGCATAATGTATCCGTATGGAACAGTCAAGAGGAATAATTTTACAGTTCATAATAAGAAAAAGAATAAATAAACAAGTTAGTAAAAAAATATTTAAATTAATGTCAAAATGTCATTAGCACCTGTAATCGGAGGGAGTGAAAGGCAAGGATTTGGAAAATATTCTCTGTGTTCTGAAAAAAAGAACAGATAGAGAGGCCTTCAAGAAGAAATCCGTCACCAAAATACAATGACACAAAGTTGCCCCGGTTTTCAAATCAACAATGATCAGAATACAGGAAGATATGAAGGGGGGAATGGATAGGTATAAATAAATAGAATCGCAAACCTCCTTAATTTGAGATGTGAGTGATCAAAAACATGCATAAAAGCGGGCTCTGGGGGGCACATGCAGTCACTTACACACACATTTCAATATATTACACACAGTACTGCAGTAGTAGTAGTAGTAGTAGTAGTAACTGGAGGGCATAGGCATTTTAAAACAGGCACTTGCAAAGTTAATGGCTTCAAGTTCTCAAAACACGCATCATCACGATATGCTAAAGGGGGAGAGAGAGGGGTCCAGCGGGGGACTGTTGTGAGGGGAGAGGTCATGCATATTCAGTTATTATTAGCTAAGGGAAGGCTACAGGGAAATTGGAGGGGAGGGGGATTGTGGGAAGGGAGGGCGTCTGTGTTACAAGCAACACTAGCATTTAAATATTGCATACAGCTATCCCAAAAAAAAAAAAAAAAAAAGCCAGGCACAATATTGCAGGCAAAAGGAGAAAAAAAAACTAGCTAGACTTTTATCTGGCAACATGTCACATCTGCTTGACACATGATGGGGGTCTTCTAATATGGGAGATAATTGCAGCTCACTTACCATTGCTCTCTGCTTGCTGCTTTTCCCTTTTTCTCTTCTTCCTTTTCCCCTGTTGGTTAGCCGCCAAAAAAATAGAAAGAAAAAGAGAACAAGACACAGACAGGAACCTTAGTTATTATATTGCAGAATGCCCAAAACATAAATCAGACAATAATGTAGAGAATGGAGTTTTTGGTTTGTTTGTTTTGGGTTTTTTTTTTTGGGGGGGGGGGGTTACGTTATTTATTCATTCAGGCTTTTTTTCTCATCTCGTCTTTGCCCTGCAGTTTTGAATCAGTAACTGCAGGCCAGACTTCCTCCCTCTCCTACCCTGTCTGGTCCTTATCTACTTCTATTGCAATGTTTTGTTTTGTATTGCTATTTTAGCCTCTGCATAACTTGATCTGAGTCTGTAAGTAACTAAGGGTGCACCGATATGATACTGGTGTGAACTGTTGGATCGGATATCGGCTTCCAAACATCGGTTCAGTCGATATCCTGATTGGACATATAAACTGATGTAATAAGACTATTTCCTGGTTGTACTCAAACCAGAAACTCTTATATGTTTGAAGTTCTATTTACACAAAGTTGTTCTGTAGTTACTTCAGAGATAAATAACAGCTACATAACACATTTGGACCAGTTTTGTCTTATTTTATTTTTGTTTAAAGGAAATAAATGCTGTTTTCAGACTGCACTGATATTGTATTGGTATTGATATTGGGTATCGTCAGATCCTTAACGCTATAGTATCGGAATCAGTATTGAAACTGAAAAGGCTGAATCAGTGCGTCTCTACAAGTAACGCTGCTAAGCTTACCACTGCTCAGACAACGCTGTGATTGGATGATTAAAAAGCATCAAAAACAAACTATTTCCAAACATAGTCCTGGTCATGTTCGGGAGAGAGAAAGGGTTCATTATAATTTGAAAAAATAAAAACTTACATAGTTGTCTCGTGCCGACCAGCCGGGGTAGAGCTGCATGTGGAGCTGTCGTTCTTTTCTGGCCAGTTCATAATACTTGGCCTGCTCCTCTCGCGATAGGGCATGCCACTGTGAAAGCCAAGGATACAATACAAGGGATTCTTAGTGTCTGGGAAGGCAGCCATATTCCTAGACAGTGGACTGGTTTTCAAAGCACTGTAATTTTGACCCATGTGTATAAAGAGTATACTTGAGAACAAAATAACTACTGGTCAGAGCTATTTGCATTTTTTTGCTTTTAAACACTTTGCCTTTCTGTTGAACTATTGACTTAAAGGGGACGTGTTATGTACAACAGACTTTTGTGTGCTTTTAGCCATGTTATACTCATTAGCTTTCGACTGATTCATGCATGTTTGAGTTATCTTGTATTGTCCTGCATTTGAGGCTTAGAAAATTGCCGTTGTAACCTACCCCCTATCTCCGCCTTATTTAAAAAAATCAGACTATGGGTCAAACATGTAGAGTTGTAAAATGTCACCTTGCTATTTTTAAACAACAAAAAACAGTAATTAAAAATCTACAGGTTGCTATGAAGTTGCTACAGGTCAGAGGCTGTAAAATTTCTCATTTATTCAAATCCCAAATCAAGCCAATTGAAAGGTCCTATATTACGCAAAATCAACTCTTCACTCCAGGTCTGTTTGTGATGAGGAAACAACATTACAACATAGATCAGAAAATAGCATAATATGGGCCCTTTAATGTAAAGTCAAGCATTGTTATAGTTAAGACCTACTATAGAGATTTCTAGTAATCAACTACATGAGTAGAAATTGTGTAGAATGGACAGCTGGATTTGTCATTAAAAGCTAATGTGAGTGTAATATCAGTATAATAAAGTGTAATTATGACAGACTCTGCATTGTCTGTGTGCCTTACCCTTCGGCCCAGTATCTGGTTGATGGCGGCGCTCTCCTTCAGCGTGCACTCGGCCACCACCTTGGCTCTCATCTCCTTCATGTACAGCATGAAGGCGTTCAGAGGCTTCTTTATGTGCACCTGCTTCTTCTTCTCCTCCTCCTTCTTCGCGTCCGACTGTTTCCTGTGTGCGCAAATAGAAGACAAGGCTAAATCAGTATCGTCCATAGCATTGTAGACAGGGGTGGGTGATTTATTGTAAACTAAATAATACTAAAAGAGTACACGCTTAGAATAAAAAGTACATAGGAATAGTCCAACAAAGTCCAAAAAAGTGTTACAGACAGAAGAACAGAAGAACAGAAACTTGCAGCATAATCATTCAAACAAGGGTATGAGTAGGAGTGGGCGATATGCCAAAAAAGTTTGATTTTCTAAAAGCCAGATCACAATTTTGGTTTTATCACAATTCATGGACACTTAATGTTTATATTGCAGTTAAGAAATAACTCAGGCTATGTGTTTTCTTTTGAAAGTGGGTGGAAAAAAGTCTTTGTGGTTGAACATAAAACTGCGTTTAGCACTTTAAGGTTTCATTTTACAGTTCATTCACTTTTATACTATACACCCTCATCATTCATTATTGTCAGTATTGCTCTTCTTTTGTATAGTAGTGTAAAAATAAACGTGAGTATTTTGAAAGTGTACTCACGAGCTGTTGAGGGAGCTGATGTCGCTGTGAGAAGACTCCTGCTTGACGTTGGGGGTGACGATGGCCGGGTGGGGGATGCCGGTGGTGTGCAAACTGTGATGGGGGGGCACCATGTGTGGGGGGAACCTGGAGGAGAGAAGACTGTGTAAATCGTCAGAATGGACACGGGTGAAATGGGGAGATGAAGCACAAATACACAGTAAGAACATTAACAAAAACACTTCAATGGACAATGCTCAGCCCCAGTCCCCAAGTCGAGTTCAAGATCTACTGTATGTTCAATTATTTTACTACAGGAATGGGGCTGGCCTTCAACTTGAGAAATACAACTGCATGCACAAACAAGCATTCACATGAATATGGCCAAGGATAAAAGTACTATCCAGTTTTCATTCAGTGGGCTATTTCAAGAACATCATAATTATGACCATGCACGATTAGGCCTGTCACAATACAAAATCTGATATATTCTTTCTTAAAATATCATGATAAACCATAATACTGAAGATGTACAAATCCCAGTAAATTTTTTGTCAAAATAAGGTATACGCCAATAAACTTGAGCTGCAATGAATAGATAGTAGTAAGCAATGTTTAAAAGCATGATGATGAAGCCTTTACATCTGAAATTTTAATATACTACAAAAATATACAAAACAGTTGCTGCTATTGAAAGAAAGTACTATAACTATTGAACCCCCAAAAACTAATCAGTTATTGAACTAGAAGTTGTGACAGGCCTATGCACAATTACATGTAACACAAAACAATTACAAAGACATACAGGTTAAACTCAGTGGATGTGATAGCGATGACAGTGTAGTGTTTTCATTTCTAAACCATATAAGTATTACATAAAAGTTTACACTGTTTTTATTTATCTTTGTTGCCCTTAATCTTTGAACTCAGTGGTTTGTTGTTGTTTGAAGATGTAGATTTTATGATGACACCCAGCGTTTAAAAAACATCTGTGCATGCCTCGCAATTACCACCCAATGATTTCCAAATCTGATTTAGTCACCACACACGACTTATTCCAATTTACTGGTGATAATTTATGGCAGAATATGAGAAAATGTGACTGATATGAAAACGCTGGTTTCTAGGTTAGGGCTATTATCTGCTATGGAAGAATAGATTAAACTGTTCTATCAAAGTCTAGTATCACTTTAGGTATTGGCTCTCTATTTGCTTCCTCCTGGGTTTTTTCTGCCAATTCAGCACTGTCAGCAGCTCTGACATTTTTATCTTCCTCCCTCTCCTCCGCTATCATCATTTCATCATCTCCACAGCTGCACACATTCAGGCCAGAACCCTTTATTTGTGAAATGGATTCAGAACGAGAGAGAAGCCAGAAGACCGCTGCACCCAAATGTTACGCTACAGTTTGTACCACGCTAATTATTCGCCTGTGATTATTCCAACCTGCATCTGCATGCGTGTTTACAAAGCGCACACACATTTAAGAGAAGAGGATGAAGGAGAAAAAAGAAAGATGGAATAATTCTTTTTTTTTTTCCTTTTTTTTGAAAACAGCTCATTATCTGGCTGTGTCTGGCTGCATGGCTCCGAGCCAGAATATAATGATGAGGATAAACTCGCCAGGAACAACTAGTTTCTGTTGGAGGCCATCTCAGGGGAGTGCCAGTGTGCTCCCCCTCTCCCCTCTCCCTCCTCTCTCCCTCCTTCTCCCCTCTTCTGCCTTCATCACTGACACATTGGTGTTTGTGCCATGTCATGCGTTGATGGGGAGCTCAGGCAGCACACTGGCTGTATATATCGCCCATCATTAGGGCTGCCGCATTTCCTGTGCTTCCTGCTTCTTCCTCCTTTTCTCTCTTGTTAAAATTTCCTCTGTTCCAAGATCTATTTTTTCTACTCCTCCCCTGTCCCCTCGCCACCTCACCCCAGTCACCCTTCCCTCCTCCCCTCTCCCTCTCTCCACCCAGAGCGTAGCACAGGTTATGGTTTAAACATGATGGCCATCTCTTTGAAGGCATCATCTTCATCAGCCATCATCAGCGGCAAAGGACCAATTTAACCGACACAGCAAAGGAGAAAAAACCGCCATGGCTCCTCCCACCACCAACCCCGGGGCTGCGACGTCTCTATCTGAAAGGTGAGGGCGTTTGGACGGACAGGAGGAAGAGGAGGAGGAAGAAGAAGAGGAGGGGGGTCAGAAGCACGGCGAGCCCAGTGTCAGCCAGTGCCATTTAATTGCCGGTGCTAGGCAGTAGCCCATGCGCCTGTTTAATGTATAATGATCGAGCTGGTTGGCTTCCCCTGTTCCCCAGGAAAAAGAGAGAGACGGAGGTGTGGGGGCCGAATCAAAGGGCAGGCTTAAGCAGAAGGGGCCAAAGGGGGGGCTCTCATATCCACCCACCTGTCACACCGTCACACATTATATAAGGAACCTGTGCCCAACCCCATTATCAAAATAATGTCTTTCATTTGTTCCACTGACTACTACTACTACCTCTTTTTCTCCACGTCCTGAAACAATGTATTTTTTAACAGGACCTGGGTGTAAGGTGCTCATCGTGGGCCTTACAAGATCGCTCATCCGCTCTCTGCATCCTAATTTGATACAGAAAAGAATAGACTTCGTACAAGAATACAAGGCCAAGAATGTCTTTTTTGCTTGCGATTTTACCCACACCTGCTACAAATCTTTGAGCTATAACAATGGTTGAAGTCTTTGAACAAAACCCACCATCTGACAGTTTCGCTTCTCTTGAATTTTGTCAACAAATTGAAGCCTCCTGTGTCCTGTACGCTCACAACTTTCTTTCCTTTTATTTTAATTTTTTTTTTCTGAGATGTTTAAACCCTCCCCATTTTGCGGAAAGCCCTCCCAGAGCCCCTCATCTATTCAGTTATCCTAATTCAATTAAGGCCCTCATCACAGACATTAGGTCTTCCCTGTGGCCAGTGCCCCCTCTGCACAAGCCAGCCAGCAGATTCAATTAGCCACAATGGAAATACGATGATCACAACGGAGAGGCTGCCATTATGGGGGCAGATTAGCAGTCACTTAAGGCCCAGGTTTTGGCTGTGTGCGTGTTGCCAGATGCCGATGTCTGACCCCCTTGCACCCGAAACAAGTTTGAAATTTGACACACACGTAAATCCAATTGAATTTAAGAGTAAGGTCATATGAAGGGAGACATCCATTCATTCATCTGGACTCTGGGTAAGCTCACTGCCAAACTTTATTTCAGAGCTTTAAATTATCCGGCGCCCCCAAGACCCTCCTCCCTGCATCTGCATGATCCATCAATGTCACAGGGGCCTAACCAGCTGCCCTCAGGAGCTGCGATTGCAATCAGACTGTAATTAAACCAAAGCTTGGATTTGTCCCCTGACTCCGAAATAAAAGTCCTAAAAGTCCCCCGCTGCAATGGCATTAAAAAGAAGGGGAGGAGAGACAGAGGAGAGGAGGAGAGAGGGAAGGAGGGAGGAGGAGGAGAGCGAATGGGAGCTTGTTTGTTTTTCTGCTTTTTGGGGCTGTTCTAACGCCACAAATCACAGGCTTTTTAGTCACCCCCAAATTAATTCTCCTCGCTTTCCACGCGATACATAGACGAGGCGCTGCTCTCTTGGGAACAATCCGTCGTTTAACGGCGCTGGCAAACACACACACACGCATGTACATACAAGATGGCAACGCATAGAGCTTAGCCTCGCGGGTGCAATGTCTGCACTCGAGTGGGACTGTAATGGGCTAAAACCAAAGTGTCAAGGCCTCGTCTCCTATCAACTAGTCCCCTTCAAAGTGTTTTGCAGTGTTTGTTTATCTGCTCAAATCTGAAGCAAGGACATGGCTCGTGCTGACATGCGGAGGGGGTAAATGTACTTCTGGGGCCTCATTAGAAAAAGATAAATATAATTAATATTTGAGCATGCGAACTGGAGCGCCACACTGGAGGATTGGGCCTTTTGATTGCGGAGATGTGGAGAGGGAGTTCTGGTGAAGGGTCTTTTGAGTGAGAAGCTAAGCCCAGTGGCACCTATGAGCTGGCGTGTGTGGATTTGCGTGTGTGTGTGTGTGTGTGTGTGTGTGTGTGTATGGCGAGTGTGTAGCGGGCCTCACCTTGACATGGACGCGTTGACAGTCAGCGCAGTTGGGTAGGGGTGTCTGAAACCCCCTGTTGTGATTGGATAAACAGGTTGACCTTGCCTGTGAAGAGGGGGGAGAAGAAGAAAGGGGTAAAGGTAAAGATGGATGCTTGATGGATGTGTGTAGCGAAGGTAAGGCCCTGTGTCTCACGCCTGCTCCCCAACGCGGGCCTCTTTATTCTCATTTGATCAGGACAAAAATCTGGGGGATTGCAGAGCGCAGATCAAAGACAGGGAAAACTCTGAACAATTTGAATGCCACAAATCTTGATAGCGATGGCTAATTAAATTTCATAACCCTTCGCTCGGTGACGACGTAGCGGGGCCCTGTTCCTCCCCGAGCTGGAACTAGGTGTTTTGTTGTGATAATTAAAGACGAAGCGCGGTTTCCTTTAATGGAGCCATCACGCTAATTGAGGTCTACACTTCCAAAGACAAACAATAATGAATGTAAATTTATACCAAAATAAAGTGCAGCAAATCAAAGGGCGCCGTGGCTGTGCTCGGGGCCTCTTTCGGTATTTAGATCGCGGTGAGAAAACATTAAATTAACAGAGCTTAATTTGTAGCCTTTTGTCATATTAACAAGTGTTGACACGAGTTACCAAGGGAGAGCCCCCGTGTGGAATTGTGGGTAAAATACGGCCAATCACAGTTCATTAATGTAATTGAATCATACAGAGACATGCAAAATAGTATGTGCCACGGAGTTGGAAGTTGGAGTTGGCGTGGGTCAGGGGAGCTCTGGTGGGCTTCATAGGTCCAGGAGTAAAGATGAAGTTAAACACTGGGTTAGACAGGTGCAGACAGGTGACCCACTCTAGAGACCAGTGCTAGACAGATCGGATTTACGTGGACTGAGTATTATGTGGTGGACTAAAGGCACCATGCAGCTAGAGTTCGAGCAATGGCTGGAGATCTAATTCATTTTCAATTCAGAAAGATGAGAGACAAAGTTTGACTGTTTTCAAGTAAAGCTGCACATGATCAAAACAACAAATTAATGAGCTAATAATAAGAAGAAGAATTTCACAACGGCTCTTAATGTCCACGCTGGTCATGGTAACGTTATGTAACTTTAGCTGCCTGCTTGTCTCCATGGATGTAATCGTATTGCTTTGATAGATATGTTAATGCCATACTGTGAAACATTCCAGGCTAAGAAACAAAAGTTGAAAAGTTACATACTGCACCTTTAAGTAAGAGATAACTTGCTACAATTATTTTTGAGAAATAAAGCAGGAATCGTGATCATAGAATTAAACAGCTGTGTAAATTGCTATAGCAGATATCTATAGCTGGTCTAATGGTGGTTAACGTATGTATATATTAGATAAACGCTATAGATGGAACAATCCTAACTTGGTTCACTGATTCTCAACTAGTATTGTTTGATTATAGGTGCCAATTTTGTTAGACTAGCATTTTTTTTATTATCACGTAGACCTCAAAGCAATGAACTTTGAGTAAATAAACCCACCAGTTGAAAACCACTGGCCTATATCACAAACAACTGACAGCTTAAACAGTAACATAGTCCAACTCTCAAACCCATATAAAAAGAGTAATAAAAGGTTTTGCTTACTGTGGTACTAACCAGCCCAGCGGATGGGGGATTTGGCCGACTGTGCCTGGTGACAGTGGGTAATAAGGAGATATATCTGGAGGGTGTGGAGGCCTCGGGATCCCTGTGACAAAGAAAAGAGAGGAGGTGGACAGAAAGAGAGAAGACAGAGGGGGAAAAAAGAATCTTTGTCAGCATTGGGTTGGCCCTTTGCGGAGAAATGCACAAGTGTATGAGGGATACATCAGAGGAGGAAAGGAGGAGAGGAGGAGGCTGTGTACACAAATCATATATTCTGATCAAAGCCAGACATTGTGTAGCTAAAAATGAATTGGAGAAAAAACACAAATACAATTCGTGTCATATTTGTCTCAACTAAATCAAATTAATGATAGAAAATGGCTGAGGTTATGACAAAACATTAAGATTGATGTGTGATTGTAGATACTGGTTCTGTATGGGGAAATGTAAACATGCCATTGCAGTAACAAGTGATTTTTTTTTTTATTGTTTTTGGGTTGATGGGGGAAACCGGAGGAAACCCACCCAGACACAGAAAGAACATGCAAACTCCACACAGAAAGGCCAGGGCAATCCGGGGATCGATCGAAATATTTATTTATTTATTTTTTACTTTTCAGAGCTTTTAACCGTGTTATTTTTGTTTCCTCTCACCATTCACTCAGCCGTAGTTGTATATGGAGTGATTCATGCATATTTGAGCAATATGTAATCACTTATTTTCATGACGCCATTTTGCAGATCAACTCCCGTTTTCACTGACACAGGCAAACACCCACTACTCTGTACTAACTTCGTCCTCCAATTTTATTTTATGAATCGGTGATACATGTAGGATTCAACTTAGTTTCATTAAAAGCTCAAAGATTTTGTCAGGACTAGAGCTGCAACTATAATTGCAATATACTGTGGGCCTAACTAGCTGGTCTTCCTTGACATGTTCTAAACCTAAACTACAAATCTATATTGACTGTAAACACCATACCAGTTTATAGTAATTCTCTTTCCCATCATAGTTGTGGACAGCTCTGGTGCTGCAGGTGGTACACTGCTCTAAACTCATTGGTGGATCTGAATCAGCAGAAACAGCAGCGGTGCCTCGTATTTGTTATCCCCCACAGGTAAACAGTGACAGAGATGTCCAATTTGAGGACAGCTCTAGTTGAGGGCACAACCAAACAATCACAGCGTCCACCATGTTGCCTTTACTTTTGGTGGCAGCTGACAGGCACAGAACGGGCATCAGCCAGACGTCGCCCGAATCGATGGTTTGAAAAGGTCTAGATGTATAAAAATAACTCCTTTCTTTGGCTTTTTCTCGTGACAAACTTGAGACGAGAAAAATGGGCAAAGGAACGCAGCAGGGAAGAGTGCGTAGCTAAAAGAGTGAGATTTGGAGAAGGACGGTGGTTGTGTATGATGCCGAGTTTGTCTGAGTACACGCTGGAGATATTTTGGTTATTTTCGTGCCAGTATTGCTCAAGGAAAACTGCATCGATCTTTGTAAAGGGAATTTGGAAGAAACCAGTGGTTACACCCAATATCTGCAACTGATCAGAGCAGTGAAGGAAACTAACCTAGGTAGTTTTAGAAGTGAAGTTCAAGTTTAATATCATAAGTATTGAGTTAAAAATATACTTAAAATACTCAAGTGAATTATGGATATACGTGGTTAAAGAAGACATATTATGCTTTTGGGTTTGAGTAGCGTCAAAGTATAACATGCTGACCAGTATTTTGTTCAAACCACAATATTGGCTTAATATTAGATCCATCGACTTCCAGTTCAAAGCTGATGAACTGAAAGTGACATTTTACTGTAATAAGCAGCAGTAATGGTTAAGAATGGCTTTGATTTTTTTTTTACCCAGTGGACGGTTACATTTTTTAATAATTTCAAGTAAGTACAGGGATGTGGGCAAGGACAGGGGTTGGGTGCAACAACAAAAATGATCTGAGACAAGGGCAGTACAAGATTTCTACACCATACTTGAATCAAATTTGCCAATAAACGATAAGAGAACACTGGTATAACTGGTTTAAAGCTCATTAAAGTTGATATTATATACATTTTTATACAGCATACCATTTTAATATTATATAGAGTGAGTAGTGTCATAGCATATTAGATTATAGATTAACAGGGGCCCCTTTTCTCACTGTTGTAACTGTAGTAGTAGTGGTAGACGCTGTCATGGTAATACTTCTATAGTTATTTTCACTTAAATACAAGTCCTTACTCAAGTACTAAAATTGTCACAAATTTTGATAATTTCACTTTCACATTTCTACGTTTAGATGAGGTTCTCCATCAGCTGTAAACTCTGTCTTATCCAAGAACAAAAGGAAAGCGTATTAACAGCCAACATTATCCCATCGCCACCCAGCGCACAAGACCTAATACAGCTCATTAATTAATTAAATACTAAGCCCAATTAAGCAGCCCCCATTAAGCACTACATTAAACAGCAGCTGGCACTTTGTTCCCCCTTTGTGCGGGCCATCATAATAGACCAACATTATTACCTAAAACGCAGTCAAACCCACCAGTGAGATGAATGAAAAGCCTGGAATTACCGCTTTAAAGGCACCTGAATACATGGAGTGAATGGGAGTTTCGTAGAAATGAATCATCTTGTCAAAACTGTATCATTATTTTGGTGATAATCTTGGTAAATTCACAAGTTTTTTTAGATCTACAATTACAGTGTCAGTGCTGATAACATTCTGGCAGGAAGCATTGCGGTCATGAGATACTGTGGTTACATGCTAAATTCCACGGTTTATCTTGGGTTTGACAGATACTTCTCAGGTTGTTAATAATTATGAAAATACCAAAAATAATAGCATTAATATGAAGAATGTGGAAAATTGGAACCATATGGACACTCAAAATTATTCCCATTTTCTGCATTTATATTATAAATTTATAAAATGATGTATCTTTACATAACTTACAAGACTTACAAGAAAGACTCCTACATACCAATTTATGGATACACATTTATGTACAATGGGAAGCAAGACAAGGCTTAGTAAAGTTTTAATTCTTTGACACTGGAAGATAGAAGGTACTTTTTGGTCTTTTTGCTCTTTGGTCACTTAAATTCAAATCAGGTTCTGTATTGCTTGTTGGCTAAGACACATGTAGTTTGGACACTTCATGTTAGTGGAAAATATTAATACACAGGGCTGTTTTACATATATTAATAAGGATCAATCAAACTACATAAATTCAGAAGTAGTAGGGTGCATACCTGTTTTGGGGTCCACGTCTGTCTGTAGGTGTGGAGGGGGGTTGCCAGGTGTGAAGTGCTCATTGCTGTAGGTGATCAGAGGCGTGAGTGGGTGCACGTGGTGAGGGTGCTGTACCACAGGAACTTTATTCGACTGCAAAAGAGACAAAAGACAAGAGACGGGAGTGTTAATAATATTTACGATGAGGGCTTTGAGACTGCAGGGGCCTACCACACACTCACAACCAGGTCTGAAGAGGGGGCTATCAAATTCTGACTTTTCCGCGAGGCGCCAAACCACGAAGCCACAGTGAAAATAGTGTGGTTTGTAATTAAAAACACTACTTGTGGTGTCACCGTGGAATTTGGTAATACAATCTAAGAGGCTCTGGGGGCGTTTGCCAGTTCACATTTAGGCCCAAAGTGAGATGAAGCACCCTTAACCACGCTTTGCAGCAAGTAATCGATCATCTGTAAACCACACAAATCAAGCTAGCGCGTGTAAATCTGCAGTCATTAGTAGCTCCAGTTCTCTCGGCTGGTCTTCCTCTCGCGTTTTCTCCCTGGGGGGCTCTTGGTTCATGGCGGGTTAGGGGCGCATTGTAATAAAAGGGTGAGCAAGAGTAGGAGGTGGAGCTAAAAATCCATTTCTGCATTTTTGCCAAATTAGTTTTAGCTATGTAATCTTCTTTTTGTGCTGCTAAGTGGCGCACGCAGACCCCGCTTTTTTTTCAATTACCACAAAGATTACAGTGGAGCTTGCCTTTGGGGCCCTCAAAACCAGCCCGGGACAGAATACACACACAAGCCCCCTTCCAAATACCAGATAACCAGATTAGAGCTAGGCTAGTGGCTGCAGAAGCTCCTTATCCTAGCCCTTAGCAGTCAAAGAAGCAGCACTAATCAGGCTTATCATAACATGACGCTTTCAGAGCTAGCTTGCCTGCGTACGCGCCCGGCTCAGAGGCCACACATCCTCATTAACGACTTGAATCCAAACGCAAATAAATGGAAGAAAAAAAATGCTCCTCTGTGGCACCCCACTCTGAAAAACGCTAATAAGACTAGATGTTGGCAGGGGAGGAGTGGGGGCATGGTTTACGCGTTGCTCATTGACAATACAAATGCAAAGCCAGCGAGCCCAAGGGCAACTTTTAGACAAATGTGGGCCGAACTTGAGACATAATGATTTACTTAATATGAGGCCCGTTTGAGATCCTAATACACCCATGCTCCATTCAAGACTGGTAGCTCTTTAGGCTAACACAGGCACATATAGTACAGTTTCTGTTGGAGGTTGCATGGAGTAGGAAGAGAAGAGAGGAGAGGAGTGAGGGGGTGGTGCATAGGGGTGTGGGGGGGCATTCCCTATTGCCATGGTCCCAATGAAAGATTAATGAACCTCAGCAGAACTCCGGGGAGGCACTGGGACTCTTGGGACCTATTCACAGCCCTGAGCTGAAAAAACAGAGGAGAGAGAGAGGAGAGAGAGAGGAAGAGAGAAAGAGAGAGAGAGAGGGGGGGAGTGCATAGCGTCAAGGCAAAGGGGGGTTGGAGTGGGATTCGTATAGAAGAAACCAAGATGCTGTTCTCCTGATGTGCAAAAATAACATTTGCAAATAAAAACATAATCTGGTTGATTATGTTACGCCATATAGCCCTATCTGGTGGCCCATCTTCACCTCCTAACCTCGCAGTCTCGGGTAATGATGTGAAAGAATGTTGTCAATTCTTCATCAGTCTATGGGCACTGAAAAGCCTGCAGTGGTCATTTAAATAAGGGCTTTTGTCCAGCAGGCCTGCACCATTCAGAAGGCAGTTCAAAATGCCCCTCCAGTGAGTGCACATTTAGATGGAGGGTGTTACAAAGGGCTGAAGGGGCAAAGGAGAGGCAGCCAGAAGCCAAAGTATTTACATCATAGGCACTTCTGGGCTGCTGTGGAGGCCAGACGAGGCCATGGCAACAGGCTACAGGGACATCATGAGATAAGATAAGTATACGTTCTAAACACAAAAGTAAAATAAAAAAAGTTCGCCAGTGCAACCTATGGCCTTGAAACGCATGCTGTCATCATTTTACTGACAATACTCCGAACAAAAACTGCAGCTGAAATCTAATTCAGATTGTTGAAGTTGATGTTAACAGTGCTGTAAATTCTATTATTATCTGTTATACTAGTCTTGATTAATGTTTTCAATTCAACAATAAGTCTTATGTGTCACCTTTATAACTTCCATCACAGTTTGAATTCAGGATCATACAATGTAGTTTAGAAATCTGATTTGAAGATAAAAAGAAAAATCAGTAGTATGGGGTATGCCCTTGAAGCAACATTGTCTTTCTTGTAGTTTGGGATTAGCATTAAACAGTGTTTCCCATAGATTATGATGGCACAAATTATTTTATTTGAATCATTTAATCTCATTCAGTTTCTGGGGTATAAATGTCACTTACTGCCTATATTTAATCTTTAGTCTTTAAATTTATGATAATACAATGAGCAACAAAGTCTGGTAAAACTCAAAAAATCTGAGTTGAACTGGCAACTAAAGAATCAAATCACTTGACACTAAAGACTCACTCCCCTACGAAGTTGTGACCATTTATGTTTTAGGTAAATAAGTGTCATGGAGTCCTCAGCATGATCGTGTTGTCCATAGACAGTTACAGGGCGCACACAGACTGACCGCTGGCTGTTCCACCTTCACTAGAGAAACAAAAGCAGTCAACGTGGGTGGCTCCAGCGCGCCCCTTTTAACGCCACAAAAGCCAGGGGACAAGAAAGCACGCGCACTTCCTGCCATGACACCCCTGCTGGCTCTACCCTTACATTACTGCAAATAAAACAATAAACAAGAATCCCGTACAGCCTGTGAAGTCCGTGTAGTCTTTTAACGCTGTGATGAGAGACTTTAAATGAAAAAAAATATAAAAATAGGAACTTGAGTTGGACCTGAGTGAACGCAGGACACATAGGGAGGCTGCTGCTGAGGCCGGTGTGAGTCAAGTGGAGGCAAAGAATAAAACGCACACGGGTTTTTATTGATGGCTCATTTGTCAGCACTTCTGTTGTGACTGTTTAAGATAAAAGGGAAACGAAGAGTAGAAACGTGAAGGATTTTAGAACATTCATAACATAATGACTATGAATAGCAAAGACATAAATACTATATAATCTAGTTTATGCCAGCTCACCAGAACAAAGTTGCAGTTGATGGTTTCTGCCTATCATAAGAATAGATGCACAGTTTATTAAGGAGCGCAATCATAAAATCACAAAAGCTGTTTTAGATTATAGAATGTCCTATGCAAAGAGGAAAATCCCATATGTTTATAAAAAATAAGAATAAAAAAACTTGTGAGTGTAGTAAAGATCACTACAAACATGTTCGGAAACGCATTGGATTCTTATATTAGTTTTTAAGTTCATATTTCAGCTTGTTTGTTTACATGTGCACGTTGAATAAAAACTTACTTTTTAATATCACAAATCTAATCCAATCTTTTTTTTTTTTGTTTGAGAAATTCTTAAGCACGTTTTCAAACTGTAGCCAGTTAAGTGCACAGTCCCCACTTTCCCTAATATGCCTTCAGAGCTTTTGGCCTAGTGAATAAGCTGCCTTAGTCCTCCGTTAGTCCCATTCAGGAGGGAGGGGGCGCGACCACAGTGACAGCGGGACACTGCTACACAAAGAATAGACGGGGGCTGCACACTGCTCCGAGGAGGGGGGCGAGAGAGGCCGGACAGGAAAAAGCTGTTGGCCTTGCATTTCCGCCTGGTGGCACCTCGCAGGGCCAATTTGGGGCCTAAATGTGAAGGTGCTGACCCCACAGGCCTCAGGGGGCTCGGACTGCTCTCTGCTTTATGTCATGATATGATGAGTTGTCACAACAGCTTGCGGGGCGCTAATGAGGCTAGGGCAGGAGGAAGGAGACAAGGGTAGGAGGTAGGAGGCGAGGAGGGAGGAGGCGAGGAGGGTAAGGAAGCACACACAGAGCAGGAGATGTGGGGATGACAGTGGAGTGATGGATCGGGCTCCTAGCAGCTCTCTGGATTCCAAAGCAAGCAGAAAATGTTGCCAGAGCCTCTCCCTCAACATGCAGGTGGCAGAAGTCCAAAGAGGGAAACAAAAGGGAGAGTCTACAGCTGATGAAATGTGTTGTATTTGATTACATCAAAACAATGTAAAACTTAGATGAGACAGGGCATTTTCTGTCACTGGTCCCCCACACATTAGGGAAGCTGATTTACTTCTTGTTTTTAAATCACCTTTCACACAATTGTTTTGCTCGGCTCTTGACTAGTCTGAGGCCTTTGCTTGTATTGCTTCAATAATTGTGTCCCCTTACTTTATTACTGATTTGTTTTATCTTCAGGAACAGGACTTTGGTCAACTTTACTGTTAATAGAGCCTCATAAATAAACCTGATACAGATCCCATAAAAATGCATGTACCAGTGAGTTAAGATGTAGAGTGCACCTTCCAGGGCAAAGATCAACTTCAAGAAAGAAAAAGAAATGCAAAACTTGTACAAAACACATTGAAACACAAAATCTCAGGAGTACTTAGAAGATCAGCGCCAATGGGATGAGAAATAAAAAATTTAAAAACACAATCCGGCAAATTAACGTCTTATCTCACGCCACTGATTAAAACACAGGCAAATTATATGTTTCTTGGTTAATGAAGAAG
This sequence comes from Taenioides sp. WSHXM2023, assembly GCA_029959045.1. Classification (NCBI taxonomy): domain Eukaryota; kingdom Metazoa; phylum Chordata; class Actinopteri; order Gobiiformes; family Gobiidae; genus Taenioides; species Taenioides sp. WSHXM2023. The sequence goes on along the minus strand of CM057104.1, from coordinate 12,028,821 downwards.
AAAGGACTCCACAGTACTGAGAACCTGGGGATTGTGGCAAATAGGGAGGAGATGTGGGGGTGTTGATCAGTTTTCCTCTCTCTCGGAGGGCACTGGGGGCTCCCGAGACCCCGCTATATTTAAAAGTTAATCTATTCACTTTGCTGCTGTGACACGTCGACTGCTTGATCAGAGAGGTGAACAAAAATATTATGTGGGCCAAAGCCTTTACCTCCCCTTCCTTCTTCTCGCCACTCAAGTCGTCACCGCTTATTTTCAGTTTCCATCTTTGATATTCAGCACATCAAATGGAATGGCAGAAAGGACATGTCAGGGCTAAAAAAAAGTGCGCGCAAATAGCTTAAATATGAAGTGGTGTTTGGTAACCGCTGTTGTATTCTTTAAGATTTAGACGCGTGTTGAAGTCTCTTTTTTTTCAGCCCTCGCCTTGGTCTTTTCAGTATAAACAGGCTCTTGAGCGCTACTACCTGAGTTAAAGGGTCTTTCTCTAAGAGGTGATATTGTATCGCGGTGTTAAGAGGTGCCGTGAATTCTGCTTTTTGAAATGCAATCAGCTCCTCACAATTTCAGTTGAAAGCCAAGGCAATTAAGAATTTGAATTGAGTGGCAACATTTACAAAGGGATATGGTAATGCGCAAGGTTATTGAAAATCTTACTTTACATGTCATGGTTTTGCATGAGTTTTGATCAAATAAGGTTTTAATAAAAATTCACCTCGAGAGAGAAAATGCCCCTTTCAATACTTAATTTAGTGGCGTCTTTTGAGAGATTTCAAAGATTCCAATTAGGTTCGAGTGCAGAAATCGTCACTGTAGACACATTTACCTTACATAATACAGTCAGACTTAACAACTGCGCAGATGAGCTGAGGGCATCAACACAAAAGTACTGCAAACTACAAAGTGATCCAACAACCAGCTAATACATGTTTTAAATAGTAGAATCCAACTCCAAACAAAGCAACGTCTATTAGGAGTAAACACTGGCTCCACTCTAGGTCAAGTTCACAAGCATGTGAAGAGGGAACAGCAAAATCATTCAAAATAAATATGCAGTACCTCCTATAACTCTTAATTGTAAAGTTTTTCTTATCAACACAACTGCCAAATTTCGATTAAATTAAAAAAAAGATTGCAAAAACAAAAAAAGACAGAGAGACACAACCTCAGTTCTTTCAAGCAGCTCTTCAAACACAAAAAACTTTGATGACAGTCAAAAGTGACTAAACACTACTGCACATAAAAAGACACCCCCTATATGACAACACAATAATGTGTTTATTACAAATATTATCTTTCCTTTAAACCTGTGATCCTTTTCCTTTGAATCTGACCTCCCCTCTGTTCTGTTCAGCCTGCCCCTGTCCACAAGGCCTTCAGCTCCGTTTCATACATTCATCAGTAGCCCTATCAATAATATTAAAATAATAATTAAGATTTCTGACAGTTAAATGCTATGGCAATGAATTATCATACATTTAATATTATGAATAAGCTCCGTGTTTAAACTTATAGAATTGTACTTTTTATAGAGGAAAATAATGATCTAGAAGAAAACCTCATGCATAAGTAGATTTTTTCCTGAGCATTCAAGTGGTTTCATGGTGATTATCTTTATTGGCGATCACATAGTTTACTGTCCCATCTGTGCTACTCACCCAGCTGCTGAGATTGAGGTGCCAGCATCCCACCTGTTGTAACAGAGACAGTCCCGGGCCCATCCCCAGTCCAGCTTTGGCCCCCTCACTCTCCTCCAAGACCTCCTCCAGTATCTCCTCCTCCCCCTGCTCCTCTGCCCCCGCCGAGGCACTGTCCCGCGGATACATCACCCCTCCTCGCAACACGCTTTGTTGGGTCTCTCCGGTCCTTTCTTTAGCATGTGTTTAGCCAGCTTTAGCCGCCATTGTCCCCTTGAACTCTGGGTTGAGGCCTAGTAGTAGTAGCAGTGGTAGTAGTATCCTCATGCAGTCACTACCAGAACAGTGCCTGTGCTCCCCTCCCACCCATTCTTCAAAAAAATCCTGCTTGGTGGAGGGCGGCCATATCTTCTCCTCTGCTCTAGTCAAAAGTTGTGAAGACGGTTGTGACAAGACGTACACAAGAAGGATGCGCTGGGCAGAAGGAAAAATTATTGCAGTGTGCCTCCTTCTCAGTACTGCTTCCCACCAGCAATACTGCGCAAAAAATATATGCTACTCACAAACAGACAGAGAAAAAAAGGCGAGATATTACCCAAATCCCAGCTGTACGTCGGGCTGTGTATGCCTTTCTTAAGAGTGTGTGTGTGTGTATATGTGTGTGTGTGTGTGTGTGTGGGCTCGGCTCTGCCTCCAGGATGCCCAGAGAAGAACTGGCAGCTTGAAAAGCTCTGGCTACAAGGTAAAGGAGACAAAGAGGAGAGAGCAGCGTGGAGAGGGAGAGAGAGATCTGGTGGAAAATGGAAAAAAGGAACAAGACACAACAACATCCACAAAGGGAGGGCAGGCGCAGCAAAGTGTGGCCAACAGTAGTGACAGTCCGCTCCTCACACACTTTTTGTTCCGGGGGGAGAGAGAGTGTGGCTCTGACATGGACGTGGCACCTCTCGTCGCCATCCTTTGGAGTTTTTTTTTTTTCCTCTTTCTAAACAATCGCTCGCAGAAGAATCCTACACACTCCTCCATTCAAGGTTCATGTGAACAAGGCCTAGAGCAGCTCCCTCCTCTCAGGACCAGCGCTCTTCAAGTCTCGCCTTTGTCAGAAAGTCAAACGCTCGCATTCACGTGGTCAACACTTCCTCTTTTAGATAAAAGACAAAAAGCAAATTCCACACATCTCCTGGCCGCGATTTCAACAAAGATGGAGGTGAATTCCTCCAGACTCTTGTGATTTGACTTTTTAAGGCAGGTTTTTTGTACACAAGCACACAGAACAAAAATATTTCAATTTGAATTTGGATACAACATTTTGATATTTTTTACTTGGCTGAAAGAATGCTATTTCTAATTCTACATTCTACCCATGGATATTTAATTTAGGAAATGCTAATTTAAATATCAATTTTACATTAAAAAGACAATAATAATAATGAAAAATTCCACATTAATAATACATAATCATTTAATTTAACATAATTTTCTTGACTCATTAAAAATGACTTGGAATCATCTTCAATAAAAATCCTGACACATTTCCCACAGTGGCTTGTCACTTGGATTAGTTCTATCTTCTAATGAAATGGACGTGTCATCCTCAGATTATCTCTCCTAACCTCTAACTACCTAAACCTGACTAATGACCATGACAAATTAAATATTTATGGAATAAATTACACGCACCTCGGCCCGCTAACATGTGTTTTATGGATGTAAAATCTGATTGGGTTTAGTGGCGACAGAAAATAATGAAAAGTAATTAGGCGTAAAATATATTTGCACAAAAAAATCCTGCATTATTTTTCTCAAGATAGGAGTTGGTTTTTTTTTTTTTTCCTCGAGCGAACGGTTGCTGCGGCCTGGAGGATCCTGAGGCCCTGGGAGCAAAACAAAAGCCCGGGGAATGTCCTTTACACAGTTTGGGACAATGGCAGCCGCGTGGGACAATGCAGCGGCTAATTGGCTGCCCTCCCTCCATTCAGATGCCCCGCCACGCTCCTGCCACCTCCTTTTGTCCTGGGACCACTTCGCCAAGTAAACTGCTGGGGCACTGCGAGTGACGGACAGCTCGCCATCACCAGCGCAATAACAGTATCAACAAAACACAATAAAAAGATAGAAAAAGTGAGGAAAAAATACTCGCAATGTCAAAAGATATCTACACAAGACCACAAAATTATACACAACAATTTAACAATAAAAAGAATTGAAAAGAATAATATTAAAATTAAAATTGATTCTGACCAATTTTAGTTAGTAAAACACACTCAAAATATTAGAATAAAAAATATTAAAAGAAAAAATTAATTTGTGCTAAATACAAACACAAGAACAGAAGCTCGTTCAGTGGCTCACATTTACATGCAAATCTGACATTTAATATTTCAAAATTTCTTCTAAATAAAAATGTAATTTAAAAATTCAACTTATTGCATGTAAGTGATTTTTAGTGTCAATAAACTGTGTCCGTGTTTAGTGCATGTCTCCCTATAATGGCGCCCTGTCAGGCTGTCAGGACAAAGCAATCAAACAGCCTCTTTCATTACCCAAATTGTCAATGTGTCACTTAGCCACATAAGTGTTATAAATTGCCAAACGAAGCAGCGGAGACAAAAAAAAAAAAAAATCCACAATAAAATGCTGAAATATTTCAATAAAAACACAGCAGAAAATTAAAATTAAGCTAATTAAAATGATAAAAAAGTCTTACCATCTAAAAGAGCTGTAATAGGGATGCTTCTCGGTTCCTGGTTAAAACAAGCATGCTGGCACTCTCGGTAGTGCACAGACTTCAAGCAGACTCCCACCACCATGTCAGCAACTATTCCACTGGGGGGCAGCACCTCCTTCTAACCGCAGCGTGCACGGCGAACGGTGGGCTCAGCCGTTAAGCAGTGACCGGCCCGGGAATCACTGGAAGAAGAAGGACTCGTGGCGACTTCTTCTTCCCTCCGTCCGGCAGCAGATGCAGGGGAGCGAGTGGTGCTTTCTGGGATACCCTCCGCTAGCTGATTCCCCCTCTGCGCTCCTGCTACAAGCCCTTTTGTGTCCATCTCTTTTTCTTTTGATAAGTTGAAGGCGAGAGGGGAGAGAGCGCGCCGGGCTTTCATTCACGGGACTTAAAGGTAAAAGCGGAGTGCGTATAGCATCTAGGAGTTGCCCCTAACTTGGCTAAAAAACTCAACACAGCGGGTCATCTCTCGTCATGTCATTAATCCCCCCAAAACTTAGCTACGCTCCATTCAAGTGTGAGTCACGCTAAATTAAATACAAAATCAAAAACACAAATGGCTGGCGGAAAAAACTGTCAGGGAGTAAGGGAGAAGAAGAGCCCAGAAAGCGCGCATCGATTCTGGGCAGGGCGACCGGGTTTGCCCCTCCACGGTTCTGCGTTGCCGATGGATTTTTTTGATGCTGAGAAAAATCAAATCCAGGAAAAGAGAAAAAAGGAAAAATATTTATCAGCAAAAAGCGCCTGTCATAGCAGCACAGCTTTTTCCAAATCCAACTTTCAAGCCTCAACTCTCTCAACTGAAAAGGCTACAAGCAACTCCAAAGTAAGACCTGCCAGACACCAACACACCAACAATGAGCTAAGTTAAAACAATAGCAAAAATACCAATAAATGATACAAGCGCTGTAAGGTTTTCATGAGATCTGGCAATAGAAAATTCACGCCGGCCAACTGGTGGCTTGAAGAGAGGAAGCCCACTCTTAAAGCCGTGATCCGAGCATCCACTAAACCACCGCTGTGAGCCTTTTAACCACAACAGAAAAAAATGACTATTGATCTTCAAATGGCGATAATTGAAAAGATCAAAAAGATTAAACAAAAAAATCAAGAATGCTGACTTACCATGTTGTGTTCCTTTTTTGTTGAAAGTTTTTTTTTTGTTTAAAAAAATATTTGCTCAAAGATGCAGCATTGGAGGTGTCAAATTTTTGTAGCCGTCTTCTGATCGTATTACTTCCACAGTGCTGGTTTCCAATGCGTCTGAACTTTTTCCCTTTCTCTTTTATTTTGTTTGTGGTACCTAGCCTTTTTTTTCCTCTGCTTAAGACTTAAAAAGCCTCAGCTCAGCAAAGCAGCACAAATTATCTTGCCACCTTGCTCAGCTCTGATGCTTTGGCCGCTAACTTTGGAAGGCCCTTTACTACTGCATCAAAATTAGCATTGTCAAAGCAGTTAATGAATATTAATATAGTATTTGTCATTGGAGCTGGCCCATTGCTGAACTCCAAGTCATCCATCAGGGACAAGATTAAGCACACAATTATTTCTGACTGACAGGGACCAAATCTGCAAGATTTTTTTCCTCCAACAATTTAAAGAAAAAGACACAACATCATCTTAAGGTACCTCCCATGAGACCAGACAAGATTAATACTTTTAATGAAGCAAGATTTCATGGTGCACGAACAGCGGGAACCGCAAGAAAAAAAGGAATTTAAAATAATTTTCTCGTAATTTTAACAGTTTTTACAAAAATTACAAACTATGACTAATTCGGACAAGCGCACACAGAATCTAATTCAAAGAGCATCATTCTTTAAAGATTATACAGAATTCTACTTCTTTTTCGTTCACAAGGATGTGGATTTTCACCTTTTTCGGCACGCACAGAATAAGCTGTAGACGCGCCGCTGTGTGAGAGGCGCTGGCACTAAATTTAACATGAAACATTCATTAAAATCTTGGACCTCCAGCGCAGCACGCGGAGCCCAGCGGAGCGGCAAGCGGAGGACCACACAGAGCCCACACACACAGAGAGACGCCGGGAGGATGCCCTGCTCCTCATCGCTCCTCATCGTCTCTCATCTGTCACAGCTCTTATTCTCTCCAACAAAACAGCCGAGAACGCTCCGTACACAGCGTTTGACACTCTAAATATGTGCCACAACCAGACAACCCAACCTGCACCTGTCTTTAAAAATTAACCACATGACACGTGTGTGCTTTTCTCTGTGTTCCCTCTACATCACACTGTCTTACACATTATTTTCAACACAAAGTGTTTTACACATTATTTAAAACAAACTTTATTTTCTTTCTTTAATCATTTTCTTTTTTCTTTTTTTAAAAAACATTTTTCTGATAAACTGTCGGACAGCGTGCCGGACCGAAACCTCAGCACACACAGTCTTTCACAGTCACTTTAAAGCTCATTTTCACATGCACTTTCACAGCAGAATAAATACAAACAAAAGTGTGGGGGATTTGTGGGAGCTGGCAGATGTGAGTGAGCGGTGAGCTGCCTGTGAGAAGGTGACACTGCAGGAGCTCCAGGCTCCGCTCTACTCGGGCTTGGGCTCTAATGCCATTAGCTCCCCTCAGATGAACACTCCAAATCAGGCTTTTGTTCCAGAGGAGCCGCTGGGCCCAGTGCGGAGCTGCCACCTCCATGCCTCATACAGATGGCCTTTTACAAACCTATAGTGCGCTTAAGAAAACTCTCTCTTTAAATCTACAAGTACAAAGCCCACGCTAACACCGCCGCTCGAAATAACTCAGAAATATATTTTTTTTTTGTTTCATTTAATAATTTTTGCATTATAAATTATAAATACAGAGAACTATATTAATTGCAAGTTAAAAATATAATTACATTAATACAAGTTCAATGTGTGATTTTTAAAATGTTAGTTTCTGCATTTTAGCAAATAAAAATGTATACATTTCAAATTCTAAATTTTTATATTTACACATTATTATTACTCTTAAAATTTATCATAATATAAAAAAAAAATAATATTTTTAAAAATTAATGATTTCTATTTCTTAAATTTTTTTCTGTAAAATTCCAAATATTTTTCTCATTTAAAATGACATGCAATTGTATCAAAAATATTTTAAACAAAATATGTATGCAAAAAGAATTTTGTGTATCGCACTGTGAGTATTTTTTAATAGTAAATGCAATTCATATAAGTGTATACAAACAGTGAGAGACACCAGCGGTGCCTGAGAGGGTGCTGATGGTCCCGTGTAGGTCCCATGTAGGTGAGAGGAAACAGGAGAGGAGACAGGAGAAAAGGAAGGACTCTACAGCCCAGCGTGATCACATCATCCTCAGTATCACATTAACTCGCCTCTGAAAGGTATTGATCTGTTATTAAGACACTAGTGAACCTGATGAAGTAGTGCTGTAGGTGACTCAGGGACTTCAAAGTGTGGCAGCAGCCTCATAAAACACAGAGCTTTGATCAGTGCTATCACAGAGCGCCCAAACGTGCAACGCCCAAGTCCTCCTCACTGCTTCTCTCCTCAGCACCGCTCAGGCCTGAAACTGCAGCAAAGAGGCACGCGCACAAAACAACATTCAACTGTATTCAATCTCACTCCATTTTTACAAACAGGCTGAGTGTACAGCACTGCAGACAGATCCTCTTTCTGATTCAACAAGAAATAATAAACCAACATACACCCCGAATATGAAATATGATGTCAAAACAACTACTAGAATGCGCCGGCCATCTAAGTGCATTGGCATTAAAATTCAATGCGGATAAGAAGGGGATTCTTCATGCCAAATACGGCATGTAATAAGGTCGGGATGAGAGAGACAATGCAGAGCGCCAGATAGCGGCACCATTGTGTCGTGAATACATCCCCCGTCGCTTAAGGCAACTCTTCCTGCTATATTAATGCCGTGTGCTGCCAATCATGGCTGCCTTTTTTCACTTTGTGCCACTGGGTGGAGGTAGTACTTAATGTTTTCAGCACCTAAACAGACTGAAGGCCGCTCCTCACTTTTAATGGGATCAGAAAATAAATCTTTTCCTGTTTGCATCATGGACAAATCTCAGGTTTACCCTCCACTAAGCCGCTAACTTAGCAGCACGGAGGGAAATAAATATTAACGGCCAAATTAATCATGAGCGGCCGATGTGCGCGCTGGTCGCGGAGCAGAGCCAGGGCTAAGCTGCGCTGCTTTAATTAAGAGGCTAAAACAGATGACAAATGGAGACAGTTAAACATTTAATGTGCGCTTATCTGCCCTCATTTATTTAGCTGTGAGAGACTCCCTCTGAGTGGGCAGGTTTAAGAGTGATGCAAACACACAAGACATCAGCCATTTCCTGACTATTGTTTTGACATTTGGCAACTTAGTTCTGTTTGATGAGGATTACATGACAAAAGACAACATAATGCATACATCCAGGCTGTTTTTGAAATGTATAAATACCTAAACGCAGAGTGCATTTGAGCACAAATTAAAGGCTTTCACAAAGTGCTCCACTCTCCTTCATTTCACCTGACACTGATTTCATTCTTTGGGATGATCCCATTGTGTATGTGCTGCTCATGCACATTGCCTAGAGTCAATGTCAAATCCCAGCTCCGGTAGTCGTCCCAAGAAAAATACAGAACGAACAGTGCCCGCGGCGTACACATCCCTTTACTCAACCCACTTGCAATATTTCACCCAAAGTTATGGCTTCCTATGTGACAATGTTAAAATGAAAAACAAAAAATAGCTATATAAATAAATACGGCAAGGGGAGAGATAAAATGGGTGGCTGAGATGGGGTGGGGGCGGATGGGGGGAAGAGGGTAGAAGAGAAGAAGAGCAGGAGGAGGAGTGAAAAAAGCCCTGTGCCACGAGCATATATAAGAGAAACCTGCACCAATTAGTGTGGAAGAACGGCAGAGGGAGCACTCAAAGAGCGGGCCTGGCGGCGGAGCTGTCATGTCGGCAGGATTGATCAACAGGCCTGCGATTTCTAATGGCATGTTGTCATGAAGCCGCAGCCATGGGGAGCCACCTGCCTGGTCCCACTGCTCTGCTGTGCTGTGTGCAGGGTGGGGCTGGGGGGTCCATACCTATTCTGTGCCCGTATATCTTTTACTAACAATTTGAAAACAGCCAGGCTTCCTCCTCCCACTCTCTGGCAGTCTACCTCGCCTATCCCTGAAGGTGGAAAAAAAATACGCTCGCACAGCAAAGCTCGGTTATTGTAAAATATAGCACAATAGAAACAGACTGTATGTTATAAAGGGAAATGAAAGCAAAAGGAACAAAACAGAGGCATAATAATGTTCAGAATAAATATAATCTGGGCTTTGTTTGGTTATTTTCATCAATTTCACTGTCTTTAAAAGAAACATTTTCAACACAACAAATGAACGCTTCAATCACAGAGAATGAAACGCCACATTACATGGTTAAAACCCTCGTCAAATTATCATCTGAAAAATAATGCATTTGATATCTCTATGAAAAAGCTGCAAAGCAAGTCATCTGCAGACGATGAAATCTCGTCAAGAAAATGCCATCGCTGGAAAAGCCCAATCAAACATTGTCCTCAAACAGACATGGTCATTATCCGCTCTTCAGTGCGGCACCTATAGAGGCCGCTGTGTTTCCCCCTTAGCCTTTAGCGGCTAAACAACATCGGCCTCGCTAACAATATAAAGTCAAATAAAAGTTACAGAACTTGAGAGTTCAAGGTAGCGTGGCTACTTGGAGTGTGTGTCACGTACAGTTAACCTTTTTATCGGGCTCGCCTGTGGTCTCATCAGTCGATGAAATTCTTCGCCCGCGGCGGTGGCTTAGCCGAGGGACACGGACCAATAGAAAAATATTTCATTGTGTTAGCATTTCAAATGGTCGTGGAGGATGGCGAGGAGGGCATTTGGAGGGGCGGTGGGGGAAGACGCTCGAACCGATCGTTGCCAACAGAATTAATTGCCTATTCGCAGAATCGCGTCCCTTATCCGCGATCCTTGGAGGCCGAGCGATAGCAGAGGCCACCTTTTTTTTGGCGTCTTCAAAAGAGCAGCGCTCAGGGGCACCGGTCACATTAGGCTTTAGCGTAGGCCGCTTTAGGCCCACCAAATAATCAGACGCACTGAACCAAAATGAGCCCCGCCGTGCGGTAATTAAAAATGCAGACACCATTACCGCTCTATACATTAACATGACTCTACTAGATAATTCAGATGAATATTTGAAATCATGTTTGACACACATAAGTGTTACTGATTTAGTTATTCAAATAAACGTAGCAGAGGAAACAAAAGTAGTATGCTTGGCTTAAAACCAGCGCTCGATAAATGGCTCAAGATTGAGCGACCCAGTGGTGCTTCTGTCCTTTTATTTAAGCGGATTTACGTTCAGGCTCTGTTTCACACTGGGCAAACATATGCAATGACCCTAACTGATATGGGTGCATCTTTAGCCACATCTTAATCTAACCTTTCTAATGCTCTCTGGCTTTTCAGAGTCAAAACAGCATTAAAAACAAGCATTGTTTGCTGCAAACACGGAGGCCGCCCTGAGAGCGGCTGCAGATGAACTAGGCCAGGAGCTGCTCAGAAACAGCTGCTGCTGCTCCAATCAGAGACACCACAGACCTCCAGACGCCCGCCGCTGAGGGGACACTGTCCCATGTTTGAGGCTAAGGGCTTATACCACCGGCCCTGGCCCCATACTACCAGCCCCGGCCTCATACCACCAGCCCCATACCACGGGGCCCGGGCAGCGCCGCACGAGGGTCCATTTCATCGTGGGCAGATGGACGTGCTGCTCGCAGCAGTCCCATTACACGCCTCTCGTCAGCTCATTGTGGATTCAGTCAACGAAGTCAATCTTATTAACTTCCGCGCCGGTTCACACATGACATTTTCTTCAATTTTCTCGCCAACATCAAAAACATCAATTAGCAGCTCGAAAATGGGTAGGAGCGAATGACAGAGTCCGATAACGCTGGCTTATTTGAAGCCCTGAGTAAATCTATTCTCCAGTTTTGAATGTGTTCATTACAATTGCATTTTCAAAGAAGACCTCCAAATAGCAAAGAAATTAAATTTATCTCCTAGAAATGTCCAGAAATTGTTTTTTTTTCTTTTCCTTTCTTTTTTTTAATCCTGTGTCTATCTCTCCGCCTCAGCGGGTGACACAAAGCATTGTGGAGCTGCCTTGGCTTTTTCTCATTAGAACAGATCACAACTCTCAAAGCAGTAGAAACCCTCCACTGTAACCTCCAGAATAACCCATAGATGTTGTTTTAAACAAGACTTCAAATATCAGACATCCCCAGCAGTGACCTACAATTTGGACAGAAAAATTTGAAAATTCCCTACCTCCTTTTAAATCCAGAGATAGCATATTACACAGCTTTAACATTAAAGACTGTTTAAACCATATGTATGTAAACATATTTTATGACTTATTTTGAGACCCTGGGCATTGCTTTTGGACTGTCAAAAAGAATACACAAAGTAAAACCTCTTCATGCTAACATTCCTGTCAGGCTAAAACATTTGTCCCAATCAATTGCCCCAGTTTTCTCTGTTCATTTAGTTACATCTGACCCAAACTTCCATTCAAAGTCCCATTTTATCCCGCTCCTCATTGATCATTTCCTGCCCGTGCACATGAACTACATCAAAACATGAAACTCAAACCTGTGCATTACCAAACTCATGAACATGTAACTCTATAGACCTCGGCCGTAACCTTTAAGTAAAAGGCTATTTTTCGCTCCGTGTCCAAACATTGTCGGTTGGCTTCCTCATGCTTCAGTTACATCTCCACGGGGGCAAACACAAGCAACTTTGACCGCCACAGACAGACACCCATAATGCAAAGAGGCCGGGTGTTGCGAGGAGCTGAGCAGATCACGTTCCCGCGGTACATTGATTTCTGATCTTTTGACATTATTTGGTTGCTTTATATTTTCTCGCCCGTCTTTTATTCCATGTCACAAAAGACAGAAGTGTCCAAACAGACGATGTTACAAATATCTACTATCTGTCACAAGAGCAGGCCTTTCCCGGCATTAAGACGACTAAATGCTCTGACGCAGTGCCGAGAAGCGTGGGGATGAAAATATCACTCTTTATAATGGAGGATAATCAGATTTCGGATGCCGTTTGCCTTCGAGCTAAAAGGAGATAAAAACACGTAGGACACCGGGCTGTAACTAATATACTCCCAGTTCACTGCCACTCTGACCTCCACAAGCCCACATCATTCTGTCTTCTATCGCCCAACAAAATCTGAATGATCTTTCATTCAGATAAATAAAATAAAACTAAAATAAAATATCTTTAGCAAAATTAAAAAAAAATAATACTACCTATGATGTGCCTGAAGTGGGAAGCAAATAAGAATTTTGCGAATTGTTTTTGTCAGTGTTGAAGTGGGTAATAAACGATGTAGCTGGTAATAGGCAAATTCATGGGTTTCAGTTTCCTGCTTACAGCTGATATTTTGAGTACTTTTGCCCATTGGGAAAAAAAAAATATATATCTCTTCTAGATCACTTTTGTTTTCACTTATAACAAGGTAAGATTCTATAAGTTGTTTAAATATGGAACCAATTCATAATATTAAACTTAAAATTATTCATATCCATAACATTTTAAAACTGTCAGCAACTTTAATATTAATCGTGATAAAATCATTAATTATTTTGGCCATGATAATCGTGACACCAACTTCTATTATCTGTGTGGATAGAAAAAACAACAACAACAAAGCAATCGGATTAGTGAGTGTTATAGTACTCTGAAAGAGCAGTCCAATGGTAGTTGTCATTATAGTGACCGCAAAGCATTCGTAGTGGCCATAATATCAAATGTAATAGTAACAGTAAAAGTAGGGTTAATTTTTCCACAAATATTGGGCAGTTCTTAGACCTAACAGTACTTTAGTACAGATTAGAAACACAGATCTGGACTGAGATTGTAATAAACAGAAGTGATCGTGGCATTACACTGGATTTGGCCTTGTCCCCACCACAGAGCGTCAGATTAGATCCCTGTGAAAATGGTCAAATGCTGTTTATCTGCGAGTAATTATTCTGCTGCAGATGACAGAGATGGACTGTTTGGATGTGGCTCCATGAATACGCACGCACACACACACACACACACACACACACACAAACTGCTGGCATGAAACTAGCCACTGCCATTGCATTAACCCATTAGCTGTCCACACAAAGGCCAGGAAACATGATTTAAAATGGGGGAATAAAAAGTCAGGACAGTGCATGTGTAATTACAAGGCTGTGTTCGCTATCTTATGACTAATATTCATGTTTTTGTTTGCTAGCATAAATGGACTTTCAATGAGAAACCTTTAGTGGACAAACAACAATGGAGCAGGTTGAACAATGCTGAATTAAAAATGCATGCGTAAAAGAAATTCCATGACTTCTGACCTTACAGTGACAAAGAAAAACATGTCCTTTAACATATTAAATATATAAAAATAATGGATTAATAAAATAGAATTAACAAACCTCTGTAAAATTTAATCAGTATTTACCGGTGATACTAGGCCTGTCACGATAATTAAATTACTATATCGACTTTTATATATATATACACACACACACACACACACACACACACCTATATATGTGCATATATGTATGTATGTATGTGTGTGTGTGTGTGTGTGTGTGTGTGTGTGTATATATATATATATATTGTTATCACATTATTGTTATCACATTTGGTTTTTTGTGGCTAAGATTTAAGTTTTAAGTTAAGAATTAATTAAGTTCTACAAGTACGAAAGTGTTTCATTCTGCTGTTTATTTAATGCAGCTCATTAATTTTTAAATAATGTACATTTAGAATAGTTTTTTGTGGTTTATTTAGTTAGTAACATCAATATTATCGTTTATCGCCTATATTTACTTCAGCAAAATATCACACTTCAAAATTTGTTATTGTGATACGATTTTGTATTATTTATTTATTGTTATAATTAGAAGTACATTTTGCCACTAGAGATATGCAGTATATTTGTGACATTTAGCATCAGTAAATAATGATTCATGTGTTTTTATCTCGCCACAGTTGCTTTCCAAATAGCCACCGACCATATGGCGCCCAGGAGTGAATCGCCGCTTATCCAGAGGGGTCAGTCTATGCAGATCTTGCGCATACTATTGCCCTTTCTATACTACTTATACATTCAGAGAGTTACAGTCCACAAGATGACTAACTTCTTCTTACTCCCAATAATCAACTCCACTTTACTGCAGTGTGTCACCCCATTACTGGCCCTTCATATCTACCTTTCCAATTACTTTTAAGAGTTTTGGATGGACAAATTTGTGCTTTCATGTAGCGTGTTAGCTTACGAGCTGCTTCTGGCCATGAAAAGGCAGTTTTAATGAGTGAGGCTGGGGTTAATTGGTTGGACTCCCATCCCCTGAGTCATGTGCCCCTATATGAAATTAAGTCTATTTCCTGGAGTTTCCCTGGATGTCTTTAATAACAAACACTTCAGACCAATTTCCACAAAAAGAGGAGATGGAGATGCAGATGTAGATGATGCTCAACTGGTTGTTGAGGCTTTCTAGCTGTAAAAGGAAAATATACTTGATTTTTCATGTTTTTTTTATTTTTTTTATTTTATTATTTTTATTTTATTATGTAAACTAAAATAAACTACAAAGACAATTGTTTAATTTTGTGTGAATTACAAACAAACCATTTTACATTTACTAAATAAAGCCATTCTCTACTCTACATTGAGAATGAAAAAAAAATGTAGCCAGTTTAGTGCTTTATGGTAGTTGAACACATTTTAATATATGTGGGGGCAAAGTCAACAAAAAGAAGAAAATTGTAAAACATAAAAATATAAAAAATAAAAAAAACCATTAAAAAATAAAATAGATAAATATAATTAAATCAAAGTACTGTTGCAAAATGTAGTACTTTTGTTGTTCTTGCTCCATCTTATTTGAGACATGTTGCTGTCTTGAACTAAACTAAAATAAAGATTTCAATGGTTAAGTTCTATTATAAATAAAATTCATTGGAATGAACTGACACATTACATATTAAATATCACAGCTTACACACACTAATATGCTGTAAATTAGTTCATAAATTTATATTATACATCTGCATTTCTTCAATTCCCCCTCCCTTTTCCGAAAGCGCTACATGAGCTGCAGTCACGTGATCCGCTTTGTGTTTGGGACAATGACACCAAATCACACACTCCTAATCCTTGTGCATTGTTTTCACTGCTGTTACAATGAGGCTACAATGACTCGATCACCGCTATTGATTCAAAGCATGGGAACGCACACACACACACACACACACACACACACACATACAGAGACACGCAGACAGGGGGCGATGTTCTAACCGGCCCCTTCACTTGCCATTAGTGACCACATGAAGTGAATCAACCCAGACTGCAGACCTTGTAATCAACACTGGTGCAAATGTGTTAAGTTCAATGTCTTGTTTAAGGGAGGGGCAGTGAGTGAGTTAGCGAGACAGTGTAATCACGGGTTATGGGCACAATGCAGCGGTCGGGGCACTTTAACGCTAATTCAATCCATCTTCATTTCCAAAGAGTGGCGTTTCAGCTCTTGATGGATAGTTATCATTAGGGGGTGACAAAGCGCTGGAACGGCCGGGGCGGGACAGGGGAGTGGGCAGTAGGATGTGTCCTCTCAGATACACGCTATTGCCCCCAGAAAGCAGGATTATATATGACACGGACCAGGACAGGGCACAGAGAGGGGGAAAGTTGTTTTTTTTTTTTTTTATGACAAAATTGTGTATTGTCCTGCCCTATTTCTGATATTTATGGTTTTATCAAAAACAACAAAACAACACCACAATATCAAAATGTGAGTATGTCCCTTCAAAACTATGACAAAATTAAAGACTGAAGTTGGAAATCTAAACAAAATCCCCATTTCATTTGACAATTACTGATTTCTGTCACAACATATTCCTGTTGACAGAGTAGAAAGAGATGGAATGTACTTCTGCATACATGACATTTCTTAACATAAGGACAATATATTTGCTGATATTGCAGTACCAGTAGTACTGCTCAGCCCTCCTTTACACACACACAGAATCTCCTAGAGTGGAGAGAGTACGTGTTGGAAGCCATGCTCCGTTTGGCTCAGCGTGACCCCTGCACACAGAGAGGCGATGGCTCTGCTCACCAGCCTTTTATAGCACGCTGCTCCGACCGCTGACAGATGCATACACACACAAATACACACACACACACACACACACACACAGGAGCAGGCCCGGCCACTGCTTGCAGCCAAACACTGAACCACAGGCTACGATTGAGACCGGCTGCTGTGCTCCTCTATACTTTCAGGCTATATATTCAGGCCACGCTGGGCTGTGTATCTTAATTATGTGCTCTGCCTCGTATCCTAAAAGAAGGGGTGACACAGGCACAGAGTCAGACACCAAACAGCAGTAGGCCGCTGAAATGAGGTGCTCTTGGTCTTTACAGGGCCTCCAACTCAGCCACTGCATCATTACAGCACTTTGGAGCCCGGGACAAAAACACTGGAGACGGTCTCTATCCCTGTGTCCTCCCCTCTGCTCCTCGCTCTCTGGCCCCGTACACAACCAAAATGATCCTGTCGATGAAAGCTTTCAAAACAAACTCCAAGAATTTTTCATAACAAAAGCAGCCGGTAAAAGTCTATAATGAGTATAGGTTCTATAGGTCAGTAGGTAGATGGGTAGCACATTGTGATTATCTCTTTGTCTCCACACAGGTCAGAGTATCAGAGGTCAGCCGCAGCTCACACACGTAAACACACACACACACACACACACTCACAAACATAGAGGGAGCCATTTTCAGTGACTCAATCAGAGCATCGATCCTGCTTGGTGACCCAGCAGAGGCTAATATGGCCTTAGTGAGAGACCCGCTCCCCCTGTCCGTCAGCCAGGAGGGGGCGCTGCTGGGGTGCTAGGCTGCAGCCTTTTGCCTATAGCACAGGGAAGCAGGGGGGGATTTGTTTGCTTGGTTTGTTGTATAATAGAAGGATTTAAGGGCTTTTCTGACACCTGGAGTTGTCGACACTTCCTCAAAGACAGATGTACTATGTTTTACCGTCTGAGTGAGCGCACAGAGGTTCACAGTCAGGTGATGCTGCCGCTTGAATGCATAAGATTCTCCGACTTGTAAGCTCTTGTTCTGTTGTGAGCAGTGAATGGGCAGGTTACATCCCGGCCTCAAAGACGCCCACACTGCTAAATCAGAAGCTTACTGGTGCACATACCTAATGTGCTGTTTAACGCAGATATTACCAGTAATAGTATTACTATGGTGGGTACACACACACATGCTGGGGCTGAGCGGACTGGCTGGCCTGCTTGCAGACCCTGCAGTTTGTTTAGCAACACTCCTTTTGACGACGCCCGAAGGGTGCAATTAAGCCCAATTAGAGCCTGTCAGTTTTATTAAGAGGCACAGACTGGCCAGGCTTGGGGCAGTGAGGGGTAGAGGAGAGAGAGACAGGAGAGGGAGGAGAAAGAGTCTCTAGCACCAAACTACTGCTGCTGTGAGGAGCAGGCACAGCTGAGAGGAAACTGGTGTAAATATGAAATATGCCAAAATCGAAAGTGACTGAGCCCAGAGCCAGGTCCAGTTCAAATACATGCATGTCCTCATAATGTACCAAATACTGTTCTGGTGACGTGTAAAGTACATGATCAGACGCTCCGAGACAGTGAATGGATGACAAAAGCTCTATAAATATTCTGTGGCTGGAGTGAATGGGACATGTGTGGATGCAGATGTCACAAAGCCTTTTCGGAAGGGGGTTAAGGGCTGGGAGAGGAGCAGTTATCTGAGCCTGCCCTCATACATTAATGTGGCTGTGAATAGAGCAATACAGCTGGTGTGGAACAAAAACTGCAGCATTGCTTTCATCAGCAAATCAAAAAAGAAGAACGCAAATGAATGTATCATTTTCCCCCTCACAATTCCTTTTCCGTCGACCCCTCGAACAGAGATGTTTACAGATAGCTATCATTCCCTCTCTTTTTCACATTTGTGCTTGGACATGATTCAAAAGACAGGGCCTTTTCATCTCTGCTCTCGCTGTGAGGAAATTTGCTCCTTAATGGCTTTCAAAACAGGAAGCGCAGACAATCAAAAAACGAGAGAAATGAGAAGAACGTTTTGCTCCCCGGTCCCCTTCAGTCAATGCAGAGCTAAGTGCTTCTGCACACTGCTGCCAGTGCCAAGGTGCCAACTGTGCCAGTCTCACTGACCTCCATCTGCAGGCAACTTGATAGCATCTCCACCGCTGCGCACTCCTCTGAATGGGCACGCTCAGTCACGCTGCAGTCTGAATGCCATTCAAGGCTCAGTATTGGAATTGTGTTTCGAGTTTGTGAGCTATTGTATTCTTTGTTCACAGCTGCTGTGTAAAAAAATCCTTTATCACGAAACGGAATACTAGAAGGGTTGTATTGGAGGAATGCACATAGGAATACATTACTGCCAATGTGCAAATCATTCCACTATCAGGCAAATTAGAGCCGATTTGACACAAGTCTTTATCAGTGACCTCAGAAGAGGGAGGTTGAACTGCTACGGACCGGCTCAAATTACTCCACACAATGGTCCCTTGCCAAGCACTAGGCTTACTATTTTAATAGTATATGTAGGTGTGTGTTTACTCATGTTGTATTCATAATTCCGCCTCCTGCAGGGCATGTGTGTCCACTGAGTGCCCTTGAACATGCCACGAGTAGTCTTTCTGCGCCTCAACTCAAAAGAGACCTGAAAGACAGATACACACGCTTCCGCACAGTTGGATAAAACAAACCTTAACCACACAACTCAACCTCACCAAAGACAGAGCATTTTTTCAAAAGATGTTCAGAAGAGAGCTTTTTTCTCTCTCTCTCCTCATCTTTGCTGTTTGTCTCCCTGGGTAAAACAAATGCATCATTTTTCAGAAAAAAAGTCTTTACTCCCTGCTCTCCCTCCCATTGTGCCATTTCCGTGTATGGAAGTGTTCCCTGCAATTGATTTTCTCGCAGCCAGGGCCCTACCCAACACCAGGAGCTTCCTTGCCGATGTCATCTCCCTGCGCCTTTCTTCTTTTAACTGTGCTTCACTCTTGCGGCTTAATGTACAACTGCCAAACTGATAGTAAGAGAGGGGTGCAATGGGAAAATAAAAACTATATGCATGCTCAAAAGTTTGGGATCCTGTTTTCTTTTTGGTGCCCATGAAGAAAAAAGCTAGCCGTTCAAAGCCTTTTTGATCACCACTCAAGGCAGTTGATCATGTTGTTGGTAAGAAACAACAATGGTAAAATGTTTTTATTTGTTTTTTTCTTTGTAGTGGGTTGTTCTGTTTACAGGCACAATCAGAATATGCCTATTACATCCACTGACCAACATGCACCTCATCAAGGAATGGTGAAGGGCTTGCATCATTTTGTGTGCAACGCCTGAGGAAACTGTCAGTGTGAATGTTAGCCCTAAGCTCCTCTGTTAAAAATGTAAACAAACATTGAACTGACTATTCAAGTGTTGTTAGTAAAACTTGCCTTTTTTCATTCATTTAGAAATACATATACATATATACATAGTTTTAATGGCTAAAATATTTGGGGGCTCGTTTATTTTATGGTAACTTTCCTGAACACTTTTTAAATATTTTGTACATAAAACAGACTTCTCAACATGTAAAAAGAAAAGTTAAGATAAGTCATTTACTGCATTTACTGGATGCTGAATCACTGGGGGTTCACCCTTTTTGTTTTGTCAATATTTGGGGGCTTGTCAATTTATTTTAATTTATTTCAACCCATAAAAAACTAACTTGTCAACAGGTTACAAGGTTAAGATAAATCATTTTAAATATTTGCTGTTGGTACTATTATGATAGTGATTGGCAAAGCATTTCACATCTTCGTAGTTAGTTCTCCCAATCTGCCAGCCCACTGTGATGTGTGCCTGTGTCCACTGGGGGCTACAATTAGTCCATCAAACTCATTCCAGCTATGAACCTACTGTGGCTGCTGCCTCTCCAATCCCCTTCTTTGGTGCAGGGAGCCTCTAAAGAGACAGGCAACTTGTAAGACTAGGGGGAGGTAGGCTTTGATGTGCCAGGTTCTGCCGAGACCTCCCTTTTTGCTCATATCAAGGCTAAGGAGATATAACAATTCAAATGGCGGGCTGACACTGCGCTTGTATGTGCGTTCTGGACTTGGGGCCTTCGTAGGTTATGAGTTCAGAGGGTGGGTGGGGTGGGGGGTATCTCAGTGGCTGATGAAGCAACTTGAAGATGCCTGACAGTTGAGAAGTGTTCTTTAGGTCAGGGCTGTAAATCTGTCTCGCAGCGTCTCTTGTCCTCTGATTGGCCGGCCATGTTTCCGTCTGTGTCTGTCTGTTAAAAGTGTTCGAGTCTGTAGCGGTAGTGCAGCATTTCCTGATCTGTCACTCAACATAGAAACGAGTCTATTAGGCATTACTCAACATAAGCATCTCCACGTGCCATTGGACTAGGTGGATCCACACACCTATCTCTACACACTTTTTGCATAATATTATTTTTTATTATTTTGTGACTACAATTTTATAGAGGATACAATCCATTGTAATGGGTAAACAGTTGACAGGAATGTTGCTCCCTTGCAAGAAGTAATGAACCATAAAAATGCAAATGTATAGTGTATACGTGTGGAAGTAAAAAATTATATCAACAGAAGGTAACTTTAAAAAGGTGAATCTGTGATTAATTGATTTGATAATTAATGCTTAATATGCTACTTCAGCCTGTCAATAAAATATGTTTATGGAAAGCCAGCTATTGTGAGGGAGCTCAAAAAGAATTAGATGGATCTTCAATAGAAATGGCTTTGTAAATCTCCCGTGACCCTGTGTGGATCTGTGTGGATCTGTGCTCTGGCCTGCTGTCTGAATCTCAGACTACAGCAGCACAGGCCCAGTGCTTCAGATGGGCTGCTGGGACGGTTACATTGTGTAAGACAGTGCTCCACTTGTGTCTGTGCTCTGGTGGGACTGTGGCAGACAGCCAGGTAATTACACAGCACTGACTCCTGAGCAGAGAGAGGGCCCACTACACACACACACACACACACACACACGCACACGCACACGCACACACACACACACACACACACACACACACGCGCGCGCACACACACACACACACAGCCATAGACATAACACTTATTTACATGGGCTCAGTACACAGATGACACAGCCCCACCTGCACACACCTATTCTCCTCCATCTGAACACAAGGAGCACATTATGTGAAGGGGGATTAACCTGCTGCAGACAGCGCCTCTGGCCCGGGCCAGTGTGCCTGATTTTATTGTTGGAGGTGACGAGTGTGCACAGTTTAAACAGGTGTGTGCTTATGCAGATGCTCCTCACAAGCATGTGGTTTACATTAGACAGTGCTGAGTTCAAGCCAAGAGGTACTCTCAAGCCAAGAGGTACTCTCTCAGGAGCAGCAGTCAGGCCTAACATGTCATCTGGGTCCACTGATCCATTTCCTCCTTATTCCCACAACACAGGAAAAGGAAGAATTCCATTCTTAAAAATGTCCAAAAGGTACAAGCGTGGATAAACTATTTAGACATACTCACATTTCAGAAGAATTAAAAAAACATCAATAGTAGAACAGGACTTTTCAATATGGTTTCTTTTGAATGTTAGTTTGTGTTTTACTGTTGATCAGACAGCTGTTGTTATGATGCTTTTGAACATCCAACTGAGGACAAACGCCTCAAGCTAAAAGACATGTTTCAAATATTTCCTCTTCAACACAACAGAGTCAGTATAGTATAGTCGTTCTGACCAGTGTTTCAGACTAGTCATAGTTATTATTAACTCTTAATAACAGTTCAAAATATGCAGTTTGACTACTACACAGTCATGTTAAAAATCTGTAATTAAAACCCTTCTAAGAGTGAGGTAAGTAAACTGCCCTGAGAAAACAAAGGTGAAGTCATTCTTCAAGGAGGCAGGAGGTATTGTCTCTTTCGTGTTGGTTATCCCAGACTTTTTCTATAGAAAGACTTTTGTTTAAAAAAGTGCCATGGATTCTTGTGAATGCCTCTGAGAATCAGTTGAGCTATTCATGCTGCCAGTTGATTTAGGCATGGCTCGCTACACACCAATCAGCCTGGGCCAACCACTCACTTGTCTGCTATTCCAACGCAAGATGGAGAAAGTGCCAAAAGTTCCAATTAAAATATCCATTTGTGATGTCTCTGCAGTAAAAAACAGGGGGAAAGAGGGACAACGTTATGGGGCTTTCCGATAACACGGGAGAAAAATACAACAAAAGCTGCCAAAATTTTGCGAATGAGCTTTATGAGTTTTCCATTCGCACAAAGTGAATGCTGGGCGTGTGTGTGGCATCGGGAGTGTGCACGTGGAGATTGGGAGACAGTGGAGGAGCGTGCACGTTCTTGTTATGGAGGAACAGAGCATGTCGCAGATAAGAGGGCGCCGGTGTTCAAAGAAAAAGGCGCGGCGGTAAAGTGCGCACTATCCGACATCATCGCCTCGTACTGTCCCTTAATGAGCCTGGAGAGGAAGTCTGGGTGTCCGCCGAATCTGCTGCTGTCTCACTCCCATCACGCTGCCGGGACTATTTTATTCAAATCTCACAAACTGTCACACATCCAGTCTGGCCGCAGCTGTTTATCTAACTCCAGGAGGATGTTAACAAGACAAATGAATGAATAAATACACAAATAATGCGTTTAGGTAATGTTAATAATGTATGAAATGGAGGATGCGTTTTGACAGTAACGCCGCAACGAAGGATTTTTCCCCAACTTTGGTGACAGGCTTGTTTATTCTTTTACCCAGCATGCATTTCTCCCTGCATTTTTTCCAAGTTGATACGCGGCCAATAGCACATCTCCATGATAAGAAAAAGTGCATTGACATATTAGTTTAGACTAGCTGCCCAGATAACGTCAGTATTGAGCCATGTGTAGAAATTCTGAATGATAATTTTTCATCTTGAGGTATCCTAGAGTGAGGACACTTACCTCCTGCTATTGCATGACTGATTCTAGGCATTCTTAACAATCTTTTCACATACAGTTTTGCGAAAGCCCTGGGTAAATAAAAACTATTTGAACACCAGCGCAGGTATGCAAGTCAATTCTCTGCATCACCTGCCTCAAAAAGAAACTGTCCCAAACTTCCAGGACTATAAAACAAAACAGAGCAACAACAAAAAGCTCAAAGAAACTGGCTGGGTAGGGAAGAAGTCTCACATCAAATTTGTTTTTTTCTCCTCATGCAGAGACAAAAGCGAGGCCTGCAACTCAGACATTGTCGACTACACAGACTTTAGAAGATGGAGAGGGGAGGGGAAAACGCATATAACAACATGCACATCAAAACAGGAGCCAAACAAATCCCACAAAAGTTCAGATAGGTCTTCGCTGGAACGGCTGTGGTAGAACAAAACTGAATAAATTGGAAGGGGGGTAGTCGTGTTGTGTCCAAACCTAGAGAAGAATGTGTGAGTAGGGTGACAGAGGAAAGTGAGCCAGACGATGTTTAGCCATGAAAACTCCAAACGGAAAGCCCCTGCGCTGGTTATAAGGGGGGGTATCAGAAAAGTGAAGCTTAAGTGCTCACCAGAATCACTGAGCGTCCCACCAAAGCTTACAGAGGAGTTCACATTTGACTGTGACAGTGTACTCATCCATAGCTATAAATTGTTCTTTGGGGAATTTGGCCTGGATTCTTATTCTTATCCTAACTTTTCACACAAACTTTTCACACTTCCCATCCTCCAAAATCCTATCACCAACACTTTGTCAAATCAAGGCATGTGCATGTTCACTGTTTTCACAGACTTTACACTTAAGTCAGTTTTGGCTTTGGTTCTTTGACAGGTAATACTTAAAAATCAATCATCTATTATCACAAACTGCAATTGCCAAATCTAATGGTTTTGGTGTGGCTTCCTACAAAGCATTAGGTTTCAATACCAAAAGTACATAAAGTACTAGAATGTGAGGCCAGGTCAGATGTGTTCCCCAAAATATTGGCTGCAATATGACAAAGTGCTTAAGGGCAGGTCCTTGATATGAAACAGCAGTAAGCATTCGGAAATGTACTGTCTTTTAGATGCACCTATAGAAGTGTATGCTGTTTGATTAATGTGAAAAATGTACACTAACATGACTAGATATTGGCATGTTGTTCTACTCAGATGCTTAGCTAGAGCCCCCAGCCATATAGGGTCCACATTCCACCCACCACTTATCAATACATTACTTTACTAACCTAAATCCCAGGCAGTACAATCATAAATTTTTAGTAGCACTTTCTCCTCTTCTTCATGTTTATTTGCACAAATAAATCTACAATGCAAACCAAACAAACTTGTGTATGTCCACATGTGTTACTGCAATAACAGTCCAGAGCCAAAAAACACTCCAAACTCCAAAGCCACCCCAGGGACTTCCACTTAATCACTTCACCTTGTTTCCCAAAGTTCACTCCACACTTCCTGGAAATCAAGAAGCAATAACAAAGCTGAGTTTGTGAGACCAATAACATTGTGTTTAATCCGTCAGTATTGCCTCGGACTGGAGTGAGAAGCCAAGAGGGGCTTGAAAAAACAATTGAGCCCTTATGGAGACGGATGTTATTTATATCACATTACTTGAGAGAAGCAAACAATAACCTGAAAAATAATCTTGAAAAGCTAAAAAGAAACTGTTGCATTGTATAAAGAATGGCCTAACCTGAACTCAAAGTCAGAGCTGCATTTATAGTATAGAATTTACTAAACCAAATATTTTGTTTCTCCAAGACCTTTTGAGACAGGATGGTATGTATGTGGTATAGTTAGCAATATTTATTACATGTACACTCTTTCAAACATAATATGTTTCTTGGGCATATAGAGAGATTTTCAGACTACATCACTTGGAGCTCTGTCTCCCACAGAAAAAGCCGCTGTCCTGTCTTGTATCATGTCAGTGTCTCGTAAGATTTCAGCAGATTTCAGGCTCTCGCAGGGACGGGGCGTGTTGTATCGATCAGGTATGAGTGGATTTCCGACTACTGAAGTTTGAGCCATACGGGTCATTAAGATGTGTCCCACTCACTAATATTAATTTTGCATCATAACTTATTTTATCACACGATAATAAAGTGTTTTAGTGCGCTGACAGCATCGTGAGCTGACGTTGCAACTTCATGTCAACCGCGGAGACAGTGGCACTTTCTGCACAAACAAATAATCCGTCTATAGGGCTCCCCATTGTGTTGTCACATATCAGAATTTTCAGTTAGCCTAGTGTTTAACCAATGGAGATTTTACGATACTAAATACCAAACTTAGTGTTCATTCAAAAGTATTCTGACACCTCTTTTGTTTACATTTTTACATTGTTTATGCTAATGTATTTCTATGGACATTTTGCTCTATGGTGAAATACCATAAAATTCAAATTAGCGTTACGTTGCTGACTGCTAAACCCTCCCTCTTACTCTTAGCATTCCCCCTCGCTAGCAAAGCCTCATTCCATAACTACAGTCAAACGATCCCGACTCCCTCCCTCCTCTTGTTTCCTAGCTCCTGTCTCCTCTCTCCTCCCTCCCTCTCCGTGCCCTCGGCCCACTTGCTAATTGGTAAATCTGTTGAACCATGCCAGCTCCAACAATGAGACACCTGGAGTTCTGTCACAACAAGTTTCCCAGTGAATCGGGCCTTCGCTGAGTGTACAGTTGTGCTGGGAAGCTGCTGTCATTCAGGCTCTGGGCGGGCACTGCAATGGAGCAATGCTTTTTGTCACTGCTAGTTAGCGGCTTTTTAGCTTTACTAGCATGTTAAGCTAATGTTTAGATTCAGCTAAGGTGGACAATAATAGCCTAAGGTAAAAGTGGAGACTAGAATTAAAGGTATGCATTGTTATTTTATGTAAAGGAATGAATGAATGAACATTTCATTTACATTAAGCAATAATTAAATTCCTAAATGAGACCTGAGCTATTATTATTGGTTAATATGTTGACACACATTATAATAAGGAACACTCCCATTGCTGGTTAACATGCTTCTTATAAAGACAACAACAAAAAATAATAATGACATTCTCTTTGAGTGACTGATGTATATAGATGTAAATATAATTGTATGAACTAAGCAACTAAACAAATCAAATAAAAAAGTTTAATCTCTAAAAAGTAAACATATCTGGCTGTCACAATAGCACACATGTATCATTCATAAAGTTTGTTTTCATAAAGTTATTGTCATAATAGAAGAATGGTGATCTCTCTGATAATGTGAAAGAGACCGAAGGATTTCACTGCTGTTTGGTCATGCTTGTGTTAATAATCATGAATACCTGCAAAATCACAATGTTTTGATATGGTGACGCTCCTAGATTACAACATTTGTACATTTTTCAAAACCAAAGGGGAGAGGTAGATTTGAAGATAAGAGTGCAAAGTAGAACAAAGCCTCATATTGTTCTATCCTAAGATGACCTACCAAAGTCTACTATAGTGACATCTCAGTCACTGTCATAATGTTACACACAATACACGGCTCTCTATTACATTACGCAGGCTGCAGGACACAAAGTTGCATTTTCTAAGACACAAACACACACGTGTAGAAACAGACAGCCACGCCCAGCGCCAATCTGCCAGACCTCGTCAAACAAGTTCTAGCAAAGTACCTGAACTACTCACGAGAGGGCTGTGAGGTGACTGCATACAGAGAGAATGTTGTTGTTTTTTCTTATTTAATTGATTAAATTAAGCATGACTTTTTTTTACTTTTGGTCTGCAAATGGTTGTTTAAAGGCAACAAAACGTAACTAGAAAGAATTCACCTGCTTTCTCATTTCCAATCACTTTTGCAATCTCAGACTGGTCTATTGTTATAATCTACTGGTTAATAAGTTTGTTAAATAGTGAACCATTTTAATCAAAAACTTCCAGCATGTTGTAAAATCTGAAATTACTTAATAACCATGAAGGATTAAAATAGTAAATAAAATCATTGTACTACCACAAACCTATGTTTTAAATTTTAATACCATAAAACGTCAAGTCGTCAACATTTCTTTTCATTATAATGTTTGAAATCTAAAGATTTTTGAGAGTAAATGTTTGTTTTTTTCAATTGAATTCTAAGAAGTCCTCACATTTTATCACTTAATACAGCAAATAACTACCATTCATTGGAAATTCAGCTGATTTTATTACAGACAAAACAGTCCAAAGAACATTATTTCTATTCTTAAAACTCCAAAAAGCACCACCACTTTCTCAGGACCATCAAAGCCACTGTCACCCCAATGACCCAGATACTTGACACTGCAAACAAGTATTCTTTACATGTAAAAACACTGTAAAACCAAACAAAGCCAAAATAACAAAAAACAGCCGGTTGTTTCCCGTGTGAGATTTTAAAATTTAATCACGTACTTTGATCAGAGACGAATGTGAAATTTACTATCAAAACAACCAAGACCCTTCACCTGGATTGCAGTAATTTGCATCAGCCCGATTTCGTTTTGATTTGAAATTGTGTTAGGATTTGAGAGCAGATTCAGTATCATTCAAAATATTTCTGGAGGAGGTCTCTCACCAGATGAAATTGATATAGGCTCACATCTGACTGTCCGGGGTATTCCCAGCAGAGGGGGCCCTGAAAGGCAAAGATGAGTGGTCCCAGGTCACACAATTATTTCAGCTTTATTCATACAGAAGCTTCACATTCAGTCTCAGGAATAAGCAACATTCTCCTTGGAAATCTGACATCCCATGGCTTTTTAGTTATTTAAACTACGGGCTTGTCTCTGTAGCCTGTTCGACCACATTATAGGTAATTTTACATGAAAGAAAAGGAGAAAACTGGGTTACATTGGTGTTAATGGTCTCATGCTGTTTGCTAGCACAGGATTTAACTACATAGAACACAGATTATTAGAAGTGGTATGGTTAAGCTTGGAAAGAATCAGGCAATTTGAACACACACAAAAAAGAAGCAAAAATCATTAATAGTTTTAGATGTGTTTGTTAATAATTACCATGGTTAGTCAATAGAAAGTTAAAGATGATAAAATTAGTTTTGGCATGATTCAGCAATGTCAGAATTGTTCCATATTTTCACAGTGACCATTGTTTTCTATTAGCAGCATAGCTCAAAACCAAATTCCTAATAACTTGCAATAATAAAATGTTGCCATATTGGATATTTTCTCTCTCATCCATGTTAAAAGATTTCTGCAAACTTTGATCGATAGACATCAAACTATGACAAAAAGTAAGTGAAAAAATAGACAGGATAAGCTAGTTTTCAACACATTCAAAAGCAGCAGGCCTTGTATTTACTAAAAGTCGTCTCTACCTAAATGCTACTGCACAACTCCTTCTCTTTGTGCTCGTACTTGACCCAAGGGTCGGCCTGATAACTTTTCATAAGATCCTCACACAGCAGTTCTTGTCGGAAACACACAGACACAAATATGCATTATGCTTTAAAATGTCCGCCGTGAAGTGGCAGCTTAAGTTCACTGAGGTTGAGCAAGGGTCAAATACCACAGAAAAGACAATAACAGCCTTCAACACAAGAGGAAGCTAGTCACGTTGATTACAAACGGGTGACTCCTTATTGATCACAATTCAATATAGTTGGTGTCAAAACTAGTCTTTCAGCAGTTTTTCTTAATAGGCCTAATATTACTGGTAGCCATAACATTATGAGCACCACATGACTAATAAACACACAGCCCCTTATCAATGAATTCTACTCCTCTACTAAAACTGTGATTAAAAAGAAATTGTGATATGATCTGGCATATCGCCTATAGCTACTGACTAGTGACCACTGTATTCCATTGCCAAAATCTTGACACTATTTTTTTATGCTTTTATCGCATCAAATTAATTACAGATAAAAGATTTACTTATTGCCAGAAATCATACTTCGATTTAGGGCTGTGCAATTCATGAAATTTTAATAGATTAATTTCTAATGATCCTCTGTCAGTAAAGGGATATGTTTGGAGTTTAAATTAGATTTTTTTGATTAAAGGACATCTTATGTTTATGAAATTCAATTGAAAGCTAAAATAAACCTAAGCCTGTCACGATAAACGATAATATTGATCCTGAACCAAAAAGCAGAAGGAAAAAAAAAGCTGCAACAAATAAATAGCAAAATTAAACACTTTTTGTAGTAGACTATATTATTTTACATCATAATTCAACATTCTTAGGCTTAAATTTTATCATATGGTAGAAAAAATAACCAAAAACTCCCACTAGTACGAAGAAAAATTATTGTTGTTATATTATTGTCATATATTGAACAATAAGTCAATATGTAATTAAGTAATTATTGTGACAGGCCTAAATAAAACTAGAAATTGTTATTGATCGATATGAGGAAAAAGTGTTTTAAGGTCAGCCCTATCTCCACTCCACAAACAGGTGTGTTGAGGTGGAGATCCTCTGTTGTTGAGTTGAAAAATCACTAGTCGTAATGTTATGGCTGGTCAATGTGAGCTCTCTGCTTGTGGGACAGAGCACACACAAATGAGGCATTGTTGTGGTATTGTTGCTGACTAAGCCAACACTGAGTGGATTGTCTGAGGAGAAGCCACCCAGACTGCTGCTGCTGGACACACAAAGAGCAGGGTGCAGAGCAGGGTGCAGAGCAGGGTGCTCCCATTCTCATTGTTTCAGAGCCCGGGACTGACGCCACGTCTCGTCCGGCCGCATTTTGGCCCCAGACTCTGGTGTCACTTTGACCTCTCTCGTCCGGAGGAGACACAGGGGCAACACACTGCACTTTATCGGTTCAGTCAAGTTTGATTTTGTGTTTTCAGCAGCAACACTTTTGGAAAGTTATTTTATTTTGATTCATCTAGTCATCTAGTCTTAATCAAATTTAGTCTGAAAAATTTTAAATTAATCAGACTGTATAAGGCTGAACAAGAACTGTTGAAATCAATGACTGTTTCCAGAAGGCTAAGGATCAGTGTAGGCCAAGGCATACCTGTTAAGTTATTCTAAAACACTTTCCTTCTTGAAAATAAACAAATCAAAAATCTTGTGACAGAGGGAGGACACTAACAAAAAGAGAGAATGAAAAGACTCCACAATGCAGCTTTATAGAAGAAACATTGGTTCTTGTTGTCACAATGCTAAAATTTCAAACTTGATTTTAACACTGAAGAAATGCTCTTTTTTTAGAGAATAGAATGTAATTTCCAATACAAAATAAGACGTACTTTGTGTTACCATGTGATCTTTTACTAGTTCTGATAAAGCTTAAGATCATTATAACACTACTCAGGAAAAGTCAAATTGTCCTGCTTATGTGGGGTTTTATTGTACCAATATATGATATGAAAAGTATCTACTTCCAATACTAGTTTTTGTAACTATTAGTATGCGATTTTCGATACTTTTGACAACCCCACTGGAGATACAGCCAGGTGAAAGTTTGTTTGAGGACTGACTTGGTGAATGAAGTGAAAGCCCAGTCTTAGTCCACACTGCACAGGTCTCTATAGGTAAAGTGCATTAAACTGTGTGTTGCCATGTGCGCTGTCCGTGGGGTCTCTCATTAACGCGGACAAGGCCAGCCCTCCCAGAGCCCCTCTCCATTGTGTGCTTAGTCCAGGTGCGCGGCCCTTTCAGACCACCGGAAGCCTCCTTTTATCCACAGGCCTCAGAGCGGACAGGACGTGGTCAAAAGCCTTAAACGTGATCTGTCTCCTGAACATTTTTCAACTGGAATTTAAGCTATTGTGTCATTTTTTATAATACATTCTTGGCTGTTTTGAAATATCCAAACATGTTTTTTCACTCCATTACCTTTCTTAAGTGAAACAAGTGTGCCTCAATGGAAGTCAAAAAGCATGCTCACTTTGGACAGGCTCAGGTGGGAGGTCTGTGCTGCCGTAAAAATGGCCAGATTCCATCGCTTCCTCCACTGTAATTACCATACACTTAGCGCGAGTGCCCTCCCTCTCCCTCATCGCATGCCTCAGTACCTCACACACACACAAACGCACACAAACACAAACATAGACGCACAAACACACACACACGCAGCACAATCCGTCGCAGTGGGGAAATAGTTAACACTCCAGCCATCCCCTGCTGCCAGTGAAAGCTCATAAAACAATGGAGACATTGTTGGGCCGGGCCTGGGCTATAGACCGCGGCTGTGCGTGCATGTGCTGTGTGTGCGCACGTGACCGTCAGGGAGGCAGTTGGTGCGTGTGCTCTTAACATATGCGAGTTTCTGCCCCAATTCCCAGTCAAATTAAGAAACATGATTCCATTGGAGTGACTTTGATTGCTGTGTTTCTCTGTGGTTAATATGTGATTCTGGACGTGCGTTAGTGCACATTACAAGACTCTGTGATGAGGTGTCCACTGTCTCTAGTGTTGTGCTGTCTGCTGTGTGCATCATTTGCACCTGTCACTGCATAAATAAACAATTATGAAAATGGGCAGCTCCTTATATGTTTGTCCACGAGAATAATGCCAAATTAAAACATCACAATGAAAAGAGAGTTGACAAGCAGGGACTGTCTGTGATCTTTCCCTCAGGAACTGCAAGAGGCAGAAAAAAATGTGTCTTGAAGCCTACCCCTCAAAAACACACATCAATAGGTGAATAAATATTGAATAAGTTTGAGCCAATGGCATAAAAGTTCAGGAGCGGCAGGTTTGGAGGCAGCCTGCGGGGTGGTCAGGCACTTCAAAGGCAGTGGCGTGGCCCCCTTTGAGGGCATGGTAAACAGGGGCACGAGCCTGGCCTCCCAAAGACCAGCTGCGTGAGGTCACTTCCTCTCTCTCCTCTCTCTCCTCCTCCAGCGCTCCACAGCAGCCTGTTTGCATCATCCATCGCACAGCTCTACAGCTCTATCACAGCGCCATCTATTACTTTCTATTGTTGTTTCAAATGTGTAAGGGTCACAGGCTTCAGATCGGCCTTATCACGCAGACCCATCGACGGCGCCTTATCACTGCCAATGCAGCAGCGAGCGCTGCAGGCAGCACAGGTCAAGGTGCCAGAGTGTTTCTCTGCATTTGTAAACAAAGAGAAACTACCGTTTACAGTCCAATTTATTGATAAGGAGATCACGTAGTGGAACATGGAGGCCATCTTGTAGAGAATAAGAGAGAAGAGAGGGCTTGAGTGAGTGACACCAGTGGGAGTCCGCGTGGGGTTATCATTGGCATTCACGTAGCTGTCCACACTAATCTGACTTTTCTATATGTACGACAGGCGTATGATGCAAACCTGGGAAACATCCAATCACACTTCCTCCTCAGCGAGAGGTGGATGCCGGAGCAGGGTGCAAGGAGCGCCAACAATACAAGCTGCATTTCACATTCAATTTCATCACTTGTGCTAACAGCAACTGTGTGTGTCTATGCGGCAACAGCAGCATTCCTCTGATCTTAGCAGCCTGTGTACTCTATCAAACAGAACACAGTAGGGCTGGGCAATACGACCACAAATATTACAATATATTCCTTTATATTGATCACTGTCAGCACTTGTAACAATATTCATTTAACGGGGTTCCCACAGCTCTGTTCTGCTCTGGCTTTTGTCTGCACATTGCATCTAATGGACAAATCAATGACACCAGACATTTGATAACTTTACAATACATCTCTACGCTTTTGACCCTCCTAAACTGACTTCACAATATCTATTTTTTCATTCTAAATCTTGTAAAAATCCAAAGATATTATTATCCACATCAAATATTTCAGCATCAACTAAAAAGCCCAATTTGTCCAAAAGGTTAAGATAAGTTTCCATATTCAGTACGATCCCAGTGTATAAAAGTATCTGTGTGGTTCTCATTGGTGGTTTCAGAGCATGTAAGGTGGGAAGTATTTACAGCAGCATGACTCAGAGCGCCGCAAACCTCAACTATTTACCTGCAGCTTTTGCAACCCACGACCAGTTTAATGACTTCATAAGAGCTGAGACACTGCTCCTCCAAAACACCAGAGTAAAAGAGGACCCTTGAACTCTTCTGATTTAAAAATAAGATGAGCATCACAAGCAGAGAAAAGGGACGCCCGCTGTTAGCAACAGTAATGTCACTACTTGCTTTCATTTTTGACAAACATTTTCATTTCTATTTCAAGACGTGCTTTATTTATCCATGCAAAAGGGAAGTTGGAAATGACACATAAAATTCTGCTACGTCTTTTTTTTTTATAACCAACAATACAGTAGCCCTCTTTCACTGGAAATTATCTATATTCATAAGTTTACAAAGTCAGATTTTTCATTATCAAAAAATCGTTACAAATTTTCATAAGATATGTAGAAGAACGCTGGAACAAAAGTAACAACTGTGCCAATACGGGCTCAGGGCATTCTCAGTCACCTCACTAATTCTGCTCAATCCCCAACTCTCATTGATTTTCCCAGCTAACCCTGTGACCAAACACATAACACCTCCCAAAGTTCAACCTTTTTGCTGACCTCTTCAAAACTTCACGCCTTTGGCTAGCTGCTAAGTTCACGCTCGGTGCTCGCTCGGGTGCTCGCTAGCCTCTTCAGATATTGACATGCCTTAGGTGGGTGCTCTGTAATTCTTATGTGTAGTGTATGCCCCCTATGGCCGTCCAGGCAAACTCCAGCGCCAGCGTGCTCCTTCAACTCCACGAATAGGCTAATCAATCCGCAAGGAACGCCCACACTTTCCTACAAAAACAGTCTCAAGCTACTCTGGATTTGTGCAATGTGGTCAACGCATAATTTCTTTTCAAATCAAATCTTATTCATGACATCAGAAAGCAGTGCATTGGTGATAGCTTCCACAGTCTCTTAAAGCTGCACCATGTAACTTTTTGTTTGGGGGTCCGTTTCTATGGATATGTCATTTCTTTGCCTGGAAAGTTCCACACTACTACATTAAACATATCTACCTCACATTTATTAAATTACAGGTAGTTTTATTGCTCAAAAATACCTAGAAAAACAGGCATTCTGACTGTGAGCAGGGTTGGTGTGGTCTGGTTTGGTCTACATGAAGACAAAAGCAATAACATCTCCACAGAGAAAAGTTTTTGACGGACCCTCCACCAGAAAAGTGACACAATGTACTTTTAAAGCTGAAGTACCCAACTGTTTTCACTCAAGAAAGTGTATTGCTAAACCAGAAAATATCATACCACTACAGACTGCCATAATCTCATTAGAAAACATCTATCTATTGCACAAGAGCCATGTGAGTCACTATATGATGCTTTGGGATCAGAGCTCATTGGCAGTTTAAGGTTGGTCCACCCTGCTTCACCTCTCCATCTGAAAAGACTGTTCTTAAGCTGTAGTAGTAGTCAACTAAGTCATGCATGTGAATACTAGCAATGTGCCGAAGGGTTTGTGGAACAAGTTAGA
The DNA here is from genome assembly GCA_029959045.1 of Taenioides sp. WSHXM2023. Lineage (NCBI taxonomy): Eukaryota > Metazoa > Chordata > Actinopteri > Gobiiformes > Gobiidae > Taenioides > Taenioides sp. WSHXM2023. The sequence continues at coordinate 11,993,972 of CM057104.1, read as the reverse complement.
TTTAAAGGGCCCATATTATGCTGTTTTCTGATCTATGTTATAATACTGTTTCCTCATCACAAACATATCTCTAGTTGTGTTTTGTTTCATTTACACGTTTAACACACAAACCCTGCATATGTAGGCTGAGTTCTTCTCTCAAACTGAAAATACTCTGTTCCACCTTGTGATGTCAGAATAATGAAGACAGAAAATGCTCCAACGTGTTTTTATACTCCATACACCTTCACCAGAACCATCTGGATGATTTCAGCACTGGTATTGCCCATCTCTACTGAACTAATGGTAAAGGTAGCTGTTAACTTAAAAACTACCGCTTCATGACATCAAAGTTGGAACAAAGCATTCTGAGCTTTGGAGATGTAGACAGCCTAATAAAACAACTCCAGGTATATTTTTGATTAGGAAGCAGCATTATAATATGGTTTTAAGCTCACAAGAGTCAATTTTGCATAATATAAGACTTTTAAATACGTACTTCCTTCTTTCACTGTTTGAAAATCAGGTAGTCCAGCTTTATACATGAATACCAACAACAACATAAAAGCAGAGCAGTGCAGAGGAAAAGGTGCGGAGTGGGAAGATTACTTACAACGATGTGTGCCGGTGATGGTGACCTGGCATCTTTAAGTGCTTGTCTACTCTGAAGACCTCCTGGTTGAACATCTAGCAGGGGCCATTTCATCTGTAGGTACTGAATGGCAGAAAGGAAACACAATGGAAAGAAAGAAAACAAAACATGTTAACAATGCAAAAAAATCAAACCAAAAGGACAAAAACAGAGGAATCGACAACATTTCTTAAGAGATGGTGTATGACTGCGTGAACTTAAAATACATGAGACGAGCAAATCAAAATGTGAAGGCAGATGAGAGGATGGAGTGGCCTCGAGCATGCAAGGCTAACAAACAGACAGCTAATTACACTAACAGTAAAAACACAATGCTGAACAATATGTCAGAATTTTGGGAATTATTGCAGTATCTGTAAACTTAATATTGTATGTACAAATCTGTTACATATTGTATTTATCTTACAATATTCATCCAAACAAAAAAGTTGCCCTTGTTCTGTTCAGTCCTTTCAAAGTCTTGTTTTCGCATTCATGGTCAAAATATATTAAAGGCGCACTGTAATATTTCTGGTAGAGGGTCCGCCACTTCTTGTCTTCAAGGAGATATTAATAATTAGCCTGGAATGTTCCAAAAATGTGGCATTTTATCTTAGAGGCATTATTATGCCATTATTATGGCATTCTAAGTTACAGGTCAGATCTGTGAATACATATGCAACCCAACTTTCAAGGCATTTTTAAGCCATTAAAACATCTGTAAAATACAAAACTGAATGCCATACTGTGGAACATTCCAGCAAGGAAAGCAATAACATATTCATGGAGACAAGCAAGTGGCAGACCTGTACAAAAAGTTGCATAGTGTACTTTCAATAAAAGAGAAATACTACTAAAAGAGAATACGGTACTATGCAATGAAGTTACACTATTTTCTTTCATTTTGTCGATTAATAGATCAACCGATTCTTTATGACCACTGCAAGACCACAGTTGTCAATACTTTTTCTGTAATTATACAGCTCAGAATTGTCAGCAGATTCATTCACACGTTTAACACACAAACCCTGCATATTTAGGCTCTCTGAAACAGAAAAAACTCTGTTCCATCTTGTGATGTAATCTGGTAATACAGGATGTGCTCCACTGTGTTTTTAAATTTCATACACCTTCACTAGAATCATAATAATAATTTCAGCCCTGGAATTTCCCATATCTATTAAACAAAAGTTTATAGGTAGCTGTTAAGTTCAAAACTGCTGCTTCATGACATCGCAATGTGGAACAGAGCATTTTGAGCTTTGGAGATGTAGCCAGACTAATAAACAGGATTACTCAAACATGTGTGAATGAAACAAAACATAACTCCAGGTATGTTTTTGATGATGTAACAGCATTCTATGGCTTAAAGAATCCATTTTGCATAATATTGGACCTTTATGTGTCGGTATGCAATGTGGACAGCCTCGGTGACCTAATGTAACAAAGGTGTCTTGTTGGCCTTTTTATTGTGAACCATAAAGAGTTTGGAGCATGGTGCCCGTACACACTCCTCTCCTCATCAATGATTGACCCAGGCCCTATCAGAGTGTCTCCCTGCCGTCTCGCTCACAGCCCACAGCAGCAGATAAGCTCAACCCGGGGTCATGAGAAACATCTGTGTGTTATAAAAAGGGTGGAGGCCTTCTGATCTAATGACAACGGCAAACCTGAATATTCTAGTTTTAAATGTTTAAAAATCTGAAATGAGTTATTGTCACTTTGTTAACTGACCTCATACACTATTGATGGTTGACATGTCTTATCAATGTCACAGCCACCTACTCTGAAGGAAAAGGGTCATTGCTCTTGTAAGTGTCAACAAAGTAAATGTAATTGAATACAAAAAATGTAAAAATACCATCTGGAAAACTGTAGGTGAAGGTTATGGAAAGAGCTAGGGATGAACAGTTTTGGAAAAAAAATCTAAATGGAATTTTTCTGACAAGCTTTGCGGTTGCAATTTGTCTTTGAATAATAGGATTTTGTTCAAAGTTTTGTTCATTTTATACGTGTCCAGAAAAATAGTCAAAAAGTCTGAAGTATGAACTGACAAATACAGATCTAAACTACAGGGGTAGCAGTTTTTATGCAGAATAACAGTCTTTGCGATTTGCTAATTGAGTCCATTCAAATTGCGATTTCGATTCAATTGCGATTAATCACGCATAATAATCCATAGCTATACGATCCATGAAAAGTAAAAAATGTCAGCCTAAAATTACATTGAGTACATTCTGAAACTATACCTGTCTTGTTTAACTATAGGGTTGTCATGTTATTATATACAAACCACAAGAGCCAAGCTAGCGCCTTTGGTTAGATCAGCCCCAGACAGTGTGGTGATGTGGACACATTAGATTCGATGTCTGGGTGACCGCCGGTTTGTATGCATGACTGTATGTGTGTGTGTACGTGCACGTGTGTGTGCTTGTGTGTCCACAGTGGTCCGGGAGGGAGAGTGTCGCGACCCCTCCACAGTCTTGCGTCTAAATCAGTGGTAATTAGCGGAGAGTTCACTGCGGGGTGCCTGCCAGTGAGAGACGCTGGAGGGAGTTATTGACTCCGTGTCCTCGGTTACAGCCCCTGCCCAGGAAAAAAACTGCTTTCTGCCTGCTCTTTCTCCACAACTACCACTCATTTATGACCCCAAGTCGGCTTTTACTGCTAAAAACCCAGTTTGTTTACGCTTGTTTGTATGTCCTCAGAGTGGAAAATGGAGAGGTTGTAAAAAAGTCCAGAATTGAGTTCATGTGGGTTTTTTATGGACCCCCCACGCTGGGTATTAATTGCCAAGAGAGGCGTGGCAGAAGAGGGAGAGAGGAGCGGGGATGGAGTAGTACCAAGGCTGCCATCAGTGAGATCATCCAAGACAAGTATGATAAGATACAAGTGTGCAAATTTGGAGAGATATAAAATTAAACTTTGTGGTTCCCTTTTACCTTCTTGACTTCACGAGAAACAAATATTCACAGGAATGCTAAATAAGAGCATTATTTATGGCGGTGTGCAGAGATATTTGAACACAGCAGCTGTCAGAGGTCGAGAAGGTGCGCGTTGTGAGTAGGCGGTTAAGAAGCGTGAAGGTGACACCCACGATGGCTTATGGGGCAGGGGGACACCGAGGGGACTATAGGGGGACGCTGCCAAAACGCATGTCCAGACAAGAGGCTCCACTTCAGTCCTGCTATTCTCACATGCTAATCTCTACTGCAAGTTTTACAGGCATGCCAAGGAAAACGGCGTCCTGGCTAGCACCCCAGCACCCTACTTATTATTGCCCCGCCCCTTTCTTGGCCTCCTTCCTTTCCTTTCTCACCGACCCCCACCCTGCCCAAGCTCAAGCAACCATCGACACACCAACCCTGCTAACGGACACACCGCTTGGGCTTGAGTATAGGCCGTGACCTTTGACCTCTCCGCGCTGCTCTCTAGCCCCTCCCTCTTTCCCACTGCGCAGTCTGAAAACTCTGTAGCTATGTGGGGGCCCCGTGGGTAACTCAAGTACCCATTCCGATGTGACAAATTGCAGTTGAGTTCGGGGATAACTCTCTCTCTCTCTCTCTCTGCCCCCCTCCCACACACACAAACACTAAACATGCCCCTTTGACAGATCTCGCAGGGCTGTGCAGCAGACAGCTTCCTGCTCCCCTTTCTCCTCTTTCAGCGTCGTACCCCCACCCTCTCCTGCCCACACCCTCTCACCCCCATGCATACTCCCTCACCACCACCCATCTCTCAGCGGGCCAGTCCCACAATGGGCGCTGAATGACTCAATTGTCTCTGATGAAGTGAAAGACAAGGCACTTCTCTTAATCCTAACACAGGATGAACTTACTCCAGCCGCCCTGATTCTATTAGGAGGAAGTTTATTATGATGTAAGTGGTCCTTGCTTACACGTGGAGGGTTTTATGATGTGATTATGTAAAAGATGCTAAGATGATAATATTTAATTGAAAAAAGATATATGGACAATGTGTGGTTTGTTTTAAAGTCAAGATTAGGTTTTCATAGCACATCTACTAACATTAACAATTGAGAGAACATAGAAATATCTGTTCCTGTTAGTTTAGGAACAGATATGCATTTCAGGAAGTGTTTTTAGAGGTCTAAACTACAGGTTTAGCAGGTTTTATACATAATACCTCACGGAGATAGGATCATTTGTTTTTGTTAACTAACTAGGGTTGAATGATTTTCAGAAAATGTAACTGCGATTTGTCAAGTATTTTAAAAAAAAAAAAAAAGTGCTTCTTTTCAATCTGCTAATTTCAAACATGTTCAGGAGCATTGATATCTGAGCAAGGAATAGCTCAACGAATTCTAATACACAGAATTAGCAAATAAAATAAGTAAACCTTTGTAATGGCAAGGTGAGTCAGTTGCTATGGAAATGTAAAAGATAAAAACATGCCCCTCATCAATTGTTCTTAGCTATTTTTCTCTTTCTTGTGCACCTTTCCAAAGTTCATGCCTGGCGTTGCCATGCAGGGCAGTGAGGCGCGTGTGACTGACTGCTGCGGCTCTCAGCTTTGGCATGTTATGAGCTGGAGTGTGTTAACCCAGATCCGCACTGACTGTCATCACAATGACAACAAGCCCGGGCCCTGCTCTGTGCATCACCACGAGAGAGAGAGAGGCCCCTGACAAAAGCAAGGGCACCATTGGGCTCACACATCCTCCTTGCATCATTGTGTTGTTACTAATTTAACATTTTAGGATCAAAGCAACTTAGTCCAAAACAGTCCTTATTGTTACTGCTGCAAGCATCCGATTCTCCTGAAATAAACCATTTTTTCAATCAAACATTAACGAAACGTCAATACAGACTATAGACAGGAAGAGGTGAAGTTGCCCTCATACATTTTTAGTGTGAATGACAGGAGAGAAAAACCGCTGGACTGTTTCTGCTTGTTTCTGGTCAGCTCCCAGCTCTTGCTCCTGGATCCAGCTCCATCTGATGTGTTCATCGCATGAGGCTGGGTGACTGGAGCGGTGGCCAGCACATGGCTTGTCCATTTTGTTTTGGATTTAGAGCAGAGAGCTTTGAAGCAATCAAACAAGCAGGGGCTGTGGTGTGCCAACGTGGCTCCAATGCACTGGACAGATGATGATGGGACTATAGCGGCCATTCACTGCAGACATCAGCTACGCAACAAACAGCTTGGCTTCGGAGTTAACATATGGAGGGAGGGTGCAGCTCCAGAGAATCCAGCCCATCTTTGGCCCATCTGTGGCTCCCTATCAAACGGACCATGTAGTTGTATGCATGCCGATTATACTTCTGACACACTTTTCAATAGGGCTGAACAATTTGGAAAAAATATTGAATATTGTGTTTTTTTAAATGTTTGTTTTTGGGTTTTTTTATGTAGCTTTCTGTAGTGTGGAGAGAGGGGTGGGGTGTGGGAGGGCTTTGTTTTGTTTTGTTTTGTTTTGTTTGTTTGTTTTTTTACGTAAAATTTCAAAATTGGTGAAGAAAAAAAATATCTATCTATATCTTGCAATTTATGTTTAAGTAATAAATTTCAGTTCAAACTCACATTTTATACACATCCAGGAGAGCTGACAAAAAAGCTGAAACATGAACTAATATATAAGAATCCCATGCATTTCAGAATATGTATGTATCTAACTACAGGCACAAGATTTTTCTATAAAAAAGACCAGCTATTTTGTTCTTTACATTAGTGTTGAATATTTTTTTTTCTGTTAAATTGTGGTTGCAACTTTTATGTTTATTTACATTTTAAACACATCCAGAGGACAAACAACTGAAACTAATACCAGAATTACATTTCAGAACAGTTTGTACACATCTAAACTATGCAAGCAGTTCTTTATGCAGAATAAAACAGAATACTTTGTTGTTTGTAGCATAAATAATGGTACTTCAAAAATTGCAGCCTTTGGAATGTTTTTTTTACATTGTGTCCATGTAAATTGTGGTTTCGATTGTGATGAATCTTGTCACCTTACTTTCTTCCATGCACCTCCACACCTGAACAAGTGTGCTCACCCACTTTTGCAGGCGCTCTTTGGTGGACAAGCCCAGCAGCTCCTCTGGGACAGTGCACAGAGATGGGATTGACAGCTTGCAGATTACACCAATCAGACTGTTACTATAAAGAGCTTTATTTAAGGCTCAAATGATCAAGGCTAGTAAGACAAACCGGCTCAGAGCTCTGCAAGGAAACTGCACCAGGCTTAAGTGATTAGTCTATCTGCAGTGATGACATGTTTATCCCTTTAAAAACAAAAGCTAAACATATTGTCTTAATCTGTTTTCACATGTTAACTTCAGGGGCAGAAGTTAACGCTCACAAAAACTACACTACTGATTTATCACACAGGTTATTTGATATCAATCTATGAGAAAACAATCATTTGTATGCACAAGTGTAAATTTAACAAAGAATTTGGTTTAAAAAGGTGCCCATAAACTAGGGTAACACTAGCAATTGCATAAGAGACCATCATGATTGCTTTGGTTCTGCTCTTGCTCATTTTATGAGTAAATATTAAAGAAAAAACACCCCACCTGCTCAGATTGCCAGAGGCGTTTTGCAACCAGGAAAATAAAAGTGGGATGTGGAAAGGCCTGGGGTTTTTGTGCCCTGGGGCAGGAGTGTCCACTGGGCCCACATCTCCTCCTAAGCCAAGACCACTGGGGGTTTCCACTGGCCCCCACAGCAACGTGTGCCTGCTCCCAAAGCTCGCCTCCTCACCTGCTTAAGCCTTTACCAAGCACAGACATGTAAACCTCACAGCTTTTCTTACAGAAAAACTCCAACTGACAATGGTTCTAAGTAGAATCATCAGTTACTACCAACTCACAAAGAATTATTATAAAAAATATGTCTGATATTCTGATATAATGTGTTAAGATGCAGGTCATTGGAAGTGGTCTGTGGTTGAAAATGGGTCATTTCTCCAGACTTTTATCAGGTGTGTCCTGGAAGTGAGCTGGGCTGCCTTAAACACAGGTTCAAGTGAAAAGTATAGCCTTGCTTTGACACTGTTTACTTTGCAGGTGTGGACAAAGTACTGTTCAAACACCAGCTGACTGACCGGAAAGTTTGGAGGGATTGCACAAGAAGAATGCAATACACAACAGAGGAAATATACCCTGTAGTTCATTCACAATTAAAAACTATGGAGAGCACACATTAAAGGTGGACATATGGACATTGTTCTCCAAAGAAATAAATGGGAGACCAGAAACTTCTCCAGGAGCCTGCAGTGTGTGACTTGTCGCCCTCCCCCCTCACTGTCCCTTTCTCAGTGCCATTAGGAGTGTATCTTGGCTGCTCTATAAATAGTGGTGTAGGGTGAGGGCCAGCAGGAGCTGGCTAGTCTTCCATCAGAGCGCTAATGAACAGGCACTCTGGCACCTTTAGCATCCTGCTCGGAGGCAGAATGCCTCTGCTTTCAGGTCCCTGCCACTTCACACACGTGTGTTTGTGGCTCTTCCATCTCGCTGACACCTCCTTTTGCTGGCGTTTCTTTGACTCTGACACAAATATAACCTGGACTGTGATGAGCTTTCATAAGCCTCCACATTCACGGGCTGGAGGAGAGGGAGCCATGCAAGCACTGAGGATTCTGGGTAAGGGAAATAAAATGTGCATCGTAGTCACTTTCCAAACTTGTTATGGCAAAGTATTTACAATGTTAGATGACTGTAAGAGCAACTATGTCCACATAAAATGAATAAAACAATAATACCAGAACTTGAGGAAGATTCCCAGCCCAGCAGAAGTAAACCGGAGCACTTCCTGGGTAAAGATCAGGTTGGACCACAGTGGCCTTCTGCAGCCCAGTGCAGGTGAATGTGCCGAGCCTAACACTGAGCAAGGGCAGAGGGCGGAGAGAGGCCCCTGCTCTGCTCTCTCACCTTCACGAGGAGGAAACTGGGTGAGAGGGGCGAGGAGAGAGGGGCGAGGGGCGTGTAGAGAGGAGTTAAAAAGGTGAAGGCGGCTGCTGAGGTTTGCAGAGTAGAGAGAGAGAGAGCGCCCACGTCTCTGCTCCTCCACGCTGTATTTGGTATTGTGCTGGAGGAGAGCTGATTGCTGCCCTTGATGTTGGGTGTCTGGTTTTGTTCTGAGAGTTCACTATGAATTAGTTAAATGGTAGACTGAATATAAGAAAACTCTGAAACATGCCTCAGAGGGAGAGAATGTGTACTCTTTGGCTTCACAAAGACTTCCGATATTTCCGCGCCAACGCTTCACACTATCACACAGTTCCACCTACACATCGTCATCAATCAGAGAGCATTATGTCGAAGCATCACAAACACACCAACAGGCAATTAATGTGCACAAAAGCTTCATAGGAACCAACAAACACTGAGCTTGCTCCACTTCTCTTTCTGACTTCACCACAGCACCTTGAAGCTGCGCAGACTCCATATTCATGAGGTCGACTCCCTGAGCATCGCTAAAGCCCACGAATTTAAGGCTTTCACTCCCATCTCAAATATGGTTTCAGGTTATGTATTTAGCCCCCAAACAGGAGGCTAATTCACCTGTTCTATTTTGGGTTTAATTAGCTTTAATCTAAATTATTATGCTTGTTACAAAACATGTTATTTACTATGATAATGTGAGTGAAGGAGGGGTGAAAATTCCCACACAAGCAATTACATGCACAGTGGCTCAGTGGGGTACTGCCGCTTTGCCACGACGCCTTAATGAATAAATAAGTAATAAGGGCTTGGTTACACGAGCTCATTAAAATGTGGAAATGCTTCCGTGACAATAAGACCTGCGGAGGGTCAGGTGTGGTCCAGGACAGAGCGGGTGGCTAATGTGCCCCCCTCCTCAATCTCCTGTCTCCCTCACCCAGCCTTCACCTCCAGAGCACCCAAGAGCACCCTGAACCCTGCCTCACCTTATAGGGCTCTACCCCAGCACATACAAACAGGCGCGCACGAGCTAGCAGTGCACGCACTTCTCTCACGATTAATTAGCACGTAGCTCAATCATGTGCTGATGGGTCCATAAGAGAGCCCCCTCCCTTCTGCCTGCAACACAAACAGCCGCACACATGCCAATTATTGATGAATCTTTAATATGCCGTTTTACAAAGTCTCCATCTCATTTCCGACAACTGAGCGGGTGATTATCCACGTGTGCTATAGAAACCAGAATCTTCCATACTATACAAAAAGTCTTAAACACAAATATGCAAAGTGTGGATATAATGTATTTTAGCATTTACAGAAAGTGTCCAGAGCCAGTTGAAAAAGCACTTTTTTCTTTGGCTCAACCTGCCTCACATCTTTGCGAGTCTGTGCTAGTGTATAAAACCCCCGGACAAAAATCCCACGCCGTGATAACATGTCAATAATGAGCTGAGGCCATCTATTGATCAGCTTAATTTTGCATCTATTAGCTGGGGAACGGCTTGCTCCGGGGGCGAGGAGAGCCAGGCGCTAACACGCACCGACAGGCTGGATGGAGATCATTACAACTGATGTTCACACACACGCTGTGATTGACATGGAGATAAGGCAGGAGAGAGAGCGCTTCGCACGCCTCCCTGCGCACTAAGCTAATGATACACCAAACGTGTGCTGCTGTGTGTACGGCTGTGCGGGCATGAACGCGCCCGAGACAGCGTCTATCTAGAAAGAGAGCTGGAGCGGGGTAAAAAGAGAAAAAAGAGGAGAAGAAAAGCAGACCGTACGCCTTTGCTAATTGGCTCAGTCAGACAGGGAAGCTCATAAAAGGCAAGAAAGTATTTAGTGGAGCACCTCAGCTTTCTGGATGGCCTTATCAAGCCTGTGCCATTTAAATGCAGCTGACAACAACACAGAGGAGCCCGGCTTTGACCCACGATGCATGGTTTCATCTGATAATTCCTTCATTTAAGAACTGCATTTGCATACAAAACTTAGCGTGGGCGTTCATTAGAAGATGCCTCCATGATTGTAAGCTTCACTCGCCCTGTGCCAACAACACACCAGCAAAAAGAGCAGAAAAGAGAGCAAAAAGCAGGTCTTTCTCCAGCTTTGATCGACTGCCTTTTTTCTACTATTTGGAGCCGAGAAACTAAAGATGGATCCATGCAAAGAGGGCACGCAGGAAGCTACGTGGTGCGCTTGCCCTTTGCTCCTCCTCGCTCACCTATCTGCCATCACCACAGGTTGGCCTGGCATTGATGCAACCGGCTGCAATACAAGATGCTGTGGGAGAATGAGAGAACCACTACTGATTTTACTACATAGAAATATACTTGTTAGCACCATCTGTATGTTGAGGACTAAAAGGGGGGGGGGGGCTGTTGTGAGTCTACAGTACAACCCAGGTCAGAGGCACACACACCTAAACCACCAAATGTGTGTTTTTGTCAGCTGAGGGATGCAGAGGAGGGAACGAGGGAGCAGCAAGGAGGAAGGGAGGGAGGGATAGAGAGGTGAGCGAGTGAGAGGGGGAGGAGGAAAAAAAGCCCTCAGCCAAGCCATCAAGTTGAACATTGAACTTCACAGTAGTAGCTGCCTTTCTATGCCTCTCCTTTTGATGTTACCTCCAAAGCAAAGGATCAAAGGCTTGGAGTGTGGCGTGGGGAAGTCCCAAGCTCTTAGCCTGCCAGCCGGTGATATATGCAAAAGTCTACGCCAAAAGAGAGAGAGTGGGTCAAAAACCAGGAAAGAGGGAGAGAGAGAGAGAGAGGGATGGTAAGCTCGAATGGAATGTGGCTAAATAGCTTTGTGTGTAATGAACGACAAGAGGATGATGCAATGTGTCAGTGAGGCTTGATCGTTTGCATACGGCTCGTGAGAGGGAAACTACAAAAATGGCCGCCCATTGTCAAACAGAAGTGAAAGTGAAAACACATGACTGAAACGTCCTATAAACTGGCACTATACAATATCTTTTAAGTACAGTGACATACTGCATTCACAAAAATCAAGCTAGTTTTTATATTAATGTATATTTAGTAAATTACTAGCTAAATAATTGCAGTGATTTAGCATTTGCAACATTATCATATTGGTCGTTATGTGTTATCTTTGATTGATGGCTGATTCTAACAATACCATTGATCATAATGATAATGATATTTGATTGTATTTTAATGTAATGCTAGTTTAACATATTTTAATAGTAAGTAGAGATCTAGAAAGTACAAATCCTATTTTTTGTAGGTTTGCCATAAACTTAGCAGCATGGCAGTAGTTTTTGTTGCCATCACACATTTCCCCCTCTCCCCCCACCTCCAGCCCCCTCCTTCACCTCACGCCAAGCCAGCGCTCTACAACATCAAGGGCTTTCGCATCTTTGTCGTCTATATACACAGTGGCCCGTTAAAGTGAGTACTACAGTAAACACGCGTGCCACACTTGAAATTCTGCCCGTCCCTCCATGCGCCCGGCATCATAAACAAACACTGGACATTCACACATGCTGTAGGCTCAGCTGGGCCAAAATGCGGAGCGGAGGTGTGCTAAAATTGACAAATATCTATGAGACAAAAACACACACACACACACACACACACCCTCTCCCCAAGGCTCTGGGATTAAGAGGTCCAGCTGGCTGACAGCAAGCTCTTCCTTCCCACGTATCCCGTCGATCTGCTCCCCACCCCACCCCAGCTCCACTTCCACAGCCCCTCCCACCTCTCCAGTGTGCACCCAGCGCTGCCAGCCTGCCCAGTGGAGTCTGCGGAGAGGATGCCAAGAGGACACACCTGTATTTGACATGGACTGGCCCAGAGCGACTAGAGCTGCAAAACATTAACAGTAGAGGTGCGGATTGCAAACAGACTATTATTGAGTGTCAGAATAAAGTTACACCTGCAATGACGAAATAATGTTGACCAATATCCATATTCATTTATCAGTATTTGAATTTTGAAATTTGTTTACATTAGTTTTGTGATGGTCATTTGTCCCACCAGTGTAATTGATATTTGTTTTGGATATTGATTTAACATTAACTGAAATATCGTGATGTCATATCGCCAAAAGTTCTCACAATAATATCGTGGGCTGTCACAATATATTGAATTATAAGCTTCTTTGCTTAAATGTTGGACAGCTAAAAAATGGAGGAAGCTACATAAACTGTGATCTTTTGTTCTATGTCAATGCAGAAGAAATAACTGTTATAAAGAACTTTTTTATCTTTATTTTTTGGACTATGACACTAATATAATAGCTCCAAAGGCTTGTCAAGGCATTTTAAAAGGAAAAAGTAGCATTTCTTCAATTCTGTTTGCATCTCCACGCAATAATAACATATTGTATCGTACCATGCGTTACATCCCTAGTTTTGGATAAAGTAAAAGTCATACTGGAATTTTTGTTGAAGACCCTGACTGTGATTCTGTCATAAATAAGTAAAAAGTAAAACTCAACCAAGTTAAAATTTTACACTGAAAACATAGAAGTCTCTAGAACTTTTGCGCAAGACCACCCCAAACACCCCAACCACCCCCCCCACACCCCATCCCTCACCCCACTCCTGAGCAGCTGCCAGGTCACTTTACCAACGTCTGCAAGAAAATATGCACCCGGGTGTTGTTGGAGTGTTATATCATTTTGTCGACAGAGAAGTATGCGCAGGAATAGAAGCGTGGCGTTGCAACATGCGCGTTGGCTAAAAGTATAGATTATATGGGAATAGGCTGAGCACATGCCTAGAATGTGTCACCACTGAGAACCTGGACAATGGTAAGGAGGTAATTATAACTAGCCTTGTCTAAAGCAGGCACATAGTATAGAGGTTTTGTTGGTTCGCTATAGATAGAATTTTAGCAAATAAAAATTTAGGGTAATAAGAATGAAACAGAAGACTTCAACCAGTCATGGGGGTGGTAACATATTCCAGAAATATGGGAATACCACTGACAGTGTCTGGTTTGTTGACAGTAAGAATTAATTTATATTCACTTAGGTCAGCACGGAATTTGAACCTTCAACCTCATTGCGTAATACTCTACCATCATACATTAGACACAAGAAAGGAAAAAGAAAACTGTGAAATATTCACATATGTACGTTCTACATTCTCCACAATGACCATCCCAATGGATTTTCAGTCAGTATTTTGGTCTACTACTTACACTGGCAGAAAGGTCCAGGCCAAGGAAGGGAAATATAAATTCCCACTTGTTACCTCGAGCCAGGAGTGAGTGACAAGCGTAATGTTGAGAAAAGATGGAAGGGCATGATTTGGGTGAAATTTGGTGAAAAACAAGGGCAGAAGGCACCATCTGATTTAGGCTGTGATCATGACCAGAGGAGGTTAAAGCCAGGCTTGGGGGCTGCCTCACCCCAATGAAATCTAATGAGAACCCAGTGAAATCTTTGCTGCTATTGGCCATGATATCGCCAACATGGACACAACCTCACTGCATATTGGACACGGAGCAAAAAGTAGGATGGAAAAGGTAAAAAAAAAGAAAGACAAAGGGCGGGGGTGTTAGGTGGAGAATAAGAATCAGGGAGTGAGAAATTGAGAAGCGAGAGAGCACCAGAAAGAAGAGAAGGGAAAAAAACTCCCAATGATGACACGTAAGTGCAAAGCGCGATTAAGGATTTACTTTCAAAAGGACTCCCATTGATCTTTTTTGATAGACCTGCGATAAATCAAACCGGATTGACTCGCATGAGAACCAGGCCTAATCCTTTAGTCAGATCCAGGAGAACTCCAACCAAACCAGCTGTTAATTTAGGCTTTACAAGATAAAGCGGGAGAGATCCAACCTGATGTACCCTAGGGCAGGGGCTTACATCATCTCTGTAAAGCAATCAACTTATTGCCAGTTTGGAGAGGTAATCAGAGCGCATGGTGAGAGAGGAGGGAAGGCTGAGGGGGTGAGAGAGAAAACAGCAAGAATGTGTGGAGAGAGACGAGACCACTTGGAATGAGGAAACATACTGTGCATGCTGAGCAGACAGGCCCGCACCTCACTTTATATTACATTACATACAATAAAGAGGGCTGTGATGACAAGGGCCACAGGCATTGGCAATATATAAACAAACCAGTCATTCTGTAATATGCTTGTTGCTGCTGGGTTTAGTTTATTCATAAAGGTGTTTTATATTAAGGAATAACTATTAAACTCTATTTCTCTTACTTTAAGATACTATTAACCACAGGAAGTAAACTAAATTCCTTAATGAAAGTATATATTTACTCAAGAAAACATTGTAGAGTTGTAGAGATGAATTTACTTTCCTGGAGTACATTCAATTATCAATTATTCAAATCTGGGTATTTTCCACCTAAGTATTGTGCCCATGTTGTGGTCCGTGCTAAGCTGACAGCAGAGCAGAGCCCCCCAACTGCCCCCTCCTTCTGTGCCTGCCCCACACACCACCCTGTAATTTCCCTGCGGGCTGGTCCAGGCCTCGTCCCCATCCCCAGTGGCCAGTGCCACCTCAGCCCTGTCCTGCCAGCGGCGTCGTGGCTGCTCCTGTCTCCAGCATAGTAATTAAAATGGTTATTTTTGTTTAGGCCAACAAGAGGGATTTTTCTGAGCGCAGGGCGGAAGTATTGCAAGAGAAGCCGCACTGAGTAAATGATGTCTTTTTAAGTAGTAAAGTCTGTGCTGTTTCTGTGGGTGAATAGAAAGGGCAGACCAGGTAGTATGGGTTTCTCCTCCTGTGTGACACTGTGGTGGACTAGCCCTGCTTACTCATTAGTACCATCTCCATTGTCTTTAATGTCCTGTTTACAACCAAAACAACCAGATCAGCACTAAATCCAATAACAGTCTGTGCAGGGCCCTTCACAGTAGACCAGCAGACACAGGCCTTGTAATCTCTGGACACTGTCCAAGTGAAAAGCAAACCAAGATCATCTAAACAAAGCCACACAGAAACTGGAGCTAAAACAGCAGCTCAAATACACAGCCTATGTTACACTGGCTGCACACAGGGATCACTCCGACCTCTGCATCACCAAATTGACTAAGGCTTCATAAATTGGGCTTTGACACAGTTTCTTCATGTGTCACTGTACGAGCACAAACACGGGAGGCATCCATGTAAAAGACACTGTCACTTAAGCTTGGCTCACTATGCTATCTTTAGCAGCTGGGCTAAACAGTTAACACTGCACCACCACCCCTTCTCATCGCCCTGACCAGACTAACCCAACTTCAAATAAGACAGCCTGCTCTGGCCATGGCTACCACAAGGTCACACGTTTAATTACACAGAAAGTGGTAATCTCAGCAGACAGATGGTTAGCAGGCCGTGTCTCAATTACTTTATGCCCAATTGAATAATTTCTGATGTTATTTGCTTAATTCTGACAAACAAACACTGGATTTGTGCTCAAATTGGGGCGCGGGAGGTTTTAAAAGGTCGGGGACACTGAGTCTTGTCTTTTGTAATTGTTCCGATCAAAAAGGCGTGAAGAACACAAGCACATGACTGTTAACATTTGGACGACCGCGAGGTTTAATGCAGCAGTGATCAGTGCCAGTAAAAACAACACCCTCACTCTTCTCCAAACTGGTACAGAACATTGGCTCTATGTGGGAACAGCCAGCTCCCGGCAGCCCAGTGGAGGAAACCACATGACATGGCCAATTTAGAACCTGAAGAAAGTGTCTGTCTCCCAAAGAAAGACTTCTCCTGGTTGTTTGCTGCAGTAAAGGAACTAGTTTGTCAGTGAGTAGCATCCTGGCTGGCTTGACTTCTTTTGCTTGAATGGCAAGTGTAAGTTCTCATCTCAGCATCCGCCCTCGCCAATGCCTCATTTTTCTTTCCAGTGGCTTCTGTGAACAATTAGAGGTCGACTTTCCCGGCGTTCTAGACCACAGCATCTCAATCTCCGACCAGAAAATTCTGACAGTAAAGCTAAATG
This sequence comes from Taenioides sp. WSHXM2023, assembly GCA_029959045.1. Lineage (NCBI taxonomy): Eukaryota > Metazoa > Chordata > Actinopteri > Gobiiformes > Gobiidae > Taenioides > Taenioides sp. WSHXM2023. Next base: position 11,977,525 of record CM057104.1, on the reverse strand, counting down.
TCCAACAGTGTCTGTCCTCTTTATGCTCAAAGATGACTCCAGTGACTTACTCACTGCTGGCAGGTTTGACCGAATGTTTCACATGATAGTGAAACCAAATGATATTAAATTAACTGCTGTCTACTGTTGTTAGCATCAAGAAAAAACTTTTGTTGCGGGACATTTCTTGGACCAAAAGGTGGTTCCTAACAAAATATGCTTTGGCTTGGTTATATAGTCCCTGAGGCAATTGGTTGATGAGGACCTTCAATTCCATTCCCCTATGTCTATTTAAGTGTCGTATTACACTCCAATGCTCTGTTATTGTTGGGAAGCCTTATATAAGCTATTTGTGTAAATCCACAACTTGATTCAGCTTGTTGGACATCAAAACAACCTCCTCCATGAAGTACATGACAGTTGTAGCCAGCAACATTTGTCCTACTGGTGACTGTAATTAGACTGGCAGATCTCCACTAACTGGGAACAGTTGTGTGGAGAGGCACGTCCACTGGTGTAAAATGATCCGGGAGCATATAGAAAACTTCCACACGTTTTTCTCTCTCTGTCAGAGAAAGGAATTCCAGTGGCCTATAGACAGCAGTTGTTCTCCCACGAGGCTGAAGGCTGCATCTGGGAAGAAGGAGAAGTGAACGGGAGAACAGGAGATGATGACTGCATACTATATTGACAGAGCTGGAGATTTTGAAACTGAAACGATTGAAAGTCATCCCAAAGCAGCAAAAGAGAGAGACAGGCTTGGAGGCCTCGCAGAAATAACTCCAGAATACAAGTATATAGAAAACAGGGAGGTTTCCTGTCCCACTGCTGCTGTGCAAGTGCAACTGGGGAGGACCACTGCACTGTGTCCTTCAGCACTGGGAGTTTCAGTCAGCCTGACATGGCCATAGAGGTTTATAAGAAGAATGTACTGCATAATTATACTTTTACACAATCATTAAAAGCACTACATAAAACTGCTGAAAAGGCTGAGTTCCAAATAATTGTGAAGTTTTGACCTAATTTTGGGAAGATGTCATTTGAAGAATATGTTTACAAATTTCCCATCCCTTTAAACCACCATTTCCCAAAGCATTATAATACTAGCCCAGTGATATCCATGGGTTTCAGCTTCTTGTTATATGTAATGTTTTCCCCATTCAAAAGTTATATTTTAATTTAAACTGTTAATGTTTTAATTATTAATCACTACCACAACTGTCCCAAATATTCTGAAACCCACGGATAACCCCAAATAAACCTTGTATTTCAATCACACACGTATAGTATAGTCACTAATTGTGATTTCTGACTATAATAAAACGAGAAAATGTTCCACATCTTGGGGTAGTACATCAGAGCAGACATCTTTGAATAGTCTTGTATACATGTACCAGCTCTTATCCATAGCACCCATAGCCTTGAGTCCTTTCTTTCCACTCAGCAGTAGTGACCCTAAGCTGGGCCTGTGTCCCTAAGGCCCACACTTGACCATGGGCCCTGCGCTCTCTCTCTCTCCCCACCCAGCTGCTGCTCCAACATGCAGGATCCACAACGCCGGCACCTGTCACTGACAAGCCTCAGCATTCACACCGACTTTGGTTTCCTGAGGCCTGCTCCCTGCCAGTCAGGTGACAAATACTAACACACACTTAGTGCACAAACACACATGCACACCAGCGGGCCAAATCGAGTCAACCAAGAGGCTCTTAAGAATGATCCCAGACACTTGAACAATCCGGCATCATACAGTAGTGAGAGAGAGAGAGACGTCTGATAGCAGCTCTGATTCAGGCTCTGGTTTAGAACTTCCCTCTCCTCCTCTCACAACCCCAACCACGCGCTAACCACTGTTTTTGCATACCACCGCGCTTGTGTAACCGTTGAGTGGTTTTGCTCCAACGAGACAAAGGCGGTGTAACAGACTAAGCAAAGAGGCAAGCCATCTAACGTCAAAGCTAAGAGTTGCTAAACACAAATACAAGATACACACACAGACACTCGCGGCATTGAGTAACAGTTGTGCGTTTTATGACAACAGACGGAGAGAAAATAGGGTGAAATTGCCAGTTGTCGAGACAAACATGGCGGGTGTCAAATGCTAAGACTTCTCCATGAGGGCTGTCGCTGTCCTGAGCAGACTTGGTGCTCAAAGTAAACATCACCATCCACAATGTAATTTTAACTTCGCTAAAAGTTCTCTGAGTTCAGCCAGAGTGACAAGTCAAGTTGGGTCAACACATGAATAAGCCTAAGCCTGTGTAGTATGGACCAAATGAATAAATCGGATTCACTGATAAATGGCATATAAATAGAGAACAGAGTGTCTACAAAATGTGCTTATTTATCAAACAAATGTGATTTCAGTTGGACCAGTGCAGAGAACATGATACTGCAAACTGACCAATGACGCTATACAAAAAATACATTAAGCAATCCTACCGATAACAACACTTGATTTAGTGTTGTTATCAGTAGTAAATTTAGTTTATGAATGTGTAATATTGAAATCACATTCTTTTTAACTTTCTGTTTTTTTGCAATTTTTTTGCTACAGTGAGGTTCGTATGAACAAGGGGTGAACAATATGTCAAAAAGTTCATATTACTTTTTTTTTTTTGCCTAGATTACATTTACAATTTTATCACGATTCATGTAAAGCTTATTGCTGCTTCTGAGAGTTCCCACTTCACTGTGATTGGTTGAAACCATCTGTCAATCAACCAGAGCACTAACCAATAGAAAAAACAGTTGGGAAAAGTGTCTGTGTTTGAGCAGATAGCTGAATTAAACAGAGAATTACTGAATCACGATATGCCAATGTCACCAACATCCTAAATAAGATCATGATTTGACTTTAAAACCATATCGCCCACCCCTAGTATGAATACATCTCTAACACTGGGTTATTGTGGCCACAACTGCTACAAGTTCTAAAAAAAAATCTTTCTTTAACTTGGGGGAAGTGTGGAGATGACAAACCTGAGTAGTTTTTAGGACAGTTGCAGTCATGGCGCCCAGCAGACCACAGCCATGTTTCCATAGCTCATTTGCACAGCCACCCTGCTCCCCCGAGCTCACTGCATCTTTTTGTCATTCCCCTGTCTAAGGTCCATTTGTTTTGCTCACTGGGATGGGTCAGGAGAGAGGCAAGGTCTGTACAAACTGCTCTACAAGCAAAGTACGTCTTCACGGGCAAGCCAAAAAGACAAAACCAACATGCATCTACTCTCCCGCCTGACTAATGTGGCCTGACACTCGTACATCACCCGCAAATTGGCCAAATGAATTAACCACGGCCCCTGCTTAGCTTTACGGGCTTTAAATGGATTTTCTCCTCTCCAGGTCTGTCCAATAATTGCATTTATCCATCTTGTTGAAGCCAGGTTTACACACTCGCAAAGATCATGCCAATCCCCCGGATACATTTTCCGCTCCAGTGGCGGGAGCAGCAGAGATTTGTCATCGGATCATAACAGCTAATTCAAACAACAATTAACTTGACGCGGCCGTATGGTGATGCTGGGAGAGTCTTGACAGGCGGACAGACCAATGAGGTGGCGCCTATCTCCTCATCAGTCAGGGTAACACTTCTCACAGTGGGCTAAATTGGGCGATGTAACAGTTTGTATCTATCTTCCGAGCCTGCAGGTTAAAGCAACAAACGGCCACAGTTGGAGCGTTGACTTTTTATTGTTCTGACAGAGAAAGAGGCGGGCGAGTCAGGGTGAAAGCATGGCTGTGAACTCCGGCATCAGCAGGGGTCATCTCCACACTTGTGAATGTTTGAACAGAAGTGCATTAGACACTGGGGGGGCTTGAAGGACAATTCAGCTATGTAAACATGCAGAGACTTCCTTCCTCGGCTGAGCTGAGATGGGCCACTGTTTAAACCGCACACACAGCATTCCACTGTCCAGCTGCCGCATCCTCTGGCCATAAGAGCAGGAGAGATACAGGAGTCAGGGGCCAGGGTCATCACACACTCAAAAGGCTTTTATGGACCATCCACAAGCAACACTGAGAACTAACTCATACACCATTTCTTAACTAGCAATTCAAATGAAAATGTGTAAAGGTTTATTATGTTCAATTACACCCTACTATTACACATTATCTAGTCACAAAAGGTCAAAGACATCAAGTATAGTGTTAGGAAGGACATCTGGTCAAAAGCCACACCAAATTATTACAGGTTTTTGTGCCCTGTTGGTAGATGGAAAAAACAAAAATACATTTATTTGGGAATTCTGACAGTATTTTAATAATGCATGGCAAGGAATGTGCTAAAATGTGTGGTTGAGTTTAAAGCCTAGCACTAAATGTGAATGGACCATAAAATTAACCACAAAAGGGAAGAACTATCGCTTTATACTCTTGCTTCGGAGAAATACATTAGACTTTTTGTTTCTTCATTTTTAATAGTTTTAGACAATGTAATGTTTAAAATAGCAATTGCGATATCATGACATTTTCTACATATCTCCCATCTCTACAATAAGGCCCCACTAAAAATGGTAATAGCGAGTATGTCTTTAGAAAGAAAGGCCTCTTCCTAAAATCTCAACCCCCTCAAATGACAATTCACTGCATTTATCTTTATTGACACATGAAATATGCAAAGTGTGGTGAGCCATAAAGATAAAGGGGGCAATAAAGAAGAGATTAAACATGTCCTGGTTCTAAAGGGCAGAGTGACGTGCATCACATGACGACACCCACACTCAGCTTAACTTTCACAATGACCAGACACGTTTCAGCCACCTTTGCTTGGACTAATCTGCGCTCACCAAAAAGTTGGAAATACTCAGTCGACAAAACAATCGCACACTTTTCTTCATAATACTGATTTGAGACTATGTTCATTCATTTCGCTTTTTCCATTTGCAATGTTTCACCAAATCCCAAACTGAGACTACAATCGAGCAAGCCCACTTTTTAGGGAACTAGATTGCATTGTTTTCCAACACAAGAGCATCATCCTGTTCTCTCTACCAGTTCATTTGGATCAACTATGTGTCTCCGTGTCTGTCTGTCCCATTGGCCTGGATGGTGAAGGCCGCTCATTTCACCTCAGGACTGTTGTCCAAACAAGACCCACCATTGGTTGTGACCCCTCGGGGAGGAAAAGCCAATTGACAATTCACTCAGAGCTGCGAGTCAATTTGTTCACTTTTGGAATTGACCCTGAACATGGCTGACACGAAGGCCCCTTACTCGAGCCAGGCTGCTGTGATGCCGTTAGTAACATGCCAAACAATGTGCGCACATGTTTGTAGAGCACAAATCCAAAGCTTATTGCAAATGGAAAATGAAAACGAATTTTGAACACACTGTCATTATTAACACTCTATTCACCACTACCTGCACAATGGCAGACAATTGGATCGGCACTGCCAGGCCATGTGGGGATGTGACAATCTGTCCACATGAAATGTTATCTAGTGCTGTACACACGCCGACAGCTGTCTCTTAACAAGAAGCGCATTATGATTGTGAGTAAATAGGTTTTTAACAGCTGGTTAAAGAGCTAACATGGGAATTTACTTAATCTGTTTTGGCACTGGAATTGGTTCATCAACAGAAAAAAAACAAGAACTCAAATCTGACGCAGGGCTAAAGGAGGTTACATTTTATTAGCCTTGTGCATTTTCTAAGTAATCTCGCCAACATTTCTAAATCCGAGCTTAAGCCGTAGATTAGTAGATGAATTTGTTTCTGCCTCCCTTCACCTTTCGCGGGCAGTTATGATTCCAGCACCTTTAAGACGAACAGGCATACCATCACCTCATTATCGCTAAGGCTTCTTCTACGCATCCGCTCCTCGTGGCTTATCTGGCTACAATTAAAAGTTTAATTAGCAGATCAAAAATACACAGACTGGAGTTTTATTGCCGTAAACTCTAAGCATTATGTGTTTAGCGCATACAAAGTGTTCGTATTGGACCCCATTTCTCCAAAGATTATCTACGTCTCCCTTGACTACATTAAGATAGGAAAAGAAAACAGGGCTGCCGAAAAACCGCATAATATACTGGACGTGTTGGCGGTAATACAATTCATGTATAATAACAATGGAAAGTGCTGGATGTATGCTAAAATTGAGCTATATTGTCATGGCTGATGTTGCATTGTTGCGTTAGCTAAAATTAGCATTTATGTAGCATATAGTAAGAATGACGGCTTTATCCTAACCTTAAAAAGCCATACCCAGGTGTTCACCGCACGCTAGCATCACTACTCATTATTTCCCCCAACATGATCATTAAGTGCTATGATGGCAGTGAGCTATAAGGGAAAAAAGAAAAAGATACACTCCAGCACTCCATATCAGTTGTTTAGAGGGGGGTCTTAACAAAAAGCATGTCAGCGCTGGTGAACTTTGACCCTTCCCAAACGCGCTCTGCAATCCAAACAGACCCAGGATTCCTTCCTCTAGCGTCACTCGCACCCTGAGCATTTAAGGGCACATATTTCTGATGACGAGCAGGGTGGGAGGCACGGCTTGGAACGTGACCAGAGTATATAGGTTGAACATGGAGGGGAGGGGGCGAACAACCACACGCAAGAAACTTTCTCCCATTTTTTTTTTTTTTTTTTACAGGAAGATAAATGTGAAGCCTTGGGGCACTATTGTTTGGACATCTAACCAGGAACTGTGGCTGCTCTCATTGCCCTGGCATTAACAGCAATTATGCGCTCTATTCAGACAGCTTTTGTGTGTCCGACCCTAGGCCCCCTCTCCACTGGGCCTCCCCAACCCTTACCCCAGCCACTCCACGCACAGTTCCCGCTTCTCTCTCTTGCTCCTTCTCTCTCTATCTCTCTCCCCCCTCCTTCCCTCTCACACGACTACCGCTGAACTCTATTGGGCTACTGCAGCTCTCAGCTCCCATTATGAATGAACTTAGAGAAATATGCAGATTCACACAAGGGGGAAAAGAGGAAGTGTACATGCCACAAGTATTTATGGTGATACCTCAGCAGGCCTATTAATGTTTCCTACTGAGCATGGGGGTATTCACTTTTCCAAAATACAGTCATTTTGAAATTACAAGGTATTTTGAAGGTAACTGGTCAATCAATTTCAGCTGGTAAATCTCAATTTTTCTGTCTTATCTGTACAGAGGGTTCAAAAACTACCAGCATTTCTCAAAACTGTCTTTCAATTTATTTTGCTGTCATAATTTTCTAGATCAAACAGGAGTCAAATGTATAAGTATTTCATTTTCTACACAAAGGCATGTGACATAAGCTTTCTTCTCCAAACATTTTGATGCAATCATTTCAGTTACATGTTGGAGCTTCCTCATGGCCCTGCAGCACAGTGAGGCTATATCTAACAGATGACAAAAGTTGCATTCCAGATGTACAGTGCTATCTTTGTGTGCACGCTCTATAGAAAGGCATGGGAGAAAAGAAGGAGCAGGGAGGGAGGGCGCTGGGAGATGGCGCTGGGGGGGTTACACTAAGGGTTGGGGGGCCGCGACTGTGGTGAGGCGGGGGGCACCAGAGCACAGCTGCTAAACTAATGCCTTTTCCCCTTTTCTTCACGTGGAGGGAGAGAAGCACAGAGTAGTGGTGGCTCATTGACAGACACAGGGAATGCATAAAATAAACTCTGAGAATGCTGTCAAAATTAGCTTTCACGTTAGCTGTTGTTGAATTAAAAACACTGACGAGATAATTAAAACAAGGTGTAGCTCCAAAGCAGAGCTGACTGCAGCAGCTACACCCATAGCTCCCTCCTCCACCAGGGAAAGACTATTCCCTTTGCACGAGTTAAAAATCTGATTAGAAACACACCCCCAAACTCTTTTTTTTCCCCTATGCTTCTGTGGTTCACGCAGAGTGACAGATCGACGCTCATGTGCACATGCTGCTCAGCCTGCCAACATCATCAGCATTAGACAATTAAACCTCACTCACATGGAGAGCAAAAAAATATATCTCTTTTCGGTAAATATTTATGGCACAAATCTTTTCCAATCATTCGCCAGGCACCAACAAAACTCTACTGTACTCTCTGGCCCTGTCTTCCCCTGTCTCCCCCACCACCCCTACATCTGCGATTCATTGACTTTACAATTTACCACATGTCGAGATGGGAGAGGTCGAGCCTCCATCTGAATCACGGCACAAATATGCGAGTGATTTATTGTTTTAAAAACCCAGGGCCGATTTAGAGCAACTCCACTTTTCCTGAGCATTACTCCTATTGGCAGACCATGAACAATTACAGTTCGGACTAATTAAGCTCGGAGAATGTGCTGTGCGCCGCTAATGTCTAGCAGGCCCCAATTTTAGTTTATGGTGCCAAACTTTGCCTTGCGGCCCCCTCCCTTTCCCTTGCTCGAACTTAACTCCTCAAATCCAAAGCAGATTGTACTTTTTATGACTGTTTATTGAGTAGAAGAAAAATAAGGACCATTTCTCTCCCTCCACTGTGGCTATGAGAGAGGGAGAGAGGAAGAGATGCCGCACAAAAAGAGTAGTGGGAGGGAAATGGAGTGAGCGGGAGCCGTTTCCGCCATACTTTGTAAACAAAAGTGATTTGCAAGACAAAAGGAACGCAACCTTCCGACTGGATTCAGAGTGCATTTTGCGGCTAGAGGCACGGAATATGGCCGCGTCGTGCCACGGAACCCCCCACGGACACCAATTAGGCCCCATTAACAAGTAAAGCCAATTTGATAAGGTGTGGGCCCTGTCCCTTAAATCCGCATTACACTATCTTTCCTCTCGCCAAAAATCCGTTTACAGCAGCCGAAGCAATGTAATCCATATGATATACCATTGTTATGCTTATGTTGCTGCCACATTTAGCAGACAGTGTTAGTCCAAGCTGATAAGGCCATGCACATGAGCACAATGGAGGTGTGTTTATTATTACAATAATCTGGGTAGAAAATCCGCTATTTTTTCTTCCTGAAATAAAAATAATGACAAAGGAAGAAAAAGAAGTGTGTGCGAGGGTGGTCTATTTTTCTCCAAAAGGTGATCCTGGCGCATCACAACAACTCCACAAACAAAAGGAGAAGAGGGGAGAAGAGCTATTGTTTCAGGCACAAAGCCTTGTAGTGGAATCGCCACGGGTTCTGGGAGCATCTTTTTTCACTCCAACACAGCGCTAAAAGCTCTGTGTTGCATTCTCATCCACCCCTCCTTCTTCCACTTACTTGTTCTTTTTTAAACTACTCATAATTATACGTCGAAACTCAAAACCTCCGCCAAAAGTCTCGAGGCCTGGAGAATTATGGGGCCAGGGGTGGCGTCAAATATCTTAACATTCATAAGTCCGAGAGGTAGTAAATAAAGCTGGTGGATTTACGGCCCTGCACCTCCTCTCTCCCTCCTGTAGCCTCCACAGACCTGCCGAGGTGTGCCGATAGCCCACAGCGCCGGAGTTAACCCATTGCCTTCTGGCACAAGCCCTGCACTAGCACCCTTAGGAGACAAAAGGTAGATGAACATGGGAGAGACGCAGCCAACCGGGGTGCACTGTTAGGCCACTTCTCCTGATTCAACCTGCCCCTGGAGATCCAGGGCCTTTGTGTGCACTTTGGGGAGGGAGAATCAAGAAGCCGGGGCATAGCATCATGTCAAATTGCTAAATGCTACTAAATTGTGAGCCTTCTTGGACGGAGATAGTAGAAAACCCAAATTCTTACTGGTTATGGCTCACAGAGGTTAGGGGAATTATGGTAACGGCCACAAGGAGGAATTTTTTAATCCCTGAGGTCATGCAAAAAAAATAAAAAAATAAACATAGAGAAACAAAATAAAAACAGCATAGGAGCACGGTAACCGATAACAAAAAAAAAAGTGGGATCAAATTATTCATTCATGAGCTGCAATTAAAACAAACATTAAACAAAATAAATAAATAATGACTACACAGCTAAAATGATTTAAAGGCCTTTTGATTTGAAAATATGAAGCAGGTGGAGCAGCCGCAGGAAAGGAAAAGCAGGGAGAATCAAAGGCTTCCCGTGACAAAAGAGAGATGGTCTCGTTGCAAGAACAGTCATATTCGGAGCCTTACATGCGCCATGTTAGGGAGCAAGACAGCTAATCAATGTCCAGGTGAATTATTTATGCCGGCTTTAAGTCTAATACATTTATATTACAGGGACTGCTCACTTCAAAGCTAATGGCTGGACACAGTGGGCGCCGCAGACAGAGGGGGCCGAATCCTTTGCAGTAGGAAGACCACCGTGAAATGACACACTTCAGGTATAGCGAGATAATAAACCTGGCAAAGAATTGTACGAGATTGAATATATTCTTAAAATGTGATAAATAAAATATGAGCAAATAAAATACAGATATAATTTTCATTTTTTGTAACTAAGGCGTAATAATAAAGAAATATGGTGTCCACTGTCGAATAGGAGATAGTAGTGATAGCCACACAGACAACCGCAGCCACTGAAATAAGGATAAACTAGAGCTTACCTCACATGTGCGTTTATGCCAGCACGAAAGGGAATAATGAGTGACTAATTCCAGCAAGCAGTCGGTAGCGTTAACAAGCCTGGCTGACTAACCGGGAAAGAATGGTAAAATGTTCTCGAATGGGCATATGCCAGTAATGTTCAATCTATAAAACAACACATATAAAAAACATATAAAGACAATTGCGTACGCAGCTGGGAATATGTGGTAAAAAGCCTTGGGTGATCATGTTTAACTCAAAAGAAAGTATTATGTGTCAAATGTGATTTTTTTCAAGGTGTGTATAAAAATATAGGTAATAAAAATCTGTTTCATTATTAGGTGTTAGTAAAGTGGTGGGGGGCACAGAGGGGTCAGATTCCCTAACGCTTGCTTTTGCCTTAACCTTGTAAAATGAGATGACAGGTCCTAAAGTGCAGACTTGTAATTGCAAGCGTTTAAAATAGGGGGGCAAAAAAACACCCCGTGGTTTGAGAAAATTATGCCGCTTAAGGATTGCCATTGCCCTGTGGGACCGGCGAGGTGCTGAGCAAATGGGTAAGTGTGCATAATTATAGGATGGCTGATTGTAGCTAAATAAATAACATGAATTTATTTATAAACATGATTATCAAGGCACATGCTCTTTTTTTTTTTTTTTCTTTTATGCATTGACCACAATATAGGAAAAGGAGAGGCACATGCAAACTCATTGTCACGGCAGCATCATAATAAATAAATATGTTTTACAATACATTTTAAAAACAAAATAAAGGCGGTTTTCAGTTTTGATTAAAAAGTACTAGAAATCCTCACATGCAAATTGCACATAATGTCTAAGCACAAAGTGACACATGCTAATAATTGAGACTCATTTGCATATTGATTTTGTATGGATGCCATTTTTACACTGCTTTAAAGGGCTCACAAGCCAGTGTAAAGGTCTGGTTACATGCAGCTTGTGTTAGAAAAAAGAGCATTTTTGATGAGGCTGTGCAAACACAAGCCATTTGCATTATTCAGTGGTTTCAAATCATGCACCTGGAATATAGTAGCCATGTACAACAATATTATTACACATAATAATAATAATAATAATAATAATAATAATAATAATAATAATAATAATAATGTTTTATCTTTTTTATTAGATACATGTTAGCACAAGAGCTGCTATATTCCCATACATATTAATGCAATGACTAGTTAGCATAGTTAGCCTGCTAGCTGCTGTCCCCGCCGTGCATGCCGCTGTACTGTACACTTCACGGGGAGTTGGCAAAACTTAGCTCCTGCATTTCTCTCCTCGCTCTCCGCTGCACTTGCGGTGACAGCCCCGTATGCCCGGTTTCCTCCGTGTTTCCCCAGCCCCCGTGTGCGTGAGTGTGCGTCTGCGGTGTTTGTGCAGAGACAGAGGGAAAGAATTGAACTTACTGTGCGTGCTGTTGGAGAAAGTGATCCATTGGGAAGGTAGGGGCTTGTGAGATCGGGGATCATTATAAACGGATAGCCCGGGTACGGTGGGCTCTTGAACAGCCCTCCATCTTGCCTTTTCGCAGCTAACATGGCGGGGGAAAAGGAGAAAAAACTTTTATAAACTGTCCGTATAAGTTTAATTCCTCTTTATTACATTTCCGTAATAGCGCGGGGTGTTCACTACGCTCCCCACCAAGCACATTACACTGACAAGGAGTAAAAAACAAATAGCATTCACTCACCCTCCTCTAAACTTTCTCTTGTTTTGTCTCTGAAAGTTTCAGATCTAGGCGGAGGCCGTCTTTCCGCCTTGAAATGCAATGAAAACACAGGGATTGCGTTAAAAAACAAGGGACGAGGGTGATAGTTAACTTTAACAATGTACAAAATGTAGGCCAGTAACTTCCAGCGCCGGGAGCCGAGTCGTAAAGGTCCAAACTTACCTCTGAATCCGACGAACTGTTTTGATTCGTTTCTGACTCGTTTACAAGAGACGATTTGACATCTGCTAAATCCCTTTCAGCCGAGGAGTTCTCCGAAATTTTCTCTTCTTGTTCTCCCTCGTCTTTGAAGGAAATCATTTCATCGTTTGCGCCCAGGTCGTCCCCTCCACCGCCGTTGAGTTGCGGCATTTTACCCAAGCGCTATTTTGTCTTCTGCAGGGGGCAAAACACAAAGTTTTAAACCCGCGACGATGGAGTAGAAAGTCCGTGTTGAAGTTTCGGCGCTTGTATCGGCGTTTTCCAAAGCTCTGGCTGCCTGGTAGAAAAGTCAAAAAGAAGGGAATGTTGGCAGAAAAGGGAAGCCGGAGAAGGAGGCGAGGCGCTCGGATTGAGTGAGTTGAAGTTGGTCGGAGTGGTTTTCAGTTCAAAGGCGGCGCTGATTGACAGATAGAGAGGGATGGAAATAGAGAGAGTCTGGATTCGGGATTATTGACAGGGAGAAACACACAAGAAACTAATGAGATTCAAACAGGGAGGGACTTGAAGTGACGTTTTCATAAATAGGAGGAAAAAACGAGGGGAGAGAGAGAGAAAAAGAGAGAGAGAGCGCGCGGAGAGGGAAGAGCCAGTGGTGCAAAGTGAGCAGGAAGGAGCCCGTTTGGAGCAGGACAGGGATCACGGGCAGAATATGCACCAAAAGCACACAGCCTCTGGGCGGGTTCAAGGTGAAAGAGGGGGCCACTTCCTCCGGCAAAAACACTGCGTATTTTTCACACTCCAGATCTTCATATATTTGTGATTTTAATGTTTTAAAAATAAGGCCTATCAAAGCAGAACTCCTCCCACCTTTTATTTTTCTCCGTTTTTACCTGCTTCATCACACTCTTTTGATCTATTTTTCATTACATTAGATAATGCTTCCTCTAATCTGTTTTGTTTTTTGTTTTTTTTAGGTTGTTATTGCTTTTCGAGGGCTGGCTTGACAGGTGTAAAGTCCTGTGGGATCTGAATTCCTCACTGGATGCACACAGGATTTAATATTTATATTTTATTATTGTTTATACAGTATCACTGCTGCAACCGGACTGGACTCAAAATTATGATTTAGTGGATTTAAATTAGCTTTCAAACATTTTAAAATACTGTTAACAATTATTATCTATGCATAATATTATAGCCTTTATTATGCTACCAATTATAACAGATACGCTGAAACATGTTATTACAATTTGAATATTATTATTTCACTTAGGCCTATATACATGCAAATAACATAGATATTAAATAGTAGTATAAAAAGCACAGATTTAATAATGAAAAAATATCTGTTGTCATAAAGAGAGTGAGTCTGTGTGAGCTGATTGGGTAACCTTATCTCCCCAAACCAGGAAATGCACTTTTTATATAGCACATTTTTGAAGAAAGCAATTTGAACTTTTTTTTTTTTTTACTGTGTTGCAGATTACTACTGTCTCACTGTGTTCCTGAATCTGACACTTACACATTTGACTCCCCCTTCTTTTTTTTTTAAAGGAAAATTTGCATAAGATCAAAACCGATTGCGGTATTATTGTTAGACATGTGTTAGCGTGCTATAAACAAATATTATGACAGTAATTTCTCTGTATGCGCCAAGGAGACTTGTCAAAAATGCAGCGATTGGGGAATTATTATGCAGTAGTACTGTAGCCTGGTGCTGTGGTTTTGTCTCCTATAGGAAACACTTCACAATGTTAGGACGCTAGACTGCTCCATTGATGAACATGGGGGGAGGGCAGCAGCAGGGACTTGAATTTCACAATAAAATCATATAGTATTTTGCCATATAAAAGATGTGATTTTAAATAGTTATTAGCCCCATAACCAGAATTGCATTTGTATAGCAACTAATTATTTTATTATTTATGACCTATCATTAAATTTCATAATTACTACAATAGTTACCATTGTGTAATAGTTGCCAATTATAGTTAAAAACCACAGTGGAAAAAACATTGCAAAAAGCTCAAACTGCACCATGCCTTGAGACATTAAAAACAACAACAATCATTACAAAAAACATACTGACACTGTGAAATAAAAAAGCTGCAAAGATTAAGGAGCTAAACTATGAAGGTGCTAATGTAATGCTAATAATACATCATACAAAATCATATGAATCTATATCTTAGTTAATACACTGTTAATTACATATTTATTAATGTTTTATTTCTGCAGTTTTAACCTAATAAGTCACTTATTAATACTAAGAAAGTGTAAGAAAAAGGTTACAATATAATTAATACAGTATCTACATTAAAATGAACTGTTATTTAATAAATGTTGTTATCTATATATTTTATTCATAGTTACAATACCTTTATTGTAAAAGCAGCATGCATTTTTAGCTCTGTTATCTCTTATATGTGCTTATATATGTTTCAAATATAAGGCCCTACTCTTATTACTATTACTGTTAATTAGTTAATTATTATTACTAATTTATGCAACATTAGTTTGTTGTGTTTTTTTCCTATAACCAGCTCTAACGCACTAGACTGATGATGAGGAGGAGGAGGAGGAGGGGGTGTGTCTTTGTTTTTAGATGGTCAGTGTTTGGGAGAAGAGACATCCTGCTGCTCCGGACCCTCCATGACCAGACCACAGAAAAGACAGGAGCGGATCACATAAGTCTCTCTCTTTCTTTCTCTTTCTCTCTCTTCCTCTTCCTCTCCCTCTCTCCCAGTACAGCGGGTAGATCTGAGAGGTGGATATGTCCTATTGCAGCAAGTAAGCCGTACAGAGAAAATCCACCTGGCTGTATTAAGTGAATGGGAGTTTGCATAAGACAACATAGACTGGCTTGTTAAACATATTAACTTATTTATTTGACCCTTTAAGGAATATTATTTTTAAAAGTGCTCTATTTGGTGGTAATGCTATATCACAATTGAAATGTATTGTAAAAATGTAAAATGTAATGTACAACCTCAAACTGAAAGATTACATTTTAAATATCACAATGTTAGCACTATATATATATATTGTTTTTATTTTCAAAACATCCTTTCAAAAATATAAGAGCAATTGTTTCCTACGTGTAACAATATACAAAGGCTCCTTGATTATATGTGATTTTGTACTTATAGACCTTGAGGCAAACACACAATACACCGCATATCTATGACAAATAAATTACAAGAAAAATATCTTTACCTTGAAATGTATGTATCAAGCTGACGCCATAAATAGGACAATTTGAGAATAAAAAATAAGGACTCTTTACACAGCAGACATTTTAGCTCTCACCATTGTTTGCCATTAGGAGATTCAAGGGACATGGATTGTTTGAATAATTTAATAGTAGAGCTACGGTCATTACCCGCTGTTTGAATACGCAAAGTAAATAAGGCTTTAGCTGAAGAGCGCTTGTTAAGGGAAGCTCTGAAGGGTTTTTCAATCCCAATGCACATCATGTTTGTTTATAGGTCAAAAGGGAAGGCAAAAAAAAAAAAATACATTCAATCATGTGGCCAGGTCAAATACTGCTTAATCCTTTATTTTTTAAGTTTGTGATAATATTACTGTGATAAGGTTCACAATGTAACTTCTCTGGTTGAGGGTCTGCCATGTGCTTGTCTCCATGGAGATGTTATTGCTTTGCCTATATGTTCCACAGTATGGCATTAAGCATATTGAGCTAACATTGATTTAATTGTTTTATGTGTGTTTTATACTCAAAGACACAGATCTGACCTGGAACTTGGTCTAGTGGGGTCCCCTGCTTGTCTATAGTCGTACAATATGGCAAACCAAACATAGGCTTGGTTCTTAAACATCTTGTCATAGGCTATTAAGTAAAAATATTGTTTGAATTTAAAGGTCCTATATGACGCAAAAAGGACTCTTGTGAGATCATGTTTTAATGTTATCTCCTCAAAAACATACCTGGAGTTGTTTTGTTTCATTCACACATTTAAGTAATCCTGCAAGTTTGTTTACATCTCCAAAGCTCAAAATGCTGTGTTCCACCTTATGATGTCATGTAGTAGAGTAGTGGAGTAGTTCAGTAGAGAGTGACAATTCTAGGGCTGTAATTATCTATCCAAATGATTCTAGTGAAGGTGTATGGAGTTTAAAAACACAGTGGAGCACTTCATGTTTTACCATATGACATCACAAGGTGGAACAGAGGGTTTTGTGTTTGAGTGAACTTAGCCTAAATATTTGTATGTTCAACATGTAAATCAAACAAAACACAGCTCCAGGTATGTTTTTGATGAGGAAACAACATTATAACATAGCTCAGAAAACAGCGTAATATGGGCCCTTTAAAGCAGATTTCTTTAAGTACTGAGAAAAAGTCAAACTGCCTTCCAAAATGTAGTTACTCGAAAAAGTCACAGTAGTAGTAAATCAAATGTTAACTCATTACCACCCATCTTTGAGTATCCCTTGACATTATTTTTACAAATACCCATCATGAATTTCTTGGTCTAAAAAGCCTGCTCATTATCATACTACTACTACTGGATATTTGTATGCAAAATTATGCCTGTTTCATTGTGAATGCATTTTGATTCGTTCCAGTGATAATCACAGAAACTTAACATTTAGCTTTAGCTGCTTTTTGTCAAATTTGCTCTTTTGTTGCGGATGCCATTTACTGTCACAAGTCTAATACAGTGGTTTGGGCATAATTACATGTAACCTAATGGCCTTATTTTGGTAAAGTCATATTTAAAAAGGCAAAGAGGACACACATATGAAGACAGCGTGTTAATGGGAGACTCTTTCCGGTGCTTGTTAAATCCACATCCACACTTTTTACAGTCCAACATTCTAGTTTTGCAATTATTCTAATTACTGTGTGCAAATCTGTGCTCAGTCACTCCAGGCCTGGGATTTCTATACATCAAAACAGTGCAAATGAAGAGAAAATGGCTGTGCGGCTCATATGTGTAGATTAATATATTATTTCCTGCTATTGTGCATATAGAAAAGTAGTTTGTTTGAGCCACCGCTGTAATCGCTTGACACAATGGAGCGAGTGCAAAGCTAAAGTCACATTTATGAGGGCTTTAGAAATATCTATAAAGAGGATAGTGTGTGCGTTGACTAAAGAAGTTGTACATGACTACAGGCAGTCAGTCATCTTATATAAACATCACATATTAGCTACAATGGGAACAGAAAAGAAAAATACAATTGTGACAAATGAGACAAAGTTCTTTCTGGCCTCAAGTGGCTCAGGTTTGGTACGATATTTTAGTTTTTTGATTGGTCAGAACGATGGGTGATTGGTTATAGGTGTTATATATTAAGCACCTGGGGATTGTCCAGCTCCACATATGGCCCTTTGGTTGACTCCCCCGGGCTGTTTAAGCTAACTTGGAATTATAAAATAAACATATTTTATCATTTTACTTCATGCATGGACTAAAGCTGCATTGCTTTTATTTTATTTTAATATTTTCTGTTTCTCATGTGGCCCCATGGAGAAAAGAATTGCCCACCCCGGTTTAAAGAGACAGCTACTTTCCATCGACTGTATCTCTTCTCTGATCTGTTCATACACAGTTTCATGTAAGATTTAAAATTATTCAGCCTTTTAATCAATTCCTTAAACAATAAGTGAATAACTTTCTCTTTTCATTATAAGTTAAAAGGCATTTGATCTTTCTGTCTCCAGAGCCTGGGAGGCGCTCTGTGACGTCACGGTCTGTTTATGTTTGAACAGGTTAAATAGTCCATCTGAGCTCCAGAACCCCCGGGGCCCTGTGGTCGAGTGGTTAGCGCCGCTGCATCCTGGGGTTATACCGGTACCGGGGCTCACGTGCAAAGGCCGATGCACTAAGGAGACCCGGCCCCGCAAACTGGATGCACGGGTCCACGGGTTGGACCCCTCGGACATGAATCCCCCGCCATTCATCGGCTATGGACACCTCGTGTGTTCTGAATGGTCGCTTTTTTGCTGTGAACCAGAAGGTTGTGGGATCGATTCCGGGGTTCGACGAGATTGTCGTGTGGAGTTCGGTCCTACGCCCGGGAGTAGGTTTCCAACCAATTTCGTCTGATTCGTTTCTAACATTTTTTTCAGAACATTGGGAGTGTTAGAGGCACGTCTTGGGTCTAAGTTAAATGCGGAAGGACAAGTTCACTTTTTTTAAAACTTCACTAGCGCTAGCTTAGATGCTAACACTGTTAGCTTCTCTGTTGATGACTACTGTAAAGGTCTTTAAGCCATTCTTTAATTTATAAACGTGTACATTACATATGTTGTTAAAGTACTTTTAGTACAAGAGCAGGCTGTACTTTAGTATGTATTGCTTTTTAAAAAGGGCGGCACGGTGGCTGAGTGGCAACACTCATGCCTCACAGCAAGAAGGTTACGGGTTCGATCCCCGGGTCGCCCGGTGGAGTTTGCATGTTTCCTCCCCGTGTCTGGATGGGTTTCCTCCGGGTACTCTGGTTTCCCCCCATCAACCAAAAACATGCAACACCCCTATGAACAGTATACCAACAAGGACCGTCAAGGAATTCCTCCCTCCTGTGGGCTCACCACCTGCAGAGGGGTTCATAGGGGTCTGGGTCTGGTGCACAGAGTAATGGGCAGCGTGCTGCCCCCGCGACCCAGCCGGATTAAGCGGGAGAAAATGGATGGATGGATGCTTTTTAAATTATAATTTTCTGTGTTTCCACTTACTAAGTCTATGAGTGTATAAGTGAAGGATAATACTTGACTTTTTTGCGAACACCGTAATTTGAACAACTTCATTGTTATTGTGTTTATATTTTCAGATTCTTCTGAAACGCAGAAGTACAGTTTGGGAGCAGAAATGAAAAATGTTTGCTGATGGTGACGCCCTCGTATCTGCTCATGTCATCTCCAGTGCCCTGGTCAGACCTCACCACCAACAAGCCCAACCACCCAGACTAGCCCAAAGTGGACCCACTGTGCCCAGCCCCCCTCCGCACACGCTTGCTCTGCAGCTCTTTCATGAGGAGCTGTGAGGAGATCTCCTGGACGTCCATGAGGCTGGTCCATCTCAGGACCACAGTCACAGCTCCTCTCAGGACCCACTTTATCGAATAGCAAGACCCCAGTGTGACACCCACCCAAGAAGTACACTTTACATTGTGACATGTGACAGGCTGAGCCCTCTCAGATGGGCACAACTGTTTCAGACATATTGACTCAAATAAAAGAACTCAAATCCTAACCCTAACCCCTATAACAGCCTGTAGCATGAGCACTAGGCCCCAGGACAGCAGTTGTTTGAGTTGATATAAAATGGGTGAAGCTTGATTTTTTTTAATCTCCAAATGTTGCTATGTAGTTTGGATCGCTTAAAGAAATGAAGACTAAAAAAACGTTTTCTGGTTATTATACACTGGTTTAAACAAAGCCTATAACAGCCACTACTTGCTAGATTCTCAAAACTATAGTATTTTTTGACAAGTGTGTACAATTTCACTAAAGGGCATTATCTGACAGTTACTATTACAGGCCTAAATCTGCTGTTCAAATATGAAATAGTTTAGGTAAGATTAAATAATAATTAAACAGGAGGCATGTTTGCATCTCTTTAATCAATCAATTTAGGTATATATATCAGTCACGATTTAGGGAAGATTGTCTCTTTGGATGGGAAAATGCTGCAGGAAATAGAAAAATGGAATTGTTAGGCAAAATTACTTTTTTCAATTTTTGTTTGCGTAGGCCTATGTTTTTACTTGTCCAAATCTATACACTAGTCAAATGCATTTCCAGTGAATCTGAAGGTTAATTGAGTTCACTTTGGTCCTAGGGCAGATGTTACACAACACAGTAAGCTATAGCAGGAGGAATAGGCTACTACAGTCAGTCCACTTTATTTAACAATTAAAGCAATAGTTTAATTACAGTAATGATCATGGTCTATGACTATTACTTAACACTGGATTTCAGATGACATGACAGATTACATTCTATAGACCAATAATATCTATAATATTGTTGAAATGCAGATTTTTGTTGCAATGCAGCAAGTTCTAGGATCTAGTCACAATGTGATCGGGGTCAACATTTGATGTTGTATTTCACTGAGACTATTGTTGTCTATTCTATTGTTTCTTTAAGAAATGACCATATACGTTTTATCATGACTACATAAAAAGGCCAGGTCAACTTTAAAACATAAAACTAAATTTAACTCACCCCTGGTCTACTATAGGTTGGGTTTCAGATGACATCACAGCATTCTGTAGGCCAAACCTGGGCATTGTCCAGCTCCGGGGCCACATACGGCTCTTTGGTTGACTCTGACTGGCCCCTTTAAGCTAATTTAGAATTACAAAATAAACCTATTTTATTATTTTACCTCATGCATGGACTAAAGCTGTGTTGCTTTTATTTTGGAGGTTTTTTTTGTTTTTTTTCATATTTTATTGTAAGGCAACCTAATTTTTTCAGTGTTTAGTCATAACATATACTCTTACCAGTCTTACCAGCTCATCAAAACAATGTGATTTCTTGCTTTTTGTAAAGAAATACAATTAATATCATGCAGAATTGACGTAAGCATTTTGGCCCGGCCCTCCATAATATTTTCTGTTTCTCATGTGGCTCCATGGAAAAATAACTGCCCACTCCTGTATTATTAGCTATTTTTTGATCTATGTTATAATGTTGTTTCTTCATCAAAAACATATGTGGAGTTGCATTTTGTTTCATTCACACATGTTTAGCACACAAATCATGCATATTTAGGCTGAGCAGGAAGCACCCCACTGTGTTTCAAACTCAATACACCTTCACTAGAATCATTTGGATGAATTTCCAATCTGCACTAAACTAAAGGTAAAAGGTAGCAGTTAACTTGAAAACTACCACTATATCACATCACAAGGTGGAACTGAGCTTTTTGAGCTTTGGAGATGTAGACAGACTAATAATGCAGGATTATTCAAACATGTGAATAAACAAAGCATAACTCCAGGTATGTTTTTGAGGAGGTAACAACATTTTACTATGGCTTAAAGTTCACAAGAGGCAATTTAGTGTTATATAGGACATTTAAGTTCTTTTGATAGCTTATTGACAGTTTTAATTTCTTTATTAAATATATTATCATCTCAAGTATACACATACCAAAGCAAATGCATCATATTTTATTGAAGATGCACTATGTACCTTTTCTGGTGTACCTGAAGATGCTATTACTTTGCCTGGTATGTTCCACAGTGTGGCATTAAACGTGTGGTGACAAGCAGGTGATTTCAGTCCATTTCCTTCTCTCCTTGTATGTAGCTATGTTTGTTTGGATGAGGATGGATTGTGCATCTAATTCACCTGTCAATCATGCCCAAAACAAACGGAGGACAAAAGTCAAAAATGAATTAGTGAACATGACTATAACTTAACATTTGAGGGCCTACTTATGTTAAAATGTTCTGTATTGCCAAATATCGCTGAGTAAATCCTTACTGAAGGAGTGAAAACCACACCTCATCCTTTCCAACCTGCTTACACAAACCATATAAATTAAATGCTAAATGCTAATGCTATCAATTATGCATGTATTTAGACTGATGCAACCCAAGAATCATTGCTAATATACTGGCACTAGCTATATTTATTCACTGTTATGTTGACTTTGTTGCATTTGTTCATTTTCACTATTTTCTGTTATTCGTATTATGTGCTCTATTTTAGCCACACAGCATGAAAAAGCAAAAAAGTTTTGGTTGGGGACCCAAACATGGACAGTAACTTTTTTTTTCCTGCAAATGAACTCAAATAGACTTCAACTTTTTCAACACACAAAAACATGCAGACTTTAAAGGTCCTACATTACATAAAATTGACTCTTGTGAGGTTTAAGCCATGTTAGAATGTTGGTACCTCCTCAAAAAAAATACCTGGAGTTGTGTTTTGTTTCATTCACACATGTTTGAATAAACCTTTATTAGTCTGTCTACATCTACAAAGCTCAAAATATTCTGTTCCACCTTGTGATGTCATGTGGTGGTAATTTAAGTTAACAGCTATCTTTTAACTTTTATTCAGTAGAAATTGGAAGTTCCAGGGCTGAAATCATTCAAATGACTCTAGTGAAGATGTATGGAGTTTTACCATGGAGTTTTCTTCCTGTATTTCCACATGACATCACAAAATGGAACAGAGTGTTTTCAGTTTGCCTAAATATGCAGGATTTGTGTGTTAAACATGTGTGAATGAAACAAAAACAACTCCAGGTATGTTTGTGATGAGGAAACAGCATTTTAACATAGATCAGAAAACAGCATAATATGGGCCCTTTAATTACACACAAGTAGCGTAAGACATTATGTAGCCCAAAGTGCTAATATCAGAATCACCTAGCAAGCAACTATAAGGCTGATAGAATGAGTGAAGTCAAGTATTTAGCAGCTAATGGATAAAGTGTTGTAATGTGTAATTAGTCTAATCTAACTGAATATTTAGTATGGCTTTATTCATACATAATTCCTAACCTCCTGGTCAGACTCAGTGGCAGATAATTGCTCTTTTAGCTGGGCAGATGGACACATAGAAAGTCCTTCCTGTTGACCCCTGCTTTGTCAAATTCCTGAGCTCACACCGGACCCTCTAGCACTTTGAATGGAGCTTCAGGTCTGGCTTTATCCCTGATTGTGTGATTTTCTCTGGAGGTATTTTTGTCCCAAACAGGAAGCCGTAGGAGGACCGGTGTCTTCTTTGGACAATGTGTCAGTAATTAAAAACTGAAGGGCAGGTTGAGAGCTGTGTATGGGTTCTTTTAAACTCTGCTTCACTGTTGTCAGTTCCTTTAAGTAGCTACGCTGGGGGGAAAAAAAAAAAAAAAAAAAAAAGTGAAGGTTTGTTTGACATTAAATTGATACAAAAAAGGCATTGAAAAAGCTATTACCTTGGTCATGGCCATGCTTTCTGCAACCATTTTATTCGCTAACACATTATAGCATCAACCTTGCAGAAAATGAATCGATATTACTGTGAAAACTTCAAATTTCAAACTTGACACCTTTGCTCATTTGTGATAAAGCCACAACTGTTTTCCTTTGATTACCGTAAGTTCCTGTAAGAGGTGCTCCAGAAACAATCACACTTATTAACAAGGTAAAGCAGCGCGTTATGACCTTCAGCCAAATGGGTTGCCTTTCAGTGCCACAGTTTATCAAGAGGAAAAAAAGAGAAAATAATGTAGCGTTCATTTGCCCTTGTTTTTCATTAAGAAAAATGGGCAAAGGAGCTGTGGTAATGAGACATCACTCTATGGGCTTTGTACAATAGGAAGCCAAAAAGAAAAGCGTCGTCCAAGGTTAAGTTGTGAGCAGGTTAGAGTGGATGTAAAGACTTGTCACACACTGCCACCATTAAAAAGCCCTGCAGAGAATAGCAAATGCAAATCTATTAATCAAACTCAGGATTGTGTTGTGAATAACATCAACTTTATCAACTATTTTGGGAAGAGAAGAAGAAGATGTGATTTGAAACTTACCTTGATAGAGTTGTTGTTCAAATAGGAAGATGATATATGGATTTTAGAGTTGTATTTTTCACAGTTTGCAGATCAAAATGACATTGATATTATGTGTATGTGTAAAGTTTATGAAGGGGAGTAGACAGGGGGGTAAAGGGCTCTAAGGGGCCCACAAATAGATCCACTTCCTTTTCATTTATATTAAAGAGAGGGCCATGTGAGGCTTCTTACCCTGGACCCCCAAATCTCTGTTGACAGGCCTAAGTTAAAAGTACATTGTGCAGTTTTTCTGGTTGAAGGTCCAGCACCAGTGAGATGTTTTTGCTTTTCCTGAAACGTTCCACAGTATGGCATTTTACGCATATATTTTAACATTTATTCACTGACCAGCTTTACCAGTTACTGCTCAAAAATACATCGGAAAACCCAACTGTGAGTGGAGTCGACTCTCTCCACAGACCTGACCTGTAGCGTAGCCTGTGACATCAACCGCTTGTCTCCATGGAGATAAATAAGTTTAATGTCATATTGTGGAACATACCAAGCAAACCAGAAAAAAACACGGTGTGCCTTTAAGATTTAACAAAACATTTTCTTTAACTGCTTTGTATGGACGAGATAACACCTGCAGGTCTGTATGTTTCTGTTTCTGTAACAAAATCCACCCTTCCAGGTCAGTGATTCTTTTAGCATTGTAGTAGCTTATAGAACCAATGTAACCCTTTAGCAACATAGCACCATTAATTAGCGAATGATAATTATTAGCTTATAGCTTAAGGTCGGAAAGTAACAGTTGAGTAGAGTTTGTAAAGTGAAAGTGAAGAGGCAGTGGAGACAAAGTGTTTCTAAATGCATATTCTCTTCTTTGTTTAAAGTCTTTGTTGTGGATATGCGCTCTCAGCTACAGTAACAGGTCTCCTCTTTTCTGTTTGAATGTTCGACACTGATGGAGGCCGCAGTTGGCTCGCTTATTGATTAGCTCTCAGGTATTCCTTTTTCCCAAACATTGATCCTAAAATCATTCAAAATCATAAAACACTACTTCTGTGTTTGGGAGGTCTACTACACGGACACGGAACATCTCCCAGCAAAGGCCTGCAGACTCACTGTTTTTGGCTGTGGCCCTTGTGGTCATCCTCCACTCTCCTAATTGAGAAATTAATGCAGAAAAATCAATTGGCCTGAAGTTTTGTGTCCGCTGCTCCTGAAGGCTTCTGAAAGCACCGATCGATGCTTTCCACATGGGTGGCTCTGTGCGCCTGCTATAGCTGCAGGAGCTGCTTTTTGAATCACAATGAAACTAATACACTTCCACCTTTTTGCAGCGTCTTCTGTGATGTTTGATGTCTTTTCCTAAGCATGTCTTTGGTCACCACTTAGGTCTCACTTAACACTGGATGGCTCTCTGAGTGTGAAGAGACACTGTGTAGCACTTACAGCAGAGGCCATATTTACACTTCAAAATACTCTTGTTTTAACGCTCTGTGATCAGTGCCGCATTTTGTCCAGAAAATTTAAGACCTCTTAATCAGAACCACACATCAGGCCTGTAGTCACATGTACAGCAGCAGACAATACATCGGCTGGAGACAATTTATATAACTACACTAGTAATGGCCTTAATAAAGCATGAACAAAGACTTCAACTCACAATGAACAAAGAGTTTATGAAGAATGATTCAGGTTTAGTAACTACTTCATTAAGGAGTTATGGTTAGGATTTTAAGATAAGATAAGATAAGATAAGATAAGACTTTATTGATCTCACAGAGGAGAAATTCACTCGTGACAGAAGCTCACAGTCAGGGGACAGTATAGTGCAAAAAGTTGTGAAAAATTGTGCAAACACTCACAATAAATATTAACATATTTACAATATCAGGTAGCTCTTATGTACAGGGAGTGAAAGAAATGTAAATATATAATAAAACATATCTCTTATATTATATATATGTAAAAGAATACAAATATACAAATATATAAATATATAATCTGAGGACAGTGGAGGCGGTTACTGATGAGAATTAATTAAGTCTTCATTCATGTTTTATTAAGGCTAAATAAGGTGTAGCTATATTTAGGGATGCACCGAACCAGCTTTTTCAGTTCCGATACCGATTCCAATACTATAGCTTTTAGTATCTACCGATATCAACCGATACCAATGCAGAGACTGAAAACAGGAATTGATCCAAATGCATTATGTAACTGTTATTTATCTCTCAAGTAACTACAGAACAACTTTGTATAAATAAAAGTTCAAACATTATGAGACTTTCTGAGGCAAGTACAACCAGTAAATTAGTCTTATCAGTTTATATATCCAAACAGAATATCACCTGAAAAGATATTTTAGATCCAACAAATTTTTCAGAGACCAGTATCATATGAGTGCACTTCTAGTACCAGTGGGTTTTGACCTTTATCAGTACAATTACATGCAGAGTGTCAATCAAATATTCACAATAATATTTCTGATACTGAGATACTGACACTAAGAAAACACATAAAAAGTGAACACATGTGAACCTGAACTTCACTCTAAAAGTTCACCCAATGAAAAGTGACCTTGAATGATCTTCAGTATGAGCAGATTTAAACCAAACAATTTCTTTTCCTGACAAGCAAAGTTTATGATTTTCTGTGAGAAACAAGAGGCCCATTGGTCTTTTGTGCTCGTTAACCACCTCCCAAATTCATCAGAGGAGGGAGTCTGGATCACAGTCATATTTGATCAATATTAATAAGGATAGGCAAACTCCCCCAGTAATTACCATAGTCCCAGCGCTTTGATTCGGACCATTACTAACGCCTCTGCATCTTTAGATTAAAACAAGCGCCCCCCTTTCATATCATAACATTCAATCCTGACATGCGTCTTCTAAAAGCGCTAATAAGACAAAGATAACATTTGCATCCCCATACAAGTGTCTTTTTCAATTGATTATGAAGCCCCATTGATGTAGGAGGAATGGCTGTTTTCCTCTGTTCTTAAGGGCAGCTAATAGAAGGGGCGGGCTTCAGGGACCAGACTTTGCCACTTTGATCTTCAATCAGGAAAAACACCACTTCTCCATCGCACCACTAGATTTGGTGGTGATCGGCCGGGCAGCGGGATGGAGGGATGAAGAAAGAGACGAAGGGCAAAGAAAGTTAAAGGGGCACTATGTAACTTTTTGGCTGAGGGTCCCTCACCTGCCTGTTTCTATGGATATGTCACTGCTCTGTTTGGAATGTTCCTCAGTATGACATTAACTGCTCTACATTTATTCAACTACAGATGGTTTTATAGTTCAAAGATACCCAAAAAAAAAAACAGCATTCTGTTTTACAAGTTACAGATCTGACCTGTAACTTGACCTGGTTTGGTCTCCATGGAGATTAAAAGGTTTAATGCCCTACTGTGAATCATTTCAGACAAAGCAATAACATCTCTATGAAGAAAAGCTTTTGAAGGACCCTTCGCCAGAAAAGTTACACAATGCACCTTTAAGAGAAAATGACCAAAAAAAAAAAAAAAAAAGTTTAGCACTGAACACACATCCTCTGTAAGAAATATTCCCATCCTAGTACGGTCAAAATACCATCAATTTTTATTGATTTTAATGGCCAATAAATTATGATTTAAAGGTCCTCTATTACACAAAATTTACCCTTGCTTTAATGTTGTTACCTCATCAAAAACATACCCGAAGTTGTGTTTTGTTTCATTCACACATGTTTGTGTAATCCTGCATTATTAGTCTGTCTACATCTCCAAAGCTCAAAATGCTCTGTACCACCTTGTGATGTCATGAAGCTGTAGTTTTCAAGTTAACAGCTCCTTTTACCTTTAACTCAGTACAGATTACCAATTCCAGGGTTAAAATGATCCAAATGATTCAAGTGAAGACGCATGGAGTTTAAAATCACAGTGGAGCACTTTCTATATTACCACATGACATCGCAAGGTGGAACAGAACGTTTGAACTTCTAAATATGCAGGGTTTGTGTGCTAAACATGTGTGAATGAAACAAAACACAAGTCCATGTATGCTTTTGGTGAAGAAACAACATTATAACATAGATCAATAAAATAGTTTAATAGTTTAGTTTAATAGTAGCCCTTTAATTATTTGTTTTGACAAGAACATTAAAATATATTTCCCTTGCCTCACATATGCCCTTATTTTCTAGTGTCTAGT
The DNA here is from genome assembly GCA_029959045.1 of Taenioides sp. WSHXM2023. Taxonomy (NCBI): domain Eukaryota; kingdom Metazoa; phylum Chordata; class Actinopteri; order Gobiiformes; family Gobiidae; genus Taenioides; species Taenioides sp. WSHXM2023. The sequence continues at coordinate 11,949,544 of CM057104.1, read as the reverse complement.
TTTGTATCAAGCACTGGTAGTTTTTACTTTGTAAATGACACACTTGTATACTTGGATTGTTCCACAGCATGGCATTAAACTGACCTATCTCCAAGGAGACAAGCAGGTGACGTCACCAGGCCAGGTACAGGGCAGGTCAGATCAGTCCACTCACAGTAAGAATGGATGTTTTTTAAGGTCTTTTTTGGAATAAAACACAATTTAAAAAATGCAAGATAGACATTCCAGCCAATGCAATAACAATATTACAACAAATGATTAAACTTTCCACCATAACATATTCATATATCACAGTGCTCTAAGTTTAGGTGAGAAAAACATACTTCCTTAATTCAATATTGCTATATGTCAGTAAAAAAGTAATTCCTTATACTGTGAAGCCTATCTGAACTTACCACAGGAAAAGCCCGTATAGCTGCAGTGGTGAGAACAATGTAAAAGCATAAATGAGGCACACATGCTGTTTAAATGAATACTTAATATGTGTCTGCTGGAACGGCCCCATGTGATCCATCCCAAAACATAGCAGCTCTTTAAGACCAGTTTACCAGATCATAAAAGGAGCCTAATTGTGTGTTATGACCTAAACACAGTTTTATAAGCCTGGTGAGATAATAGTGTTTAAACTGTATGGATGAAAAATGGTAATACAAACCTGTAATTATTAGATGTGTCTGTGAGGAGCAGAAGAAAGAGCACCATCCAAAGAACCTTCTCCAAATCTTGATCAGGAGTTTGATTTGATTACCTTAAACTGTAAAATAAAAAAAAGACTCAAGTTTTTGAATAAAAATAAATAAAATAAAACATAAAAAAAATACCTGGATGTTCACAGAATGGACATCAGACAAGGGGGAGGGTTTGAACAGCAGAGTTGCGATGGGCTGAGACGTTGGGGTTTGGGCAGAGGGCAGCTGCAGGCACCATCTCACACCAGGGATGGAGCCTGATACATGCAAACTCTCATTTACAAATGTTTAGCAGCTTTAAGGAACAAAACGATCATTGGATGGTTCAATAGCAGACAAACTGTGAAGGGGGAATATGTCTGACACTGGGGGCAAAAACTGCAGACAGGGTTTTGGGTTGATTTCTGTTTAAATGAGACAATAGAGAGGCTAATCCAACATGGTAATTATATTGTAAACAGATATCGCTATGAGTTTAAGCATATATTCACTATATATGTGTTCCAGTTTATTTCAGATTTCATTTGTAGCATTAGTTTTATTCTGTGGCAAGGACAATTTTGGTTTTCTACATTTGAATGTGCGGGTAAGTAAGCAAAGAGTTTAGGGCTGTTAGTTATACTGTTACTAACGATTAAAGGTTAGTTAATGGTTGAACTCATGTTAAGGTTGTGCAGTGAGCTTTCTCCTGTTTGTGCTGGTGTCAGTGAATAGGACAAAAATTATTCAGTTCATTTTAATGGTTCACTATGTAACTTTTTGGCTGGGGGTCGGTCACCTGCTTGTTTCTATGGATATGTCATTGTTCTGCCTGGAATGTTCCACAGCATGACATTAAACAGCTCTACCTTACATTTATTCAATTACAGGTGGTTTTATAGCTCAAAAACACATAGAAAAACCTCCCGTCCCGTCCATAGAGAAAAGCATTTGAAGGACTCTCCACCAGAAAAGTTACACAATGCAGCTTTAAACATCAGACTAGAAACTGTACTCAGAGTGTATCATTGATAGAGCGGTCAGATCCACTGAACCACAGGTGAAGGCTGTTGTTGTGCCCTTGAGCAAGACACTTAATCCACCTTGCCTCCAAAAGAATGTGTGTGTGAATGGATGAGTGGGTCCTCTCTATGGGGACAAGTATGTGGTGGACACTCAATCAGAAAAGTTGCAAAGTGCCCCTTTAAAGAAAACCAAAATGATTAAAAAATAATTCCAGAAAATAGGTGGAAGTTTAGAATAGTGTCTAGTATCTGAAGTTTAATTTAAAAAGTATTTGCTAAATGAATACATGTTTTGGTGACTATTGGAAATTCAAAATGATGTCTCAAAACCTGAAAAATGTTTTGTAACATCTTCTATAGTCAATTTTAGATCATCTGAATATTGCAAACATCTTAGCATAAAATAGATTTCTTGTTTGGCATTAAATTATAAATTCACTAAATACAGAGTGATGATAATGTTGCATGGATCCTTTCCAAACTGAAGGGACCTGTTGTATGACCCCGCTGTAGTTTGAACTGCTGTGAGGCATTGATTTTTTAATTCAGCTGCAAATCTCGTAATCATGAATATGGATTTCAAACAGGCAAATGAAAGAGAATGCACTGTACACTTCTGCTTTTTGAAATCCTCTCCTAAAATGAAAGTGTGTGTGATTTTGTGTGTGCAGTGGTGTGTGTGGTTGTGTGTGTGTGTGTGTGTGTGTGTGTGCATTCGTGCTGGCCAGGCCCTCTAAGGACTGAACCTTCATGTAGTGTTACCGGCTCAGTGCATCGTCTGACCCGGCCACAGCCCACCTCACAGCCCACCTCTCCAAAGCAACTCATGCCAAAAGTGAACATAAGAGCGCCTTTCTTCCAGCGCTGCATCCATAAAAAGCCCCCAAAGATGGCCGACTATTCTCCCAAAATCATATTAAAGATGCGCTATGTAACTTTTCTCTTGTGGGGTGATCTTATTGCTTGGCCTGGAATGTTCCTGCTGTATTGCATTAAGCTTAGCGTGCATATGCAGGTGTCATTATTGCTCAAAATACCTTAAAACACATGCGTTCTACTGTGAGCGGGTGACCTCTCCACAGATCTGGTGGTATCAGCCGCTTGTCTCTATGGAGATAGAGTAAAGGGCTTTACTAGGGAACATTCTGGGCTAAGCAATAACATCTCTATGGAGATGCAGGTGGCTGACCCTCCACCAGAAAAGTTGTATAAAGCCTGAGAAGACAAAGGCAAATGAGTAAGGTGAATAGTATATTAAAAGTCCTATATTATGCACTGTTGAGCTTTAAGCCATGTTAGAATGTTGTTACCTCATCAAAAACCACCCTGGTTTATTAGTCTGTCAACATCTCCAAAGCTCAGAATGCTCAATTCTACCTTGTGATGTCATGTAGTGGGAGCTTTCTAGTTAATAGCTATCTTTTACCTTTTGTTCACTTTCCTAACACATTCCTAGCATCATAATTATTTGCTCATGAAACCATTTTTAGGCGCTTTTCACAACTTTCAGAGGACAGAGTGGAGTAATGCCACCAACTAACATGCTAACAGCACACCAGCATTACACAGACAATAAAAATGTCTGTGTGTATTGCTGGTGTGGTGTCCTTTAATATGAGCAAAGGCAGCATAAAAGAAGGGAGAGTGCCTTCTGTTCCAGAATGAATTTACACTTCAGGTTTGTTAATAGACTGACTTGAGTGGAAGTATTGCCTTTATTTAGATGAATAAGTATTCAGTATCTTACAAACAGGCTCTTTAGTTAACAAAGATGTTAGAAGAAGCAAACTTTGACAATAAAAATTTCCGCACGTTCATCGGCGCCCCCTTTAGCCCGCCACGACGCTGGAGGAAAACCTGTGTCAAAAAGTCTGTTTTCTCTGCAGGCCTCATCTGCATATTTGAATAATACATGGTGCTTATAAGCATATTAAATGGTGTGTGGCCGTGCGTCAGTTTGCAGCCAGAGATTAGACCTTCTCCGTTAATTATAGAGATGTCAAGTGTCAGCGGGGGCACCTCTGCCCCTGGGGTCGGCCCCTCTGGTTTGGTGATTATCTGCACAAACTATAGATAAAGTCTCATCATACGGGCTATTACAGGCCTGAAACAGAGGCTTCCCCATTACTGCATTACTATGCACAGTCTGTCAGGGGAACACACACAGACCCCTAATGGCTCCTCAAACACTTACCAACTCAGCCTTATATTCTTATGCCATTGTTTGAAACTAAGATGAAGGCTAGGCACTTTTTGAGCATTATAGTTTCAAGATATCTGGGTACATATTATGATTCTTAGATCATAATCAATCAAGTGTGTGTTTCCATGTATGAGAGCACTAAATGGCATGCAACATTTCAGTGGTTACTTTCTCCCCCATATTAGATATTGATTCACAACTATTAAAAGTACAGTATATACCTTTTCTCCATGGAGATGTCATTACTTGCTTGGAATGTTCCTCAGTAATGTTTTTACCCCATGCAGATGATGTCATCAGGGCAAGTCATCTGATCTGAAAAGTGACCACACTCACAGCAACACTTATAATACGCTTATTCCCAAGCTTTGGGAATATCCCAAGTAAAGCAATAACGCCTGCATGGAGACAAGACGGCAGACCCCCCCCTTCCCTAAACGAAAAGTTACACAGTGCACCTTTAACAGCAGTTGAAATTTGGATATGTGTTTGCAGTTTGTGGGAGCACACCAAACCAAACTTTTCCACTGAATACAAAAACAACATTCTTACCTGTGCTGCCTCACCTTTGCTTATTAGAGCCTCAGCTGATGTTAAATGAAGCCTTTAAAGCTCCACTCTCTCATCGGCGCACAATAGCAGCAGACGTGTTTAGGTCATTACGGCAGCATTTAGAGGCAGTCTAGTGGAAAGAGGAGCGGGCCGAGGGGAGTGCCTTGGGGTTGGCCTTGTCAGGACGTCCAGTCAGACGGGGCAGGCCTCGCTGTGTTCCTGTCAATCCGACGCGCCCCTCTGAAGTCCATTTAAAGGAAGGCGGAGCGGCTCACTAGTTCCTATAACAGGTGAGAGGGGCCGTATTATCAGCCCTGAGAGAGAGATGGGCAGATGTGATGTGTTCTTTCAACTGTACACCAGCGCACACACACGCACACTGAAAAACAAAGGCAGAGGAGGAAGGAGAGAGGAGAAAGACAAGTAACTATGGGGAGGAACTACATATTTTTACTATAGAATTTTTAAGAAACTATACCTGCCAATTTGTCATTGTTTTGTGTACTCTAACTAAGATTTATTCACTTAAAAGTGGCATTAAGTTGACATAATGATCATTCACTGGATAGCACCTTATTATGCATTATTCATTCATTCATTCATTGTGGCCACAGCTGCCCTGGGGCAGATTGACGCAAACAAGGTTGCCAATCTGCTCCATCCAACCCTTGCCCCTCCAACCACCACCATCATCCACACACACCACATCCAAACTAGCCAGTGTGGGTGAACTGTCTTGTCTAAGCGCACCACAACAAATTCTAGTTCTATTTTCATTTTATTGACCTTTATTTAACTCAGATAGTCTCACTGAGATTACGAATCTCTTTTTCAGGTGAGTCTTGGCCCCAGACTTGGCTCTGTTGTGCATGTTTTTAGTGATAGAGGAAACCAGAGCACCTTGAGGAAACCTATGCCGGCGCAGGGAGAGCATGCAAACTCCACACAGAAAAGCCCTGTGCTGTCGAAGAATTAAACCCAGGACCTTCTTGCTGCTCCACTGTGCCTCCATGCCCCAGTGCTGGTTAGCCTCTGAGATCTGACACGGTCACCCACTGACAAGCAGCTATGGCCACAAACTGATCAGTGCACTGAAAAAAATACATTTATGAAGCAAACAGTTGAGTGCAGGTGGTGGTCAGAGGGACCGTCAGAGCTGAATGACATCCACATGTCCTGTCATCAGATCAGATCATCAGAACAATGGGAGTAGTGACACTATAACTACAATAAGAATCTGTACTGAACTTTAAACTTTACTACAGTACAGAATTTTCATCTTTCTGTAGTGATTTGCATGGCCAAACAGATGTGAAAAGATAAAGGAGATGGAACTGCAACACAGATGAAAATTAGACTATTGTTTGTTTGAGAATAAAGCAGCGTGTGCAGAGGGGAGGCTGAACTTCCAGACAGAGAAGGCTATCTTTTTCAATTGACTGTACATTGCAATCCGCTTTTCAGGTTTTTAGGAGCGCGCTGGGGGCTGAGTGAAGAGTTTGTTTTGGTTTGGGGGAAGCTGACACAACATCCACGGCTCTCTCCGTCAGGCAATCCCCTCTATGCCCCCCTTCCCCTCCCTCCACACACACACACACACACACACACACACACACACAGCCAGTACAGTCCCGCCCCTACCCTTCCAGCCTCCTCAATATTTCATGGGACGGGCCCACGCTGACTAACTCAAGGCCATGCAAGCCTGGCTCCCTCACCGACCAAAGAGCTCACGAGTCTGCTGAGGTTCACGCCTGCCAATACTGTCGATCGCACAAACAATAACATTTAAGCTGTATTTCCCCAGAATCGGATAAATGAGACAAAGGTAGAGAATCCAAAATGGCTGTCATGAAAGGTAAATAACCAGGCTGCTTTTAAATGCTGTTTCACAAGTTGGGAAAGTGCAATGGCGTTGTTCAGACACTTTACATGGTGCAATAAAGGAAAACAAACAGACAACTTTTCTGAATTTTTGAGGGTGCAATAATTACTAGGCCTTCCTGTGGGTCTAAGAAGTTGTAAGTTCCTCAGCCCAAACTTCACCAATGATTGCGTGGTGTTACCTCATACATACAATGCTGTCCAACTTTTTACTATAGTACTTTCTATTTGTTGGTTTGGAGAAATGTTTGGTCTATCTGTGCTGGTCCCATTGAGGAGAACTACATCTAACCTTGACAAAGATATTTTTATTAATTTATTTCCCAATTCATGTTACTTAGTAAGCCAATGTACTATACTTTTATTTGTTAAAGGTGCACTGCATAACTTTTTTGGTAGAGGGTCCGCATCTGCTTGACTCGATGTAAAAGTTATTGTTATTTCATGAAATGTTCTACTGTATAGTGTTTAATGTAACCATGGAGACAAGCAGGCCACATCACCATGTCACATCACAGGTCAGATCTGTGGAGAAGTGTGTCTGCTCATGTTAATAATACAGGTTTTTGGAGTTGTTTTGAGAAATAAAAACACCTGTAATTGAATAAATACAAGATATGTTTGTGTACTGTGTAGCTGAAATTATCCAAATGATTATAGTGAAGGTGTATGGAGTTTAAAAACACAGTAGAGTACTTCACAAGGTGGAACTGAGTGTTTTCTGTTTGAGAGAAGAACTCAGCCTAAATATGCAGGGTTTGTGAGTTTGTGTGTTAAACATGTGTGAATGAAACAAAACACAACTTTTGGATGAGGAAACAACATTATAACATAGATTAATTTCTCAGTAGATAAAAATTTGAAGATGAACAAAACTAAACCAAAGAAGTTAGAAGTAGAATTTTGACTCAACATAAAAAAGTAAGTGGACATGGTGTTTTCTTCAGATAAAAACAACTTCATTAACCCCTGCTGTTGTTGCTCTGAGTGACTACATGTCAAACTCCACCCTAAAACAAATCTGAAACTCTGAACATCATTTGGGTGTTGTATGAAAACCAGAAAGTGTATATGGATTTGCCCTGGCGCTTTGTTTTTTAACCAAGTCAGTTCGGCTCAAATATCAAACCATCAAACGCTCCAATTTTCACCAATCTGCCTTGTTTTGTCTAGATTTTCTTCAAACCCAGTGTCATTGGAGACTAAAGTATGTGTATGCCGGAGTCCTTTGTATTTTTCTCTCCCTCTCGCCAGTGTGCATCTGTGTGTGTGTGTGAATGAACGAACGTGAGCGGGCTTTGTTTTTCTTTTGAACACGCCTTTGATGTTGCTGTTTATTTATTTATTTCTCACCGGCGTAGGGGCCCTCTCTCGGCGGTTAGGGCTACAGTGGATTGGGTGCGCATTTCGTTCCTGAGTGCCATCCATCAGCGTGCGTGATCCGGTGACCCCGCTCCCTATAGCTGCCGTGGAGATGCGCCGGGGGACTTTTTTTTTTTGGTTTTGTGTGTTTTTTTTTTTTTTAAAGATGCGGTGTAACCAACCAACCTGTCTGGCTTTGTATCTGTGTGTGTTACATGTAAAACAACTATTTCATCTCTGGACATAAGCGTGATTCACTTTGGTTTTTCTTTGGTAATAGAGCTGCTTTGTGGCTGAAAGATAGCTGTGTGGTAAACTTCATTGGATTAAAAATAATGCCGCAATAGCACATGATAACTGAGTCAATTCACATTTTAAAGAGCTCTGGAATTTCCCATCTCTACTGAACTAATGGTAAAAGTTAGCTGTTATCTTGAGAACCATTACCACTTCATGACATCACAAGGTGGAACGGTGCATTTTGATCTTTGGAGATGTAAACAGACTAACATAAAATGAAACCATTTTGAGCTATAGATTTAAAGGTGCACTATGACACTCATCTCCATAAACATGATGTTGCTTTGCCTGAAATATTCCACAGTATGGCACCGAACATTAAACTGTCTACTTCAATACAATCAGGTGATGCCAAGTTACAGGTCAGATCTGTGGAGAGGGGACCCTGCTCAAGGCATTTTTGCACAATCACAACATCACTTGTAATTTAATAAATGACAGAAAACGTGGCTGCCATAGTGTGGAACATTCCTGGCAAAGCAATAACAGCTTAATGAGAAAAGCGGGTCACAGGCACTTAAAAAAAAGGTTACATAGTGCACCTTTAACAATCAGCTACTGGACAAGTAAACTGATCACTCTAAATTACTCAGATAATTACTTAAATCATTTTATAACTCGCATATTTTATAACTTGACTTTCAATCAAACATATACTTCATACATATACTACATTCATTTTCACAAAAGAGGGTTGTTGGGTGGGATCCAACTTTATAACTATAAGTAAGCCTATAACATGTGGAGGGCTAATTGAACCTTTTAATTACACATCTTAATGAGAGCATTACTTCCATTCTATAAAAAAACAACAATGATAACTACAACAATTAATAAGACATAAAAACAGACTCAGAAACTACCCAAATGTGATGATATTTATGATCTAAAAGTTTCCAGCTCCTCTTGTTCTTCAGTGCAGCCTGTGAACCATGGTCTGCTTGTTCACTCAGACTTGGTCTTGTCTGGACTTGTGTGGATGGGGTCTTCTCAGGTGGATAGCCATCTTTCAGTCTTCCACAGTTCAGCATGTGACAGACTGACAGCTGAAGCAATCCTGGACTCTTGTGACTATGTAGACAGACACAATTGGAAATCCATGAGTCTCTTGTTTTAGAAGTCCATATAACAAAGTAAGTAACATTATTGGTCAAATATTGTGCACATATTTATATATTATATTATGTATTTTCATGCTGTTTTCTGATTTTTATTATAATGTTGTTTCCTCATCACAAACACACCTGGAGTTTAACACACAAATCCTACATACTGTATTTAGGCTTAGTTCTTCTGTCAAATGGAAAAGACTCTGTTCCATCTTTTAATATCATCTGGTAATACAGGAAGTGCTCTACTGTGTTTTTAAACTCCATACGCCTTCATAAGAATAATTTGGATGATGTCAGCCCTGAATTTGTTCATATTTTCTAAAGTAAAGGTAAAAAGTAGCTGTTAACTGAAAGCTACCACTTCATGACAGCACAAGGGGGAACAGAGCATTTTGAGCTTTGGAGATTTAGACAGATAAGAACATAATAACAAAAGATTCATTCAAACATGTGTGAATGAAACAAAACTCCAAGAATGTTTTGATGAAGTAACAGCATTATAACATGTCTTAAAGCTCACAAGAGTCAATTTTGTGTAATATAGGACCTTTAAGTCTTTATTTTACATTATAAACAGTGCATGTGCTTTCAAACTAAATAACAGCTAACTGTTCATACAAGACAAAAGTACTACTGTGAGCTTTTTCAGATTTTTATTGTTAATCTTGGGCCTGATACAAAAGCCAGTGTGTAAATGCAGAAGCAACAACACATAAAGAATGGTATTGTGGAGGCATTTTACTATCTAACAATACGCGCCCAAGGCCACAGTACAATCACTCCATCCGATGTGTAGTGGATTCAGTCGCTTTTATATTCAGCAGCAATAATAACATCCAATACATAGTTACTGTAATCGCCATTAAATTACTTCATACTGACTTCTCATTCTTTTCTTCTGTATTGAAAACGGGCCACTCGAGAACAGACGTCACATGTTCAACGAGGAATAACTGTGTTTGAAAAGACAAGGGCAAAATATCAAGATCACTGAATAGCACTTTGTTTTGTAGATTTAAATAAAAATGGAAATAAAAAGAAACATATTGTAATTCCCCAGCAACAAAATAAAAACTTTTAATCAAAATGTAAAGTAGCCATTGGACTGTATGTTTCAACAGATCTCATCCAGAATCCTTCACTTTTTTGTATAATACAGGATCTAATGCATAGACTTGCTATCCCTATTATGTTACCTTTAACCTTTTTTATGTTAAAGGTACGCTACATAACTTTTTTGATGTTATTGTTTTGCCTAGAATGCTCCACAGTATGGAATTAAACCTAAATCTATGTTGTGTTTATTCCAGGTGTTTTGATGTCACCTCTGCACAGATCTGTATCTTCGCATCGTGGCATCACCTACTTGTCTGCATATAGATAGACTTTTCATAGGGATGCACTGATAGCGATATTGGTGCCTGTACTTCGCTGTGGTCTGCTGGGGGAGCGGCACCAGTAAAAGGGACATTGAGCGGATTGATAAACTGATCCGTAAGGCGGGACACGTGATCGGCTGTGAGCTGGAGACATTTGTCACAGTGAGGGACAGGAGGACACTGGACAAACTGCTCTTCTTCGTGGACACTCCTGCCCACCCACTGCACCAGACTATAGAGGGAGAGAGGAGATAATACTCCCTACAACTGTACAATTCACCTACTGCACTAAACTATACAGGGACAGAGGAGCTCATTCTCCAACAGGCTCCTACAGCTCCGCTCAAACAGTGAGAGATACAGGACTACATTCATACTATACTCCATACAACTGTACAACAACTCACTCTTATGTAACAGATAATACTCCCTACAACTGTACAACAACTCAATCTTAAGTAACAGATAACCTATGCCCCGTCAATCAGCATATTATTTGCACTGTAGTTCTTGTCTCTTGTATATAGCTGTGATTTTATAGTTTATTACTTATTTTTCTATTTTATTTTGACTTGTACATATACATTTATTTTTATAATTATGTCTCATTTGACACCTGTCTATTGTTATCTTTTTGCTATACCATCTGTTTTTGTTACTTGCTGTTATTATATTATATTGTGATGATTGAGCTACTGTATCCAAATAATTTCCCTTGTGGATCAATACAGTTTGTTTAAGTCTCTAAGAACATCAGCACCAATACTAAAAATTTTGCTGGATCAGGCATTGTTTCCATGATATTAGTTCAGCCAATATCCACGTTGGGCCTTTAATTGGATGTAATAATGTTTGCACTTTTATTCATACAAAGTTGTTCTGTAGTCATTTGAAGATTATATGATATTTATAATCTCTTGTGTAATAGTGAACTGTGTTTTAAGGAAAATGTGGCATTTTCCTTCCCTACACTGGTATCAGTTAAGATTGGGCATCAGCAGATACTTAATGGCAAAGTATCAATATCGGTATCAGAACTGAAAAAAGGATCCTAATGTTTCATGTCATAGTGTTGCATAGTGAAAATGAAGGAATAGATTTTTAAATTGAGCTAAACATCTAAATTATTTGCTTTGACTCAACATAAAATAATGAAATAAAAAAAGAAGATATTTCAATAGGGTCAAAAGGTCATTTTAAGTGTTTTTTTAAAAGGAAAATGCAAAAACAACCAACAAACCAACATACTAAAGTTAAAGATAATTCAAACTTGTGCACTGCTGACTTGTTTTGTTCAGCTAAAGGTCTTGGGTCCAATTTTCCCTGTTAATTCCACTAGGAGTAATCAAGCGTCTTGTGTACTGACCCACTGCAGAATACGGCTGCGATCAATCACCTCTCAGGACTGTCCCACCATTTTACAAGTGACTGCTCCTGGACCTCCACACCCCAACACCAAAACATAACTACATTTAAAGGTATATTTATTTAGGGTGCACGTCTACTTCAAAATACCCCCTTACATTCAAGTCTTTCATTTATTTTTTCGCTTTTATAAATCCTGACAGCCTATTTCAAATCGCTTTTTCTTAGCCCTATATACGAAACGCTACGAACAAAAAAACAGGCTTGTCCCGATACACATTTGGGAAAACCTTTCTTTAACAAGCATGCCAACAGAATAATTAATGTGTTTTGACCCTCTCCTACGCTGGTCAGAAAAGGCCCTATAGGCTAACTGTGTTTTTGGAATATTTAGCATAAAGTGAGTGTATTAATATCGAGAGAGTCAATTATTTTGTAAATAGCTGTTTCGATACTGCAGGTTATGAAACACTGCCCACTTTGAAGACCTTTAGCCAGAAACGCTGGATGAGAGTATAGCATGGGTTACAGTAAATCATAATATATTTTTTGATTCTTAACCCATGTATGAGCAGGGATATTAGACCAAATGTAGTGCAGTGTGGAGTACAATTTTATACTTCTATTAAATGCCTACATAGATAACATAAGGTTAAATGATTCTTTATTCAAATATACATTGTGATCATAGAGTGCATAGACAATAAAATACTCAAAACAAACAGTCAGTGGCTTAAAGGGACAATATTTTGCTATTTTTATTTAAGTACAAAATTATGCACAAAACATTATACATAACTAGAAAAGCACTCAGAGAGCGCAGACCTCCGCCAAGCCCCATTTAACGCAATGCTAACGAAATTTTCAAAGTGATCCAGAATCCAGGATTTCTTCTGGATCATCACCAAAATTTAATCATCTGTTGGATTTACCATTAGGAACATTTCCTGAAAATTTCATCAAGATCCGTCCATAACTTTTTGAGTTATCTTGCTAACTAACAAACAAACAAACAAACAGACAGACGCAGGCGAAAACATAACCTCCTTGGCGGAGGTAATAAAACATATATAGCTGTATTGCAGGAGAAAATGTTACTTAAAGATGCACTGCGCAACTTTTCTGTTTGTCTCCTTGGAGTGCTCAAAAGCACAATAAATAGTGCATAGTGCTGTAACCTGCTTGTTTTCCTCGTGATAGGTAGGTTTAGTTTATACTGTGGAACATTCTAGACAAAGCAATAACATTTCCATGGAGACATCAGGTGGCGGACCCTCCACTAGAAATATTACACAGTGCACCTTTAAATAAAGATGTGCAAATTGTAGCCAATGTTCAAACTGCTAATCCGATTGCAATTCTACACTGTGCAGTAACCTGGGCCCTTTTCCAAACTTGAGCTGGAATACCTACATGGAATATGTGTAAGCTGATGCGGTGACAAACTCCACACACAAAGTCCACACACAAAGTTGAAAAATAACTCTCCCATAAGTCTAAACCTTGACACTTTATGGATAGTTTTACCCCATGTCCATAAATTAGATGTTGAATATTCTGGAGATAAGAAAACCTTTTCCAAACCCATAATCTATAAATTGTACAGTGTCAGAGTAGTAGACTGAGTGGCTTGTCTCCAGTACTTTCACATTGCTCAGTTGTATCTGGCTGTCAACTGCTACCCGCTGAATCCAGGCCCTTCTCTTTAACACTAATCCCTGGACAGCTCCTTCTTTCTCTCACCTGATTAGAATTTCTGCTATGGCCTCCGGGATCACCACCATTTCAACATATTTTATTTAACTGCTTTTGTAAGCCCTAATATTCAACAGCTGTGATCTATGGCAGAATTACAATTTTCAGGGTCAAGGAGGGACTACTGTAGACGAGAGGTGGCTACACTGCGGCAATGGGGGTGGTAGAATGGGGCGAAGAGGTAGTACGAAAAAGAAAAGGAATCTCACAAGTTGTGTTTAAAAATGAACGAGAAAATAGGTAATCCCAAAATCGCAGCTTGAAACCAGTGAAAATCAATATGGGCTCTCACAGTTCACTGGAGCCTCTCAAGTCCTTGGGATGAGTAAAAACTTGTGCGTTTTGTTGCCTCGTCCTCATCCGTCTCTATAGGTAAGTGTGTCATTTAGTGTCCACCTGGGAGACTGTAAGAGAAACTGTAATAACTGAGTGTAATTGAGTCTATAAATGAAATGGACTGGTGCAGGAAGGGCATCTGGTACATCAGAATCAAAAATAAAAATAAAAAACTAGATAAATGCTAAATGGCTGCATTTTTATAGCGCTTTCCCACCTTCAAGGCACTCAAAGCGCTTTACATCAAGGAAGCACTCACCCATTCACACACACATTCATACACCAGTGAACGCAGACACTGGGGGAGAGGTGGGTTAAGTGTCTTGCCCAAGGATACAACAACAACATTCATCTGTGGGAGCTGAGATCGCACCGGCAGCCTGTGGGTGAGTGGATCATTTATAAAGTGTACATACAAAAATGTGATGTGATCTATAAAAAGACAACTTTACATATAAACGAATGGCACGCTTTTAGTACAAATCTACGTGAAGTTCAATAAATGAGACTCCATAGGGCCCAACACCACTTCCTGTCTCACAAGGACCAGCTCTGGGACTGCTTACATCATAAATATTTAATTACCTGGTGGGGCCTGGTGGGCTCTGGGATCTGTTTGCTCCTCTGATTTTAACACATCATCATCATATCATTTACCTCTCCGTCCAGACCATCTCCCATGTCTTTGAGTCAATGATGCTGCACCTCAACCGCGCATCTGTCCGTCGAGCCCTCACTCACGTGCCCACTCGCTGCCATGCTAAGCGGCAAGCCCCCCCAGGCCCCTCCCCTCTTCATTAGCGGGCTCTTCAGTAGCCTGTCATGGCGTATGTGCTCCATCAAAGCTGATCGACTCTTGGTTTTTTCAGAAAGATGTCGCGCGTGATCAGTGCGGGCTCAGATCTTTTACACTACGGGAGGAGCGTGACTGGCAGGCCGACGTTTGAAGACAGCGATTCCTCCACAGTTGGAAATTTAGAATCATGTCTGGTAAGGTGCCCATATGCATAAGTAAATGACTGTACAGGGCTGCGTCCAAAACCTCTTTCCAAGAACAGCTGGGACACTTGGAGCGTCAAAAGGTACCCGACCAAAGCTCAACTCTTCATTTGTCTTCATCAAACATTGAACACTGAAGAGGGCCATGAATCAACGAATATGATTTTAAAACAAAACTTTTGAGTGTCTCTCCATTAAAGGGCCTATCTGACATGTTGTTTCCTCATCACAAACATACCTTGAGTTGTGTTTTGTTTCATTTGTGTATGTTTAACACACAAACCTGCACATTTAGGCTCTTCTCTCAAACAAAATCACTCTGTTCCACCTTGTGATGTCATGAGGAAGTGCTCCTCTGTGTTTTTAAACTCCATACACCTTCACTAGAATCATTTGGACACTTTCAGTCTTGGAACTGCTAATCTCTGAACTAAAGGTAAAAAGAGCTGTTTACTTGAAAACATTATAACATGACTTAAAGCTCAATTTAAGGTAATATAGGACCTTTAAATATATCCCACTGCACACCCACACAAATGTTCTTAGAAAAGCAGAGTTAAATAAGGTTAAAATGTATTTGTCTAAAAAGGGCAGACAAATTAAGAGCTGAAGACAAAAATGTAGCCGGTGTTCATTATGATGCAAATGATATTGCTGCTTACAACTGTATGTCTTTGTAGTGGTAAAGTGTTAATTTGAGTTCAAAGGCTGTGGCAGTATTCTACAGGGACAGTGATGGAGGAAGATGGAGATGGGGGAGAGGAGAGAGTGAAAAGAGAGGAAGGTGGGTAGCTTCTGAGCGAGATCTGTACTTACGTGGCCTTCAAACAACCTAAGCTCCCGAATAAAAGGACATGGATAGTTGTTAATATATTAAAAATGTTTCGATATAACCTCTCTATAGAAAAATGTTTATAATTCAAGCTGCATAACCTTATTTTCACAATGCAAAAGGAGTAAGTAGGTATAGAAAGCTCCAACATGCAACATTTTGGATTTCTTTATTTCACTCAAAGATGCACTTACTGTGAACAGGCTTGCATCTCCACAAACCTGACTCTTATTTGGCCTAGAGGAGGGTCTCCATCTGCTTAAGGAAATGTTGCTCCTTAAGCTTTAATTTTCCACAGTATGGCATAAAACATAACTATCTCCATGGGGAACGTTCCAAAGTATGATTTTAACTTTCTATTTCCATGGAATCATGCAGGTGCTACCTCCAGAATGTTACGTGGTACTTTAAATCTGTCAGACATGTTCCTGCATTCACACCTTCTTTGGAAAAGGGGTGATTTCGGACAGTGAGGCAAGGCAATGGTGGACCACAAGCCTGTCTGAAGAGTTTGCATATTTTGTTATGGTTGCCCCAGCATCCATTCAAAATCACTTCTTTTTTTTTAATCACTTTAAAATTTTAAAACGCTTGTGAGCTTTTAGCCATGTTACAAGGTTGTTACCTGATTAAAAACATACCTTGCGTTGTGTTTCATTCACACACATTTGAGTAATCCTTTATTATTAGTCTGTCTACATCTCCAAAGCTCAAAATGCTCTGTTCCACCTTGTGATGTTAGGTAAATGTAGATCTCATGTTAGCAGCTACCCTTTACCTTTAGTTCAGGAGAGATGGTCAATTCCAGGGCTGAAATTATCCAAATGATTCTAATGAACGTGTATGGAGTTTAAAAACACAGTGGAGCACTTCAATATGCAGGGTTTGGGTGTTAAACATGTGTGAATAAAACAAAACACAACTCCAGGTTTGTTTTGATGAGGAAACAACATTATAACATAGATCAAAAAACTGTGTAGTACAGGCTTTAACTAAAGGTTGTTCCAAGGTGCACATAGTAACATGTCTGTAAAAAGTGTAGCCAAAACCCATTAACAAGGCATACGATGACTTTAGCGTGTTAATCCTGATTACAGTTAAACACGCCACTGTGTAATAATAGCCTCATTGTGGTTTGTGTGTGGACAAATGCTAATAAAGCGTTGGCTAACACTGATGGAGGCGAGCGACAGATAAAGGACGGGGGAGAGAAAGACGTCCATTCTGCCGGAGCTGCCTGTGTGTACAAACAGAGAACATGGCTCCTTTTTTCTCTGCACGTTTTTACTGCCCCATACGTTTAGATGGGGCACAAGAGCTATTGTAGTAAACACACAAGGGCATTGTGGTATGGGCCTCCTTTGGTACTGTGTGTGTGTGTGTGTCTGTGTCTGTGTCTGTGTGTGAGAGGGGGTAGAACATGGGACTGTCCCGGAGATGAGAGTCCAGCCTCCCACCCACCTACTTATCTATTCATGGATTTAAAGGACCCATATTACGATATTTTCTGATCTCTGTTATAATGTTCTTTCATCACAAAAATACCTGGAGGTGTGTTTCGTTTCATTCACACGTTTAACAAAAAAAAACTGCAAATTTAGGCTGAGTTCTTCTGTCAAACAGAAAACACCTTGAGATGTCATGTGGTAATACAGGAAGTGCTCCACTGTGTTTATAAAATCCATACACCCTCACTAGAGTCATTAGGATTATTTACAGCCCAGGAACTGCCAATCTCTACTGACTTAAAGGTAAAAGGTAGCTGTTAACTTGAAAGCTACCATTTCATGACATCACAAGGTGGAACAGAGAATTTTGAGGCTTGGAGATGTAGACAGACTAATTATAAGTTATTACTCAAACATATGTGCATGAAACAAAACACAACTCCAGGTATGTTTTTGAGGAGGTAACAATATGGTTTAAAGCTCACATGCGTGAAATTATATGGTACCATTTTGATGACAGTTGATCACAAAAAAAAATATAGTTTTGATTTAAATGATAAGGCAACAATCCTAACTTTTCATCATTCAGAAACTCAGGAATTGGCAAGAAAGGACAGCCAGCTCATAAGTGCAATGCCTTGTTTAAATGAATGGCAAATGTGTAAATTTCTGTACCACCGTGTAAAGACTACTAGAGGAAAATCTGCCTTGAAATACATCTGAATTATAGTGTAAGATGGAATCATGGAGATGAATGGTGGTTTAAATTTGCTTTGAGCAGTGTTAAGCTTCTAGCGCTGCCATGGTGGTAGGTGCAAATGAACCAGGACACCCAAAGACAGAACAAGAACTCCTCAGACATCAAACCTTTAATTGTTCCTCTGCTTTGGTTTTTTCACCCATTTCGTCTGTATGGGAGACAGAGGCGCAGTCACTTAAGAAGGGCTAACACCTCTCTAGATTAAATATTAAAAGTGTCTGTACCTGCTGCTATTGTTGCCCTTTTAAAATAAGATATAACCTATTCTTGACAAGTTTTCATCCCGAGTCGAGACGCTTGTCGAAAACCAAATCAGGGAATGGCGTGGTTTGGGTTGAGGGGCAATGATGAATAATCCAGTTCATATTCCCAACAAGACGGAGAGAATAGGTGAGAAAAAGAGAGATGACAACCGACGCATCATGTGACAAAACAAATTGTTAGCCGCACCTCCACGTAGCCCGCTAACCCCGCCCCTACCTCGCCTGTCCCGCTTTTAAAAACTTGTCTTAATACCGTCTCTTAATGAACATAATAGCCGGATCTAATAATGAAAGGGAAAATAAAAACATGTAAAAACGCGGAGGGTGCTCTGCGAGTTGTCGCCGGCGCGCAATTATTTCCTTGTCAAGTGGCTGTGTTTTTAATGAGGCCCTGTGGGAATGACGTCTGTCAGTCAGCCCTGACTTTTTGACACCATTACAACTTCAAATAGGAAGCCGCCGCCACGCTGCCTTCCACCGCTCTGTGCATCTGACAGGCTGAGAGGGGAGGGGGAGGGAGGGAGAGAGGGAGAGAGGGAGAGAGGAAGGGAGAGGGGGAGAAAGGTGGCAGGAGGAGGTAGGTTCACACACATGTTGGCTTTCCATGCTTTGTGGGGCCATTACATTGACTTGTGTTCATTTCCTGGAGACTGATCCTAACCTTAACCATAATGACTATACTTACCTAACCTTAACCTAAATTAACCCATAACTTACCTTTAAACCATGAAGGATTTACATCATGTGGAAGGCCTGTACCCATAAAGTCATTGTGTATACAGATTTAAGACCCCCACATGGTGATACATACTAGCCCACGCACCCACACAAGAGGAAAAAGTGATTTGGAACTGGCAACGTGACCCCCACTGAATACTTCTTTATTT
Organism: Taenioides sp. WSHXM2023; assembly: GCA_029959045.1. Taxonomy (NCBI): domain Eukaryota; kingdom Metazoa; phylum Chordata; class Actinopteri; order Gobiiformes; family Gobiidae; genus Taenioides; species Taenioides sp. WSHXM2023. The sequence continues at coordinate 11,930,414 of CM057104.1, read as the reverse complement.
GTGCCTGTTTACACTGTACATTTTACATCAGTTTTATTTTAATTTATATTTTTGTACCAGCATTTAACATCACACTCATGTAAGGCTTTTACATTTTTGGTATTGTCTATAAATTTGTTTGAATATATAGCTTTATCATTAAAGCTGCACTATGTAACTTTTCTGGTGGATTGTCCGCCTCCTACTTGTCTCAGTTGAGATTTTGTTGCTGCCTGAAATGTACCACAGCATTGGCCACTTTACGTTTATTTAATTATACATGTTTTTATCTCACAATAATACACTGAAAAACATACATTCTTGTTGCGAGCGGGTTCACCTCACCACAGATCTGACTTGTACTTTAACCTGCTAATGTGTCCAAAGAGATATTTGTTTAATGCCATACTGTGGAACATTCCAAGCAATGCAATTATATCTCCATGGAGACAAGAAGATGGTGGACATTACACTAGAAAAGTTATTACTTTTACTTCTCTACTTCCAACCGATGTCTTTACAGCTTTCCATTCTTTTTTTCACTCCATTTGAATTTTCTGTGTCTCGGCCTAGCGCGAAACAGTCCAAAACACACTATTTTGTTGGCCATTAATATGATTCTTTGAAGAAGCAGTGTGGCTGGTGAAATGGGGGGAGAGAAGAGGGGGTGAGGGGCGGTACATCTCAGCGCGCCCCAAAAACCCTCCATCTTTGGTCCCTGAAACAGAATTACAAATGGCCTCTACGGGCAGCACGTTGGGGGCTCAGGCCAACTCTACATTCTGTATTAATAACAAGTAATCATCCAAAATCTATAATATCTTTTCATTGCAAAAACACAAGGAAACAGTAGTATTTTTAGTTTTCATTTTTCTTCTTAACACCTACAACTGTATCACATAGTCAGCAAATGTACAAGAACTGAAAAGTACATGTTTAAAAGCTCGAGTTAAGATTTAAACAAAATACTGAAGACAGAAAAAAAAAATCTGATTTGCATTTGGTCCTGTTGCAGTCAGCGTTAAAAAAAACCCAAAAAAACATGAGTAAAAGCTTTGATAAATGTACAGGCCTAGTTACAGAGATTTGAATGGAAATTTCATAAACTTGTTCATAAATAAATAGTAACAGAATCACTGCTCTGAGACACTATACATGATGTAGTACATACAGTAAGAGGCTACAATTTCTTTACAGTGAGAAAACTTACAAAGTCCATGTTAGTGTGTTGTGGTCTGTGTCAAAATATGTTGTGTGTGCGTTGTATTTGCAATTCAAAGTTGTGATTGTGAAACTTACAGAACTCCCCCATATGAGAGTGATACGCCTAAGAGTGATAGTTAGGGTTAATAATTATAATTTTTGAGCGTTAATATTCTTTAACTACAAATCTAGGTCACACTTTATAATAACTACACTTTAATAAACCTTAATAAAGCATGAACTAAGACTCATAATGAACAAATAGTTTACTAAAAATCAGTCAGACTTAGTAACTACTTAATACTCTAACTATAACATAACCATAACTCACATAACTCACTAATGAAGTAGTTACTAAGCCTGAGTCATTCTTAATAAACTATTTGTTCATTATGAATTAAAGGTACCACCTGTAATTAGATTGGCTGACCCGCCCCTGTTGTATTCTCACATATCATCACTAGAGGCTGTCTATGTTACTGCTGTCTGATAATGTGCCAGCTTTGGCCTGACAGAAGAAGACCAGAGAGCACAGGTGAGCCTGAACAAAGGCCAGGTGTGGACAGGGGGAACAGGTTTCACATCTGCCATCTACTGGTGAAAAAATGGCAGATGGTAGCTTTAAGTCTTTGTCATTATTAAGGCTAATTAAATGCAATACACAGACTCTGACTACAGTTTAAGTCTTACCAGTTACATGTAGAACGCAGATATTTTATGTGTCCTTGTTATTGTAAACATTATTTGTATAGACAGATTTTATCAATGTAAAATTCTTCACTAGCTGAGCTGTTCAGCGTGTTCAGCGTCTCCTCCTCTCTGTTCTTAATGACATGTCTCACCTAAAGGCACGGTCCTCTGCTCTGTGTTGGGAGCTCCATAAAAACAGCTGAATCATACAGTTTTATGTCCTGCTGCTACACCTACATACATGTGCAAAAGCCTTCAGCCCCAGCCCTTCTCTGTCTGTCCTAACACCGGACCCAGTGGGGAGCAAATGATGGGGAGGGGTGTCTATACATTTGAAAACGCTTGTTACAAAATCTCTCCCTGGCAGCAGTGCGCTGAGGGACAGAAAAGCACACTAAAGACAACACCATGAAAAATATTTAGGATCATAAAAACATTGTGTGTCTCCAGAGACTCTGACAGAGAACAAAAAGTGAAAGAGTTGAGAGAAAATGGGAAGAAAGGATAAAGAAACGGCAGAAAGAAAATGCGGATTGGAAAAAAGGGCTCCCTATCAGCGTTTGTAAACTGTGATTCATGGGGAACATTTGTCCTAATTACAGCCGAACAACGCGTTTGTCGCTATTAATCACTTTATGTGTGTTCTATTTGTATAAGGGGATGGGGGTGGAGTGTGTGTGTGTGTGTGTGTGTTAGAGAGAGAGAGAGTGAGAGCGAGGGGCGATCAGTGGGCTCTCACGTTGAAATAAATAGCCAGGATGATGACGAGAAGGATGATGGCACCCAGGATGAAGACCAAGACTCTGTTCTGGATGATCCTAAACGGGAGACACAAAAAGAGCGAGTGGTTAGAAGAGGAGTTAAACTTGTATTACTTCTGAATGAAAAGTAAAGGGTCTAGTTTATGTGAGGACCACTAGTGGAAAGATATAGAAGCATGAAAGCAAAGCCCTAGCATAAACGAGAACGTCTATCCGTGGGTTTCAGAATCATGAAAAATGTGGTCCACTGCCATAGCAAATAACACTTTGAAACTACATATGATAGCTTTTGAATATCCTCAAAATGTTGCATATAACAGAAAACTGAAACCTATGAGTAGAAGCTCTCTGGTTCTGGTTGACATAAAAAAGAAAACAAAAACAGATGAAACAAGGAATGTGCAAACATTACAAGTCAGCTGTCAAAATTAAGATAATAAAATACATCAAATATTTCTGTCTGTATTCATGAATTTGGCATCAACATAACTGGTAAAAATGAAACTTGTAGCTCCTCTGACAAATTACTGCAACCATCCCAAGTCTTGTTTAGCTATAAATTCACTTTTTTTTTTAGCCTGTATTGATCTTTCGGTTAAATATAGAATATTGTGTGGTCTATTCAAAGTTGTGCAAAAGTTCACTTAAGGTAATGTTTACAACAATTTACTGTAAATTATATCATGTACCAATAAACTACCAACTTCACATGTGATAAGAGACACAGTGTACTCTTCCAAACCATATTGATTGACTACAGCCTCCAACTTGAGCCGAAAAACCATCAGACTTTGCACATACAAACATACGGCCGCCATGACACGCCAGCAACACACACACGGCAGACAGACCCTAAAACTTTATTTGCACAATAAAGTGGAAAAAGTGGCTCACTACTTTCCTGGAGCTAATAAAATTTCTGAATTACTGATGGAATTCGCCATAAAACCACTCACTCCTTAACACATTTAAATCTTGTCTCCCCACAGCGACCTGAACAAACTCGACTAGAAAAAAAAAGAAAAAGAAAAAAAAAGAGAAAAGTGTAGGTGGTGAAGTGTGTCATCTTTCCAAAACACACAAAAACACCCTCACAACCCTCCACTGCCCCTGACAAATGGAGGAATTATCACATTTGCTGACATGCGGAGGGGAGGAGGAGGGTTCCCGGCAGGGGTGTGGGGTGTCCACTGTCCACTTCTCTAAGCAGGAGATGAATAGCCCAAGTAGTGGTCATTTATCACCGGAGCAGGAGAGGGAGGAGAGGGGGGCAGAGGCTGGGTACCCTCTAAAGCTTCAGTCACAGGACGCCCAGCCAACAGACCTGCAGCAGCTTCAGCTCAGCAGGTTACCACTGGCCTCTTGGTCCGGAGCCAGGGCCGTAAACAAAAGGCAATGTTGACGGGGCAGTTGGGAGGGGGGCTAAACAGTGGGAGTGAGACATCCTGCTGGCCACACCAAAAATATATGATATGAAATTGAACACTATGCATTTTATGTTCCTTAGAAAAGCAGACACGAAATGCTACATTAAAATTCAATTGCCCAGTTATGACTTTTAAAGAGCTGTACTTGATGTCCATAAAACGTAACATCTTAACGTTTTATAAACTACAACTTTACATTATATTTACAATTTGAAAACATTATATACTTTATTGGTGGCCTCATGTAAAACAAATAGCAAGTATACATACGTCTTTGTAGTAAATGTGCATTATGTAACTTTTCTGGTGAAGTGTTACCTGCTTGTTTCCATGGAGATGCTATAACTTTGTCTAGAATGTTACAGAGTATGGCTGTTTACATGTTACAGATCTGTGGAGAGGCAATCCCGCTCCCAGTAAGAAAGCATGTCAAAGTTGCACAATGCTCCTTTAAATAGTAAAATTAAAAAAATAAAATTAACATAATAACCTTTCATTTTTTTTCTACTAACAGACAAACAAACCAATTAGAAACAAAAACTACTACACAATCCCTCTTGGCAAAAGCAAAAAGTCTCAATGTTTTTGGTGAACTGTTGTAAGCTTGTAATCACCATTTGTGCCACGCGTTGTGTTACAGCATAACAGACAAGATCAGAACAAAAATGTCCGCTGCGAGGTCTAAGGGGGAAACAGATAATTCATCTGCGGCTAAGCTGACTGGTTGAATCCGACTGTAGCGCAGATCCCACAGAAACCCCTTCATCAAACGATATTTAGCAAGGCCACGTCTCCTACTATTAATTGACATTCATTATTTAGCATGATTATTTATCCCAGTTAAATACTCGGAGGAGATGCGGCAGCGCTGTGAAGTCTTGTGTACATAGAGAGGGGGCAGCAGCACTGGGAGGATCGCTCAGTTTGTGTGGGTAATTTTTCAGAAGGGGAGGGGCAATTCGACTCAAGTTTGAAGCGCGTGGCTGAGAAATATGGTGGTGCTGTTAAAAGTGTATTCATTAGTGTGATGGACCCAGATAAATCATTTCTGAGACTTCAGCGTGAGTGTGTTGAGTTTCCAACTTTAACACTGTAAGAAGTTCCTTTAAAATTTTATTTTATTGACCATAACCTGTCTCTATAGAAACCAAACTATTACAAACTGTACAAATTACTCTATTCTGTTCCTGAACATTTATGGACAGGCCATTTTAATGGGAACATGTCATACCTGTCTAGCCAAAGTTGGAAATCCCAAATACTAATTCTGTCATCGTCTGTCAGACCAGGGGATTGTGGGAAGTGTAGTAAGAAAGGCTGATTTGGATATACACAGAAAGTGTATATCCAAAATCATATATTAAAATTGTATATCCAAAGTGTGTATTTTCTTATATAATAAAAAAGAATCTTAATATGTCCATTAAGCATATTCATTCATGAAATTGAAAAAAAAAGAAGAAAGATTTTAGGGGTAAAAAATAAATATTTCCTAACATACTTTAGTAAAAATGCACATCTCATACATTTCGTTTTGATACTAAATCGAAAATAACCTGACCAAAAATATTCTAAGAAAAACTGACCCCAGAATATCACTCCCCAAAAAAGAACCCATCCTAAAATTGGGCAGAGAAGAACACGGTTTCCCTCTGCCGAATGGTTGATCCTGTCCTGACACGTGGCCAGACAGAACAGAACTTATCAAACCGGATCCATCCACTGCCTCTGACACTTGACATCCAGAAAGAGAGAGAGAAGGGGAAAGGGAGAGAGGGGGAGAGAGGGAGTGAAAGAGAGAGACGGAAGGAGGGAGAGAGAGAAAGAAGAGGTAGAGAGAGTGAGAGATGTGAGTGAAGCCTGACCCACATAGACAGTGTGATCCCCACTGTCTGCACTCTCACAGGTGAAAGTCAATGAGAGGACGTGTCATTGGCTACAGGAATTTGTCCATTGTTGGCAGCCAATCAGATGGAGACTTATAAAAAGAATGGACCAGGAATACAAGCTACAACTTAACAGTCAAAGAGAGTAAGAGAAAAAGAGGTGAATCAAAAGGTATTTAGATAATTAAAAACAATACTGGGTTATAATGTATTAAATGAGTATGATGTTTTTGGTTAACATCATCTGTCTTCCCATGTATCATTTTACTTTGCAACACTAAGGAAAAGGAAACTGGCTATTTGAAAAAAAAGGCAAAGTCAGTGAAGTTTTTTCAATTAAAAAAAAGAACACGTCTGCATCTTCTTCTGCTGATCCCTCTGTGTTTCTTTGTGCACACTACTCCTCCTACTGGTGACTGGTGGTAAAATCATGCATTAAAAAGGAAACTGAGAAAGCAACGGTAAGGTAAACACAACAGGCTGAAGGATGGGAATGGACAATAGAGCTGTGGAAGTATAGAAGACAGGAGGAGTGCTGAGGAGAGAAGGAGAAGTATGTGTTAGGAACAGGATGGAGGGAGGGCATCCCGGGGAGGCACACACTCCACAGAGACACATGAAAATAATGAGGACTTTTCTGTCAGGAAAGATTTACAAAATCGTACCAGTGTTATTAAAATTTAAAATCTTCCTTTTTTTTTGCTTTTCCTCCCTTCCCACCCTCCTCTTCTTCCCTCCCTTCCTCTCCCTGTTCTGATGCAGCAGCAGCTCAGCCTTATTACAGTGCTAATGAGCGGAGACTCTGGCCCCCTCTCCAACACCAGGGTCCCAAACGTGGACACATAAAACATTGCTCTGGTGGCTCTCACAGGCGACCGGACGGCCTTATCCTTCCCCCTCCCAAAACACAACCGCCCGTCCCACATACACCTCAAAAACCCCACAAACTTAGCAGCCCGGTAGCATCTCTATGGCCCTTCCTGATCCCTCCTTTTTCCACTACCAGACCAATAAAATAAAAATCAATGACTGTCTGAGCAATTCTGGCTCTCCTCCCTCCAAACCTTGGGAATCTCCGGCGCAGGGGAGTCCGGGGGAGGAGGGGAGGGGAGTGCACAGGATCAATGTCTTCACAAATGGTTTGAGTGATGGACATGGAGGTGAAACACTGGTAGGGCTATGTACTAACTAATGCATCGACTTATGGCAAATGAATAAATGTTTGATAGAGCTACGGCACGCACGGAGAGACAAAAGGTGGAGTATGCGATCAATACCCCCCAAAAGAAAGGTGAGAAACGTGCGACACAACAATCAAGAGAATGAAAACGAGAAGAGGTCCTGAACAAACGCGCTGGGCTCAAGTTGCTGTGCTCAGATAATGACTTGACCTGCTTGTTTCAGAGATCTGATCCGGTCTATGCTCTGCCTATTGGCCCCAAGGGGCTCTTCAACGTAAATGATTTTTTATACGCACAAACGGCTACTAGAGTATGTCTTTAATCACAGGCTGTTTACTGTAAATCATTTAGAGAAGTGTGGCCAACATTATGTGATTCCCCCATGGTAAACTGTTGACAAAACCACTAATAAAATCTATTTAATCTCAGTTATGTGTTTTAACAGCATCAGTGAGTCAATAGGTACTCAGGGAATCTCTCACTGTAGTATTCTGTAACACTGAAAGGAATCAACAAAGGAGCACATATATAGTATATTGTACATATATTGTATATATGTATATTGTATAAGTCAGCTGTGTATGATCTGCATCTAATTATAAAGAATCAGGAAGTGAGCGCTTAGGATGCACATTACCGTGACAGAATAACTGGCATATGAAGGCTGTGAAAAGTGCTTGTTAACACATCATGGAGAATAATTAAGATGTTTAAAATACATAAGGTAAGTGAGGAATAACTTTGGACAACTGTAAACCAATTCAAATTTGTTGTTTTTCATGTTTTAGGACATCTAAACCATCACGTAGCACCACCTATGTAATAACTTACTAACATTAATATATACTGTGTTTTTGAGCTATTAAAACACTTCTGCTCTCATACAAGCAGTTGCCTCATTTAAAAGTATTTCTGTTTAGAGGACAGGATCAGAGCGGTGTATTTCATGTCAGTCTGTCTCCCTCTTTACTGTACCATCTCAGTGCAGAGGAACAGCACTGGGGCCCTGCTTCATCCATTTTTTATTTGGGCTGCTAACAACCCCGGCCAGCAGCAGCAGCCTAGACTGGGACCAGCTGAAAAAAAATGTATAGTAGAGAGAGAGGGATGAAGAAAGAAAGAAAGAAAGAGAGGAGAGGATGTAGGAGGAGAGAGCGATAAAACCATAGAGTGAAGAGGGAGAAGTAGTGAATTTATTGCATACAGTGTGTCTGGAATTTTGAAGAACTTTTTTTGCCGGGAGCGTTTTCAGGCAGAGGACGCTGCTCTGTGCCAGTTGTCCCGGTGTGATGTACAGGTGGCTTCACAGCTCTACACAGATCGTTCCCTCACATGAACCCTGCCCTCCTTCGTCTTTACCTCTTCCTGTATCCCTCGCTCCTCCTCATCCTCCCCTCTTGTCCCCACGCTTATGTTAAGTTATGGTACAGCGGACTGGACTCACTTGTGCTGCAGGGCTGTGCTGGTGAGGGAGGAAGAACAGAGCTGGACCAAGAGTGCCGTCATTAGACTCAACACTAATTTGGGTACAGTGTGGAGACTGTTCAATGAATTCCAATAGAGGCATTTATAATAGTATGATATTGTTTAATTTCTCGCTCTAAAAAAACAAATGGGTACACTAAGCAAAAGGAAGTAAAAATGGTTTTCTAATTACATAAAATATATAAAAAGAAAATTGCACTTATGTCAAAAGGTACTCACATTTTACTCACTAAAACCATTAAAAGGTGCACTGTGTAATTTTTCTGGTGGAGGGTCCGCCACCTGCTTGACTCTTATTTAGATGTTATTGATTTTTCTTTGAATGTTCCACAGTATGACATTTAATTTAACTATCCCCATGGAGACAAGCAGCCACGCACCAGGTCAAGCTACAGGTCAGATCTGTGGAGAAATGGGCCTGCTCATGGTAATAATGCATGTTTTTGTGGTCCTATAATTGAATAAATGCAAGATATATTTGTTTAATGTCATACTGTGGAACAACCCAGGCAAATCAATAACATCGCCATGGAGACAAACAGGTGACGCGACAAGGCCAAGTTACAGATCAGATCTGTAACACATTTTATTTTTATTTTTTTAACAATTATAGGATGGATTTGAAATTTAATGTCATATGGAACCTTCCTGGCAAGCATCAACATATTCATGGAGACAAGCAGGTAGTGGACCCTCCACCAGACATAGTGCACTTTTACTTAAGATTAACCATAGCATCTTAGTCTCAAGAGAAACTGGGTAAACTTTGAAAATGAAATATTTGTCTTGATATTGATAGATTGTACGACTGGTGAGTAGGACTAATCCTTTCTAAAAATACTCAGGGTGGAGTTGGCAAGTAACATAAGCCACACTACACTGCATATAGTACAATTACTCATAAAGTTTAGAGTAGGGACAACTAATCACAACATTATTCTTTTGTTGACTTTCGTTGACTTCTTGCTTCTTTTATCATACAACTTTCTTAAAAACTGCTCTGAAATGCCATTAACTGATAAAGCAATAATTCCTAGTTCACTTCAGATAATCCATTTTACCAGTGGACTTTAACTTGTCATGAAAACAAGAGAAACACCCTCTACATTTGTTGGAGCACAAAATCCCCTTGTATTTTCTGCTCAAGGCCTAGGGGCCCGTTGCAGATCTGATTACAGCCCAATGGGAAAAGACCGAAACACTAGAGTCAGTCACTACTGCGGGGAGACAATGGATGTGATGTCCAGGACACTTTTAGAAATACATTATTATAGCTGGAGCTGGGAATAGCCAAAAACCTCACAATAACCCTAAAAAGGATTATTAAAAAGTTTATTAAATTGTTTTTTTGTTTATCTTGCAGAATGACAAAATGCATTGGAATTCGGTCATTTATAATGAATTAGCTTTAACATGGCTGAAGTATCAACTGAAGTAGCAACTTCTATCTTGTATTGATCCTGGATTTCCAAGAAGACCAATATTGTTGTATTGATATTTTGATATTTTCAGTACAGAACTAATTAAATCCATACATAATTTTTAATCCAAAGTACAGTGAAACTCCATGAGAATCTACAAAGGAATAAAAAGAAAACTGAATATAAACAAAAATTTATTATATATATATATATATATATATATATATATATATATATATATATATATATATATATATATATATATATATATATACACACACACTTTTTGATATTTATTTTCATTTATTAATTTATTTAGGCCAGAGAGACAGGGAAGGGAGGGAGAATATTGGTGTTTATGTCTGAGTGGTTTTATGAACTGGTAAAAGGAAGATGTTTGTTTGCAGTTTCAAATTGACTCTCCAAATATTTGCGCTGAAATCCCGCGTGGGTTTAAGCTTTGCATCCTGTGAGACTCCAGGCACACACCATGCTGCTGTGTTGCCCACCAGCCAAAACTCAAGCAAAAGTGACACCTACACACTTTTCCTATACAAATGAACAGAAACTAGAATAGGCCAAGCACAGTACATTGTATATATTTAGTAGCATCATTTTTGGAGAAACAAAAACAAAAAAATTCTTATATCAAAACGTCATTGTTCTACATTGAAATGAAATCTATCTCTGAAAAGACAGTTTGAAAAGTTGAATAGTTCGCAGAGTTTGTAGAGAAAATTTTGGTTTAAAAGTGAATTCAAGTGATTCATCTCGGCGCTTCTTGTTAATGGGCCAAATATGGATACTTGGTATAAAGTAAGACAATTGATCAAATTCTAGACAAAATCTATAGACATTCTTAACCATCAATGATCAGCTTGGTTCTTTTTAATCGAGAGGTCTAAAGAATGTGTAGTTAAAAAGTACTACTTAAGCTAATATGGGCCAATTCAAAATAAGTTTGAGGGCCGCTTTTCACCCTCGGGCCTTAGTTTGGACATGCCCGCTTTAGACTTTTTTGTTTTGTTTTAAATAGCCATAATTAAAAGTCAAAGTGATCGGTCAATGTAAGAGAGAAAACACTGTGATTCCTTTTTTTTTTTTTTTTTTTCCATATACATTTTCATATTGCCCTGCCCTACTGTGAAGGATTGCTCATAGGGAATTAAACTAGCTTGTGTTTGTTTTTACCTGACTAGAGTACAGCCCAAAACCTATGTAAACATCCTGGATTCTTTGAGTGTTTAGGTCACGAAAAGGTCACTCATTAATAAAAAGGTTTTGTTTGGCAACAGAGTAAGCAAGGTCACCATAGACAAGGAAGTATATTTACAGGCGCACTGTAAATATGGAAAGCCTTGTCTAATTTATGATTTTAGACTACTACGCTGCCTAAAATTGTGCCAGTCGAGCTGTTAGATCTTGTCATGGCAAAACATTTAACAATTTGTTTTAGAATCCAGTGCAAAGGTTAGAAATACGGTTAAATAAAGACGTCTGTGGTGAACCAGGTTTTTATTCAGAGTCAAGTCAGACACAGCTCCCTAAATGATTGTGTAATATTGTACACATATTTACAGCATGTGACTCACTCTCAAACCATCAGAAACTGTGTGATACTGGATCTACAGGCCACTGATTCCTCATACTACACATCTAAAAGTGTGGTTCATTCTCTGGATAATGGCTACAGAAGTTTATAAATCTGATTACTGTTTTGTATTTTAAGCACAAAGTGTCTTTTTTTTTACAAGAGTGTTATATGTTTTATTCACAAAGTTAAATTTTTCAAACCCTCTGAATTGTTTGTTGCCAAAGTGACTGAAAAAAACTATAATATAGGTATCAGTTTAAGAGGTGTACTTGTAATTACATTATGATCCAAGTGTATACCTATGATTGGCTGGGATATTCACTGCACACCCAGGTCCCTATGTGACACAGGCTACAATGATTAAATTATATATAAAATTTGTTACACATCACATTTCTTCACACTATATGCACTATACATTATTTGGAAGGTCATAAGGTCATGTTTAAAATCTGGAGCAGATTGGATAAGCTCGAGTTTCCACCTCAGTTACGACAACAGACTTTCCTTGAACTTGACCCTTGACCTTTAGGCCACTCCGGCTCTGTCCTGCAGGCCTTGGAAGAAGAAGTCAGCCAAAGTTCAAAGTTCAGGCTCCAAACATATGAGAAGAGTTTAGTTTAACAAGTATGTGCCAGTCTGAAGCATACGTGGATGAAAACGTGTGAAAATGACTGGAGCACGTCTGCTGATGTTGTGTGAAGTTACAGACGTAATAGGGATTATATGGACAGACGAGTGACAGGGAAAGAGGAGAGGAGGGGTCTAATATCATCCACTAGCCCAGAACTGACATTACAAGTGAAGCTTTAGTCAGTCTAAATAATCCATGCTTTTACATTAAAATTGCACACCAGATTTCCTAGTCCACACAACCCAGAAGAAAAGGGTAGAGGTGCATATTCATTACTGAATATATGGAACATGGGGTACAGTTAAGGGCCTGATCAGGGTAAGGGGACACTACAGGCAAAATGGCATTTTTCTCCCATAGGAAAGATCACCCCTATAAAAAGCATATAGACCAAACTTTCCAAACTTGTAATTAACAAGATTTTGACAGACTGAACAAAAGGATTTGTTTGTTCCAAGTCTGACTTATAAAAGTTTTAACTCCAAAATGGCAAAATTGTATTTTTTATGCAAATATTTAATCTAATATAATACAATTTTAATCACTTTGCATAAAATGAACCAAGAAAGTTAAACCTGGCTCTATCCAGAGTGGACATTTTTACTCAGTGCCTTATTTAAATATAAGAATCTTACATGATGAAAAACATGCATTCTTACATTAATGTAAACTACAGAAGAAGTTTCAAATTGATATCTCTAAATGTAAGATTTTTTCCCATTCCCCAATAGTGCCTCTTGTCTTATACATTTCCTTACACAGAATAGGCATCAGTGCGACAGTAACGCTAACTGGGGTATTGACTTGTTGCCTCTACTACATTAGCTTAACGGCCTAGAGTTCGATCAATAGAATAGAGCGCTGTGCTAATCAAGGCCTGTAGCCACTGGGTCAGCCTCATGTGGGAACTTAAAATAGGGTAAAAGAGACACATAGACCACTGAAGGGGAAATTTGGGTTCTATGATGACAGCCTGTGCTAATTGACCAAGAGTACTTATTTATATGTAGTTTTGTTGTGCTGGTAGAGGCACACTCACGCTGTATTCTCTTCTTCACTGAGCAGTGCTGTGGTGCGGTGTGGGCGTCAGGCGCCAAGAGACATGCAGATTGTTGCTTCACCTCTACTTTCCCGCTGAACCGCAGTTCAAAAGTCAAGGGGCATCCGGGCTGCTCGGGGACTTTCAGAAATGCAAGAGCCAATCCATATTTGCAAAACGCGATTGCGAGACCTCAGGAGGCTGCCCAGATCTCGACATGTGTATTGAAGGAAAGCACTAATCTGAGACATAATTATTCAGACCTGATCTATATGGGAAGTAGTTAAGAAAGATATATTGGCAGTTACATTATTTGAAAGCAAGGATGCTCCTTCTTGGTATGGAACAAGTTGCTGAGTAAACGGCTTAAGAACTTTCTTGTTGTGGTCAAGTCAATCCACCTGATAATATTGTCCTGGCCATCAATACTGTCCAATAATCCCAATCGGTACCCATATATTCCTCACATCACAAAGCCAGTGTGGAAGCGATGGGAAATTCATGGGGGAGCAGTGCATCAAATATTAACGAGCGCTTTCTTTCCCCCAATGTCTATGGCCACCGTTGCAGGAGAAGACTTCCAAAGACGACCAAAGGGAGCCGGTAGAGGCCAGAGGAGAGAGGGGTAAATGTGAGGGACTGCCTGCACGTTCAATACTGTCCTTTGAGTGTCCAGAGATGGGTCAGATTCAGCAGAAGCAGGGTCTTGATACGGTTCCCAGGGTGTAAACACAAAACTTGTACACTGTTTGTGTCATTGTTTTTCTACTCTCTCTCAAAGCTCCTTTCTGCTGTGTTGTCAGTCGGCGAAGTGGGATTCAGCAGCCCAGTGACACCGGGGGAAGCCAGGTGGATGCTACAGACATAGAAAGAACCCCAGCCAAAGCTTTGCAAGCACATCTTTACTGACTTGAACAAAAAACTTTATGAAGTAAAAATGAATATTTTACTCTAGTCAAGCAAAACCCTTGAGGCTAATGGCAGGATATGAGTGATATGCAGAAATAAGCAGCATAGAACAAGACTGGAAACAACTGTTCAAATAAATAAAAAGATGATTTCAAATGAACAAACTTTAACAGCGTGTCATCTGGAGGCAGTGATCTTTTGTCTTTGGCACATCCTTTGTAACCTGAAAAACCACCATGCCCCATCTCAGCGCCACCAGTGGAACTGCCAGGTCAGCAGCGTCGTCTCTAGCCTTGCTGACCAGCACATATTCTCATAATCACCTTGTGCTCTGACGCTGTCAGGACCCACAAACTCTATGGATCCACACGCCTTCCTCCATCCCGCGCCCCATCTTCTGCGCTTGTACCGGGGGCTTTGGCGAGTGGGTCCTGCTTCGATACATTAAAAGTGCGGCCTCATGATCAAACGAGCAAATACCTCCCGGGTCAGCAAAGGGCTACCCCACGTCAGTTAACAATGCAGCATTTAACCATCAGACGTATGCAAAGCGGCCGGTACACAGGGGAGGAGCTCAGGAGCGGGGCCTGGACCACAGAGATAATGAGGCCAGAACAGCTCCACACATGCTTCATCATGGAGAGATATAAGGCTCTGCACAAGCACCAACTGATGTGAACTGATGCATGTCCCGTTTAACTATAAATATGAAATTATTACAGTCTACACTCATATGAACACTGGGACTTTGAGTAACCTCTACTGTTGAGTACATAACATGGTTGACACTTTAATGCAAAATCATAGCACATTTGACCAATTTCTTCTGAAGCTAATTGCAACAGATAGATGGCTGTATAGAATGAAACCTATTCGGAGAACTAATGAATGATTTGCATACCAAAGAAACTCTATAGGATCCTTATGAAGGCCTACAGCCCTACACACATTACATACCATTAGAAGTCAGTTTTGATTTAATTATCTCTTTGACAAAAGCCTTTGCATACCTCAAATATACCTGCTTCTTAACTGAATAAAGAGGAATAGATACTAAAATAATGAAGCTAAAAGGTGAAAAATCCTTTTTTGCGTCTTATCTCCCTCTCTCGTCCTGCCCACTGCTTGGTTAACCAACTGACCTGCTGTCAAAGGAGTCTTTGTGAGCACGCTTTGGCGGGTAGCCAATCAGATCCTCCGGCTTGTCTGTCTCACAGAGGAAAATGGCGCCCGTGGTATGCCATCAGTGGCACAAATGTGCAGACAGTCTGACTGCAGAACAGCTCCACTCACTCAGGTCCTTCCACAACTATGCCTGAGGAATTACCTGTTTGGCCCCTGGCCAGAGGGACGCTCCTGCCAGGGCCACGTGCATTTATCTGTTTATTCACTTACACCTTCTGCACAGAGATGCCTTCAAAAACTCCACAGCTCTTTCAAATCCTGTGCCACAGGTTCTGACAGCACTTGTCTTTGAACCAGCCCGGTTCACTGTGTGCCATGGAAGCCCATCTGAAGAACTCCGTGCCAACATGTGTCTATTTTTACTGTCTGCAAGGAAACTTTCCCAACAACACTGGGAATGAACTGTAAGCATGTTCTTTTTTAACCTACACCAAAAGTAAGTCTTTCAGAGAAGGGGAATCAGAGCATACAGTGGGAACAATATCCCAAGTGAGAGAAGAAATAAAACTCAAGTGATGACAAAGCACTAGTTTACATAAAACCAGATCAGACCCAGTACAGATCTATATACAGATCAGAACAGTATGGTCCTTGTACAGTATAGAACAGTACAGTCCCTACTCTGTACACCAAACCTGAGAGACAAAAGCATGTGCTCTACAAAGTGCCACTTGTGACACATCAGCTGAGGAGTTTATGCGTTGCCTCTGAAACTTCTGACAGCAGCACGTGATGAAACGGGGCACATCCAAAATTATACTCACACTCCTCAGAACCTGCTTAACCTGCTGCAGCCTGGAGCGTGCCCCTCACCCTCCCCTAGAGACACTCACAAGGAAAACAGGCCAAAGAAAGTACAGGAAGAAGGAGGAAAAGGACTGCAGGCTAATACAGCAATGCTAGAATATTTAATATCTGAGCTTTTGTTGTTTACTTCTGCACAGTGTCAAGTCTACAGCCCATGCATTGATATATACTGTGAGGATACATAGAGGCTCAAATGGCCATAAAGCCCTCCATGTTTAGACTCTAAACAGAATTGGCGTTGTCAGTGAGTCTCTCGTGTGTCTGTGAGCTCCATGGGGCGGGCTCACGAGGAAAGGCCAGACTCATTTCACACTCTGAGGTGAGCCAGGGAACAGTAACAAAATCCAGCCGTAAAACGGAGAGGGACTGGGAGGGGCTAGGGGAGGTTGTACATGGGGTAAGGACTATAGCCTATGGTATAGTGTATGTCCACCACAACCCCTCCCATGCCAGTGTTCTCACAGTTATCCATTATCAAAAAGCCCTGGCTCCACTAGGCACGTCTGACACACAAGACCATGTGGGACGGGAAGTCTTAGTCCACAGGCTGTAAATGAAGCAGGTGCAAACACACGAGCAAAAGCCATCATAATTCACCATAAGAGCAGAGGACTGGTTTCTGTATTTACAGTAGATTCATGTTAAGAGTATACGGTGTCATGTGAGGGCCAAACAACTAAAACTGCCCCATTTTGCCCCCTCAGCCCAAAGCACACAGCCACTGAAGAGACTACAATCAATAAAGGAGATTTTTTTTTTTAGTTTTGCCACATGGCACAAACAGGTTGCTTTTAATAATTTAATTGTGATATTATAAAACTTATGATAAAATGCAACAGAGAACATATAGTGAAATACAGTGAAATCATATTGATTTAAGTTGCCAGTGTGGATCTCCAGATATTTCTCTTTTACAGCTCTAGGTTTTTTTCAGCGTAACCCTTTCAGCTCCAGAGTGTTATCAAAGTCTCGGGCTCTCAGGAGGGGGTCCACACCTCAAACGCTGCCACTGCCGTCAGGAATAAGCCTCCTCCGTCTGCTCCTTCATTTGGGTTAAGTGCATGTGCAGTTTGTGTGTGCTGGGGCGGCCCACGCACACACGCAGCACATGAAGGAGGGGAGCTACTTCATACAGAGTGCAGTATCCTGACATTAGTGGCACAGGTTTAAATTTCACATTCAGACTTTTGGATCTTCTTGGTCCAGATCAGAAGACGTTTGTCAGTAAAATCTTCCACTGAGTTCACCAGGCTGGAGCTGAGCATTTCACGGTTCTTCTATTCTGGTCTGCTGGCCACAGTGGTGTGTAAAATGAGAGGGAATGCTATGTTTTGGGAAATCTAATTTGAGGCCTGTGTTTGTTTTCCTGGCCTTATTTTGTAACCGGGAGCTGGCTCCATAGCGGCACAAGTCTCTTTTCCACTGGCTTCACAAAAACAATGTCCAACATCCTGAACTGCAGTGCACTGTGCTCACATGACACAGGCACCAGAGCCTCTCATGCGCTCCTCATCGCTGTCTCACCACACATTTGAGCAGGCCTTAATTGGGAGGTTATCCTTTGTGTCACAGAAACATATGCACACACATATATACATATAGATGAATTTAAAAACAAATATTAGCAGATGCCTTTTGGCAGCTAATTGCACTGTGCTCCCTGTGGGAGGAGAGAGGGGTCCTCGGTTGATAATTAATCCTCGTTTGGAAAAGTAAATGACATTCATTAGCAGGGAATCCAGCCAAGAGCCATTATTTACATGGCAAAAATCTGCAGCGTGCCATAACTCTTTTAATGTTACACAATCATCTCCGGGACAGGGGACAAGTACAGTTGTGTTTCTGCATTTTTCTCTTCACACCAAGGAACAATTAGGCCCAGTGGAACAGATGGGGACGCCTCTGAGCAGGTCTTCAGCTGTTCTTATCCTGCTCCCTCATCAGCACACAGAAAGTACAGAGCAAGTAGAGGGGGATACACATACACACACGCATGCACATGACAACCCTCTCAACTGGTCACTTCTGAAATGACCATTACAAATGTGCTCTGTACAGATAAATGGACCACTTGGGATTTCCGCAGTGGTACTATCCGTTGTTTGGACAATATATAGGGTAGGGCAAAAAAGGTGTAACAGATTAGTAGTATACAACATGCAGAATTTCGTTTGAATGTATTCATATTAAACAACAGATTTCTCCATTTCACACAGTTGTCTGGGAGGTAACTTCACAATGCTATCATGTTTGGTGAGTCAAAGTCAAGTCTGTGTCACTTTACATCTCTGCCCCCACTGCCCCCCTAATCTTCTCTCAGGATCATCTCTGCTGCTGACCTGGATTCACAGTTTTCACACTCGGTGCCATATCAAGCAGCAGGTCACAGATATGAAAACTTACACACCTGTTATTGTGCGACCTGTTACACAGCTTTGTCCCACTAAGTACAATGATTAAGGTATCAGTCCTTGGGGAAGCGTTTCACACAACACAAGCAACAGTCAGTTTAGAGTTTGGCTGTGGCCTTTGGCTCCGTGGACACAGGGGACTGTCCCGGCCCCCT
This sequence comes from Taenioides sp. WSHXM2023, assembly GCA_029959045.1. Taxonomy (NCBI): domain Eukaryota; kingdom Metazoa; phylum Chordata; class Actinopteri; order Gobiiformes; family Gobiidae; genus Taenioides; species Taenioides sp. WSHXM2023. The sequence goes on along the minus strand of CM057104.1, from coordinate 11,911,647 downwards.
GCAGTCCCGCCAGGAGACAGGGAGGGATCCACCAGAGCACCTAGCCCCACCCCTTTTGTTCAGATTAAGTAACAGCATGTTGTGTTTGCTGACACTGAGGATGCTGCCGTGAGCCCCGAAGGCCTCCTCCTCCATCATATTCTGTTACGTCTCACCAACAATGGCCACTGTCAGAAAGACAAATGTCAAATCACTCCACATCCCTCCTTATTCTCATACCTAAATCTCGGCCAGCTCCCAAACTGCTGAACACAAAAGTGAACTCTGTCACCACAATCACATATTACCAGGGGAGGTAGAAGTACAAAAACTTTTTCTTTTTCTTTATTCAAAATCTTACTACATAAGAAGCAGAAACAAGTAATTTTACTGTACTACTTTACTGGAGATAAAGTTAAAAGGTGCACTATGTAACTTTTCTGGTGAAGGGTCTGCCACTTGCTAGTCTACATGGAAATGTTTTGGTTATGGAAAATCTAAAGAGAGACGAGTCTGCTCAACATGTGAATGGCAACAGATCACCTCTAATTGAATAAACTCAAGATTGCAAATGTGGCAGTATAGTATTTACTTTAATGCCATACTGCAACACATTCAGACAAAGCAATTATATTTTTCTGTTGATAAGCAGATGGTGGAATCCCACCAGAAAATACATAGTGTATCTTTGGATATAAACAATTTCCTTAAATAGTATGATGTTGAAATCTAAAAGTACAACTAATTCTACTGCTATGACTGCTACTATTACTGCTACTACTGCAACTCAGCACGCTAAACCATAAGGGAAGCCCATACTTATAAGCAAAGTTTTAGAAAAGCAGTGAATGTAGCCATCAGCTCACCTCCTGGTCTGAAAATGGCAAAAACCTAAAGATGCTTGACATACAAACAACTTTAAGACCAACAGTTTATGCTGAACACTTAACACATAAATACATCATGAATTGGAGTATGCAAAGGTGATGCTAGCCTCTCATTAGGGCTGTTTGGGCTGTTGTTCCTTGTTTGACCTTTCGCAGAAGAGAAACTTTCTTGAGAAATCCAATACGATGCTAGGTGCAGGACTGGCTGTTCGTGTGTCTCGCTTGCGCCACACTTTCACAACCCCCCCCTCACAGAACAGTGATCGATCTGCTTATCTCCGCAGATCAAAGGCCTGCGCCGCCCGTTGTACATTTAGCCTGGACCGGATCCTCCCACATCATGTCTAAATATTAATGATAATAAAGTCTCACACCCTTCCCTGTGTCAGGCAATTACAGCCAACATTGATCCTGGGCTCCCCGCTCCAATTAGAAGGCCGCGCTCGTAATGCGTCCTGAAACATCAAAGGATAACAGCCATTGATCCGCTCCTGGATCTTAACATTTACCGTTAGAAGACGAAGGGGCCTGGGATGAGGTAAGGCAGTGGGGGAAGCAATATTCTGACTCTGAGAGCAAGGAGAAGGAGGAAAATAAATCATTTCATCCAAGCGGTCAGGTAAAGGATGTGTGAAGACTCAAAGGTAAGGCTCAATAATAATGGACCATCTGACGGTTTACGCACCATCTCCTGTCCACAAAGGCTTACTTTTTCAACAACAAAACATCACAGCTTTTCTGCACAATATTTAACACATCCAAAAGTTAAAACAGCAACTTTTACCTCCACTCTGGTGAGAGGGATCACTCTGATACACATTATTTCGGCATTGTTCATAAAAAAAGATGTGTAAAAATATTGCATAACGTCAATGAACAAAAGGTGACAATTGCATAGGACTGTTTGGAATGGCAGACACTGCACGGCTGCACTTGTAGTAGTAAATAATGTACTAAACTGTGTAGTGACTTTGAGCGTCATGAAAAGTGCTATAAAACTAAAAGGAACATTATATAAAAGATCATAAAATCAGTCTTTGACCCCATCTCATACTTAGTTTAAAGATCTTGACATAATGGTTTTATCTGAATTAAACTGAATGAAACCTAACCTCTTCTCTTTTGCCAGTCCTTTCCATTTTAAATTACTACCCCCTGTACAACACTGAGGTTCCAGGCTAAATATGAAAACAATAATTACATTGTCATTAACATGTAATTAGAGCCTGGTCTGATATTCATCCCGATAAGCCCTGTTGTCTGCTAGTCCTGGGGAAAGCCAAGGGAAAATGCTCCAGTGAAACACAAGCTGAGCCATCCCCTCCCACATGTATGTCCTTAGGCCAACCAGCCCTGACTGTTGACCTCTCTGACACCTCAAAGTTTGTGGACAAGAAAACATTTTCAAAACACTGTACACAGCCTTGCAAACAATAGCCTACTTTACCGGCCAGACAGAGACAGCGACTGGGGCAAAATGTGACCTGATGGTGAGTCAATAGACAGAGGCACGTCACCGAAAAAGCGGGGACATTCCTAGCACAAATGAAGCTCAACAATTGCACCGTTGACACCATTATTTGACAGAGCTTGTTATGTGGTGTCCTTCTGTCCCGGATTGATAGCTCAGAGAGTCCCCGGCCTGGGCCACGACCTCACTGCCCGCCTTTGTGAGCCCGATGCTGGGAAGGATTGTACATTGCTCGGTCCCACAATGCCACTCTTCATCACGCCATAATACACTGAGACGCTGTGCAACAGGAATGCAATCACAGTTGTTCTGTCTACCTAAAATTAATTGACTAACCGTGACTCAGCATCTTAAGGGGACATTGTCTGTAGTTTATCTTACAAGGGATTTATCAGTAATGGTCTGTGATTGACCAAATAATAAGATACAATGTGACTTTAATGAGGGGCATCCAAAGGTCAGGGGACTAGTGCAACTCCTCTTACACTTTCAATTGTCTTGTCAAATGTGTTTAAAAACAAAAAATACTTATCTTGGCTAAGGTGGATATTAAAGGGCAATATTGCGCTATTTTTTTAATCTATGTTACAATGTTGTTTCTTCATCAAAAACATACCTGGAGTTGCATTTTGTTTCATTCACTGTGATGCCATGTGGTAATACAGGAAGTGCTCCACTGTGTTTTTAAACTCCATACACTTTCACTAGAACCATTTGGATAATGCCAGCCCTGGAATTCTCTACCAAGTTTCTACCAAACAAAAAGTTAGCTGTCTTGAAAACTACCACTTCATGACATCACAAGGTGGAACAGAGCATTTTGAGCTTTGGAAATGAAGACAGAGCAATAACAAAGGATTACTCAAACATGTGTGAATGAAACAAAACACAGTTCCAGTTATGTTTTTGAGGAAGTAACATTTTGTTCACAGTTTTAGAAAAAGTACATTAAAACTCCTGTGTATGATTTTCACATGGATCAAGAATGCTGAATTTACAAATTAAACAACTGCATGCACAAAATATTTCAATTAAATAAAAAAAGAGCTGAAAACATTATCATTTGGTGTTTTTATAAATTGCACAAAAGTCTATAAATAACAACACAATCTTTTCGTGAAAACAGATTGAATCTAGCCATGATTAGCCCAAACCCAAGCCTTCTTATTTTATGCATGATAGTTTCCTCTGCTGCTCCGCTGTTCTCTGCCTGTGGTGTCCCTCACTATTATACGCTCTGCTCCGATGGCGCTTTTCTTCCACTGTCCCTCCGTCTTTACCAACAATGTAATTAAAGAATGGTGAAAGGAAAGCAGTGTTTAGAAATGGTTTATGGCAAAAATGTCCCAAAACACTGTACCGCAGGGAAACCTTGTAGATGAGAATGTCTTGAAGGCTGTATTTGAACCAAACATAAGCATAAACAGAGGGGTCAGAGAGGTCAGATCCACTGAATTTGATTTAATAGAACAGCCGTGATAGGAAACATTTACTGTAGGATTGATATTAGGCTTTTCACATGTGTGTTAGCCCGTGATGCGTTCAGGTCAGATGGGGAAAATGAGTACAGGCGGGCTGCACAAACAGGCTGGGAAAGTAACACCAGGATGCTAGGCCAAGACTTCAATGTCCTCACAACTTCCCTTAAACACTAAAGCTATGCTGGCCCTGGCGCCATCTGAATATGGGACGGGGGTTCAAGTTTACACAATGGCTGACAGGATGTAACCGAGTGACCCAACAAACAGGCGAAAAATAAACTAAAGGTGCCCCATATTTGGAGACATTTCAACAGACGTTTAAGATGTTTGTGTGGATGTTAATTCCACAGCTGATGAGCAATACTGGAGCCTGCTCCATGAATATGGGTTGTATAAAGCTATCAAATTCTTACTGTTTTTATAAAGAGAAATGACAACAATCTTAAAACACAACAACAATCAGTCTCACTATCTCAATTTGGGAAATAAAAAGGAAATCATTAACATATTTTAAACTAAAAACAAATGAATAAAATTGTCAGTGCATGCATGAGTGTAAGCTGAGAGGTGGCTGGGCTGATGTTGACCCTAGGGTGCTGTCTCCACACAGACATGTAGATGCTGGGTGTGGAGGGACTTGGTTCCAGCTGGCAGCAGGCCTGGTCTAGCACCAGGGTGCTCAGCCAACAGTTTGGTTCCTCTGTCAGAAAACCCTCCATGGCCTCGTCCTCCACAGACCACTGGATGCCAGTCTGCCTGGCTGGTGCAGGCCAAACATGCCCCAGTCAGCGGGCCAAAGGGCCAACAGAGAGGCTGCCAGCTGGGCCAGCACTTCACGGCCGAGCACCACTCTCCAAACAAACAGGGCTTTGGGCCGCCAGCCCACAAGGCAACATGGAACCTGTCATTAGCAGCAGTGCATGGCTGGTTCACTCCCCAAACCGCGCCAGGGCACAAATGCGGATTGCACTTGACTCAAGCTTTCTCAGCCAAACTATTTTATTGGATTTTAAGGCCCACTTTATGAGAAACCATAAATACATTCAACTTTACACATGCTTTTACACATGAATAATATTAACTGTTAACTGGATTTCAACAGCCCATGACAACATACAAGTGTTCTTATAGGCAGACTTTAAAACAATACAAACCAGATGCATGAAAAATGGATGTTGTGTTGCCAAAATGTGTTTCAAGATTAACTGCATACCATCTAATTACACAACATCTACGAGCCTCGGTATATGCACTAAAAATGGCCACGGTGGGCATTGGACCGTAGGAGGGTTTCTCCAGCGATCAAACAGCTCCAGGCTTCTGTGGTACAACGCGCTCACTTTGGCTACAAGACACTGAGGTCTGAGGCGCCCGTTGTATAGAACACATTTGAACCTTCACAATTCTGATTATTCAAAGGGAGGAGCTGGGTTTCCATGACTGACCATTTATCTGACTGGAATGCAGCAAAGTGCATGGCATTTGGGGACACACAAACAGAACAAAAAGCTACAGTAAATATGAAACAACAAATTGAGACAAATGAGAAAAAAAGACCATTCTGATTTCTTTTTAATTTTGAGAGACATGGTACAAAACAGTTGCTGTGTTAATTCTGACCCAGAGTTGTAGAATTTTCTAAAATATTCTATAGTTCTGTTGGTTAGTGGGGGTTTCTGGTCCAAACTGGGTCAAACACATCATGGCATTTCAGAAAGAGTCCTGTCCCAACTATATAAAGTATGTTTTTCTTTATTTATTTTGCAGTGAAAACAACACTAAAAGCTGTGACAACAACGCTATATGGTACTGTGACAGAGACCCTCTTGAAGGCTTGAGACTCCGAGCGCCTCAGCTTACACACATTTAGGCTGAGTTTATAGTGGTGCCCACAGTGATAAAGGGGACCTTTTATGCCATCAACAGAGTAACAGTGGGACGCCTTTGTTTATATTGCACCATCCTGGGCTGGGAGAGAATGAGATACAGACATACACAGTCTATGAGTGATGGCATAGAAGAGAATATTAAAAGGAAAAAACACAAGTCAGAATTCAGTATTTGTTAATATTTTAAGCTTTTGCTCCCTGTCAAAGAAAGATATAAGGAGCAACAACATCTGAAAATACCACCCTGATGCAAACAGCACTTAGACAGATGATGTTGCTTTCTTTGTTGTAAATAAAATAAAATATATTGTCTTTTTTATTCACTTAACATTATTTCATTGTATTGACAAATGCAATAAATGTGTATCTTTAACTGCAGTGTATGAAACACACAAGTAGAAGATGGCAAGGAGAAGACTTAAATTAGAACTGACTGGAAGTGCAAGAAGGTATGTAAGTGCAAAGAGTCTGAACAGTAGCCATTTTCTCCTGGTACACTGAAGAGCCCAGAGCGAGTTCTTACAGCGGAGGATCTCGTGTCCATGTATGGAGTGATGGAGGACTGCTTGGCGTGCACAAGTAGTCAGCGCGCCTATTACAGTTACGGATACGGGGAACAAAATAGGCCTGTTTTTCTGCCTGACAAACGCTGCCATCCACTAATGTAGAGGCATTCAACAGTGCATTTTCCCAGTCAGCTGTTGCGTATGTGCCCCAGAAGTATGCACAATGGCTTATGGGAGGGAACAACAGTCAGGGAAGAGACAATGTGATAGGTTCTAATTGCTTCAAAATGTCCCCAAGAAGGCCCCCTATTATCTATTTAAATGGGCTGATAATGTGCGGCAGGAGGAGAGGGGTGAGGGGAGGGGGGGGGGGGCGACCCAGACAGAGGAAGGAGCTATCCTCTGCGCTGCTGTCGCCTCATTATTTTCCGTCTTGACGGACGCCCGCGCTCAACCCCTGGATGAATGGCCCTGTGCTGAATAAGTTATCGTCAGACACACAAAGAAGCGAGTGCTGCACAAACAACAGCAGCCATGAAAACGCAGGAATCTCTTCTTTTCTCCTCTCTTCCTTTTCCTCCTGGTTTTCCTTTTCCTCCTCCACCTCCTCTTTCTCCTCCTCCTCTTGCTCCATCAGAAGCAGCAGCCTTCCCAGCTCCCAGCAGACGAAAGCAGGGCCTGCCACAGACTGAGAGCTCACCTGTAATTTCTACAGAAGCTCACAGCAGGAGGCAGAGAAAAACGCAGCGGATGTAGTACAATGAAAGGGACGGAAGGAACAGGCCGCTGTGTGTTTGCTAAAGACATATAGACTCTAGCCTCATTCCTCCATTTTGTTTCATCTGTCGCTTTTGTTTGTGCAGCTACTCAATAAAGACAGGGACCTCCTTAGGACACAATCTTCAGAAGTGTGTGAAGGCTTTTTGTTCTCCACATAAGGCCCTCAGCAGGATCATCCAAAACTGTTTCATCTGATGTTTAGTTTGCTCCTCTTGCTCTTGTTTGGACTCAAGATGTTGCTATCAAACAGGGTACCTCTATATGATCCTCTGATGGGTAGTTAGTTGCAGCGCTCAATAGTGGATAAATGAAGCCAACTGACCAATCCGCATTTAAGGGCTACGCTAAGGATGGTGCCGATCTCCGCGTGTGCCAATCAAAAGTAGCAGCAGAAGTTTTGGACAGGGGCACACCTCTCCATCTGTGACGGGAGAATCAGAGGGTGCCGTGGCCCCGACAGCACGGAGACGGCAGATCAAACATGGCGGGTACTCTTCGGTGACACCTGCAGCCACTTCAAGGCAGCGCAGCCCTCCTGATCTCCAGTCATCTCGTCAGAACGACAGTCTGTCAGGAGCTAAAGAAGAGGGAAAAACCATGCACCATCACCTAAGACGATATGAAGGAGACTCAACAGAACGCCAGCTCAATGTCACATGTTGACCCTGTGCTACTGAAAAGAATGACTTTTAGTACAATAACCAAAAGTTTCAATTCATGCACAATATTCCCTGCTTACCCCTTCCTCTCCTTTTTACACATGTTAAATGTGCACTTTGGAACTTTTCTGGTGGAGGGTCGTCATCTGTTTGTCTTCATGGCCTGGGATGTTCCACAGCATGACATTTTACTTATGTATCTCCATGGAGACAAACAAGTGGCACACAAGTTACAGATCAGAACCATAGACTGTGTAAAGAAGTGGACTAAGGGACTGGGACATCACCCATAGTGTTTAACTCCAGTCAAATGAAGCGGTTGAAACGGTTATAGGACCGAATTTGGAGCCAGATCCATGTTGGGAATAGGAATTTATTTACGGACAAAACACTGAAATAAAAACACCAGAATCATGTAGAGTGGGTTAATATAAACATTTTAAGACCAAAATGATGAGACTCACTGTAGCAGTTACAGAGAGGGGTGTGACAATTTTTGAATGCAAAGTCAATTGGCGCCAGAGTCAATGGAGCCGGAAGCGCCCCCATGCTCACTTACTATTTGAAAAGCAGTGACTAGAGGGTTAGCTATCTCCATTTATATGTACAGTCTATGGTTGGAATTACCGAGAGGTTACCTCACTCTTACAGTAACTACTTCTTTGCTTCTCAAAGTATTTTATTATGATAAGTTTAATGCCATTCTTTGGAACATTCTAGGCAAATTAAAGACATCTCCATGAAGACTAGCAGGTGTCGAACCCTCCACCAAAAAATTTACACTGTTCACCTTTATGAAATATCCATGGAATTTCAGCAGCGCCAGAGCAGAAATAATTATGATTCAACAATGTCCTGACCTATCCAAAACAAAAGCGTTCCTGTGAGCATGAAAACAGTGGCAGGGAGATATGTAGGGGTAGAAGAAGGGAGCTTTGGCAGCCAGTTAAGCGAGTCAATCCTCAACAGACAAATGCATCCCTTATATAAAACAACAACGCGTCTTTGCCCCTGTCAACAACCCCAGTCCTTGCAGCCCAGTCTGGATTGTGTGTGTGTGTGTGTGTGTGTGTGTGTGCGACTGTGTTTTTGCGCACTGTAAAAAAAAGAAAAAAAGGTCCGATCAGCAGTCTCTAATGGGCGAGGTGATGGGAGAGAGGAGCAGACGTAGATGTGAGGAGGTTTTGGGGGGCTTCTTGTTTGGCTCTGGAGCGGTGAGTAATGAGGCTGAGGCGCAATCTGTCACTGTACCAGCAGAGGCCGCCTGTAGACGCTCACACACAACTATGCAGTACATGAAGAAGTCCCAACAGGGTAACAGAGTAATAACAAAGAAAAACAAAAACAAAAAAAATTTAAATCAAGTTTACTAATAAAGAATTACTGGGTACCATTCCAACATTGGGGTTAACTAAAACTATGTTGCTAACGTGTAATGGGTTTCAGAGTGATAGAAAATTGGCAACATTGTCAGAGCAACTTACAATTCAAAACTAAATATCAGATCATTTGAATAGGTTAAAGTACTCAAAATGGCGGCTATAAACAGGAAGCTGAAACCCATGAATAAAGATATAAAATTAAACACCATTTTAAATAACCATGCTTATCATATGTGTATTTTCATTTTATATAAATTATGAAATTACTGTATAATAATTAATACACAAAACTGCTACACCTATCTAGAATCAGAAACTATAACTCATTAACATTATGTGCCATAGATTCAATAATAACAGTAGTGTCAGAGCTATCACACTTGTTGCTTCCAAAATGCTCTCCTCAAAAGGTGGAGATGAAATAAGGTTGCATGAGAGACGAGCAGTGAAGCACATGTGCTGACTGCTTTACTCTGACGCCAGAAAACAAATTAAGAGGACACAAAATCAGTAGTTCCCTGGAGGAGGTGACCCAGACCCGGGACAGGACTGACCCAGAGGGGGGTGGTTGTGTGTGGGGTGAAGTGAGGAGGGCGGTGCTGATGCCAGTCTGAACAAATGGCCAAGCAAAGGGAATATGTTTAAATGTACCGGATGGAGTTACAGAAGCAGCAACATGGAGATCAGAGAGGCCTGGACCCACTGGGAGTGATCTGCTCCTCCCGGGAACGAAATCACGAGCAAAGCGGAGGATACTGTGATGAGTTCGGCTGCAAGTCCAAATAAGAAGGCATGCAAAATAGGTGAATTTTGTCTTAGTAGAGTTCTGTTAATAATTCACAGGGAGTTTACAAAGTACTGAAAAAATGCTTGATCTCTTTAAATGCTGTGCAAAATTGTCTAACATTTACAAGGGAAACGTTTGATACTAAAAACACTTAACACAGTTGCACATTTCCAATGTATTCTTTCAAATTACCGGTTATATAAAATCATACAAATGAAATGATATTGCCAGTATTGACGAGTGTGTTGCACTTTTTGCCTCTGATGGTCCCTGCTCCTTCACACTGATCTCTTAATCAGTGTCCAGAGTGAGGAGCTCTTGTGAAAATGGGCCGTCCTGCCGCTGCCCGTCACTCCTCTGGCATGAATATGGAGCTGTTCTGTGGCTGGGAGCTTGCTTATGTTTTCTGTCTGATATCTAGGCCCCATTCCCATTTCAAAGAGAGGTCCACCCGGGGCCTTGACTTTTTGATCTGCCTGGCGACTGAGTCGACCACCTGCATGTGGGATCAGCTGCCAGCGCACAGACAAGCCCTCTGCTTCAAAATATACATCCTCCCCCTTCGTCCTGCGCTTCATTGCCCTTCACGCTGCCCCCTCCCTCCTCACAGCCGCCCCCTCCCTCCTCACGGCCGCTCCGGCCCCACTGGTGCTAACTGGGGCTGCATCCCATTCCCAACCGCTGGAGCGCAAAGGCCACGATGCTTGAGATGTTCAGCGGACAGCAGGAGAAGAGCAAGGCTACAGGAGCTAGGGTGTGTTCAAGACTGCTGTGTCCAGGTAGATACCTGCGGCCTTTAATGACTGTTTAGGTAGCAAGATTGGCAGTAACATAGATTAACACAGATTATTATTACTGGCCAGTGTAAAGCAAGTGGAGATATTCGGTAATCTGCCATCCATTTGGCCCTTGTTTACATGATCTAAAAAACTTTGAGCACAATCATTTTAACTATAACTTGGGTAACTTTACCTGTCATTTTGTGCATTATTATTGGTGTGGGATAATTTGCAAACTTCACAGATTATCAATAAAAAATACAGCTGAGGAAAGCTACATTATCGAGGCAAGTGGACTGGTGTTAATCATAAAGGACCTAAATGACAGTGGTTCAAATAAGATCATACATATGAACCGCATATAAGACAGCCCTGTGTCTCAGTAGGTTTGCTGTGGCTGTCATGGTATAATTAAAACCCAGAGGATTCTCACACTACTGAATTAAAAATTAACCAGCGGCGGACCGGCTCTCTATCCCACACTACACCTCTGACACGAGCTAAAGATATACAGTAGATATTTGACAAAGACCTACAAGATCTTCATTTTCTCAGCGACCAAACACTTTTCTTGTACTAATTACCTGGGATGGCATTGATGAGTTTCATAGTCAGATCTGTGGACAGACTCATTTTCAAACAAAGCAACAGTTATTTCAGGTGTGTCTCTTCCCAACAGTGAGAGCGTCTCACAAAGTCGCTCAGTTAATTGGCTTTCTTGAACCCTGACAGCGAGCTAATGAGTGTCTAATTGTTTCTCAGCTGGGCTTGTGTCCGGTTGACCAGAATGAACCCAGCCTAAATGTGTGAGTTAAAACTGAACTAAACCAAGAATACTAAAAGTCAGCAGGTTAATATTACATCCAACTCAAAAGAGGGGTTGAGGTGAAGTGCCCTCATGATAATGGTGCTCATCTGTCTTCTTAGTTTTAGTTTTAAAACTATCAAGCATGACTGTATATTTGTGATGACCAATTAATGGTTTTGGAGGAAAATCTAAAACATAACTCAACTGATTTCTCCCTTTTCTTCTAATGATAGAGGAGAAAATCACCTCCACCAAAACTTGAAGTGATATACAATCCATGGGTTTCAATTGTATGAAAAACCAGCACAGTCGCCATAGCAACAACTCAAAACAAAATATCTTGTGAGTGATCAAGTTCTCAAATTGCCAATAAACAGAAAGCTGAAACCCAGGTGACATCACAACATTCTAAAGAGCCCATATTTTGAAAGTGATCTGTGAACAGAAGTGTAAAGTAAACTTTGCCAGTAAAAATGCACATTTTCACCTGGTTTATGGTTAATATCTCGAATTACTGGCCTTATCCTCACAAAACAAAAACTGGCACAAGTTCCATGTCTGTTTTGTCAGCACAAATGAACTAAGATTATTATTATTAAAAGTGGTAGAATTATTCAAACACTCATAACTGTGTACCAGATCAATATGGTAAATTTGTATTTGTAAAATACTGCAATGTTTTGATAATATTTTTGATAATACAACCTATTCTGATATCTGATGCCTGATAACAAACTTGACAATCACCCAAACACACAGGGGCATGGTGAAGTCGATTTATATGAAACTAGACCTCATGAAGTTTCAGAATCGTATTGCTTGTGATAAGGATCTAGACAAATCGACTTTGTTTTGATGGTAAATATATCATTTGTATCCCTACAGCAATGTCTATTCAAGCAAAGATCTATAAATATATTAAAACAAATTGAAGATGACAAACCTCCGCCCACAAATTTCCACAATAGAGCGCCGAAACTCCACCACAATTACTCAAACAACACACAATTAATCAATCAGCGGAACCACTTGAGGGGGCATGTAATGAAACGTATGACCAAAATGATGAAAAATGGCCTTAAACAGGGCTCGGAGTAAGATATCACTGAACCTTCTCGAACCTCTCTCTCTATTCTGTAGCCAAACGACTCTAGATTTGACATTTGCAGGCCACGAACTCACAACAAAACACTATTCTTTTATTCAAATGGAAAAAAGTGTAAAAAATGAGCTTTGGATTGTGTGTATGAGTTTGGTGGGGGTATACTGTGCTTCTCCTGTCAAGCAGAAAGCAAAAAGGACCCCCTCCCCACTTTCGGAAAGCCCTCATAAATCCTGATTTGAGCCGGAGAGGTAGCACGTTTGGCTAGCAGTGAGGGGAGTGCTGGGTAAGGCCGGTTTTAAAATGCTACGTCTGATTAAGTCTTCCCATTAGGTGACAGCTGAACTTTAACATTAATATGATAATATTGAAATAAGAGTGTGTTATTTACTGGGGAGGGGGCGAGGGGAGGGGGCGGGGACAGTGATGAATGGGCCCGGGACAGCTCGAGATGACATGCCGAGCTCGTAATCAGACTTGACAAAATGGGAGACATATGCAGAAATATTGGTTACAGTCGGCATCACAGCCCTCCTCTGGCCCGCTACCCTTCTCAAGTAACGGCCGTCCAACCCGCAAATTGTCCCCGTGCACTCAAGCATCGATTTCAATTGGCACTTCCTTCCAGACCGCAGGATTTTTACATTTACTCCGTGTCATTTACATATTACTCTTAATCAAAATCCACAGTGGGCGACAAGGAAGGAAGAGGAAAAAAAAAAAACAATAATAAAAGACAAGAAAGAGGAAGAGGAGAGACGAAAGCGTGGCGTCACGGTTCAGGGCCAGGCTCACAGGGACTTTATGAAATGGAGATGTGACAAGACATTACAGAGTGCAGTGTGTGTTAGAGGATGGCTGGATAACATAATGCTACTGCTATTGAAATATTGGCTTGACTTTTTCTTGCTTTCTGTGAGTGAACTTCCAAAACAAAGGCTGAGGCACAAACAGTGAGAGAGAAGAGGCATATAATGTGTTTTTTCCAGAGTCGATCTGTCCAAATTTTACTGGTGTAATCAACCATGAGAATTGACATTGTGGAGTGTAAATAATAAATAATGAAAACAGATTGTAAAATTTCCATCTACTAATATTGTATTATGTTGTAAGCTACTATACTTAAAGTTGCTGTACCAGATTCTTACTGTCTTAAAAACATGAAAAAAGAAGAATTTTTAATGGTTTGCAGTGGTCCAAAGTTATTCTTTACTTACCTTATGCATTCCAAGCCTCCTAATTATTCACAGGGATGAGTTTATAAGCTTTATAAGCTTTATAACTTAACTTTCAGGAGGCCAGAGAGAAAGTTTTGCCATCACAAGCAACAAAAACAACCACTAGCATGTTAACCATGTAAAGAATGGTTGTTAGGATTGAGATACAAAATTGAGATGTAAAAAGATATACAGCCAAGCATCTAGTGAGTGTAAGTTTGTCCTCAGATTAAGGAAAAGATGTGGCTACTTTCAGTTTCCTGTGTCAATAATAAATGAACTGATACCAATACTCCAAGTCTGAAGGATTGATCTCAATTTTATATGGTTTCTTAAAGTCTTGAATTGAAATTATCTTAGAAAATTTGCGCAAAAAAAGTGTACAAACATGTAAAACAAAACTAAGTGTCTTGAGTATGCTGTCATGCAGAGAAAGTGACCCAAACACAGAAGTGGAGAAAGAGGCTCCCTACCTGCCTCTTACCTTCTGAGCATTCCCGTCATGATACGAGAGCTTTTCCCCAGATTCGCATCGGTTTCTCTCAGCTGGAACAAAGCACAGAAACAAGTCCTTGTTTGAATCTTAAACAAATCATAATTCTTTAAAGAGAGACATTAATTATTTTTCAAATCAAAATTAAACTCAACACGTCTAAGACTATGTACAATGTTTAGACAATTTGCACTTTCTCTAGTTACTCTTTGAATAGACTTCAATTCCATGGCATTGTCAATAAGCAATGCCTGCTTTATTAAACAAGTGACTTTTGACATTTTTGAACAAAGCCTAGTCTCAGAAACAGTAGAGCCAAGGTCCTTCCCTCTGGCGTCTATTACAAGCTCTGGGAGTCCTTGGAGGAGCTCTTGAAATAAGCATCGTACCCATTCAAAGCTAATGTTGGATCTTGGGGTATTTTATTTTCCAATATTCTCTACCTCTCTCTGCTTTCACTTGTGCTTTTGTGATGGTGGAGGAAAACGCTGACGATGCATGGGGTGAAGTGCAATAGACATCTACCTGTTAGTGACATTTTTAAGGGAATGATGTGAGTTTGGGTGAAGAAAGTTTCTCTCTGGAGTCAGTAAGTACTGCCACAGAAATGATAATGAGGTAACCTAATATACAATGGAAAAACATAAACCACTGAAATGATCTGGTTTTGGTGTTGAAAATACTGTATATTGTAAAATGACCTTACAATGTTTCATCTAGTCTCCAGTTTCTGCTTTATAAGTATTTTATATATATAAATATATATATATATAAATATATATATATAAATATATATATATATATATATATATATATATATATATATATATATATATATATATATATATATATATATATATATAAATAAATAAATAAATAAATATATATATATACTGTTACTGTTATCAAAGAACATTCAGAATTCAGTAGTTGTCGTGATCACAAGGTAAAAGGTACACTATATTGCCAAAAGTATTCGCTCACCTGCACGACTCACATATGAACCTAAGTGACATCCCATTGTTAATCCACAGGGTTTAATATGTCGGTCCACCCTTTGCAGCTCTAACAGCTTCGAGTCTTGTGGGAAGGCTGTCCACAAGGTTTAGGAGTGTGTTTATGGGAATTTTTGACCACTCTTCCAAAAGCGCATTTGTAAGGTCACACACACTGATGTTGGATGAGAAGGCCTGGCTCTCAGTCTCCACTTTAATTCATCCCAGAGGTGTTCTATTTGAGGTTGAGGTCAGGACTCTGTGCAGGCCAGTCAAGTTCATCCACACCAAACTCTCTCATCCATGTCTTTGTGCACTGCTGCACAGTCATGTTGAAGAGGAAGGGGCCATCTCCAAACTGTTCCCACAAAGTGGGGTGAGTGGAATTGTCCAAAATCTCTTGGTATGCTGAAGCATTCAGAATTCCTAAGGGGCCAAGCACAGCTCCTGAAAAACGACCCTGCGCCATAATCTCCCCTCCACCAAACTTTACACTTGGCACAATGCAGTCAGACAAGTACCGTTCTCCTGGTAACTGCCAAACCCAGACTCAACCATCAGACTGCCACATGGAGAAGCACTTGGTGATGTATGGCCTGGATGCAGCTGCTCGGTCATGGAAACCCATTCCATGAAGCTCTCTACACACTGTTCCTGAGCAAATCTGAAGGCCACATGAAGTTTGGAGGTCTGCAGTGATTGACTCTGCAGAAAGTTGGCGACCTCTGTGCACTATGCGCCTCAGCATCCGCTGAGCCCGCCCTGTCAGTTTACGTGGCCTACCACTTCGAGGCTGAGTTGCTGTTGCTCCCAATCGCTTTCACTTTGTTATAATACCACTGACAGTTGACTGTGGAATATTTAGGAGTGAGGAAATTTCACGACTGGACTTGTTGCACAGGTGGCATCCTATCACAGAGCCACACTGGAATTCACTGAGCTCCTGAGAGTGACCCGTTCTTTCACAAATGTTTGTAGAAACAGTCTGCAGGCCTAGGTGCTTGATTTTATTCACCTGTGGCCATGGAAATGATTCGAAAACCTGATTTTGATTATTTGGATGGGTGAGTGAATACTTTTGGCAATATAGTGTACCTCTCTGCAATAAGAAAAAGTGTTACTTGGAAAATAAAAATATGTACCATTACAAAATTTTCAAACCTATGTCCCGAGACCGGTTTTGCTCAAAGTCATTTTTAAATGGAAATTATAAAGTTCAGTAAACCAGGTGTCACTTAAAGGTTCACTATGTAACTTTTCTGGCTGATGGTCTTCCACCTGCTACACTCCATGAAGATGTTACTGCTTTGCCTGAATTGTTCCACAGTAGGGCGTTAAACCTCTCTTCAAAGATATTTTGAAAGAGCTCGCCTCTCCACAGATGTATATATTGACCTTGTGACATCATCTGTTTGTGGAGATGAAGATAGATATGTCTAATGCCATACTAAGGAACATTCTAGGCAAGGTAAAAGCATCACTATGGAGACAAGGAGGTGCCCCCCCAATACCAGAAAAGTTATAGTGCACGTTTAAGAACTGATATCAAAAATTCAATGCCATTTCAATCTAGTTAGTTATGGTCGGTGAAAAATTGGAGGAAAAGGGAATTTAACAATACTATCTGCTAAGTTTCAAGTAGTAACCTCACGTCTCTGTACTGTATATTCACACTCCACTACTGTACACTGGCCCTAGAGCCTTCCTCAGTTCCACCTCTCTCTCCTCTTCCTCCCCTCTGGCGGTGGGCGCTGCAGTAGCACAGGTTGCAAGAGCCAAAGATCCATGTGGTCTGGGGCAAGGAGGTGGGGGTCCTGGGGTTTGGGCCCTCTGGCAAAGACAACAAGTCCTGCAGAGGAGGCCTGATGTCTGCCTCTGCGCACAGCTCTGCACCCCAGACGACTCTCCCAAAATACATCCCTCTGAATCATTCCTTCTTTTCATTTGCCCCTCTCCTCTGCCTCCACGTTCCGACCGCCTGCTTAACCCAAAAAGGGATGTGACTGGAGTGGGAGACATTTTAGTGTGATTAAAGCTGAATCTTTTGAGTGCCAAATTATAGAAAGCAAATATCTTCTAAAGTATACCGCACACCAAACAACCAAAAGGTGCATTATGTAACTTTTTGGTTCAGCGTCCGTCACCTGTTTGTTTCTATGGATATGTTATTGTTCTGCCTGGCATGTTCCACATTATGAGATTAAACAGCTCTATCTTACATTTATTCAATTACAGGTGGTTTTATAGCTTAAAAATACCCATTCTCCATGAATATAGAAAGGTTTAATTCCATACTGTGAAACATTCCAGACAAAGCAATAACATATCCATGGAGAAAAGTATTTGATGGGCCCTCCACCAGAAAAGTTACACAATGCACCTTTAAGACTAAAATGGAACTTATACTGTATTTAGTGATGGGACTTTTGGCTCCTTTGTGGGATCCGGATCTTTTGGATCCCACAAGACTGACTTAAAAAAAACCCCCAAACTATTTATATGACAGAAGCCAATGTGAGAACTAATTTCAACAACAAACTAATCACAGAGAGAAATGACCAAGGCTCAGATTTGTTTAATATGGTTCAAAACTTACTCACTGAAATTATGAAATTCTAAATACACCAGTGAGAGCACAAAGCTCTGGTGTTTCCTACTCTGCTTCTATGCTGATTATTGCTATGCTGATTATTGCAGGATTATTGAGGCTGAGCTGCAGAGCCAAATAGCGACAACAACTGGCTACTGTAAAAATCCTTATGCTAATTATTAACTTACTATTTGTAGTTTTAGTTATCCATGTCCTAAAGCATATATTGTTATCATTTACTGCCATATAAGGAGAAGTCCAGTTTCTTTCTTCCTCTTTCTTTCTATCTGTTTTTATATGGACATCCAATTACACTGGATAAAACTTAAACCTTATTGTCAATTAGGGTTTAAAGGGCCCATACTATGCTATTTCTAATCCATGTAATAATGTTTTTTCCTCATCAAAAACATACCTGGAGTTTTGTTTCATTCACACATGTTTAACACACAGACCATGCATATTTAGGCTGTGTTCTTTTTTCTGTTCCACCTTGTGATGTCATGTGGTAATACAGGAAGTGCTGCACAGGTGTATGGAGTTTTTAAACTCCACACAATAATAAATGAATAATATATAATATAAATATATAAATAATTTTAATCCTGGAATTTCCAGTCTCTACTGAACAAAAAGGTGAAAGGAAGCTGTTAAAACTACTACTAAATGACATCACAAGATGGACTAGAGCATTTTGAACTTTGGAGATGTCAACAGACTAACAATAAAGGATTAATCAAACATGTGTTGAAACAAAACACAATTCCAGGTGTGTTTTTGATGTAACAACATTATGACATGGTTTAAAGCTCACAAGAGTCAGTTTTTTTGTAATATAGAACTTTTAAGTAAAGTTTAAGTTAAGGCTGAGCAATTATAAATCAAATCGAGCATCATACATTTTTGGTTTATTTATATATTGTTAAATTTCACAGACTAAAATTCTCATTTGTGATTACAGAAAGCCATATTTATTCGTTTTTATACTGGACAGATTTTTGCGATTTTTTTTTTACCCATCCTAAGGCTCAGTTCAGTTGTGCTTTTTGCAGTATTCCCCTGATTCATGTATGCACTGTTCCACTGTTTATTTGGAGCCTGACCCCTCCTAAAACAGCAGTAACTTTTGTGTGTCTTTAGATCGGGGTGATGAGCCCTGGACATTAGCTGCTTAGATGTGTTTGGAGATAGACTAGACAAGTCCTTTCAGTTCACAGTGTATCTAAGTGCTTTGTCCCTGTGAAACTGTGTCTAACTGTGTCATAAAAGCATCACAACAGGACAGACTCCCGCAGAGCCACACTCCTATGTCTCTGCTGCTGTTTTTGAATAAAGAACAATAGAGCAACTTGCGGGAGTTTTAGACTTTAGGCACCTATATTTGTGCTCTTTACAGCTTTAATGTGCAATATCAAATATAGGGCTTTGTTTATATGTCTTAAATAAGATTTAACAACAAAACAAATCATACCTAGTTGTAATTTTTGCCAGGTTAGAACATTTTGGTTCATAATTTTATTACCTGGTTGGAGATGGCCCGTAGATGTAACAGAAGTAGAGGCAGTTACCTAGCTACCATAATGTAAACGAGGGCAAACGCTAGCCTAAAAAGTCACGTGACAAACAAAAATATATGACATCACTCTTCTTCTTTAAACTGTCAGAAGAAAATGTGTTCATTATGTGCAAATTGTCCCTGCATTTTGGATGGAATTTTGTATACTGACGTAGATGGAGAGACTCAGAGAACTCAGAGCTACTTTTTTGCCTTAAAGGTGCACTGTGTAACTTTGCTGGTGTAGGGCACGCCACTTGCTTACCTCCATTTGATGCTATTTGCCTGGAATGTTCCACAGTATGGCATTAAGCTTATCCATCTCCATAGAGAAAAAACAGCAAGCCAAGTTACAGGTCAAATCTGAGGACTTTTCAAGTTTTAGGAGTATTTCAAGTATTTTGGAAAAATAAAATCACCTATAATAGAATAAATGCAAGATGGATGTTTAATGCCATACTGTGGAACATTCCAAAGCAAGTACTTTTTATGAAGGCAAGCAGGTAGCGGACCCGCCACCTGAAAGTTACACAGTGCACCTTTAACTACCACTTGACTAGTTAAGAACTACAATGAATACCATCCCATTAAAACATGTAATAATTATAAAAAACATGAAAGCCTGTCATATAGGCCCATTAAATAGCCTCCCCTCCCTGTAAGCTCATGCTGTACATGCCTATAAGACTCCAGGGTAAAGGAAAGGCAGCGTCTTGTCTGGGCCTTCTCACCGTGCAGCGTTTTGAAAGGAGACGTTTGATTTGCTTTGAAATCGCCCAGTGCCATGTTGTGATCTTTAAGTATTCTGCGTGGACCCTCATCCTCTCTCTGTCTCTGTCTACCTGTCTGTCTGTGTGTCTGTCGGTCTGTCCAGGGTGCGGAGAGGGGGGGGGCAGCGGTCAGGGCTTGAGGAGGTGGAGGTGGTGAATGGTAAAATGGAACTGAACTGTACTGCTGAGTGGACCTGTCATGAGAACTCATTTTAAAGTGTGATATATATTGCTACAAAAAATATCACAATAAATGATCATATTGAAACTACTTTATGACACTAACTAGGGTTGAACAATTTTTTGGGAAAAAATGAAATTAAGTTTTTTCTGACAAGTATCGCAATTGCAATCAAACAGAAATAGTAGTAAACTGATATACAAACTGATTTAAGAATCACATGAATTTCAGAACATATTTGTAGAGGTCTGAACTACAGCTACAAGATTTTCTATAAAAACACAGGATACTTTGTTCTTTGCAGAGGACAATCCATTCTATCAATTCAAATTGCGATTTCGATTTGATTTCCCATATATTGTACAGCCATACCACTGACAGTAAAGTAAATGTCAGTAAAACCTTTGCTAAATGTAAAATTATTATCAAAAAGCAGAATGAAACCCTTGTTAATTAGCGTTAAGAATACATCATGTATTTTTATTAACCTTTAACATTTCAAATCTTTTGTTAAAGCCAAATATGGCAAAAATGTTTTTAGTAGTGCAAATAAAAAGGTACACCTGATAAATATTGAACCTCTAAAAATACTGCTCCAGCTTTCATATATTAAACAATAAGTCGATATAGTATTTATGTAACAGAAGTACTGCAGAGAAGTTGACTCCAGGTGAAGAGGATGGTGGCAGTGAAACACGTAGGATGGCTTCACTCCTGAATCATCCTCTATAAATAATAACACAGCTGCTTAAATAACATTTTGCTGACACATATTTGTTTGTGTGTAAGTTTGTCCATTGCTTGCATACACACCTAGCATAGCGTTACATTTTAGACCACATTTTGACACCTGACTGGTCTGTCAGACACTTGTGAGCAGAGCTGTTCCTGGACATGACGATGGGCAGGTGGCTGTGTTTACCTACCTCTCTTTATCCAGGTTTTTTTAGTATTGATACTTTTCAAATGAGTATCTAGTTTCCATTGTATTTTTTGTACTAGTATGTGGATATTTTTATCACTATCACTGAATTTAACTTTAATTCAGTTTCTTTTAAAATCTAATTGGTCATGCCTGGTTTTGAGGTGTCTTGCTCATTGACACAATACAACAGGACGAATAGGAAGTGATAACATCTTAATGTGGACCCATAGTTTACTCAGAGGATAGAGTTAGATTTCAGAGCACATTTTAGCACCTGGCTGGTCTGTCAGACACTTGTGAGCAGAAATGTTCCTGGACATTGGGATGGGCAGGTTGCCGTGGTTACTCACCCGCTCTCTGGCTCTCTGGATCTTCTCACGGTCGCTGTGCAGGTTGGACAAGATCTCCTGACCCACTTGTTCTGGAACACAGAAACAGCTGCACTGAGAAACAGGCTCACAAATTTGGCTAAAATATGAATTATGCATAGTAAATCATGTTATTAGTATCTGGCTACTCCCTCACCAGATCACCCTGGAATGAAACACAACCCCATTTGCAATACGGATGCACCAATCCAGCTTTTTCATTTGCAATACTGATTTTGACACTATATTATCTACCGATACCTGATATCAACTGGTACCAGTTCAGAGACTGAAAACAGCACTTATTTCCTTTATAAAAAAAATAAAACAATAATAAATAAATAAATAAATAAATAAATAATGCAATTGTGTTATGTAGCTGCTATTATCTTTCAAGTAACTACAGAACATAACAACTGAACCAATATCTGGAAGCCGATATCCAATCCAGCAAATATTTCTGTAGCATCCAGTATCAGGTCGGTGTATCCCTAATTTCTAACCAGTGACACAAGCACATACCTTTTAGTTGATTCTGTTTTGTGCATGTAATAAACTACTTTATGTATTTTACGCAACCAAAATAAACAACCAATCTGAATCAGAAATCAATGGAGTGTGTGAAGTGCTTTGCTCAAAGACAACAAAACAATACAGCAGTCAAATATCAATATGAAGACGTAAGGTATACTTGGAGTTTTAATATGTCACAACAATGAAAAATAAGGTTGACTCCAGCGGTGTAGTCCTCTCTATCATGTCTGTTTCAGTTACCTATACCTTCACATATCAATTTGGAGCCCTTTGTTCACAAACAGCACAGTTGACATACACATCGGTGACAGTCAGCAGCACTATTGGAGTTAACCATTTCTTGAAGCTACTTAAAACTGTGAAATAAATAGCCACAAAAGCGGTGCACCTCTGGCCCGGCTTCCTGTGGCGTCCCTTCTGTCGATGCAATATTCATTAAGTGAGTCTTTTTAACGCACTCGTCAGTTGAAGCTGTAAACACATTAGAAAACACAGCAGCCCTGACAAGCTTATCATTGGTCACTGTCAATTTGCTGTCCCTTGGGTACTTGGAGACAAAACAAGAAACAACTCCAGCAAGTAAAAATCCAGTTATCAGTGCTTTTAAAAATGAGGGGAGCGCAGAATGAATTGGGTTAAAAAAAAAATAATAAAAAAATGAAGCCAAGTGAAGATTCTTTGCATGGATCAAAGAGGGGCTTTCAAAAGCACCAAACAAATCCGAAATAAACAACGTGTGTGCAGACTGTATTACACTACACAGGTGCGGTACACCAAAGACCCACGTGCTGCTCAGACTGTTCAGGGAGGCTACAGCTGCAGCTAAACAAGAGGAGAGAGAGGGACAGGAATGGAGCAGGAAGTACAAGAGAGAGAGACTGTGTCAAATGAACCACTACTGTACGATCTCCCATTTACAGCTCACATTCATAATATAAGCAAGACTGTTGAACGCTTTACCGCCCTTTAAGTCTCTTTAACATGAGAATTGTCAAGACTCAACAAATGCTATATTTGTTGTCTATCAGATCATCCCCGGGGACACAAGGTATATCTACTCTTTTAACGCAAATACTTCAGGCGGAATTTGACATCTGACTTTCCTCTGTGTAGAGCTTTTTTCCACTTAAAATCAGAGTAGATCAGAGGCCAAAACTACAGACCCTCAGCTTCACAAAGAGTCCAGCCATTTTTTGTTCTCCAAAGGGGTCAGAAACAGATTTGGTTTGAAAGAAGACACATTTTGGTCATAAGTTTTTGTAAATATGGACTAATTGCTTTAAAAATTGTTGTATATACATTTAACTTAACATTTTGACCTATAGCAAAAGGAGAAATTTTTTGCTATGGATTCTACCTGGACGACTGAGGGATTCTACACACATTTTGACCTATAACAGTTTTGTTTATGTAATGTTGTACGTTATTTTGTTAGTCTATTTTAAATTAACTGTTAAGAAGATTAGACAACGGCATTTTTACATCATGTTAACCAATACATCTCTGAAGTATGAAAGCGAAAAAAAGTGTTTTTGCTTTTATGATTTGTCAACCTTTTCTGAACGCAAGTCAACTGGAAAACCTAAAATACAGTCTCTGGTGTATTAGTTGTGGAATATATACAAACACTTTCCATTATAAATTGTAATGTTATTGTTAATCTAATTATTAAAAATGAATGAGGGGTAAGAGATATATAATGATGATATTCAGACAATATTTTGCATTCAAGTTCTGCAAAAAGAAAATGAAAGAAAAGGGCAGAAAAAACACTGGGTGATTGCACTGGAAGCTTGTTTTTCTTAAGCTGATCTTCCTACCTTATTATTATTTATCTTGATTTTGATGCATGCTCTTATTTTCCTACTGTTTCTGTAACTTGCATTGTGACACTGCAATTTCCCCATTGTGGGACAAATAAAGGATTATCTTATCTTATCTTATCTTATCTTACCTTACCTTTCTAATAGTGTTTTTATCAACGCCATATTTTAATTTGGTACATCTCCAAAACAACTGCTGTATAATATCTCCCACCTTTATAATATGAATACAATTTTGTGCATTACTTTGACATAATTTAGACATTTTTCTTTTCCTTCCTTTCTTTTCAGTATTTTTAGATATACTGTACATTACCCAACGATTAAATTACAAAACCTATTCCACCATTACAGTTTCAACACAAATGTACAAATCTCGTCATTATATCCTCATCTTCTCCTGCGACATTTGAAGGATCCCCAGATTAGAGGAAGCAGTC
This sequence comes from Taenioides sp. WSHXM2023, assembly GCA_029959045.1. NCBI lineage: Eukaryota > Metazoa > Chordata > Actinopteri > Gobiiformes > Gobiidae > Taenioides > Taenioides sp. WSHXM2023. The sequence continues at coordinate 11,887,246 of CM057104.1, read as the reverse complement.
AGACAGTAACATGTGACAAATAGGGCAGATTAAAGGCCTGAGAGAAGGTATTAATAACAGTAAAACCCACCCCCCACAGACCCCGCTGCTCCCCACGGGCTGGAGAGAGGAGACGTGGCATCTTCTGTTAAACAGACAAATAAACGCATCAATCTGTCTATGTCACAGCCAGGCTTTCTTTTAAATAAATGGCTGTGACAAGCACTGGAGCAGCACATAGTTTTTGATGGGGAGTGCATTATTGGAAAAGGTTTGTAAAAAGGTGCAAAGATGGATAAGGAGGGGAGAAACGCTGATGGATGGTGAGTACCGTAAGTTCTTGTAAGGACAGGCTAGTCGTTTTCAATACAAACAATCGCTACTTGTAAATTGTAATATTGATTTACAAAGGCTGCCTAGATTAGAGTAATTAAAGCTGCAATGTGTAACTTTTTATGCTGGTCTCTATAGAGATATTATTGCTTTGCCTGGAAGGTTCCACTCTCTGGCATTTAACCTATCTATTTTGCATTTACTCAATTAGAAATGTTTTTGTGAACAGACTTTCCTCTGCACAAATCTGACGGCTAACTTGGCCATGTGGTGTCATTGCTCGTCTCCATGGAGATAGAAAAGTTAAATGCTATATTAAAGGACCCATTACGCTACTTTCTGATCTGTTTATTCATCAAAGTTGTGTTTTGTTCCATTCACACACACAGAAAACACTCAAAATCCTCCATGCTAATAATGAAGGATTACTCAAACATGTGAATGAAATAACAAACTCCTAATGTTTTTGATGCGATAAAGTCAATTTTATGTAATATAGAACTTTTAAGGAACATTCCAGGTAAAGCAGTAACATTTCCATGGAGATAAGCAGGTGGTGCCGGGTCCCTAAGAGAAGTTACATAGTACACCTTTAAAGCAAGAACAAGCGTGTAAAAATACAACAGAAACAAAACTTGGTACCCTTTCAACATTATTTGTAAATCAATTGTTGCCATTATTTAACACCACAATTCTCAACTCTGTGATTCTGCACCTATGGCTTCTCCAACCACCACCAGTAATATATGTTAAGACAAAAGATGTACCGACTTCAAACATTTACAAAATAATATGAAATTGTAAAAAAAAACCCCAAAAAAAACCAAAACAAAAAAAACAACACATTATAAAATCTAGATACTGACAAATTTTTGGTACAAAAATCACATGTGAACTACACACAAAAAAGCAACCAAAATGCAGCTATCACCAATTAAAGCGGGTGACCAAAAGCTGCAGTAACATTTGACAAATCGGTTTTATAATGGCGCCTAAAAAGTGAAGGGAGCAGATAGTTTGTTGGAGGCAAACTTTGGTGACGGCTTGTTAAGAATAAACATTTGGCTGGTCCGTGTGGTCATTAGGTCCATGTGTGCTGCTCCGAACCATCAACTCCCCAGGGACTAGTACTGCGTTTAGTGTCTTTATTATACATCCTCTGGCATTACTCATTGTTTGGCCCATATCTGCATTTCCATTCATCTTGTTTAAGCCCGGCTGTTCACTGGGGTGTGGAAAACTTTATTAGGACCTGGAAAAGCAAACTTGTGGAGTTCGATGTTAAAACTGAAAACAGCAGGTCTTTGTGCGAGACTGCAATCGAAAAATGACAAAACAGTGTTAATACGATTTCATGATTAAAATGCTGTAATTAGCTTCGGGTGAAAATTAGCCACATCTTCAAACCGCTCACTCCCATTGATAAAGATAATGCAGGAGCTGACATAATTAACTGATAATGCCCTGACTTGTTGCTCGTTAGGCTGTAAAATATTCCCCTCCAGTTTAAACGCCTATTAACAATTAAAATGCGACTGGCCCCGAGGCCTCGCTCTGACTCACTGGTTAAAGATCGCCGTCCCCAAAGGTCCTTTTAACAAGCCCATTATTCCATTACATTAGACTCACACCAGCAGAGCTCCAGCCCAACTCGGCCTCCAATGTACCAGCGTGTCAGCATACAGACTTACATTACACACCTTGGATAGAATTAATTTGATAATGATTAAAACCTAATAACAGTCACAGTGGAAACTCCATGTTCAAATGGTTAGGCAGTTCTGAGACTTCAGGTGTAAATAATGTATTGAGCTCATTATAGAAAAGGTATCTATAAAAACATATAGCAACTAATGACTATAGTATATGTAGTGTAGCTTGCCAACTTCAAATGGCACAAGATTAGATAATTAAATTCATTACTCTATTTAAGTCTATTTAAATATCACAACAGATAACCTTTAATTTGAAGTTATCGTTCCAAATAAACAAATGAGAGAAATTAACCTTAAAGGGCCCATATTGCGCTGTTTTCTGATCTATGTTATAAAGTTGTTTCCTCATCACAAACATACCTGTGTTTTGTTTCATTCACATATGTTTAACAGTTTTTCCCTCAAATGGAAAACACTGTTCCAGCTTGTGATGGTCACGTGGTAATACAGGAAGTGCTCCCCTGTGTTTTTAACTTCCATACACCTTCACTAGAATCATTTGGATAATTTCAGCTCTGGAACTGCCAGTCTCTACTGAATAAAAGGTAAACCTACTGCTTTATGACATCACAAGACAGAACAGAGCATTTTGATCTTTGGAGATGTAGACAGATTAATAATAAAAGATTACACAAATGAATGAAACAAAACACAACTCCGGGTATGTTTTTTGATGAGGTAACAACATTATAGCATGTCTTAAAGCTCACAAGAGTCAGTTTTGCGTAATATAGGACCACTTTTGTATTGCTTTAGCCTTTATAAACCCAAGAAAACCACAACATTCAACTGGAGCACCTTGAGTAAACTAATACAGACACCGAGCACATAAAAAGCACCTGGTCCAGGGCCTACTTCCTGTGAGCAGGATTAACCACTACGCCACCATGCACAATAATCTGATATAATACAGTTAAAGAAACACCAGTTACTGCCTGCTCTTGTCCAATGCCCTGATCAATACAAATACAGTAAGTCGTCATTCATAATTAAATGAAACTTTAGACTTCATATAGTGCCCTGTGTAGCTTGGGACAACACTACCCAGGAAGTAAACAATTCCTTTTTCAGACCCAAACCTCCACAACCTTCAACTTTCTCTCCATTTAATTGGACACATCATGCATTTTACAAGAGCTGTGTCGGGGCAGCTACAATCCGTCGGAGACCTTTTCCCTTCTTCTCCTATGTCGGCTTTATTCCACTTTTTATTTTCCTGCGTTTGTCCCTGGAGCTGAAAGGGAACACGGCCTGGCTATGGTGCGCTCAGAGGCACTGTCCTTTTCATTAAGCACTTTTTGAAGGTTACCACACACTTGTATCTTCAACAAACAGCAGCCAAAACTCCAGGGAAAACGAGCAGAAGTTAGCAGGAGCATTAGCTTTCTCTCTCTGCACCGTGCAGCATATGCCAGTGTCTCTCAGGTGAATAAAGTTGCCAGGCTTTGTACACTTCTGGAGGAGTTCTTTTTTTTTTTCCAAGTCTACAAGTGCCTAGTGACACACTTTCATCACCTCCATCAAAGTTGTACCCGCGCTGGGACGTATTTGTAATGCTGAGCCCACAGGCCATGAGGCTAGCTCCTTCTCCATCAGAAATAAAGAGGTGCCAACTGCTAGGTCACAAGGGGGCGAGTGTGGCATCCAGGGGCCCGCCAAGTGTTATGACAGCTTCCTTATGATAACAACCAACTGTGTTGAATGTTAATCAGGGAAGTGACAGAAAGGAAAGAAAGATGGAGGTTTTGACAAAAAGAGTTGCATTAGCCCTGGAAAGTGAAATTTTGTGCAATCTGTGTTAAATGTTGAAAGATTACGCTGTACTGTAAAGTTATTCCAATTAGCATAAAATATCTCTTATGTTTTTGTATTGCATTAATATCTCATGTAATAGTGTACTTTAGGCTGTACAACTTGGTAATATCTGGCTTCTATTCAAATTATATTCCTAATGGATTCAATCAACCCACAGCAAAATTATTAAACGGGTCTCCAGAATAATTCTGACTTTAGAAACAATAGAAAAACACATGTGTGCTATTTGATTTTTAAATATACTTTACATACATTATATGCATAAAATGATCTCATTGTCACATGTAATCCACCATTTACTCAAAAAGACTAGCATAATTATACAAGCAACAAACAGAGCAAAAAAAATTACACTATGGTACAGTATGTAACCTTTATGGTGATAGATCAACTACCTGCTTGTCTCCATGGAGATGTTATTGTTTTGAATGTTGCACAGTATGGCATTACATTTAACTATCTTTGAAAAGATGATTGACAAACATGCCTTCTTACACATAAGTTGGCCTGGCCGTTCTACTCAAGTGACGGCCTCTCCACCATAAAAGTTACATAGAGCAACTTTAAAGGTCCTATATTATGCAAAATTTACTATTGATAATGTCGTTCCCTCCTCAAAAGATACCAGGAGTTGTGTTCTGTTTCATTTTCACATGTTTGAGTAACCCTTTATCATTAGTCTGTCTACATCTCCAAAGCTCAAAATGCTCTGTTCCACCTTGTGATGTCATGAAGCGGTAGTTTTCAAATGAACTGCAGCTACCTTTGGTTCAGTAGAGGTTGGTGATTCCAGAGCTGAAATGATCCAAATGATTCTAATGAAGGTGTATGGAGTTCAAAAACACAGTGGAGCACTTCCTGTATTACCCAGTGACATCACAAGGTGGAAAAGAGTGTTTTCTGTTTGAGAGAAGAACTCAGCTTAAATATGCAGGATTTGTGTGTTAAACATGAATGAAACAAAACACAACTCCATGTATGTTTTTGATGACAAGACAACATTACAATATATATCAGAAAATGGCAAAATATGGGCCCTTTAATGTTACATTGTGAGCAGCAGTTTTCAACAATTAATCTGTTAAAAGTGATACCCCCACACTACGTTCCTTGGATAACAGGATTCATTTACAGGTGAGAAGAGGCATGGTTCCAAGCCTTGACAAAGCACAAAGTCAAAGTCCTATATAATAGGTATGATGTGGTACAGGTACGTTTGGACTCTTGCATGTGTATGAGTATAGCGCTGGGCAGTCAGGACACATTTCAGGGCCCTTTCTTCACCGCTCCAGCCTGTGTTTTATTCATCGCCTGCGCCCTGACCCCGCCGAGCTCCTGTTCTGACAAATCACTTCTGATTAAGACAGATCTCTGTTGGTCGACCACTCAAATCGCCCTATTCATCATTCTCGTGCAAAATCTCCCTCCTCCTCACACGCTCGTTTGCTTGTCCGTCAGACCGGAGCAGGGCGCAAAAGAAATTTCCTCCTCTGTTTTAAATAGCTGATTACAGACAATTGGAGGACGGAGAGAGCTAAGAGAGCCCTGTGAGTGATAAAACACCAGTGTAATGGGTATAAATGAAGGGGGCGTGTAGGGGAGCAGATGGTAATAGAACTGTTTGTCTAAAACTACAGCGGGTGGAGACAACTGAACACTGGATTTGAGTTCACCCTCCTCTTTTCCCTTCGCCTTAGCCTCAAAGTCAAGTTCTCACTAAAAAAAATCTACAGCAAATTTGTCTGGATTAAAATGGATGACAGTTGAGAGAAAGATTGTTTTTATTATCTAAAAAAATCTTTAAAAGCATGTTAGATTACCAAGTTCAGACCCTTAAAACATAATAATCAAAAGGTCAATACAAAAGTTATTAGTATTAGAAGCACCTAAAAGTAAGAATGTATCTTTGTAATATTTTGTGGTATCCTTCCAGCTTATCCTTGTATGGATATATGGCTTGTAGCACTTTAATTTAATTGCATATGTGTTTTCAATATAATGACAATAAACTTTCTAAAACACAACACATTGCTGATCCCAAACCAGGATAGATCTAATTCGCAAAAAAGGAAAAATAATTTCTATTGCCTGCTCACATTATCTTCCAGAGCATAGTCCTGACAAGATAACACATTTTGAAGTACAATATATTGCTTAAGTAAATATAGATGATAAATTATAATTTTGAAAGTGCCTGTGTAATCAATCAAAATTCAATTCAATTCATTAAAAAAAAAAAAAAAAAGTTTTGTCCAGTTGACAGAATTTAATTTTTCTTTCACGATAATACCTTCTAAACGTAAAATATAGTTAAAATAAACATGAGCTGCAATAAATAGCAGAAAGAAACACACACACACACACACACACACAAGTACACCTGTCACAGAAGTTATTAATTCAATCATCTACGGCACAAATCTTATCATATTGCCGAAAAATAACCATGAAGTAGTGCAAAGAAAATTTACACGATAAATACTGACCCCAAAAAATACTGTTCCAGCTCACATATTGAATGATAAATCTACATAGTAATTATCATGACAGGCTTACCAGAGCACCCACAGAAGCAAGATTTAGCTAAATATTTTGGAAGTACCAGTAACAAATTCCTATACCCATAAGTTACCGTATAAACTTCTTCAGTGCAGTACCTGAAACTTCTGCGCAAATACTAGTACTGTAGACAGTTGTAAATCTATTGTGTTTAATAATTCTAACAAACCAGATTAAATTAACGTGAACGCCAACCTGAGGGGGCATAGGGCCGAGGAGGAAGAGGATGAGGGGGATTGGGGAGGAAGGGTTTGTACCAGCAAATTGCCTGGACTTAATCAGGCGGTCTTACTGAAGCATCCAAATGAAAACTAATGGAGTCGGGAGCTGGCTGTGATTGGCCCCGTGTGCAACATTGTGCTGCCAGCGTCGCTTCTTACAGAGTCTTCAATTAAAAAAACAGGGAATTTCTACAGACGAGTGGCCAGCCTACACACCTATTCTAAGCGTAGCCCCACTGGTCAATCGTGACTTATTAATTCCATTCCCAGTTCTTGGAAAGTGATTTTTTTGTGTTGATTAAACTTGGTCAAATTGTAAAAAAATGTATGAAGTCCGGAATTAAAACTCATATCCAGCTAATTTGTGAATGCATTATTCATCGTGCTGACATTTGTGACTCACTATTGAGAAACAGGCCCATTGTACGATGTAAAAATAATACTATACAAATAAAAACACTGGTAAAATCGAGATGGAGATGAACGTACTTTAGCCAGAAACTTAAATAATTAAATTAGCATTCAGTACATGTAAAAAAGAATATGCTGATCTAAATTAGTTCTTTATAAATGGCAGAACAGTAATAAAGGCTGGAATAAAGGGGACACATATTTTCAGTAGAAAAAATTACAAATTTGAACTTTCTGAACTTTCAGTACTGTGCAAAGGAGGACTGGCAAAGCTTGGATCACCTCACTATCTTCAGTATGTCTCAAAAAGTAATAATCCATAAAAAAAAACAACTAAAAAACTGGACAAAGTGTTGAGTGAATACATTTCGTCACTCATCCAGGTAGCTTCTTCAGTTTTGACAAGGTTTGGGTGTGTCCCTACCATTGACTGTATATATAAATGCACATAGCTAACCCGCTAGCTGACACATTTTGAATAGGAGGTGTTCATGGAGACGCTTCTGGCTACTTTGACTCTGTTTTCCAATTGACTTTATATTGGAAAATTATTGCTGCTCTCTGTAACTGCTGCAGTGAGCCTCATCATTTTGGTCCTACAATGTAGTAATATCTGTTACTAGTTAAACACATTGAACTACCCTAAAGTGTGACCATACTCTTAAAAGAAATTGACTAAAATTTTAGTTCAGTCCAGCACGCCCATAAAAAAAAACATTGGCTGAACGAGTCATTCTCAAAATCGATATCACCTACCCCTCCAAATGCAGGTAGAAAAGTTTGCTAGTTTGTCAAAAACTGACTCATGGAGGGATGTACGGTTGAAGAAGGGAGAGAAGAGATTCAAAACTTGACGCTCATCGAATCGGGTCATCCACAGTTTAGGTGCTAATCATTGCATTACTGTTGATTAAAGCCTTTTTACTCCTCTCATCACAAAGTTGACAGGCGGATCAAAGCTGCAAACACAAATTTCTTGCCTTTTAATTATCTTTACAACAGCACACCTCAGGCGCCTCATCCCTGCCTATCTCCTCCAACTCGTGAAAGACTGCTAAAGTAGATCTAACGTGCTCCATCAGTTCATTATCCAATAACTATGGGAGAGAGAGGGGGGCGTCCTTTTCTCTGCGCATTAGGAGTTAGTGAAAACCTGAGAGATGGCGTGGCGTTTATTAGCATGTCCTGAATAGGAACACCTTAATTACGTTTGTCAAAAATATCGAGGGTGGCATCAGGCTCATTTGCATGTTTTGACAGGGCCTGTTGGGAGTCCGGATGTATTTCTACCAGAGTATTTAGCACGTTTCAACACCTACTGCTAATGCGGCCAAATGAATGAAGAACGCTTTGTAGCAGGCGAAATCAACGTTGGTAAACATACACAGGCTGTCTAGACATTCTTGATCAACGCTCAGATCACACCTCAATCTGACAAGATTGCAACAGTTTCTACCCAGCTGTTCATTGTCAGACGCTTTTGGACACGAAGAAAACTACTTTTAGATACAATTTGGCATCGCTGATACATCCCAATGATAGAACAGATTGCAGCTTGACTTATGGTTCCTGTTTGAATATAAGAAAACAGACAGACCACTACCACCGTCCCCCCTATTAAAAACTCATAAATGAATCCTTGTTACATTGGCGATATGTAAAACCAAGCAAAATAAACAAATAGTCTGAGGGGACACTGGATTGTCAGCAGCGATTTGAAGATGGAGGAAGAGGAGAGGGGAATGCGGGGTATAAAAGCGAGACTTCAAACATGCGCCCAATGGTAGACGCAGGCCATTAGATGCGGTTGCACTGACAGGATCTGACAGTTGGAGACACTTAAAGATTATTTTCTCTCAAAACTTTGAATTCATTAATAGTCATGAGGCGAGGATGAGGACCCCCGAAAAGAGCGGAGAGAGGAGAGGGCTGGGCGTGCAACAGAGCAAGTGTTACACCAATCAGAAACAAGATGGAGGACAGGAACTAGTACAGTGAGGCTAGAATAGATTAGCAGTGCTATTTTGGGCCATAACAAGGTCCTGTTTTAAAAATAGGAAAAAATTACACAATTACATAAAAAAAAAAGAATACAAATATTTTAAGGTGACAGGCTGTAAAGTATAATACATAATACTAGGTCAGCATTTCTAGCATATAAAGCCCCTTTAAAAGATAGTATTTCTAGAGTTTTGAACATGTAGATTAAGCCACTGAAGACGCTGCGTGTGCGTCTAAATGAAGGTGTAGAGACAGGACAGAGTTAAGAGAACACTGCGTCATTGTGATCTCTGACACACAGTTTGTGTTTTACCTTGGGCTCATACTTCCCCGCTCTGCTAAAGGGCAATAATACAGCTATTATACAGAGACTATGAGACTCACAAGGGCTTTACAAAAGACTCACATCATGCGGCTCATTTAACAATGAGCGGGACCAAGGAGAAGAACACAGATTATTGTCAGCTGCCATTGTGAATCCACACGACATGGCACCACATGTGAGTGCATGTCCAGCCATGGGCACTCGGATTGTTCTCTACTGGTGCTATTGTTCTCAAAAGAAATACTGCACTTAATCAAACAAATATCATGCTATAAGATGTATAATCTATACTCAAGCTTTACACAATTCTTTAAAACCAAAAGCAGAGGACAAAATGCAATGTAGCTATGTGTCTCTGAGCTGGTGATGAGGCGTCTTCTGTTCTTCATCATTAACCAAAACAGGCCTAAGTGAATTCCAACACGACTGCCACCTCCCTCAGCACTAATGAAGCATATCTAAGTTTTAAGACATGGCAGAACTAATTTAATCAACCTTCTAAGGGGCCTCAGCACCATCAAATTAATTATTCATAAAGGACACAATATTAGAACTCAATTGTCAACTCAGTAGCCGGCCTTTTCTTTAACCTCCCCCTGCCTGCCGCATGCTTTTGTCTCAGTCCTTCCTTTTCAAGAAAATCCTTCGGTTTTAATCTATAACTGAGCAACAGACATTGTCACAGTGGCTGCCGAACAAAATAATTTGCGTTTTGTGCGTTTGAAGTTTGCCGATGGTAGGTGACAATAGGCTAGGGGGATACTGGCGCTCAGTTCCCTGGTGGTTTCATAGTATGATGGGGCCAGCTTTAATACAGAGAAAAAAGAATTAAACAAAGATAGAGTCATCAAGTCTGAATTAAAACAAGCTCAGATTTAAGTCCATAATGAATAATGCATCCCATCTGGTGGAACTAATCTTGCGCAGGGAGCTGCTTGGACAAGTTGGTCAACAGGAGGTGGAAAAACATATCTTTACACACAGCACTTCTTTTAGCCAGGCGTCATTTTCTCGTCAGGGGTGGGACTGAGTATGTGACTCTGTCAAGACTGACAACAGTGGCTGGAGCAGCCCATAGAGGAAGCAGCACTAATGTGCTGAGTACTCACACTGTACCATGGGCACCAGCATGAGGCCCACAGAGCAGGAGAAATAACTAGCAGCTCCAACTCCTCTTACAGCCACAACATAGTCCCAGCATCCATCAATGCCACTGAGGGACTGGTCAAACTGCCACTGTGGTAATACTGGTATTGCTAAAAAAAACTAACTACAACTAACTTTGTTTTTCAGAGCTTAGTAGTTTATGGCGCTGAAGATAAAGTGGATTGATCACCGACAGTTTGAATATAGCACAAATTCCTCAGACTGTAACAGCTTCATCTGCATGGGAGATAAAATATGATCCACACTACTTTTACTGCTGCCATGTGAGCCGCTGGTCGGGCAGTGTTCACACGCTCCTCTCCTGATTGTAATTGAGGGCGACGCGTGACAGCCCCCCAGTGCCCCTGCTGCAGGGTCCCGGGGCATAGGGCTCGCTGATAGAGGAGGCACCGGGACAGTGGCACCAGGTCCCGCACTGGCACGGCCGCGGCACGGGCACCTTCAGGGCACTGACCTGCTTCCTCCCAACCCCTCACCATCGCTCCAGATCACCTCTGTCACCGAGCGTCTGAGAGGCTAACGAGAGGGCAGCCCAGCCTGCTTAACTATTCTACCACATCCACAGCACGACGCACGCCTCTCCCACCGCCAACAGACCTCTGAGTGAGTGTCAGCCCGAGGAGACAGGCGCTCATCAACTCTTTATACCTGGGAGGTATATTAATGCTGTGATGACTTCTCCAGGAGGAGGGGGGAGCTTTGTCCTCCTCACTCACATAAAGGACAAAGACTTGGACAACTTTGGAGCGTGTTAACTTTGACAAGGAGATTTGAGTGAGGCAATAACAAGGTAAAAGCAACACAACCAGTGTGTGAGAATTACCTGGTGGAGTGAGTGGTGCTAATGCCTTAAGATGACAGACAAAATATCACTGTAGTAACAATGATGTTAGATTCTGCTTTAACAACAGGCCTCAGTATACACTGTTCAAATCCACTTGGTCCTCTTTGTAACAATAAAATCAGATGCCCTTCCTGGTTATTTGCTGTTATGCGCCAAGTCCTTTCACTCATATTAAAAATATTAGTTATAGAACATAATTCTCTTACGAACAGTAAGCTCAGTATTTCCTATCATCTTTCCCAAGGCACAATGCTAATTTTGAGATCAATATCTACCAAAACAAGACATGCCAGGTAAGATAGCATGGAGTCAAAATAATGACTCTTCGTTGCATATATCCAAGAGAAACTATATTTATATAAAGTTCATCTTGATCAATAAGTTCCTGCGATGCAGAGAAAGAACATGATGTGAAGAGGATGTGTGGAGATGGTAAAACACACTTCCTCCCCGCTACGATCACAGTTACAAATGAAACTTCACTTCCACAACAAGTGGAGCTGTGGGCCTACTGGGTATCCAGTCAGATACATAATTAAAGCTACACACAGAGGGAGCATGTTATTACCAATGTTTTCATTAGGCCAAGTTAACAGGAGCTTCCCTCTAGACCTGCAGACAACAGCAAGAGAAAGCTAATGCTAACGGAAGCAGCTATACTACTGTCGATATCAGTGCCTATTCATCCTATACCAGCCACGTAGCTATACTGGAAAAACCATTTAATTTAGATGCAAGGAATATGAAAAGGAGAGCACCGGTTGGACTTTTTCATGATATTTCCACCCGTTCCCCAACATCCAGGCTTAAATTAGCCAGGATTTTTAAGATCAGGGACTGTTTTTTAGGCTATGAAAAATGGATTAAATGAAGAGGATCCTGGCCTAATGAGCTCCCTGGGCTATGGAGCAGCAGGGACCGCGAGGGGAGAACAGGCAGTGGGGCAAGCCTTTGAGGAAGAAGGGCCACAGTCACAGCCCAAAGTGTGCCAGTTTTTCTGCCAATGGCACAGAATCCACCTGGGCCAGTCCAGAGCACCGAGCATTCCCTGCCAAAAGGAGGAGCGGGAGAGAGTTTGTGTTCAACCTGGAAAACTTCTATCGGACATCCACTTCTTTTGAGGTACTTTTAATGGACTAGTTTGTTGCTGATGGTGTGGCAGCAGTAGAGGGGCCTGCTTATTTGAAATGTTTTCTGTTATGTTGGGGAAATATCGACTATAGAATGGGAAATAGAAGAGAAAAGATGAGTTATGTTGCGCTTTACAACCTCCGATCAATACAATTCTACAACATCTTACCTTAAATATCAACACATGAATGATGTTTTTTTCCTCACAATGTCATATTGTAAATCTGCCCAAACACTAAAGCTGGATATGCTTGCTTATGAAACAGTGAATATCCTTTCTGCCTCTGCCATCGATCGGAGAATCTTGATGATGACTGGACAATTTTTTTGGCTAAACTCAGAGGCCCAGTGCAGTTATTGAGTATGCTATTGATTTTAATACATTACAATAAATATTTGAAACATCTACAGCTACAACCACCAACCACCTGTATTGCCTCAATGGTTTGTTTGGTCATGTGTTGGTCAAAAGATGCCTCAAACAGTGATTAATGCATTTTTATGTATAATTAGGAGTAAATAACTTTTATTAAATTGACAAGGATTACATGATTAGGTACTGTGAGATAAGATATTTTTTTCTAACAGAAGATGGCAGATGTGAAACCTGTTCCCCTTCCCCTCACCAGGCCTTTGTTTAGGCTCACCTGTGCTCTCTGGTCTTTGAGTCAGGCCAAAGCTGGCACATTCTCAGACTGCAATAACATAGATAGCATCTAGTGGTGAAGTATGAGAATACAGCTGAGGCAGGTCAATCTAAACACAGATGGTAGCTTTAAGAGAAGGTACAGTGTGTATACCATGAATGTTTTTGTGAGCCTTTACACTTGAAATAAGAAAATAAGTAATGTTTTCTCAAAATAGAGGATATATCCACTGGCACTCCTAATGAATTACACTTGCACCAGATTTGTTGTGGCCATAAAGAACAAATATATTCCACCATAAATCTCCAAAGGGGCACAGCAGATTAGACTGTTATGAAATTAATGCTGGATCTGAGCCAAAACAAACAACCAGAGAACAGCAAAATAACTGAAGAAGCAGTACAGATTCACCTTTAAAAAAACAAAAGTCAAAATGAAATGAGAAACCAGAGATAGACAGGCAGAGTGGTTGAACAACATGTTGCTGAGGACAGGGACAGAAGGGGACAGGAGCGGAGCGGGCACATACACATAACACATACCTCTCCTGACAGCGATTAGAAGCTGTCAGGGGCTCTGGAGCTGCCACTCTGCTGGGCTCAGAGGAGGCCTGTCTCGACAAATTGCCCAGATTAAAATACCACACGAGGAGGAAGGAGGCCATGACCTGGGCCTGCCCCACTGCTACTGCTGCTACTGCTGTATAGGGACGGCTATGGAAACTCAGTTGCAATAAGGCTGCCAGGGGTACTCCAGGGCATCAGGGTTAGTTCAGTGAAATATTTGGTGGATAAAAAGTAAGAACAGTCTTTTTGGAAATCTTGCAAACAAAAATAGGAAGATTTAAGGATGGTCCAATATACAGATATGTAAAAATACAGCAGATTTTAGTTTAGTCTTTAGCAATTCCTCTTTAATGGTCATTTTTACTCATACATTAATAGAGACAAATCTGATGACATGATACTGATGACAAACAGGGAATGACACATGGGCACACTGGGGCTTAGAAAAAAAAAAATTGGGTAAATTATATTGAAAAAACAGGATATCTGTGAACCTCCTCCCATATCAATGATGACGATGTTTGAACTGATATATCTACTATGCCTAGTAATAATATTCATTTACACTTTTCTGTCAAGTCAGCATCACTGTATGAAAAAACATTGTAAAAATGCTGCTCATTCTCCCTCTTTTCAAATATTTATTAAACCAATTTCATCCCGAACACAACTGACTTAACCAACTTTTATTCCAGATAACTAAGAGTAAAATCATACATTTCAAGACCTGAATTCAATAATTGTTATAATTTAACTATATTGTGAGAATTAAATGTGTCAAGGGTCACTATAGGTATTACAGTGATATCAAACATTAGCCTAACTACAGAAGAAAGCCAATAACCCCCTTTCAAATCTACTGATAATGCATATACTCCCTCTACCCAAACTCCACACTATGACACCCTATAGCAAAATGCAAATTCCATGAACGCTGAAAGCCCCCTGGTGTGTGAAGCCCTTTATATTTTTGACATATTTTTGTACCATCTTTGTGTTGAATACAAAACTAAACCCAGGCATCTTTTGATAAGTGCCGGACAGTTCTTTCACTTGTGTAATGTGCCAAGATCTAGTTTAATTAGGCTAATGACAACAGAGCTATGAGAAAGCTAGGTTTTCAGCTCAAATCTCATGTACAGTCACCTTGTATTTCTGTATTCGCAGGTGACATACGCAAATCCACAATAATGAGTTCAGCATGTCCTGTATCTGTCCGATGTCACTGAGAATCGTCTGTCCCAACACTGAAAAATGACCTCTCTCAGCAAGATTTTGACAAGATTTCAACAAGGCAATGAAGTCGAGGAGAAACACACATGAGCGCACAAATATTCATGTAGCAAGGCTCAATCAGACACCAGACAAAACGCGTGCATGCCTACTTGCTCCCAAAAAGAAAAAGGAAAAACATGTCTTGACTGATATTTTGTTCCTCAAACGGAGCGTGGCGTTGTGGCCGCTGTCATGTCACAGGCGAGCGCAGTCTGGCAGAGTAGACAGGGCTAAACACAGCCAGAACAGACAGGGACACCACATATTATCACACTGAACAGTTTAGGGAGAGCAGGACTTCAATAAACACTTAGAACAGAGGATGTAGCTTAAGTCTGTCTAAAATAATGGTGAGAATTGCATGATACAAATAACTGTATAACTACTATCTATGATACTAGCAGACCACAACTTGATCCTGCCAAACAAATCACAAGTACACAACCAATAGAACCAAAATCAACAATAGGGCTGCAATAGAACTTTCTCAAACTCCAATGAACCTTGAAGAGCCAACATAGATGCTTCATTGACAATCATACACACTTTAGTTCCCAATAATTCCCAATCAGGTATTTCTATTACAAACATTTTTTTAAATTATATTTACCAAAAAAAAATAAAAAATCTTCCTGAAATGTTCAACAGTATAGCATCAAATTTGTCCATCTCCATGGAACCACAAGCAGGTGACGGCATTAGTCCAAGTTACAGGTCAGATCTGCGGAGAGGCAAACCCATTCACAGTAAAAATACAAGTTTTTCAAGTTATGAGCAATATAACACCAGCAATGAAAAATGTTGGATACATTCAATGCCGGGCTATGGAACATTCCTATTCCAGGAAAAGTAATAATATTGCCATGGAGACAGCAGAAAAGTAATATTGTGCACCTTTAAATTTGACTTACAAGCAATCCAATTAATCCGAATATGCCAAAATAACGAAGACACAGTAAAAAAGTTTCAGTAATTTTCTATCGTGAAGTTATTTTCTTAGAGCCAAGTAGTGATGACGCATGGTTTCTGATGCAATCGCCACTATAGAAAACAAACAAACTAATAAACCACTATATTATTTCGCTAAAGTAGATGGTAACCCAGTGTGCTGAAAGTGCATTATTACATTAACTCAAGATTCTAAAGTTCTAATAAAAGTCTCAAGTTGGTGAATTTAACTGGTCTGTTTCTTAAAAGTTCTCCACCCATGGCCCATATGGTGTGGCAGTAGAACGCCTACACTTATAATATAATGCAAGAACTGGGTTACTAACAAATACAAAGTTATGAAACAATTTGAATACAGATAACCTATCCATTTGAAATACTGGGACAATTCGCCAGATTGGTGTCAGACTTCTTATTCTGCCACTGGCTCAAATACATACAAATGAGTGAATGTGTTGAACTGACACACTAGTTTTACCAGCTACTGCATAATTACAGCCATCACTGTCTAATTCCTCAAAGTATTTCTATTGAAAACAAGACATGATAAAAGATAGTTTACAGGGGAAAAGTCTTGCCACAACTGCTGCCCATCTAAACTTTGACTTAACAAGCATCCTTTCCCTCACAGAGATATTGTAATGTTTACATTTTAAAGTCAGAAAAACTTGGAATGGGAGTCGTCTTCTTTTTTCCCCCATTTTTGCAAAACAACTTAGGTTTGGATCCCGTGGGCTCATTGCGTATTCCTCATTACAGTAGTGGAAACAGAGGGGTGAAGAGAGGCGCGGCGCCATCCAGGAAGGTGACAGAGGAAGACACAGATCCCCTGTGACACGCCGAGACATAAACAGCTGATAGTTATCGTCGCGGCAACACCAGGTTCTGTTGCTCGGAGTGAGGCTTACAGCAATGATGTCTGCAACCGCAAAACAAAGTCACAAAGCATTTTCTGACAGACAGCCTTCCCTGTTCTGACAAGATGGACACTACACAGAATAGGTCATTTGATGGGCTAGTGATTGATTTCAGCTTATTTAAAATATGTAACTATTTAAATTATGCATTTATATTAATTTTTGTGTGCACGTCTTTCCTAAATGCTTCATTTGTGTGTAAACTTTCAGCAGTAATTTCCAGCAGTAATAACCACAAAAAGTACGTTTACATAAAGTTCAGTGCAAACATCTTCCACAGGTTTTCAAATATATGGCATTTAGTCGTTTCACAATGGGGTCCAGTCCTCAAATCGCTCTGCAAGGTGGCTGTAAAAGCTTGTTTATATTAAAGGTGCACTGTGTAACTTTTCTGCTGGAGGGCCCGCTCATTAATTATCTCCACTGAGAAGCTATTGCCTTGCCTGGAATTTTGCAAATATGGTATTAGACTTGTCCATTTCCATAAAAAACAAGCATGTGATGCCACCAAGCTAAGTTACAGGCCAGACCTATGAAGAGGTGAACACGCTCACCGTAAGAATGCATTTTTCAAGATATTTTGAGTAATAACAATAACTATAATTAAAAGGATGCATGATGGATAAATTTAATGGCGGAATATTCCAGACAAAGCAAGAGACAAGCAGGTAGCGGACCCTCCCCATGAAAGTTACACTATGCATCTTTAAATAAATAAATTTAAAAAAGCTCTGTAGTCATAGAGTTGATTCTATGACTTTAACGCAAACCACCTTCCTGCTGGAGGTTAGCTCCAATAGTTGGGTTCAATCAATGTACCATGAGGAGCTGGTCTGAAATCTGAAAAACTGACCACAAGATCAATGGAGTTTTTGCTTTGGTTTAGTAAACAGCGTCGTGCATATGTGGAATGCGTGAAAGGCGTACGTGAACCACATAATCCCAGTGCTCCGGCAAGTCAGTTACGCTAGAAACGTAGGGAGTTTGATTGACAACCTAACAGCCAATAGATAACAAGGAAGCCTCGTTATCTATTGGCTAATATTTATCTGGCCCCACCATGTCCACAGTTGACGGATTTTCATTCTTTTCATTTTTTTTTTTTTTGGTCATCATAATTACAAGGCTGCTGCATCTCTATAATGCAATCACTGACAATTTGAAAAAAACAAAACAAAAAAAATCCTCCATACAACCTTTAACGACTCCATACTATAAACAACACATCCACAAATAAACAACCAATAGAGAGTAGAGCCTTCTAGTAAATCTCAAAACATAATTGTGCGACCAAAATTTACACCAATTTTGACCATTTGTTGTGTTTAGATAGTGTTCAGAGGTGCCCAGACAAAATTCAAAATACAAAATTGAAAAGACGCCATGACCCACTGTCCCGTTCCAGTTTGCAAAGCAGATCACTCCAAGTTTGAATTTCAACCAGAACACTGTCTTCTGAGGTCAGGCTCTCCATACAAAAAGAGGAAAAAAAGACCACCTAATTAAAATAACAAACAAAAAATCCTGGCTAGCATCTGCGCTCTATTCATACCTGGACTGTGGTAGCATATAATGTATAATGTATAGCCACTCGCCCGGCACACGTGAAAAATATGTACATATTCCAAAACAATGAGGTGGTACACAAGTGCAAGTGGCAAGAGGGAGAGTGTGTGTGTGCTATGAGCGCAGACAAACTCCTAGTAGTGACCCCCAACCACCTCTCCAGGGCATAAATATACATGTGTGTGTATGGGAGCGGGCTGGCGGATTATAATCACAGTGAAAAGAAGGGGGAATCAAATTTATTCTACCGCTACCATTAATATTTCAGTCCTGTTACTGTAGCCCATGTGAAAAGAGCATGAATGATTAATTTAGACATCACCTCTGTCACAGTCTCTTACTGCAGCCGCCTCGTCACGCTCGTACCTCTGAGGATAGTAAACAAAAGGTGGGTTCTCCCTAAGATTTTTTGTTGTGGTCTGGTTTGGGCTGTTCCTGTCGCCGCAGAGATGAGGGCGGGGGCGGATGTAGGACAAGCAGGCAGCCTTTGTGGATTGTGGTAGTGACATTCGGCTGAAAGAGTTGGAGTTGTGGAGACTGCGACAGGGGAGTGGAGCCAGTGTTTGAACAGGGTTGTTGTGATATGAAAGATGGTGGTCATGGGATGCGAGGAAAGATCAAGAGGATATTAACAGCACTAAAAGATCCAAACCAGGTCAACACGATCTCAGTCCATTTCTGAAGTAAAGGGCAAGCGACTAATAAAATGTAACAAAAAGTACAGACAAAAGAATGGAAAGTCATGACCTACTGCTCTTAATCTGGTTTTGCACAATTTAATGAGGTCAGTTTATAAACAGGAATGTTATTTCATTTGTAATTATTTGGTTTTACTTTTTTCTAAAATAATGCCTTACATTTGTATTGCACTTTACAAGCTTGGCCTGTCCTGGGCCCAGCTGCCCTGGGGTAGACAGACAAAAGAGACTGCCAATCTGTGCCATCGGCTCCCTACCTCTACTACCAAACCAGATACTCTACATAAGCAAGGTGGGTGAAGCGCCTTGCCAAAGGACACAACAACATATTAACTTTTCATGTCATCTTTCATGATCTATTGACATAAATAAACTATGCACATTGCTGTAAACATACATTTACAATATATGTACATCATTTGAATGCAGTGTATATCTGCTGCACTGTCAAATCCTACCTACAGCCCACTGGCATGTGGCCCATCCCAGTGTTTTTACTGTTGTTTTTAGTGACACTTGTCTGACAAGTGGAGATCACAGAAGACAGGATCCATCCATCACTGCATCTCCAGGGCCTGAGGGCGTGGTGCACCAGGCCCTCTCTCTCACTATACTCTACATTTGTCTATATTTGTCCAGGAGTGAACTACTGCCACCACTTTGAGAAGCTACACACCCATTTTGCTATATGCATGTACGTATTACAACAGTATATGCTAAGAGCTAATGTGTGCGTGGCTACCTGCAGAGAGAGAGACGGAGAGAGAGAGCCATGGGGGCAGAGCGTGGCGCAATGACACTGATAGGAGGTGCTGGCACGTGCCCTCCGGTGCTTTTGGTGTGGTTGTCATTTTGTTGTTTTTTTGGTACAGAACTACCCCCTCCCCTGTCATATTATTCAAATATCACACCCCAAGTTTCATAAATAAATAATGAATCTGACTGGCTGGATTGATGAGCGGGGATGGAGAAGTGTGCAGTTTTTCATCACATTTTTTCACATATATTTCATTGTTTGGACAAAGTCTTTGACAGGCGCATCTCTCTTGGGAGATTGAGCTTATCAGAAGTGGAAGTGCTGGGTTAGAAGGATGCTGCTGTCTCATAGAGCGCACAGTTTGTGAGTAAACATCTATTATCATTCAAATCATGGCTCAGATTTGTGGAATCAAGAAGTTTCACTAGCTCAGATTGACAGCAAGTTCACAAACTAAATAAAAATGAATCAGGCATTTGATCATTTCCACTATTTAATTAGCATTTTACAGCTAACATTAGGCTCCAATTTAACAGGTCCTATATCATGCAAAATTGACTCTTGCTTTAAGCCATGTTAGACCGTACCTCACATACCTGGACTTGTGTTTTGTTTCATTCACACCCTTACTGTCTACATCTCCAAAGCTCAAAATGCTCTGTTCCACCTTGTGATGTCATGAAGTGATAGATTAAGTTAACAGCTACCTTTAACTTTTAGTTTAATAGAGACTGAAACAGAGGGCTTAAATTATGTATAGAGTTTAAAAATACAGTGGTGCATTTCCTGTATTACCACATGACATCAAAACAAAACACAATTTAAGGATGGTTTTGATGAACATTACAACGTGGATCAGAAAATAGCGTAATGTGGACCCTTTAACTAAAATGTTATTAAGAACACTATATAAATGCTGCGTTCATGTGACATCACAACTTTCTTGAATTGTGTGTAGAATCCCTCAGTCGTCCAGGTAGAATCCATGGCAATTTCTCCTTTGAATTTCTCCTTTTGCCAACATACTTGAATCTCTCTGCAGATTTGCTGACCTGATTTCTGGTTAATATCTCTGATTACTGGGCAATTCCATGTGAAACAAAAACTGGCATGCTTGTGGAGGAAAATCCAAACAAATAATAATAAAGGTTAAACATTTTTGGATCTTAGGTTTGGATATTGCTTTCAAAACTGTAAATTTCCCACAGAATTACATAGGTCCCTACCTCCATCTGATTATGAGATCAAATTTTAGAGTGAATGCACCCTACTGGACTGATTTTCATAATACTATATTAAAAAAATAATCAGGAAAATGAACTGAACTTATTTGGAGAACAATATCATTGGTTTGTCAGTGAAGAAAATCTGTGAAAGAGCCAACAGCAGGAGCAACTACTTTTGATATTCTAAAATGGTGGAAGTGTACAAAATCTACTACAATTTTGGTGTTTTACCTTGGAGCATAAAATGGATTGAAGCATCTAAAACAAAAGGATCGTTTGAATACACAATTTTGTTTTCCTTTAAGCAAGAAAAAGTCCAATGCACAAAAGCAGTGAGAATAAATGAGACAGCATCAGCAGAAGATAGTAATATAGAGAACTCTGAAGTTGGTCCTTACATATATACATACTAAGCACACTAGCTCCACTCCACACATCTCCATAGCTTACGGGACCCAAAGAGGTCAACGCGTATCTAAAACTTCTTTGTCTTTCCCCAGAAAAATGTGTGGGACTTGAAAGCGGCAACAACTCTGCGCTGACTCTTCTTCTCTATAGTTCCTAAAGCCAATGCAGATCAATACAGAGCCATACATACCACAACAGGAACTGCTCCTGTCAAAGGTTACTATCTCTTCTCTGTGATTCTCTCTTCATTTTAGCACAGCGGAGGAGGATGAGGAGGACCAACAATAGGGGGAAGAGAGAGAAGGGAGACTTTGGCGCAGAGAGACGGAAAAACCGAAAATGATCTTCATCTTTAGTAGCGGAACTTGGTGCTAATGGGTTTTGACACATCGCCAGCAGGCCAAAGAGAGAGGCGGCTGGGGGTTAGTCGATAGAGGAACGCGGCGGTGGCCAGAGGCAAGAAGTAGCGTCTCGGACCGACCTGTGGTACCAAAACTGGGCTGGGGGCCTGACCACTAATCATTAGAAAGTCAATGAGTCCTCTAGTGCTCGCAGCTACGTTAGCCTTCCCAGGGAGACGCTCCACGTAGGCCTCATCATGAACATACACAAACGTATACAAATACTTAATATATATGTAGCATCCAAGAAAGAACAACAAGAAGAAACTGGATGAAACTTTATATGCAGATGTCTATGAGTGAAGTGAATATAGACTATAGACAGTGAGGGTTTAAGGTACAAACAGTCACCCCGTCCATCTTCAGACCCAACCCAAAGCCAAGAAAACAACAGGACTAATCTGAGTATGCTATTGAGAGTTGAACCATTAGGGGTATGAACGATGCAAAATGTCACCGTTCACAGCTTAGGGTAGTTCAATCGATTAAAAGCAGATCTCCTCACTCTTAAACAACTAAGATGTGTTAGTTTGAGTGTAGTTAGCTCCTCCCTTCAGACAAATATTTAAAGCAATTACTTGTCAGAGCCCTGTCACAACTGAAGAAGCTACTTGGATGAATAGTGAAACAACTTCACTTACAAAAAAACCCCAAAAACAACTTCTTGTCCAGTTGACAGAATTCAAACTTCTTTTGCAATGGCTTCTTTGATGTGTGGAGTGTATTATTAAGCATGTAGGCTGCTCCTGACCCACACTGGACACTGGGCTTCTCCTGGGACACCTCTCTAAGGTTGCACTGGGCTCTGGTCCCTCACATTCGTCCATGCATTTTTAAAGGCTTCAAAAAGGATCCTGACACATGGGCTCAGACTCTGACTTCACAATGAGACATGCTTTTTCTAATGGGACTTAATTTAGATATGCAAAGGTGTGAGTAGACCTTTAAATCTCTGATTGATCAAATTCACCAAGAAAGGTTAAGTCACTAATAATTTCTAATATCTAAGTTTCTACTTGGTCAGAAACAGAAGTCTATTTGGACTGTAACCTTTGACCTTGGTTCTCGAAAGGGACTGGCTTAAATATCTGTCTGAAGGGAGCAGCTAACTACAATGAAACTAACACACCCTAGTTGTTGCTTACATTACGTAATATCTGTTATATTAGTCAAGTCCACTGAATTACCCTAAGGTGTAAGCTGTCACCGGAGTCATACTTTGCTTTTCATCCATGGCCTAATGAGTCATCTAGTATTAGAATACTCTAGTCCTACTGTTTTCTTTGTTTTGACTTGGTCACGAAAACAGATTTTTAGTATTCTAGCCTTCAGCTCATTCAACAACAATTAAACAGGAGCTTTCTATGTGGTCATTTGTAACACAATTCATCAGTCATGTCCATGTACTGCCCCTAAACATGTACACAAATTAGATGAACTAAAGCGGTGCAAATCCAAAATCAGATCAATAGCCTTACAGCTTCTTAGCTTAGCTCCTCTTTCTGATCAATATGCATGCAATCAAACTTTTTGCCAGCACTATACCCATTGATCAAGTTCATTGATCCTGGTGCTCAAGCTCCTTTTAGGAACGGAAGGTATAGATATTTAGAGTTAGAGACCCCATCTGGCCATTTTCGTGAACTTTGACCTCTGTGCTAATCCTCAAACAAAAGCCAGAACTTATTGGACCCCATGCCGTCTGACCCAAGACCATCCCGAGAGGTTAGGAACAAGCAGCGGGGTGCCTCTAACTTAGAACAATGCCCCCCTCTGGCTTCGGACTTCATTGCAACAGAGTGAAATGCCTGTTACCTTGGCATACAGTGTTATTTGATATGCTAAAGTGGCAGACAGACTGAAACGTTGGTTGGCAGATAAGAGGCAGAGACACATTGGAGGGTCGGCGAGGGTGGGATGACCTGAACCAGGGTCTAAAGCACAGGGATTGGCGTTCACTCAGGCTGCTCACTGATGTGCCGCCGGGGCCTTTGAAGGGATTATTAACACATTTTGATTACTCTGGTCCAGTTGTCACAGAAAATATAACCTCTATCAGGAGGGGAGATCGGGCGGCCCTTTTCTTCTTCGGTCTCCCTAGTGTGAGTCCTCTTCCATTGGAGCTGCTCCTCTCGTTGCCCTGGGATGGCCTGGCTCAAAGCAATCCACTAATTACAGCGCCAGACATCTTCAAGAAAACGCCATTTGAAAGATGACAGCCCACTCACAACACTGAAATAAGTGACAAGATACTGTTTTCCACGTTTTAGAATATTTAACTGCTGCTGTAATCACTAAATCAGACCTTATTACAAATGAGTGTATATTAGTTGCAATGTATACTATTGTCAACATCATGTTACCATGTACTAGACAAAAGGTAAGCAAAAGATTAAGTACTGGTCGTACTGGAGTTCAAGAACTTGTCCAGCTCACTCAGTCACATTTGCACAAGAAGTCCACTCTCTTAAAGGATTGTCACCATCTTGCAATGGAGATGTTATAGGGCCCAGGCCAACATGTACTCAGGCTAGGAATAAGCCAATTCAAAGAGACACAACTTAATATCTACAAGAGTACAAAATCTTTAAAACATTGCTAATCAAAAACATAAAAAAAACTATACAGACCATAGAGTTAAGCAGAGTATCAAAATATAGGTAAGATTGCAAACGCTGTTCAAGATATGCATAAAAGGATGAAATGAATAAAATCTTTCCAGGCTTGTGACAATGCTTTACTGTTAATTAATATGCTTTTGGCACATGTAATAATATGTAAACTACAATGTAATTAAACCTTAACCTGGCTCTATTTCCAAATGGATTCCTCCTCCATTAGAATGCAGCCTGAGTGTTGTGACTGTTTACGCCTTTGACTTGTGAAATGCACATGCCTCGCCTCCTTCACACCCTGTCACTTCAAGACAAAATAAAAAAGATGCTAAGAGACAAGTAAACACACACTCCTCGTCGAATAAAGGCCTCTTTTCAGGAAGTCTTTCGGAGAGATTCCAAAGATAAAAACATCCAGTGAAAAAGGAACAAAGTCTGTAGAAGTCAATGAAAGTGTGGCTTTCTCCTGTATATCATATTTAGTGTGATAAGCCTGGTTAATACATAAAAGACTTCCAGCCTATTCACACACTATTAACTAAATGTGCTGTTTGTGAAATGTATATTCATAAACAGAGATGCAGCTGAAGCAAAGAGCTATTTCCAAACATACACACGATCTGTGGACAGGGCCACAACAACACAGTCAACATCAAACGGTCCGAAGTGAGGGAGGTAAAAGTAGGGCAGGCCATGGCCGGGGAGACGAGTGTGGGGCAGAAGGAGCAGGAGTGGCAGTGTGGATGGACAGAGGGGTGGTGAAAGAGAGAGAGAGTTATGGAGAGAAGGATGCAGAGAAGGATGGAATGGGGAGTAGAGAGAAATAAAGAGAGGGGTGGAGGGATGGATAGAGAGATAGAGATGGGAATGGAGAGAGTGGAGAGTGGAGAACGCAGGATGGAGAACGAGAGAAGGAGGATAAAGAAAGGGCTAGAGAGAATGATGAAGAGAAGAGCAGAGTGTGTCTATGACATAAAGAGAGAGGGATGGAGAGATGGGTGAAGAGATGCATGAAGAAAGAGTGGTGGCAAAAGATGGAGAGAAAGAGAGAATAGAAAGAGGGATGGAGAGATGGAGGTCACTATGTCCCGACTGGGAGGTGCTCAGGTGTGAGTTCTGAAGAGGAACCTTCTGTTCAGGGCTCTGAGGCCCCAGTGCAGACAGGCCCTCACAGACATAAGCTCCTCCTGTTTGGCCCAAATAAACCCAGGTGGATCAAGGCACGCACCTCATCAGACCACAGACTCTTCATAAACATGCACAGTGTGACAAAGAGAAGTCACTGTAATTTCCTGTTTAAGGATATTTACAGCGGAGGTCTTTTTCTGTTGTCTTAGTCACATTTGATTTGGTAGTTATAGTGCATCCATTTTCCCAAACCGAATACAAGAAAAAAAATCAAATCAAAATGTTTTGAATAGTAGATACCTTTCAGCAGAGCCATTTTTAGGTATTTTGTGGCTCATTGGGATCACTTGCCCATGATGAACTTGAAAATTTCAGATTTGAGCTTTCATGCTTCAGATTCATGGC
This sequence comes from Taenioides sp. WSHXM2023, assembly GCA_029959045.1. Taxonomy (NCBI): domain Eukaryota; kingdom Metazoa; phylum Chordata; class Actinopteri; order Gobiiformes; family Gobiidae; genus Taenioides; species Taenioides sp. WSHXM2023. The sequence goes on along the minus strand of CM057104.1, from coordinate 11,861,188 downwards.
AGTTATACTTTTATGTTTGTACAGCAGCACAGTGAAAATGTGCTAACTTGGACTATAACAGCACTGTTTGTTTCTGGCTATTTAAAAGAAGACATAGTGGTGTTGGTATCTGAATGTTACATCACTTTCCATCTTTAGTTTCTGGATATTGCACTGATGTGCTTATTCTGCTGCACACAAGAAGCTGCTCACTTTTTTATAAAACAGATGCAACATCCAAGCTGGAGGTGCTGTAGAGGCAGCGGCAACATCAAAGACCCGCACAAACAATAGACACAGTGTACTTGAATGTGATCAGCACAAATCCAAACAACACAAATGTCCTCATTCAAAGTCCAGCCCACGACAGGTCTACTGCGCACATTAGACCAGAGAAATGAGATTTCACTTGTGGAGTGACCACCTACCAGCAGTGCCGCATCACACACATCTTTGATTTGTGTTGTAATGACATTTCTGATCAGTGCACAACAAGCTGGCCTGGGCAGATGGAGAAACACTGCTTTTGCCTTGTCTTGTGTTGAGAGACCTGAGTGCAGTGGTCACTTACGCAGTTCTCTTACTTCCTGTACTTTGTTGCTGACAAAAATGATGCATAATCATACAACTGGATAATTACCATTCTTTCACAAATGAGGAAAATGACCTGCAAATCCTGGAAGATCATTTTGACAGATCGACCAAAATATTCTCTGCAAGGAGGATGCTCAAACCATTCAAATCAATTACATCAAAGATGAGGCTCACATTTCGAGTCTTGTTAAGTTAACTGTAGTCATATTGCCAAGGTAGGGTGCCGGAGCCACTGCTGTCACTTGACGACGCCTGGTTCTAAATTGAGAGTGAAGGCCTCCCCAGGAGACATGGGTGAACCTGTCACCGAAGACTGAGGGAGCAAAAAACGTTCAAAAACGCCACACACAAACAGGCAGACAACAGCGCATCTCCATATGCTTAAGATCTTAATCATCGCACCATCATCTGCTCGTCCTTTCACGCGCTGCATTTTGTGAGCCACACATGAAAGAAGGACATCTGGAATACAATTATTCCTAGGCACTCTAAGACACACACTTTCCCTTTGCTCTGAATTTGCATGAATTCCATACATCTGGCCTTTAAGAGGCACTGGCAATTATTCATCGAGCAACCGGCCACCAGTCTAAACAGCTCATTAAAACAGCACAATACCTCACTTCAAGCACACACGCAAATTGGCATGAAACTCTATCACTGCCATATTGTGTGTCTCTGAATGTCCATTCTTAGACGAAAACGGGTTTAGAGTGACTTGTGGGTGCGGCAAAGAGCTCTGCTTCAGTCTTTGACTCACATCTACACACTCAATTTGGTCAACAGCTAAATATAATGACTTTCAACTGAATAATAATGAGCAAATAAAACAAGCATGTGTTTTTTCTATAATGACATTGGGTTTTAAAATATTTTTATATCTGTATTATATACAGCATATTGTTTTGGGTAGGAACATGCAAAAAGAAGCAAAAGAAAAAACATTACTGGCAACTCAAGCCTTCTGCTTTTATATAAAATACTGTAGTGTGGTTGAAGGGGATTTATTTTTAAAATATTTTTAAAGACTGCACAGAATTTTCTATCAAAGAATACTACTCAGGTGTAGTCTAGATCTAAAAATGCATAATTTCATTGATGTTACTTTATAGAACTTGTGAAATGTTTCAACATGTTTATTTTGAATTATTATGCAGGAAACCTCAAATCACAACATCAATTTCCAAAGATAAAATACCAAAAAAATGCAAACAAACACTTCCTCCTACTATCAGGTGGCCTTGTCCAAACATTCAAACAGCTACATCAATGAATGGTCTGTGTGTAGCCTTAACTACGCACAGATTCACATCAAACCTGCGCCGGTCCAGACCAAGGAGAGCGTCCCTTAGGCCATCTTAGCCAGTCCTTCTCAACTGCGCTTTAAAAGACGGGCCGCACTACAGTACCGCTGCAGTTGGCCCTGATTGATGATTGAGTAACCCGAGATCATAGATGTGCTTGGGGAAGACTTGGGCTGGTGCGGAGCTGTGCATACATCAGCCCTTTAGGACAGCGCTACATACATCATGCAGCGAGCGCTAGTGAAGTTAGCGCCGGGACTGTGTCAAGCACTTAAGGGGAGGCTTTCTACATCCAATAGTCAACTAAAATGATTACAGGGTTACTTTGTTGCTCTAAATCGGGTTTTATCTCCACAACGGCGGTGTGAAGCACGTGCTCACTTTAATAGATGATTCACACATTAACTTCGATATCTTTGAGGGAGTCCACCACAAAAGCGAAATAAATAAAGTTCAAGCCACTGATGCACATTCTCTTTTAGGCACCCTTGGGTTCACACAGCCCCGTCCAAAGCATTATATCCAGGCACCCATGCGAGCGCACAGGGCCCCTCTCAGCACCTTCTGTGTAAGACAGAGCGGCGGTGCTCCTTCTTCAGCAGCTCAAGGGCGCGGCCTATCTACCGAATGAGAGAATGCATGAGAGGTTTAAGCTTCAGTGGGCTGCAGTTAAGTCTCTTTTATATCGACTTTAAAGTATCAGAACAAAGCAAGGTTTAGGTATTTAACAAGGCTATAAATAAACAGTTTTGCACATTTATGAAATTTCACATATTTTTAAGGCAAGACATCTATAAACATAAAAAATAAATCAATTTGTGCATTTTAGTAAATATGACGCCCTTTCAAAATTACATCATAAAAACCCCTCACACTCGTAAACAAAAATCTAAAAGTTAAATTTCCCCCAGTCTTGTTTCCTCCGGGCTGATTTCAATAAAAAAGCCATAGTCAGCATGTTGTTAGTGGCCTATCCTAAAGCGCTGCACATGTGCAGGCTGCAGCAGGCTGGAGCAGGGACACACAGCGCGCTCACTCCTAAGGTTACCCCCCAGGACAAAAGCCTTTACCGTCCCACTGACTGGCAGATGGGGCGACCAGCTGACATCGCGGCCCGGCCCGTTTCATGTTCGGCGGGTGGGTGTCTAATGGGTGGGCACCCTGTCTGACGGGTGCAGGACGAACCAGAGAGCCAGCTCCTTTGACAGGGAAGGGCTCTGGGCTCCTCTGGGTGGACATGGTGGAAGAGGACAGACGGAGAAGGCGACTGTGGCTGTGTTTGTTAAGGATAATTGTGCGTCTCGAGGCGGGGGGGCTACGATTAGAGAAAGAGACGTTAGTAAAGAGCTGATGACCGCATTTACCCCATCGAATAGTTTACCCAAGGATTCAACCAACAACTAAAAGGGATAAAAACTCATGTACTTCTTTCACATGAGTATAGGAGAATTATATGTAAAAGTAGATAGTGATTGTTCGGTGCACTATACAGTCGGAGGTCTACAAACATCCGTGTTAAGTGGAAGAGAAGTGACACGGCGCTCACTGAACGCACCACAACAAAGAGCCTGCGCTTGTATTTACAGCTCAACACAAGTCACTGCTGTTGTTAGGTCCTCTCCTGCAACTTAAAAAGAAATAAACACTTTTAAGAATATTATCACATAACATAACTCAAATATTTTTCTTTTTAAAATTTGCTAAAAATTAAAAACAAAAAAATCTAATATATTATTTAAAAGCTCATATAATTTATGCTTTTAATGGAAAAATATATAATATCTAATGTGTGCACGTAAATTGATATAATAAAATATATAAAAATAAACATGTATCCAAATCCATATAACGCTCATATAATCTTGTATATAGATTTTTAAATTTAAAATGTTTAAATTCCACAATTTAAGTTTAAAGTATAAAAAAAAAAAACCTCAAATAATATACTCAAATTATCAAATTATACATGCACATTTTTTTTTTTTTAAAGAAAGAACTTTTTTGTATTAACATTCTATTTTGTCTGCCAATTACAAAAGAAAATTGATTGAAATGTCTGGATTTAGTCTTCATTTTATGCCACATTCAGAATCCCTTTTCTTATTTTAGATTTTTCCACGTATCAGTCATTGTATCATCTGGTGTGTTATTCTCATCAATGCTAATATTCCTTTTATAGATCCTCGGGTGACAAGGTGGCACACTTAATGACAACTTTATTGTTTTTTCTCTTTCGGTTAATAATATTTCAGATGTGGATGTGTTGAAAGCGGCCGTGGGGGCTCCGAGTCCTCGCTTTTGTCTCCCATTTCCTCGTTTGAGAGGTGTTTTTTCTTTAACCCTGCTCCTCTCTTCACTGCTGTTGTCTCTGCTTCTCCCTCGTCCCCCTCCTTCGCTCTCTCCGTGTCAGCCAGAGGTCAGCGCTACACTTTTTCTGAAGGCAGGGGCTGTCTTTTTCCTTATTGTAGCCTAAAAATAGAATGTGATTTAAACACGTTGGTGTCTTTAAAGATATCGCAGTGGTACTGTCCTATCAGCATGGAGCCGTTCTTCCATGAGATAAGGATTAGATCATATCAATAATTGAATAAGGCTTGATTGAGAAAATAGATCAATATCCAAACTCAGACAAATGACTTCATTTTCAAGGTTCTTTCTACATGCCACGGTGCACTTGTGCAGAGTTAAAAGCAAATGTTTTTTCTATTAAATTGTTCTGATCTGAAGCAGGCAGGCAAACTCAATATTAAAAGCTGGTGTATTTGGAGTTCATTCTAAGATTTGTATAATTATTTTCAGCACCAAAAATATTAAAAACTGAGAACACATAAAAGGGGTGATCCTATTTGAATTGGAAGTCAATACACAAAGATGCAGCTGAAATATAAAATTCTGGAGAGGGTAAGGAAATTTTAAAGATGTTAAATATCCGTCATGTTTCCTGATTTTAGCAGTGCACTGTTAACTGCTGAGCGTTGGTTAGATCATTACTTCCAAGAGTCTCATTAGGCGAAGAGCGTTGTTGAAGCTAATAAACGACTAGAGGTCTAATTATTCGATTTTCATCATTTTATTAATGCTAGTTGCTACTTTTGAAGAACTAGTTGGATCAAGGTGGCTAGCTATGGTGGTTAGTGGCGCCATTATTCAATCAGGGAGTCTGATGAGGCTCTGCTAAAGTGATAAAGCTCTCTCCAAATGAATTAAAGGCTCTCTTCACGTTTAGTTTGGGGATTTTCCGAAAACACCTGTCGCCTGAAGCACAGAGGTAAACAGACTCAGTGTGGAAGTGCTGGTCAGAGCCGATGCTAGCAGCTATCAGGGCTGTATGCTAGCGCCTCATTGTGTACGTAAGGCTTTTGTCTGACGAGTCCAAACGCCCATTGCACCTTAGCGAGCACAGTTCAAGCGTAAACAGTGTTTTCATAGACTGGATATAGACTGTTGCCAATGTGGACCCCTAAATCCCCGGACCAGCTGAGTCCTAGGGTGTCAAAGATAATGGCGATTTATTGCGGCGTGAGCTTTTCTCATTGCCCCTGTGCCCCCCGCTCCAATCGCCCCCTCCCCTCCTCAAACAGATTAAAATTAAGCCGTAAACATGTGAGGATGGAATTAACACATTTAGTGAGCCTCCTCTTCCCACATCCCATTTTCGCTCCGGAGCGCTGATCCCCGCTGCCGAATGCGGGTGCAATTTTAATGACTGTCGCCGTTTTTGAAGTCCACATGAAAAAAGCGTTGGCGCCGTTTGTGGCGGCGCTAGATACGGCGAGGCCACGGCCGGCCGTGATTGGGGGGAACCACGGCGCCGACTCGGACTCCAGGCTCTTCGATAGGATCGGTGTCATTTTCCTCTCCACGATAAGACGACGTGCTGACAAGGTCCGATTAGCGCAGAAAAAATCATTATTGCTACGCCTTTCATCCACCAGGGGTTTACTGATAAACAGCTCACCCACGGCTACTTTTTCTGAGAGCTAGACGCTACGCTCAAGCATATATATTTGGAAAATATGGTCTCAAGCTAAATTTTAGTCGCTTTTAATAATGGTTTTCTTTTTAAATAAAGCAGAAAAAAACATATTTTTACGTATCTTTGAGCAGAAACGCAAGCTGTGAAATATTTAAGTCCTAGCTCGCTGCTCCATTAATCAAACAATTATCAAATAAGTCCATATTCTTTTTGAAGACAATAAAACATTGCTGATTGTATCTGTCTACAAAAAAGTCATTTATTATGCCATACCTCCAGAGATTCCCCTTTAGCAAACTGTCCTTTTAAATAAAGAAATGAAAAAGACATCCTTGAAATATTCAAGCTACATGTGGAACAGAGAGCATGAACTAGAATAAGAGACTCCACTGTAACTTGCACTACAAGTTAAAAAGAATTACATTGATGCACAAGAATATACAGATAACACAAAATTATTTCAAAAGTACACCAGGAGAATTTGTTTTTTAAGGTCACACATTGCAATGATGGGATAATGGCAAACCCATTATAAAATTGGCACATTTGTTATAGGATCTAAATGTGTACTATATTTTATTGACGAAACAGAACAAGCTGTAGCCATGTGCCATAGGCCCATTGTTGTGATTCTGAGTATTTATTTGCTGATAGATTTGAGCGCCTGGTGCCACAGTGCTGTGCCTGTGTGGTGTGAGGGAGTGGGTGGACTCAGAGATGGAGGGGGACAGATAGAAGCTTGGGACAAAAAGGCTCCATGTTACTGGGACACTCCAGCACCCATGGGCTCCCAGCACGCCTCAAACACACTGCTCACTTCAAACGCGCCCTGAAGATTCGCTCTGTTTACAAACACATATTTATTTATTTCAGCATTCAGCCATTTATTTCTCAACGTCCCAGAACCCTTTGCTCTAACACAGCCTCAGTTAATAGCACTACTTAAATCAAATAAATATAAAACTAATTGATGTAGTGAAAATACAATGGCCACATCATCACAGGCCTGAATGACAACTGCAGGGCCCCATACTGAGCCACTACGAGTGGTTTGTTTGGGTTTCAATGGTATCACATTAAATAAAGAGGGATCATGACATGAGCTAGTGGCACGTCTGATGAACTAGCTCTGCTTATCTCCATCTTAATAAAGTTTGTAGCCCGCGGTGCTCTTGTCTACCTGCATGTGGTGAACTTAGGGCTGGACTCTGGCCCCTGGAGGCTGGTTCTCTGCTTATCTAAACACAACTGAAATCAGTCCCTAATGAGCTGAGTTCATTCTCCAGGATTGATTACAGGTCTGTAAACACAAATACTCACACTTAAGTGTCCACATTCACATGCAACAGCAGCACGGCCTTGTCACTTGGTACATTTACATAATTTGTAGAAACTGTATTGTAAGGGTGGGCAATACTAATAAAATTAATATCTTAATAATCCTAATTTTTAAATAAATCCTGATCACAATATTCAGATGAGATTTTGCCGATGAATAAGAAATGGGCCTGTAAATAGTGTGTGTTAGGTTAGATTTAATTGGCTCATTTTGTATCTCTATGATGATATAGACATTCAGTTTTGGACATTTCCAAAACAAAAACTATCTCTCACTTTTCACTAGTGGATTTACTTTACTTGAGACAGTGTGTAATGTATTGATTCAAGTTACATAAATAATATTTATCCTATATATTAACCACAACCAAAACTGAGAAACAAAACAACTTACATACATTTTTTTTTACTTTTTCAGTGGTCGAGAGAGGCCCTAAAATATTTGTGCTCTTTGATATGACATGAGTCGCTCCTCTCTGGCCCATGTAAATGGTCTGACTGTAGTTTCTTTAAATTGCCCAAGTGTGTCCCTCCCTCTTTAAGTGAGTTAGCCTGAGCCTGGCTTGTTGCTGTGCAGGGCTTTTAAGTCCCTGCTCCTCACTAATGAACTTGTATACTTTATTTATGAGACAAACAGAGGCACAGTGTGCTTCTCCAGGGGTGCATGTGCTAAAGAGCTCAGCGTGTCCTAAGAGTCTCCTCTCCAGCCTCTCAGGGCTCTCAGTGCTTTTGGCAAAGCCGTTGTTTTATGCTAAATACACATGAGACACAGAGAATGGCAGAAGAAATGCTCAATCTGATAAAATGCGATTGTGTGAAGATTCCTCTTTGCTCAGAGCTGGGAGCCCCTTTTCTCCCTTTAACGTGACCTAGAAGCATCTGGCGTTTTCTGTTCCTGGTCATTAAGGGAGAGATTGTCACTGGGCAGAACCCAGTCTCAACGCCATTTCTTTGTTCAGGATCTGGCTCTTTGAAAGAAAATGTCTTTTTGTTCTACTTCCTCCATTGGTCAATTACAGTTCTTCAGGGCTACAGTGTCATTTTGGATAGAGAATGCAACTTTGAATTAGCGCAAAATAACAAACTGTTCTCTGTCAAAAGAAATGAAAAAGTCCAGCTTAGAAGTTCTGGTGAGAGAAAAGTATTTATAGTTTGACCAGAGAAAGTGTGATTGGTGAAACAGTTAACGCTCTAATTATCTGTGTTAAACGTCTGTGGATGCAACCTCTGTGTCTCTGCAACATTTTCCATTTTAGTAAAAGTGGTCTCTCTCATAACTATTATTTTGTTTTCATGAAAATAAAAGGGAAAAATAAAAAGTGTGCCTTTGTTGAGCTCAAGTAGATAACAGAAGATAACCATACAAACTGTATTAAGTAAATCTAAAAGGTTTTCAAACACTGGGTCAAGACCCAAAATTGGACAAAATTGTAAGAATCTCAAAAAAACAAAAGCAAAACTCATTCCTATTTAAAACAGCAAAATACACATAATATCTCCACTAATAATATCTAAACCATGCAAGTGTCACACTAATGCTTCTGCCAATTAGTAACAAATAATTTAAAGCATGGGTAAGAATAAAGAGAATCCAAATTGTGGAAGTTCTCCAAATTTCAAATCGAAATGTATTAAAAGTATATTCAAAGACAAAAATATGTAATAGCAAAAGATAAATTAAAATGAAAGAACAGACTAATGTGTAAAATACTACTAAAAAATTCTACTGCTGGTGGCCATTTTCTGCCACCTCTCGGGTTGCTTGTGCTAGTCCCTGTATAGAAACCACGGACAGCAGTATTTGAGGTTGTGCATCTGAGCGGAGGGCTGGACTGGACAGTGAGCTAAAGACGGGGTCAGGGATTAAACATGATGCCCCGCCAACACGACCCACAGCTGGTGCGGACCCAGCCGAGTGTGTGGCACCACGGAGCAGATAAACCAGCATTGTTCTGAGCTGCAGCCACTGGCGACAAGAGGTCAAAGGTGACGCAGCGGACTAAGGCTGGAGAAGCTAACAAGCCCGGGAGGTGATATTATAAGCCACAGCCCACTTCTGTTCTCGTCAAAAAAACACAGAAAGATGGTTAAAAACCTAGGGCTGTCGCAGAACCTAAACACATCTACGAATCAACATTTTTAAGCAGAGAATGCAGATTGTATTTATGAATTTGCGAGTCACAGGGAGGAAACATCAAAAGCCTGTGGTCCGCATGCGAACCTTCCTTGACTTGAATTATTAAATCGGTTGATGTCACATGTGCCAGCCACCCGGCGATTATAGTGTAAATTGACTAACTTTTTCAAAACTACAGCGGAAGCCACAGAAAGACGGTTGATACTTGAAGAATGAGCTTTGATACATCTCTGAGGAATACTCTGCGCCTCAATAATGTGGGGAGTGTCAGGAAGGAAGACAGGAAGCAGAAATATGCTAACTGGTTACATCTATTTAAGATCCCAATGAGCCTTCTCTTTTACTATTTTAAGATAAAAACAACCTTGATGAGGATGAAAAGAAGCTTGTGCATTTTTAGTTTTATTTAGAAAGACTTTTTTTCCCTTCCTCCTGCACGACTGAATTAAGAACTTCTAGAAGAACGCTGACGTTGTTTATTTTCACAGCCCCCCTGTCTGTTTTGGCAAAAAAATGCAACTACCCAACACACACACACAAACGGTGGTACTGATGCAGGATTTTTTTGGGGTAGAAGCGGCACCCGATCTGTCGCCTGTACACCTCTCTCTATCCTACTGGTTTGCCTTTGATGTGCTCCCGAAAATGTCATCAACCGTCAAGGAAAATACTTTTTTTCCCCTCCGACCCTCCCTCCTCACTACACCCCACAAACATATCCACCCACCAACGCATACGAGCGAGACAATTTGCTGTCGCTCACTCATCCTTGCCACTATCTTACAACCAGCCCACCTCGTCTCCCTTCTCCCCCAACTCAATCCCAGCCTAAATACGTACCCGTTTCCACTGCTATCTGGTAGCCGGCCTCCAGTCTCCGCGATGACCTTTCCAGCCGCTCTGTGTTGTCCAACAGATGCGCTCTCTGCAACAAATAGAGAAAGGAGAAAAAAAAAGAAGCCGTGAAGCCAAAGAAACAAACACAAAATAATTGATTGAGAAGGGACTGGGAGCCATTTCAAAGAGACACATCAACACTGTCACCTAAACAGACAGAGCACATCCACAACATAATACAGCCAGCTTGGCAATAACCTTCATGGATGACAATGTGTTATATGCTGATGGAATATCAAGCGGCAGCATGTTGTGGGACGACAATGGAAAAGGTGCAGTCTCCTCATCTTGGACATAAAACATAAGCCCGTACTTTGAGGTCTGTCGTGGACTTGTTTTGTTTACAACCGCCGTTTAGTCGCACAAAAAAGTTGAGGATGAAAAGTGGAGCACGTTGAAAAAAAAATGTAATTTGGTTTGGTTCAGTCAAAAATACCTGGGTACGTGATGGTGTCCAACTGGCTGCAATGAATTTAACATCAGTAAATGCAGCTAGCTCAAATGAAAAACTGATGGTACATGACTACAATGAACAATACAGTTACACGAATCTTAATAACTGTTGTTGAAGGACATACACAAACTGTTGCTATGGTTACTTAAATAAGAAAATACGATCAGAAAGGGTAAATAAAGTAAATAATGACAGAACTGCCTTTATATTTAGTTATGCAAGACCTATTGTGACCTGTAATTAAGGTTAAACATACCACTTCAAATTGAGAGGGGCTAACAAATAATTAAATTAAGAGTGAATGTTTACTATTTTGAGACATAAACAATGAAAAGGTCAAAGGACAGCACAAATTATTACTATGGTATAAGAAAATAGGGTCGAAAAAGGGTAAATTAAAAAAAAACAGAACTGCCTTTATATTTAGTTAGGTAAGATGTATTGTGAAGGGCAAGCAAATAATAAAATTAATAGTGTGTTGAAAATGTCAAAGCACATATATAAGATAAGATACCTTAAATAAAAATAAGTAAAAATATGGATAATACTGTCTTTAATTTGGTACTATATAGAAATGTGTCCACAGTGAACAGAAAGATTTCTTGTAGACTGAGCAGAGAATCGGCCATAATATTTCTATTGTATGTGTACTTGATCCGCATCAGTGGACCAAACAGTGATCCAAGATGTATGAGTACTGCAGTCCCTCTTGTATCTCTCAGCTATCAACAATTGACAAGGCTGCCCTGTGAAAGCCCACAATCCAGACAACATATCAAGAAAAAGATGTGTTTCATTAATTATTAAAAAAGCAATTTGATCATTTTTTCAAAGTAGATGTTTGTGACTATCAAGGTGTAAAGGCAAGCTTTAATATCAGGTGTACTAACTTCAACAGTGAGTGGTTCCTATGATACCTGAAAAGCAGAGGTTTCTCTCATGCTTAACTATTCATGGTGGACATCTGAGGTACGAGAAGGTCTGATGTGTTGACTGATGGCCTTGACTTTCACCTTGGGGCTCTCAAACATCATAAATTATGGTTTGTTTTGTGTTGTTCAAGCACTGCGTTCCCCTGCTTGTGCTTTAATGAGAATTTTCAGTTTGTTTTTATTTATTTGATTCACTATTTAAGATTTTAAGATTTGATCCACAGGTACTCAACTGGACTGCTTGTGAGGTGATTTGATCAAAGGTCATTGTATTGAGACAGAACTATCTTTACTCCAAATTAGAAAAATAATAAGCTCTTCTTGCACTTTTGAAAACATGCGCATGTACAGCACAGGCTTCTTTGACAAATCTGATTAAATTATGTAGTAAGATTTGTGTGTGCCCCAGAACAAAAATACTGTGAAAGCTCAAACTGAGATTGATGTTTGTGTGCTGTCTGCATCCAATTTTTGTCATCCGCGAACCCGGAAGTCACACTGGTGCTCTTTTAGCTAGGGACAAATCCATCCAGCTTTTTTGGTTCCGATACTGATTCTGATACTATAGCTTTAAGTATCTGCCGATGCCCGATACCAATGCAGAGACTATTTATTTTAAACAAAAATAAAATAAGACAAAACTGATCCAAATGTGTTATGTGGCTGTTATTCAACTCGACAAAGCAGCTTTGTATAAATAAAAGTTTTAACTTTATTAGACTTTCAAAACAAGTAAATACATCAATTTATATGTCCAACCAGCGCTGATATCCCTACTTTTAGAATGCTAGTTGCTAGTTCAAGGCCTTTAAGATAAGCAATTCAATATATTTTTTTATTACATTCATTATTAGCTTATCTCCTCAAAATGTATTGTTGAATCCACCAGATTAAAAGGTTAAAGAAAACAACTGTTTAGGGCATTTGAGTTTCTAACCCTCACAGAGTCCATATTCCCCCTGTCCACTGCTGCGACGAAGTTCATCCAAACTGCCAAACATCTGATCAAAAGTACGTGCCTTCAAAGGGAGCTTTGTAAACAGCGCAGACATGAATGATGGTGATGTTTACTTGAATGCTGCTGGTTTTGATGGCCTTTCTAATATTAAGTAGCTGGTCTGATGTAACATGGAGTTGACGTTCAAAAACAACCCCATGAATGACAGCCTACCTCTTTGACACCAGTTTAGACTCATCGCGTGAACGAAAAGGGACAGGGGGAAAAAGATTTGGTTAGGCTGTCAAAATACGCACCAGCTAATCACTCTAAGGGAATGAAAGCATGGTGGGGAGAATAAGAAAAAGTCAATGACACACTTCTCAAAGTTTGACAATGAGAGGGATGGGAAAAGAGCGGGGTGGATACGCTGCCTCTGAACTCTTTTCTTGGCGCTGCGTCTTGTCTGCGCCCGCTGACACATGTCATTTAAAATTGCAGAGATACTTTTTAATAGTTAAAGGGAGGGCAGGGGGAGGATGGAGGGAGAGGGAAGAGCGTGGGGACAGATGGCTAGTGAAACAGGGCTGTAGTGGAGGGAGAGAGATAAGGAGGTGGTGAGCAGAGCAAAGTGTGAAGACCTGCTGGTGCTTTGGTGTACAGGAAGGTTTGGCCAAATAGCAGAAATGGAAGCACAGGACAGCAAATTATTGACAGCAAATATTGATGTTGTGGATGCTTTGTCCACTGGGATTATGATCCAATCAAAACACCCAAAAATATGCGCAGTAAAGGCTAATCCACCAGATATATTTTTTTCTGGCCAAGATCCCTGATCAAGAATTGGAGATGGGTCCCCAGGCGCTGTACTGCAGTCGCCCACTGCTCCTGACAGGTTGCCCAGAGGCACTGGTTGAAGGAAGGCTCAAATGCTAAACTTACCTACAGGGACAATATAGTGTGCAAATACAAGAAACACCTCATTAACAGCATCTATAATACTCTACAATATTAAAAAGTTCTTTTTGTTGTAGCCTTGTTTTTTAGTATTTTGGTGAGAGAAGAGCATGGTTGCCAGTACAAAGACACAAAGCGTTAGAAGGGCCTTTAGTGAGAGTTGTTGGTGTCTTGAAGAAAATGGTTACTCTGTAATGAGGCCCCACAGAGGAGCAGAGATGGAGGGGACATATTGACATGCGGCGCGTTCTCTAACGCACCTGGACCATGGCAGCAGTCCCTGTGTGGCTGGGAGCACGAAGCAGCTGGGTATACTGACAGAGTACATACTCCCTGGCTTCTTCAAAGAACTCCAGTGATTAGTATGTTATCATTACCATTCGAAACGTGATTTTCCTATTCCCTCTCGGCAAAGGTGACACATCTCGGGGAGACGGCCGGCAGACTCGCTTGCGATGGAAAACCACTTCAAACACTTTCTGCTCCTGAATTCTTCTTTCTCTCGCACTGTCTTCTTTGGGGCTAAGGGGGAAGGAGGGAGGCTGCGGGTGGCTTTGTGAGGTGGGGTTGGGGGGTAGTGGCGAGGTGTGTACAATCATTAGAATAATGCGTCTTCAGTTTGACAATGACAAAAGCAGCAGCACCAGGTGAAGGTTCAGCCTATAAGAACGCAGTAATGGCTCAAAGATGGCCCTGATAATGAAACTATGCTGCCATCATGCATCAAAAATAATGAAAAGAAACACATATATTCCATCTAAACATCCTGGTGTAGAGGTAGTCATATCCAATGTGCAGATTTCTACAGACTTCATCTACAGGAGAGCCAAACAAACCCCATGTGATCCACCATGGGACTGAATCTTTGTCAGCAGTTTTCAGGCAAATATCAAGTGTGTACCGGCTCCAACTGTGACTCTCAACAGCACATCAAGGCTTGACCTGAGTAGGTTTGCTCTCCCCATTGTCACAACCTTAAGAGAAACTGAACTGCAGCCTCTTTAAGCACAGACTTGCACTTAAAAGAGCAGGTGGGAGGATGAGAATATCGTCAAAATCATATATAATTGTCACTTGGCGCCTTCTAGAAAAACATTTAGCATGGTGTACGTTAAATAGTGAGTGGCGGAGTGCACTGGAGCAGCCACCAGCACTTCTGCCGATGCACGTCTTACCTTTTCATCTGACACCTACATTTTGAACAAAGCTCTTCTTAAGGAACAGAAAATGCTGTTTTTTGTTGTGCTTTTTTTGCGTCAAGAAACAGTCGTCAGTTGTAAGTTATTAACAGGGAGCCCCAGAACAATGCAACTGTAGCTCAAAAGAAATCTCTCCCCTCTTACTGCTCTTCTCGCTCCTGCCTTTTTTCAATATCAAACATGAGCGGTTACTATCACCATTTTCCAAAGTTCAGATGATTTCCTTATTATTTCAGTAAGGGTGGGGGAGAGTCAAAGTGAATAATGATGACAGCTCTGATTCCAACTGACTGTGTGATCTTCTGTGCCGTTTGTTTGGGACTTGTAAGACGAGAAATTACAAGTGTCAAACAGCTGTGAATATGGGTGCTAAATATTTAAACATGTTTTGCAGAGGAAGAAAAAGAAGTATAGTTTTTTTAAAAAGGCAATGCTTAAGTGTGTATAAGCTGTGCCAGCCTTTGATTCTGAGGCAGGGTGAAGAAGACAGTGGACGGAAAAAACGCGTTGACAAAAAAGGGTGAGAGATCGGGTCTGATTATGCACATTGGGGCGATCCGAAAGGGGTTGACAGGTGAGGAAACTCCAAAAGTCTGCTGACCCTCGGGCTAGGAGAAAACGCGTGTGATGAGGAGTGGAACAAGGGGAGACAAAAGTAGAGTTAAATAAAAGAAAAACGCGCCAACAACAGCAGCTGGGCCCGGTCAGCCAATGCATTATGGAGAGGCAAGAATGGAGGAGCTTTGGTGGATATTGGACTATTGAACTTTGAGAAGAAACGCGCTACAACAAATATTAATGGAGATACTGGTTAAGTATCAGGATAAGTGAAATAATTTACTTTTTAAGATTAATATATTATCAAATGAGCATCCGCTGATTACAATAACAGGGTAAAGAAACTGTGCATTCCCAATAACTACAACTGCAATGCCTTTTTTAATAGACCCAACTATTTCTGACTACTGTCACAATAACAAATTTTCAAACACAAAATATAACGACAAATGATAATATTGAAACCACTTTATGACACTGACACAATAACAATAAAACAAGATAATCCAAGTTAATTTTTTTTTTTAATAGACAGTATCATTTAAAGCCCTGAACTGCAACAAATAAATAGCAGAATGAATCAATTAGCTATAGAAGTTACTTATTCAACTGCTAAAATTATACTGCATTAAAACTAAAATAATAAAAATAGTGACAGGCCGATTTCTGACTGTAATTGCTCCAGACCAGTTATAATAAAGGTGTGCAAAAATATCAAAATATCGATATATCGTTTTACTTGGTGATACTATATTGATACTATAGGCTCCTGTATTGACATATCACCATGAGTATTTTTTTAATATAGGTTACAAAACCCAAGTTGTAGCAGCACTACAGTTTAGTTGTGGAAAAAGTAAACTTTATGTATTGCAGTCATCATAATCATGTTTTGGTTGTTAAAATATGTGTATTTCATAATCAGTGGAGGTAGGTGTAATTAAGAAATATATTAATATATTTCTTTAAAAATGTGATGTACGTTAGAATATCAATATATTGTTTTTACAGTATCACCCTTATACTGTGACATTAACATAAGATCGTCACGTATTGTGTATCAAATCGAATTGTGGGGGCGCTGTGATTCCAAGCCCTAATTTACAATCTGTTATATAGTGTGGATTTCTTATATTGTTTGTTGAATTCAAAGAGGTCCATATTGTTTTTATTGAGTAATATATGTTAAGTCTTGGAGAACAATGTGTATTTTGTTGAACATATCTTATTTTGTTTAATGGCACCTATAAAGCAACTATAAACCAGTTTGTGTAAATTTCCTGTAATGACGAGTAGTAAAAAGTAAACAAATATAATCCATAAATTAGTTCATTAGACAAGTAAGGTGTACAACTGTATGTCATAAAACCAAAATGACTACGGATTAATATACATACAAGTATACATAACTTAATAGTGAATGCAAATGAAAATGCCAAATGAGAACATGAGTCGAGATGATAAGAAAATATAAAACAACTCATTTGGCCCCATTCAAACATATAAAGACGTTAAAAGAGGCCATTCACTTAGCTGCTTTAACGTCAATATTATAAATCTGTACTCCAGCTTTACTTTATTTCACCAGTTGTCTTCAAAACGGCGCATCAGAATTTATATCTTATCTCCAGTTTCACATTTTCAATAGAGAGGAATGGCTTCAGTGAATTCATTATCTTTGCCTTGGCCTTTACGCCGTTCAATCACACATGCAAAAAGAACACGTCCAAATGAGCTGATTTTAATTTTCTGCGGGAAGCAAGAGGGCAAATGGAAATTTCAGCATGATTTAAATAGTCAGAGGAGAGAACCACTTACCTCTTCACGTAACTTTATCAACTGCATCGGGAAAGCAAGAAGAAGAGAAAGATGGAGAGAGTGAAGGAGAGATATAAAGCAGGAGCTGGGAGGAGGTAGAGAATTAACCTTGACGACTTACCCGCTCGCATGTTTAGCATTTAGAAATCACAAGACAAACATTAAACGCTAGCTAGCTAAACGTGCAGCTCAGGTTTGGTGTGTGTTTTTGAACAAACAAAGATCAAGTCCTTGGCACTGTCACATTAAACGCCGAGCAGGAATGGATCGCTCGCCTCGTGCTTTCAGCTAGCATTACCGAGGACGTCAAATCATGCGGCTAATGTAGCAAAAACAAAACATGGCACATTATTACGCTAAGTATTTTTGTAGATATGGTGGGAAAGAAACACATGCCCTTAGGAGCTGAGGTAAAGTTATTCTACTGTTTATCAAGCATCAGATTCATTCAGTATTGCATCTTTCTCCATACAGTTGCATTATGTATGTGGAGTTATCTGAGGCCATTGTATATGAACATGCAGCGTACCTTTTTATTGGGACAAGCACAGGACATGAAAAATGAATCTTAGTACAGTGATATATGTTTGATGAAAGGGAACAGGAACTACAATATAAATCATGTTATTTCAAGTCCCTGTACTGGAAAAAGCATGCATTTCTGATAATGAAGCTGCCAGTTATAGAGGACCATAATCCCATTGGCTATTAATTATGACTACAACAATTAGAAAGGTTATTGTGGTTAAGTGAGGGCTGGGGATGAGGGAGGACAATGCAAGGCAATACGTTTGACTGGATAAAGGAAGGACTTTTAACTTTATATAACAAATGTAGTTGGCTCTAAGATGTAATGGCAGACACCTAATAAGAACAGAATATTATTATTAATAATAATAATAACAATAATAATAATAATAATAATAATAATAATGATAATAATAATAATAATAATAATAATAATAATAATAATAATAATAATAATAATAATAATAATATTTAGTGTATGGTCTGTGTACAATATGAATAAAGCAAAATTAAAACAGATCCTTTCAAGGGGTATTTAACAATGAATTAAATGTATTATAATGTGGATTACTGTGTTTATGGGTTTATATATTTTATGAACTATAACATCAGCCTGCCTAGGAACTAGTGTTACAGCCTGGTAGAATGCATCTCTCCTGTTAGGGTTAATGTATATTGTGCACTGCTCCTGTTTCATTAAATAAATAAACTAAACTAAAAAATGTATGTAATTCTTTCATACATTAATACTACATCATAATATGTAAAATGAAAGACACAAACCCAATAATATAAAGTGTTGTAAAAACTGATGAAAAATGGACAAACTAGACTGTAATCCTTCAAACAAGGCTAAAAAGTGATATAGTGAGATTTCACATTTCCAAAATCAACTAAAACATTATTCTGCCTAAATAAAGTTTTATATATAACTAATTTTTATATATATATATATATATATATATATATATATATATATATATATATATATATATATATATATATATATATATATATATATATATATATATATATATATATATATAGTGCTGTGTAATGAAAACAAAGCCAAGCGCATGTTTCTTTAAAGAGTTCCAAGTCTTGAAAATGTTGGCACTAATAAGACGAACTGAGGAGTGGAAACTCTTTAGCAACTTACGCAACAACTCCCCACTAAGACTGTTCTAATGAAGGGGCCAAAGTTTAAAGCGACTCTGCAGTGGACGTGATTATGGAGGGCTGGAGCGGAGGAGACTGGGGACCCCAACGCCGCATCCGTCAATGGTCCCCAAACAAAAAGTGTTGGCTCCTATTTGTGCCGCATGACTGATTGAGAGCGGATTTGTTAAAACTATATTACGGCCAGTCCGGCTTTACTTTTTCTTTGGCATCTGTTCTTTAGTTTGTCCACTTTAGGCTCCCATACCTCAAGAGACACACAAATGAGGAGAAGCGAAATGTTATAATTACTCAGGTTTGGGCCGCTTGTGTTCCTCTGATGCCAGTATTCAGAATTGCAATGCTGCGTTTTTTTCCTGTTATGATAATCAGTTTTTTTTTTCCAAACAAAAGATTTTTTTTATCCAATACGGAATTCGATACAAGTGGTAATCTGCTTTCTTTGTAGGCTGCAAAATCTGGATGGTGCTGGCTCGAACCGCCGCAATCTCTGGTGGCCAAGCCTTCTGCTGCTGTGACTGAAATCGAAACTATTCCATGTGTTATAAAAAATTGTATGTGCATTCGCTGCTTTGTGTGTGGCGTCTTGTGTGAGTGTGTTTGTACGTGTGTTGCATGCCGAGGAAACCAAAAGAAAAAAATGTGCAATGGTAGCCTAGCATATTATAGAGAAAAATACTGATAGTGCCAATGCAGTCTCTGTCCACATACAGATAACGAAGAAATGCCCGACTCTATTAAATCGTCCTTTAGCCATTATCGCGGGGCCAACACGGCATTTTCAGAACTTATGAGGCTCCCCTATTTACTTAGCTCCAAATCCTTGCCATGTAACCAGCTGATTTGTGACTGGTAATGATCGGCGCGCCCAGGCCTATACGAAATGATCCTGACCTCTTTCAGATCGGCAGGAATTAAATTGACCGATTGCCCCCCGGCCCTCTCCGCCAGAGCTTCTCCCCACTCCTATCAACAGCGCTGTCTCGTTAGATAAAAATAAAATAAAAACTGAAGTTGCAAGTGCTCCACTCACAGCAAGACGGCCAAGAGTATTATCTGCACAAGATGGAGAATTAATACAGGTAAATATGATGGCACCTGGGAGGACATAAAAAGATCAAACTCTGCAAATATATAAAATATAAATAAAATCTTACAATGTGGGTTTGAAAATAAATACTTAATTACACTGTATTATTAGATTATCTCATTACTTTATAATGTCAACAGAAATTACATCTAATTGCCATATGCATTTCACATTAAAAAAAAAATAAAAAAATCCTAAATATAATAAAAGAATATCAGTGGTGTCATGTTTCCATGTTCCTTTTAGATATTATTCTTAGATATATTTTAATTGTTGTCCAGTTGGTGTTTTATCATGCTATTAATTAATATTATTTCTTATTCCTTATGAAAGGAACTATTATATTTACATTTACATTAAAATAAGTAAGTTAAAGTAGTAATAATCTCATATATATATATATATATATATATATATATATATATATATATATATATATATATATATATATATAGTGTGTATATTATATTTTATAACTTTTTTAAAATAATGTTTGATTTAGAAATAACAAATTACCTTATTTTTTTTACATTTTTTGAAATATTTATACAGCCTAGCTTTGTTTATAAATGTAGGCCTACACTGATAAAATTCCTGTAAAAAAAATCTATTTTTATGCAACATTATTTATAAATGCAAAAAAAAATAAAAAATTAAAAATTAAAAACAAAAATCGTTTGATAACTTTCCCTTTGAACAATTATTTTAGAAGATGAAACTATCTTATGTGTTTCTTTAAAAACGTGTATTAATATTTAATGAAAGTGCAGTATTTAGGCTGCGTGCAGTGCTCTTTTCTGTACATGTTTGATGGAAGCCGTCAGCCTCGGCCCTGACATTTTTGACAGACCGTCTCTCTCCGAGTCGTGAGGAAAACGTCACCATCACTTTTGTGTCTCGCTAATTTGCGGAGAATATGTAAATCAATTACACATCTTTGGCTCGCGATACATATGTTTGCAAGATGCACGGTTCAGGGGTCAGCATTGAAATGGTAATGTTTTTAAAAAGGGAAAAATCTGACAACTTTATTTAGCCTGGATCCAATCATCAACTCAAAACATGGAGGGATGCATTTTCAGAAAATTGTATTTATAAGAAGAAAAAAAAATACTGAGTGTTTTACTTGTATAAGCTTTGAAACGCTCAACCCTTAGACCTCAACAACTGATAGGCCAATTTTAAAACAATATAGAAATGAGTAAAAAGAGAATATACTATGTGAGAGGAACACCAGTTTTAAGCAGTTTGTTTTGATGATTTAAAAAAAAAAAAATTGAAAGCTTGCATGTATATTGAACAATTTGCCTGCGATTTCAAAACCTTTTCATCTTTAATGTTTTATAAAAGGCTGGAATGAGTCTTTGTCAATACTACTTGAGAGAAAAAAAAATACATTTGAAGTTAAGATATGCTTGTTAATTTAATTTAATTTATTTTTTAATGTTTTTTTCTCCAAATTTTTGTGAGGTGATCCAATTACATTCCACAATATTTGGGAGCGCTCTCTGTCAGTCACTATTCATACACAGCTTATTCGTTTTGAGTGGCTTCATTGTGCCGTATGCCACCCTTGGAGTGTAAAGAAAACGGGGCGCACCAGATCTTCGCCCAGTGCCTGCTTTTGCTCAGCGCGGGACCATGGGATCAGAGTGAAGTCCGGGGTAGCCCGCTTTGGCCTGAGCACGTCATTGTACAGCTTGTGTGCGCACCTCCCGATCTCACAATGTGTTTTTGGATAGAGAAGCTGCTGTCTTGAGCTTTGCATTAAACAGTATTGCTTCTGCTTGACTTGGTGACAATACGGCAGGTTTTTTAGTCCCTTTTTTGACTGTGGCTATGAGCGTGGGGGTGTAGCTGGGTGGTGCTGGGGTGGCGTTGGGTGCGGGGTGGTCTCTTGGTCAGCCACCCACATTGGCTCCCCGTGATTAGCAGCCTTACCTGATTCTCCGAAGATCCGGCGTCTTCCCCCAGGAGCTCGTTGCGCACTTCGTCACTATAGGCGATACGTGACCTTTTCTGTGAGAGGAGGAGAGAAAGAAAGGATGAGTAAAAAAGAGAGGGAAAAAATAAGTGGGAGAATATGGCTTTTTCATACTATAGTGTTGACACAAAAAAACACAGCCGACATTTCTTAAGCACGGGAGCCCCCTAATGGAACTAGGTGACAAACTCTGAAATCGTGCACTGCTCTAGCTAGTCTGGTTATACAAGTCAGACAATATACTTCGACTTGGTTGGGGTGCCTGCCTTGCTATCGGAGAGAGGTGATCCGCAGACTACAGTGCACTGGAAGAGGAGAAGTGGCAACCCTCTCGGCCCACTTAAACAAATACAAGTGGAGGGATGAAACGGTTGATCCTGGTGGAGGAGGCTGCATTGGGGACAGGGGCGAGAAGGAGAGAGGAGAGGAGATGTATTATGAGGAAGTATCAGTTGTCAGGGCTAAATCTTTTCTAGGGGGCCTGTCTCTAGCTGTCACCCCAGTGCAGTGGCAGCCTGTGTGTGATAGCGCTGTTGCTAGCGCTAGAGACAGGGAATTATTCATCAACCATTGGCGGTCCATCGGATTTGGGGATGCCTTCCACACACACACACACACACACATACACTCAAATAACAGGGAATGCCATGTCCAAAAAGACTTCAAGACTTTGCCACCTCCCGATTTTTGCGAGGTTGCATGGAATTGTACGCCTTGTTTACAGATGCCCCGGCCCCATAGAAAAACAGGCTCTTGGCAAGCCCTCTAGACTAAAGCACACATCACCGCGAGCACAAAAAAGTGTTTACTAAGCCATGCTACACTTTCCTCCCTTGCCTTGACAGGGGTTTTCGAAGGTGGGCTAAAATCAAAGGCCTACACCCTCCTACCGGCATAGCAATGAAAATATCATTTCTCACAACAGGAATTTTCTATATTTATTTAGTTCTCCTCTCCAAATAATAAAGTGCAAGCTACACCAATTACCTGCTGGGTTTTTCCTCAAGTACTATCTTTCTATTATCAGCAAAAGTTTGAAGTTATCGCTTGATGCGGAAAGAGATGCGAAAGAGACACCTAAAAAAAATCCTGATTGAAATAAGGCTGGAGCCAATCGCAGGCAAGTATTTGTGTTTGTATGTGGTGGTAATGTGAAGCGGTGAGGGGAAAGAGATGCCTGATGTGATTTGGGTGTTATTGTGGTGAAGGAGAGATCTCTGGAGTAATTATAGAAGAGACGGAGAGAGGCTGATTGACCCGGTCACAAAACCACATTAGATAAAGACGGGGCACAACAATACTGGGCCGCAGGGACTGGAGTGGTCACAGCGCGCGCTCTGGTATTGAGGAAATAAGGAATAAACAGCACTGTCATTAAGCACATACTATGAGAGGACATTTTCTAGTACAACTCATCTTCAATGTGCCAAATATGTCATAAGCCATTGTTTTATTATTTGGAACCCTTTAACCAAAAAATGTGTCTAAATATGTGCTTGCTTATTGTGAAAAATTTAATTTGGATAAACAACTAATAAGATGATATTCCCAAGAGGCTGCGAATTATAAATATTAAGTTTTTCACAATATTTTCACAATATTATGATCCTTACTTTTTTAATATTACAATATTGTTACCATATTTGTTATACTTTGAACTTTAAAGTTGTCCATTGTACTTGTGGGGTTATTGTAATTTTAATATCTTATTTTTTTATTTGTTGCTTTTTAACAATATAAATCAATACAAGATACTTAAAGTTTAACAAGTACTATAAGCCTGACAACATATAATACTTTTACTACTATTTATTTCCTAGTAAAAATGTATCTACATCATGTATCTATAGCTACATTTTATATTTTTAAAAATCTGTTTTAGAAAGCCAGTCTCATTTACTGTAACCCTATAACTTTGTACGTTATACATTTATCCAAGAATGTTTTTAATTTTTACCTTTATGTCATCAAAAGCTCTATAGCCAAATCAGAAGCCACTAGAAAAGTTGTACACAGATCATTGTTGTAGCAGCCGAACGCCCACAGATCATTTAAGTGAGTTTCATCCTAAAGACTGAGGTGCGACGAGGGGAACATCATGACAGTGGCACTATAATTGAGACGAGGAGCAGACTGACGCTTACACAACTTTAAACTGTTTTATTCTGCTCCGGGTTTGTTCTAAATAGCTGTTTGTTGCAGATGCACTTCCTGTTTTAAGGGAATACAAAAGTAGTGCTGCTGTACTTACTGTAGCTCCCACTGGAAAACAAGAGACAAGTAATGATTAGTGCCTTCCCTCTTCATGTACCACACAGCACATGTATTGACTGGTGACAAAGTGACAGGTTTTGATTATAAGTTTAGTGTAGTACACGAGTATTGAGGTCATGAGTGCAGCGCTGTTCTTGCTGTAATCTACACATAATTATAATATCTGTAAAGAAAGTGTGTCATTCTATAGACATAATACAAGAGGATCTTAAAACTAACTCCACTAATCAGCCCCTAATCTAAAAACGAAGGAGCACTTCCAAAGATACCTTATTGCTCACAAAGAGAAGAAGTCTTTTTTTTAATCCTTTTGAGGTCTGTCTTTTGTCAGGGTTTTAATCTTGGGTGAGAATTTGCTTCTATTCCCGGAAGCACACAAGAAAAGTACAAAGATACATCTTAACTTTATGCAAAGTGGCCCTCCTTTAAAAGTCGCAGAGTCCTGTCAAACGCGTCAATAGAGGTGCGGCCGACCTGTCACAAACACGCGTTTTGCCTGCGCTGACATGGAGTGCTGAGTAGACTCGCAAGAAAAGGCATCAAAATGTAATTACATATGCATGCATAACAATTCATATCAGATATGCTAATGAGCTCAGCATAATCCTCCCAGTAGAAAATGATATTTATTTAATTATAAGAAATATATGGGTCTTTTTGGTGCAAGCCTTTTAAGTGCAAGGGCTTCTGGGAATAATGTCCAAATAAACTCCCCACTGACAAATC
This sequence comes from Taenioides sp. WSHXM2023, assembly GCA_029959045.1. NCBI lineage: Eukaryota > Metazoa > Chordata > Actinopteri > Gobiiformes > Gobiidae > Taenioides > Taenioides sp. WSHXM2023. The sequence goes on along the minus strand of CM057104.1, from coordinate 11,836,327 downwards.
AAATATTGGTTCAGAAGCTGTTGTCGGTTTCCATCCTTTACCAACATCTATTTAAAAAATGTCCATTTCTAATAATTACAACTGTATCCACATTTCAGTGCCATTACATTCCCCTCCTCGCTTTTTGCCCGGTGTGCCGAGTGACACGGAGGACGAATAATTGTGGCGCCTGGAAAGCAGAAAAATGTAAACAGTTCATTAGAGAGGGAATAAAAGGCGTAAAAATACCCAGGGGCAGAGTGTAATGAGGGCCCTGAAGTCTCCTCTTCCCCAGCGTTGCCTTGTTCCTCCCGAGCACACCACTGGAGGCAGAGCACCAGCAGTAATTAAGAATGTGCCTTTACAATACTGCCTTTTACTGCCAGTGGGAGAAGAGCCAGCATCTCCAAATATAGGCCTAATAACACTCATGTCCAAACATTGTTTTTCTATAGGAATGTGCAATAAGTACCCAAGTGTCGTGTGTAAACAACTCGTCTATTTTTACTTGGGCAAAAACTGCTCTGGCACCTCCTCACACTGATATACATGTCATATTGTACTCTCCAGGAAGAGACTGGCAAGCCTTCATTACACTTTCTTTACTGAATAAGTTTGTCATCTTTTCAAGCAGGGTAGAGGATAATTAATTACAGAAAAAAAATACATTGTTCCAAGAATCAAAGGAGAACACGAAAGAGCAAAAGTAATAATAAATATTTGGTTTAAATTGTGGTACACATACAAATTTCATACCAATAATAAAGGTTACCTGACTTAAGGTAATTTTTCATAATCAACTGATCAAAGTGCTTACAAAAATAAAACATAAAATCATCACTGATCTTCTTTGTGTTATTATAAATTGCTATAAAAAGTTAAATTTGACTGATAGTGCAGACCAAAAGATACCTTTTGCCATATATCTTTCTAAATAGAATGTATAAATCCAGGCTCAAAACAGTTCTGTTTAGCTGAAAGTTTTTTATTCCGTACTCTTCTCTTTTAATGTTAATTTTACAATGATTATTTATCTTTTGATTTGTTTGTATTGTAATTTTAATGTCTTTCTTATTCTGTAAAACACTATGAATTACTTTGTGTAGGACTTGAGCTACACAAATGAACTTGCCCTACCCCATATCAACAATAGTGTAAATATGCATAAACCACACATTTTACTCAAAGGTTAGTTGTTCCTTGCCTTCCTTCTCCTGCTGTGACTTTTCCCAGGTGCGGAGAAGACACAGCCCCTTCCTCCCCCCTCTCTCGTGGGGCAGAGGTGGACCCGAGCAGCCCAGCGTTGAAAGGAAGTCAAGACCTTTAAGCAGCCGCGAGTATCACAACAGCGCGCTCAATAATGCATCTCGCCTTGGCGGGGGTCTTTGCGCACTATTGTTCCGACAAATCGTTAGAAGTGTTCAATTACTCCTTACTTTTTAACACAAGATATTGTTAGAAAAGACAAAGCACTGCACGTGTCACAGAAGGGTGTCATTGCAGTGTTTTGGTGTCACAGAATAGGAGTGCGTGACATACTGTACAATATCCAAGGGAGCATTCCTTTGGAGGACATGAGCGTGCACTAACCCTCTGTGCGTTCTGTCTGCCTAATAGAGGAGCAGTGGCAGCCTCAGATGACAGCATGGGGCCTCTCATTAGCTCACAGGTTAGAGCTTTTGTGGCTTCCGTACACACGCGAGACATTGTATTGTGTTTTTATGTGGTGTCAGAAAATAGAACTGTAGAGATCGAAGTGGTTATAGAAAGAATATAAAGGTAAGTGATCACCAAGGCAGGCTAATAATGTTAGCGAGGCACCAGGCAGGAGGCTTCAAAACAATGGATGGACAGCGGGCTCATGTAAGAGTAGGCAAACTTTTCAGTTCTGATGTGTGACAATAAATACAGTGTTTGAGTATAGGGATATAGAAGAGCTTTGATTGAGTATTTACCTGTCAGAGTCATTTAGACAGCAAATAGAGCAGTCAATAAGCCTCATAAAATTATGAGGAACCCTGAGACCCAAGACAGGGGAAAGACTAAACTAAACAGGAGTCTGCTGAGCAAGAAGGCCTGTTTGAAGAAGCTGCAGGTTCACATCTCTGTGGTTGTTTCTTTAAGGCATGAGGAACCATTAAACCCCATATTGAAATCTGAAGGCTCTTATAATGACAAATCAAAGGCCATGTCTCCCTTCCATCTCAGTTCCTCTGCTGACAGTGGAGGCGCTTCGGGCCCTGTGTAGGAGGGGACAGATGAGGAACAGTAAAAGAGGCAGCAGTCGTGGTTACGAGGAGCAGACAGCACTGGGTCCTGGACTGAATCAATGGAGCCCAGTCGACAGGGAGGCTGGCAGCCGGGGCCCATCACAACGCAGGCTCCCGGCGTGCAGTGGGGAATAAAGTGGGCCTCCTCAGGTCAGCACCACACAAAAAGGTGAGATTAGAGCGAAGTGGAGGAGGATTTCTCCCCAGTGGAGGTGGGAGGGGGGATGGAGGGTGAGGAGCTGTGCGGCGCGGGATACCTGGTAAGCCAGGGACCAAGCGGCCTATTAGCCTGTGGCTACCTACATATGGTTCAGTGAACCCTCTGCTGAGAAGAGCTCCTGTGCTATCTGTCTAGCATCGCTGTTTAAAGAAAGAAATAGCTTCACTCATAACCCTTTGTGTGCTTCCACTCCTGACCTGCATTTATGATTCACATGTGTTTGAAGTCTATTCTTGGAGTGTTATCTAAAATTGAAAAGTATAATAAAAAAGTCGTAGACACAAAGGAGGAGGAGTGGGGCCTGCTGCGCACGTGAGCATGTCCGTCAGTGGACACGCTCAGAGCGCAGTCTTCAGTGCGGCGCTTTTCTTCTAACGCTACCATTGTAGCACCTGAATGCTATGGAATTAACATAAGAATACAGGCGCACACACAGGGACTTAGCCAGATCATTATCTCTATATATTTATGTATACTTTGTTATTTGACTGGCCTGGACATATTCACATGCTGATGAGGCCAGAAAGGCCCCCATCCAGAAGCGATTCCAACATGTGCCCTCCTGAACTGCCCAGAGAAGGGCTCGTTTCACGGGACTCCCAGGGATTGTACTGGAATTCACAACATTTGTTTAGGAAAGATGAGAAATGCCCAGCTGAGGGTCATGAAGCCTTGTTAACATTTCTTATGAAGATAAAATATGAAAAGGGACTTTTTAAATGGCGTGTTTTTCCCTTTCACAACAGCACTTAAAGCACTAAATATGTTGTGTGAAACTGACTTCCAAACAAAAAAGCACAAAGCTGGGATTGTAGTTGCCAAGGCAGAACAAACAGGAGCTCTATGGCGATGAGAAGAACAAAACTAAAGACTTTAGTCTCACTGCAGGAGTAGGCTGATGCTCTAATGGTGGCCAACCTCTGGGATAATTGAAAAAAACCTAATTCATCTTCCACAATGTAATTCTGATCAAGGCAGCAGCCAGAATACTCCGCAGGCTTCAAAAACACCAGAGAAAAGGCAAAATTGTCAGTTGCTGAGAGCAAAACACACTTTGCCTTTTTGTGCTGGCGGCTCATTACGAACACTTAGGATGAGAGCGAAGGAGACTGTTTAATTGTGTGAAGGGTGCGGGCATCAGGGTTAAAACAAGAGCAAACACAAGGAGGAGAGAGAGAGGGCCACTGGTTAAGGAAGCGACGGAGAAGTCTTCTTCCTCTCTGCTGCTACTGCTGCCTTCTTTTACTTATTAAACCAGGGGAAAAACACAGAGCCAATGATTCATAATATATTTCATAAATACTTCATGAATCCCTGTGCCATACTTAAGCCAGACGGGTAAAAAGAAAAACATTGTCACCTATTCTAGTAGTGGCTTGTCAGCACATCACTGGGGAGTGGGTGTCACATGTCACTTCTGGTTTACCCCAATGCACGGGACAGGCTGCAGACTGGAGGTAGGACAGGATGGGGAACACAAGAAGTGAGGAGAGGGGAGAGAGAGAGAGGAGCGAAGGGGGGGTGTTATCATATCATTGCCCCGTGTCTTTTAGATTTTCCTCCTTATTATGTTTGGCCCGTGCTAGCTCCAGTCACTCAATCACACACGCCCCGAGGACAGTGGGACCTGGGAGGGCACGTCTGAAAGCTATACTGATCGCTGTCAGTGTGGCGCACGGCGGGCCACTTCCATCGCGGAGCTGCTCGGGACAGGGGTGGAAAGAGTGGGGGGGTGGGGGGGTGGAGGGGCAGATAAGGAGCCAAGGGAGAGACGAGGAAGAAGGATAAAGCGGATGGAATTTGCACACCGCCCAAAAACAAAACCAGCGCTCCGGGCATAATGCAGATGGAGCCGGTGTTCACATAAAGACCAGAGTGATCCGTGGACAAATTGCAGCCTGTGGACTGCTGCTCCACTGTCAAACACAAACTTAGCAACAATGTGAGAAGAAACTGAGCATGTCAAGAGCATTTAAGGGTATTAAATTAATGACTAATTGTAACCCATTAATCCATGTATATATCCAGAATATAATCATCAAGACTAAAAAAATATAATCTGAAGTGTTTTAAAAGCAAAATTCAAATTTAGTTCCTTTCCTTTTACCATTTATGTCACATTAACTTTACTTTAATTTACCATTCAGAAGGTTTGTTTTCTAAAAAAGCTGATCATTTACAGGACATGATTAGATAGTGGTAATAAAAGTAAATTCAAGATTTCATTAAAAATAAAGTATATATAGAGTATAAAATATCGCAATAAATATTGTTATCGCAATATTGTTATCAAATATTAATTTTTTTCCTCATATTGTGCAGCCCTAATTTCATTGTTCTTTGGATATGGTCTCAATAAATCAGGAATAATCTAAAATCAGAATGCTTCTTCTCACAATAATTCTAACTGAAAAATGTATGACATTTCTAGTTTAAAAGGTGTCATTTTTTTCCAGAAATATATTTTAATGAAGCTACACCTGTTTGAGGAAGAGTCAACTCTCCTGATGACATTGTTTTCATGCAAACCATCTTTTGAAATTCTCCCCAAAATCCCACCAATTAATCTCAGTTTAAGAAGGCAAAAACAGAAAAACAAATCCTGGAATCCTCATAACGTCGATGGAGAATGTACAGCACTTGACAATTTCTGTTTGTTTACATCTTCAATCTGAGAATATAGGGGGAAAATCCTTGTCAAATCAGCCGTCCTTTCATAACTGGTTAAGAGTGATTAGGCTTTGGTTGTGTTGATGAATCTTCAAAACAACATGCTTTAGTACGAACAAGCTGACCAAGGCAATCTAAGGCGATTGGAAGTGTTCAATACATGATTTCTTTGTTTTGTTGACATAGTGAGAAGGACAGGGGCCATGATAATGCAACTTCGAACATGGATTACAAGAAGAGATTTTCAACTCAATTTTGCAAAACCATTTCAAGTTTCAGTAACTTTTGGAATTTGTAAATTAAAAGTTGGAAAGTCCTTGCAACCTTGAATCAGCGGTCACACTAAATGGGACTCTTAATTACACTAATGTTCGTATTTGAAACTTGAAGAATAATATCACAATGATCCTTATAGCTTTGGAGGCCTTTGCAAAGCTCTATAAAGTCATTACTCCAGCTAAATTAATATGATAACACCACCTTGACCTCTTGGTGTGAATCTACAAATTAATTTAAGCATTTTATTTGACCGGAAATTATCTCATGAGAGTTTAAAACTCCTTCAAAAATGTCCAGAATGAATACTACCTCTTGCTATATCTCATATCCAGAAGGTCACCCAATCCTTGATACCAATACACCAACTTTAGTCCATGCACTCAATGGAGCTCTGCAAATCAACTGTTCAGTGTTTCAAGGTTGCCGTTGAAAACCATGTAATCTGTCTCCCTTTAGGATTGAAGAGGTAAAAGTCCACTTGAACATGACCGAACCCACAACAATGAGAAAATAGGACTAAGAATGCCTCATAGAATTTGCTCTGTGATTAAAAGTAAAACTCTTGAGATGATCATTATGATGTTACAGAAGACATTTTCATAACCTGTATAAAATAAAGAATTGTAGATTGAGCAAATTAATTAGTTCCTTTATGCAATTATTCTTTTTCACAAAATTAAGCCACATGTTTTGGACCGTGATGCTAACATTGAACCAAGGTTAGATTTTTTGGTAATATTATGTCCTGTTACAATTATTTATCCATTTATCCATTGCATTGATTGTTGTAATACGCCCTTGTAACTGAATGTAATGTACTTCTATGGCTGATGACAGAATGCACAGTGACCTGGGATTAATTACAAAAATTGATATAGAAAGATCTGAAAACCGAAAAACTGCCATTGACTTCACATAATGAACAGCAAACTGGCTCATAACCACACAAGGTAAAAACCTACTATATAATATTCACCAAGTTTAAGGCCCATTAGGGCATATTGTTGAGTATACAATTAACAATAGTAGTCTAAAAGGGGTTATCCTCAACAATATTTCTTTTTTAGGCCAAGTAACTGACGATTGATACAGAAAATGTCCTTTAAATAACTGACAAAAATTAGACCAATATCGCCATCTACTGGAAATGTAGGGTAATAAGAATGAGAGCAACAATGTGCCTGAAGTTTCAATTCAAAGTTTGATTTCTATCCTTGACAACTACATAAAGATTTTAAACTACAAGCCGCAAAAATACATTAGGTTACTTGAGGATGCTAGCTTCTAATTTTCTGCCTAAAAATGTAAACTCAGAAGGAGACAAGAATGGGAAGGCTTTGATATTCAAAATACATAGAGACAAAAGAGGTGTCTGACAGAAAATCACATGTACATTTCTGGGACAAAGATATTTAGTGACAGTTTTGTGCTGACACTTTTATCATGTGTTATCACCCCTCGTAATATCCAGCAGACAGTCGCAGAGCTGGAGCCACATCCAGCCAAACGTATTGTGTTTTGTAAGACACAACAGAAGCTGTGGCCCCCCACCTTCCCCACTGGGACAGACCAAACCAGGCCCTTTGAAGATGGCGCCTCTGTTTACCCGATAGATTTCATTAGATTAAGCCTGCGTTAGACAACTTCTTTTCCTGATCAAAGCTGATGCTAAGAGCTACGCCTTTTCTGCTGCCAACGACTTGAAGGCAGCCCCATCAAATTGGATTTTCATTGTCCTTCTTAATTTTGTCTTCACTTCACAATCCCAGTGTTGTCCCATTTTACATGATTAGTTGTCATGGGCCGCTGCCTTTTTGACCCCTGCTGTGCAGCTGTCAACAAGCAACTTTTACAGGGCATCTACACGATTTTACTATTTAACTCTCTATTCATAATATCACTTTAAAAATAACAATATCGCATTTCACTATACATACAGTATACAGAAACAGGTCTGGAAATATGACTTTTTTTGTAATTCAACAATATTTTTGAAAGAATACGTTTTTAACCATTTGTTTTAGATGGATTGTGAGATTGTAGAATTAACAGCATCTGAAAACTCATCCATCATTTTTATGTGACTTAATCTGACAGTGAAGGCAGGCAGAATAAATGCAGTTTAAAAGTTCCAATTGTTTGGGAGTTATTTTAGCATTTTGATTCATGATTTAGTTATAAAAATAAAATACATATATATTTTCTGACTTTCTGCTGGTATATTCCTGTGCATTGCTTTATTTTTAAGGCCTTGATTTTGACCACATAAACTAGAGCACAGTTATATGTCTAAGATCCAGTGAGTTACCCTGGGCTAAACTATGGGAGATGTGTGTTGGGAGGAACTGTCTGGATCGCCTTGGATATTGTCTGTAAAGGTGCGAGAACGAGGAGTGCAGCTGGCACACCGGCGGTAGCAGACTTCAAACTGAGGGTGAAGAAAGAGGGTTAAGGTTGGAGACGCCCATGGGAGACCGGTGGGGGGTAAGGAGACAGGGAGGGGGTGATTCTGAGGGAGCAGAGGGAGAGCCTTGATATCCACCAAAAGCACAACAAAGCCTGGGCCTTTTACATTAAAAAGAAAGGCGATTTGGTTGAGAGTGTCATGTCCTCTCCGGGCCAGCGGGAGGCGAGAGGCTAAAGCGTTTGGCACATCTGAGGCACATCTGAGGGGCTGCAGTCCTGGCCTTCTGAACACTTGCATCAGATTTACGGCAGAGAGGTTCAACTCTGTGTTCCTGTGTCAAGTGGCTGCTGAGGGTTTAAATGCAACTGTGATCTGACCAGGCCACACACACGGAGCACAGGCAGAGAAAGTGTACGCCACACCAGGGAAAGAGAGGCAGAGAGAGAGGCAGCGGTACTTTTAAAGAATACTCAGAGACAACTACAGCCATTCTAGACACGTGACACAAAGGCAGCTTAGGTCAAAATGGATTTCACCAAATTAAAAAAGTTATTGTTTTGAGAAGAAGCACTGTTACAAAATCTTGAATATGTTATGTGTCTAAATATACATTCATATTGCTACTCTTTGTAGTCAGTATCTATTATCTTTTTTTTTTTTTTTTTAGTATAGGCAAGTTAAGATTAGAGATATATTAATCAAAACCTCAATTTTGAACAAAGCAGGCTGAATGGGACCATGAGAAATGCAAGTTAAATATGTCTAATTGCGAAGTCACTAATTTCCATTGGTGCGGAAATCAAACCATTTTGGCACCCCTGTGATCTTAGTAAGAAGTTTTTAAGCACTTAGTGAAATTATCTATGCTTGTTTAGATACCTTTTGAGGACAAAATTCAAATAGTAAAAATATTTAGCAGTGTTCACTAGGCCTGTCACAATAACATATTTTGAAGCACAAATGATAATACTGACACTAAGCAAGATAATGCCAGTAAACCAATTTTTAAACACACAGTATCATTAAATGGCCTGAGCTATAACAAATAAATGGCAAAATTAACCAACAATCAGCCATAGAAGTTATTTAACCTACTCCCTACAGCTCAAATCTTACATCATTACATAAAAATTGCAAAAATCTCCCCAATATTGCAAAGGAAATGTACACACAATAAATGTTGAGCCCCAAAATATACTGTACTGTTCCAGCTTTCATATACTGTCACACCTAGAATCACTCAGGTCGGAAAGAATAATTACAACTATACTGCAATAATTTTATCTAAAAATACAATCTGGGGCTGGAAGGAAAAAAAAAACATCTTAACTCAACGGTCTTAACTTCAAATCAAGGCAATGTTGTGAAGTTATGGATTGATTTTGCCTTCAATGTCTGTTGTTGTAAAACTCAAGGCCAACTGGTCACTCTGGGTTTGTGTTCATGGTGTGAAGCAAGTTGTAAATAGGAATTCAAAACTATGAAAAATAAATACAGTACTGAAATAAAAACTTAGAAAATCGAATGAGTTGATATGGTCTAATTAATGCTCTGTGAATGAAAAGGTATCAGGAGCCAAGCGTGTGACCCAAAAGACTAAGATCCTCATTAAGCTTTGATGGGGTCTGGAGATCAAGTGGAGGAATACAGCGATTTATGAATTACTAAACAAGGCCAAACTCCTCCACAACACAAACACATACACATAACAGTGCAGGGTAATCTCCAAGACAACTCAACATCTTCAGCTCCATGGGCTCTGCTTTGGTCTGAGGGGGAGTTTATGAAGTAAACAGTGCATCAGTATTGACCATAAGGACATTAAAGAGGACACTTTTACCATTAAGGGAGCTCCCGTTGGCATGATTTAGTATTACATGTTGTAGGATAATGACAATGTGTTAAATATCATAGAAAGTGGAAAAATCAACTGTAAATTAGCTCCAGAGAGAAAATGAGGTTTGCTTTTGCCAAAAATGGAGGTCCAAATTTTACAGTTCTAATGATAAACCAAATCAGTCAATTAGTCATTTTCCCATTATAGATTATTGCTCTATTGTACTGCCTTGTATAGTACTGATGTGACGCATTCTAATATTAAATGGACAAAGGACCAATATTTGGTGGGTCTTGGAGACTTGCCATGGTTGGCCCAGTACTTGAAATGTATTTTTAGAATTCTATTGAAGGATACATAACAGTTACACAACAGTTATATGGATGGGTTTTGTTGCCATTTATGTTTAAAGGAAAAATATTGGTACTGGAAATGAAAAGCCTGGATCAATGAATCAATGGATCTCCATTTACTTTATGATGCTTTACAGTGCAGAATTCTTACACTATCCATGGTGCTGATTGTGCAGGAAACTGTACTTACGAAGTCTTTTTCCAGTTTGTCCATCTCCTGCTTGTAGCTCTTCAGTCTGCTGTTGTACATGGCTCTGCTCTGAACAGGGATCTCCCGCACCTCCAGGTCCATCTGCTCCAGCTACAACACATTTATACGTTAAGATTCAAATCGCATCAAAACAAATATTTAATGATCATATTTGTATCATACTGCTGTCATGCTAAAGATAAAACCTGACAAACTTGTTCAAACCCTGTATGAGAACAACTATCCCTAAGCACACATCCTATATAATGTAGCTCCATACATAGACTCTACTGTGTCACTTTGAATGAAACTGTGGTACGTATGATCTGTGGCTAGACAGGTCTCTCTGCAGAAGATTTGGAGAAAATCTAATCACGCTGACAGAACAAGACAACTGCAACAACAATTTGTTTCAGTCAGATGCTCATTTTCTAAAACCGCTACAAGACTCCCACCTCGCGATAATGGCTTGAAATATGTCATAGGGGTGTCACTTAAAAGCGAATTAGTGGGAAGTAATCAGGAGAGGAGAACGCCTTGGAAGCGCGTGTCAAGTCAGAAGAACACACAGGTGCTTGTTGTCTGGTGTCAGTGAAAAAAAGGTCCCCTCCTTCCCTTTTCCACAAATTCATTATTTAGGAAATGGAAAATTACTGATCAAAGACCCACCAACTCTCTGACTTCTTCAAGCTGTTTGTCGACATTTAGAACCAGCTGTGTCTTTTCCTCTGCAAGAAAAAAAGAAGGGAAAAGTCACAACGACATATTGATCAGCAGACAGAGAGAACAGCGCTTCATGACAACAGCCTGACTCCCCCGCAACAGTGCAGTCGGAGGAGGGGTGGTGGTGAAAAAACAACACGCGAGGACATATTTGAAGATATATTTACACATTCTGCACATGCGACAAGCCCACATTTGAAGTCTGGTAGTTATTGGCGTCGCCGAGGCCTTTGTTGGTTGGCGCTGAGGAGCAGTGAGACACCTCGCTGCAGCCTCAAAGGGAGAGGGAGGTGTCAGCTCCGCTCCGTTTGCCGCGAGTGAGAGGCCCGCATAGAATGACTAACGCGCCGGTGTGCGCCTTAAACCCTGTGGCTGCTCTTCAACATTACCCATTGAAACTCATTAGGACAAGCAGCAGTTCAAAAGAGGCACAGGGAGAAGTCAAGACGGACCCAACATTACAATAGACAGTGTTATTTAAAGCAGAAAAGGTTACAGTCTCATTGCCATTTGAGTTGTGGAGACAAGCATGACAGGTATTGGAGCCTCCACCAAAAGTTTAATATAGTTCACCTTTAAATGATTTAGGCCAAAAATAATTCCAGATTATAAACACAGTATCACAACATAAAATTACATTGGATAAGTTGTCACCCAATTGTTTAGCCATTTTTGTACATATATTTACATAATAGGTACACACATCTGCTATCCTTATGACACATCTAAATTAAATACATTCTCTGACACTACACTAAGAATTTAATGTTAACGTTTATTTTTGCTTATTGCGTGGAGCATTTGTTTGCTGCATGAATGAAGGACAGTAAATGACACTATTTTACACAGCATGGCCTCATCAGCTGACAGGCACATGGAAAGTAAGTAAGGCAAAACCAACAGGCATGACAAAAGCGTTTGGTAAGCTGCCAGAATGTGATAAATTGAACAAAACATAGTAAAAATAAAAACATAAAATGTGGAAAATAAGGCGATATAGGCCATTAATGCCAATCTATAAAACAGTGATGTGTAACCAGCTTTCTTTAAATAAATATAAAGGAGCCTGAATCAGCAGATGGTCTTTAATTAACAAGTCCTCAGGCTCGACTGCAATTTTTAACCAAAAGACTAAGTAAAGTAGAAATACAGTATGTAGCAACAATACTTCCAGACAGTTAATAAAAACATGAAGAAGTGTGATATAGCAATAAGCAAGTGGAAGTACCTATATCCATAACAGATATAGGTTAGTGACCTTGTCTTTTACACTATTACCATTTACAATAAATTGCCCTCATTAACATAAACGCCTAATATTTTTTGGCATTTTATTTATTTTGGCAAGTTTCTTTGTTGTTTTATAATCCTACTCTATTTTTCCATTACGGGGCTGGCATTTGGTGGATAGAGAAGAAAGGGATGGAGACAGGCGAAGATAATAGGGAGGAATTCCAAGTACAACATCTGATATAGCAGACTTTTGCCAGATTTTTAACGTGTTCTTAGCTCTAGATTAGTTACAGAAGTGTTATAAATAATGCAATTAAATGTGCATCAAACAGGAACAGGGCCGTGAACGGTTAAGAATCGAAATTTGTTAGAGGGACAGTTTTATATAGAAATACTGAAAGATCATGCTCATAAATTCGCCCTTTAATTAAATTCCTCTTTCTGTAAATGACACCTGCTCCCGTTAGCTGTACACATCAGCTGAGCGGCTAACACAGTGCTATCCATTTGTGCTAAACATTTTGCTTGTTTTACCTCCACTTAGTTTAGGAATTTTGCCGATCTTGTTTGTTACATCTGCTGTGATGGTCCCAAAGTCTTGCTCGTAGGTTTCAAAGTCAGAAGACATTTTGACAAAGAAGTTTAAAACAGGTGTCTTTACGAGAGAGTTAGCTCAGGATAAAAACAACACAGCTCGAATGAACAGCTGTCTTCCTTGAGTCACAGTCAAATCGGCTCGATAAGAAACAACGAGTATATTTTATTTCCTTTAGACTCTGAAAAAACAGTACAGAATAAAACCATATTCCATTAAAAATTAAAAATGTAATGTACTCAGTTTTGATTGTTATTTACAGTGTGATAATGACTGAATCATTGCATCAGAAAATAAAAATTAACAAGCACAGTTACATCGGGGGGAAAGAGGTTCCTACATCCGCTGAAGAAATTGAAGAAAAAATCCAAGGAAGCGGTCAGGTTTGTGATTTAAAGTGACAGTTATGTAGGTTGTCCATAAACAAATGCAAATTATACTCCGCTTGTTTGTTATTATAGTGTATTAATATTTGTATTGAATGCGAGACACTGTAACTTCATTGAGATCAGATACGATAGTCTTGACTGCCATGGGCAGGGGCTAGCAGCTAGCTCAAGTGGTTATAATCAAACCGATATATCATATTTTAGAGCAATTCTCTTATTAAAGGGGTTAGCTTGTACCTTGTATCTTCTTTCGTACCTATAAACGCATACACGATTGTGTTTGCAGTACTCAACACTGTTGCTATTTTGTTTACGTCAATTAGCTCACTTGTCAACAGCAGCTAATTACTGCTGCCTTTCTGAATGCTATAATGATGAAGCCAGTGGTAGAGCTATTTATAGTTTTATTTATGACAGCAGTATTAGCAAACAGCCTACAGTGACCTTATTTTATGTGTGTTTTGTCTCTTATTTTTAGATCAAGATTATCAACATGTCAAAAGGATAGTTCCTAAAATTGGCAAACAATAATGCTTAATTTTGTCAGATTGTACAACAATGGGGAAGAAAAATACCAAGGTACTCAAGACCAGTCTGCTTGCCCGATAAGCAGGAGACAAGGAAAATCATGTGCACTGCCTGCACTGACCTCCTTTCAAGATAGCAGAGAACGAAAGAAACACGTTTAGTCTTACAATATCCATTTCATGAACACAAAAGCATTGTCTTTTTGTTTGTCAAAATGAACTTCCTTTCAGCCATTATAACTTTCGAAAACCTCCATGAGGTTCGGAGACTATGCCACTGGGGACCAATTATAGCTCTATCAGTCATTGCTATATGTTCCACCGTGGCCATACTCGACTCCATAATCTGGTACTGGCCACTGGACACTACAGGAGGTAGCATTAACTTCATCATGCTCATCAACTGGACGGTGCTTATCCTGTACAACTACTTCAATGCTATGTTTGTTGGCCCAGGGTACATCCCTCTTGGGTGGAAACCAGTAAGTAAGAAATAAACCAAATAATTTTAACATAACAGTTAAAAATGCACAAAATATATATATTTTTTTATGCAGGAAAACGTACAAGAAAGTCAATACCTGCAGTACTGCCGTGTGTGCCAGGGGTTTAAAGCACCAAGGTCCCACCATTGCCGCAAGTGCAACAGGTATAGAAGTGTTTCATACATTTCTGTTTGGAATAAACTGTAAAGTAATCATTTTATTTATCTTCTGATCTTTGCAAGGTGTGTTATGAAGATGGATCACCACTGTCCTTGGATCAATAACTGCTGTGGCCATACAAACCATGCCTATTTCACGAGTTTTCTGCTGTTGGCTCCTCTGGGCTGCTCACATGCTGCCTTCATCTTTATTATGACCATGTACACCCAGCTTTACGAGAGGGTACAATTTGTTTAAGTTTTTCTTATTATACCACTTCAGAATATAATATCAATTCAACATTTTGTCCTAACTACAGATTTCCTTTGGCTGGAGCACCGTAAAGATTGATATGAGTGTAGTGAACCACGTCCAGCCCCTCATACCTTTCAGCATACCTGTATTTGCAGCAACACTATTTGCCTTAGGCTTGGCTCTGGGCACCACTATAGCTGTTGGTATGCTTTTTGTCATACAAGTAAGTGTTTACTCTATTAATAATTATATCAAGTATAATTTCGTAAGCATTTTAATTTGATTATTTTTTTAAGATGAAAGTAATACTTCGAAACAAGACCTCAATAGAGTCCTGGATTGAGGAAAAGGTTTGTCATTTTATTTCACACTTAATTATTATGCAGTATATATCTTTATGATTAATAAACACTTGTGTGTACCTTATTAATTTTAGGCCAAAGAGAGAATACAACACTACCAAACTGGAGAGGAGTGGATCTTTCCTTATGATCTTGGCACTCGTTGGCTAAACTTCAAGCAAGTTTTTACCTGGTCAGGGATGCCCAAGGGTGACGGCATTGTTTGGCCAGTGCATGCAAAGTGTCACCAGTACACCTTAACTGTAAGTATATTATGCTTTGTTTTTTATTTGCATATAGCTTGAATTTGTATAAGTCAATATCGGCATGTATTTTTACAGATTGAACAGTTGAAGCAGAAAGCTGACAAGAGAGTGAGAAGTGTAAGTATTATAAACACCACAGATATTTTACCAGTTTTCTTAATTATCAGAAAATTGAATAACCAGACGTGATGTATGCCACAATCAGCAGGTTCAGTACCAGGCAGTGGAGGACTATAATGGAGCTTGCTGTCCAATTAGCAAAGGCCTTCATACTTTTTTCAGAACCCCCTGCACTGAAGAGCCCAGAATCCCTCTCAGAAAAGGCGACACCATCCTGGCTACTCGTGGAACAAAGTAAGTAATTGGTATATTGTAATTTATATACTTTGAAAGGCTTTCTAACTGTGGAGAATGTTTTGCTTATATAGATGGTGGATGTATGGAGACAAAGTTTTGAGTGAAGACCAAATGAAAGGTAAAACAAAATCCATATGATTTTTTTCATTCAGATTTAATCACTGAAACATTTTTTTTAATTTGTAGCTGGAGATCGAGTAAGAGGATGGTTCCCAAGGCGATGTGTGGAGAAGTGCCATTATGATACAGCTGCCAGTGATAGCACCAGCGACAAGAAAGTCAATTAAAACATTTTTAATGGCTTTATGAAAAATGAGTTAAATTGATCATAAAGACCAGTTTTGTCATTCCATTTCCTTAAATGATTTATAAACAAACTGTCATTCCTAATTCTGCAGTATTTGCACTTCAGTGTCTTCTTTATATTAGCTTCCCATTACCAGGCATGTAGTTTAGAAAAAAAACTGGTCCTAAACGATCACTTTAACTCTTGCCACAAGTACAATGCCAGCAAATTTCCAAGAATTGCCACAAGGCTTAAATCTAACTTTATTATGATTACTCTTTACTTTTACTTGAATTGTTTTTACTTGCCTGACATCCTTCTCTCTCTGCCAAGTATGCAATGCCTCTGCCCGGTGAACTCTTGGGTCCTTTCATGCAACACTTTCTACAAAAAAACAACAACATGCAGTTTCTTTTTTTTTTTTAAACAAGTTTTTGGCCTGTAATTTAAAAAAGTGAAATAAATATAAAAAAGGCTTGTTTTCTTTTCTTTTTAAAAACTTTGTATGTGTATATTATAATATAATATTGTACAATATTATAACATATATAATAACTGGTATAATTCATAGAATAAATATTGTTACTGAACTATTGCAAGACCAACTATTGGATAGATAATCATTAAACCCACTTAAAACTTCAGATATAGGGATAATAAGATAATAATAATAATAATAATAATAATAATAATAATAATAATAATAATAATATACAATAGCTTTTATTAAAAAAAACAAACTTGGCTTTTTGTGTATCAGAGAATCAAATTTGCTAAAGTATTGTGAAATTACTATAATTCCCATGTATCATAGCGGTGCTCTCAACCAATCACACTTAACGTCAAATACCACGTGGTCAGCTTCCCTACTGTTCCTGCTTATGAGTGACTTCCACTGCATGTTTGGCATATCAGGGAGAGTGGATTCGTCGTTTCCCCTTTGCACATCATATGTTTAAAAATAATGTCGTCTGAAGTCATGTGAACATTAGTAGCTACTATATTTATCATTTTGGCATAAACAACATCGCTGATCAGCACAGGTAAGTTGGAGCTACCTAGCAAAACTGCTATATGAAGGTATTTACAAGCGAATTACAGTGGTGTAGAGGCCGACAACACCAAAAACGTTATTTGTTGCGAGTATTGTTTTGCAGGCTACGAAGACTACACTATAAGACACTATAATTGCTTTTGAATAATCAACATTATAGCATTTGTAATAGCAAGGATGTCGCTGTTCATGTTTTATACTTGCAATTTAGAATTTGTGTTATTAGGCTGCTGTGTTGAAAAGGTGTTTTCTTAAAGATTATAGCTTTAGCTTGCTCTTTTCCAGGACCACAGTATGCATTACCCTATAGCATGCGGCCTGGTTTAGCCCTTGTACCCCGTCTGAAGGTGAGGCAAGAATAGCAAAGCAAGCAAGACTACCAATTACCCGTATTTTTTGAAATTTCTGTTTTAATGTTTAAAAATATCTAATCCACACCGTCATGCTCCATTGTAATAGTGTTATAATGAGTTACTGCATCATAACAAGTACATGCAGCCTTCAAACTTCAGTTGTCAATGATTCTGTTATACAAACTAAAGTGTGGTTAAAGGTTCAATATGTAACATTTCTTGTCAAGAGTCCTTATCTATCTCCACAACTTATCCGACTTTACTTATCCTTTACTTATCCGACCCCACCCACAATAACATCCATGTTTTTCAAGGCATTTCTGCGCAATAAAACACTTGAATATATGCAAGAATATATGCAAGATAGAGAAGTTTAATGCAATACTGTGGAACATTCCAGGCAATGCAATAATATCTCCACCCTCACATACAGAAGTACATTTAATATACCTTTAAATATGTTTGAAATACACACACGACTGTAATTTGTGAATAAACATTGTGAAATTATAGAGATCTTGTTATTCATATGTTCCAGTGTCCTCCAGGAGTTTGTGTTCTGGGAATATCAAGTCAGCAGCAAGATGTCCATGTTCAGCACTGGCGTCCTGGTGCTAACGTCTCCCCTCCACACCCTCCCTCTTCGCATTGCTCCGGTCCTCACCTCTGCTGCTCAGCTCGTTGAACGCACCCTCTACGTCCACCTGCACCCTGGACTCAATCTGGGCAAGGAGTCCCAGGCTAGACCGGTGTATATCCCTCCAGTAGTGGACCTTTCCAAACTCATTACACGCCTTTATAACAACGCAGCGGATATATGTGGCCACTTAGATGTACGGGTTTTGCTCACGAATGTTCGCGCTCAATCGGCCGCTATCCCAAACTGTCCCTTTCCTACTCCACAATCTCTTTCACACTCTCCAGAGGTAGTATTAACAGACTTTCCTTTGCTGGATACAAGCCAAACGCATCAAGTTAGTCAATGTCTACAAAGGTACACAGGGCGCTGTTATGTCTGTAGCCCTTCATTGTCCTCAGTGTTGCTTCATCCACAGTTAGTGAATTTACAACAAGAAAATGTTGACCAAAAGGAGCCAGAGGAGACGGTGGAGCCAATGAAAACGTATAATGATGTGGTTGTAGGCGGAACATTTGACCGGCTACATGGAGCTCACCGGACACTGCTCAACATATCGTGCTTACTGGCCAATAGGAGGTTCCTTATAGGTGTATGTGACAAAGCTATGCTAAAAAGTAAGTATTAAGCCACATGGTCTATACATGCTGTAACCCTGAAGTATGATTCGTTGATAAAAAGTAATTGATCAGCAATTCTAAGGAAGATTAACCATTGTTCCACATCTTTACTATTTGGAGTTCTCCTGGTATCTTAAAATGCAGTAACAACCCCTTTCTTTTACTTAACTTTATAAAAACTGTGTCAAAAACATTTCCAAATATTTAACAAGGCAGACATTATATTTGCACATAGATCCACTGCAGGCCTCAGCGATGCAAGACCAGTTATTGACCAAGTACCTCTAAGTGAAAAACCATACAAAACACTGCACTGGTGTTGTCACGATACTAAAACTTCAAACACTATGGAATAGGCTCAATACTCAATACTGATTCCAATACCACTATGATAAGTAAAAAAAATAAGTCTAAAAAATAAGGAGTGCTCCTTATTTAGACTAGAATGTCAAGATTAAATCCTGGTGCTTTCTTTTATATTACCATGCAGTCTTGTATCTGTGTAATCGCTCAGTTGCCCAGGTAGGTTTCATAGTGGTTCATGGGTGTATATTAGTCTATGTGGTCTTATACTGTTACAGTTCAAGATCATTCTAAAGTTATTCAGGAAAAGTTCATTTCTGTCCTGTGAATGTATCAATACTAATATTTTTTAGTATCGATACTTGTGCAAATGAATATCTAGTTTTAATATTGATTTGTTTATTATACTTTTTCAATACTTTCGACAACCCTAGACGGCACATTTTGTAAATTTACTGTTTACTTGAATATTGGTGACTGATTTCATTAAAATGATCCAAAACCGAAGTGACAAATATGTGAAAAAAATTCCACACTTTTTGGCCTTGCCTAACAGTGTCTCTCTTTGTTGTCAGAGAAAGTGCTGAAGGAGCTGATCGAGCCCTACTCCGTGCGTGTCCAAAAACTGCAGGAGTTTCTTCGGGACGTCAAGCCCTCTCTGGAGGTGGAGATCGTGCCTCTGGACGACCCCTTTGGAGTGTCAGTGGTAGACCCTCTGCTGGAGTGTATTGTAGTCAGTGAGGAGACCAGGAAAGGAGGCGAGGCTGTCAACAAGAAACGCACTGAAAATGTAAGTCAGCAGTTTCTTTGTACTGATTTTCTAATGTATTTTGTTTTGTGTAATGTGACTATATTGCCAAAACTGCATACAATTGACTCTGGGCTTGTTGGCAAATCTGACATTTTAAAAAGTATCCATTATGATAATTTGGTTGTTTTTGTCAGGGTCTTCCAGCGCTTGTCCTTCATGAAATCCAGCTGCTTAAAGATGCACACCACTCAGAAATCGAAGAGGAGAAAATCAGCTCCTCCAGTTTCCGGACACGTTTACTGGGGACACTTCTTACCCAACCCAAAGTATGTTACTAAATAACTTCTGTAGGATCTTCTGTAGGACTTACACAAATGCACATGCTTTATGTTATAGTCTTGATGAGATTGATTCACACTATTGGAACTTCTCATTGGCTGTAGGGAAAGAAGACTAGGTTAGAAAAACGTACAAAAAAAAAAAAAAAAGGAAAAACATAACAATAACATGAGTAGCAATATATGTAGCACTTTTTTGACATATATTTAGTAATATTGGAAAAAAGGTAAACAGAAATGTAAACTTGTATATATATTTTGTGGTAAATCAGTATTTTGTGGTAAAAAATTTTTTACATATAGTTGACTTGTTGGTAGGGCTGGATGAAATGACAATATAAAACAAATTATGATCTGATCCCAGTGACAAGTTTTGGGTTTATTATCAGATCATGATACTGTTTTTCTATAAAATGCGGCTTTATGCTTAAACTCAAGACATTTTCCCATCCAATTATCCTGTTGGTCAAATTCTGTCATGGGAGAGAGTCAGAGGCAGATTTAATCAATTACTGTAAAACTGTAAAAACACTCAGAAGGACCAAATAACTTTAGTTACAGCTCAAAAAGCTACATTGTGCACATGAATTGTAAATCTAAGCTCTGGAAAATTGTGATATACATTATTTGGTGTATCACCCATCCTTTGTTGTTGGTAATGGAATTTGGAATTTGATTTTTTAATTTTGTTTATGTTTTAGGATTCATCTCATCTCCCTCTCCTCCCATATGTGATTGGTCTTACGGGAGGTAGTGGCAGTGGAAAGAGCTCCATCGCCAAACGTCTGGAGGCGCTGGGAGCTGTTCGAATCGACTGTGACAAACTGGGCCATGAGGTGTACGAGCCCGGGGCAGCAGCCTACCACAGAGTACTGCAGGAGTTTGGCTTAGGTGAGGGAGCGAAGAAGGTGTTCAGTGTTTGATGCGATCATCTGTAATTTGCACTAGAGCTAAGAAATTCTAGTTTGACTAAAGGTCTGCCTTCTGCAGCAATTTGTTGACTAAAGGGGGACATTGAAGTTACTCAAACTGCAATCACAAGATCATGAAATCTCTGAAGTTTACACAATCAAAAATATGCATACGGAAAAGAAACCATGTATTCTACTGTCTGCTGTTGCTCAACAATCCTCATACTTTCAATAAAATTACATCAGTCTACATGTTATAAACAAGTCCATTGTAATTTAGAAGAATTATGTATTTTTTTAGTATTTAAAACAATATTGATTGACATATTGGGGGCAATAGTGGAAGTAGAAGTCCTAGCTTTGATGACTGATGAAAGATGATGGAATGGCTTTTTGCTTTTACATGTTTGATTGGCTCAATGACAAACTAGCACGGGAGCGACATGTTATATTTGAAGAGACACTGATTCATAACATATGATGAATCCAGTCCATCTCCTCACTGTGATGTGGCACTTGAAATGGGCCATATATCTTCTTAAGTGGCTCCGTTCACTCTCTGATCAAAGACTATCTCAGTCTATTTTGACAGATGACAATTTTTGAACTGCACCTCATAAACACAGTATTTTAGTGCCACTTAAGGTAAATATTCTATCACAGACATGTCAAAATCAGGACCCAGAACCCCCTTCCCTTCTTGTTCATCAATATACAAGAAAATAAATACACTTGTTTAAAATCATTACATTTTTTTGTAATTAAATCTCGTTTTTAGTGCATAAGCAATTTCTTTGTTTTGCGCATTATGTTGTGTATTTAATTTAAAAGTATACATTTGTTTTCTTTATTGTAGATATCCTTAACGAGGATAAAACAATTAACAGACGAGCACTGGGAAGGAAAGTCTTTGGAAATCAGGTAACTTGTATTGTACTTTTTTCCCTCATCTTTTTATGAAAACTAAATAATTTTTTTTTTTTTTTTTTGTTTAGGAACGGTTAAAAGCTCTAACGAACATAGTGTGGCCTGAAATTGCCTTGTTGGTTAAAAACCGAATCCAGCAAGCAAGAGATGAAGGTACTTACAGATACATACTGTAACACATGTATTCCAATTGTGTATGTATACTTATTAATTTATGTCATAATCACACATTTTTCTCATCTTAGGTAAACAAGTCTGTGTGCTGGACGCTGCAGTTCTTTTGGAGGCCGGTTGGAATGATATGGTCCATGAAGTTTGGGTCACGGTCATCCCAGAGGAGGAGGTATATTGCAGTTTACGTTTTCCATTGAAGGTCCTATATTACACAAAATTGACTTTTGTGAGCTTTAAACCATGTTATAATGCTGTTATCTAATCAAAAACATATCTGGAGTTGTGTTTTGCTTCATTCACACATGTCTGAGTAGTCTGTCTACATCTCCAAACCTTAAAATGCTCTGTTCCACCTTGTGATGTCATGAAGCAGTAGTTTTTAAGTTAACCGTTACCATTTACCTATTGTTCAGTATAGACTGGTAATTCCAGGGCGAAAATGATCCAAATGATTCTCGCGAAGGTGTATGGCGTTTAAAGACACAGTGGAGCACTTCCTGTATTACCACATGACATCACAAGGTGGAACATGGTGTTTTCTGTTTGAGAGAAGAACACAGCCTAAATATGCAGGCATTGTGTGTAAAACATGTGTGAATGAAACAAAACACAACTCTGAAAGTTTTTGATGAGAATTTAACATTATAACATAGATCAAGAAATGGTGTAATACGGGCCCTTTAATAAATACTGAATAACAAGTGTAGCGCCTATGGCTGACCACAAGAGGGAGACATACACTTATAGAAAATGTTATTCCATTTCCAGGCTGTGTCACGGATAACTGAGCGTGATGGGGTAAGCACAGAGGATGCCCTGAGGAGGCTGCACAGCCAATGGTCCAACTCCAAACAGGTGCAATATGCCAATGTGGCTTTGACTACACTGTGGGAACCAGAGGTGACCCAAAAACAGGTCAGAAACACTAAAGCAGAGTTATCACAGACTATATTATAGACTGTCGTTTTTAACTATACATTGTTCATTTGTCCTGTAGGTTTTAAAAGCGTGGAATTTACTCCAGAAAAGAATCCAGCAAAAACTAGAGGGACAGTAGATGCCTGTATGGGTCAGGGTACTCTTCCAGGAGGAGTGCATGCCAATCCAAAGACTCAAAACTGCCTAATCTATATAAGGAAATGCTGCCTTAAAGTCAACTGTGCCACTTGCAAAAAACAACAAAGAACATATTATTCCTAATGTAGATTTTTTTATTGATATACTGTGCTGACATAGTCTGCTATTACAGTAATATAGTCCAGGATATCAAAAATTAATCTTTAGTCAGGTTAATTTAATGATATTTAATTCTTAACTATGCTACAACATTTTAAGGTCAGTTTGTGAGCCTTTTTGGATAGATAACAATATATTAACATGAATGTACAGTCTATGAATCGGCCTGATCAGGTCCTTTAAGGTATATTAAATTCAAATTTATTAACAAATGGTAATTTGAGTTGGTGCAAGTAATGAGACATTATAAGGATATGTTTATGTGGTTGGAAAATTTCTAACTGAAATTAACAATTTGTATGAATTTCTGTGCATCTGTGAAGTTCCACAGATATTCCTTATATACTGTAGGTACTTAAGACATGATTTGTGTTCTTTTCAAGTTTATGCAACATTTTAAAGCATGTAGATTTAAAAATCTATTATTTCAGATGTATCTATCAAATGCTTTTATGAACTAGAGGTTTAATAATAAAAGTGGGAATACACTGGAATGCTTGTTCTCATTTATTAGACTAGAGAGTGGTTTGTGAACTACAAAATATCTATAAGACAGACACACCAAACCCAATGCCAAAATCATTCGAAATGATTCTTTATTTCTGTGTTTATTTAAAATAGTCTAGTGCAAATACTTCACAATACAAATCTTGTAAATGTTGTTGACCTCAGTGAGTGAGTTTAATATTAGTTAAAACTGTACATTCATAGCTTTAGTAGTGAAAACCCACATTAATATACAAAAAACACGCATTAATATACAAAACATGTTAAAGTTCTAACATAGCTTTGTGAGATTTTCTTCAGTGGGTTACAGTCAGTTTGGCCGAGCACATGGCCTCTCCGAGCTTGTTGCTGGCTCTGCACACATACACTCCAGAGTCAGAGGGTTTCACATCACTCACAACCAAAGAACAAACTCCGTCTTTCTTTATTTCCTTTCTCACTCGAGATGACTCCAAAACCTCCTTCTCATTCTGAAGCCATTTCACCTGCAGCTCTGGATAACCTACAAGATTGATGGAAGAAAAAAAAAAAAAAACAACATTCAGTACTGCTGTACACTCAAATGGGCTACAAAAATGTATTTGTCCCACACTGGGAAACACAAAGTTAAAATACAGCAGGAGAATCGTTTGGGTTAGAGGAATCACCAGATACAAAATATGTTGGTGAAAATGTTTTTGCCGGTTTTTTTACAGCTTTCTTCAGCTGAAGCAACTTGCCAAAGTGAATCAGATTTAATCTTGTCACAACTTTGAAACTTTAATCCACTCTTTTATCATCTCTCATTTAGATTATGGCACTATATCACTTTACACAGGACTCAGCAAAAGCTCATACTCCCTTTTTACAGCTACTTTTAACTGGATCATGTAAATGTGACCACATGTCTCCCATCCTTCAGTCTCTTCACTGGCCCCCCATGCTCCTTCGCATTGATTTTGGCCGACTCACTCCCTGTTTTTAAATCCCTCCTATAGACTCACTTCCTCTCCTTGGCTTTTAACGTTTGAGAGTTGACTATTTACCATCTGTCACTGTCTGTTATGCGTTCTGTTTCATTTGTGTACAGCACTTTGGTCGACTGTGTTGTTTTTAAGGCACTGTAGAAATACGGTCGAGTTCAGTATATGCAGTTTATAGTTGTGTTTATTAATTTCTCTCATCTGGTAAAGGGTCAACAAGGAAGCCCTTTATTTTGGCATGGTTCCTGATCATTGATCCTAGAGCATCAGATATTCTATACAGGAGTTAAAATGAAAAATCATGATGGAATTATTTCAATGTGCTGTGCATTTAATGATAATCAAATAAATGTTCTATAGTTTCATACTGCAATAAGCATTTTTATGAGGGGTCTACAGTCGATCCTGTGTCTGTAAAAGCATGTGGTTTAGGGCTGAGTTCACACTTTGGAAAACAAAACTGAAAATATTTTTGTTTTGCTTTTTCCAATGGAACTTAAAGGGTCCATATTACACTATTTTCTGATTTATGTCATAATGTCATCAAAAACATGCCTGGAGTCGTGTTTTCATTCACACATGTTTAACACACAACTCCTGCATATCTAGGGATTCAGGAGTTCTTCTCTCAGAAAACACTGTTCCAGGGCTCCACTGTGTTTTTAAACTCAGATTTCAGCACTGGAATTGCCAATCTTTTTTGAACTAAAGATAAAAAGTAGCTCTTAACTTGGAAACTACCACTTCATGACATCACAAGGTGGAACAGAGCATTTTGAGCTTTGGAGATGAAGACAGACTAATAATAAAGGATTACTCAAGCATTTGTGAATGAAACAAAACACAACTCCAGGCACGTTTTTGAGGAGGCAACAACATTTTTGCATAATATAGGACCTTTAATAAAAATCTAAATAATTTATTCTTATGCAATTAATATTAAACATTTAACATTTGGTTTAACAATAAAATCTACAACTCAATCGAAAATCGTAATGTGATGTGAAAAGGTATTTGCCATAATGCCCAGCCCCTACTTCACTGCATGTCTTACCATTGACGAGGCACGTGAGCTGAGCCGTGGCTCCTTTGGGCAGAGTCGTGTCTTTCAGAGTCTGGTGAAAACGCGGTTCGCTCTGGAGCTGCTTATCCAAAGAGCGGATGGCCTCCTCTGCCTCTTGGCTCCAGCCTGGCTCTAGATGAGAGAGAGACGACGAAGAAAGAAAAAGAAACAAAGACATTCCTGATCACAAAAGGCTAAATTTGAAGTGACAATCTGAAACAGAGTCACCCTCACATATGCAACTCCGCCCCGGGACAAGATACCATTGTGTGTAGTTGTGTGTATGTGGGCGCGTTATCGGTCCTACCCTCTGAGGAGCTGCCAGGGGAGTCAGGCCTGTTGGAGAGGTTAGCCATTCGCTTCAGGGCCAGGACAGCCTTGCCAGCTTTCTGCAAGTTTAAAAAGGTCAAATTCAAGTGGATGACGAACCGCACTAGCAACCAACAGCTCCAGGACTTTATGTGACAATGGATTCAAATGTTATCATAAGGGAAAGTGGTGAAATTAATAAATGTAGCCACCAGCAGAGGGCACCAAATAAGGTAAGGTAAACTTAACTGACCCTGGGAGGAAATTTGTCTTTCATGACATAAAATTTCACATGCAGTTACTATATAATACGCAAATACATTAAAGCACCCATATTACGCTCGTTTATGGTCTATGATATAATGTTGTATCCTCATCAAAAACATAAACTTCTTACCCGCCATTTTCGTTTGGCCAAGAAGCGCCGCATTTTTGTCTTATTTAGGGATTTAGTTGGTCTCCGCAACAGGGGGGTGAAAGAGGCCATCCAGGGGTGAGCCAAAGCGTCAGTACAGGACAATCTTGCTCTATAATCACATGCATCACCAAAAAAACTGTTCAATTGCATCCACTTTTCATTTTGAAAGAATACATATTAACAAGATTTTTTACAAACGTTGGATCTTTCTTTAGCAATGATGAAATAAAATCCTTTGCTTCGTCAGAGATGTCTTCAAAACTCTCCTCGTCAAACTCAAATTTCGCCGCAGTGACAAAAGCAAAAGTCTCAGCGTCGTTGTTGCCCTGAAAGGGGGACTCTCCACTCAGCCTAACAAAAACAAAAACACACTTATTAAAACATGCCAGAGGTTTGATGAGGGGACGGGCTTCTTGGACTTACCAACTTGGAAGATTAACTTCTTTATGCGCTTATGTGTTTATGCTAAATGTGTTTCTATTTATTTTACTCTATGCATTATGATCTATAGAGTATTCATAACAGTAAAAATATTTGGGGCATTTAGAGAATACAAAGCAATATTTTTACCATATATAGTAAAATTATTGATTTATTTCCTCTGGTAATTAATCAATATTGTGTAAATCACATATTTAACTTATTCGCATGCACCTGAAATTGTGGTGAAGTGAAAATGTCAAAATAAGTAGTACTATACTTCCACCAGCAGAGGGCACTAAATGTAGGAATTAAGGCTGTTATCTTTTAATTTTAAGTTTTTCTTTTCTAGTAGAGGATCTGTCGCTTGCTGTCACAATGGAGATGTTACCGGTTTTCCACAGTATGGCATTAAACTCATCTTTCTCCATGGAGACCAAGTGACATGTCAGATCTGTGAAGGCTAGCCCACTCACAATGAATGTTTTCCCAAGGTATAAACACCTGTTATTTAACAAATTAAAGAATGATAATGCCATACTGTGAAACATTCCAGGCAAAGCAATCTCCATGGAGACAATCAGGTGCCAGACCTAAAAAGTTACATAGTGCAGCTTTAAAACTCATGGAGCGACTTACAGAACATAACAGATGACTCCAATGCTCCACATGTCCGTCTCCAGACTCACGGGTTCATAACTGATCACCTCTGGAGCCACAAACTCAGGTGTCCCATGCATCACCAGGAGAGGTTTATCACCATCTACAAACAAAACAAAAACCACAAAAAGGGAAACTCGGACTCAGGATATTTGGTTTGGAGTTTTAATGTTTGTATTTGGCTAATCCTCAACTGTAAATAGACCACCCAGAATAGAAGAGGTGCTGCAAGTTTGAGGCAGATTAACTCAAGCTTTCTGAATCCAGTGAGCTGACGTCATTTCAGCAGTTAGACGTTACAGCTGGGCACAACAAGCTGTTACTTTTAGAAGAGACAGATCATATCTTCAAAACAATTGCTGTCACGACAACTTTAAATACCTGAAATATATTTGATCAGCCCTGAGGGAGTTCACTTACAGCTACATCTCAAACACCATTTCACACCAACCTAAATGCATGTTCCAATAACGTTTGTTTGAGCAATTCAATACTGAAACATAACATTTTGTGATGATGACACTCACACTAAACGTATTATGGCAATCCATCTGAAAAGTGACAGTGTGCTTTTAATGTCTGGGTTTAGGCTCAAGATTGACATTGCACAACAAGCTGCTACTTTTAGAAGAGACTGATATGATCTTTAAAATAAGGAATCTGCTGTCAAGACAACCACAAAAACCCTAAATATGTTGTACAGAGTTCAACTGTTGGTGTATCTAAAGGGTTTTTGGATAATGGGCATTATAGTTGATGCTAAAATTTGTACTGAATTGACAAAAGTTAAATCAAGATTTAAGTACTTTGCCTGTTTTTAAAGGTCCTATATTATTACACAACACTGAGCTTTAAAACCATGTTATAATGTTGTTACCTCCTCAAAACATACCTGGAGTTGTGTTTCATTTACACATGGTTAAGTAATCCTGCATTATTGGGCTGCCTACATCTCCAAAGCTCAAAATTCTCTGTTCCACCTTGTGATGTCATGAAACGATTATCCAAATGAGTTGAGTGAAGGTGTGTGCAGTTGAAAAACACAAGTGTTTTCTATTTGAGAGAAGAACTCAGGGTTGGTGTGTTAAAAGAGGTTAAATGTGGCTGAGTGACTTCACAGCAAGAAGGTTCCGGGTTCGATCCCCGGGTCACCCAGGCCTTTCTGTGTGGAGTTTGCATGTTCTCCCCATGTCTGGGTGGGTTTCCTCTGCATCAACCCAAAAAACATGCACCATAAGTCAATGACTCCAGGAAGAATAGGTTCAAGTGCTAATGGAAGTCAAAATAAATACAATACAATAAACATATGGTTATAAATGCATTAAAACACAACTCCAGGTATGTTTGTGATGAGAAAACAATATTACAACATAGATCAGGAAATAGCATAATATGGGCCCTTTAAGCATCGCCATCAAAACTCATACCTCAGTCACATAAGAACACGGCATAATATGGGTCCATTAAATTTACAAATATTTTGTATTGGTTTTAACTTGTTCATTTCCTTACTACACATTAAGTGAAGAAATATCACAATTTGTTTAATTTTAATTATCTCATTTTGCAGCCTTTTTTTAAGTGTTTTAAAATCTGACAAACTCACACAATATTACATTTTTTATACACTTCTAATCCAACTTTTTAACACATTACCATCCAAAGCGAAATGATCAGGTCCTTTGGTGTCAGCAATATCCCTCTCACAGATAATGAAGTGATAATCTAGTCTTTTGTCAGTGGTCAAAATATCATGTTTTTAGAATAAATTACATACCTAGTTTGCTGGCCAGCCCGAAGTCAATTATCTTGATGTTTGTGCCAGTAGTGTCCACACAGACAATGTTTTCAGGTTTGAGATCCAGATGAACAATATTCTGCTTATGGACATACTGCATTCCTTCTAAGATCTGCTGCATGTAGCGTGCACAGGTCGGCTCCGTGTGCTCAAAGTTGTCATCAACAATTCGTGCGAAGAGCTCACCACCTGGAATACTGTTCAAGACAATACTAATAAATACAAAACAACAAACTGCAGAGTTTATAAAGAAATTAAAAGAGATTACGTACTACTCCATGACCATAACCATCTCAGAGCGAGTGTCATAAGCGGCCAAGCACTGGACCAGTTTGGGATGATGAAGGCAGTTCATGAGCTCCATTTCTTTCAAGGCAGCAGCTTTGTCTTTTGAGGTTCGGGCACGGTAAAATTTTCCAGCACAAATATCACCAGTTTCTTTATGGGTCATCCTGTAAACTTGGCCAAACTTCCCACTGCGAAAAATGAGTAAAATCAGTTCATAATACAGGTTACATAGAGGCATTTGAATATTACATTGAATAAAACAATGAAATGAAAGAAAACAGGCAAAGCAAGCCAGATGGCATAGCAGCATTAAAGGTGCACCATGTAACTTTTCTGGTAAAGAATGGTCCACCATCTGCTTGTCTCCATGGAGATACCCTTGCTTTGCCTGGAATGTTCTACAGTGAGGCATTAAACATTAACAATCCAGCTCCACAGAGATAAGAAAGTGACGCCAAAGCTACAGGTTGTACTGACAAGTTGCAGTGACATCATGCTGGGGGTGTTTTACATGTATCCCTAACGGTGGAATGTTTATGAGTTATCATGGAGACACTATGCACACATTATTATACTGAAAAACGTTTTAAGATGGTCTAAAAACAAAACAAAACAAAACTGTGCCTATGAACTATATGAGCGTTCATGGTCCTGTTTAGGTGACTGATTTCAACATAAAATCAAACAGCTGAAAAACTGCAAGCTTATGACAAGTTTTATGTATGAGAGACTTGCACAAATCACCTCCCCTGTTGTAATTCCAGCTAAGTCAGTTTTTTAGAGTCAGATTGTAAACAATAAAAAAAAATAAGGCACAAATTAAAGTCTAATAACACCTCAGGGAGAACAGAGCCTACAGTTTGCATCACACCCCCAGGGAATTTTGATGACATCAGCTACAAAGTCTCAATATGTGGAGAGACAACCATGTTTATAATGCCAGGTGTCTTTTAGCAATGAAAACACCTATATTTGAATAAATGTTATTGTTAAAGTTGATTGTTTTAGTGGAATCTTGCAGGCAAATAACATCTCCATGGAATATATTAAAGGAGATGTTATTGGGACCAGTTAGAGCAATTAGAAGTGAATCACATAGCAAAACAAATCAAGAAAAAAAGTGTCCTTTGTACATTTGCTAATATTAAAATTCTACTTACACTCCCAGTTTCTCATGGACATCGTAATGATCCTTCACTTTGTTTTTTGTGTTGACAATGACATCTACATATTTTGGTGCTTCCTCTTTCTTTTCTTCAAATAAAACAAATTATACTTTATAGTCTTTTCAGAAATTGGCATAAAATAAAATATTGGCCACTTACTCTCAGTTGCCATGGTGATGCAGTGTGACTGTTGGCTAGGTGCACTGACTCCTATAGAGTTAAATGCGCGGACTCTGAAGCGGTACTGTCCCTGTGGCTCCAGTCCGGATTTGACCTTATAACATGTGTTTTTACAGTCTGCGGTCACTTCGGTCCAATTCTGGCACTTCTCCTCTCGGATTTCCACGATGTATCCCAGAACAGCCGTGCCCCCGTCGTAGCTCGGGCCAGTCCAGCACAGCACCAGAGAGTCTGAGGTCAGCTTTGATACAACGGGATGGGAGGCAGGAGGGTCCGGACGGTCTAAGGGCCGAAAATTATTAGGTTTCAGTTTACCCCTTAAATAAACTTTACACAATAAGAACTAGAGTGACTGATATTGGCCAACCGTAATGTTCCTCAGTATGGAATTAATAATATTTATCATTAAGACAGCAGGTGATGCCACCAGACCAAGTTAAAATTTAATTTCCAATCAGATCTGCCAAAAAAAAAGGTCCCAAAACGCAAGCAAAATTAAAAACTGAAGATCTAGAAACTTATTTGACCTGTAGTGTGGGAGCCAGCTGGAGAAAGTATACACAACTCATTAAACATATTAAAGGACTTACCAATAACACTAAGAGTTACACTGTGGTGTCCAATACCCTGTCGATTTCGTACAACAATAGTGTAGCAGCCCTGGTCTTCTGGACAAGCCTGGGAGATCTCCACACTGCTTTGTGATTCACTACTCCGAAAAGAGATCCTCGTCCCTCCCAACACCACCTGCAAACAGAAATGAAACAAGATACAAGTACTTACTTCCGTCCTAAATATCAATGTTACTACAGTAAGCGCTAGGATACAGAAGTAGAATGTAACCAGATACATTTACTCAGGAGTACTTCCCATTTACGAATTATACATACCATTCAGGTAAAAGTAAATATAATGAAAATCTGTGTTGAGTATAGGTAATTGTGAAATTGCCAAGGGAGTTATAAGGTTCAGATTTGAATGTAGGTCTAGTAAAGTAGGAAAAGTCATATTGGCAGACGTTTATCAATAGTAGTAGTAGTAGTAGTAGTAGTAGTAGTAATAGTATTTCAAGTAGAAGTAACAGTAGAAGATGCAGTGATGTAACCTCGGAGATTTCAGTAGAAAAATCTGCAACACCAGCAATACTAGTACTTTTTCACTTTAAACTCTTGTAATATTTTGGGGACTACTTTCACATCTACTGCTTATAAAGTATTAAACGCTTCCTTATTCCTTACCTTTTCCTTGTTGTAGACCCAGCAGCAGGCCACAGGGACCGAAACACTCTTGAATTCACAGTGTAGTCTGGCTTTCTCACCAATTCGTACCTCCACTTTATCCGGAGCATTCACAAATTCAACTGGAGGACCTAAAACACACAAACACACAGCTTCATAGAGACACAAAAATATTTTAAAATCACTGGCTCATAATATGCCCTCAAAATCACCTCGAGTCTTGCGAGAGGAACCTGCCAAAGTGGGCGGGGCTATCAGGTGAACCCTGGTAGGTAGATTTAAGAGATTTCTAACCAATCACGTTCAAGTAGTCATGTTTGGTTGAATTAAGTGCTTTTTAAGGCTGGTGCGTCTCAGTAAATTACAGTAAAATACTGTGGAATATACATAAATAAAAGATAATGCAAGAATTCAATCATATGTAAGAATATTTGTATGATTTAATGTTCTGTATGACATCTGAATTAATTTTTGTTCTTGATGTACATGCTTTTTACTTTATCACAGTAAGTTTTTACATTTCAAGCGCCGTCATCATCACTACTTTTGAGCCTCATCCATTTAAATCACTTCAAAAAATCACTTTCTAATCACAGACAGAGTATAAAAACACAATATAGTAAACTCCAGAAGGCTGGTCTGCTGTGATTTATCAAGTGATTAAGTGTAGAAACAGAGCTATAATTTAAGATCGGAAACATAACTATGGTTAAGGTCAGGGCTGAGAAAATGGTTTGGGTTTGGTAACGTGTTAGCAGCAGTAACAGTAAAGAAGGCACACATACCTCATTAGCCTCATTTTATTAAAAAAATATCACAGCTTAGTTTAGTTTACACATTACCATGACAACCAGGGCCACTATATTATTATGTTGTATTGGTAGACATCCGTAAATTAAAAACCTTACCTTTTGGCTGTTCCACTTTGTGCTTTCTTTCTTCTTTTGTTTGTTGACTATTTCTGGTAGCACCCACTTTACACATGACCTCAGTCTTCACCTCATGGTTCCTTCCTGAGTGGATTTCCCTTAATGCTAATTCATAACAAAGGCTTCAGTACGCAGACCAGTTTAATTATAATCAGGACACAATAATGAAACTAATAACTAATAATTTACCTGTGACGTATAAGGCAGCACTACTAGTTTGTCTCCCTGCTGTGTTTTCAGCTGTACACGTATATGAACCAGCATCCGCAAAAGAACATTTGTTTAAAGTCAGAGTCGCGACCCCATTGTGGAAGGAAGTCTTACGTGAATGGGCCTTTTTGCCTACAAGGAAACAATGCAATGTTGACGTTATCTTTAATATAAAAACATTTGCACATTTTTGCTATTATGTCCTTGTTCTAATGACTGCTTTGAAAACAAGAGGCCACAGCAAAATTATAAAAGTGAAATTTAAAGATTTGTGTTAAGTTACCAAACCAATGTTCAGATGATTAAATCAACAGAAGATATTGAATCTGTCTGCAGGTCTACATTGAGGGCACAAGGCTTCACTGTGTACACAGTTGGGGTTATCCAAATATATTACAGTCTCCAATCTGTAAATCTAGTGTTTCTGTGGAGGTTTTCCATCAGTACAGTGGTATAAGAGGGATGGACAGGGGTAGGGGCCACTGCATACACAAATACATTTGTGGTAGCGCTGGGAAAAAATGTATTCCATTGAATTTAAATTATTTGTGGTTTATTTTAAAAATATAAACTTAAAACAAAATTTAAAAAGACATTTTTGTACTTGGAACACTGACTGAATTGCATTGTTGTAACAAAAGGTTACACTCAAAAGAACAAGAGTTTTATATAAAGTGCTTATGGCATGTTTTTGGAATTATAGTTAGTTATGGTGGGATATTCAATATTTATCTCATGCCCGTGTTCAACCAAGAAGTAAAACTTTAAACTTTGCCAAAATTGTCAAACTAGAGAAAAATAGGTCACAATTTTTGTAAATCTTTAAAGGGCCCATATTACTCTATTTTCTGATCTGTTATAATGTTGTTTCCTCAACAAAAACACATAAGAAGTTGTGTTTTATTTCATTCACACGTTTAACACACAAACCCTGCACATTTAGAGTTTTTCTCTCAAACCGAAAATGCTTTGTTCCACCTTGTGATGTCAGGCGGTAATTCAGTAAGGGCTCCGCTGTTTTTTAAACGCCATACACGTTCACTAGAATCATTTGGATAATTTTAGCCCTGGAATTGCCAATCTCTACTGAATTAAAGCTAAAAGATAGTTATTAACTTCATGACATCACAAGGTGTAACAGAGCATTTTAAGCTTTAGAGATGTAGACAGACTAATAATAAAGAGTTACTCAAATATGTGTGAATGAAACAAAACACAAACCCAGGTATGTTTTTGATGAGGTAACAGCATTATAACATGGCTTAAAGCTCACAAGAGTCAATTTTGTACAATAAAGGAACTTAAATATAATTGTGCCGACTACAGTTTAGTGAAATGTGTAACCCTAACCCCTCTCAGACACTTTAAATCATTGTTGGAAAATAATGTTTATTTCCTGCTCATATGACAAATGAAGTCTAACAATGTGCTCCTGTCTCATTTTCTCCTCTTGTTTCATGTTGTGTTGTAATGTATACTGTAAATACCAAGTTACACTGCTCAGACACTCACCATTGTGCGTCCAGGAAACCATCAGAGGAGCACTTCCTGAGATAACTGCTTGAAAAGTGGCATCAGTTCCTTCACACACAACACAGTCCTGCAGCCACTCTTTGAACTCTGGGGCTTCTACTTTGAGAGCTGTGGACAGTGTGGAATTTAAACAGATAAACATCACATCATTCATTTCCACTACACTCCCATTAAGAGTATGCATTAACACATGTTGTCCATTGTCCAAGATATCTGTTGCATACTTGGCCTTTCTTGTTTTTCTTGAAATCCTGGAAATATTTTGGGGTTTTGGAACACAGTGAATGAGCCAAGTCTGACAAATTGTTCCATTCTTGTCATTTGTAATTTCTGAGTATGAAAACAACTTTGATAACAGTTTGGCTTTTAAAACCCCTTATAACCATTTTAACTTTACTAACTGAAGAAGATGTTGTCAAGAACTTTAAAAAATACTACTACTAGTGATGTCACAATGATGTTTTGATGCTAACAAAAGTGCTCGATACTGACGTTGAGACCATGATGATTATATATTTCTCTAGTAGTACCATACAGCAAGAAATAAGTATTAGTATTAAGTAGTCCAATTCCCAATAAAAGGTCCAATCATTTTTGTTGTTTTTAGTACTGAGATAGTATTCATATTAATTTGTAGGGATGGGACAAGATCTTGCGCCACAAGATGAAAAAGGGTTAACTTTGTTGAGTTGCACCTCTTCAGAAGCTGTAGTTCCAAAAAGCCGTGCTACAATGTGAGCAAAAATATGAAATAAAAAAAAAAATGTGGCCAAAATTGTGAAGTGAACTGCACAATTTAATCATTTTAAATTATGCCGAAATCTCGTCTTGTCTCGTTCTCGTGGACCCAATCTTTTTTGTGACCACCCTTAATGCTATAATGTATAATTTTACTTTTTCTATTAAAGTATTAAAAACAAGGTAATGTATACATTTTAAAATCATTAATGCGTTGCCATGGTACCATTTATCAGCCTTTTTCATCTTATTTATAGCTGGATCTCACTGACTGCGGACTTTTCACACTATAATCTCCTGTCATTTTAGATCAGTGTTGTGGAGCTAAATCCAGACTTCCATTGGGAATACTGTAGTCTGTGTTGAGTTTTCCCACCATGTGCAGTGTTGGAATGTTCATCTACACACACTGCGGGAAGTGCGTGGTCACTAGTGGACACAGGAATGTAATTAGCACCATGAATGTACATGGGAAAGCCTTGGGGCACTGTGGCACTATCAATCACTGCATATCGGTTGGCATTTTAATATTAACATCTGGGGCGCTACTAACCTTAGGCAAAACAAGAAAACCAATTCACTTTGCGTTTTTAGCATAGTAATTGCCTTAAGAGTGGCACACGCTTTCCGCAAAGTAGAAGTAATGTACAGGGTAAAGTAAACATGTACATGATTTGCTCCCAAGGGTCACAGTGGGGTGAGGCATGTGTTGAAATTGGAATACAAATAGTCCTCATGCAATACAGTAAATAGGCAATACAAAGAGTATAACATTTTCTAGAAGTGCAAATCAGAGTTTCTAGAGTTTTGCATGCTTGAAACCGGCAAAAAGTGTTCCTTCTTGCACTTTGAAATATGTTTTACATTATAAAACTGGCCTCAAATTCTTTCCAAACTTAAACTGTTTGAGGATAGTTTGTTTGAACCACAGTAAATAAGGTTAAAAGCTTGCCAAATTGCCATAATCAAGCATTATAAACAGTCTTTTTTGCCTTCATCCAGTTTGTCACACTCGGCAGCTTTCATTACAGTGTATTAAGCACTGCCTGAAAGTTAAAGCAGAGATGTCAATGCTTTAGTTTAAATTGTCCACAGTATGGTATTAAACCAATCTGTATTTATTTATTGGTCAAAAAAATATTAAAAAACATTAATTCGTATTATAAGTAGGGCCGCATCTTCACAAAACCAACCTGTAATTTGGCTTGCAAGTCTCCATGCAGATTCATAAGTTTATGGCCATACTGTGGATCACTCAAGTCACATCTCCACGGAGACAAGCAGGTGACAGACCCTCCATTGGACAAGTTACACAGTGCATATTTAACTAATAAATAAGACTATTACCTGGTGCAGATACATGTTTCCCAGTTTTGTTCTCTGCCTCCAGACCATTCTCTTTGGCTTTATCTGAACTGAAAAATCCAACTCTGGGTTTTAAGGCCAGTCGGAAAGTGGACACAAACATCTCCTTGGCTCCTTTGTCCATCCTTGGGCACACAATCACAAACAGTTAAATAAGGAAATATGTACAATGTGCACCCCATGTGTTATTGCTCTCTGTTTTTCTCTATCTTTGGGACAGTTACAGGAGGAGTTTTTGGAAAGAGGCTCCAATTCCCCAGACTACAATAAACAGTACTGAGAAATTCTGTGGAGAACTGAAAGGCTAAAGACCATAGGAATTGAGTGGGAGAGACAAAACACTAGAGAGCAGAGATACAGAAGATCATTGTTGACAAAATATGAAATACGAACCAACTAACAGCCCATTAGGAAATATCTGGACAACAGAAGAAATTCTTAAATTCAAACTCAGCCAATATATGGCTAAAAATACATAAACTGTTTCAAAACAACTTTTTTAACTTTACTTGCAATAGACTTCTAAGTACCACCAGAAGCAGCACAGGTTCCAGCAGTCGCAGAAGCACAGTGATAATAAACTAACAGAAAAAATAGTCAAAAGTAGGATTAAAATGCATTTACCTTCATAAAATGGTTGTTGCCAACTGTGTTTCAAGTGAGCATGTTCTCCCCTGCAAACACAAAGCAGCCCGCAGCTATTGTCCGACAGAGAGGAGGAATCAGGACGAGCCTGTAGAGCGGCTTTCTGCCTATCAGCTACTGAGCCACAACATGTTGGAAATCATTCAAGGTAGACCTCTGGGGGTGGGATTTGGGAGAGGAGTGGGCGGGGCAAGTGACTGCACCTAAATGATATCCTCTTGACCTGCCGGAGAGGAGGGTAACTGTGGAGTTAAGTTATATTCAGTAGATTACAGCGATTACAGAATGTTCTGTTACTTGTTAAAAATGGGATCTGTGTAGCATTTACTGTCTTTGCTTAGCAGTGAATAGTTTTTGTAATTATTCGTACTTATGCTCAACTTGAAAATTTGAATTAAAGGTGCACTATTTAACTGTTTTGGCAGCGGATCCTCCAACAAAGGGATATTATTGCCTAGAATGTTCCACAGTACAACATTAAGCTTATCTATCTCTTGGAGACAAGGTAAGAGCTGTGGAGAAGCCCCACTCACAGTAAGATGGCATGTTTTTCAAAGGGATATACTGTGGAACATTCCAGACAAACTAAAGCAATAACATATCCATGGCAACAAGCAGGTAGCAGACCCTCAAGAGAAAGGTTACTTAGTCCACCATTAAACAGAACATGCAGATATGAGTCAATATTGTCAATGAAAGATAACAGATAAAATGTGTTATTTCGTAATGCCTAATATTTTTGTGAACATGCTGGAAGTGGAAGATCATTAAACACAACAAAACAGCAAATTCATTTCTACTTTAAGATATCGCAATTATTTCACAACTACGTTTAGAACCGAAACCATAACCACACTTGCTTGTTTACTTATGGCACAGCACATTATACAAGCAAGTTGTGGGTTTAAAACAGGAGGTAGTGCGAAACGAGACTTGTAAAGCCCACTGTCTCTTTCTTGATGTTGTTGTGCTTATCGCCGTAACAGGGATTGCATAACAGTTCCCTTTTGTTCTAATGTGATTCCTAATATACGTATTTGTGGGAACAGTTTCCTGGTATGTTCAAAGTAGTACCATATGTCGGGAGGCAGGCTACAAACATGTCGTGTAGAGCTTAGTCTAGAGTGATTGATGGAGGATGGAGATGTCTCTGGTCCACAGTTTTAACACTGGACAGGCATGCAAAGTAACACTACATGATGCTATTGCAAATATTTACTCTGCGGTGCGTCATGACCACATTTTTCATAAGAAACATTGTCATAGTAATTAATGAAATGCTAATGTTGTGAGAATTATGGCGTGCTTAACATAGGGTACATTCCTAAGACACAACCATATAAGGTAAACTAATGCAGAATACTCACTTTGAAATATATGTGCTTTCAATTATGCCTTACATGGGTATTTAAAATGGTACACAGGAACTTCACTTGTAACAGTTCACTTTTCCGGACAATTAAGCTTATCACAGCCGATCATAAAGAGCTTAGGAATTCAAAACAGGAAAAAGGGCAAAACGATGTATTTTCTGTCCTCTGTGCCATTGGCGGTAATGATGGGACTTCCTGTTTTGAAAAAGGGGGTTTAAAAGCTAAAGAATGTAATCGTTTTGCACGCTGTTCCCATCAAATGACTAAAGGAGAGGCAGGATGTGTGGCGTTATGGGTTCAGCAGAGCCCTCTTTAGATGGGACTTGGAAGTGACAGTAGTTTAAAGCTATGGCCTTGTACTCTGATACAGTTGAAGAAAATGTTCAAACATATCTAATAGTTATAATATTTTTGTATTACATTGAAACTTGGTCATTCAATACCACAGTTTGAGAACCACTGCTTTAGAATGAGTGAAAGAACGTGTTTTTGAAAATTAGTAAATAAGTAGGCAAAACTCATATAGATAGAAAGCGTGAATCAAGAGCCATAAATGCAAATTACAGGGCCAGGCACATTTCTGTGAACAAAGAAATTGGGACATTATTATATAAACGTTAAATCGGGTGACGTTATTGTAATTGACACAGTTTTTTAATACCACAATAATTCCCCAAAACTTGTCAAATTGATAATCTTTATAGTTTAACTGTGTGTGACATTTTTCATCCATTGCAATAAGCTTTTGTTTTGAAATTCTGCTTTGGTCTTCTAAAGCAAGTGACTGAAATGACTAAGTAGCTTGACCGCCTGCAGCGCTCTGGCCTGACCTCTGAGAAACTCCAGAATGCAGATGCCCCGCTCCCTAGTCTGTCAGTGAATCCGCTGGTCCATGCTTTGGCCTGTAGGGTTGGCCCGCACAGCTGTTCCCCAACCAGATGTTAGAAGCTCAGAGAAGGATGGCAGCAGGAGCCCAGAGCGAGAGCTACCAGTCACTGTGCAGGAGCTGAAAAACACACAAGACATGGATTACTATAAAAGGAAAACTGATGTATTTGAAGTTGATTTAAAAGATGCTGAAGATTTGTGATAAGAATGGTGAAGGCAAGGATTTGTGCAAGCATGTTTAAAGTCGTGCATTACATTTTTGCCCAAATAAGTGAATCCAATGCCATGCCCTATGCCCCCAAATCATTTTTCCTATTCAACAGTACATTTGAATGTTATAGTATGTTTAATATTAGCAGTGTTGTCAGGCAATGATACTTTGCTTCAACATGGCCATAAAAAGAAAACAGATATATAGGCTTACTAAGAAAAAAAAAAAACCTGTAATGTAATGCCTTTTAAATAAAAAAAACTAAAATACTTGTTTGGTGAAAAGTGTGGTAGAATCGACCATCACCACCGTTCACCATCTGGCTTACTTAGATCAAGTACCTTCAGCTGGAAAAGCGCGACGAAAGCGTAAAAAAGTGGTGTTTTTTGGTTGAGGAACAATAAAACTACATTTCCCAGAATATCTACCCGGAAGTGATTCCGTTGTTTATTTCAGCCCCGCGTCAAGACGTGAACCAGCGTGTATGAAACGGCAGCTTGGAAAAAACTTCTACAGCATCTCTGAAAACTGCAGTAATTTGATTAACTATGATATTTTCAGAACAATTTTAATATACCAATTATTGTTTGATTGTGTTGTAAGTTGTAAAAGTTCGCTACCGGCTCATAGATTTACCAAAGAACATGAGTGATGCTAAAGACGAGACGGACAAGTCCAATAATAAACAGAAGAAAGAAGGCAAGAAACGTCCTTTTGACTTCTCACTTCATCCCAAGCGCCATGTGGCTCTGAGATTGGCCTACCTGGGATGGGACTACCAGGGCTTTGCAGTTCAGGAAAATACAGACAACACGGTGGAGGCCAGACTCTTTGAAGCTCTCCTCAAAACAAGACTGATCCAGGACCGACAGAGTTCAAACTATCACCGCTGTGGGCGCACGGATAAAGGGGTCAGCGCCTTTTCCCAGGTCTGTTAACCCACATGTAAAAGTGCACTTTAACCACTTCCTGATAGACTCCTTTGAGATGTCATTGCATTGCCTGGAAAGTTCCACAGTATGGCATTTTACATGTTTATATTTATTCCATCAGGAGTGTTTAATTGCTGAAAAATCCTTGAAAACATTCATTCTTACTGTGAACGGAGCCGCCTCTACACAGTCCTGACGTGAAACTTGACTTGGTATTACCGGCTTGTCTCCATGGAGATAAGAGTAATGCCATACTGCGGAGCATGCCAGGCAAAGCAATAACATCCCTGTGGGGACTAGGGGGAAAAGTTACACAGTTATTTTTTTAAATGATAGATTCCTGAAACAATCCCAGATAGAAAGTAAATGATTTTGCATTATTGTTGTTTCTAGGTCATAAGCATCGACTTGCGTTCCAACCAGTTTTGTGGTGGACTGGGCGTGATAGTCCCTGAAAATGTGGATGTTGCGACTGCCAAGAACAAAGCTGCAGTTCCAGAGCTTCCATATGTAAAGATGCTGAACAGAGTGCTGCCTCCGGACATAAGAGTGTTGGACTGGTCTCCTGCTGCAGTGGGCTTCAGTGCACGTTTTGACTGTCAGTCCAGAACATACAGATACTATTTCCCCAGAGGGTGCTTGGATGTGGATCTTATGGCTGAAGCTGCAAAAAGGCAGGTGTAATTTAAAGATGCGCTGTGTAAATTTTGTTATCGCTCTGCTTTCAGTGTTCCACAGTATAGTGCTAAACTTGTATAGCCTTCTTTTCTTCA
This sequence comes from Taenioides sp. WSHXM2023, assembly GCA_029959045.1. NCBI lineage: Eukaryota > Metazoa > Chordata > Actinopteri > Gobiiformes > Gobiidae > Taenioides > Taenioides sp. WSHXM2023. Next base: position 11,794,596 of record CM057104.1, on the reverse strand, counting down.
TGCATTCTTTCTCTTATTGACCTTTTTTTGCTCAGTGGCACTAACTACTTGAAATTCCGTGAAGATACATGAAATGGCAGGGAAAACATGTATTTAACTTGTCAATATTAATTTACAGATATGAAGGAACACATGATTTCCGTAACCTGTGTAAAATGGATGTTGGTAACGGAGTGCTCCAATTTGAGAGGACCATTCTGTCTGCTTCAGTGAGACCAGCTAAACCACAGTCAGCCAACAGGACAGACCCATACGAGCTCTTTATATTTGAGATTAAAGGACTAGCCTTCCTTTATCACCAGGTAAATTAAATGTGTTTTTTAAATTTATTTCCACAACTTTAGGACAAAACCCCCATTATTAGTGTTTATATTGTGTTTATTCCTCTAGATAAAATATTTGATTATTAAAAAAGAATACAACATTGTCTGTTGTGGCAGGTGCGGTGCATGATGGCAGTACTTCTTTTAATAGGGCAAAAACTGGAAGACCCTGATATAATTGACCAACTTATGGATGTTACGAAAAACCCCAGGAAGCCACAATATAAGTTAGACGTTTTTTTTAATAATTGTTATATTTTGTTGTTGTTGCTTATTGATAATAATTTTCTGCACCTTTTCTAGCATGGCAGTGGACTACCCTCTTGTCCTGTTCGATTGTCATTTCGACGGTTTGAGCTGGACACAAGAGAAGGAGGAAGTGAGCTACACTTTGGCCACATTACAGCAACACTGGACACAGAGTGCAGTCCGAGCCAGTGTCCTGTTTGGGATGCTCCAGGATTTGGAAGCAAAAGGTAGAAATGTACACCAACCAATACTTTTTCAGCACATACATTACGACTTAAATTAGTTATTCTTTTAGTAGTAGGTTATTTTATTTTATTTTTGTTTTGTTTTGTTGACTAGTCAAATGATAATTTCTGTTGCACTTTGATATTTCTATGCATTTTTAATCATATATGTATCATACATGTAATGGCTCAGCTAGTTAAAGGCTTCCAGATAGAGTATATAATGCTACGGTCTCTGTGATAAAACATCTTTTGGCATGTGTTTCAGGATATCAATAAACAATTATTAGACCTAATGTACATGCTGTTTTGTTGTTCCCCAGGTGCTGAGTTACCAAACCACTGCTTGCTTCTTGAAGGTTCGAGACAGAAGAATTATAAGCCCTTATTAGAGCGCCCATGCTGTGAGAGCTTGGAGTCGAGGATAACTCATTTTGTGAAAAGGGGCAGACTGGAACGGGAAGAAGGAGAGAACGGGGATGAAACTGTTTACAAAGGAAAACGTTCAAAACATTCACACAATTCTTCCAGTCCTTCAGCAGACTCTGGAAATAATAATAAGCAGTAACCTTTTACGTTTTTGTGTCAGGATGCTTTCAGAGTATATATTTTAAGTTGTTTTAATTTCCTACAGCTCTTACTTTTGTTTAATGTGAATAAACAGAGTTGGGAACATGTAGTTATTTTTTGTCGGAACTATTGTGAACTATCATAACAACACGGAGGGACTTTGTGGTTGCGCATGCTGAAGCTATGAAGCTAAGTAGCTAGCTGTCAGTCGAGTGAACGCTAAAGTTAGTAAGCTGAATATCAAAATCAAACAAAAGTATACGGGTAGTCAAAGCTGAAACTCTCGTAGCTAATTAGTTATGGCAGTGGTTGTGTTTGGACGTGTTGTTGATGTCGTTGTGACCTGAATTGGACTTGTTTTAGCATTAGCCTGGTAATAGCTGTACTGTACTGGGTGTACTGTGCTAGCCCTGCACTTGGATTCCTCAAATAAAGTTGTTGAGGGAACACTTTGCAGTTTTAAGGTAAAGCAACATTAAAACTTATGTGTTGTGATCTAAATTTCTAACATAAGAAGTAAAACTAAAGTAATTAATTGGCTCATTCAGACATGCCTTTGAGTATTTTGTGCAACAATTTGCAGATGTTTTTGCTGATTTTTTTTTTTGTTTTTTTTCGGGTGGCGAAAATTGGCCTCAAAAACTATTATTACTTCTGTCAATCATAAATTCAAATCTCTGCAGCCCCAAGGCAGTTGATTATTTATGCAGCAGGGGGCGCTTTTTACTCTAGGAACAAGTACATGGTATATCATAACAGTGTAATTTTCATAATCTATTGCTTGTCATCCCTAATCTGCATTTTCATCATTAAATTTAATCTATTTAACTGTTAATGCTCACCAATTAGTAAGCAAACCCTGGTAGTAAGTAGATTTACTCAGGTGTTTATTGCTTTTTAGAAATGTATTGTTCATACTACATTTTGTATCCTCATGGTGATTGTGTTAAATAGTTGAATTCACCTTTTCTCCCTCAGGATGTTCCTGGTGGGACTGACGGGGGGCATAGCCTCTGGGAAGAGCACTGTGTCTTCAATGTTGCGTGAGCTGGGTTGTCCTATTATAGATGCAGATGTTGTAGCCAGAAAAGGTGAGGTGCTACTCCTATAGTTGTGTATGCATTAGTAATATTTGTGCACTTTGACATTTTGTATTAAAGCATCTGACTATATACTACTTGTGACTTAAAGTTCCATATTTGCACATGAGAGTGGCTCATAGTCTAATGTCCTGTTACTGGAGCAGTTGTAATGGACATAAAGAAGTTGAGCCTTTAGGAGGCTTGTTAAGACAAACCCTCAGAGACAGAGCACATGAATCACAGCTGTCTTTGCTGACTGGCGGCCAGTGTTTTACTAATGTCAGGATAAAAAGGTCACACAACTAGGTGAACAGTTATGTAGAGGTATATTTGCTTGGTGTTTGCACATGTTGGTAATTATTTGAACACATTGGTTTTGTAATATATTCAGTAAGACTTACAGATTATATTTTGAACCTATTACTAATCTTCTGTTACAGTTGTGGAACCAAATACCCCTGCCTACCACCGTATAGTCTACCATTTTGGCTCAGAAGTGCTACTGGAAAATGGAGAGATTGACAGGCAGAAGCTGGGTCAAGTCATTTTCAGTAATGCAGAGAAGAGGAAGCTGCTGAACTCCATCACGCACCCAGAGATCCATAAAGCCATGCTTAAACAGATACTGTTCTACTTCCTCCGAGGTGAGTGACAAGTCGTCTCTGCCCACTTCGTTAAAGCAGCTGTGAATCCACTGTAAGAGCCAGGCAATTTATTACAAAGGGTTTGAAACACTGTCAAGACAAATCTACAGATAATGGAAAATATATACGTATTAGATATTGTTGTGAAACTGCAACAACTTTGTCATTACACAGCCACAACACAGTCATCCCAGTCTCAAAGTTTCAAGTTTAGGTTAAAATGACTTTCTCTACACAAGTAGTTTATTCTTGCAAAGTAATTAAGCTAATTGTGTTACATTTTAGTCCACTGTGTTAAAGTGTGTTTGCTCTAATTAAATCTGTTTCGCTGTGCTTCCCCTCCTAAGGCTACCGCTATGTGGTGCTGGATGTGCCCCTTCTCTTTGAGACACGGCGCCTCACTCAGTTCCTCAACCACACTGTCGTGGTTTACTGGTGAGCGCCTCATTTTCTCCATCCTCCATCATCTTCGGATTGTTTGTTTAAAGGTGTCTGAATTTAAGATGATAAATAATGACTATTTTGTTTTTTGACACAACACCCCCATTAAACGTTCACTTTTCTGAGATATTGGCTGCATTTTCCGGCTTCTCCTTTCTCTTCCTTGTTAGCTCGACTCTGCTCCTGTATATTTTTTAACAAGCCTCTCTCCAGCAGCACCATAAATAACCCCCATTGTCGGTTCCTTTTCAGTGACCCTGCCACTCAGCTGCTGCGCCTGATGCAGCGGGACGGTCTGACCCAGGAGCAGGCGGAGCAGCGCGTGGCCGCTCAGATGCCCCTCAATGAAAAGCGCGGCCTCGCCAACCACGTCATCGAGAACTCAGGCAGCCGCGAGGACACCCATCGTCAAGTCCTTAAGCTCCACACCAAACTCGAGGACTCCATGGACTTTCTCTTAGTGAGGGTCATCGCCATCGCTGCTTCAGCCAGTCTGGGTGGTATACTGCTGTACGCGGCCAAGTTGTTATTGTCCTAACAGTTAATAGGGAATCAAATAGGAAATAAGTGATTAGGGCTATAAGGGGAAGCAAGGGTTAAGGCACTGACTACATTTTACTGTGAGATTAGTGTCAAACGCACCTCTGGTGATGCGGATTTACCTACTTTATTAGCATAACTTGCACTGACATATACGGTTTAGCGTGAAGGGGTTTACGTGCAATTTTGACCATCTGAAGTAGTACCTAACTTTTTCAGATTATGTTCACCCATCAGCTGTTTCCAGTTACTTTTTATTAGAAAAAAAAAGTCTTTTTATATGCACCAGTAACACATACAGTTACAACCACTCACCTTTGTTATATCATTAAAACCTTATCAATGAACATGTATAGATGTACATAAAAAGCACCAATTATTAGAAAATGCTGTATTTTATTTTCAGTTTTAGTAGTCTAGAAGTCACTTTGGCACCTGTAAGTTTCTGCTCCAATTTTAATTATTAAGATAACCTCCCAAATCACCAAATGCCAGAGCAGTCCCCACTCACAAACATGCTAAATTGGATGAAATAGCAGCTCGCAGTGAGAGGAATCTTAAACTATTGCTTTTTGCAGCAATTAATTTTTGGTGAAATGTCAAGATTGTGTTAATGACTCTAATGAAGACGAATGTATTTGACAATCTGTTTTATAATGGTTAAATAATGGATTTCCCTGGAAATTTTATGATGTAATTTTGGACAAAGCTATGTTCTCAATGTATTCTCTAACTTTAGGAGTGGTACTATAGTTTTATTTTCATGCACACTACTTGTAGGTTTTAAAACAAGCTGCTGATTGTAAGATAAATCCAACTCTAAACATATACTTCTTTATTGTCTCTTTATTTACTTATAACACATAACCTAACAGTGGGAAAAAAAACATTATTACACTATTTTTTCATCACACTGCGGTTATTACAGACCACAATCGTTTACAAATTTGCATTTCTGTTACTCATTGTAGAATATAAAAAATATATTTTTCTTTTTTTCATGCATTTATTTTTAACAACTGTTACCTAATTCAGTGTTAGTCTAACATTTTTTCAATAATTTGTTATCTGTTCCCATCTTATACTAAGGTCAAAGGTTTAATATTTGACCCTTAGCTATTTAAATTTGCAAGTCCTCCAGAAAAAAAAAAAAGCTCATCAATACAGTACAATTTCCATATATTACTGACCATTTCCCTTTCCTTGCTCTGCCCACTTGAGCGTGGATTAAAATGTGCACCCATAGGAGACAGTAGTGACATCATGTTGGCACTGAGCCCCCTCTGACCTTCATGTGGCTCTCCTGGCTCCTACACGTCCCCCCGGTGTGGTCCGTGTGAGCGTCAGAGCACTGCAGAAATAATATAAAGTGAAGGGCCTGCAGTGGGTGAGTCAGCCAACCACCGCTCCACAAATCTGACACATGATTCATCATACACAAACATCAGTGAGACAATGAGAGGAGCCTATGCATTTATGATTCACACATGTAGTGGAAAAGTCAACCTATTTAAAGAAAGGTGATGAACCAAGAAAGAAAATGTATTAGATTGTTTATTACTCTACAAAATACTCTGCTGGTGGAGGTTTTTCAGTGTAATAAACAACCGATGAGTTGGAGGGTCTGCCACCTGCTTGTCTTCATGGAAATGTTATGTTTTTATGCTTGTCTAGAATCTTCCACTGTATAGATTCAACTTATTTATCACAAGGGAGACAAGCAGGTTAGAGCACTACGCTACATTACAATTCAGATCTGTGGAGAGTCTCCCCTATTCACAGAAGGAATTATTGAATTTTTGAGCAGCAATAGAAACACCCATTCCAGGCAAAGCAATAACATCTCCAAGACAAGTAGGTAGTGGAGCCTTCATCAGAAAAGTTGCGCAGTGCTCCTTTAAGTAATTGCATAGGAAAAATAATGTAATGAATGTTTATGGTTAAGGTTTAATTTTTCTAACATTACTTATCTGTAAATGAGACCTTACAGATTAGATTCTTACACCCCCATAGACCACAGTTCACATGTGGATGCTCTATTCTTAGCTGTAGCCTCTTTTAAAGCTGGCTCCGCGCTGATCCAGGGGGTACCACGCGTTTCCAAGCAGCCAGCTGTTGTGCAGAGATTTCCAAGTGTGCATTTTCTCAGTCTCTTCTTTCAGACAGAAGCACAGAGGCCAGATGCAGGGCGACTATATCTGTACTGGAAAGTGTGAACGCTCCGGGCGCAGTGGGGTGGCGGCGGGGGAGAAGAATCGGTGTTGAATATAAATTGGGTTTAATTCTGCAGGTGTCAAGTGAAAAGGTGAACATCTTAAGTTGTCTCAGTGGTACTGCTGCCAAATTTACTTATTTGAGTGACAGTGGCTCTGTGGTTAGACCAGTGGTCCTCCAATTCGAAAGCCAGAGGATCAATCCCCGGTACCAATTCTCTGACCAAGTTCTGTCATTGTGTCTTTAGGCAAGATACCTCATTTCTGTGACTACAGTAGAAACTTACCATCACTGAGTGTGGAGTAAATAAATAATGACTACAGTGGAGCACTTTTACAAGCCTCTAAAGCACATTACACTGTGCACTATGTAACTTTTCTGGTGGATCACCTGTCCAACTAGTCTCCATGGAGATTTTATTTGGCATATTGGAATGTTCCACAGTATGAGATTAAACCTATCCATCTCCACGAGTCAAGAAGCTGACACCATCAAACCAAACTACAGGTCAATTCTGTGGAGAGGCGACCCTGCTCATAGAATGCAAGATAAACAAGTTTAAAGCCATACTGTGCAACATTTCTTTGACGGTGGAAAACCCTCCACCTGAATAGTTACATAGTGCACATTTAAGTAAAATTAAAGAGTATACACATCAAAATAATACTACTCAAACTACTTTTTACTAGTAGTTACTTTTAGAGGTAATTTTATAAGCATTTTACACCCACACTTTTATACAAAACCTGATCCATCAAACTGTGTAAAACTGTTCTCAGTTCTCTCTCTTTATTTTATTTATTTATTTTTTTTTTCAATCTAGACCAGACATTTGTGTGTGTCTGTAGGTATAGAAAGGAACAGAAACAACAGTGAGACAGAAAGCTTTGGGACAATTGGAGCTTATACAGCAATCACTAACTTACACACTATGATTATACTCCATTAAAAGCACACATACAGGTTTAAAAATCTTCTCCAAATAGTACAAGTCCCACCAAAACATCTACTCAACTGCAGTAACCTGAGTATTTATAATTAGTTACTTTCCACCTCACTTGTATATGAATCTAACCTCTGCGTGTGTGTCCTCTCTGCAGGAGTAAAGTACATCATTTGGAGCTGGCGGGGGGTAAAGTCGTCCATAATCTCACCATCGCGTTCCGGGAGATGTCCCGGGGCAGCGCAGTTTGTCGACATTTTGGAATCTCCTGTTTGAGTGGGTTTTCATCAGCTCTGTTCCCACCTGCTGTCACCATCAGAGGTAAAAAGAAGAAGACTGTAAAATGAACACAACACAAATGTCTGGATACATTTATTATATTAGCAAATTTGGTTAAGAGTAATTTAACTAATAAAAAGGCAATTTACTTAAAGGCCCTCTATCATGCTATTGTCTGATCTATGTTATAATGTTGTCTCCTCATCACAAACATACCTGGAGTTTTGTTTTGTGTTTTGTGTTTGTGTTTTGATTTTCTTAGAGCCAGATCACAATTTTGATTGTATTAGAATTCACTGCCTTAAATTGGTAACTAAAGTGATCTTCTTGTCCTTAAAGTTCACACTTGACTGTGATTGGTTAACTCCGCCTGTCACTCACGCACAGTATGACAAAGACTAATCAATAATAGCCCTAAATATTAGTACATGAATTGTAGACATTGTTGTAATTCTGTTACTTCTAACCCTACTTTATATTAAAACACCTCACATCTCTGCTTGAGTAAGTTCCATTAAAGTAACACTGTATTTACTCTACCAATTAGTTAGCAGTACCCATAATTTGTCTTCCTTTTCTGCAGTAATTGAAAGTCTAAATATTTTTTTCCATAACTATTTAAAATTATTGACTGAGGGCTAGTATTTTCTTGCTACACTGAGCATACATCCTGGAGGGCTTTGGCTGATCTGTATTCAGTGGGAGTTGTGTTAAGCTTTTCAGTTGTTGATTTTCAGTAAATTACCAATTAATGCAAGTCACTCGCAGTTATTTAGAATTACAGAGGCATTCACAAATAAAAATAGGGAGTAACACCAGTTTGCATGTAATATTGTTAATCCTTGTAGTCTGTAGAAATCATTCTAGCCAACTTTTGGACATCTTTTTACTGATGGAGGTTTTATGTCGTGACCATTGCACAAAGAGCATGATTATATATGGATTTGCAATTAGGAGCAGTTCTCAACACAGACTAACAATTTATGGACTAAACATGTCAGCTATTTGAGAACAATTTGATTGATTGGACCCTAAGACACATAAGTGCTTCAGGATGCTTAAGGAGAGGTAATGATGAGCAGACCGCTCAGGCGCTGGCTCTGTCTCGTGGGTGATTAGGCCACATTTAGCTCAAACTTGAAGTCGATTAGTTCAGGGGTAAATGCTATTCTTGAAATTTGCAGTTTTTAATTACTGACCTTCCCAAAAAAGAATTATGACAGATAAAAAGATGTCTATAGTTACTGCATTATCTTATATTTAATCATAACAGATGGGTAAAAGTATTGTCTGAAAGGGAGCTGAACTAGCATTCCCTTTTTTAAAATAAAAAAAAGAAAAAGAAAGACAATTCTCACTTAATTAATTGAAATGTTTCACGTTCGACATTTGCACATTTAGAAACCTGCCTCCATTTATGTAAACACTGATAATTAAACCTCCTGTCTGGCACTTACAATAATAGGCCTATAGTGCTATGAGCAGAACTCACCTTTTTCGTCTCATATCATTTTGTATTCTTTTCGTAATTTTCCAGAATTAGTGTAAACCGTAACCATTAGGACAAAGAGCCAAAAGAGAAAATAAATAAATAAAATAGGTTTTGTACCTCAGTGAATATGACGCATTTACTCCTGAACTAGAGGGTTCCTGCTTCTGTTATTGGCTCATAGGAAAACTTACCTTCACTTGACTCGTTCATTTGTGAATCAAAAGTAAATGTGTATCAAACTAGATTGAAAAATGACAGTAGTTTTCGTTTTGGACAGCACTTGATGATGAGAGTCCAAGTCGGTTTCACTGACAAATACATCCCGACACCATCGCTTATTACAACAACCGTGCGTCCCGTGCGTAACAAGTGTTCTGCTCTTGCACTTTGACCTCCCTTCGCCTTCACCGCGCTGCAGAGGAGGCCGCGGTGATGCTGTTGCTCCACGGCCCGTGTCAGCGCTCATCCGCGGCTGTCCCGTGATCATCGCTGAGGAGAAGAGACAGGCACCACGGCGCTGCAGAGACCCGGGCCACATGACTCAAACTGTCCCTGCGCGTTAGTCCCCGCGCACTCACCGGGCAAAAGGAAGAGGACCACGGCTACTGAGTCACGCTGGGCCCATCCTACATCATGCCCCTCATCTGGCCCCTCCAGCACCGCAGGACACAACACAAGGCAGGTTGCATGTAAAGCTTTCAACACTGGAAAGCAGATTTCTAATGTGTTATGCAATTTAGAAAAAGACATAATACTTCATATATGTGCATTTTCTGTGCTTGTGTCAGCTTTGCCCCCGAAACTATAGCCTTTGGTGTGACTTTTACATAAGCAAGGAGGCGCTTTACTTTACACAGCTGCTTTTTAAGTGTATAGTGAATTATATAGCCTAGTTTATAGTGAAAGTGAGGTACAGTATGTAGGCATAACTTTCTAAAGGCCCGTCACCCGCATCATTCCATAGAAATAGAAAGTTAAAGCCATACTTAGGAACATTCTCCATGGAGATAGGTACGTTTCATGCCATACGGTGTAAGATAATAGCCAAAGGAACAACATTTCCATGGACACAACCAGGAGGAAGCCCTTCTCCGGGCCAAATAAGATTCAGATTTGTGGAGAGTTTTTCAGAGTAGTGAATGCAACCAACATGAAAAAGATATACTTTTTTTTTTAATAAGCTGTTTTATGTTTGCTGACAGGGAAAACTTGTTGGTTCATACACAGGATCACACAATACACACGGTAGCCCCTATACATTCTGCTCCAGGACCATTACATGTTGAGTTTAACCTTAGATGGGAAAAAAAAAAAAAGTTTTAGGACAGCTACATAAATGGTTAATTTGTCTAAATTTTATGATTTAGTGCTCAATCAGTATAACTTACCTCATTTGACAAGACATGCATTTTGAGCAAAAACACACCTATAAAACCCTCAATACACAGCAAATAGACAGTACTTGTTGAAGCTAATCAGAGCATTGTCCTTTTGACAGTCAGTGGAGATTAGCTCTTTGTAAAGATCGATGTACTTCATGTCTCTCAAGAGCAATCACAGTCTCTATTATCACTATTGTTAGTCTCAGCAGGAGTTAAATTTAGCTAAATATTTCATGTGCTCAGAGATGAGACATGGAACACCAAAGTTACTATTGTAAGATTCATGGTAAATCAGTTTGTGGGACAATTCAGCAGTTATGGGCAAATGATTGATGATTATGTAAATTATGTATGATCTTGGTTAAGTATCTTTGTGGGTCAATGGATAGATCCTGAAAAATCCAAATCCACATCATTATATCTGTATCCTGCTTGTCTCCAGACAAATGTTATTGCTTTGCTTTAAACATCTCTATGAAGCATTTATGTATGTCATTAATACCTTGAAAACCCTGTACTCTTAAGGGGCCACCTCTCTACACATCTCACCTGTGACTTGGCGCAGTAGACCCAACTGCTTGTGCGTGGAGATAGATGTTGACATAACTTTGATGCAAGTTTAATGCCTTTTATAAAGAAATGGACTAAGGGAGTGTCACCAGCGGCATTCAGCTCCAGAAATGAAGCTCACGAGGCTTGCAGCTATGGGGAAAATTTGGAGCCGAGTTGCATATTAGAAATAAGAATTGATTTACAGACAAAACACCAGGAACATGTCGAGCAGGTTAATACGAATATTTTAAGACCAAAATGAGCACGGACGGAGGGGCAATGTTTTTTTCAATACAAAGTGAATTGGAGCCAGAGTCGATGGAGCCGGAAGCATGCCCATGCCCACTTCCTATTTGGAACACAGCAGCAAGCGGGTTAGCTTTGTCCATTTTTATATACAGTCTATGCAAAGCAACTATATCTCCACGCAGGGGTCGTACCCTCCACCAGAAGTGTTACACAATACACCTTTAAGAAATGAATAGTTTTCTCTTCGACCACAGGATCATTTGAACTGCCGTACATAAAACCAGTTTATTTTTACACAGATGCGTCGCCTAGAGATGTTATAAGGTTTTTAAGGATCATCAAACCCGTGTTGCCCATTGTTCAGGCATTACAAAGTCACTGATGCAGCCATTCGTGCATTTAAGTGTAGGCAGGTGGCTGTTTTAGTGGGCGGATATGTACGGGAGCGTGAAGGGACAATTTAGCTTGATAATTAAAAGTATCTATCTCTAATTTGGATCTCCCCCTGGTGAGGAACAACAGCAAGCTCTCATTAACATCACTTCGGGAGGCTGGGATGTGTCCGAGTGCTTTGTCCCAACCCCTTGAAGACAAAATGGCGATCTCACGTGCACTGTTGACCTAAACATATGCAAAAACGGTCAAACACGCGTGCTGCAGACAACTGATAAGAGCTCACGTCTCAACAATTGGCCCCTGTAAATGTCAGGCCTCATACTGATAGTGAGTGGGCAGATGGGAGCAAGTGAATCAAACATCTCCCTGAGTTATGTAGGACTAAAGTGGAGATTAGCCAAATTGAAAAAAAAACAAACATCTTATTCTCTGCAAATCCTTGTGTCTCTTGCATGCATAAAAGCAAATGTACTGTGGACAAAAAATGTAGAAATATTCCAAAAGTCGAGCAAATGATGTGGATTATTCTGTAAAAGCTGCTTAGGAATGCTTATTTTGTGAATGTGAATCTATGTAGTTAGGGTTAGGGTTAGGGTTTTAACAGCAAAGGAATAGAAGTTAAAGGTATTCTCTTATGAGTCAACGTTTAAAATGCATGTAATAAATGTTAAGTGATAAAATAATGAATATGAATATATTTAAAAGAGGCATAAGAATTCCTTGTGGAAGGGAGCCAGATCAGTGTAGTGTCTCTTGAGGACTTGAAGAGCCATCACTAAACAATTAAGATAAAATTTTAAAAGTTTACAATGGTCTGTTAAAACTAATTTGCATGCTGCACAGTAGTCTAGCAGTGTTTCCCACTCAGAGGTGCCGGGACATCTAGGGGTATACAGGGTTGGGCTGTGGGGCCGATTTAGATTATTTTCCCCAAATTCTGTAATTTAAATTTACTACAAAGTCACCCTCAACAAGTGTGGTAGTCACATTTTTTTGCTGTGCCCTTTCTGCACTGGAGTGTTCAAATAACGATTTGTGTGTATTCTTTATGCAGCTGGTTGGCCCAAACAAAATATTGGCCCATGCTGGAGTTTTAATGCCGATAGTTGATTGTAAAAAGTCAAAATATCAATATATTGGCCAACTGATTTACCGGTTTATCTCTAATTCTAATTAATAGTTTTTTTAAAACATGTTCTCTCCTTATTCTATAATATAATTGACCATATAGTAATAACTCTATCACCAGAATCTCCATCATATATAATCAGAGTGTGAGACTAAGCTTGGGGGTTACTCAAAACAAAAACAAACAAAAAAAGGTTGGGACCCACTGGTGGTCTTGGCAGCAGTACTTATGTTCACCCCTGTTCATCATGAAACGGACTCCTAGTTCTGACCATTTGCTAAATAAGATCCAAACCATGTTATACCTCTTTCATGTTGTCCTTTCATCTGTCATTTTGAGCTGGGACTGTACTCTGGTTCTCCGTGACACTTTAAATCATCCGTCTGCGCTGGGTCCTCGTGGGAAAGGTTGTTGAGTGCGGTCACCATCAAACCCAAACAAGTGTCTTAAGGGGAGGTTACACAACAAAACTAAAGAGGGATCACCATTTCTGAGGAGACACATGCTGTCAGGAGACAACTCTCTATTGTAAATGCAGGATTTGTTTAATTGAATTATTCGTGACTCTGCAGTGGTCGCCATGTCTCACTTTGTCATATGTTGAGATATAACTCATTTATAACTACATAACTACATTTATCTCTATTAATGGTGCATTTATGTGGCCAGTAAAGATCCAATAACTAGAATAATCAGATAACTCAACAATGATTTTTAGAGTAACTATTTGGAAGACAAAGAACAATAGCTCAATCTTTTTAACATTTTCTCTTTCATTTTTGTCTTTTCAACATTACTTTGGCCTTTTTGTGCATACTTTTAATTGTCAAAGCCTGTACAGACATAAACAATCAGAAAGAAATCCAATTACTCACCTCAGATGTAACTGGTCACGTGACGTTTCAATAATATAACCCCAGAAATCCGATTATGATCAGATTTTGGTGTGCACGTAAACATAGCCAGTAAACAATACAAGGAGTGGAACGAGTAGCTTCAAAAGAATGATATTTTCACTTGCGGAAACTTCACTGCTCACATTTTGCAAAAACAGTGGATGCTATAAAATTAACCATTTTGACGAGCTATTTTAACATCTAATTTTGATCAAGGCCTATATCTTATTATAGACATATGGGAACACTTTTACAAATGTTTAGATCAAAGTTGTTTTCTTAAGGGAAATGGGGGAAATCATCTTTGAGCAACAGGGGGAAGGCTGCGTTACATGGTGCCCGGCTATCCCTCTGGCGGCTCTGACCTCTGCCCACACAGAGCACTAGATTTAATTGTGTCTGGAGGAACTGGGCCATCTTAAAGACAAGCTAACGTTTAGGCCACAGGGTTTTGGGGAGTGCGTCAACATTTAAGCATGCAAGCCACTGGGAGAGATTTGGGAACCATTTTAATAATCAGCTGATATTTAAGGGTAAATGTTGAATTTAATTGGGCCTTAAGTGGATTTCACAGGAGTTAAGACGGTGACATTCACTTAACGAAAGAGGAAGTGTCTTATTTTGTGCAGTTGTGTTACTTTTGAAACTACAGCCGTTATGCAGAGGAGTGTGTTAGCCAGGATCCCAATTTTGTTGTGATTTTATTGGACCAATTGATCAAGAAATGAATAAGAAGAAATAACGTTCATATTTTCAGTGATTTACTTTTATGATCGTGGCATAGAAGAAATCTGAAGCTTAACTATAACAAATTGGACAAAACAATCTGAACCTCAGTGAGATTTTCTTGATTACATAAGGATTAAATGGGAAAAGTCTTCGGTTTCTCGCATGTTGGTAAATGGTCACGTTTGTATAGCTCTTCTCCACCTTCAAGGCACTCAAAGCACTTTACATCAAGGAACCACTCACCCATTCACACACACATTCATACACCAGTGTACACAGACACTGGGGGCGGGGTGGTTCTGACAGCTCTGCTAATGATGTTTATGTCGAGAGCGGGATTCGAACCGCCAACCTTCGGCTCAGTGGACAAACAAGCGGCCCAGCTGTAGTGATGTTTTATATACTGTTCTTAAAATCTACTCATTTAAATGAATAGTATATGAGTCAAATTGGTCATATAACTGTGATGACACACTCACTGGTATAGGGTGACTATTTTAAAGGTACACTATGTAACTTTTCTCGTGAAGTGCATGCTACCTGATTGTGTGGAAATGTTATTGCGTTGCGGTGTTGTATCATAAAGAAAGTACGTGCATCATTAATGTGAGCTGGGTCGCCTCTCCACAGATCTGACCTGTAACATGGCCTGGTGGATATTGATACTTTGCAGCTGATGTCACCAACTTTCCCTGGGAGTGTGAAGCTAACTGAAAGCACTACCCTGTCGGAAGCTCTGTTACTCAAGTTAGACTTTAATCTGAGCTTTGTTTGAACACAATCAGACCAGAAAGAGCTGACTTGGTTGGAACTACGACAGGTGAGATGTTTTGTGCTGTTAAACAAGTCTCACTCATGCATTTACAGTCACAGGCTAGACAACGTTAGAACATTTGGATAAACATTAGACAACAGTTTTTCAGTTAGTCACTCTCACATTTTTTGTTGAAAATAGGACCATGAACGCTCATCTTGATCACATGCTCCTAAAAATGTGTTGTTTAAATCCATTTTGTATTTTTTCTGTGTGCATTGGGTCACCGTGGTAACAGTTGAACATTATGCCAAAAGAGATACACGTAGAACGCCCGGCTTGACGTCACTGCAAAGTATCAATATAAGTTTGAGTCCATACTTTCAGATATTCCAGGCAAAGCAATAAAATCTCCATTCACATGTTCCAGTGGTAAAGTTACATAGTGTGCCTTTAAATTAACAAAGTAGTTGAAGTATCATGGACTAAACTGGATCATGATAATTTAAAACCAGCTTGATCAGGTTCACGTTAAGTCGTATCTGTCATACATCCCTTTGGCCACAGCAGGGCACCAGACGCTTACAGCTAGATTTTTGAGCTGAGACTCTTCTCGCTTTGAATGTAAATCAATTTAACCCCAGTTTTATCACACAAGTCCCCAATATTTGTGTGTCTAACTTAGCATTTCGAAAAGAAGACAGCTGAAGGGACTTGGGAGGAAATGTCAAATGGCAGCTCTGTTCAAAGAATTCTCAAATACCAAGCTCTTTAGAAAAACGTATTACTTCTTACACTTGCCCCAAAGCTACTGCTGGTCCGTGACACTGCTCTCGGAGTCCAGCGGAGGATAATTTGCCCCAGATTACTTGGCAACATTGATCTTAAGGTTGAGGTCTTAAGATTGATACATCCTAACACCCATCTCTTAACTTTTCCTCCCCTCCACGGGCATTAGAGGGGCGAGCGTGTCTCCTCTTTGATTGTGCAACATAATTATCACGCTTCATTTGGCATTTAGCACAGCTGGTATTTGCACTACCTCAGTGATCACCTCAGAGCTGATTGCGTCTTGCTGTGGAGGGTTGGCTTCTTTGGTGCGCTAACAACTTCCCTTGAGTTGAGAAAGAAGAAATTAAGAGGCACAACAATCAGATTACCAAGTTGTTTTACAAGTTGTATTTTTTTCATTTTATCCATAGACAGACAGTAAATATGAACTTGGAATGGCATGCATGGTTAAATAAAAAGTCAAATTAGCACATCACATGTTTTACTATAGGCAGAGGATGTAGATATATGTTAGACAGTGTTGTACAATAATCTGAGAGTTTAAAGGTGCACTTTTTGGCAGGTCCGTCACATCCTTGTTTCTATGGATATGTTATTTTTCTGCCTGGAATGTTCCGCAGTATGACATTAAATAGTTTCACCTTACATTTATTCAATTACAGGTGGTTTTATAGCTCAAAAATACCTAGAAAAACAGGCATTCTGACTGTGAGCGGGGTTGCCTCTCCACAGATGTGACCTGTAACTTGTTTTAAAACCATACTGTGAAACATAACATCTCCATGGAGAAAAGCATATCACAGACCCTTCACCAGTAAAGTTACACAATGCACCTTTAATGTAAAAATGTATACTTGTACTCTGACAACTTTAATGTCTAAACAAAAAGCACTTGTTCTCCATATATTTGGAATAATTGCCCATTAAGCTGGAATAAAAGTATATAGGCCCTACTGACATTGTGTATGTAATGAATGCATGTTACAAGATGCCATTTCAGATTTGCATCATTAACAGATGTAGAGTAGCCAAAATTTGTACTCATGTATGAGTAGGTCTAGCGTAGAAGTAGAAGTATAGTGACCCAGATATGTCTGTGTAATCCCTCAGTCGTCCAGGTAGGATCCATCTGTCCGAAATTAACCCATCTACTTGTTTACAGTTTCTGTTTGTTAACTAGGTCTATTGAACTGCACTAAGTGTGAAGTGTGCCTGAGTCATACTATCAGACTATCAATATTGTTTTCCCTGTTTTGGTACATCCTCTTATGAAGTGGCTGTTTTGTTTCTCCAGTATAACGCTCACTGCAGTCTTCGCTACACTGAATGGAGTAGACCCCATTGCTTTCTTTGTAGCTCGAGGTTTTGTCATTTGGGTCAACCAGTTTTTGTCTCAAAGTGTTTGTAGGTTTGAAATAGACTGGGATCTCATACTGTTTCATTTGTTTCATTTGTTTCATTGAATGCTCATTTTGAATATCCACAAACAGAGGACTTTCTGCACACGTTCTTCTGGGGAAAGTGAAAGAAGTTTCTGTCCACTTTCTGTCTTCAACTGTTTGTAGCTTTGAAATAGTCTGGGACCTTATGCAGTCTGAAAATCTGTTGTAGCTTTTAGAAACACCAGTCGTGTAAGGAATAGTTAGACCCTTTCTCCCCTGTTTTCTGCACATGTTGTTCTTCTTTCAGAGGAAAAAGTGAAAGAAGAACATGTGAGAAAGCCCTTCCTGTTTATGGGTATCCAAAAGGGGCATTCAATAAACCAAAGAGAGTTTAAACCAGGATAAGACGACTAACTGTTCTTTACACAGCTGGTGTTTCTGAGAAGCTACAGTGCATTTTTATTTTGCTAGTGACCCAAATAATTACCCTCAAAAGTATTTGGATAAACTACTACTTAAGTACTGAATAACAGTTGGAAAGTAAAATGTATTTAAATATGATTTATGATTTATCAGTCAATGTAATTACTTGGATTAACCAATGAATAATCTGATTCTGGAATTTCCCAAGAGTAGACACAAAAATTACAAAAACAAATCATCTTTTGTCACTATAGACTTACTTACAGTGGGAAAAGTAACCAAACCTTGTACGAGTACTGTTACTTCAATAAAAATAGATGGTGTCAGAAAACTCCTCTGAAAAGTACAATTTCTTTGAAAAGTTATTAAATGATCATTTAAATTGTATTCAAATGTGGTGTATTCTGGGCATATTATTCCAACTTACTGGGAAAAGTCTGTACACCATTCTTCATACGCACTGACATATGTACAAACAGCATTTTCTCGACTCTATACAGCACATGTACAGACAACGCGGTGGTCACAACTGGTGGTGATTTTCGGAGACTTGAATTTGAAATGACGGCGACGCTTCAGCACAGTCAGATTTGCTACAACGCCCCCTGGCATGACACATAGGAGTCACTGTCACTTGTAACACGGCTCTCGAGTCCATCAAATAACAGCATACAAGCACCCAGTATCACCCATAACCACTGATCCTTTCGCCTTAAGATTAGGGTGATCACCTGTCTCTCTTTTGTTTGTCCCACACAGCCATTTAGGCCCCCGTCCCTCATACCACATATTTAGAGAATGACCCACTTTTTCATTGATTCACATAGCAAAAAGTGAGATTTTACATAGAAAACCTGATAATATATTTGTTCTAGCAAAGAAATTAAGATTTTTTGAGACTACTGGTTTTCGTAGTTGTAAAATATCTCACTTTTATAACGTTCCAACTGAGTTAAAATCATGTAGTATTTTTGCAGTTATTGTCTATGACCTTACATTTTCCAAGTCCATTCCTTTATGTCTCAACACATTCACCCTCTTTTTCTAGGATTTGAGGTGGTCACCCTACTTAAGATGAGTAGTTTTAAGCAACGTAGTCAGAAAATATAGTCCACTCTATCACCTTTGAACTTTGACCTCAGTCAGCATAAAGGATGAACCCTGAGAAGGTGCTGTATTTGTTGCTGTTGCCCCCGTGAGCTTTGCCCCCGTCCAGTTTGATGAAGACCTCATCTCCAGCGTCCAGATGAAGGATGACACTGTTGCTGGCGTAGTCATAACTCTGGTCTTGGTCTTGTGCGATGGCGCTGGCTCTGACCTGGTAGTGACAAGCACACACAATGTAAACACAGATTCAGCAGTGACCTACATAAAAAACACCACATTTCATATTTTTGTGTTATGATTACTGTGAGGCGATACATCACGATTTTATGATTATTCTCGATTATTGACCATGAACAAACAACATCCTTCATTCACTTTCATTCACAAGTCGCAATTCCTCTAGTGTATCACCACCAGCTTAAAGGTGCACTGCGCAACTTTTCTGGTGGAGGGTTCGCTACCTGCTTGTCTCCATGGGGATGTTATTGCTGTCCCTTAATGTTCCATGGTATGACATTAAACGTATGTATTTATATATTCATTATGGGTATTTCTATTGCTCAAAAATCAATATCAATTAAAAAAAATCAACAATCTATACTGTGGAACAACTGTGGCAAACCCTCCTCTAGAAATGTTACAGAGTGCACCTTTAATGAAATCAGTTAATGTGACAAAAACAGACAAACAGACACAAATGACAAAAAACATTTAGAACGATTTTTGTCACGATTATGATATTTTTATTCTTAGGGTTATATTGTGACGATTACTGATATGAGATCCCTACTCCAACGTATTACGTAAGAGCAGATAACAGGCTGCAATAACTGTCTGACTAATTGTAAACCAACCCTTTGATTTGCCAGTCGAGCGCTGGTTTGCATGTGTAATTACAGTGCAATATTTTACAGGATAGTAATTAGCGACACATAAAGCTGTTGATCTTACAAATCACATGTTAACTAGCCCAGACACTGGACGAGTCTGTCACTGCAAACTGTAATTATAAAAAGTTAAGGAAACACATCTAAATAAATCTACAGTGTATTGATAATCTGAGTTATTTAAAACAAATATTTAAAAAAGAGAATTTTATGGTAGCAAATCAAATTTAGTTTTTGCTTCTTTGCCGAGATTATACAGGCTTATATTGTCAATAGTAATATGTAATACTTAGGCGAATACTTTGGTGAGACATAAAGAATTCAATTACCAGTAGAGCGTTATCAGCAACTACAAATCTAGCTTTTATACAATGGATTATATTGGTAAAAACACTGTAACATAATATATATACAGCATTTGACTTTATCCATATATTTTCTCGCCGTTTGGAGTATATTTTCTGTACAGCCAACAAGCCCAGTGACTCAACCTTAAGGGTCAGTCAGGATAGATTAAGGTACCCTCTGAGAAGAACTGACATGCTCTCCGTGCATCCATTCCCTTTTCGATTTAATGCTATATTTTCCATAGCGAATCTCCAGCGCCTGTGTGTGGTGCTGGCGTTTTGACCTGGGAGGATGTGGAGGATATGGAGTGACGTGTAATCAGGACTAAAGCGTGTGCCAGCAGCTGCAGGGTCCAAGTGTAAAGGTTAGTCGTGAATGACAGAGTGATGATGGACAGAAATGCACTGCAGCCTCAACGCCAGCCTAGAATTACACAGCATTTTCTGTGCATCATAAGTGCCCTTTAATCTACAGTTCATAGATAACTTTTAATAATTATGAGACTAATATAAAGCAGTGGTGGAAGGTAACGAAGTACAAAAGTAAAAGTACAATACTTAAAGGTGCATTGCGTAACTTTTCTGGAGTGTTCGTCACCTGCTTGTTTCCATGAAGATGTTATTGCTTTGTCTAGAATGTTCTAGCTATCTCATGGGAGACAAGTATAGTCTACATTACAGGTCAGATCTATGGAGAGGCAACCCTATTCTCAGAGAGAACGAATAAATGCTGTAGATGTTTAATGTCATACCATGGAACATTCCAGGCAAAGCAATAGAATCTCCATAGAGACAAGCAGGTAGCGGACAGCCTACCTTTAAGTAAATTTTATAGTGAGTACTTTTTACTTTTACTTCACTACGTTTCAGAGCATGTATCTGTACTTTCTACTCCACTGCCTTTTAGATCTGGACTGAAAAGCAAAATTAGAGACCTGCTGAAATGTCTGAGACTTATTTTTAGCGCATTTAATTTGAGTTAACATCCCAACTTTGTGCAAAAAAGAAAAAAAAAAAACTAGAAAAAATGAGAAATCAATTGGATCACTTAAAATCTGCAGTTTTTTATTATTATTATTATTATTATTATTATTATTATTATTATTATTATTATTATTATTATTATTATTTTATCAAAATCACTACATTTGATGTTTTAATTGTTCAAAAAATCTCTATCTCTACAAAATACTTTTTACTACTCTTGGAGTAAATTTTGAAACAGGTACTTACACTAGTTTTACTAGATGTTGATTATGACGCTTAACTTAATCTTTTGCCCCTGTATCTGTACTTTTACTTAAGTAACAAAATTGAGTACTGCATCCACCACTGATATAGAGTAATATATACATTAAATCTAATAATTTAAATAATCGAATATTTGAAATAATATGGTTAGATATATCAAGACACAATATTGCTTGATTATTTCAATGAGATTTTAGGTTTATGTTAATTATGTTTTTGTCATATTTCCATGTTTATTTGCTTACCAACTTTATCTGTAAATATAATACCCTAAAAGTACATACATTGCATACATAAAACTAGAAAAGCACTCAGAGAACGCAGACCTCCGCCAAGCAGCTAACGAAATTTTCAAAGTGATCCAGAATCCAGGATTTCTTCTGGATCATCACCAAAATTTAATCATCTGTTGGATTTACCATTAGGAACATTTCCTGAAAATTTCATCAAGATCCGTCCATAACTTTTTGAGTTATCTTGCTAACTAACAAACAAACAAACAGACAAACTCAGGCGAAAACATAACCTCCTTGGCGGAGGTAATAATTATGTTATTGTCACATATTTAATTGAATGCCTTCACACATTGAAATGGCATGCTATATGTCAAGTCATAACATCTTACTAATTAATAATTATTAAGATTAATATAGTTTAAGATAGTATATACATTAAATGTAACAATTGAAAAATGGTTATATAGTACATTACATTATTTTTAAATTGACATTTGTGGTCATGTTAATTGGAGTCTTTGGCAATACATTACATTTTTCAGTTCTGACTGCTCACCAACTTGTCTCTCATCCATTTGTTTTGTTATTAGACTATGTTGTCTGGAGATACCCCAGATAATGCACTTTAAAATAGTTATGTTATTGTGATGTAAAGTAAGAAGAAATAGACTGCCTTCATGAACCGAAAAATTCCTAAATGTCAAGGTATTTCTGATATCATAACCATTAGAGTTTTGTGCAGCATGTACTAGATCCATATTTACATGGTTTGATCACTGGCACCACCTGGAGCTTTAAAGACATTACCAAATTACCCATGGAAACAGCCTATATCATAATTCCATATCAAATGTCTGGAGCTGACCAGCCGTGTGAAAATGCAGAAGTTTGTTGTATTTCAAAGAGCACCTGCTTTGAACTGGTCACTCCTCGCGGCGCTGTTTTGATGTGTGTAGAGAGGAGATAGCAGCTCACTCCATCCACTCACTTCAGCGTTTACAGAATGTGTAATATGCACAGATACGCACTCGAGAACCCTGCCTCTGTGTATTGTCATTATGTAGTTCTGTAACACCAAGTCTTAAAATTACCATACACATGAATGCATGACTATTTAATGCACTACACATCCTTCTGTCCCCTGAGCACTTTTAGAGTTCATAATGTTGAGTATGTCAGAATTAGCAGTGCCCATTTTTCTGCTTTTGTTTTCTTAGTTATTAATAAACATAACAGTGTAAATTTGTATAGTTAAGGATACACACCAGACCGTTCTTGAGCAGGTCAGCCCACATGCTGGTGCCGTCTCCTCCTCTCATCAGGACGTTGTAGATGAAAAAGTAGGTGCCCGGGATCTTGCAGGTGAACTTGCCCGTTGCCCCTTCGTAGTTGCCCCCAATATTTGTCACCACATCGTCAAAGCGCAGGATGTCGTAGCCTTCCTGAGGGTTTCTTAGTCCAGCGTAAAAAGCCACTCGAGGCATTGTGTTGTAAGTGGTTGTACTCACCCCTTTTCCTCCCAGTCCTAGAATGCCTGTTCTCACTATGTCCATGTTATCACCAGGGGGTCCTCGAGGTCCAGGGGGTCCAGGCTCTCCAGGAGGTCCCGGGGGGCCAGGCTTCCCTGGTTTCCCTGGTCTGCCCAGTGAGCCCTGAGCACTGTAGGTTGGCAGTGGCGGGCCAATGCTGTGGTCTCCCAGGTCTTCATCATGGTCCACCTGTAGACCTGGAGTTACCGAATCTGTGCCCACGTGGACCCCCATCCCCGCGGTGCCAGTGCTGGGGTACGGGTCACACACCATGCGACAGGTCCCCAGCATTTCGTAGTGGCTGGCACTGTCGTCCGACCCTCCTGCGCCCACTGAGCTCACCAGCACCGGTATCAAAACCACCAAGACCAGGACCAGCATGACCCCCACAGCAGCTGCCACCAGGGTCTTCCGCCCGATGCTCAGCCGGGGAAGGGGCTGCGTTGCCAGCCTGGAGCTCTCCGGGGCGGAAATGGTGACTGTGGGGGGAGCCGCACTGGACAACCGGGCAAAAGGACCACCTCCACTGGGAGCTCGGAGCAGTTGGAGCAGGCTGCTTTTCGCCTGTAAAGCTGGTGGAAGAAGAAGCGCTCAGCGACTGGAGTGAGGGACCAAGTGATCAGAAAGAGAGGTAGTTTGAGAGAGGAGGGTGAGACAGCTGGAGAGTAAAAGAGAGAAGGAGGGAGTGGAGGAGAGGAGGAAGAGGCGCATCTAGTGAGTCAGGGCTAAGGAGGGCATTTCCACATGTGAGCTGCCAGGGGAAACACGAAGAACAAATCTGATGTGAAATCTACACAAAAATCTCACAATCTTATGATAAATATATATCTTAATACCTTATAATGCAAATGTGGACAGTTGTGGTCAGTTGAAATGAATGGTACACATATGAATTAAAATATCAACATGGTATGGATGTGAATGAGAAAATGCTTAAAAGCGAAAAAAGAAGGTCAGGAAGTGTAGTGGATATTTTTGCTTATATCGTGTATGCAAAAACTGGAAAACGTCCAGGGATCTGTCTGTGTGCTATGACCTTGAAAATATTGGAAAACCTGAATATCAGAATGTATGTGGAAAAAATAGCTAATCTTGCAATCATTTTAATAAGGAAACTGTCACCTTCAATCTAAAAATAGAATTTGTAGTGGCAACAAGTAGATTTGGGTTGGCTTGCCTTGTTTTGCAGTATCATAGTAGACTGACATGAACACATTGTACAGGGACCTTTGACAGTGGCACTGAGTCACAGAGTAAAAGCTTTAGTGAGTGTCAAATAATGAAGCATAGATCACAGTGTGCAGCGTTCAGTGACTGACAATATAATGGACTTTCACAAAGACATTGTTTAGACCAGAGGTTTCTTACAAATACATCACTCCACCTACACAGGTTGCAACATGTTTTGTAGAGGCCAAGTCCTACTTTGCAAGTATGAGTTGAAGTCCATGTTAATAACTTTTATAAATAAAATATAATATATAAAAACTGCATGGAGAATAAATCAATTCAAAAATGCTTATTAATTTGACTATTAAGTGGCAATTAGGCCATTTTTGTTTTATTCAATATTAATTTTATTTTAATGCAGCCTAATTTATGAAATGAAAAAGTAATTAAAATGCTAATCATTTACTGAACTAAAAATGAGGAGGGAAAAGGTTAATATCCTTTTGCAGACACGTGATGGGCAGCTTCACAGGAGCAGCAGAAAAGGCACTGTTCAATAAATCTATTTTTTATACAAAAATGGCTGCAGTTTTTAACATTTCCAGGAAGGGTGACTTTAAACTCACTTAGGTAAGAAAGTAACTAAATGCTAAATTTGCGTTCTTTATTTAATAACTACTTACTTACTTTGCTTATTGCAGTATACCAGCCGTTGTTGTTGAGTTTCATTTCTGAAAGCCACAGTGCCCTCTAGTGGTGCTTGTTTCAATGACACCGTTTACTTTTTTCTGCTGCAAGTTCAGAACAGTGTTAATTTTTACAAGAAATTTTAATTTAGTTTTAGTCTTAGTCTTTTGACTAAAATTACTTTTAATTTTAGTCTAGTTTTAGTCATCAGATTTGTTTTAGTTTTAGTCTAGTTTTAGTCGACTAAAATGAAAACAGTTTTAGTCGACTAAAATGAAAATAGATTTAGTCGACTAAAATTACAATAGATTTAGTCGACTAAAATTACAATAGATTTAGTCGACTAAAAGCTTTTCACACGTATCAATTTTTACCTTTTACATTGAACATAAAACTATACTTTCTTGAAATTGAGATATTAATATGCAAACATTTCACACTTTATATTTAAACACAACTGTTTTTATTGAAAATGTGTTTCAATGTTTAAATGGAAAAGCAGCAAACAAAGCACAAAGACAGTATAAATTATTGCTCTGTCTTTATGACACCAGTGTAAACCACAGCAATAACTGTCAAAATGATAATTCACAGCTAAATCCAAAATATATTAAAAAAAAATTAAAGTGCAGGTGTCAAAGGCCCTTTTGCCCTATATAGCTTATTACTGCAGCTTATTAATGCATAACAAGTACTGTAACAACCTTTGAACTCTACAACTCTAACCCTAACTCTTTTTCCCCTTGATTGACGCGCCACATGGTTTACACGTCGTCTTATTCTCTTTATCAAACGTGAAGTGAGACCACAGGTCAGACCGTCTTTTTCTCCCAATCCCAGTCGCCAACATCTTCTCTTAGCACTTGTTGCTCCTCTGTCCTCCTCATGTTTCTCGGCGGGGCACGTGAGCTTTTCGGCACCACGCAACAACGCGCGCTGTGATTGGCTCTTTAGCGCAGCGGCCGCTTGTTCCTCTCTCTCTTCTCCTGAGGAGTCCTGACACTTATTCGTCACCATGGATCTATTATTCGTCACAGGTTATATTTTCGTTTCGTCTTTTATTTGTTGACGAAAATGTCCGTCTATTTCGTCATCGTTTTAGTCATTTAAAAGTAATTTTTATTTAGTTTTCGTCTCGTTTTCGTCCGCAAAAAACCTTCGTTGACGAAATAATTTCGTCATAGTTTTCGTCAACGAAATTAACACTGGTTCAGAACAAGTGTTCAACAACAGTTGATTATTTTGGTCAGTATCATAAAATAAAATGTCTTTCATAAAAGATTAAGCAAATGTTACACAGTAAGACTGCATATTTTAGTATATTAACATTTTAATAAACAATCCTTAAAACAATACAACAATTAAAACACCATAAAAGTGAAGTAAACTTGAATTATTAGTTTGTATAAGAATATGGCTATGGTTTAGTTGGTTGGTCCGGTCTGGGAAGTCTGGTCTTAACCTCCTCTGACTCATCTCTACCGTTTTTTGTTTTTTTTTAAGGTGTGGTCATATAAGCCCCAAACTATTCAGGTGCTCAGACTCAAAACTATGCACCTGACGAGTTTGCAGACTACTTCAGTCCAAACCACTGACTGTCTACTCAGATTTAGAACTCATTTTAAAATCTACATTTCAAAATCTTTAACTCACTTGTAAAGGCAGCTTTTACTCCACAATACACTGCATACTAGTGTACTAAGTGTGCATGCAGTTAAGTCAATACCATGTGACTTTCACACATCACCTGCATAATTCAGTTAGATACAACCCCACTCACATGGACACTTTTTCAGTGCACTTTTTTTTGGGAAAAGGTTATGCAGCGGGACTTTAAAAATTGAGATAAGAATTGCAAGTATTAATAAACGTTGGACCTCTGTCCAGAACAGTTTAAGAAATCTAATCTTTGGTCTATAGTAGTAAAACCAGTAAGACCAAAAATATATATAAATTAGAATCAGTTAACAGCCAAAGTTACAAGTGCAATGACTATGTTCTCTCCCTCTCCCTGTTGCTCCCTTTCTGTTGCATAATAATTGTCTCCTTAAACTCAGAGGTAACGCTCCCATTAAGAGGTGTGCCTGTTCTGTTAAAGGTGTGTCTTCAGTTTGTCTCTTCACCAAAGATCCGAACTGTTTTCAGTGCTGTCCCTGCCTCTCTGTGTCACCTAAGACAAAGTAAGTACTCCTACATTAAGCTGTTTCTTACCATTACAAAAATATTTCTCTAAATAATGTAACCTGCTTGCATTTAATGGTTTATTTAGTTTGTTATAATGTTATCAATGTAGATTCCTGCACTTGTTCCTCTACTTGCAGGGTGTGACCTGATTTTAGCCCAATTTAAGTCCTGATGTAGACTTGGTTTGGTCCTGTTCTATAGTCCTGGTTTAGTTTAGGTTGAGTTCCTTTGATGTGCTGGGTTTGGCCCATATTGTTGCAGTATTTTTCTTAATATCTAATCTGTATCCATGTGTTGTTATTGCTTTACAGTTACATAGCCATCACCATGCCTGAGACTGCAGAAGCCCACTCTGCCCACCTCACCACCAACCGCAACTGCACAGTGGAGATATCCAATGTCACCTCCAGGTACTGCCTGGTAAACCCCAAGTAAGCCTTCATTTAATTCTGCAATATTATAAACACACTACTGTTTTTGATTTTAAGTGAATTTATATATCTTTGTTTCCTCAGAGTCTACATGGAGAGCGGTTTTTGCTACAGCCCTCCCCAGCCCACCGTGCGTAGCCAGCACACAGAGGTCCTCTCCTTCACCAAAGACGACAACACCGCATCTGGCGCCGTTGGGGTCTTTACCTACGAGCTTTTCGACATGCAAAAACGCCAGGCCCGTGAGCTCATGGCCGTCATGTTCTCTGTGCCTTTCGATTATAACTTCTACAAAAACTGGCTGGGCGTGGGTGTCTTCGAACAGTCCAAGCCTTGTGACGAAGCGTTGTACAAGCACATGTATAATAGCAAGGATTTTACAAACTTTGCACGCCATGAAGCCAATGGGTCAGGGATAGTGTTCTCCTCCAGTACTGTGGACGTGAGGGCGTGCATGTCCGACCAAGGCAAAGCTATCATCAAACTTGAAATTTACGATAAAATGGGTAAATGAGCTAATGTGCTGTAGCATCTTCGTGCACCAAATTGTAAAAATCTTGCATAGATATGTGGTCTATATGTATACTGGTGCTGTTCAAATATAATAAAAAACAACAACTACATATTCTGTTTTTGCCTCTTTTGTGTTGAATTATAATGACAGAAAAGCACTCAGAGTTACATCTGCTGCTGCAGATAAGTGTATAGTATTCAACCAAAACATAGTTTACATGACACCTAATTACCATTGTTAACTTAGTTACCAACTTATAAACACTGCAATGAAAAGGTGTGGTGATGCTAAGGAATGAGAGCAGGTCATGAAATGCCAGTTAAACCTGCTTTTTTGCCAATGTACCTCAGTTGACATTGGTTCCTGAAAGATGGGACAAACGTTTTTAGACGCTGAGTAATCAGGTGGAGGTGGAGACATGTTTTTGGGTGGGACTTTTGGGTGTCATGCATTCCCCAACAGGACGAGTCAACCTGAGCTGCAGTGGTTCTCAGTCTTCACACCAGTGTAGCAGGTTCGGATTAGACAAGGTAAGATGAAAAAATATATTATAAAAATGTTTTGTATAGTTTACGGTGTTGACTTGATTTGTAATTTTAAACAGCATCATGTCAGAAAGCGCTGAAGCCGTGGCAGCTAATCTGTCCAGTCGAAGAAATGTGACTATTGAGATCACCAACCTCACCACTAACTACTGTTTGATCAACCCCAGGTAAGTACATGAATTAAAAAGCAAATAGCATTTTATAGTATTGAAAATTAATGCAATTTTCTGTAAAGGTTGTACTTGGATAAAGGTAGCACTGGTGCTCCACCCCAACCAACCGTGCGTCCTCTAAAAACCGAGGTGTGCAACTTCAGCAAAGACAGTGGCAGAGCATCTGGTGCTGTGGGTGTCCTGACCTATGACCTTTTTGAGAAGAACCGCCAGGATTACATTGAGACGGTAGCCATCATGTTCTCCGTCCCATATGACAGAAACATGTACAAGAACTGGTTTGGTGTGGGGTTCTACAAAAAGGGAAAGGAGTGCAATGAGGCTTTGTACAAAGAAATGTACTATGATAAAGATCCCAAAGGGTTTGTGAGGCAGGAGTGCAACGGAAGTGGTATCACATTTGAGGGAGACTACCTGGACGTCAAGGCAACCATGTCTCCTCTGGGCAGGGCCATAATGAAGGTGGAGATCTGGGATAAACTCTTTTCCCCACCAAGATCCCAATACTGAAGGCTGTCTGTAAGCAGTGTCATGTATGCATGTCCCATGTGCAGCTGCTGTACCATCTATTCTTTGTAAGAAGTTAATAAATGTATAAACAAATAAAACATCTGTGTGATCATTCATGGTAAGGTGTCATCCAGTCTGACATAAAGTACAATCTGCTATCAGCCACAAATACAATATAGGTAATAAATGTGTAATATTTATTCAGAAAACTCCAATAATTGTAAGTCAACAAAATGTCTGTGCAGAGTTAGATATATTTTAATTTTGTTTGTTATGTTTTTTTTATTTGTTTATATAATAGAATAAGGAAGACAGTCATTAAAAAGACCACACCTACTTGCTACGGTGTGTAGCCTGCACTGTACTACAATCACAACTGAACCTGCAGGTTGCCAGTCCCTTAATCTGCAAACAAGTGTTTCTGTTTCTCAGTATTTGAACAGGCCATGCCTCATGTGAAAGCTCAGAACCTCCAGACTTCTCTGAAGTAAAATTTGAAATAAAAATGCTATGGGCATGTCACTTTAAAGGTACCATTAAAGTAACATACCCATCTCTGAGCGACAGAAAGACCAAGGCGCCCTCTAGCGGTGCAATGTCAGTGGTACACTTTAGAGACGACTAATTCACAGTTAATACTGAGAACAACAGTATGGGGTTAGTTGTATAGCACAAATAAGTAACAAGCATAAACAACTTTGCTCTATGTTTAGTCCAATACTAAAGTATTTTTTGTTTATTATAGTGTTACTATGGATTTGTGAGACATTTAGCCTATAAATTACTCTGCCCATTACAACTTTCATAGAAAACATTGATCACAGTATTGAACCTTTGTTTTAAATACATCTCCAGAGTTGCCAGGCTCATTTGTCTCACATCGTAGCCAAAAAACTGCTTCTTTACTGACTTGTCAATTGGCACAATCTCCTCAGTACTATTTCTATCATTACGACCAATAGCTGCATATGTTGGAAAGGCACTTCTTAGGTATTGTGGAAGGCTGTTGTTATACTGTGGGCAACAATATGCAGACCATAAGTACTCCGGTACTGCCACACGCTTGTTCTTGATCCAATGCTCTTGATTATTGTACGGTATAATCCCTGTAACAATGTAAGCTTTTCCAATGCAATAAGCTGCTAATGTTTTGTTGACAGTTTGTTCCAGGGTTTCCCAGGGCCCGTCATTGGACCCGCTCTTCTGGGGGACCACATTGGTGAGGGTGAAGGTGGAAGACCGGTCATCATACTGATAGTGGTGCAGACTGGGGTTCAGATGGCCACGAGAGAAGGAGGAGTTGATGTAGTCCAGATCTACGGCCTGACTCTCCATCACATTCGGGTCTAACGGGCCTGGGGGGAACAGTGCCATGTTGCCATTGGCTTTGGGGTAAGCCAACTGTGGATAGAGAGTACAGGGGAGATGTGATGTTCAATGTGCAATGTAATCTGACTATGTAATATAGTCTATGAATGTAATGCAATAATCCAGGCATGAGAAAACTGTTTTGATTCTTTTTAACCATGTTACATTGCTGTCCCCATATCAAAAACATGAAGATGTATTTTGTTTCATTTACGCTTGTTTCATTAATTAACTTAAACTGAAATTAAAAATGCTCTTTTCACATTTGACCCAGATAATTGCACCACAAATAAAAATCCAGACTTCTCCTACGTAGTTTTTAAACCTGTAAGCAATTACTGGCCTCTTTGGGCAAATGGAGTTCAGCAGTGACCGCACACACTCAGGTTCTGGAAGTAAATTTCCTATTCATTTTTCCTATATAAATAATAATAATAACTGTTTGAAAGTTCTCTCAGGGCTAATCAGCTAACCAATTACCACAATAGTTTAATTTAAAATTTCTGAAATGTTATGACAAAATTTTGTAGAATCTTTTAGAATTTTTTTTTGAAAAGTCTATGGGAATAACTAATGGAAAATTGACTTCCAGAACCAGAGTGGACTTCGAAATAGGCATGAGTGTTGAACTCTATTGTGTTCACAACATACCTAAGAGCTTAATTAGTTAGAAAGTTAGAAAATGTGAAATACGTTTCCCAAGATGACCAAAAGTATGTTTAGAAGCGTTTTAATGAACCATAACTATAAGCTATTAAAATAAGCTGTTAATGAAAATGTGAACAAACATGATATAACTGATCTACAAAGAAAACATTTAGAGCTAATTTCTAGTGCACTGTGGTAATTCATGTGCTAGGTATGTAAATTGGGTGTAATATTTGATAACAATTAGAGGAGCAAAGGAGAAATTAAATTCTGTCAACTGGACCAAATACGTTTCACAGCTCATCCAAGCTGCTTCTTCAGTTCGAAACTGAAACGGATTCAATCAAAAAAATTGAATTTCTCCTTTGCTATGGATCCTACCTGGACAACTGAGGAATTAACCAAACAACAATTTGAGGGATTATATTAGACTTATATTGCCATTATATTTTAAATCACCAGTCATAAAGCTGTAAGGATCATGCTAACACTGTTTACATCATGTCTTCCACTGAATAATATGAAATGATGCCAGCTCTTACCTGTGGCTCATACTTCCAGCCTACCGAGGGTCTCTTCCCCAATGGGACACTGTACACATAAGCAGAGAACCAGGCTGACCTCCTCACGCGGCTGTACAGTGAGGCAAAGCGATACTGGTTGCTGTATCTCTGACAGATTGGAGTTCCAGTCAGACCTTTAGGCGGCCAAGATTTGTAAAAGAACTGTAAACAAGGGGAAAAATCACCCACATCGCCTCCACAAACGTACAGTTTGGTTGAGAAAAATATGACTAAAAGAAGCCAGGAAAAAGCCATGTTGACAGTCTGTAGTGCTACATAGAAGTGAAACCACGCAGGCCATGGTCAGCTGAATAAGTCTTACTTCCTGCTACTGAACTCTGTGGTAACAGATGTTCCAAATTTCCACTATGATAAGCGTTTTACATTTGGTTTCCTTTCTTGGGCAGCGGTGTATGATTCAGCTATTCTTAATTATTACCTTTATGCTTATCAGAGCTTGGTGAGTGGAGCAGTAGTAAAGGAGTGAGTAAAAATATAGTTACTCAGAGAAGGTTCTTTCAGGGTTAAAAATACAAAAAATACACATGTACGGTATATGTAATACATACATGTAATACATATGTATGAACCATAATATATATATTTTATATACACAAATATATATATTTTAACATCTTTATACCCACAGATAGAAATGTACCAAAATATTATGTTGCAGTAAATACTAAATGACCCCCATCCTCATCTTTTCCTGCTTACCTTAGCCTACATGATTAGGAGCTGGATACTATCAAAGTCACGTGAGGCTGGTTGTAATTTTTTTCACTTAGTAACAATTTACTTGAGAAAGAAAAAAAAAGTAAACATGACCTATCCATGTCCCCAGGCGCGGTAGACATGCAAAATTAATTTGGCTCTGGCTGGTAACAATTGTAATGCTGATTTATATGGACATCAAAGTTGTTTATATTATTATTTGGTGTTTTGGTTCTCTGTTGTCCAGTCAGAAATCAGAATGAATGTCACAGGAGTCTCTTTTAGACTGCTAGTTTCAAAGTTGAAATCCAGTTGGTTTAAACCTAACAATCCTTCTATCAAGATCTCCCAGAATCTACAGCCAATCATTAATTAGCACTAGCCTCTTAACTTTATGCACTTTTTGACAGTAACATAAAAAGTAAAAATAAATATGCTTTAGCTACATTTTGAAAATGAAAAGTTATGGCATGAACGCAGTTAAGCATAACATTGTACTAGTTGGCAGTAGTGGGAAGTACTGCAAATTACTCATTGTTATTGTCAGTGAGCACTATTCATAAACTAGGAGCTTGCTTTGGCAGTGTGGTGTAACATAAAACAATGAAAGAAAAGGTTAAATATTTAAGATACTCAATTACAAGTTCAAGTACTGCTGCCAAAATTGTACTTAAGTAAAGGTAAAAAGTGCACATGCTAAATAAACTACTCATTCTGGTTGGACTTTTCCTCTATTGAAAATACTGTAAGTCAAGTGTGTAAACTGTTTTAGCCATCTTTTTCCCATGATCCTTTGCCCTGCTGCAGTGTGTGGGATTCATATGGATGTGCATATGTGTGTCACTGCAGTCTAGTCACAATGGAGAAGTGGTCTGAGCAGGACACTTGTTTCCACCATGAGCAGTATGTCCTGCTCTAACACATCCATGGGCTGCAGCCAGTGGTGCTCCTACTGTTTTACTCCCCCCACCTAGAACATATTTGATGTCATGTGCTACATATAAATATTACTGAAAAACACAAAATACATTATGCTTGCATATTATTAAAAACATACAGAATTCCTAACTCCTGACTAACTTCTTAACTTGTGATGAATGTCGGCAGCTTATATCTGTACAACAGGTATGACCGCAGGATCAAAAGAATAAAAGTGTGTTGATTATTTTGTTTATGGAAAACAATATAAAATTATAGATGACAATATACATAAAATGTGCTATTGCATTTGTTTAGTTTTTTTCTAGTCAATGAATATTTTAATAATTACAAAAAGAAAAATTTGGAATCGTCGATTCTTGCAATTACGAAGAGGTTTGGCACCAGTGGCTGCAGAATGGAGCTTCACTCCATCACACAAGCTGGGAACAATTCAGTTTCAATGGCTACCCTACTCAGAATTACTGGATTTATTATTATTATTATTATTATTATTATTATTATTATTATTTGATTTTCTGAAGGTGATAATAATAATAATAATAATAATAATAATAATAATAATAATAATAATAATAATAATAATAATAATAATAATAATAAATAAAATTTACAACTTTATCCAAACATGTTTTCATGTCCATATATATATTTTTCTTTCTCAGAATATTTTTATTTTATAATTTCTTCTTTCTTTGCTAATTGACGCACTTGTGGACAGACACAAACAGAGAAGTAGAAGTCTTTAACTGTTAAGACTTTTAGGTGAACACTACAAATACTTGCCACTTATTATCAAGATTATTGATAATAACAAACTTAACAGAATGGGAAGAAGAAAGAGCAAGACAAGATCTAGCATTGTGGTGATCACTAAGAACCATACATCCAAACAGCTTGTTGAGGCTGCATTAGGCCATTGTCCTGAGACAATAGAGAAAGGCCTTCAGAAGTCTAGATTCTGTGCAGATTCCTCAACCTGAAATCTGCATTTGTCCTGTCACAGTTGAGACAGAGAGACAGAGCAAGAGAGCATTGTCCAGTATCCAAATGCAGACAATGGAACCGAAGAAGAGGGATGGGAAACTCCCAGGAAAAGGAGACGCAACAAGGCTGGAGAATGCAGAACCAGCCCAGGCATCTCCAGCTCCCTGGGAACCTTTCGATAACCAAAGGCCCAAGAATGCATGTGGTTCTTTCCCTAAGAAACAGGGCAGCTCTAGACCTAATCCTGAAAACCAGAACAAGGAAACAACTCAGAGGAGACAGCAGTATGCACGACCTAACTGGAGAGAGGAGACTGCTGCCACCAACCCCAATGCTGAACACCAGAGATATGCCAAGAAACCCTGGCATCAGAACAATGGAGCAGAGATGTCTCCAGCATGTAAAAACTCTGCCCCAAGAGGAAGAAGACTTTTTAATTGTGGACAGGGAGCAGAGAGAAGAGCCAATGATGGCAGACTTGTTGGCAGACCGGTTCTCATAACAAAACCACCAGAGAGACATCCCAGGGTCCTAAAAAGTGAGGAAAAAATGATAGGAGTGGCAATGGATCCCAACCTGATCGGGAGGAACCAAAAGAAGACTGAAGCAACACAAGCGTCAGAGGAGAAAGAAAAGCCTAAGTTTGTGCCAGCTCCTATACTCACAGAAAATGCCAGAAAATACCCACTCAAAAAACATTGGGGAACAATCCACCCAGGCAGGCTGCTTAGGTTATAAATGATGGACAAAACCGGTATAAACCCTCTCAGCCAGTTCAGCTGTATCCTCAGAGCCCACCAAAAAAACAAAGGCCACCGAGACATCTTCCAAGAAGGGCAGGTGAACACAAGACTCCAAATGAAAACAGGGAAGAGAAACCAGCTTCTGGAACCAAACAAAAATGTGAGTCTCTGAATGTTCAGGCTCCCACACCAAAGCTTGTGGTTCTGGAGATGTTTCCTTCAGAACCACCAAAAGAACAGAGACCACACAGGTGTCTTCCAAGAAAGGCAGGTAATTGCATCACTCCAGCAGAACGTAGAAGAGAAACCAGCTCCAAAGCCTGTTATTCTTGAGTTGTCTCCTTCTGACCCTCCAACAAACTACGGCAGGAGTAGTAAGCAAAGTTTGAGGTTGCAAGCTCTTCTGATTCAACACTAGTCCCACAATACCGGCCCCGATGTGGTCAAAGAGGAGCATCCAAATTCTATAACATCTGAGCCCGAAGACACTAAACCAAGTCTTCTGTTCTATGCTGAAATATCAGACGAACCAGAGGCAGCCATCATGAGACCTCCAGGAGCTCAGCAAACAGGCAAGAAACGAAGAAAAAAGAAGAAAAGTGCCAGGATTCCAGCCCTGAAGAACTGATGAGATTTTGGGAGAATCTTACCACTGGAATGTGCACTTTAGTAGATGCAAATAGGCAAATTATTTAACAAAGTGTCTGATAGTGCTTTTTAGAGACAAAATATCTGATGTGGGTCTACTTTCTCTGGTTCTTCTTGACTTACTGGAGTTGAAAAGGTGATATACTGTCTATAAGTTTAAAACCATGACCTCACATTATAGTTTTATAGTTTTGACTGGGCCTTTAGAAACATTGTGAAAGAATTTGGGCAGATTGAATGGTTGGCTGTGTGATTGTCTACCTGTGACAATCCGTTGGTTTCAGATTCCTTATTATCAGAAAGACATTTTGAGGACTTTTTACCTTTTAAAAGATAGAATATTTGGTTTTAAATTGTTAAAAGGCCCATATTATGCTATTTTCTGATCTGTTATAATGTTGTTTCTTCATCAAAACATACTCAGAGTTGAGTTTTGTTTATTTTACACGTTTAACTATTTACATGTTTAACACAATAATTCTGCATATGTAGAGTTCTCTAAAACTGAAAACACTCTGTTCCACCTTGTGATGTAATGTGGTAATAAAGAAAGAGCTCCACTTCACTCCACATGCAAATTAAGTACTGGCAACTCAGGTACAGTTGTAAAATAGCTGAGCGCAGGCTACACAGAGTTGTTGTTTTTTTTACCCTACACGATTTTTACCTTAGTGTGTGAGTATGGCATGCTCTGCAGGGAATGCAGGGAACTGGCTGCTTTAGGCACTTTTTCTAGTCTTCCCTCTGAAACAAAGGAAATGTGAATCACAACACCTCTTTCTATGTTTTCCTGGAGTGTTGAAAAGTGCCTGTAGCATTACTGTTGTGAGAGTATACAACACTGGAAGAGGGCGGGCTTTGACTAAATAGTTTAAACTGGGATCTCCCCCTCCCTTCCTCTTCTCTTTCATTCTTATGCAACTATAGGAGGTTTGGAGTTTGGAACCTTTTACAGCTGGGCGCTGGGACTCATTTTCACAAGGATTCAATTTCTTCTCACAATATCAGGAATACAAAGGTAGGCTAAGTTATGTTGTGAGCTTGTTTTATGACTTCATTTCTGGTTGTGGTTGTGGCAGACTGCATGGGAGAGTAATTATGATACATTCCATTTGGGAAGTGCAGCTTGAGGCCATGTTTTTTTCTTTATGCTACAAGGAGGTTATCCCGTCAGTATCTGCAAACAGTCTGTGCTAACAAAGACAGTGCTGAAGTGCTAAAGGGAACTGTAACAACAAGCAATGCAACATACAGAAAACAAGTCTGCAAGTCTTTTTTTGTTTACAATGGGGGTTGAGATAGTTTCTTAGGGGTTTATGCAAAGACAAGCTAAACCAAGCTAAGAGAATAACTTTATATGGCTCAAATGTATGTAGTCTATAACCAAAAACAGAGGATCCAATGCAAAAAGGAGATTTAACCTTGTGTAGAAAAGTTGTGTAATCTTTAGTTGCATTTATAGTTTCAGAAACTTACAAAGTGGGAAGTGTGAAGCCACAGAAATGAGTGAGAAACATCTAGAGCTGTGTTCAGTGTGCAAGTCAATTCTTTCAGAATTGTACTGGGAATGACTGTATTTTTTACTTACTGTCGCAGGTCTGTCACAATAACAAATTTTAAAGTGCCATATATTACTGAAGTAAGTACAGACAATAAGCAATATTTAACCTTGTGTAGAAAAGTTGTGTAATCTTTAGTAGTATACAGTTTCAGAATGGTGAAGAAGTGTGAAGCCACAGAAGTTATTTGACAAACATCCACTGAGTTTATAGAGCTGTAATTAGTATGCAAGTGAATTCTTTCAAAATTGTACTGGGGAAGATTTTATTTATTACTTATTTAGGCCTGTCACAACAAAGGGTGATATATTGCTGAAGTAAATATAGACAATAATATGAAAACAGAATCATCCACAAAAAAGTATTCTAAATGTATTCTAAATATTGTTAAAAATATATGACCTGCAACAAATAAATAACAGAATGCAACAGTTAAGTAGTTAATTTGTATGTATAATGAGAGATACATAGAAGGTGAACCTTCTACATCTCAAATCTGATTGTAGTTCAAAAAAATTACCAACATTTTTTCACTAGTACAAAGAAAAAGTTTTTGAATGATAAGTCGATATAGTATTTATAGTATTTTACAGGTATTATCTAGCCATGTTTACAGATGTTATGCCTAATTTCAGTGGTGGATGAAGTACTCAGTTTTGTTACATAAGTAAAAATACAGATACAAAAGTAAAAAGTTACTTAAGTAAAAGTATTTAAGTACCCATTTAAAAATGTACAAAGTAAAAAGTAAAAGTATTTCACACAAGTGTTGTTAATTTGTTAAAATGTAGTGATGTCAATTAAGTAACTTATCAGTTACTTAATTTTTCTTATGCATTTTGTGTATTTATATTTGTTTGCTAAAAAAATTCTACTTAAACACAGTACTTTACTACTTGTACAACTTGTACTTTGTTACGCTACATTAAATTTTAAAACAGAAGTGGTCATAATCTTTGGTATTCTTTTCCGCAGAACCAATGGACGCTACCTCACTCCTCTCTCTCCTTTTGTTGGCCTTCCTCTCCTTCCTGACCACAGCTTGGTCCGGGAAAGTCCTGGTTTTCCCGGTGGATGGAAGTCACTGGGTCAACATGAACCTTATGATCCAGGGTCTCCATGACAGAGGTCACGAGGTCACTGTAGTTCGCACTGCCTCCTCCTGGTATGTCAAGGAAACTGCGCCGCACTACACCTCGCTCACCATCACTCTACCTGAAGCCATCTCCATAGAAAAGGAGGACTTTTTTGTGACTTTTCTTATGAAGATGTTGGCTATAAAGAAAGAGGGAGGTTCTCCCATGGCTTTTATTTCTTTCTATTGGGAAATGCTAGGCGCCTTATTCAAAATACATCAGCAAGCAAGCATGGTAGGTGTGCAAATGCTTGAAAATAAGACTTTAATGCAAGAACTTCAAGAGGCAAAATATGACGTAGTTCTTATAGACCCTGGACTACCTGTTGGTGTTCTTATAGCATACAAGCTTGGTCTTCCTACTGTTTTTAATGTGCGTTGGATCACTAGCGGGGAAGGCCATTTTGTTGTTGCCCCATCGCCAACATCTTACGTACCAACTTCTGGAGTGGCATTGCCAGACAAGATGACATTTTTGCAAAGACTCAAAAACACTCTACATTATGGTTTAAATACATGTATTGACAAGTTTGTAGTATGTCCTGTCTATGATAGATTAGTGGAGAAATACTTTGGATCTGGTGTTAGCTTTTATCATATGTTACAAGCAGCAGATATCTGGTTAATGCGTGTTGATTTTGTGTTTGAATTCCCAAGACCCACCATGCCCAATATTGTTTACATCGGTGGTTTTCAATGCAAGCCATCTTCTCCTTTACCACCTGAACTTGAGGATTTTGTTCAAAGTTCTGGTGATCATGGGTTCATCTTGATGTCTCTAGGTACTCTTGTCAAAGGTTTACCCAAAGAAATCACTTCAAAAATTGCTGCTGCCTTCGCTCAGCTCCCTCAGAAAGTTATATGGAGGCATGCAGGTGAGAAACCAGATAACTTAGGCAATAATACGCTACTGTTAAAATGGTTGCCACAAAATGACCTTTTAGGACACCCAAAAATCAAAGCGTTTGTAGCCCATGGTGGTACCAATGGAATATATGAGTCGATATACCATGGAGTCCCTATAGTGGGCGTACCTCTTCTTTTTGACCAACCTGAGAATGTTCTGCGACTGGAAGTCCGAGGAGCAGCAAAGGGTTTGGACATAACACAAATAACTACTGAAAGTTTTCTAGCGACAGTTAGGGAAGTTGTCAGTAACGATTTTTATAGAAACAACATGAAAAGACTGTCCTCTCTCCATCGGGATAAGCCCATGCACCCGCTCGACACTGCCCTCTTCTGGATAGAGTTTGTAATGAGGAACAAAGGGGCAGCACACTTGCGTACAGAGTCCTATAAGATGCCATGGTATTCCTATTATTCTGTGGATGTGGTGAGCTTTTTAATAGTTTTGGTTTTATTGTTTACAGTAATATTTTTTGCAGTTGTTCGTTTCCTGTGCTGTAGAATTATTCAAAAGAAGAAACCAAAGCAAGAGTAATTTATGACAAATAGACTGTGCAAAAGACTATAACTGCAATAATCTCCACACAAATGAGATGGAATAGACTTGATCATATTGTTGTATTGTTTAAAAAAACATACAATAAAGTAGTAAAATAAAGATTTTATTTTTATTTTAAATGATCTCTGTATGCTTATTTCATGCAACATTTTCCAGTATATGATCAAAGGTGATGTATTATAAATAAAACTTTCGGTTTACTTAGTTAGAGTAGATAATGTGTAGACGTATATTTTTACAATACAGTACAAATGTAATGCATTATAAAAAAAAAAAATCCTATAAATGTTCCTAACTAATTTATTGTGCATATAAAAATATAATATAGACTAGACATGCACATGAAGACTCTATACATTTGTGTCTTTTGTTTGTAACATGGGCTCAAAAAAAAAAGGTAATAAAAGATGACCACATGCAGTAAAACCAGTATATGTTGAGGGGAAAGGCAAAAAGAAGAAAAAAACTCATTTACATGGTAATTGTAACACGACATATACAAAGTACAGATTTACAAAAATAATTCACAGAATGCATCTATACATTCATTTCACAAATCCATCTGTATGAAATCTTGCAGGACCCGTCCATCCAGGACTGTAGCACCTCCTCACTGGTGTCCAAGTGTCCACAGTCTTCTCCCTCAGTGTCCTCAGACCTCCAGTTGTCTGGTTCAGTCCCCACTCCAGGTCTGTCCAGCCAATATCTGCGCAAGAAAACAAGAATGTGATTTTATGGGTACTCAGATACTCAGACTTTGGTGCAGGTAACACAGGAGGTATAAGCAGACTCATTGGGCAGTGTCAGAATCAAATGTTTTGTCTCCTTTCGGTTAGTCTAGTAAGATTAAAATTGTTTGGGCAATTGATTATAATTGTGATTTTGCAGTCACAATATAATTGTGACCACCAAAAAATAATCTTGACGATCTTAGAAGCAAAGTTTCACATCAACTCAGTATTTCATTTGAAAGAGGTTTGATGAGAACTCATTGTACGTTTAGAACAATGACGGTTATGTTATATCATCTTATACTGCAGTTCTTTGATTATGACTTACTGTGGACTTGATGTAACTTGCCATCCATCAACCCAGCGCCAGTCTCCCTCCTGCTCGATGTCTGACATCCCAATCCACAGTCGAGTGTTGCTCTGGTCCATCCTGTGACTGATCTCATGAGTAAAATTCTTAGGGGGAAAAAAAAGACATATTGTGTCATGTCAAGGAGACAGGTTGACCCCACCAAAACCCCAAGCTGATGTTGTTATTAGTGTGTTCGAGTTGTAGAGCTAAATAAGGAATTTGTTGTTTTTGGCATCATCTTGTGGCGAAGCTGCAGGTTGCATTTTGAAACTTTATCAGTGTACAAAGTTTGTAGTTTGTAGCTAAGAAGGAATGTACTGTTATGATCAGATTTAGCTGTCTATTGATACTTTGCAGTGACATCACGATGGGGGTGTTCTGCATGCATGTGTATGGCAGAATGTTCAGCAGTTACCATGAAGACACAATGTACACATTAACAAACACAATATGAAATGTTTTTAGATTGTCTGAAACTCAAGAAAAAATAGCAACAAAATGGATTTAAACACATCTTATTTTCAGGAGCCTGTGATCAATACGAGCGTTCATGACCCTGTTTAGGTGTTTGATTTTTAACAAAAAGGTAAGTGACTAACAGAAAAACTGTTGGCTAATGGTAGCTAGTATTTCACTGTAATTTTATGTTTGAGAGATTTGATTAACAGCACAAAACAGATTGCCTGTTGTAATTCCTACTAAATCAGTTCTTTATGGGCAGATTATGTTAAGAAAAAGGTCTGATCAAAATCTAACTTGTGTAACAAAGCTTCAGACAGAGTAGAGCCTACATTAGCATCAGCTGCAAAGGTTTTTTTTCCCCCAAATCCAATACAAGTATGTAAGTGCTTTGTCTGGAATAATCTGATTTATTTTATCTCCATGGAGACAGGCAGGTGACACCACGGGGCCAAGTTACAGGTCAGATCTTTTAAGGAGTTGACCCTGCTCATAGTTAGAAAGAAAGTGCTTTTTGAACAATAAAAACACCTCCATGGAGACAATCAGAAAACCAGAGAAGTTACATAGTGCTTCTTTAAAATTGTACCTGCTCTTCTTCAGAGTTAATGATGACCAAATCAGCTCTGTGGGTCTGACACCAGGCCCGACTGGAGCTCCAGGAGAGAGTCTGAGAGGAGAAGTAATAGCACTTTGACTGGAACAAGGTCCAGCCCTCAGAACACTTCTTACACATACGTTCTGGGACAAAATAATAAGAAAATAAATACAAAATAAATTAAAATAAAATAAAAAATAAATAACTAATAATAATAATAATAATAATAATAATAATAATAATAATAATAATAATAATAATAATAATAATAATAAAAAGATTAAATTTAATTTTTATCACTGAAATGATTTACAATATATGAAATGTTGATTTATA
This sequence comes from Taenioides sp. WSHXM2023, assembly GCA_029959045.1. NCBI lineage: Eukaryota > Metazoa > Chordata > Actinopteri > Gobiiformes > Gobiidae > Taenioides > Taenioides sp. WSHXM2023. The sequence goes on along the minus strand of CM057104.1, from coordinate 11,752,092 downwards.
ACTTTACCTTGTGTGTTCTGGTTAACCACTGGGCAGTAGCGGTCCAGAGAGTGATAGTCCTCTTCCACAGACTGAAGTTTGGCCGCCATTTTCTTTAGTTCCTCTTTACATTGGTCCAAGTCTGTTCTTTGCTTTTCTAACACAGAAGTCAAATTTTGATTTCGTCCTCTCACCTCTCCTAACATCTCCTGAAACTTCTCCCTTTCTTTCACTGACTCATCTTGTAAGTTTTGATTGACATCACGCAAAAGTCTGCTCGCCTCTTCCAGCTTTTGTTTACCTTCGTGCAACTCATGATTGAATGTTGACAATTCTGCTATAGTCCGGGACATGTTCATCAATGTTTCTTCTTGGTCAACACTAATCTGAAGCACTTTGCTGTATTTACCAGTGAGATACGCATTTGTTGAGGTTAAATTGTCTATCTTCTCCATTAGTTTGGCATGTTTCTCTGTTGTGGTAAGTTCTCGGAACAATAACTCGACCATAGACTTGTTAAGAAGTTGTTTCTGCTCCTCCAAGTCGGCATTGTGGTCCATTAAGATTTTATTGTTTCTTTTCAAGTCGCTGTTGATTAAATTCACAGAAATGTAGTTTTCAGTGACATTTTGGTAGTCAAAAAGGAGGTGGTTCCATTCGGGTTTGCTGCTGCACTGGTCTGTATCTAAAAATGTAAAAGAGTTAGTTAAAACAAGAAAAAATGTCTTAAAGGTCCTATATTATACAAATTGACTCTTAGAATGTTAGAATGTTGTTACTCCCTCAAAAACATACTCGGAGTTGTGTTTTGTTTCATTCACGCGTTTGAGTAATCCTGCATTATTAGTCTGTCTACATCTCCAGAGTTCAAAATGCTCTGTTCCACCTCATGATGTCATGACGAGTTTAGTTTACAGCTGCCGTTTACCTTTTGTTCAGCAGAGATTAGCAATTCCAGGTCTGAAATCATCCAAATGATGAAGGTGTATGGATTTTAAAAACACAGTGGGGTACTTCCTGTATACCACATGACATCACAAGGTGGAACAGAGTGTTTCAGTTTGAAAGGAGAACTCAGAGTGAATATAGAGGGTTTGTGCATTGTGAATGAAACAAAACACATCTTCAGGTATGTTAGTGATGAGGAAATAACATTATAACAGATCAGAAAATAGCGTATATGGCCTTTAAGTTACGGTATGTGTGTGGCAAAATAAATTACAAGAGTTGTGTAGCAAATAATATTAAAACTTTTTTTAGACTTAAAAACATTTACATTATAATGCAACTACATTCCACCCTTTTTATTATAAGTATTATATGTAATGCTATCTTTTATCATTTAAGTTACAATACAGTTACATATAGTTATTGAAAAAATAGGCCTTCTTTATGCTCCCTTTGACCCACTTTTTGACCACGACTTGACAAATTTGGGAACTACTTTGTTACAGGGCATACATGTGCTAATATAGTGTACTTGTTAGAAAAAAAACAAAAAAAAAAAACAGGAACCAATGGGAATTCTTATTGGTTTCAAATCTTTTTTTCTGCTTTCAAACCAGTTTTTACCCAAATGTTTTTGCTGTATTTTTTTTTTTTTTTTTTTTTGAGCAGTTAAACAAAAGTATAAACTCACTATTATTCAGCTGTCTGAGAGTTAGTATATGTAGGTTATGGTTAAAATATGCATTGTGAATGACTGTGAACGTTGTGTTGTGTTCACTTACACATGACAGAGAGAGTGATGCATGTCACAAGTAGCAGAAAGCACAGGGCAGAGAGGAGCATCATGGGATATGTGTGGTGACAGATGAGAGATTTGGGCGGCAGGTACTCTGAGGCTACACAAATACACACACGTGATGAGGAAACTGAGTCACTATCAACAAGTTTACATGACACTAGGTAGGGCTGCCGGCCGCACAATCATAATCAAAGTAAGTATGCAATTATAATACAATGGGGTCAGCAAAGAACAAAGTATCCCGTCTTTTTACAGAAAAACCTTGTTGTTTCTGTAGTTTAGACCACTACAAACATGTTCTGAAATTCATAGGATTCTTGTATTAGTTGATCAGTTCATATTTCAGTCTTGTCTCAAACGTGAATCCCCCTGGAGTTGTTTAGAATACGCTCTCTGAACAAGGCAAAATATAGAAATATCGTTATATATTGTGATACAAAGTTTGGTGAAATCATATCTTTATCGTAGACAGTTTCATCAATATATCATATATCATAAATTTTCATATTTCATATTTTTTGATATATTTTACAAAATGTTATGACAAAATTTTGTGACAGTGCAGCAATGTTTTAAATGATTAAAATAGCTGTATTTTATATTAAGTTTGTGCATGTAGTGGTCATATTGTGACAACAAAATTGGTTAATATTAATACTGTACATTGTTCTTATGAGCCTTGTTTATCATATTAAAATGTCATTATAACAAAAATGAACCTCTTCACTCACTCTGCTCTGACTCCTTCTTGTCCGTCATGGGGATGGGTGCAGGGGTCGGACCACTGACCCAAGGAAACCATCGCTGACCAAACATTTCTCTGTAAACAGATTTTACAGAATAGTTGCAGATTACTGGTCTGTATAGCCCAGAGAATCACTTCTCAAATTCATTTTAAACAGTGATATCAAACAGGCACAGGCATACACTTTTATCTGTCTCGTAAATGTTCATGTTTAGTCAATTAAAATGTGTTTTCCTTTTTTTTCCCTATACTGTATTATACCTTGTAATGTGCAATGATTTGTAGTACCTGTGATTTGGTCTGTCTGTTTACAGACTTTTCAAAAATTAAAAATATGATAACAGAAAATAAATGTTTTTTTTTTTTAATTACTGTTATTACTAGTACAAACAATATGGACAGTTTAGTATTTTGTAAATTAATTTCCACAAATTGGTAAGTAGTAGATTACTCAACAGCAGCAGAAAAGATAAGTTCTATAGCCTAAAATTTGTACAAACACCTTTCTACAGTATATATGCAGTATATGCAATTTCCCATGTGATACATATTTGGTAATTGAACAACATTTCTTTTCTCTCAACAGATTTCACAGAACTGTTTCAGATCTGGTCTGTATTTCAGTTTTCATATTTATTTTAGACTGAGATAAATGATGCATGCTCGCAACCTTCACCCAAAAAAAGTGTCTCAAAACGACACGTGGCACTTTGATGTGGTTTCCTTTTCTGCATCATTCATACGACCGCAGCGTAGACTGAAAACGTTCTGCAAAAGTCTAATATTAATCCGGCTAACATATCAAAACTGGGCAATGCGCAACTCATCTTGTGCATCACTTACCTTGTGTTTGGGGTCTCAAAAAGAATCAAATCCAGGTGTTTGTAGATATTTTAAACTTCTGCTATAGTCGGGCAATAGAAGTGAAGGACTGGTGAAGGAGTAGTAGTAGTAGTAGTAGTAGTAGTAGTAGTAGTAGTAGCAGTACTTTGGGTCCTTTATAGCCTACTTCAGTCTATTGTTTTGCATTTAATGTTAATGAGTTGCCTTATTTGATCTCACCTTATCTCCCATGACACAAGTGACTGATACTGACCTTCTTTGTAAAGCACCTTGACAAACACACTGCAGTTAAATATTCATAGTATAAGATGAACTGCTTTGTCATATTTAACTAATCTATGTATTGATTTGACCTTTGTTGGTGCTCCACTTAAATGATGAAATAACTACGAATATGATCTTGGTGCTTTAATGCATTTTTCCCATGTATCGTGTTATCTGTATATTTGGGTTTTTCGTTGGCTTTAATGTGAAGCACTTTAGTCATGTCAAGTTGTTTTAAATGTGCTCTATAAATAAACATGAATTGAATATACCATTTTGTGTGTGAAACTTTGCATTTCATATTGACTGCAACTACTATTCAGCTTTGTTCCTGCACCACCAATATAGCATACACTTTTATCTGTCTCCTAAATGTGCATGTTTAGTCAATTAAAATGTCTTTTCATTTTTTTCCCAATGGCAACAACATAGTGTATTATACCTTTTTTTGTTTTGTTTTGTTTTTGTTTTTAACTTAAAACCAGTAACCACAAAAACTTCTATCTTCTTTTTACTTCAAGCAATGCAACATCCTATCTGTAAAGAGGAAATGATCTAACCGAAAATCACTGTACACATCTCTCACTTCCTTGTCCAAAATCTTTGTCACTGAGTCTGCTAATGTACCCTTGTATTCTGTGTGGGGTTTGTGTCTTGACAAATGGTGCAGGGCATACAATGGACAATGGACAGTGTGGATTCTGTGTTAATGAGCGGCTCTTATCTCTAGTATCACACAGGCCTATTGTGAAAGTGAGGCGTTTGCACTTTGACTCAAACCTGTAATGCCCTGAGAGAATTCACACCTCTGTTTCAAGTAAGTGGTTCATGTTCAAATTCACTTCAATAAAATCATAACAATTCAGGAAAATACATAGAAACATCTCTTACAAGTAGTTAATGAATTCTGAGTTAATTCATTAACTTTATAACTTTTTTTGTTTTCAATAATATATTGCTTGTCTTAAGTTACAATCAAACAGTTACCAAAATTCCCCAAATAATACAAGATGTTTGGAACCAGTGGATAATTTGTTCAGCAGTATGCACTTTGATAACTGTATTGTATATTACAGCATATTCATTGTAAATTTTAAAGTATTTAGTGTCATTCTTGTTTTTGAGTCTTACAGACGACCACATAGACCAGAACTAGGATAAGAGCAACTGGGAACAGGGTCAGAGTGAGGAGCAGAGCTGGAGGAGGGTCCGTGAAGTCTGGCTCATCTCTGAAGCAGGTCCTGAAGTAGTGAGAGTGGATCTGTAGGAAGAGCTCTTGCACTGTGGGATTTGGGTAGAAACAACCCACTGTCCTAGACAACTGCTCCAGACACAATGTCATCTCATTATATGGTCTGAAAGCACACAAGATACAAGAAGAGAGAACATCACTGTGAAACAAAATAATGTGTATATGGTTCATTTATAGAAAGGCCTATGGGAATTGTAACTTTTCTGTTGAGCAATTTTGCCAACTGCCTGTCTCCATGGAAGGTGTTATTGTTTTGCTTTAAGTATGACATAGTATGGCATCTCACATTTATTCACATTTATTCAGTTGCATGTGTTTTATTGTTAAAAATGCATTCAAAAACATGTAATATTATTGCGAGCTGCTAGTCAGTGGAGGATTCCGGGTGAAGCAACTTCTCTACAGGTGGCGGACCCTCCAGAGAGCTCGCGCTGTGCAACTTTAAAAACAATAAATGTTTTAAATTTAAATTTACATTTGAGGACAAAAAGTGATTATCGTTGTTCATTTTAAATGTAGTCAATAGAGCTTTTTGTTGGTGACGACCAAAATGGATCTTCATGTTCCATAGAAAACACATGTCTGTGTAATACCTGATGATGTCCGGCAGGCTGCACCATTTGTCCTCACTCACATTCTTCATTATCTTATAAAAGTCTTGAGCACAATAAACATCACTGAGTTGATGGAGCATCTCCCTGTGGCACTGTCCCAACCGTAGAGCATCCTCCCAGTCCTGGAACCCCTCTGCACACAGCACCCAGGGGTGCCACATTATCAGAGAGCAACAAGCAACCAAGCATTTAAAAAAAAAAAAAGAAATGCGACCCCAGTCCCAGTCAAATGCAAGACATTAATGCATTTGAGAAACAGCCCTTGTTAAACATTGTGTGTCAAACTGAACGAGCACTAATGAGAACATCATGAGTGACATTAAAAACAGATTTTATTTCAGTCATTACTGGGTTAATGGCTAAAAATCACCACTTTTATGAAATTGTGTCTCAGGAACAAGACACAACTCACGACTCAGTGATGACTGGCAATGACTGGCAATGATGACAGCAACTATAGTAAAACATGACTATCTTATGTAATGGGCTCTCACTAACTGTCAAACACAGAGGAAGCATGTTGGTTACAGAGGAAACTCACCATCATCTTCTGTAATAAGAGTTACATTGCTATTCACTTGTATATGGTGAAAGTCTTCATCCGTCCAAGTTAAATTCAAAGTTGTACCTGAAATAAAGGGTAGGATATGACGTTTAATGAGAATGTGAGTAAAAATCTTCCAATACATCATAATTTATTCGACCTAAGACCTGCTAAGTTGTATTTGGACAATTCGATTTAAAAGTGAAATACCCCAAAAAGTGTACTGTAAAGGCAGAACTTTGTGATAAAAATCAGATCACTAAAGGCAGTACTAAAGGTGCTTTTTCAGGTTTGTGAGGATCAAGTTAATTATACCTATAATTTTGTGCAATTGTGCTGACAACTTGATATTTCAGTCATTCTGTGAGATACATTTAAAACACATACCCTAAATTTTCTTCCATTTCAAACAAAAATTTTATTGAAGAATGACCTTACCATTGTTGACTGTTGTTACTGTTTCATCTGTCAGGTTGAAAAAAAGCTCTGTGTAGTTGCTAGACTGCGACTTTACAGCACCTGCAAACGAAAATACATTTTTTTATTTACATATTTTTTCATCACTGAACCAAACCAAAAACCACAAGATTGTCTCTGGACCCTTGCTTATGAAAAACAGGAAATACCACACATGCAATCTGAAGACAATGTAAAAGTTGTACCTGTGACGAGCAGTGTAACGATCGCGTAGAGGTACAGGGGGTACAGAGGGGACTGCGACGTTGCCATGGCGCTGGAAGACTGAGCGCTCACACAGGGGACCACCGGACCTAAGGGACAAGCCCATCCCCCTGTAGTTGTCTTCCTCTGGACAAGGTGGAGAGACATGAAAATTGGTACTAAATAAGACTACAAACCCAGAATTAAAACTAGACCAGGACTAAACCAGGACTAGAACAGGACTGGGCACAAACCAGGACCAAAGCACTGTGTTCACATTTTTTTTTATTTTTTTTGTTATGTCTCCTAAATTGTAAATTATTAAATATGTGTGCGTTTGAGATTTTTTGTTATTCCAACTTTTTAGATAGATATATAGTACTTTATTCATCCCCTAAAAAAAGGAGAAGATATGTGTTTTTAAATCGACTTTTCAAATTCGGTTGACACCAAAATATAAAAAATATAATTACTGCAAATGCAAGTTTTTCTTTATTATTTTTTTACTGTCATAAAAATCAAGTCTTTTGCACAATTTATTCGACAAATAAGATTATAAAATAAGAATAAAACATTCGCTGTAAATGTCATAATCTAGGATAATATAATAATTCACAATTGCGCATGTTATTTAAAGCACATTCCTTACACCCAGGACACCCACAGCATGATTCCTATCTGCTAATTGGTTGTGCGTTTTTCTATCTGTGTTTAGGTGGAAGTGGGCCTGTGTTTCCTGGCCCCATCTAAAGCTCTTAAGGGACTTCCTCGTTCACTGGAGCCGCAGTGACAGCGGAAATACACAAGACTGAAGAATTTAGTGTCCCAGACAAAATACGACTAAATAGACAACACTAGTAAGGCTACAGTGTGTGAGATTAGGCGAGGTGTGTAAAATACTGTCAATAACACTGCATAAGATTTCCTTTTTTAGTTTTGCCAGTTAAAAAAAACAAAAACTAAATAATAATAATAATAATAATAATAATAATAATATTGAATGGATCCAGTTCAAGAGCGTCGTAATAGTGAGATTTGACAATGACGTGCATTATTATTTTGACACGTATTATTATTTTGCAGGATATAACACACTAGTACTGTTTTGAGTCTGCAGTACCTGAGTCAGTGTAGGAAATTTTCTATGGTGCTGTTGGACACAATTATACCAAAATACGCAGTTTAGAAAAAAATTAAATAAATAATAATAATAATAATAATACTACAGTGTCATAGTTTTAGAATTATGTGTTGAAATCATCTCACAACCTCCAGTTTGAAACCAATTTTAAATTTGGCAGTGAAACCAATTTTAAATTTACAGTGTGCCATTATTCATCACCATAACCATTTCAAAGCTATTTTATATTTTATTACTTATTTTTCTATTTTATTTTGACTTGTACATATACATTAATTTTTATTTTTATGATTATGTCTCATTTGACACCTGTCTCTTGCTATCTTTTTTGCTATTTTTATTTTTTATTACTCTCTGTTATTATATTATATTGTGATGATTGAGCTACTGTATCCAAATAATTTCTCTTGTGGATTTATAAAGTTTGCCTAAGTCTAAGTCTAAATCTAAGTCTAAAATGTTCTCCATGAAGTCATATTAAGTCAAGTTAAGAGAGGAAAATTAAAATTAGGTTTATAGATTGCAATTTTTCTATTTACACAATGTCTTCTGGGTCTATAATTTGTAACGCAAAGAAATAAATAGAAAAACATGCTGATACAGTCTTTGATATGAGCAGGATACAACACACTAGTACTGTTTTGAGTCAGTACCTGAGTCAGTGCAGGAAATTTGACTTTAGCGACTGGCGCTGAAAGACATTTCTTTAGGAGCAGGAAGAGCGCAGCTGCTACGTAAACACACACATAGACACACACAACAGGAAGCATTAACACAGTGAGAAATATGTCACTTTTTGTGTGTAGTAGTTTAGTTGAGTTTTAATAGTTTTTAGGTGTTTCTGAAACCTGTGACCAAACCCAAGACTGAAACAGTGAATAACTGAATAACCTGTGGTATTCACTTCTGAGTGCTGAAAAGGCCCACTACGTAAGACAAAACTGTTGTGGTAATAGGTACATATCCATAAATGTTATGATGTAAATTAAAATGCATTATTATTATGATTATTATTATGATTATTATTATGATTATTATTATTATTTTTTTTTTTACCTTTAATTGTTTTGCATTTTTATATTGTTCTTGATTCATATTTATATTGTTTTTGAATTGTTTTTTTATTGACATTGTCAGTGAACAAAATTCACAACCTGGGAACTTGCTTTGGTGTATAAAATGAATAATAATGATACAAACTATAATAATATATAATAATGTACACTCTTTTTTGCACTATAGCTAATGACACTGCTGCTTAAATGACACCATTCGAGCTTTATTAAGCTACACATTGAGTGTTTTACTTATTTGTACTTGTTGATATGTGCATATGTTATGTTTTGTCAGTATGTTTCATTGTCATGTTTATAAGATATTAAATGTGCACTGTGGGCCTAGGGAGCACTGCAATTTCAGATCCTGTGCGTGCAACCTGTACATATGGCTTTTGACAATAAAGCTAACTTTGAACTTTGAACTTTGAATAAAATAAAAATAAGGGCATGCATTAAATTAATGTAAATAAAAATAGACATACAAATACAAAATATACAGTATGGGCAGAACAATAGTGCAAACTAGAGTGCAAGTGGCAGGCCCAGGTGTACAGGAGTGCGTTTAAAAGTGTTGGCACCGCCTTTTAGGGAGGTTAAATAATGACATTATCTTAGCACCTTTGAAACTTTGATGCACCCACAGTCAGTTTGGTCTGCACCCGGGAGTGGCAAGAAGGTTAACCACAGTTATAATTCTGGTGGAGGATCCAATGCCTACTTGGCTCCATGGAGATGTTAGCACTTTGCCTAGAACGGTCCACCTTGCATTTATGAAGTTCTAGGTTTGTCAGTGTAGGTTGCCTCCTCATAGATGTGGCTTGTAACTTGGCCTGGAGCCATCACCTGCTTGCTTCGTTGGAGATAGATAAGTTTAATGCCATAATACCAGCAGGTGGAGGGCCCTTCACTAGAAAAGTTACATATAGTGCACCTTTAAGAACTGTAATCTTTATTTGATATTGGTATTACTTTTACTCTATGAGAAACACAAAGCCGTGATCCTGTACATTGAAAGTTTAACCCACAGGGTGAGGTCGGTGCTCTGGTTCATGCCCAGGTGAAAGACTGCGTTGCCAGTTTCACTCCGATCTGAATTAACCACAAACACAATGAGAAACAAACATCTGATCTGTTCTCAGGGCCCTGCCACTGATTGAAACGCCTGTGGTTTAGTGGGTATTAATGTTGTGTTTAGAGCACTCAGTTGCACATCACAGGTCAGATTAAGGTTACAGAGGAGGGCGCGTTCAGTGTGTGTCCAGTTGTGAGAAAAAGAATTTAAGTGAAAGGTGCTATATGCTTATGAATCAGTAATTGTGATAGCAGTAGAACAGAATATTTTGTAATATTTTCAAATGTGAAATATTTTGTTATTTTGTTTATTTGAATAATGTATTGTGCTGTTGGACCCAATTTCACCAAAATACGCAGTTAAGAAAAAAAAAAATTATAGTGTCATAGTTTTAGAATTATGTTTTGAAATCATCTCACAACCCCCAGTTTGGTGACACTATTTTAGAAAGAAATATTGAGATCATGTTTCTCAGATGCGTATGCAAAGAAATGATACCAAATACTGATTAGCAGAGCAGTTACAAAGCTGACGTGTCTTGCCAGAGAAGACATAAAAAGCCCTACGCATTTTCAGAAAATTTCAGAAAAAAAGTTATTTTGAAATGTATTTTATATTTATTATTTTTATAAGAATTTGAAATGAGCACCAATTTTAAATTTGGCAGCGAAATCAATTTTAAATTTACAGTGTGCCATTATTCATCACCATAACAGTTTCATAGCTAAAATGTGCTCCATGAAGTCATGTCTTCTGGCTCTATAATTTGGAATGCAAAGAAATAAATAGAAATACATGTGATCCTTTCACTTAATCCATAAAACCCACTAGTAAACATGACCTTATATTCAGGTCATACAAGTTCTTCAATAGTTTTTTTTTAGGCCAGTGTGGTTTAAACTGTTTTTTTGTTTTGATTTTTGAAACCACAAAGCGGGCACACCTGACAAGATACCTTTCAGTAAACAGCTTGACCTTTCACTTACACTGGCATCTCAAAACAAAATGTAAAAAACATATGCATTAATATACTTTTTTTTTGTTTTTTGCATTGACTTGCTGTTTGATTGTCATATGCAAAAACAAAACAACAAATGAAGAAATAGCTTACATGGTGCTTGCTGAAACAAATGATCCAGTGACAGGGTGAGGCGGAGGTCAGAAGAACTACTACGACTGCTGTGATTGGCTGATTCTCAAAGCCATGTTCATATATTTACTGTGCGTCAAACTCTCAAATAGACAACAATAACCTCTGAGGAGATGGCCACGCTGCTCAGTACCAGCACAAGTAAGGGTGCATTTCAAATCATAACTGCGCTTAACTAATTTGTTGTCTATTTGGTTTTATATTTAATAATTCTTACGATTCTTTTAAGATGCTGTTTAATCTGGTTATTATAGTTTTCATTTATTTACTAGTATTTTTTCTGACGTTATTCTGAAATAAAATGAAAATCCTTGACAGCTGCAATTTTGGAATTGACAACTCAAATATCATAATACAAAAATTACTCACTTCCTCGCTGTGGTTCAACACCTGCCCATGTAAAAAGGTAAACATTCCAGATAACTAATGCAACTAAATGTAAAAAAAAAAAAAAAAAAAAAAAAAAAGAGAGAGAGAAAAAGAAAAAAGTCTAATCTGTATGTCAATATTGTACATATTCAGAATCAGAATCAGAAAACTTTTATTGCCATTGTCAGTGAACACAATTCACAAACTAGGAACTTGCTTTGATGATGAGGTGCAACATAGAACACTGAATAATATAATAATAATATAAAGTAGAGATATCACTATTAAAATAATAATAATAATAATAATAATAATAATAATAATAAAGTATCACTATTTAAAAATAAAGTAAGGGCATGCAAAAAAAAAAATAGTCTAGTATATACAGAAGCATCAGAACAACTGTGTAAACTGATCCAGCGTAGTACAGGTATTATAAAGTGATTCAGTGGTGAAATTGCATTTAACTGTAATCATTATTGTTAAATTGATATTCTTACATTAAAATTGTACTGAAACCCCTATGATTTCATTTGGGTTTTGTATTCGTAAGCCTAATAATACCTAAGCAAAAACAGTGTATTGTGTTTTAGATGCAAATATTGAATATTTACTTCATATTGACTTTTAAATAAATATTTGCATTTCCTCATAGGATACATATTAATATAATACATATTGCTAAGAGTAATAATCTGTCTGCTTTCATATAAATAAATAATTTCACTCATAGTTTTTGTTGCCTCCATGTGTTTAAAAGTGCAGTATTTTGGTCTATTGTTTAAAGTAAAAGAAGAAATGATACTGCAGCTGCATGTGACACTACAATGTATGGCTGTAGTAACACATAAATGATGGATGAGCTCTGACTCACAGCGTAGGGTTAGTCACGCTGGATGTGCTATATGTGGCAATATGCAATAGCCTACTATACATGAGGCAATCATGAAACAAACGGGGAAACTCTTTCTTCACTGTAGTGCCCTGCTCTTATTGTCCCGCTGTTATCAGGGCCATTTTCACTATAAATTAATAATAATAATGCATCAGATTTATATAGCGCTTTTCTGGACACTCAAAGACGCTTTACAGAGCATTATTCATTCACTCCACACTCGGTGATGGTAAGCTGCTATTGTAGCCACAGCTGCGCTAGGGCAAACTGACAGAAGCCAATCTGCGCCATCGGCCCATCTGACCACCACCATCACTCACGCACACACCACTTTCATATTAAATAATACATTTATATAAATAAATTTAAAAAATAAATAAAAATGTTAATGTTTATCTCCATTGAGGGATGGCATTGGTGCTGGATAAAATAGCAAAATTTAATTAAATTCAAATTTTTTATTTTATTTCTTCCCACTAACTTAAAATGTATGTTAATTTAACATATGTTAATTTAACAATTTAACATTAATTTAAAATACATACATTTTATGTATTACCGCACTAATCATAAAAATGCAACATTTATATAGCTAATTCAAAATGAACTCCTCTCATTAGCAGAGACATCAGTACAACTTTTTCATAACATTTCATAATGTTTTAAATATTTAACAGCTTTTTACCGCACCCTAACATTTAACCAATATAAATAAAGATTAAATAATTTCTTACCTTTTCAAAACTTCATAAAATACAAAATATTTAGCTTGTTAATACCATCAGAGATGCACAGTGTAGATGAGAGAGACAGAGGCTTAATGACAAAAGGGATGAATAAAGTATGATTAGAAACTGGTGTTGGCACGCGACACTGACTGATCTGTGGACCTGAACCTACCCACGACTTCCCTGTGCCAACGTCCCACTCTCACCACTGTCACGCAACCTGCTCCCTCCACTCAATACACCTCACAGTTACTCAGAATGAAATAGAGATATTTGATTTAAAGTCATTTGTAAAATGTGGAAAAAACCCAGTCAAATTGAAAGAAATTACAATAGAGTCTACTACAGCCAATGTATGCATGTAGCCTATAACGCTAAGAATAAAGAGACACATAATCATGGGTATCAGTTTCCTGTTCTCCATGGGTCTCAGAATGATGAAAACAATGATGAAAATATTGTCATATCATAGTAGTTAAGACCACTATGATATGAGAAACCACATCATTTTGGTCTTAACATGTTCATATTAACCCACTCTACATGATCCTGGTGTTTTTGTTATTTTGCCCAAAAATAAATTTATGGAACTCTGCTCCAAATTAGCCCTTGTAACTGTTGTAAAATGTGTTATATATCTTATAACTTAACTTATTTATCTCTCAAGTACTTTGTATAAATACACATTCAAACAATACAGGACACGACTGTGGAAGTGGGGGTGCCCCCTAGTGGTAAGAGGGAGATCTTAAAAAAAAAAATTATTTTGCACAATTTATACATTCTTTATTAATATTTTGGGAAGTAATTTTGACACATAGGCTATTATGTATAGATTTTAATTTAATTATTTTTAGGTCTAAACATGCAAGTTACAGAAGTTACGTTGTCAACATCAGGTTTCCCGCTTGCTAGCTAGCTAGCTAGCTAGCTAGCTTCACAGCACCCCCTGTCAAAAATTACTTCCAGCGGCCCTGATACAGGGCTTTCTGGGTCAATTACAACCAGTAAATGGTCTTATTACATGAATTTATATGCCAAACTATGATACTGACTGATTTTCTTGTGTAAAGGAAAATGACAGAAGAAGGGTCGGACTCTGAGCCACTTGGACTGTGCCCTAGCTCAAAATATTACTAATATAAGACCTTTATTTCTCATTTTTCTTCAACTTCTACTGTGTTTTCCTTGACAGCTATGGACTATGCAGATTTTTACACTGACTATGAGGACTACAATGACTCCACCACCAGCATGTATCCGGACCTGAACTCTTCCGACTACTGTGAACCTGGACACCACGAACTAACAATCAAAGTCTTCCAGAGCTGCTTCTTCTGCCTCATCTTCTTCACGGGGGTCATCGGAAACTGCCTTGTCATCGCCACGTTTTCTCTGTACCGCCGTTTCCAGCTCCGATCCATGACAGATGTGTTTTTGTTCCACTTGGCCCTTGCTGACCTCCTCTTGCTCCTCACTCTCCCCCTGCAAGCCACTGATACTCACCTGGGTTGGATCTTCTCGAGTCCCCTTTGCAAACTTACCAGAGCCTGCTACGCTATCAACACATATAGTGGGCTAATGCTGCTAGCTTGCATTAGCGTTGATCGATACATGGTGGTAGCAAAGGCCCAGGAGATGCTAAGGTTGCGGCGTCAGATCTTAACAGGTGGCAAGGTAGCTGCAGTTTGCGTTTGGCTAATTGCAGTTCTTCTTAGCCTTCCTGAAATTCGGTACTCTGGAGTCTCAACATCAGGGGATGAACATTTTTGTGGTATGCAAATTAGCGGGACAGTGAAAAAGGCGACGAATGGTGCGATAATTGCAATTTTCGGTGTATCCTTTTTGGTGATGGTGACTTGTTACTCATCAATAGCTAAAGTTTTGTCTGAAGGTCAGAAGTTTAATCGAAGTAAACAATGGCATCGTCAACGCACCCTAAAATTAATGGTCAGTCTGGTGGTGGTTTTTGTCCTCTTTCAGCTCCCGTACACTGTGGTGCTCTTGCACAAAATGGCCGCCCCCTTCTGTGGCTTGCTGCTTGAATACATCACCTGTACACTCGCTTACATGCGCTGTTGTTTAAACCCGATCCTCTACGCTCTGGTCGGGGTGCGCTTCAGAAATGAAGTTGTGAAACTGATCCGAGACAGTGGGTGCCCATGTGGAGCCAAAGCCACTATGCTCACAGTTAGCTCCACCTCCATGTCTCCTCCTCTGGCCATCAGCTCACCTTGTTCACCCACTTCTCCAGAAAGGAGCACAAACAGCACCACTGACTCCACGAAATTCAAGTTCCCAAATAGCAGTTTATGTAAGTGGTAAAAATGTAACATAATTAACTTCTCAGCGTATGTAAAAACAGTACTGGAGCCAGCCACCAGAAGGCTTTTAAATGGTGATATTTTCAAGACTCTTGATGCAGTAAACACATTATTAATATTTTGTTTTAAATTGTTAATTGCTATGACAATGGTGTAAACTTTTCATCATTCTGAAACCCATGAATAAAAACATATAGAAACAGTAGGCTATTGAGTAAGAGTAATATGAAAAATATTTTTTAACTGTATATTATAAAATGTATTTCATTTGAATGTAAATAATATTTTTTATTCCAGTATATTTGTAATGTGATGTTATTTGTTTGTTGAAAAAGCTGTTGCGGTGAGTTCTATTGACCTACATAAGCCACAGTCATGACCGCAGTCGTAAACAATAAGACAGTACGAGTTTGTTGTTCTTTTTCATCAAGAGACAGAAGCAGACATGCTGTGACATTTTACCATTTACAGTGTTTAATGTGGGTTCTTTTTGCTCCAGACCACAACTCATCAACAGCCATAAAAACAACACATTTTTTCAAGGAAGTGAGGCCTTTTCTGTCTTATCGGGAAATTACACCTACACATGCATAAAGAAAAAAAAACCTACATACATTTTTTTTTTTTTTTTTTTACCAAAAATGTGTCATTGATAAACATTATTTTAATAATGTAAAAGTTTTGTTAATTGTCAAATTGTGTTATGTAAATCTTACCTGTACATACTCAACATACAAAAGTATCAATAAACATTAACAGCATTAAGTTAAGAGAATTTTCTCAATCAATCAATATCACTTTATTTGTTCTCGAGGGGCAATTTAAACACACTGAGCAGTAAAATACAATGAAAAGTTCAAACAAAAGTGTCAGTGCAGCTCAGCAGGTAAAGCAGACCTGGGCATTGTCCAGCTCCTGGGCCACATACGGCCCTTTAGTTGACTCTGACCGGCCTGTTTAAGATAATCTGGAATTACAAAATAAACATATTTTATTATTTTACCTCATGCATGGACTAAAGCGGCATTGGTTTTATTTTAGGTGTTTTTTTTAAATGACCTTTTTTGTAAGGCAACTTCACTTTTTCATTGCTTAGTCATAACATACACTCTTACCAGTCTGACCAGCACATCAAAACAATGTGATTTACTGCTTTTTATATAAAAAAAAATACTATTAATATTATGCCGAATTAAGTTAAGCATTTTGGCCCAGCCCTCCACAATATTTTCTGTTTCTCATGTGACCCCATGGAAAAAAATAATTGCCCACCCCTGAGGTAGAGTCATCAGATCCTTTGTCAGGGATGAATCAGTAGCAAAATGTAGATAAGACTATCCACCAAGTCATACTGCATCTGTAGATTACTAATGTAGGCTACAGTGCATTTTCTAAATTTCTCATTTCATATGAGCAGTAGATTCATCACATAACCAGACCAGGGTCATTTTTAGTAGTGGATTCCTTCTTTGATTAGTCTTCCGTAACTGTTTGAGCACTAGATGTCAGTGTTACATAGACGGTACAGTCACAGTCAGACCAGGGGAAGATTTTTGCTTTACACACTGCTGCTACACACTATTAGAGACACACCATATTGTGAGTTAAGTAAGATTATATATAATATATATATATTTTTTGTAGTTTTTGCTCATACAAGTGCCTTACAAAAATTATATATATATATATATATATATATATATATATATATATATATATATATATATATATATATATATATATAAACATTCCTGAACTATAAAACTATAAGATCTGGGCTTTATATCTATATCTATACCACTGCAAGATAAATAGGACCAGTGCATGGTTCTACAGATTTCTCCATGGGTTTAGCACGAAACGGTGGACCTGGTCTATCGCTTCTATTTATGCAAAATGCACATTACAGACATTGTGAGGGCCCATCCCTGCACTGGGCCCTGGGTAAACAAGTACCCCTCAGTCCAACACCCCTGCATTTCTCTATTTCTAATTAAAGGTAAGTATGTAACTTTATGGATGTGGCACTTGCATGTTTCCTTGGAAACCATATTTCAGAACATTCTCTATGGACGTACGTTGATACGTTTTATGCCTTGTTGTGGAATATTATAGCCAAAGGAAAAACATTACTATGGAAGCAAGCAGAAGGAGCCCCTCAAGCCTGCTCACAGCAAGCTTGCTGTATATATATATATATATATATATATATATATATATATATATATATATATATATATATATATATATATATATATATATATATATATAACTTAGAAAAAATTTGGCTGGTTTCCCATGATGTCATTATTGCTTGTGAATGTTAAAACCACATTAAAGGCATCATTTTGTCTGGTCTGAAAGCGATGCAGGTTCACCTGTTCTCAGATGTCAGTCTCTGTCATCACGTCTCATTATATTCTCATTCTCGGTGAAACAGCGGCTCACGGCTGGCTGCTTATGTCCTCACTCCTCACTATGGACCCAGCAGGTGTGGCCAGACATCCAGGTATCACCATAACACTCTTTATTTATTAACCACAGCTTCCAGTATATGCTCACACAGTCATCTTGTAGGCAATGACCAACAAGCTGCTTACAAACACAGCTACAAGTTACGTCATGCCCTGGACAAAACTTGTGAATGTGCTTAGCCAGTTTGATCCTCTTTGGTAGCCGTAGTCTGGTTTAGCGCTACAATTGTGGTTTGTTATTGTGGGAAGTTGTTGAGTATTAGGAGTACTTGCATGATGCAAAAGGTTTAAATAAAGGTTTAAAGATTAAGGCATGAAGCATTACTGTTTGTTACCTCTGCAAAGGCTGACACAGAGGGAGGGAGAACAGTTTGTGTGGTGAATGAAAACTTTAAATTATAAAGATGTATATTTTTAGAGATAACAAAGCTCAAACTGTATGCTTAGATCTGAGGTAAAATTCATAGTAATGGAATAAGCTCTAACTTGAGAAAACCAAAATACTGTAAAATGTATAAACATTGTACTGCAAATATGTTAACAGTAAGACAACAGCAACATAATGGTACACCTCCTTCTAGTCTCTTGTGCTGCCCTCATGTGACTGGAGGTAGTATTCCAGTAAATCAATACATAAATAGCAATTCATTCAGTCATTTTAATATATTTCGATTAAACCCGACGCTGTACACACAACAGTATTTACAGCAACATAATTACCTTGGACAAATATATGTAATATTTAGTTCATTTTGATACAGACATATTTTTAACCAGCCCAGCCACATCTTGCATCTTTTGTGTTACAGTGGTGATTTAGGAACATAATCTACAATATTATCTAAAAACAAACAAACAAACAAACAAACAAACAAAAACGTATTAACAGTGTAGTAACTTGCTCTAATCTGGCTGCTAATTTTCTGTAACTTGTCATGAGACGAGTCCCCAAATAAAATATTGTCAAAAATGCATAAAACAAACAAATTATCTGTCTAAAAATGTACTTTTATTAGCAAATAAATTTTCAATGCTTTCATCTGTGTCCATAGACTGCTACAGTATTTATTTAACCCTGAAATTTCTCTCCAAAACAAACAAACAAACAAACCCATCTGCCCTTAACATGACGGCACTAGGATCCAGGCGCTTCCCCTCTCTGCGTGGTTCTCTATGGCACT
This sequence comes from Taenioides sp. WSHXM2023, assembly GCA_029959045.1. Lineage (NCBI taxonomy): Eukaryota > Metazoa > Chordata > Actinopteri > Gobiiformes > Gobiidae > Taenioides > Taenioides sp. WSHXM2023. The sequence continues at coordinate 11,733,052 of CM057104.1, read as the reverse complement.
GCTGTGTGCGCCTTCTCTGCGTCTGTCCCTGTTTCGGATAGACGGACAGGAGTTGCTGCCTTGGGGATCCCCTCTTCTTTTTACCTTCTCACATCACTCTTTTTAAAATATTTTTTGGATATGGAAATCAAAGAACCAAGCACCAGCAACAGCATTCAGAAGGAGGAGTTTTCACCACTACTTGCTAGCCTAACTAAGTCTGTTTCCATCCCAGCGCTGCGCCTTTTTGACTAGAGTTTTTTCTTTCTTTTCTCCTTTTTATCATTTAATGTGTCAAATATTGGCTGTCATCTCGTGTGGCGGCGTCTAAAGCCGGTCCCCTCCCCCGTTTTCTCTTTCTCTCATTCAGCTGTCATTCTGCTTGTCACTTGCCTCAGTGGAGTTGGCCACCCCTTTCTATTCCTTCTAGGATTTCATAACATGTAACGATATAATCTTCTTGATTGACATCCCAAAATGGACTTATCAGGAGGGATCGTGCGTAACGGGCCAGTGCCAAAATGTACTAAAAACTTGAAATTTTAAGTTTTTTTTTGAATATTTAAAGTTAATTGTAATCATGGGGAATACACCTGGAAGTTTGGACATCCAGCCAGGCAGAGATGGTACACCGGGGTCTACAGGGCCCCACAAACCGGCTGCTGGGGCCAAACTTCCCATGCCACCTGAAGAGGAGTTGGAGGAGCGCTTCAATGCACTTCTGGTAAGTTCAGGAGCCCGGGCACGCATGTTGCGCTTTGAAGGAGCAGTTGAAATAACAATATAAAGTTACAAAGAATGTGGAGTATGTCGTTAGGCTTATCTGCGTGCCAGGTACACAATGCCACTGTGAAAGATACAAAAAAGTATTTATGCTAGAGACTGGAGTTAATGCTACTTTACTCCCAACAGGATTTATAGCTACAATAAGTCAGCTTTGTGCACTGTTTAGCCCATTGCCCAAGCTTAGGAGATGAAGACAAGACTGAAAACAGGCCTATTAGTATTTCAGAAAACTGCAGTAAATGTAATCGTTTGAAAGTACAGCCTTCAATTTTAGTGTATCCTACTTTTTTAACATTAAAGGTGCACTGTGTCATCTACTTGTCTCTATCTTTTTGCTTTGCCTGGGATGTTCACAGTATCACATTAAACAGCATGGCATTGAAGTATTTATTCTATTACGGTGTTTTTATTTCCCAAAATTACTGCAAAAACATGCATTATTTCTGTGAGCGGGTCCACTTCTCCACAGATCTGACCTGTAACTTGGTTTGGCTTAAAACTAAAATCTATACACTATCATTTAAAGCCATTTTTCCAATCCATGCATTATAGTTAACACATCCTAGTCTATTTGAATTGGCTAACAATCCATTTGAACTGCAGGCTGACACACAGACTGTATTTGAATAATCGACTAGGTAAATGAAGTTAAGCATAATTTAAAAGTTTTGTCATGTAACTACGACTACTGCCATAACTCTTATCATAACTTAAACAACTACAGCTATTACTACCGCTGCTACTACTACTACTACTACTATTATTGCTACTACACCTACTTGCAATACTCACTCTAGTTGCTCCTTCATAAAGACATCTTTGGGTTTTGGTTTAAGACTTCCTTGTACTGTCCCGACAGTATAGCATCCTGACTACATTTTTATAATACCATATCTGCAACTCATTTTGATTACTACTACAAATATGTAGAAAGACTGCTACTACTACTACTACTACTACTACCACTACTACTGCTACTACTACAACAACTACTCCTAGCAATACTGAGTTTTGTTGCTCCTACGCTACCACTGAGTATTATGCTTCTTCAAGTATTAGTACAGATATACCAGTGTTGTTTTTTTCACAAATTAATTTCACTACTAAAACGTAAATGTAGCCTTGCAATAAATAATACTTCAACTAATTACTTTCCACATATGCCACAAGCATTGATTTGTTGTCTCTAAAACTGCTCACTCATCACCAACATTCCTTTGCTAACTTCATTTAGTGTGCATTGTGCTTTTTGGTTTGTCTTTTGTTTTGCGAGTGAGCACGACAGGCTGAGCACATGCCAGTCGGATGATACCAAGAAAATAAACAAAGGAATATCTGAACATGTTTAGGGATGATTTTCCAGAGAAATATTTTGCATATGTGGCCAGACAACTTGCTCTGTGATTAACTACATTCCTTCTTATCGTTTATGATAATAATATGTGACAGAGAGGAACAGACCACAAACATACTGTCAACAAGCTGAGTTTAGACACTGGCATCTTCCCATCCAGAGGGCAAGGGCAATCCATTAGGTCCTTGTACATTCTCTGCCCTAGTATTGGTTGATATCGGATGTTGGCAGATACTTAAAGCCAGAGTATTGACATCAGTATCTGAACAGAAAAAGCAGGATTGGTGCATCCCTATTCAAAATATTCCAAAATATTTGATTACATTTAGGCACCACCAGATCAACCAGGTCTAAACTAGGGCTAAACTCCATTAAAACACCATTGCCTTATAAGCACTGTAAGGACTAACCAAACAGAGGAGAAAAACTTGTATAAGGGGGTGGTGATGTTGATGATGATGAAGAGGGTGTGTGTGGACAAAATCAAGGTTGTATCAGGATAGGCATCTGACTTAAAAGGAAAAGGGGTGGGTCTGCAAAATCAATTTATATGTGACCTGAATAACACATCACAGAAGAGTGAGGGACAAAAATTACATAGGGCCTGCTAAGAAATTAAACTCAAATTATGAAAAGATAATTGAACTGTTTAAAAAAAGTACAAAAAGAGTTAAATTCTTCCTAATCTTGGGCAGATGTTTGTAATAGGACAGATCTCTACCAAACACACTTTTGGGCATATGATTCATATTCCCTCATCACTTTATTATCAATCTTCATAGAGACATCTTGTGGTTTTGTTTAAGACTTCCTCATACATGTGGACAAACAACAACATAGTATCCTGACTACATTTTTATATAATTTCTGTAACTCCTTTTGAAGGTGTATGGAGTTTAAAAACACAACGAGCACTTCCTGTATACACGTATCCTATATACAGTACATGACATCACAAGGTGGAACAGAGTGTTTTCTATTTGAGAGAAGAACTCAGCCTAAATATGCAGGATTTATGTGTTAAACATGTGTGAATAAAACAAAACACAACTTTAGGTATATTTTTATTGAGGAAACATAGATCCAAAAAACTATAACTTAGACTAAACTATAACTAGATGACCACATATTCATTTGTAGTAACAACTGCTGCATAACATATGTAGTACCCTATCCAGGTACTGTCACTACACAAACCAAAATACTGCACTCAAGTAGTAGTAACAGAAAGTGCCATATAATAGTAATAGTTTTAGTAGTGTCAGTACATTCAAGTTCAATAGCATACTGTATAATTCAGTAACATTATTTCACTAAAACTGATAAAACTGTTTGATTGAATGGTATTTATTAGCCATTAACCCGTTCCAATAAATATCACTAGTGCCATTACCACAACTGCTCCTGCTAATTATAAAAATGTATATTAAATTAAAAATAAGTTTCTACTGTACTACGGGCTGCCATGACTAAAGACAAGAAGCACAGTATTTTACATGCCAAATTTGCATATGATTTCCACATTGTTTTCCTTTGCCCAGTGCCTCCAGCCTGTAGTGACAATAAACATTACCGCATCACTTCTGAGTCTCTATAGCTCGAGCAGGCGTCTCCCTGTCACAGTAGTTAATTATAGATTCACAGATTTCACAGACAAAATGCTTCGGCTGACTCTGCAAAGCTAATCCTTGGCTCTAAACGCCGATATCCTCCGTCTGTGTAATAGCAGGTGTGAAGAGAAGAATACCTAAGAGTTAAAGGTGCATTGTGTAACTTTTCTGTTGGAGGGTCCGTCAAATGCTTTTCTCCATGGAGATGCTATTGCTTTTTGTCTGGAATGTTTCGCAGTATCGCATTAAACCTTTCTATCTTCATGGAGACCAAACCAGACCAAGTTGCAGGTCAGATCAGTGGACATATCCATAAAAACAACACGGTGATAGAGCCTCCACCAGAAAAGTTACATAGTGCACCTTTAACGATACAGATATGTAAAAGCAATGAGTGGGTTTTTCAATACAATTACAACTTTGTCCTCCCGTGTCACCAGCTAATAAGAGCTCAAAGCAGCAGGCTGGGTTTCATCACTGTTTTACATAACACTTTGCATATTTCTCAACAGGGAGAGCAGCAGTGGGTGGACTTGTAAATGTGTCTCCAGTAGACACAGAAATAGAGCTAAGAAGAGATTAACTTAAAAATATAACAGCATATTCATTTATAACTGGATACACATTTTAACAGTAATATTGAAACTACTTTATGGCACTGACTCAATAAAAATAAAGCAAGATAAATAAAGCAACTGAAGGCTCCATATTACACTATTTTCTGATTTATGTTGTAGTGTTGTTTCTTCATTAAAAATACACCTAAAGTTGTGTTTTGTTTCATTCACACATGTTCACAAGGTGGAACAGAGCATTTTGAGCATTTTGAGCTTTGGAGATGTAGACAGACCAATAGTAAAACATTATTTAAACATGTGTGAATGTATATTTTCTACACAACCAACTGAGGTCAAAAAATATTATTGATCTGTTTCCTGAAAATGTCAACCTGTCTACAGATTCACAGAAGTCATGCATCATTTAGTTGTACAAAATGCCTCCACTTTCCTATGCACTGTAATTAATCTTTACTCGTCTCAGTGGAACAAATGGTATTTTTTAGTTTATTTGCAGTCGATTGGAATAACTGTGTGGTGGTGGAGGACATACTAAATTTTGTACAGATACAGAAGCAAAAAAAAACAACTCTTTAATACTTTTTCTAGCTGTTTTTATTTGTATATTTTTGATTGCTCAAACTATGAACTTGTAAAACCCCTTAGCCTTTTCAGCAGGTCAAACTATAATAAAAAGTACTTTTCAAAAATGTAGTGGAGTAGAAAGTACAGATACCTGCTCTCAAATGTAGTGAAGTAAAAGTAATATCCAGTAGTATCCATTTTAAAATGTACTTAAGTAAAGTACAGATACCTAAAAATGTATACTTAACTACAGTACTTTTACTGACTGCTTTTACAATAAAAAGTTTAGGCTTCCAATGTGTACCAGTATCAAACACTGAATTTTTTTTGTATGTAAGCAGCCTAGACTTCACTCTCCCAAGACACTTCCCCCTGCTCCTCTGTGGCAAAAGTCATAAAACATTGGACTAGGCAATTGATTCAAGAATGAGATTTGTCATTACTAATCATTAATGATCAGCCTGACCCTTTTTAATCGAGAGTTCTACAGCCAATCCTCTGTCAATAAATGCATGTTTGAATCAGAGTTCAGACCATGATTTGCCAAGATTAAAAAAATTATATTGTGTATGTTCAAAAAATGTATATTGAAAGCTATTTTTAATTTTTGATTAGTAAGAAAAAATCAACATCACTATGAGGAAAAAATCTTGATCAGTGTTTTTATTTGCCCAGTCCTACCCCAACATCTCATGTGAATTGAACCAAAGTCATATAAGTAAATAATTCATAAATAACCAACAATTTTACAACTCTTATCTTTCCGAAATGCTAAATAACATATGGCCATGTCTGACGCAGCAGACTGAATCCAACTGCAGTGTATTGAGCGACCAGCTACATTCATCAAGCCTGATTTATCAGATCCACATTCAGTCCAGCAACACTATTGATCTCCTGCTCTCTGCTGTGCCTCTTCTCCCCTGTCACCAGTGCACTTTTAACGTGTATTTTTGTCTTATGTTCGGCCCCAAACGTTACATTTGGATATTTCTTCAAGTATCTATAAGTAACCCTTTTTGAATAATCTGCAGTTTGGAGCACTCGCTGTTCACATTGACCTTGTAATGTATTTTAAAGCAAAGGTTCAGTACGATGTACAGTAGGAGGAAAAGCTGGAAGTACTAAAAAGCATTTAGGTAAACAGCAACGTGCCCAATTTGAATATGTTTTTGCATTTTGTTTTGGTTATTATGGATAGCCAATAAGCAGAGGTTGGAAAAATTGTAGTTTTGAGATGTCATACTCCTACTTGCAATATAATGTAAGTTAATGTTAGTGACTTTATGTTGACAATATTAAATGATTTGAAAATGTGTTTCTGACACTGCTCTTTCAGATATGGTTTTCCAATTCTGTACCAGATTTTTTTGCATTATTATTACATTTTTGTCCTTCCAATTACATATCAGATTTTACTCTTACAAATACTCAAGCAGTAATAATTAAGTAGTTATTTTTCCTAATACTTTTTAGTCTATTTGGCTACTCTACACCTCTGTACATAGGGCACCAAAATAAGTTTAAAGGTGCAAAGTATGGCAATAAACTTTGGAATCTTCATTAGGAAAGCAGGAGACACCACCAGGCCAATTCACAGGTTTTAAAGATATTTTTGAGCAATAAAAACACCCTTAATTGAATAAATGCATCTTATATAAGTTTAATACCATATTGTGGAACATTACGGGCAAAGCAGTAGTACCATACAGTGCCTGACAGTGCTTATTAAAAGTTTCCAAGGACACACTGGAGAAAGGGGAGTTTTCTTGTGGAGTGCGGTTTTCTGTCATCAACAAACTCCTCTTGGACCATATCCGACTGAGCAGGCAGAAAAACTGACTTCAGCGATAAGGGTCACTGCTTACATTAATGAAACAAAGTGCACTGTGGCCTACTTTTGAAGGAATATAAGTAAAAAGTAATCATGCTAGTAAAATACAAGACTGATGTCACCCCTTTATTGTGCTGTCACAATAGCAACATTTTAAACTCACATTCCATACTATTCTGATACCACAATAACTAAAATACCATTTTTGTCAGTCGTAATTGTTGGAATTATAGTGATTTCCATGTGGTCTCACACAAAAACTGATATAGATTAAAACCACGCAGAAAGTTCTTGTTCAGGTTTTGTCTGTACTGATACTTACTCCACTGAGTACGTAGTTTCAGTTTCATGATCGATTCATGTCTGAGTATTTTTACAACCTCCTCAACATCATATGCATGAATTGTGGGTAGCCATAGCAACAATGGATCCAAATGAGCTGCTCTACATATATGTACTAATGAAGCCGTACTACAGTAACCCAGCAGTGAGTCAAGCTGACAAAGAATGTTTATGCATCTTTGAAGGACAATAGAGGAGATAATCACTATATAAATAATGCGGCGTCATGCACTATAGGCACACGTGGGTTTAATTATCACCTTTGTTATAAGCACACAGCCTTGGTTACATACTGCGTTACTGTATATATTTAAAATACAGTGATTATTTCTTTATTTTTTGCAGAATACTATGAATCTTCCTCCAGACAAGATGAAGATCCTGGGCCAGTACGACAATGAAAAGAAGTGGGACCTGATCTGTGACCATGTAAGATTCTTCCCAAATACTGTGTATACTAGAATGTCAAACTACATGCTAATTTGTGGATACTGCATAAAGAATTCTATTCATGTACTTAATATTTTGACATTATGACATCAACGCTCCATTATGTAGTAATAGTAGTAAACGCTTTTATTTTTTTAGTTGTTGGTGTTTGAGCAGTTAACATTTTAGATTACCTGTGTGAGATATTTTATGGCCATCACATCCAAATTATGTTGTAATTTTTCCTTTTTTTGGTTTGTGGTTGATTTCCCGACCTTAATTTGGTATTGTGAGGCACATATCCCTAAGCTATGATAAATAATGTACACCATAGCAACAGGAGTGAGGTCTATGACTTCATGTTTCTTCAATGCAGACCGGTCATTGTGGCTGTGTTTTCGTCATTTTACTTAATGGACAAAAGATGCACTAATGCTTTGATGTAGCCATTGTGTGTCTGCATGCAACTATTGTCTGTTATGTTTGAACACGTGCGATGCAATCAACCCACAATCCACATCATTCACTCTGTAATACAGCCTAATTATAGCTATCTTCATGTGTAATTCCCAACAGGAGAGAGTGCAAGTCAAGAATCCTCCATCCACATATTTGGACAAACTCAGGAGTTATCTAGACCATGGAGGGGTCAGTCGCAAGGTACAAGGCAATACACTACATAATACTATAACTAGACTATACTATGACATATGATTGGAAGTATTATAGTATTGAAGTATTGAAGTATTTTGCTAAAAATCAAGCTATATGTCATAGTTTATTTCTTTAAAATCTAAGTTGTGAAGGGGGCAAATGGACTCCCTTTAAAGATAGTATATTGACTCTTCTGAGCTTTAAGCCATTTTAGAATGTTTTTATTTCATCAAAAATATACCCAGAGTTGTGTTTTGTTTCATTTACATGTTTGAGTAATCCTTTATTATTAATCTGTCTACATCTCCAAAGCTCAAAAAGCTCTCTTCCACCTTATAATGTCATGTAGTGGTAGTTTAGAGTTTAGAGCTGTTTTTAGTGAAGGTGTATTAAGTTTAAAAACACAGTGGAGCACTTACTGTATTACCACATGACATCACAACGTGGAACAGAGTGTTTTCCATTCTAGAGGAGAACTCAGCTTAAATATGAAGGGTTTATGTGAAACATGTGTGAATGAAACAAAACACAACTCCAGGTATGTTTTTGATGAGCAAACAACATTATAACAACACCAGAAAATAGTGTAATATGGGCGCTTTAAAGAAAAAAGCAGGTTTGATATTAGCCTGACAGCTAACAGCTAAACAACCGGATCAGAACGTCAGCCCTAGTGAACAGGTGGTGCACGTGGGAGCAAAGATCGGCCCATATGGTTTGTCTAAAGGATGAGCTGCTGTAGCTCAAATTGCAGAGGAAGTTAAGACATTTAGTTAAACTGTTATGCATGACTGGATTATGGTACTGTTTTAGTAGTAGTAAATATCTCAAAAATATGTCTTTTCTTGTAGTTTAAACGTCGTGTTGCAGAGTCCACCCAGGTCCTGAGAGAGCTGGAGATCTCTCTAAGGACAAACCACATTGGGTATGTTAATGTCCATTTAAGTATTATATGGCTGGGTTTCAGATTAAATAACAACAAATAGACAAATAATATTTAATACAAATGGGAACAGCTGAAATGAACATTGTTAACATGCAGGTTTTTGTTTTTGTCACTAACAAAAATGCTCAGGTTAAACATTTATGAATTTACCGTTTAGATATTTCATAGCAAAATGTTAAAATCTTGTATGTAAACATTAATTACCTTTTTGTTTCTCTTTTCAGTTGGGCTCAGGAGTTTCTCAATGAGGAGAACCAGGGTTTGGATGTGCTGGTGGACTATCTGTCTTATGCCCACAGTGCTGCTATGTAAATGTCTTTTCATTCATACTATCATTGGAAAACAACAACAACAACAACAACAAAACTATTCTATTTAATCATCCAGGCACATAAAAGTATTTAACTCTGATTCTAGGAATGATGGAGATACACCGGACAATAGTGCGGTCGCAGCGGAGAAGTCAGTGGAAGATCTGAGCAAAAGTGCCACCAACTCGCCCTCTCACAGTGCCTCCAAGCCCACCAAAGCCTTTACTGTCAGGTGAGGACCAGACACAATTCAACTCTTTATTAGATCTTTGAGCCAACAGTAGTAACTAACAAGCAATGCAAACAACCTCACAATTGATAAAAAAGACAATGAACAAGGACCTATGAATAAAAACAAGTAAGAAAAAAAAAAAAAAAAAAAAAAAAGATGAGTTAAATCTACTGTATATTTTTATGGTCTTAAAAAAGTAAAAAACAAAACTTAAAATGGTTTGCAGAAGCCCAGAACCACTTACTACCTTATGCAGTCTGAAATTGTTATTATTATTCAGAGGCCAGTAAAGAGTTTTGCCGTCACACTAATGCTAACGACAATTAGCATCCTAACAATGCTTTTCTAATAAAACTTCTTTTAATTCAATGCAGACAGGACACAGCAGTCTCATTTTGACCTCAAGTAATGCTTTTACAATGTATCTGTATTGGAGCAAGTGTCATAAGAAAATGTAGTTCTGCAGCCTTGACATTTACATTATAATTTATAAAAAAAAACAAAAAAACATTGATGGTAAGAACAAATAATTTTCCTGTCTATTTGTCCTACACCATCAGTGACTTCTTACTTAATCCTTAGACACAACACTGTGCTGTCATAGAAAAATATGGCTGGCATTTTTAACATTCAGATCACACAAACTGTCTCTCTGCTCCACAGTTTTGATGTATGTTGACAGCCGTACTGCAGCAATTTAAAAAAAAAAAAAAAGTCTGAAAATACCATATATGTCTGATTGTATCCAAAACAAGACAACACACAGGCTAAGGTCCCAGGACAAGACATTTAAAACACAGAATTCCTGTCAAAATGATATGTCCTGTGTGGGTTTTCAGTTATGTGGCTCTTGTGTGAATGTGAGAAATGTCTTTGGGGAGACCGGCAGACATACCTGTGCTGTAGGGAGTGTCTGATATTTTGAAGTAACATATAGTACAACACAAGACAACAAAGAAAACAAAACAAACTTGTCTAAATGTATAGCTTGTATAAATGTGGGAATCATTTCAGCAAATAAAACCTGTGACTTAATAAAATAACTTTAATAAGTTTAACTTTTATAATGAAAAAAGGTTACATAACTTAAAGTGTAATTTTTTGTGTGAATTAAAGTGAGTATGTATAATTGTATAGAATGCAGCAGGAACAGGTAGAGGTGGGTAGAGTAGCCAAACTCAAGTAGAATTACAAAGTAGTGGTCCAAGAAATTACTCAAGTAAGAGTAAAAAAAAGTATTTGGGAGACTACTCAAGGAAGTAAGAGTAACTGTCTGGGGACAACATTAGATTTATAATGTGAAGAACAATGCAATAATGCATTATATGGTATTAATTATATGAATTGTCAACGTAAATCTTTGTCATGTGTAGACTTACTCACAGTGGCAAGAGTAATAATAACTTTTACTCAAGTAGGAGTACTGTTACTACAAACTAATATTACTCAAGTAGATGTAAAAGTTTACAGTCCCAAAACTATTCACAGATGCGCAGTTCTATTAAAAGTAAAAATTACTGAGTAAATGTAACTGAGTACGTCCCACCTCTGGTTATAGGTGTTGAGGTGTATTAGAGTAGCAGTGTGGTATTAGCAGGCCTGTGTGTAAGAGCAGCGTTTCTCACTGTCAGATTGAACTCCAAACAGGAAAGCCCTGAGGACGTCCCGTGTGGTGAGCCAGAAGGATGACGCGCACCTGTGCATCATGTGTTTACGCGCCATCATGAACTACCAGGTACTGCACCTGCGCCCACATGCTCCCAGGAGAACGTTATTGTGTTATGCCCGGAATGACTTAAGCACAGGTGAAAGGGATGAATCAGACATAGTAAAAGTTTAAACAGATAGATGTTTGAGCTCATTTTAGATTGAATGCGTCATGCTATGCAATTATCTGTTTTAGAATCACAAACAAAAATATTCTGGTTTTTGATTCCACAAGCTTTCTGATTATCATTATCAAGTGTAATCCTTGTTTTTACACCATCATAAAACTACAATCGAGTATACAGTACTTATTTCACAGAGAAGTATAATACTTGTATAATACTGATTACTGTGTCCATCAGGTAACTTGACACTAGTACTAGATTACCCTGTGGTCTGTAGCGCGCTCTTTTCACTTGAGCTGTCTCTCTGTCACTCTCTCTGGCTCACGCTCGTGTGATTGACAGCTCTAAATGACTTTTGTTTTGTCAGTCGGGCTTTAACCTGGTGATGACTCACCCCCGCTGTGTCAATGAGATCACCCTGAGCCTCAACAACAAGAACCCCCGGTAAGCACCAATCACATGACGTATAACATACATGTACTGATGAGAGGGCTACAGTAACTGTACTAGTAAGCACCAATCACATGATAATAACACACATGTACATGTACTGATGAGAGATTTACACTCTGGAACGTGTCTTTACATTATAAATGTTCCCTCAGAACCAAGGCCCTGGTGCTGGAGCTGCTGGCGGCTGTCTGTCTGGTGAGAGGAGGACATGATATCATCCTCTCAGCTTTTGACAACTTTAAAGAGGTCAGAGGTCATAGTCTTACATTCATTTTCATTAAATGCTTTGGACAGCACTTTTTATCATTAACATGACATCATTTTAAAATATGAAATGAAGTGTTCTTCTTATACTTACTTTGGTTTAGTTGCATTATACATAACATTTACTGGCCACTGTTGTAAAAAACTATACCACTGACAATTAGTGGGACAAGACTCATCGAAGCAATGCAACATTATAAAGACGGGTCTTAACGGTTCCCCATAAAGGAACCGTTAGGAACCGAGAGCTCATATTTATTCATCCCCCCCTAAATGTCACAGTTTTATTTGCTATATTTACTACTTCACAAGTGTTCAACATTAAGTGTATCACTTACACTAGGGAGGAGCTGGTTTAGATGTACATTTCCATAGGACTGAAAGCTTTATGGACAGTGTGAGTATACTGCCATGTTATGTTTGGGTATCCCCCGCCCCACCTGCCCCTCAGCTGCTGTCCAGTTGTCCCACAGCCAGACTAAACCACTGCGTCGGCGTCACTGTCAAACTCTTCCCCAGCTGCCTCGTCCCTCTCCTGGTTTCCTCTCTTATTTTGCCTGACAAAGCAGCAACTGTTGCTGGCTAATGGGCTCCTGTGGCTGCACCGACTCTAACAGAACGTGAACTAGCAGCACTATTATTAGTAAATGTCAGGGGTGTCAGGAGCGCCCAGCAACAGACCACAAACTGTGGTGTGGTGAGCCCCTGCTGTGAGCTGGGGGATCCTCTTTGAAGCACTGATCACACCCACACACATAACACTAATGTGTATCAGAGCTGAGCTTAAAGCTAACTGTAGCGGCCTTATTGGTCTACACTGTCATCACATAACTACAGTTGTTTGATCTGCTTTTCCCCTGTGGGTCAACAGCCAATATTTACTATTCAATTATTAACCCTAATGTTTATTTAATACTATGACTAAATTGTTAACAGATACAGATATGGTTCTTCCTGCTTTTTTCTGACACATCTGGTGATTAAAACCAAAATTGACCCTCTGCCTTTGCCCTTGTTTATCCAGTATTGGAATCAGCACAATTTACTGGGTAATTGGCTTATGCCCCCTTGTGGCTGAATGAAAAATACAAGCAAAAATGCCTTAAAATACCTCAAAATAGATTGTAAGTTGCCGTAAGAACAGTGAAAAACAGTGAATATAAGATGATCTTATCAATTACTTGAAATGGATGAAAATATATTACTATATGAATATTAGTCCAAAATAAGTGGTGATGCATGTTTAAGGCATACAATTGATTCTGAAAGTAAATACACTAACCCTAGCCTTCTTCAGTTAGAACATACGAACATGAAGCAACATATTACTTGAATAATATGCTGTTAACAAATCAATTAGTATTGATCTGTTGTTATAACCCTATAGGAAACACATATCTTAAGACGCCTTAATGGTAATTCAAGTGACCAGTTTCACTACAAAACACATTTCATAGTTTTTTGTGTCCTGTTTATAAGTGACATTTTGAGTTCTTTTCGCCATTGAAAAAAATAATCATATTTAGGTTTTGAATTGTTAATAGCTATGGCAACAGTACTACTTTTCCATTGCTTGAAAGCTTTTAGACTTAGACAAACTTTATTGATCCACAAGGGAAATTATTTAGCTCACACATGACAAAATATATCACAAAATATAAATGGTAGCAGTAAATTCTAAATAAGTAGCAAAAATAGCAAGAGACGTGTAAAAATAAGGCGTAATTACAATAGGTCAGTACAATAAATGAGTCAACAGTGCAAAGATTATATAATGATCGACAGGACACAGGGTTATCTATCTTAATCCATGGATAAACTTCTCTTCTGTAGACCTGCTCCTGTCTCATCATTGATAGCCATGCTGTTGTGATGTTGCTGCAGTAGTCTCTGTATAAGTGGATGGCTAACTGGGATGGACTCTACTGTGTTGGGTGGTGGAGGGCAGATCCGAGAAGGTGGGCACGGGGCCAGCAGCCGGATCATGTGTCTCACTGGAGCAGGACGGGGGCTTTGTTTTGGCTTGTGCGGCTGGTCTGTCAGAACGCTGGGGCTGTTGCATTATTTAGAGGACATGAGTGGACAAAAGGGGGAGGCAGAGCGCAGCAAACACAGCAGAGATACACAAGGGAATTGTGCTGACGAGAAAACATGATTAAGACCGGCATTAGCAGCAGCTTTACGATATATATTTGAGCTACACTGGGCTTGGATGGACTTTATTGATCAACAAGGGGAAGTAGTTGGACATAGACATTCAATAATACTATAACAAGAAAACATGAACATAAAATACATAAAATAAAATATGGATAATATGAAAAGGTACCTGTATAAAATTTGTATAGTGATTATATCCAAAACACTAGTTGTAATGTAATGCTACCTTTTAATTTTAGTTCAGTAGAGATTAGCAATTCCAGTGTTTAAATCATCCAAATGATTTTAGTGAAGGTGTATGGAGTTTAAAAACACAGTGGAGCACTTCCTGTACTGTTTGTGATTGAAACAAACAAAAAAGAATCATAAAATTGTGTAATGGGTCCTTAAAATACTTCTATAGAACTTAAAATCATTGAAATATGCGCACCGGTCCTCCCTATTTAACCAAAACAACATTTAAAACAGTGTATTGGAATTTACTGATGCAAAGTCTGTGTGTGTGTCTTAGGTTTGTGGAGAGAAAAGACGATTTGAAAAACTCATGGAATATTTCTGCAATGAAGACAACAACATTGACTTCATGGTACACTGTTTTATATTTTAATTGACTACGTATATGAGCACATACACCCTTTGTTTTGTGTGTACAGTACAATCTGAATCATTTTAATGCAGTACCATAACAAAAAACATTCACGGAGGAAGTTAGCACTAATTACTCCGTAGAGAAAAACAGAAAAAGCAATCAGCACAATGACAGTGTTTCTTGTTAATGATACAGCAGTGTGTAATTGCTTTGAATTGAACAAATGCGGTGAGTGAGATATGGCCACACTGTTCCATATGTATGCAAAGTGTTTAATTGCTTCTAGGCTCACGGCATGAACTGTGAGGCAGTGGAAACAAGACTATTCCACATGTAGAGCTACTGTGTTATTTTGAAATGAACAGATTTTCTCTAACCTATGCACAACCTCACTTGAAACTTCACTTAAATTTAAAATATTTAACTCATTAATGTGAAATTTAATTCATGGATTGCACCTTTGTCTTATATCTTTCTTGATATAATACTTTGCTTTAAATTATTGGCAATTATTTAATAATTTTTAGTTTAGTTTTGTTTTTTTAAGTTAAATGTTTTATTATATTTGGATTTAGTGTTTTGCAGTGTATTATGCAATATTTCTTGAAAACAATTACACTTGTGGTCCACTAGGTGGCTTGTATGCAGTTCATCAACATTGTGGTGCACTCTGTGGAGAACATGAACTTCAGAGTACATCTGCAGTATGAATTCACTCACCATGGTCTGGACGACTTCCTGGAGGCAAGTCTGGGATTCTTACCTTGTAAAAAAAATAAATAAATAATGCATAGAAATGTTATTAATGTACACCTTCCATGGCGTAGTCGTTGAAGTTCACAGAGAGTGACCGGCTGCTGGTGCAGATTCAGGCCTATCTGGACAATGTGTTTGATGTGGCAGCTCTGCTGGAGGACGCAGAGACCAAGAACGCTCTGTTGGAGCACATGGAGGAGCTGCAGGAGCACAACACAGAGGTCTGCAACCTCAAGAACTACAATGTCTGGAGTTTAAATGAACATGTCTAGTGTTAAAGCTGCACTATGTATTTTTCTGGAGAAGACGCTGTCTGTCATTGCTTTACCTGTTACTTAATATTCCATTACTGGTGTTTATATTTCTCAGGAATACGTTAAAAATGCATTCTTACCCTTGAGCAGAGTCGAGATCTGACCTCTTAACTTTCCCTGCTGACTCCTGCTTGTCTCCATGGAGATAGATGTTCCACCAGAAAAATTACGCAGTGCACTTTTAAACTAAATATGTAGAGTGTTTGAGTAGCACACTGTGAAAATCTTGAGTGTTTCTGTCATTAGTTCATTTCTAACCACGACTACTACGCACTGTATTCAATTACTTATATAACATATTTATATATTTTTATACCTTTGCTATAGCTAAACACAAGGCTGCAAGAAAGTGAAAAGGAAGCTACAGAGAAAGTGTCAGATCTTGAAAAGAAACTGATACAAGCCACGAAAGAAGTGGAGCTCCTGAAGGTACAAACTGTATATTGTTAGTAGGGCTGTAAAATTAATCACAATCAAATCAAAATCACAATTTGAATGGAACCAAGTGAATCACAAAGGCTGTCATTTCTGAAGCACCATAATTATCCACAAATAACTAAATCTGTTTTTATTCTGCATTAAACCTCTAACCCTGTAGTTATTATCTGTATAAACATATTCTGTAATGTCATTTTTATATTGGTTTATCAGTTCATATTTTAATCTTTTTGTCAATTCTTTAGGATTCGTTGAAAATGTGAACTTTGAACAGAATCCTATTATTAAAACATAAATCGCTAATCCAATCGCAATGCTTGTCAGAAATATTGCAATTACATGTTTTTCCCGAATCGTTCATCTTGACATGATAAAAAACAGTTTATTTTGTTTTAGGAAAGCCTCCGTGAGTCCTGTGCTCAGATCAACGCACTGCAGCAGCGTGAAAGTGAGCGAGAGCTTGAACGGGAGCGGGAGAGAGAGGCTGAGAGAGACAGGGACCAGTCCAATCAGGCGCTGAAGGATCTGGAGGTCAAAGTTCAAGCTTTGGTCGACCAGGGGCTCATCAGGATGGAGCGCTCCACATCGGGACAACTGGACATTCAAGTGGTCCCAAAAGTGCAACAGGTTATACAAAAAGGTATGTTCTGTGGATAATATTTGGTCTCCTAGCACCAACAGATCTAAAATTAGTCGAAGCGTGGATAAAATAGTCCTAAATTAACCCAAAGGAGGACAAAAACATATAATACGTATAATTTGCCTTTTAAATTAGACTGCAGATAGACAGTGTTGGGGAGTAACTGAATACATGTACTGAGAATACGTATTCTTTATACTAATTTTGAGTAACTGTATTCTGGTACAATTACTTTTTCATTTGGTGGTATTCAGTATACAGAATACTAATTTAAAAGGAATACATGGAGGTACTTTATCATGTCATTTTTGCTTTGTACTTCAAGTTATTAGTAAATGCATTTTTCCTTTTCAAAAGCAGTTTGTAATACTATTTTTTTAAACTAAAATACTGTATAATTCAACTTGGTGTTAAAGTCAGTACTCTGATGGGGCCATGTATCAGAAAATATTACAAAATGCATTTAAATTCAGGTAGTCAGTATTCTGTAACTAAATACATTTCAAAGTAATCTTCCCAAACTGGAGATCCATGTCCTGCAGTTTGATAAACACTGATTTAAATGTTGTTTTTTTTACATATTTACTTAGTTAAAGATGAGCCAGATGCGGGCATTACAGCACAGCCAACACCTCCCCCTCCACCACCGCCCCCTCCTCCCCCCGCCGCACCAGCACCCCCCTCTGCCCCGCCTCCTCCTCCACCCCCAGCAGCGCCTCCGGCACCTCAGATGCTCCCTGCTGGAAGTGCACCGCTCACGGGTAATGTTACTGATAAACCTGTTACAAGCTGTAGGTAGTGTAGACATTTTTTACATATGAGGCAAAATAATTTGATAAATGTGAGTCTTTTTAATATAAGATATTAAATTAATTTAATCTCAATGTTTCTAATTCAACAGCCTTTAGTGTGTCTTATTTGTTTTGTAAATTCCATATATCTATATTTGTGATGTCTGGTGCAGCCTTTAAGAAGAAGAGGACAATCCAGACCAAGTACCGCATGCCGCTGTTCAACTGGCAGGCCCTCAAGTCCAACCAGGTGGCAGGCACCATCTTTAATGAGCTGGACGACGAGAGCGTCTTAGAGGTATTATATAGTATTATATAGTATTATATAGATTATATACTGTGTATATGGACTAATACAAAACAGGATGTAATGTGGTCTCACCACGTCAGTTTTGACAATATTATTATGTGATACAGGGAAGTAGCAAGAATTGAAGTGTGTGAGTCACAGAGATAAATTGGTGTTTTATAATGTACTGGCTGTTACTATGCTCTTTATGCTGTAGGGCTGTAGATCTTTAGTTGATTCATCTGTCGATGGTGTCTTAGTCGACCAAAATTTCTATTAGTCGACTAATTATTCTGTTTACATTTATATGGGACAGAAGCAGAATGTATGGTGTGAGTTAGCTGAAGATATGGGAGTATTATCTACCTTTTTACATATGAAAAATAATTAATAATAGTGGCAATACAGTGTGACCATGTACTGCTGGACCACTCTTTCTTTATTTTTTAATTTGTAATTATTAATTAACACTTATTAAGAACTTTATTAAAATTAAAAAAAAAAAAATCTGTTGTCCTTCTGTTGTTTGTATGCAGTGATGAAGCAAAGAGGAACTTCGATAGACAATAAAAATATTCCATTCTAATTTTTCCCTTTGTGTTTAGGAGCTGAACATGGCTGCCTTTGAAGAGCAGTTCAAGACCAAAGCTCAAGCTTCCCCTGCAGAGGTCGGCACCCTAAGGATGAAACTGGCCCAAAAGACTCTCAGCAAAGTGTGCCTAATGGAGCCAAACCGGGCCAAAAACCTGGCCATTACTTTACGAAAGGAAGGCATGGCGGCATCGGACATTTGCTGCGCAATAGAAACGTACGGTATACCTCAGATAGAGGGGCCATTATTCAAATACAAAAGTGTCTAACAAATAGTTCAACGTTTGTGGATTGTAATTTTAGATTTTTATTTTTTTTTCAAAAACAGTAAATCTCCCTTGGAGTTCTATAGGCCCTTGCACACCGTCTGAGATTACATTTTAGAGCGTGAACACTACCTATTCACTGTACTGTGTGTCTGATGTTTCCTTGTGCCTTCAGTTACAACCAGAGAGCCCTGAGTTTGGATTTCCTGGAGTTATTGGAGCGTTTCATTCCCACTGAGTACGAGATGAAGCTCATTCATAACTACGAGTGCGAGGGCAGGCCCCTGGACGAGCTCAGTGAGGAGGACCGCTTCATGGTGCGATTCGGAAAGATCCCCCGACTGGCACAGCGCATCAGCACGCTCACCTTTATGGGCAATTTCACAGACAGTGTCCAGCTCATTCAGCCCGTAAGTATGCAGGGATATTGAAATAATCAATACAAAAGAGGTCTTCCAGATTAATCACAACTGAATCAAAATCACAATTTGAATGGACACAATTAGTAAATAGTAAAAGGTTTTGAAGTATCATCATTTCCTCCACAAAAAACAAAATATCAGGTCTTATTCTGCATAAAACAGCTAACCCGTAGTTTTTATCTGTACAAACATGTCCTGAAATGGGATTCCTGTATTAGTTTGTCAGTTCATATCCTTTGGGAATTCTTCTGGGCACATTTAAAATCACATTTGCGATGGTTGTCAGAAAAAAAATAAATAAATAAAAATAAAAACAGCAGCCCTAATCAAAGAAAAAAAGAAAAAAAACACCATGTAAGAAATACTAGAAATATACGTTAAAACATCATAATGAAATCAAATGTATTTATTTTTGTAGCAAATTGATGCTATAATTGCTGCATCTATGTCAATCAAATCATCAGCCAAACTCAAGAAAATCCTAGAGGTAAGGTGTTTTTTATTTTTAATTTTTGCAATTTTGGCTTGCTTACATTGAGATAATTACTAGTATAACTGTTTTTGTTGTTTTAGATCATTTTAGCATTTGGAAACTACATGAACAGCAGTAAACGAGGGGCAGCATATGGATTTAGACTGCAGAGCTTAGACCTGGTACAGTGTTTATTTGCTCATTTGTAAAACTGATAAATTATTTCTAACTTTTACTGTGACTTTAATGTTGCTGTTTATATTCTAAGCTTTTAGAGACCAAATCGACGGACCGTAGACAGACTCTGCTTCACTTCATAGTCGGCATCATTCAGGAGAAGTATCCGGAGCTCCACTCATTTTATACAGAACTACACTTCCTGGACAAGGCTGCTTTGGGTGAGAATAGTGTTCAATTCATTACAGTTACTTTGTATATAACTTTACATGTTAATTAATAGAAAATATTTATCCTTCTACTCACTAGTAAAATAGGCAGTTCAGGGATAAATGTCTGAACAATTAAGAATCAAAACCCTTACATTTAGATAAAAATAAATACATCAATAATTTATTTTAAAAATGATTTTTAAAGGTGCACTGTGTAACTTTTCTGGTGGCGGTCCTCCACAAACTTGTTTCCATGGAGATATTGTTGCTTTACCTGAAAGGTTTCACGGCTTGACATTAAACAATCTATGCTGCATTTATTACATTTCAAGTATTTTAAAAATACTATGAAAAACATGCATTCCTACAGTGAGTGAGCTCGCCTCTCCACAGATTTGACCTGTATGTTGTCCTGAAGGCCTTGTGTGTTTGACTCCATGGAAAGAGATGAATTTAATGCCATACTGTGGGACATTCTAGACAGTAACATTTCCATGGAGACAAGCAGGTGGCGGCCTCCTTACTAGAATATTACACAGTGCACCTTTAAAATACATATATATATTTTATATATTATTATAATATATATTGTATTGTGTATTTATTTCCCACTTCTTCTTCATAAGACAAACAAAATAATTCAGCTATAAAAATCTTACTAAGAAGTATTTTCCTAATCATGTTTTCTTCATGTCTCAGTTTCTCTGGACAGTATCCTGCAGGATGTGCGGGCTCTGGAGCGGGGCATGGAGGTGACCAAGAGGGAGTACTCAGTGGAACAGAACAACCCCGTCCTACAGGCCTTTGTCAAGAGTAACTCTGACCTCCTGGATTCTGTCATCGCTGATGGAAAAAAGGCACAGGTTAGAGCAATGACTGAATGAATGAATATTTATTTTAATGCATGACGATCCCCTTCCCATTACGCAACCCCATATGTAATACAGAATCAGACATTTTTACTCATTGTTTTAAGGTCCCACATTACTATATTTTCTGATGCATGTAATGCTGTTTCCTCATCACAAACTCGGAGTTTTGATTTGTTTGTATTTAGACTGAGTTCTTCTCTCAAACAGAAAACACTCTGTTCCACCTTGTGATGTCATGTGGTAATACAGGAAGTATTTTTAAACTCCATGCACCCTCACTAGAATCAGTTGGATAATTTCAGCTCTGGAATGGCCAATCTCTACTGAACAAAAGGTAAAAGGAGCTGTTAACTTGAAAACTTCATGACATCACAAGGTGGAACAGAGCATTTTGAGTTTTGGAAATATAAACTAATTCTAATGTGGCTTAAAGCTCACAAGAGTCAAGTTTGCCCAATACTGGACCTGTAATGCTTGTATCTTGTAGCCTGTAAACCACTTAGTAACTCTTTGTTTAACAAGTGAAACAAAAAAGTGTTTTTGTTGTTTTTAAAGTTATAGTTTCACAAATATTCAAGAAAGCCTATAATTTTTCATTTATAAAACTTGCTCGAATCCTTTAATGCTTCCCCTTTTTTCATAATGTACAAAATGTTAATTTACTAGCGTAATGATGAGATATTTGGAGTACTTAATGTGTGCGTAAGTCCCGATCATGTTTTGCCTAATCTGAGCACGTAATACCGCCTTTTCAGAATCCTTTAACTGATTCACTGTGTCTGTATTATTTAGGATGTGTACGACTCAGCAGTGGAGTATTTTGGAGAAAACCCCAAAACGATGTCGCCTGCAATGTTCTTTCCTCTTTTCGTGCGCTTCATCAAGGCATACAAGGTCAGATTGGAGTAATTTATTGATTTCCTAATTCATTGAACTGTCACATCAGATATGCGCCTGACTGCTAATGGGAAAGAGCTTTTACTGTTTAAACACGAGGGCCCAGGGACTGGCATTACAAGCCTCTTCGACCTTCAAATGTAAACAAACTTAAAACTCAGCATTTTGCCATTTGTGTATTTTTTTTGTCCAACAGCAAGCTGAGCAGGAGAATGAACAGAGGAAGAGGAAAGTCAACACTGACCCACCGCTAACCTCACCCAAACCTGACATCAACAAGGTACAGGGAAGGGACTTGGGCTGCAGGCCTGTAGTCGTTTAATCGATAAATCAGTCAATCGTTGAAAATTTGTAGGCCTGTTTCTAGTTCTCTGTAAATATAGCTGTTTTTGCATGAACTCCCATGTAGTTTGGGTCAGATACATAGAAAAGTTTGAGAACTTTTGCCATGCCCCATTTTTATTATGTCTTTAGTCAACCAAGAATTTCTGTAGTCAACTATAGGAACAGTGGATATTATTTTCAGGTCTTATAAAGTGGATCTACTTAATTAATTACATCATTTTACAATATGTTTAAATGTCAAAAAAAAAAAAAAAAAAGATTTAAGAAGGTAAATTAGTCTTGGCATCCTTACTAATTGGCTTGTAAGAATGTCAAAGTTAATCAGTTAATTGTGATCATAACATAATCATTGAAATGGTCCAAGAATAATTAAGAGATTTTGTTTTCCAACTTTGTTTATTGAACATTTTTAATTAATTGTGAGAATGTTAGAACAAAATAATGCAATTAGTTTTAGTCCAAAAGGCTAACTGGAATGTGCCTTTTCATTCACAATGATTTTTATAAGGGTGGTCATATACTAGAAGAATTACTTTACTAAAATTGGGATTATTCTTACATTCCTACTAGCTAAACCACCTCTAGTATTACAACATCGATATCATAATGTTATAACAGAGTAAATGTTCAAATGTTTAACATTTTTCTGGCGTGATCGCAGGTGTCCTTGATGCCAAAGCTGCCGCAGATGGACCTTATTGCAGAACTGAAGAAGAGGCAGACTACTCCTTTAGTGAGAGAGGGGAAGGATGGAGCCATCGAAGACATCATCACAGGTACGTACACATTTTTACTGATTTCAAAGTATAACTCATGTACAGAGCAGTAGACGGAGGGGACAATGGGGTCTGTTGTCCTGGGCCACAGGGTTTTAGGGGCCCAGAATTGGACCTTCTTCCTATTAATTTATTTTAGAGGGAGGCCCATGTGAGACTTCATGCCCCGGGCCCCCAAATTTCTGTTGACGGGCCTGCTCCTAATGATTTTGGATACTGATGAATGATTTTGGATACTGGTGAATGATGAAATGTAAACTTTAAACCATAGTTATCACTCAATACATGTTTTACCTTGAACTGACTTCCACTGACTTCACTTTGCCATCATGTTCTGTTTTATGAAAAAAAAACCCCAAACCAACAAAAAGTGCATTGTGTTCCCTTATATAAATAATAATAGCAATTCTTATAATCCTTTTATCTATGTACATTTCCATTATTGGCAGTGTTCCTTAAAATGTTCTTTAATCTGCTTTGTCCTTCAGTACTTTCCATTCAAACACACGTTAATCTCATATCGAAACTCCCAGTTCTATTTTCTTCAAACAGCCTTGTCTTTTCTTTGTCCTTGCCTTATTTCACTCTATTTTCCCCTCTTCCTCCCTCTCTTTCTTTCTCTCTCTCTGGTGCAGCTCTTAAGTCTGTCCCCTTCACGGCTCGCTCTGGCAAACGCTCATCTCGTCTTCTCTGTGACTCTGTCTTCACTGAGGACAGCCCTCCCTAAACCAGCGGGTATACTGCGCATGCCCCTTTCTTTATCATTCTGTACCAGCTATGTGTGTCAACTATAGCATTACATCAAAATAGAATAACTGCTATGTACCGGTGATTGCTGAAGAAAATGTAGGCAATAAAATGTTCAGTATTGTTAAAGGGCTCATGTTACGCTATTTTCTGATCTGTGTTATAATGTTATTTCCTCATCACAAACACCTGGAGTTGTGTTTCGTTTCATTCACACATTTAACAAACACACCTTGCTTATTTAGGCTGATTTTTTCCCTCAAACATTAAACACTTCCTCCTTGTGATGTCATATTGTAAAACAGGAAGTGCTCCACTATGTTTTTAAACTCCATACACCTTCACTAGAATCATTTGGACATTTCAGATTTGGAATTTCCAATCTCTACTGAACAAAAGGTTAAAGGTAGCTGTTAAATTGAAAAAACACTTCATGATATCAGAAGGTGGAAGAAAGCATTTTAAGATTTTGAATGAATAAACATAGACTGCAATAAATAAACTAAACATGTAGTTGTTAGTTTGCATCTATAATGAGTCATATAACTTATTTTTCCAACCCTCTACAGCTCAGATCTTACCATAATACAAAAAATAACAGTTACCCACTAGTACAAAATGACCCACAGTTACCCACTAGTACAAAATATTCCCTGCATATAAAAGGAAAATTTAAAAGGAACAAGGGAACACATATTTCTCTAAAGTCTTTTTCACACCTAATTAACAGCCTTTATAGCCAATATAAACCACAGATGTTAAGAGAAAATGAGCAATTAGGTTAAGTCACCATTCTTATTCATGGGGTTTAGCGTCCTGTTATAGGTGACATTTGAAGGACTTTTTACCATAGAAAAAAATATATGGAGACAACCAGTAATGAATGAACGCAGGGTTGATATAATCTGAAGGGCCCGTGTTACGCTATTTTCTATTTTTTTCTATGTTATAATGTTTCCTCATCACAAACCTGGAGTTGTGTTTTGTTTCATTCACACACGTTTAACACACACACCCTGCTTATTTAGGCTGAGTTCTTCTCTCAAACAGAAAACTCTTCCACTTTATAATGTCAGTGATGTGGTAATACAGGAGGTGCTCCATGAACTATGTTTTTAAACTCCATACACCTTCACTATAATCATTTGGACATTTCAGCTTTGGAATTTCCAATCTCTACTGAACAAAAGGTAAATGTAGCTGTTACCTTGAAAACTACAGTTTCATGACATCACAAGGTGAAACAGAGCATTTTGAGATGTAGACACAGATGTTTTGATGAGGTAACAACATTCTCACATGGCTGAAAGCTCACAAGAATCAATTTTGCGCAATATAGGATCTTTAATAAACATGGACTGCAATAAATAAATGAAAAAAAAAAGTTAACATCTATAATGAGTCATATAATTACTTTTTCAACCCTCTACAGCTCAACTCTTACCATAATACAAAAATAACAGTTACCCTGTAGTACAAAGAAAAATGACCCACAATAAATACTGACCCCATCAAAATATTGTTCCATCTATCATGTATTGAACGACTGTGACAGGCCTAGTACTGGTGTGATTTCATCCATATAACAAGAGAGGAACAAGGGAATACGTATTTCTCTAAAGTCTTTTTCACACCTAATTAACAAATATAACTATAGCAAATAAAAAACACACATATTAACCTCATTCATCATTCTGAAACAATGGATGCCGAGTTAAGTTTTTAAGTCACAAACTATTTACAAAAAATATAGGGAGATAAATGCAGGCTTGATATACCATATGTAACATTATGTTAGATTTTATGATCATTTCTGATTATTGACACTGTCACAAACAGCAGTGAAATGCTCAGTTTTCTTTAGTTCTTTAGTTCATCACATTGTCTAATAGATCCTCACCCATTCCTGTACTATGTGACCATCTTTAAGAAATATATTACACATATTTAGGTTTATATATAGATTGAATTGAAATCACTATGATGTACTTTTAGTTGTTACGATATTGCGACCTGAATAATCATGTTTATCAGTTAACCAATGAATCTTCATACCTATGTGTTTTTGCTCCTTACCTTTTTAGACCTCAGAAACCAGCCATACAGGAGGGCGGACGGGGGACGACGCAGCGCCAAGTGGAAACCAGGGCAACAGCTGCAAGTCTCCTCAGACATCTCACTCTAACTACACTACAAGTTATATACTAAAGCTATATGCTACAGAATACACAAGACTGAACCATGCAGTAGTCTAGGTGGGACCCAGCATTTCAAGTCAAGCATGCCTCTTGCATGTTGTTGAATGCAGAGGTGAAAATGCACGCACTTAACACTATACTGAACCAACAGCATGACAGTCAAATCTTGCCACAACCTTTTCTGAGAGTGTTACTTTAGTTTTTCCTCTAGCGTTTTTTTTTTTTTTTTTTAGAAGCACTCATGTTATTAAAATGAATATTGCGTTGTTAATGACAGAGTATGATAAATGAGTTAATAAAGACAATTATGTAAAGTAGGAAAAGATGTGATTGAAAGGCCCTAATTCTCTGATGAAAAATGATTCTATGAATTATCAGTTTCTTCTCTCAAAACCCTGATCATGCTGAAGATTTGTATGATATAAATTATTTTTAATACTGAAAAGATAGCTACTTTGCTTCTGCATTTCAAGAAATAAATGTTTTATACAGTTTTTGCTTTTGTCTGTGGCTTGTCACACTACTGTAGCTTAAAGGTGTACTATGTCATTTTTCTAGTGAAGGTCTGCCACCTGCTTGTCTCCATAGAAATGTTATTGATTTGGTTTGGCTTAAAGGTATTTTTAAGCAATACTTGAGAACATTCCAGACACAGCAATATAATAATATTATAGTGTAGTGTAAACAGACTAAAATTTGTTGCTTTTACCATTTCATTTTTGCCATTTCATCAGACATCAAGTCTTTGTGTTCAAATTTCAGATGTACAAAACCAAAAATAACAAATATTTTCCAAAGAAGTGTCCTTGTTTAACAAAGGGACACGCCACCATCTGTGAGTTTATTTATTTATTTATTTTTACCGGTTGATGACAGATGTGAAACCTGCCAAAAATGATTGAATATCTCAAAAAAAAAAAAAAAAGAATTCCATACAATGGTTTATTTTCCTGACAACACACATGAGTCTAAACCAGGGGTCTCAAACTTGTGTCTCAAACAAATGTGGCACCTGAGATAATTTCTACTGGCTTGCAAGACGATTTCTGATCTATTCTTCTAATAGTGGCCTGCCGATAAAATGCACAAGACAATTTGAACTACAGTTCCCATAATGCATTGCTGCCTGTAGCGCCAATTCGGCCCCTTCCCTGCTGGCAGAAAACAAACAGCGGCACAGATTGAGAGGGGCAGCCAGAGTGAGAGGGACAGACAGCACGTCTACACAGACTTTCAAACTAAGTTACCAAGAAATGGACACAAAACACATGGTTTGTGAGAACAGAAGCTTCAGAAATAGGCCGGAGTGACTCTCAAAGCCAGAGGAGCAGCCTCATGAGCTAAGGCTAAAGTAGATGTGGAGGGAAGTAGTTTACCATGGCACTGTATTGTACATCACATGTACAGTACTCTACTCACTACTACTTTGTTGCCAAGGTGTCTTTGCAGAAGTAAAGACTGATCCTGGTGCTCTGGTTGAAAATATGTCTGAACTGAAAACAACACAGAAACACTTTAGGATTTAGAATACTGCTTAAAACCTGTAATAAATCATGAATATTACTTTTATTAACTAGCATATTATTTGCTTAACCCCATGAGGGCCTCTGACTTGCATTAAATATACAATAATATACTATCATAGTATATTATGATTATACAAATATAATATGCTATATAATATGCGGCCCCTGTCCAACGCTGATACAATTGCTCCAATTGAGTTTGAGACCCCTGGACTAAAGTGTAACTTTCTCCCTAAATTCTAAATAATAATATGTGCATGTGGAAATATGGAAATACTAAACACACACGGCATTCATCACCAGTGATGTCGAAATGAAGTAGTGTCAGTCACCAAAATGTAGTTATTTTATAACCAATGATAGGATGAGCAACTGACAAATCACTAATAGAATAAAAATAGAGACAAAAGCAATAAGTATGCTTAGTAATATGTATACTGTACACACATACAACACACATATTTCCAACACACATGAATGTAGATTATCATAAATGCTAACCTAACCCTTACCCTAACAGATGAATAGCAAAGCATTTTTAGTTCTAAATCAATAATATAATAGTATTGTTTTATTAATAGTTAATAAAATAGTTAATTTCTAACAGTGCTAATCATTTTGCAAACCCATATCTCAAGATTCCTTGATCACCATGGAAATGATTCCTTGAATCTATATATCAAATGTATCACCATGGAGATGTCACATTATATATGTAAATTGTGCCTATGTTCTGGTCTCAGACCAGTTTTGGCTCATAACTTCTCAGGACACTGGTGAACATGCACACAAACATGGAGAGCTCGACTTCTTTCTCATCAAAGCCCTGGTGCCTCTATACAGCAGAGGATGACGCCCACCTCTACGGTGAGGACTTCGACCTGGAAGCTCTGCTCTACCCCACACCAACAGGGGGCGTTCAAGAGCCAAAGGAGACCCAACTGGTGTCTCCCAACATCCAGGACTCCTCAAACCCTGAGGAAAGAAGTCTGGCCCAGGAACTTACACCCTTGGAGGACAACGCTCTGGTCAGGGAGCTGCGTGAAGAGTTGAAGCGGACAAAGGCCAAGCTTGCAGATCAGGTCCAAAGAAGCTTTGTTTTGGACTACAAGCTTAAGACTGAGGAGAAGGTGGCCAAGAAAAGGCCTTGGAGTTCACTGCTACTCTTCAGAAGAAGGACAAAGAAGTCCAAGACCTACTTACTGCACATAAGGCGCTCCATTTCCTGCATGACAAACAGGTTACAAAACCTGAAGTTTCGTTGTGAAAGTGAAAGGTCACAGAGATCCAGCCGCCCAAAAGGAGCAGCTGTAGTGGAGGAGCAGAGGAGGGCACCCAGGTGTCAGTGGCGCTAAAGCATCTAGAACCATTACCCTTTACACATGCATTATTTAAAAAAAATATACAAAAAATATTTTAAATGTGTGCATTGGCCTTTATTTAGTACTTATTCATGTTTTATTGTTTCTTTCACATTGTTTAGTTCAATGCCAGCCACATAGCATACTGCAGTGGCTTGTTTTTTTATGCAGAAATGGGCAAAGTAAATGTACAAAAATAATATAATACATGATAAAAGAAATCAAAATATTAAAATGGCAATGTGAAGGATTGTTTTTTTCCCCTCTAAACTATGATTTATTGCCTGTTGGAATCAAATATAATGCTTACTTTTAGAGAGAGAGAGGTGCAGAGGTGCAATATGTCTGTGGGCGACCTCAGACCACAGCACCAGGCAACAGGATGCCTCTGTTACCACTGCACCGGATCTCCACACCACAGTCTGAAAGTACTCCTACTGATACTGCCCAAACACAAGACACACCACAAAAACGCAAGTCATCTTGTTTATCCTACCCCCCTCTCTCCCCCTCAGTTCTTTCTCAGCTTTAGCTCAGTTGGTAGAGTGTTTGTCTACTGAGTTGAAGGTTGGTGGTTTGAATCCTGCTCTCGACGTAAACATCATTGATTGAGCAGTCAGATCCACTGACCCATAGGTTGGCGGTGCGATTCAATTGAAGTTTACTCTATGTAAGGCTGCATGATAGTTTGGTGGTCATATATAATCTTATATAATATGTGACTCCGAACCAACACTGATTTTATAACTTTGGCCCCTGCCCCAATTGAGTTTGAGACCCCTGGTCTAAACGGAATTGTTCCAGGAAGCCAAAAATGTCTCTACCTCAGTTTTCATCTTTTCCAACTCTTCACACCCGTATAAGCAGTGTTCAGCAGCTCTCCAACAGATAGTAGTTTGTGGGGTCTTTTGTACATCACTGAACACCTCTGTCTTCCAGAAACTGCCATGAGACACTTGGAGCTCTATGTAGCCACACTGCCCGCTGCAACCCTGTGTCTATTTTGGTGCTGATCCTGTCGATGAGTGACAGCTGCATGATTTAAGGAGAGGTGATTTCTTGACAAGTCTGTTTCACATTTAGAGCTTGACGTGTGGTGTTAAATGCATGTTACACTGCCTTTACAATATAAAGGCTAAGACTGACCCGTAAAATCCACTGAGCCCTCTGCCGTTAGCACTCCCTGCTGTTCCAACATCCCCACCAAATAAATTACCAATCCCAGTGTCTGTGGTTCCTCCAAATACATATCAGCAGCTCCAATACATGTTCCAAGAGCTTGGAAAGAGAGCCTGGCAAAGTCATTCATGGTGTTTGTCAAGTGAGAACTGTGAGAACTGTAGAGCTCCATGTTGATGGCGGCCACTCTGCCCTCTGGTCTGTCCACTGATCATCAACATAGTGACCGGTGGATGAATGAAAAGAATGCAATTGTTTGCAAAAGACATACAAAATACAATAATAGATAACAGTATAATGATAATTAGAAGCTATGCATTTTGATGACCAAGATTAATAGTATTTTACTTAAATCTAGTCATGTTTCTGTCTAATATATTGTGTCAGATCAACAGTTAGTATTGTGTTTCATGAAAATTGTGAAATTAAGTGATGTTAAAATAATGCATCTGATTAATAGTGCATTATTCATTCACTCCACACTCGGTGAAGGTAAGAAAGTAAGCAGTAGCCACAGCTGCCCTGCAGTCTAACAGAAACAAGGCTGCCAATCTGTGCCATCAGCTCCTTGATCATCAACACTCATGCACATACCCACAAGGCAATTTGGGTGAACTGTCTTGCCTAAGGACACAACAACAGTTGGTATTTCCAGCGGTCTCCCATCCAAGTACTAACCAGGCCTAGTTCAGCTTAACTTCTGAGCTCTGACAAGGTCATGTTTTGACAATGAGGATCAACGTTTAATAAGATCTTATTTCCAGTAGTTATAAAAACATTTACACTACAATAAAGCATTGTAGAAATTACCATAGGACTACATTTAAAAGAACAATGTTCATAGGATTCTTGCTTTTTGTTTTGTTTAAAATAGAGAAAACCCCTCAGAGGAACCAGCTCACAAAGTTAGTAGAGCGTGGGAGTGTGTGAGCAGCAACAGAAAGCTGGCTTCCCCAATGAGCCCACACTGTCCTGGGACAAACTGTCATCATCAGTAAAAGCACTGTTTGATTTGAACATGTTACCTTTTATCAAACGACTCAGTCAGTCGCCTAATAAATTATACATGAGGTATAATTTATCAAATCATACATACAGTACCTTACAGTTAAGTTGATTATATAAATAAGTTTTTTTGTATTCTTGATTGGAGCAGTCTGGCATGTAAACCAATGAAATACCAGTTAACAAGCCATGCTACACATTGGCTTTAACAAAAGGTGGAGCACTTACCTTGTATCCTAACTTTGCCAGTGTCTTAGAGAATCCACCGTTAGTATTGGCATACGGTGTGAAGAAGATGACACTCAAAGTGGGTAGAACTTTCAGATGTGCTGCAGTGGTCAAAAAAGAAAAGGCCTGGCAAAAATATTGTATGTAGGACAGTAGTGGTCACTAACCAGACTTGAATGGGTAGAGATCCATTGAGAAAGTGAGAAGAATTAGTTTTAATTAATGTGCTCTGAGAGGAATTTGGATTAAGCCAGTGGTGTAAAATGTCACATTCTCCAGTCTGTTGTGAAACACAAATACAAATCTAAAATTGTTGCATGAGTTGTAGAAAGTTATGGCAGGCTCTTGCCAAGTATCAACACTGATGCTGTGGCTCAGTGGAAGAGGTGCAGGCCACTTGTGAATTAAGAGGTCCCCTCAGCCAAGCATTCAATCACAAATGTTTTCATGTCTTAAAGGTGCATTATGTAACTTCTCTGGGAAAGGGCGTCCATCACCTCTTGATTCTGCCCTGTAACTTAGCCTGGTGGTTGCACCTACTTATCTCCATGGAGATGGATATATAAATGCCATGTCATCTCCATGGAGACAAGCAAGTGGCAGCACCAGAAAAGTTACATAGTGCATCTTTAAACAATCTCGTCTGGCCCTGGGTCCTTGGTGTCCACACAAATGTCCATTCTGATAGTTCATTATGGAAACCAGAGTAAAATATTGACTTGGTTGAGCCATACTCAAATACTAGTATTTACAGAGGGACTTTCTTGCTCTGATTTACAGTATAACACATTAATACACCAAGTACTTCTTGTCATGTTAGCATTACACACGGATTAAGGTATGAGGAGCTGCGTTTTATGCAGTTTAATAAGAAGTGTGTGAAAACTGTGTAATGCACAGATCTGACTCAGAGTTGTTTAATCCACCACGATTCAACAAACTGAAATGGCTCAACTGTTAATCCGACTGCCTGTTCACAGTCTGTGGATGTCAAAGATATAAAGTCCAAGATTAAAACTTGGGTATTTCTTTTTTGATGAACCTTTGTTCACCCATAATATGGTGATGCACACAGTGTAGTGATAGAATAGAACCGTAATATAAAATTATACAAAATTATTATAATTTAGTTTAAAATAGTCTAAATTATAATAATTTGCCCCCGCGACCCGGCCCAGGATAAGAAGAAAATGGATGGATGGATAGTTTAAAATTGTTAAATGCTCAGGCAACGGTCTTTTTATGGCAATTTATGTAATTGTTATTATAGTTAGTTGTTGCTTTCATCTCTAAACCACAAAAATCATTTATTTTCAAAATCCATTTTCATTTTAGAGGGTCCACATATTGAACAAAGGGGACATCCAGAGCCATGCTGTATGAGAGAGAGTCACTTTTATTGTCACAAAAACACAACAGGAACGTACAAAAGCAGCAACCTTGGTCTGGTTTAGTTTTCTCACACGAAGCAGCCACTTAACCTTCCTTACAGACAATTGCACATGTTTTGCTCTGTTAGGCTGATTTTTTGTACATTGGATTATCATTCCTCTTCACAGTTTCACAAACAACACAGATCTCACACAGCAAGCACCACTCTCAGACTCAGGAAAGGGGAATAATTTGATATACGTCATTCAAATATTTCTCTATAGGTGATATAATATTATTTACTCTTTTTTCTGACAGTAAGGGGCACGAGGCCGTCTATTTGGACATAATACAAAATGTTACTGTACAATTGTTTGCTCTATCATACACTCACAAGTATACACAGAAGTATTGACAGATGAGACCTGTGTTACCCAGCGTGCAGTTTCCAGGAATGTATACAGTATGCATGCCTTTTCTGCTAGTTTTTTGTCTTTATAAAATACATAAATTGTGGACATAGTAATATTTGGGTCTATATACATGATTTGAACATCCACAAATGGTTTGAACAATCACACATTCATCAAGAAACCATCAATACAAGTGAATAGCCTATTGGTTACCATAGAGACAGCTAAAAAAGGGCGTGGTCTATCGGTGAGGTTTAAGGGGTAAGGGGATGTGCTTATTCATAATGAGGTGTTCATATATTTACACAACTGGTCTCTCATTAACAAATGGATATGTCATGTTAGCAGAAAAAATAAAATATATTTAAAATAATTTACAAAATCAAGGTGTTACATGCGCATGAGTCCTCTTTTACAAGTATAAAAATACAAAAAAAGCTTGATTATACAAAACATAGATGACACTTTCTTTTGTACATGTTAATAAATCAATCTATTCAAAACAAAAACTATGGTCTTAAGAAAAATACATGTCATATTTAGATTGTAATTTTAAAACTCTATATACCTCCTGATGCACTTTCTTACATTCCATAGTTTTATAATGACTTTCTTTAAATGTCTTTTTTACCAGCTATAACTTAAATATATCTTTTCTCTATTATTTTTAATTTATTCATTTATTCACTACATGTGCTTTGCTGTTTCTACCTTGATTTCAACCATTTTTAAGATTGCAAACAATTTTTCTTGCCAAAACGATAATTTGGTGCTGTTAAATGATGTGTTAGTAACGCTGAACAATGGATGTACTGAGTAAATGCTAAAACTGACAAGTAGAAATACTAACAAATGTATTTATTAAAGGTCCTATATTATGCAAAATTGTTATAATGCTGTTGCCTCCTCAAAAACAGTTGTTGTGTTTTGTTTCATTCACACATGTTTGAGTAACTCTTCATCTCCAAAGCTCAAAATGCTCTGTTCCACCTTGTGATGTTATAATGTGATTGTTTTCAAGTTAACAGCTCCTTTTACCTTTAGTTCAGTAGAGTTTGGCGATTCCAGGGCTAAAATCATTGGAATGATTCTAGGAAATAGTAATAAATGCTACCAACACAGTGGAGCGCAATGTGTTTGAGAGAAGAACTCAAGAGTTATAATATGCTTTGTTATAATATGCAGAGTTTGTGTGTTAAACATGTGTGAATGAAACAAAACACAACTCCAGGTTTGTGGTGAGGAAACAACATTATAACATAGATCAGAAAACAGCGTAATATGGGCCCTTTAACGCCATAGCTAACTGCTAAATTACAACGAGGTACTAAACATCTACTAAGTTATTGGAGGGTTTGACTTGCACCAATCTGAGCTGGTGGTCAAGAGACGGTTCATTACATTTCAATGGGATCCAAAAACCACAATGATGCCAGTACTCACATCATAGTCCGGGTTGAGACCTGAGAGACCTGAGAAGCAGATAGAGATGGAAGGAAAGCAAGGAGGGCCAAAATAAAGATTGAACTACAGCTTGCAGACTCAAAATAATGCGTGGAAAAAAGCAGGAGAAGAAATGATCGTCTGTATATATATAGCGAGACATTAGGAGAAGCGTTTAGTGACAGAAGCTTAGCACTGCAGGATGTTGAAAAAAAAAAAAGCAATATGGCGGAGATTTTTTGGGATGAGAAGCAGTGAAAGGGAAGGGGGGAAAAAGAAAAAAAGACAAAAATCAAAATTTACAAATAGACAATGTTCCGTCAAAAATTGTTACATCTATGAAAATGTGTGAGTCAGTTAAGTCGCTCTGCCTTGTCTATAAAGCACAGGCTCTGGTTCTGGCTCCTGATTGGCTGCGGGACGGTGGGGGGGAGCCTCCTGCTTTTGGTGCAGTGCATGTCTCGTGGATAGAGGAGAGGAGGGATAGAGAAAGAGAGAGAGAGAGAAAGAGAGGGTCCTTTTAAAAGGGGGGGGTGTGTCGCAGGGTGCTCTGGGACAGGCTATCTCCCCCTTGGTTGGGTGGGTGTCTGGTGAAATGAAAGACCTTAGGAGACAGGATAATAGGATGCAGAGGAGAGGAGTCTAGAAATGTGCCTACAGCTGTTTAATAGCCAAAGCTGTTGGCTGTTGCTACGAAAACACTATTCTCCCATTCCAATAGTCTGCGCTATAAATGAGAATTGGAAAATAAGGAAATTTGAGGTTTGTGGGCTTTCTTATACTGAGTATGGCACAGTGTATGGCAATTTTGTGTTCCACAGTAATAAGTAATAATTAGCATCGTGTAATTCATGAAATTTTAATTGAGACTGAGTAATTTCTACGCATCGATCATCAGCTTGAGGCCTTTTAATTGGTAGGTCCAGAGCCAATCCTAAAGAAATCAGTAAAAGCTCATGGAGCAGAGTTCAGAAAAAATATATGATTAGAAGACTCTATTATTTATGTTCACAAAATTAATACTGAATTGACAACTATGATGGATCAACATGTGGAGGAAATAGCAATTAATTATTTTAGTCGTATAGCGCAACCTTAGTAATACATTTTATGCGTAAACATAACCAGGGGGACTATATCTTTTTCATATACACCATTTTACATGTTTGTTAGTGATAGTCAACTGGAGCCTTCTACCTTTGACTCTCAACCAATCCGATTTCAATTTAAATCATTCATATAAGTATTTTCCTTCACAGTTACCCTGGGATTTCAGATAAAAGCTCTAACACTGTGTCTCCCAGCTATACGCAGCAGAAAGAGAAAAGCAGGTGGCGGACGTTCCACTAGAAAAGTTACACAAGGTAAAATAAATAAACAAATAATCCTGCTTGGTAACACTGTTGCTAAGAAAACAGTTGTCTCCAGTGGTCTACAGCAGTCTCAACAGAGTCTGGGAAAACGACCAGATTTTGGGATTGGCTTTTTGCCTTTTTGCCGCCCAGTGCTAACGAACAACCTGCAGGAGGACCATAGATTTTCTGTTCGATTAAATGTCGGTGACGCATTGGGCTGCTGTGATGCTTTGTCCAACCTGAAAGTTCGCAGAGGCAAGAGGGGGAGTGAGGACAAACATGTAGAGTTTAATAAGATTAATGGATGTCTGCTGCTGGGAGAGAGCAGACTGGGGATCAGCAGAGAGGAGGCTCATTTGGGGAGTGCCAAATTCACAGGGCAATGTGACAAACAGAGGCAGATTTCTCCTTATTGAGCTTAAAGTACATATGACAAAACAGTTATTATATTTCAGATTTTTTACTATAAATCTTGCCAATGTTTTATTTTTATTTTGGTGATGTTTATAATTGTATTTCCAGGTTGGACACTGGCACCAGAGCAGATATGACATACATAGAGGTAATTTCATAAATGGTACCGAAAATAAATACAGGACAACACCTTTATTTGGTTAAATTAATGTTTAAACTGCGTAAATTGTTTCTATATTTTATAGAATTTGTGATGATGACATAAGTGGGTGCTTCTGGCTCCATCGTCTCTGGCTCCAATTGACTTTACATTGAAAAATTGTTACCCCCCTCTCTGTAACTACTGTGGTGAGCCTCGTCATTTTGGTCTTAAAATGTTTGTATTAACCCACTCTACAAGATCCTGGTGTTTTTATTTCACTATTTTGACCTATTCCTAATATACAACTCGGTGCCAAATTTGCTCCTATGATCTTCATTTGACTGGAATTCAGTGATGCTTAGTATTTTTGTACTTTTCCTCTCAATCTAAATCTATGATAAATATTTATCACAGGTGCTATCCAAGCAAACCAAGTAATAAAAGCATGAAAATCTGTCATACGCACTTTAAATTACCTGTAAATGTCCAACAATAACGGGACAATTGGAAGGAATCACCGCCTGTCGAAAGCTTAAATCAGCAACAATGAAGTAGCTGAGTTTGAGGTGGCAGGGGGCTTTGAAATGTCTCAAAGGGACATTGGACATCACAGGAACAAAAGCACTAGACAGGTGCACCATCCAAAAGCTAAGAGAGGATTTAGGAAAGAAAAGATCCTACTTCTTTACACAGCAAAGCACCATCTATAAGGGCATTAAAAATATATATAACTTGGGTATTTGTGAGGTTATGAAATGTTATTGTACTTGTTGCTCTCATATAAAAATAAAATGATTAGTCTCTTCTAATGATTGTAATTGATGGGACATTTTGTATTGGACTTCCAGCTTGGTCCTTATTGCCATTTTTTGTGGATAGCTATGACTTCTATTTTCATAGAAGTTTATTATAACAAACCCTACCACAAAGCATTGTTCATGTCCCCAGGTCCCCCAGGTTTTCCTGCGTTAGACACATAGCTCTACACGATTCTGGTGTTTTTATTTTGCTATTTTGCCTCGTCAGTTTCATTTGACTGAAGCCAAACGCTATGTGTGACGTCACACTCCCTCAGTCCACTTCTTTATACAGTCTATGGTTTGACATCTCCTACACGTCTCCTTTACAACTTTCTTTCTACTTGTATTATTTCCACAACAGTAAAAACTCCCTCATGAAATACTGACATATAATCTCCTAGACGTAAACATGTATTTTCAATTTCAGATTACATTCATAAAAAAACATAAGACAATAATTGGGCGCAACTTGATCTGGGGCTGTATCCCATTCCTGTGACCACACTCTTGAATACTAATGCGTATCATTTTGCAGAGAGAGTGCCATGAGTGCCCAGATGGTTGCGCGGTGTCAAGTGGAGGGCAGCCATGTTAGTCGCACGCTAATTGCTGTTTCCGCTAATGGGATGTCCTGTCAGAGGCACTGTCCTTCCTGGGAATGTCACTGCGGATACGTGACTGTGCAAAGAGAGAGAGAGAGAGACCCCCTTCACACATGAGGAGGAATTCAACTGGCTTCAACCTGAATCATTTAAGACCGGAGAGGGGAGTTCATAGTGGGTCACGCTGTAAGTGCTATGCTATGCTTGCAGATATCAAAGTATGCTTCAAAACTGGCTATGGATACTTTTGGAAGAGGTTATAGCTTGGTCACTTTATGAATGTAGGTAGGTAGGTGTTTTTAGTTCACTTATAAATGTTTAGTTTTGATCACAACCCAAAACATGCACAACAGGTAAAAATCTGCTCTAACTGAGTCTTTGGGGGAGGCACTGCAGCCCATTTCTTTCAAAAACAGTAAATCTTCCATAGTTTTACCGGGCTCTACCTCTACTTGAAATTATCACAACAAATTCTAAAATGTGAACGTGACCTAGTGTGAGGGTTGCCGGGCTTCAACGACCCAAGAACGTCTGTAAAACTGACCCAAAATCCACTGTTTAGGAAAGTAGCACTCCTCCGGTAACACTCCTTATCCTCTTTCTTGCAAAAATAGAAGTTCCACAGAGTACTGATGACTTTGGATATGAAGATTTGTACCCAATATTCAGGACTATAATTAATATTAATCTTAAATCAATATGTTTTACATGGAAAATAGCTCTAGCAGAACCCACAGACCTGGCAACACTGCCTGGAATATTAACAGGATATCCCTCAAATGTTAAATTGCCAGTTGTTACTGTCGTTATTAACATTAGCCCAAGTAGAAACATCTCCTCTTTTTACCTCTTAAAGTGTGCCTCAAACTATACCATTGCTTAACTGTGTGTCGAGCGCTCGTAACCAAAGAGTTAGCTAAATTATCTATGCTTTTTACGAGAACAGGCTCTTCTCCAGGAGGGATGAGGGACAAGGGTGGGTCAAGGCTGCTCTGCTCTGTGAGGGGCAGCTTGGCCAGTCTGCAGGCACTGATAAGACAAATGGAGCTTACAGTATGTACCTTAAAGGCAAACTCCAGAGTTCACCAGCCAAGTAAAAAAAACCTTCGACCTAGTAAAATGCTCTCCCTGTTAGCTAAAATGTGTCCAATAACAATGGTAGCCTTTTAGGTAAAATTGTGCTTTACATTTAGGATAATAGCTTTGAGAAATAAGGCCATTTTGCAGAACTGAAAATACGGCCAGGTTTTTAGTTCTGTAAAACATTCGATAAAAGCTTGACTGGTGCTAAAAGGAAAATAATTTGGGACTAGGTAATTCAAATGTAGTGCTGTCGTTAACTTCAGGGAAATAGAAACATGAACAAAATGTAGTAATTACTGGATGAATGGAGTGAAGTCAGTGAGAGGGGAAAACAAAATATCATGGTCCGTGGCATTATTGAAGATTAGCATATAGGAACTATCCGAATACAGTGTTATTGTAAAGCTAGTGTAATAATTAGTCACAAGCACCAAGATCCTCCAGAAATCAAAAACAACAAACTGGTACGACAGGCAAGCTAGTTTCTCAAATGTCATAACAGACACACCATTGTCTATAAGAAGTTTTTTGTCATTTTTTCCCCAGAAGTCTTTGCTCCTTTTATATCGAGGCAGGTAGAGGATCAGTGGTAGAGGTGGAGGAGGTTTTTTGTTTTGTTTTTAGAAGTGGAATACCTGCTGCTGTCCGGGGACTTTGGCGAGATCGTCTTTCTGTTTTCCGCGGGTTTTGGGGCGCTCCAGACTGCTGCCCTGCTGGAGGTGCTTGAGTCGCGCTGCCACAGTTGGGCCTTTATTGGGGCCGGGGGAGTGTGTGCTGTTCTGTAAAAATGAAAACAAATGATTTTAGATTCATTTTGCAGTAAAGGTTTAAAGGCGCACTCTGTAACTTTTTGGTAGGGGGTCCGTCACCTGCTTGTTTCTATGGCTATGTCCAATGTTACATTCAACAGCTCTACTTTACGTTTTTTCAATTACAGGTGGTTTTATAGATCAAAAATACAGAAAAAAAAATATGCATTCTGACTGTGAATGGAGTTGCCTGTCCCCAGATCTGATCTGTAACTTGGTCTGGTTTAGTCTCCATGAAAATACAATGGCTTAATTCCATACTGTGAAACATTCCCAACAAAGAAAATAACATTTCCATGAAGAAAAGCATTTGACAGACCCTCAACCAGAAAAGTTACATAATGCAACTTTAAGGGTGAGTGGTATGTTAAGGTTATTTATAAGCCAAGGTATTTACATTTACTATTACTAATAGTGTAAGTCTATTATTCTTATACTATTACTATGAGAAAAACTGGTTTATAGGGGTGGGACGAGACACACGAAACAAGATGATGAGATCAGGTCCACAAAAACAGTTTTTAAATTTAACGTGTGTACAATCTTAAGGCAAATTTATTTTGCAAGATCTTGTCCCATCTCTACTAGTTTAAGGTATTGCTTAGTTCTTGTATTCCTTTAATACCATTTGGGTTTGTTACATGTCACAAACAATTAAACAGCTGGTTGCCAATTATGTACAGTATTGTTTTATACTACAAATAAAATTGCTGACCTCTGACCAGGCTACCTAATTAAGTGTTGTAAAAGTAACATTAAGGTCACATAGATGTCAAGTAATAACTGTTAAAAATATTTCCTTAATATTAACACTTCCAACGTGTACTTTCAGCTCAGTAGTCATCTAAATCACTCATTTTTTTCTGCAGGTTAGAATAAACCAAGCCACTAAACCTCCACAACTTTCCTCTATGTTGGTTCAGTCCAATTTACACCATGTATCTGTATGATCTCACACAGAGTTGGTTGGAGAGAGGAAACGGCTCATGAACACATATTTGCAGAGCTTATACAGACAGGCTCAGATCCCACACAGAAAAACCAGAAGGACGGAGAGTGTAAAGTTAACAAGATTACAGGAGAGTTTAGAGCAACCAAAGAAACACCCAGGGCCAAGCTGTTAGAAGATATCACTATTATTATTGTGGGCTAATTTTAGATTCATAGAGAGTTTTGTCATATTTTTTCAAATAAATAATTTTATTTCAGTGTATCTTCATTTTTGTGTTATGTTGAAGATTTGTTATGAATGCTACAAAGGTAATAGAGAGGTTTTTATTATTATTATTATTATTATTATTATTATTATTATTATTATTATTATTATTATTATTACTATTTGCAAAATAGAAGAGAAAAGAAAGAGAAAGTTGTGAATATGCATCCTAAACATAGCATTTTGTTACTTAACTCATTTTTTTTTTTTTTAAATAAAAGTTCACATTTTTACTTGCTTGATATTGTAGCAAAACAATTTGAAGGTCCAAAATGTAGCCCATTTTAGTCCTAATGTAGACTTGGTTTGGTCGTGTTCTAGTCCTGGTTTAGTCCCAGTTTGAATGTGGGAAATGGAATCGTTAACGCATCCTTAAAAGTATGAATATGTTTTCATTATTAGATTTTCCATTCCTGTGTCAGGTAATTTGCAAAAAAATAAAAATTAAACTAGTTAGCTGTGTTCCAACCATTATTAGCTGTAATTATGAAGTGAAAAGAGTGTTAGAAATTCAGGTTAGTTTAAGTGGCAGTCAAAGTGAAGAAGGGGACTGCTGCGACACACATTTACCTGTCTGCCCAGGGACCCAAGGGTGCATGCTGGGGTGAGGGTGGCCTTTGGGTGGGTGATTTTACAAGGTGACCTCTGAAATATCTTTGTGAGGGAGTGCATATAGCGTTAACACAAGCATGGTGATGAAAAGCTGAATTACAATGATGTTTTTGAATGGTGGTTGTGTATTGGCTTGTTTAGCGTACCTCTAATTCTGCAATGATCTTCTCTTCATCATCTTCATCCTGGATAGCGGAGGCGGCGATTACAGGAGGCGTTGAAGCAGGTCGGGGGGTGTCCGAAGGGGTCCGTCTTAGCTTCACTAGTGTTTTGGGCAATTCTCCATCTTCTTCTGCCTAAAATTTTAAACACAAATGTAAACATTAAACGTGCTGTATGCGATTTTTACTGTCCAAAGTTATTCCTCTCTTACCTTATGCATTCCTAGCATCATAATTTATAAGCACTGTTCACAACTTTTAGATGCAAGATTGAAGATTTGCCATTTGACTAATGCTGACAACAACTAGCATGCTAACACACTTCCTGATTCTCGAGAGATAATGATGGTAAGATAAGTTTTACAATATATCTGTACTGGAGCAACTTCACAGACAAAAATGGGTACAGCCACAAACTTGAATCTTCAAAACGTGAAACTTCTGTAAGCATTTTTTACAGTTATCATGAAAGGTCTGAACTTTTGAAGTCGGAGTCACACAGGTTTGAAGTAATTGCTTTGGGATAATTATTTTCAAATAGCAAACAGCTTCTCTTTGCTTTTTCTTTGACTTCAAGGAGCATGGTTTACCCACAGGACGAGCTCAGTGAAAAGGTCAGCTAACGCAAAACCTTTCAAGGCAACAGGCGAGTAAAGAAAAATAGACTGCGTATTTGCAAAGTCATTTTTAAAATTAGAAACAAAGAAGATATTCAGTTCTTTCAAATGTTTTTTGAACTGTTGAACTTTAATACTCAAAACTGACTGATCATTATCTTGACTTTCAACCACAGACTGTATAAATAAGTGGACTAAAGGAGTGTGATGTCACCCATAGTGTGCGGATCCAGTCAAATGAAGCTCACGAGGTTAGCAGTTATAAAGGTGAATTTGGAGTTGAGTTACATATTAGGAATAGGAATTTATTTACGGACAAAAGACACCAGGATCATGTAGAGCGGGTTAATACAAACAATTTTTCAATGCGAAGTCAATTGGAGAGTCGATGGAGCGCCCCCATGCTCACTTCATATTCGGAACGCAACGGTTAGCAGGTTAGCCAAGTCCATTTACAGTATATTTACAGTCTATGCTTTGAACGTTTGCAACAGTAACAGGATGAAATTATATAATAATGATAATGATGATTTATTTAGTGAACATTTTACACCAGCTCGACTGATTTCTGACCTTGAGGTTTTTGGTGGTGACGATGACCTCCCCTGTGCGGTTGGTGGTGAGCCCATGGGCCGAGGGGAAGCTCCGGCGGGGTGGAGGGGGCGGGGGAGACTTGGACGGCTTCTCTGTTCGGTACCGAGCCACATTCGGGTCCACCACTAATGAACACGGCAACCAAAAGGGACACAAAATTAGCCATAGCACCTCTGAAACAGCAGCTACACATAAAACATGGTATTAGAGGTATTAAAATCGGTATTACTTGTTTGTGATTGCAATAATTCCCCATTAGCCACTAATTAGCAAACAGACCCAATTTGTGGATCCGCTATAGTGATGTGACATTTGTGAATGAGCCGGCTCTTTTGAATGGTTCCTTGATGTGAACTGTTGGAATCAAATCTCATTTTTTAAAAGAACCAAATCCTTTTCTTTATAGTTTTTTAATGCATTTTTATATTGATTAACACTGAACCAATGCAAGAATCAACACCTTGACTAACCAATTTTCTGCGGGAAACACTGGTGATTATAGCCAAAGGAACAGTTCCATGAAAACTAGCAGGAGGATTTCCCTGCTTCAAGCCAAACAAGACTAAGGTTTTTGGAGATGAAAGTGGGCACAGAGTAAAGATGTTTTTCAGTGAAATAAACAACTAAAATGAATAAACACACTTTTATTTACTTTTCTTTTTGGCTAAAGTTACACAATGGGGTTTTAAATATGCATTTATCCATCACATACATATTTGATGAAGTCACTTTTCTGCCACTTCATAATTAGCTTATTCAGTGTAGGGCTATTAAGGATTATAAAGTTAAAAATTGGCCTTACCAGACCCTCTAGGCGAACCCGAGCCGTCCCCCATGCTGTTGAGTTTTTGGGCTGCCAGTTGCACTTTGCCAGGCTGCTGCTGCGGCTCTGATCCAGAGGCGGAGAGGGCTTGGGTGCTGGATGTCCCCGCTGCAGAGGAGGGGGTGACTGTGACAGGGGTGACGGGGGTGGTGATTTGGGGCTTGGGGGGCACCGCGGGCTTGTTGATATGCTTGGCAGCGAAGTCCAAATCCGGGATGGCTTTCATGAGTTCGGCCTGGGTCTCCTCCAACAAGCGATTGATGTCTTGCGCACTGAACTGGGTCAAACTGGCACGCTTCTCCTCCCAGTCCCGCTCAGCTGCCTGGCATACATATACACACACATGATTAGCACTAACCAGCACATAGAGCATTACTGAAACGTCATGAATTATTACTGGTGGATGGTATTTGCATAACATAGAAAGACATTTTTAAGGGCCTATATCACATCATTATCTAATCTATATTATAATAAAAACATACCAGGAATTGTGTTTTGTTTCATTCACATGTTGAAAACATAAATCCTGCATATTCAGACTGTGTTCTTCTCTCAAACGGAAAACACTCTGTGCCAACTTGTGATATCATGTGGTAATACATGACATCACAAGGTGGAGCAGAGCATTTTGAGCTTT
Source organism: Taenioides sp. WSHXM2023 (assembly GCA_029959045.1). NCBI lineage: Eukaryota > Metazoa > Chordata > Actinopteri > Gobiiformes > Gobiidae > Taenioides > Taenioides sp. WSHXM2023. Next base: position 11,688,538 of record CM057104.1, on the reverse strand, counting down.
GGAGAAGTAGACACACTAATAATAAAGGATTAATCAAGCATGTGTGAATGAAACAAAACACAACTCAGGCTATGTTTTTGATGAAGAAACAACATTCCTTAAGCTTACAGTAGTCAATTTTGTGTAATATAGGTCCTTAAATAGTGTCAGTTGGTTCCCCCACCTTAAAATATGCAGATATAGTTTTTCTCCATTTACTTACAGAATAATTTTGGCATTTAATTCATCTATTTATTCATTCACATAAAAATAATTCTCATAACACTTTCCTTAGAATACACTTGAGGGCATTGTTAATTGCGTTTTACAGTGGAAGCACAGTGGACTGTCTTATTAGTAGAAGATGTAGTAATAGCTAGATAAAAGGGTGTAGTCAGGATTCAGGATATACTCAATAGTACAGCTTAAAAAGTACTAAAATGTGAATCTTTGTTAATCTGCTTATTTTTCATTACTCAAGAAAATCTGCAAGGTGATAGCTGTTGTGAGTTTGGGCTCTACAAAGATAAAAATGAAAATCAGTTATAGTAGTTTTAGTTGTGTACTAGTAATGATGGCAGTAAAAGCAGTAATATACAACACGACGCAGTGCAGTAAAAGTAATATTAAATTAAAGTTTAGGTATATATTATGATTACACATTTCATACCCGTCCTTATCTTATCTTATCTTCACTTCATGCTCGGTTAGATCAAATCACTTTCCCATTACTCTAAAATCATGAAAGAGATAACAACGTGACCTTACAAACTTTATGGAACAAGTATATTAAAGTTATAGAAAAGTGAATGATGGACAGTGCAGTGTGTGAGAGGATGCTGAGGAGGTTGAACGTAGATGAGGTGGGGTACAATTGTCTAAATGTGTGTCCTGATGTTTATTCTGTTAATGTTATTGATGGGTTTAAGACAGATGGGCGGCAACTAAAATTAATATTGTTAAAATGCTGATTTTTATTGTAATACAGTGAGGTCTTAGGTCTAGTCACTAATAGCAATGATCAAGTTCAACATTTGTGAATTTACCTTTTGGATATTTCATGTCAAAGTACAATGTTATCAGTGGGGAAAACTTCATCACATCACACATTCTAGAAAACCACCAATACCTCAAAGTTTTTTGGTTTTGTTTAATTCTCTTCTTATGTGTAAAAAAATATCCCAATACATTATATTTTTTAAAAAAGGTTATAGAAAAGTGAATGCCTGTTTATATCCAGGTTACAAACTTCTATCTATCCAGACTTCATCTATTCAGACTGATTTTAACTCTTTGCACAATTAGTTTTATTTCATTGTTTAATGTTTTAGCATGTTTTTATATTGTGATGATTTGAATGGAACTTTGGTCACCTTATGTGTTTTAAAGGGCTCTATAAATAAAGGCTGATTGATTGATATACCAGTCTGACTTCGGCCGACACAGCCTTATCCGAGGGACGTCGTGTAGGCAGCTCGTCCAGCACTCTGTTCCGAAAGGTCATTGCCGGGGGAACGTCCTGCTCGGGGCATGAGGAGTCAGACTCATTGGAGGAGGACAGGGGCATCCAGTTGGCCAGTCCAGAGCTGGAGCTGAGGTCACTGAGGCTGAGGGGAGGACTGCTCAAAATGTCCAGGTCCGAACTGCGACTTAAATCCTCTGACCTCTTCTGCTGCTGGCTGGGCAGATCTTCAGGCCCCTTCCACACACCCTCAGTCACTTGTCTGTACATAAGGGGGGAGAGGAGAACACTACAATACATACACACAGGCCTACAGTGTTAGAGACATCATCTGCCAGTCAAATGTACTTCACAATCAGGCATTCACAAATCTGAAAGAGTCGAGGAAATATGTAAAATGTACATATAAAAAATACAAATATAAAAAAATCAGGCCAATTGTATCAATACATGACATTTTGTTCTTGAGTGCTTTTGTTTTTTAAATAAAATCTCTGCCCTTAATAAACTGTTGCAAATAGATCATAAACATTTATTTTCAACTGCATACAACATATTGTTCCAACTTTTTCAGAATTGGATTGCACAAAGATGAATAACATGTAGTTGAATTAAAACACAAGAATATTCATAAGCAGTAGTGGAAAGTAATGAAGTAAAAGTAGTAAAGTACTGTACTTAAATATAAATTTTAGGTATTTGTACTTTACTTGAGGACTTTTTAAAGTGGAGACTTTTTACTTTTACTTCACTACATTTGAGAACAGGTATCTATACTTTCTACTCCACTACATTTGCTGAAAAGGCTGAGGGGTTTATTTTTAACACTTAAGTAGTTTGAACAAAGACAAATATACAAGTAAAAACAGCTAGAAAACAGATTCAGTCTTTTCTGTTGAACAAAATTCACAAATCTGTATCAAACCACTACAAATGAAGCCTTATAACACCTCAAAGTCTACGTGAAATACTTACTACTTTTTACTTTGAGTACCTTTTTAAAAAGGTACTTTAATATTTTTAGTTAAGTAGATTTTTTCATGTGATACTTTTGAGTATTTTTTGTTTGCTTGCTATCTGTACTTTTATTTAAATAACAAAATGGAGTACTTCTTCCACCACTGTTTATGTTCATACACACAGATAACAGTTGTGTACCTGCGTAATGAGCTGAGAGCATCGGTCATGTTGTTGCATCGTTTTAAAAGAGCTTCCAGACGATATGGTTCTTCTTTCAAAAACTTCACAGCCTCCACCTCCACCCTCAGCACCACACGCATCTTACTCTGCAGACTGGGGAACTGACCTGGAGGACAGAGGAGAGAGAGGTCAGTAACAGTACTGCTGGACAGTATCTGCTATTACAGCCACAATGGGTATTCATACTTGACCAGGTTTGGTCCTGGTTTGAGCCTAGTTTAGTTCTCATGTAGACTTGGTTTAGTCCTGTTCTAGTCCTGGCTTAGTTCCAGGTTTATTCCAGGTCTAGTTGAATTTTTTATGAGGTGTTTGTGTATTAATGCACGTAATGCTGTAAAGCAACAAAAGCAGTAGTGTAATAGTACAGTAGTAAGTAGTAGTATAGTATTATTACTAAAGTTATTACTAAAGTTTTGGAGTGGCAGTGATATTAGTAGTAGGGCTCTACGTATAAGTTAGCAGATATTATTGAATAGTGGGACTATATACACCAAAGGTAAGATCTTTGATATGGGCAATTTTCTCCTACCTACCAAACTATATGTGCAATTTTTATGTTATTTTATTCATTGTTCACAACTGACTACATCATCTGTTTAACTCGATTAATAACTATGTAGAGAAATCTTTTGACATTTAAACAGGATCTGACGTGGTACTACTTCAAATAACTACTGAAAGTAAACCTGTTCTAAATACAGTGTGACAAAACAATGAAAAGCCTTAGATAAATCAGACATTTGAGAAGTATTTTTGAAATTCACTTCAAATATGTGTCTCAATTAATCTTAGAGACTCATAAAATAAATGTCAGTTTTTGTGAATGCCTCACCCGACTATAATAAAGATAATAGAGAGTGTCTGCCATGACACTGACCCTAACTGAGCAAGTTTTAAGTTTGATTTCCTTATCTCCTCATTTTTATAAACCAAATGCACACGGCCAAGAGTTACACACTTTGAATAACAAGCAGGGGATGCAGGTTTAGAGGAGGCTCATTATGTGAATGAGAGAATAGGACATTTTAAAGGACTGACTCTTTAGCTCTGCAAGCGTGTCTCCCAGCGCCCGCAGCTCTTTGCTCTTCTGATCCACGTCTTGTTCTGTCACCAAACCGTGGTTCACTGAAGAGTTCCTCTGCAGCTCCTCCACCGACTTCTCCAGATCACTGTGAACACAATCCTAACCTTTAGCAAAGTAAATGAATAGACACTCTTTTTGCTAAGGAATTTGAGCTGTAAGATTAAGAAATTCTGAGAAAATATGAGAAAAGATTGCAGTATGAATGTCTAAACGAATGCATGTTTGTTGAGATCTAAACTACAGGACTGGCTGGTATAAAATCATTAGGAGACTGTTGATTGCATCCAAATAGAGATTTTGTTTTTTTTATACATTTTTATACGTTTTTAATACAGCTACTGGATCACCAATGCACCTACCTGCTCCTTTTTTATTTTTGTATTTTTTTAACAGAGATTTTGGTTATTTGCAATTAATCTTTGTGCACTAGAACCGATTACCACATATTTCCACACTCCGAAAAGAAGCAAAGAAGGCCTATTTTAGTCTCTTCTAAAGCAAAAATAAACAGGATGAAAATATGTAGCACAACACAAAATATAACACTTAGTAATTACACCATAAAATGCTAATAATAGATAATGATCCATCTGTGCCCTTGACTCACTGCAGCTGTTGTATGAGAAGCTCCTCTTGGTTGAGGTACTTGAGTCTCTCCTCTTCCACTAGGAGGCGCTGTCTTTGGAGAGGATCTTCTTGGGTTCTGGAGGCGTCGAGCATCATGAGGCTCAGCTCGGTCTCAGTCTGCCTCAGCAACGACAAGACTACATCTTGGTTTTCCAGCTGGGACAAGAGGATAAATACAAAACAAAACTGTTGAGAGAAAGTGGGCCTGGGTGATAGTGGTAAATCAATCAAACTCTGATCTCATTCCTTTGATGATCTGCTATTTTTGGTCTGTTTTGGTCGTCATACCATGATTCACTATTTTTCTATTTAATGCTGCTGTCTGATCAAACTCTGACACATTTCCCGCCCACTTCTTCTCTTGGTTAGCCTTTGAATGAAGTGATGTATGAATCACAAAAAGCAGATGACTTTATATACCCTCTAAAGATAAAAGATAGGCAGAAAAATATAATTGTACATGAACTGTAACAAAATCGAAAGAGTGATCTTTTGTGATATAACTTTTTTTTTTTGCCATAACGCCCACCTCTAAGGGAAAGTGTAAGTGATCACACAGGAAGAAATTATTTATTTGGACACAAATTTTCATACATTTAAAAACATCTTAGGGACATATTAACAGGCATGGCTTTCTACAATAAACCCTCTCACAGTAAACCTTTACACATGAAGGGCTGATAGGTGATATATATTACCTGTCCAAAGACACAAAGATACAACCGCAGTGCACTGACTTTTGGTTGCCATATCTGAACTTTTTCTGGACACTGGCCTAACCACCTGGACCCTCACCTGTATGTTGCGTAGCTGTGAGAGCTGTTTGCGGAGGGCATTGGTGTTCTGCTGGAGGCCCTGGAGGTGCTGCTGCATCTGAGTGCGGGACACGGACACGGACTGACTGGAGCCGGATGAGGGTGGGGGCATGAGGGCCAGGGGGGCCGAGGGGGTCAGTGCTGCACACAACCAAAACATCAGTGCTTGGAAAAGAGTCAGGTTATAATCGGGTTAAATGCATGAAATGTTAGTAGAAAGTTGGGACAAGGTAAAATGTAAATCAAAGCATAATGTAATGAACAATAACTAGAGACTAGAATTACTTATTACTACTATCATCACTACGCCTCCAACTATTGCTGCTAATGCTTCTACTACCCTTCTTACAGCTACTACTACTGCTACTACTACTACTCTTGTTACAGCTTCTACCACTACTACTACTACAACTACTACTACTACTATTGTTACAGCTACTACTCATACTGCTACTACTACTACTACTACTACTATGATTGCTATTACTACTAGTACTACCATTTACCAATTGCTGTTACACCTATTGCTGCTACTACTGCCTTCTATATGTACTGACCATTCTCTACATTTAACTTTATTTTCATCGTACAAGGTGCACTATGTATGTATATTATAGTTTCCATGATTGTTTCCTGAAATTTTCCACTGTAAGGCTTTAAATCTCACAGCCATAATAACATCTTTATTCGAATAAATACAGTAAATAATTATGTTAAATGCCAAACATGTGTAACATCTCTATAGAGACAAGCAGGTGGTGGACCCCAGCCGGAAAGGTTACATGGTGCACCTTTATAATTGGCAAAGGGAAAAAGAAATACTTGTTTGACATTAATTGTCAAACAAGTTTTCTTATAGATTTTCTTATTCTTGTAGATGTTAGTAGAAAAAATATTGTTTGATGGATTTTTGACATGAGGTCAAAGTTGGGTAATACCGGCTTACAAAGATTTGATCAAAACAACATGGGACTCCACTGGGGATAAAAAGGTCAGTACTGAAAAAAAACATATTTCCACTAAATCCGTGCAGATAAACTATTGGGAAAACAGTCCCCGGACGGCTTCAAATAGGAGGCATAAGAGATCAGATAATCCTTTGAAATGGGAATGCAATCTACATTGTGACAGTAATTAGGATGTAGAGTCACACGCGTCATGCAAAGACAAGACAAAGGAGGAAATACTACCACATAATCAGTCGCTCGATAACAGATGGGTTTGTTTTTCCGAGTTGCATTTCAAGGCACATTTTAATTCTTGATTTTATTTCAGAGCTTTGAAGCACAGTTTACAAAGCGTAGCAGCACCTGGGTACCGACTCACACCTGAACTCAAGGTCAGAAGGTCAAAGCTAAGATGGTATTGAACAAGACAGTTCTCAGACAATAAGGTTCTGAAACCATCAAATGATTGGTCGGCTCAGTGGCTACCAGCTGCTCCTGACTGTTCAATACAAGTCTTATTTGAGGTGCACCGAGAAAGCAGATATAACAGTATATATATATATTCTAACTATATAAAATGTTTTCAAGCCCACAGGAAGATAAGCGTGAAGCAGGTACAGCTATGCAGAAATGGGGAATAAAAATGGAATCCAACGTGAACTGAAACTAATTGAAACTATCAGGGACTAAATCTTTAATTTAGCATTAGATTAAAATTCTCAGAAGTTGTTTACAACCAGATAACAAAGGAAAATAGCATTCATTTTCTCATTTTCACAGCCTCCCCAATCTGGTTATCTCAAATCTTGGTTTCTTTTGATATAACAAAATAAGGAATATGAATTTGTTAATGGGAAGTAATTTTGCATTTTGTTGGACAATAAGACATAATATAATAATAAATTATACTATTAAAATGTTTGGCGGTTTTGAAAAGTTTTTAAAGATACACCATGCAACTTTTCTAATGGAGGGTCTGCTAACGCCTTTCTCAATGGATATGTCATTGTTTTTCCAGAAATATTCAACAGTATCACAATAAACGTACTAGACTTGCATTTATTTAATTGTGGGTGTTAATATTGCTAAAAAAAATACCTTGAAAACTATGCAGTCTTACTGTAAACAAGCTCAAGTCTCAGTTTTGACCTGTAACATGTCTGGTGGTGACAACTACCCATGTCCATAGAAACAGATGAGTTTAAGGCCATATTGTGGAACATTTCAGCCAAAGCAATACAATCTCCATGGAAAGTTAGAAAAGTTGCATAGTGTATCTTTAAGTGGCTGTCTCATGTACAAAAGGCTTGATTAGTGTTTCAGTAGTCAACTATGAGGTCAAAAAGCTACATAAAAAGTCAGTCATTTAGTTTACAAAGCTATTATTACAAAACTTAAAATATATACCAGGATTTAATGCAACTCATTGTTAACACATAAACACAGGGATATAGATGGAGGTCTACTACTACAGAGGAGAAGTTAGTCCACTGAGACACACAAGGTTAGAGTAGAGACACAGGGGTAAAGGCAACACTTTAAACATTGATCTACCTTTCTTTTTTTTTGTTCGTCCAGCTAAAACAAAAAAGCATGAGCAGCAGTTACAAAGCAGCAAAAATGAAGTTTATATTGCAAAGAAAAAAATGTGACGCACTTTGAAATTACGCAAAAAATGTCAGCTTTGTGATTGAAAAACAGTGGATAGCTATGAGAGGCAGCGAAACAAGTCTTATTTTGGCGGGGACTTACTGTCAGTTCCTGAACAGTCGCTGGCTGACTCAATCTTCTCCCTGGAAAAGGCCAGTGTTAATGTACTTACATTGGAGCATTACTATAGCGAAACAGTCTGGAGTATTGATATACGATGCAGGATGTGGAAAATGTATGTGTCGGCAGCAGCTCAAAGTACAGTGAGGTGTGTGTTGGATGTGATGGATGGTGATGGGAGTTGAATTTGAATCACTGCATTTTATGGCGGCGCCGACAGCTGGGGTAGAAAGTTTCGGGAAAAATTGATTGTAATAATTCTACATCTAAAAAGACAAGGTTAAAAAATAAGGTTGGAAAAATAAAATGAAAGAAAATTCTATATGTAATGGTAATATAGATCTGTGTTTGTAGAGATTTTGTTTAAAAAATTGCTTAATGTTATATTATTCAGACAATGCTTTTCATGCATCGTTTGAATTGCTGAATTGTTCTGTATTACTACACAAAGTCTCTCTGTATGTTCTTTATCAATACAGTCAATAAATAGTATCAATTTCTGTTACACACTCATCTTAATTAGAATTCAATTAGTTGAATATAAAACTCAATTGTCTCTCTTTAAAGGTGCACTATGTAACTTTTTAGAGTAGGGTCCTCCAACTGCTTGTCTAGAGATGGAGATGTTTTTGCTTTGCCAGAGAAATGTTACACAATAAGGCATTTAACATATCGAACTCCGCAGAGACAAGCAGGTTAAGTCAATTGCGTCACTTACAGTGCATGTTTTAAATTTATTTTTGTGTAATACAAGCAGCTGCACTGAATACGTGCCAGATAGATGTGAATCATGTGATGAATACAAAACAATGACATATCCACGGAAACAATCGGGAAAAGTTACATAGTGCACCTTTAAGATAAATTAATGATTGATGATTTCCAGTCATCAGAGATTGAATAGTCACTGGTCAATGCCTGTTAACATTCTTTCTCCACTGCTCTTTGGTTCATGCTCTATAAGGTCAGCTATTAGGCAGCACTTGATGTTGAATTGATTTGGGGCGTATCCCGTGAGCATGATGTGGATGATAAATGTATGTTTGTATAGGAGCTTACGGGCTCTCAGCTTCTGGCGCTCTGCTCAGAACACGCTGAAGCAGCCCGGTCAGACTCGCTATTTGCTTCTCCATAGCCTCCATACGCTCCCTGTAAATGCACACACACAAACATACACAGACACAGACACACACACACACCACAGGTTTTTTACATTGAAGAAAAACAGGATTTGGGAATGTAGCTAATCCCTGCCCAATTGTACTATGTTTGTGATTTCCCCAACATGGAGAAAGGAAGTATTGACTATTTTTCCCTGTTAATAATGAATTGTGTTGTAGTGGGATTCTAATGGGAATACTGCACATATGCAAGCATGAATACTTTATGTTACAGTTAGATTCATTGACCAGAGTGAAAACAGAAAACAGTCAATCTGCTGTGTACGTTTCAGTTCAGCTTTCAGTACTTTTCAGTACAAGTTCAGCTTTGTAAACATACTATAGATCTATAGATGACACTGAATACTCAAACATGTTTAAAGTACATATGCATACAATATGTGCGTGTATTTTAGGACTCATCTTGTATTCAGTGTGTTAATCCTGTTGATTTGCATGCAGGATGTCACTGGAAGATTTATGTTTTTGTCACGATTTATAAATAAAAGCACTTCATCACACGTTCTGCTGTGAGCTACTTGAACGTGAATCATGTTGTAAATAACCTTTTTCAACTCATTGAGTCATTGGCCTCTGAGCTGAGTGTAAATGACAGAGAATATGTTTTCATAATTTGTATTTTCATTGTGGTGTATGGAAGCCGTTTGTTTAAATGTAGGACTGCAACATCTGAATATGAATAACTGTGACTAGTCGACTATTAAAATAGCTGTAATTGTGTTTTGACAAATGTTATTGTTTTATCGGCACTATGCAGACTCTGCAACATATGTTTAATATTCTCTCCAAAGAAGCCTCCAGTCACCATATTTCAAACTTTACTTGGTTAAAAATGTATTTAAAAATCTCAATGTACTTAAAGGTGCATTGTGTAACTTTTCTGGTGGATGGTCCGTCAAATGCTTTTCTGCATGGAGATGTTTTTTGCTTTGCCTGGAATGTTTTACAGTATGACATTAAACTGTTCTACCTTCATGGCGACCAAACCAGAGTTGCAGGTCAGATCTGTGGAGAAACAACCCCACTCACAGTCAGAATGCCTGTTTTTCTAGGTATTTTTGAGCTGTACAACCACCTGTAATTGAATAAATGTAAGGTAGAGCTGTTTAATGTCATATTGTGGAACATTCTAAGCAGAGCAATGACATAGAAGTAAGAAGTTAATGGACCCCCAACAGAAAAGTTACACAGTGCACCTTTAAAGAAATAAAAGTTTGGTTAGTCTAGTCAAAAAAATAATTATTGACTGTTTGACTACTAAAATTATAATTAGCTTCAGGGCTAATATAAATGTTTTGGTACCTAGTTTCTGTCTCGTTGCCCATCAGTGGAGATCCGTAAGCCCCGCCTCCTCCGTCCGCTCCAGCCATCAGACAGAGCTGCTCCGCTGTGAGTCCCAGCCCGCTCTGCCCTCGGGCTTTGGGACTGTCTCCGAAGACGGACGAAGTCACTGAGTCCCTCCTTAAACTCTGCCTCCCCGGTGACCCCCGCCCCGGCATGGTCCCTCCGTAGGGGTCTCTCAGATCTCTCATGTCAGGGATCTTCTGCGGTGAGGAGGGAGGGGGCACTCGCAGTCCCATGGCCAACATTGAAGCAGCATAGGCGTCATTGTAAAGTGGTCCCCCTGGTCTGTACAGCGCTTCTCGTTCCATTAACTCGCCTTGTAAAGCCGCAGCTGAGTAAGAAGTTAGTGATCGGACAGAGCCAGCACCCCCTCCACGCCGGTATAGAGAACCATAAGGGTCCGCTCGGCTCGGGATAGGTGAGTGCTGACCTCCTGCTAGACTCAACCGTCCTGGGTCTGGACCGAGAGAGTATGGGTCAGCGTAGATGCCCCCTCCTCCGCGATCATCCCCCCTCAGCAGCACCATACTCCGGGACCCCCCCACCTCATCGTCTGGCTTCACGTCCCGGCGCTCCAAAATGGCGCTGGACGAGGCGACAAAAGCGGCCTGCGGGTGATGAGGCTGCTGATGGGGGGAAGAGTGGTGGGACTGGGAGTGCGGGTGGGGCAGCGAGTGGGTGTGGTGCGGGGGTCCGGCGTAGGAAGAGGGACGCCCACCGCTGTACAGGAGCCTGGCCCGGGACGGAGAGCCCTGCGGGGGGGAGGCAGAAGCAGACGAGTGCTGGGAAGACATGTGTGCGTTACTGAGGCGACGGTTAGGGGAGTCCTGAGGGGCGTACACCATCTCCCTCTGAAGACACAAAAACAGCACATATACAGTTTAGTTACACGAAGGGCCTCATAGCTGACCTTATGTTTGTTAAAAAATCAAGACCCAGATACTAAAACAAGTACTGAAACTTAATTATGATTTCACACTTTAACAAACATAATTTCCTGAATAGTTTTGAATGGCCTTGACTTATATCAGAACTATAAGACCACATAGTAATAAGTAATACGTACTGATATTTGGTGTTGAAAATTGTATTGCATTTTACTATTCTATTGCTTTTATTGATTGTGGTACCCTGTATGCAGACTTTGGTCACACAGTAAATGGTCACATTTTTCTATAGCACTTTTCCACCTTCAAAGCACTCAAAGCACTTTACAAGGAACCACTCACCCATTCACACACACTTTCATACACCAGTGTACGCAGACAAGCATTTACTCAACAATATTAAAACCAGTTTATTGGTTGGGAGAGTTTTAAAACTTACCTTGTAGTTATAGCAACAATACACATTTTATTTAAGTGCATTCAAGCCCCCATAGGAGCTCATATTCTCCTCAGTGGGAACCAAATGAGATGAGAATAGAAACCAGTTATGTAAAGTGCTGACTAGAGTTTCAGTTTCTGCTACTCTAATTTGAAGTGAAAATTACAAAACTGACCCTGACTGACATCAGAAAACCACCACAACACCACAACAAATTCTGTGGTGAGGGTGTAAAAAAGAAAAGCAAAAATAAATCCAAGATGTAGCATTAAACGACTGCCAAAGAGATGTTCAGCTGATGTGGTCTGGCTCCTGTTCCACAGGCTGCTGCAAACTGCCATGACATTGCCTCAAAGAACGTGTTTGATTTATAAGCTGCCTACAAGTGTTTACACCAGGAAATTACAGACGCTTCCTGGTTCTCTCTAGAGACTTGGGCTTTTTATGCAGCAATTGTCCATGCATTTCAGTTGTAATCTATCAAAAAACATACAGGGCCATACAGACGACTGTATATTGAGATTTTGTCATCAACCTTCCCTGGGGTTGGGACGCTAACTGTAAGCTCTGCTCTGTCTGAGGCTTTGGTAGACTCTAAGCTGTGCTTTATTTTAATGCAATCTGACCATAAAGAACTGAAACTGACTCTCACATAACATTAGTCACACGATAGCTCGCATTAGTCAACAGTTTTTCAGTTAGTCACTCACCATTTTAGTCGAAAATCGAACACCTAACGAGGACCATGAACACTTGTATAGATCACAGCCTCTTGAAAATGTTTAAAACCATTTTGAGTTTTTTTGTGAGTTTTCAAACTAGCTTAACACTTTTTTGTGCAATGTGTCACCATGGTAACTCCTCTACATTCCACCATTAGAGATACATGTAGAACACCCCAAGTGATGTTACTGGAAAGTATGACTTCCTGCATGTCATTTCTCCTTACAGCCTCCAAACAGCATTTTAAATTGCTCTTGATCGTTTATTGATAAGACTGTGCACGGCTGGTTTATCTTTGGCTTTGGGCCCAAAAGCCACTGGACGAAAAGTGAAACAGAGCACTGACAGGGACCTCCTATGAAAGCCCAGAGGCAAAGGCTAGCAGTCAAGTGTTTAAGATACAGCAAGGGAGCACAAAAGAGCAACAGAGTAATTTCATATAGACATATCCAGGATACAGGGCAAATTGACAAAACAATATTTCCACATAATAATTCTTAGGCTCCTCCAACAACACCCCATGGACAGCCTCGCGGGCCACTAATGACTGTGCTGCCATCATCTTCAATCTTGTATCTTAGCAACAGCTCCTTATCAACGCCATGCTCAGGGTAAAGACATTTCAACACACCTCCAAGACCCCCTCAGAGCCGCACAGGGCGACCGCTTCAGGTAGCGTCCCCTCGCCATTTCTCCATTCCTAAATATGCCAATCTATCACATCCTAAACTACTGTGTGGACTCCTATAATCCAGGTCATGCTTTTGTGATCAGCGATTGGGGGAATATTCTCGCTCCGCTTGGCTGGGTTTCAATAAGCTCGCCCATACACACTCACCTTGGCAGTAAAAGAGGCAGTACCTTATGGGCATAAAAATTGAGATCTAATGTTGTAAAATACATTGAGATATTGGCAGCCAAGCGTTCCCAAAGGAGTCATAGGAAAACTGACCTCCACAACATTAGCGGGCAACAAGAAATCATCTATGGACTGGGAAGCAATCAGGAGCACAGGCAGGTAAACAAAAGCCCTAGGGTGCAGGACAAGCTGTCAAAAATGCCCTTGTAGGAAATAACGCGTTTAGCATTCAGTCCCAGTCAGTGTTTTGCACATGTCTGCGCTTTGGAGCAATCTGGTTTGTCATTTTGTTCGGAGCCACAATTTTCTCATTACCATAATCACAATGTAATTAGATGGTAACAAAATGCAACTGCTTGTATGAGAAACACTTACGGTGCAAAATTGAAAAATATTGGGAGTTTTGTGTCCTTATTCGTGTCTGTTTTTATTTTGTAGCATTAGTAATCATGCTAATCAGTCTGTTGTCATATTTGCTGCTAGAAGCTTAGGGAAAAATAGAGATAAATTACTTTTTTTCTTGTCAGTCAAACATGGAAAATTACAATAGTGATAGAGGCGATGGGAGCTGGGAAGGCTGAGTGATGGGGAGGGGGCCTGTTTGAGTTTTTGTGTTTAAAGCTGCACTATGTAACTTTTCTCATAGAGGGTCTGACAGCTACTTATTTAATTTAGGTGTTACTGCTTTGCCTGAAATATTTCATTAAAGTTATCCATCTTATATTGATTCAATGATAGGTGTTTTTATTGTCCAAACATTAAAAAACTTGCATTCTTACTGTGAGTGGGCTTGCCTCTCCACAAATCTGACCTGTAACTCGGTCTCGTGGCATGCTTTTTAGCCCTCATTGTTTTTGTTTTTATTTTATTTTATGCTAATTTTGTTTTGTTAAAGGTTCACTGCGTAACTTTAATAGAGTAATACCACAGTATGGCATTAAAACATAATGTCTCCATGGGGATAAGTTGGGGCCACTAGGGCAAGTTATTATTGGTCAGATCTGTGGAGAGCAAGCTCATGTACAGTGAAGATGCATGTTTTCAAGGTATTTTTGACCAACAGAAACACCCATAATGAAAAAAAAAAAAGCTAGATAAATATGTAATTTGAACATCACAGGCAAAGCAATGGAGACAAGTGGGCGGTGGACCCTCCTCCAAAAAGTTACACAGTGCATCTTTAAATAAAAAACAAAAAATAAATAAATTACAAAAAATAGTGATGGAGGTAATGATAACACTGGTAGGATAAAGTCAGTTGTGTTTGGATATCATCGGTTTCAGCTTCCTGTTATATGCAACATTTTGAGGACTTTTTCCCCATTCAAAACATGACTTTTTTATTGTTATTTTTCATCATTCTGGATTCACGGATATATTTTTTTTGCGGCAGGCAGAGAGTCTGTTTTAAGTGGTTTGTTCTATGTTCAAATGGTTGGCTAACAGTCCATATTTCATTTTGCTATACACGTACAACCACAGTGCGCAGTTATAACGCGGTCCTCAGCTGAACCTGGAGGAGCGCTCTATCATTTGGTGTTTATGCCGCGCTGCATCTGTCAGCATTTTGTCGACTCAGCGCGTGTGACGTGAGCTGGCAAAGGTCCAGAGCGGAGGAGTGAGATCACATGACCCACACAAATTCACTATATAGTACAGTGTGTAATGGAGGGTAGGAGGGAGTATTAGATGTAGTAGTAGTATGTAAAAGTAGAGGATTAAGACAGAGATAGGGGTCCTCGATACCCAATTTTTAGCTAGAATCAAAACTAGGCACATCGCTGGTATTCGCATGCATTTGTGAATTACTACTATTACTAATAGTACTTCTACTACTACTCTAAACTACACTATAGACAGAAATGTAAATATTTTCCACAATGTATCTGTGCAGAGGTAAATTTGTATTGAAAGTATATTTCACTGCAATATGATAAGACTCTTAAGACAAATGACTGTAAGTGTTTTTATCTGTGTGACCAAAGCTTTACACTCAGAATGAATTTTAAAGAGAAAAAGGTGTCACTGAGCCCAGATTATTTTACTGGCTTCACTTTACATGTTGGCATTGCACTAAACAGAGTTATCACACTGGATGGATACTCTACAACTCCACTGTCGTCAGTCAGCCCACTCACTTTTTTTGGCAAAACACTGTGTCTCTACATACTGTCTACTGAAACCACCTTCTGTTTGAGTGGGTTTAAACCGACCATTCAAATACTTTTGTGTTATAACTGGCAAATCTCCGGCTATGGATTTAAAAACCTAAATTCACTTACATGAGCTTATAATTAATATTGCACATAGAGGGCCGTAGTTAAAGGTGCACTGTGTAACTTTTTTGTGGAGGATTGTCTCCATGGAGTTGTTATTGCTTTGCCTGGAATGTTCCACAGTGAAGCATGAAACTCATCTATCTTAATGAAGATAAGCAGATGTGAAACTAGGCCTAGATACAGGTTAGATCTATGGAGAGGCTTCTCATTGTATCTAAGAATGAATGTTTTCTATGGTATTTTAAGCAATAAAAACACCTAATGTGGAATAAATACAAAACAAACAAGTTCATACCAGACTGTGGAACATTTCAGGCAAAACATTAACATCCCCATGGAGAGAAGCAGGACCCTCTACCAGAAAAGTTACACAGTGCACCTTTAAAACATCAGACACTTACCCGGAGGTCTCCATTGGCCAAGTGCGGGTTGTGGTGTCCGGGGTAAGTTCCATATATCGGCTCTTTGCAGTAAATCTTAATTACACAGCGATCTTGAACATCTCGTGGGTCCTCCAGCTCATAGAACACATTACGAGTCTCATCTTTGATCAACAGAGCTGTAGTTGGAGACCTAAACACCAATATCCATCAGCAAAGGACAAAAAGAAATGCCGTATTAAAAAACAGTACATGCTATTCCAATGCGTGTGTTTCAAGTTTCTAAAATGAATAGGGAATTGGAAGATCTTTAAAGCGTGAGGGGACCATAATGAGATAATCAACACTGTGCACTCTGAAATCGAAGTCATCATAAATATAATAGAAGAGATTTGGACTTCGGTAATAGAATATATTATTGATTTTCTTGTTTTAGTTAGAGTAATGAATGCACTTAGATACTGTATGTGAAAATACTGTGGCCTTGGGTGACCACGGCAAACAATCTGCTTTTCACTTTGCTTGGACAGGAACAATAGAAATACTGTGACTTTTGATACTTTGCAACTGATGTCATCAACATGCGCTGTTCCACCTTGTGATGTCAGGGATCAATAGTTTTCAAGTTAACAGCAACATTTTACCTTTAGTTCAGTAGAGATTGGCAATTCCAGGGCTGAAATCACCCAAATGCTTCTAGTGAAGGTGTATGGAGTTTAAAAACACAGTGGAGCACTTCCTGTATTACCACATGACATCGCAAGATGGAGTGGAGTATTTTCAGTTTGAGAGAAGAACTCTTTAATATATAGGATTTGTGTGTTAAACATTTGTGAATGAAACAAAACACAACTCCAGGTATGTTTTTGATGAGGAAACATTACAACATAGATCAGAAAATAGCACGATATGGGCCCTGTAACATAAAAAAAAAAATCTTATGATGTGTGAAGTCACAATCCCAAGTTCTATAGGAGTAGAAAGTGGGTATTTAGTGTGTGGTGTTAATGTAAGAGGAACAAAACAGCGACAAAAATAGAACGTTTGGTTCGTCTGTCACTTTTAACATTACCTTCAATAGAAATAACACATTCACTTCTGCTAATGAAGTACAACTACACTTCTGTACTTAATCAGACCGTTTCAGCCATAACATTAAACTGAATGCCCAAACTCAAATATACTCCATAAGGAATTACATATTTTGATTATTAGAACTAACTTTTAGCCACTGGAACTGTTGCATATAGCTATAGCCATACAATTTTCATACCAATTATGTTCCTATCTTCGGTCTTTATAGTTCATTTCATGGCAAAAGACCATAAGACCAGTTTTGGTGATGCTCTGGGTTGTGTAGCCATTGCATTTCCCCCTTGCTAAACTCAAAATGTTTACATTTTTGGACTTAAACTTTGTGGATAATTTTGATCCATACATAATTTGAGGTGATTTTAATTGTTTTAATTGTACACAGTATACCTGATCTTCTAATTGTGTATATCTTCATAGAAACAATTGTAATAGTATCCACTTTTCACAATATACATCCTGAGTGTACCTGAGCATTGCCATGGTGAGCCTCTGGGGGAACATGTGCACGATGAGGGCTCGGAGCGTGTCCAGGCTGGTCAGCTCGTGGGTCAGGTGCACCCTCCGGGTCTCCTCTCCGAGCTGCAGGAACAAGACCCCTGCATTTATGGACGGGGAGCAGCAATGGGGGGGTGTACAGTGACATCAGGGATGAAGAGAGTGGGGACAAAATTCAACAATGTAATTCACCTTTTACAGCATTTTTACTAAAATGTGTAACTTTTAAAACTACTTTCAAGTTAAATAATTGTAGTCAACTGGAAGATTCTTGAAAGAAATGTGAAGACGTAGACTGGCTACTCTGTAATGATAATACTGCAGTTTTTGAAAGTACACTATGTTCCCTTTTGTGTTGGGAGGGCTGCCATCTGCTTGTCTCCATGGAGATGTTACTGCTTTGTCTGGGATTTTACACAGTATGGCATTATACTACATTTCTAACTCAGGGCCTGTAACAGGTTGGATTTGTGGAAAGGCACACCCACTCACAGTTTTAGCTATAAAACACTGAAATTAAATACAGGATAAATAAGTTAAATTCCATATTGTGGAACATTCTAGACAAAGCAATAACATCTCCATGGAGACAAGCAGGTGGCGAACCTCTCATCAGAAAAGTTGCATTGTACACTGCACTCTAAACATCAGAAAACATGAAGTCTATAACGGTTTCTAACAATTCTAACAAAATGTAAATTGTTATCTGCCAGTGTCAAGTACTCAAGCAGCAAAGTGTCAATCAATTTCACACTGTATTAAGGTATTTCTAGCCGCTGTACAAGTTATCCAAGACAATACCATCATACATATTTATATATATATATTTTTATATTTTAACTAAGAAGGAAATTAAGGTATGAAGGTATGTCTCACTCCATTTTAACGCCGTTTACATTGATAAAAGCTAATTGCTGATTCATTAGTCTACCCCTTATATTAGAATAACCTTGCCACCAGCGAGGCAAGTCATAGAGACACACAATTAACAGCAATAATGTGTAATAAGTGCCTGATAACGTCCTATAACCTTTGATTAAAGCGATCAATACCACAATTGCAGAACCTGTAGACAGTCGCACCATCAGGCTCCTAATTTATTACATCTGAACAATTAAACCCCCTTGAGACTGGCTATCACGATCATTCCCTCATTAGCTATACTCAGACATGGAGAACAGCTGCAGTTTCACAGTCTATCTAATATAAGTTAAGTATGAGAAAGTACTAGTGCTTTATCAATGTGATTTATGATTGGGACTTTGAAATAAAATGGGCCCAGCTGGTCACAGGGTATACAGTATCTTAGGTACACACTGTGATAGGCATCATCCATTACACATAATACACAAGCGTTTAAATTTAAGTAGGACATCGCGTGAAAAATAATTGGTAATAAAATGGGGATCGCATTGACTACACTAAAGGCACTCAATTACTTTAATAATATGTTAAGTATATTGTAAGTATGTGGTTGTGATAATGTATGTTTTTGCAATTGATATAAGATGTAGAATAGTGCAGTCCACTGTAAGTCCTTGTAAACTTCAGTTTATGAAGTTGTTTAGTCCTAGTTTAGTTCTGGTTAAGTCCTGGTTTAATCCTGGTTTAGTTCTTGTATAGTCCTGGTATATAGTCCTAGTTTAGTTCTGGTGTAGTCCTGGTTTAGTCACGGTTTAATCCTGGCGTAGTTCCTGCTTTATCCTGGTTGAGTCTTTAGTAGAGATGCACCGATACACGTATCCAAAACCAGCGTCAATATTGAAAAATTAGCTGGATCGGTTATCAGCTCCATAATATCGGTTAAATCGATATCCTGGTTGGGTCTTTAATTAGATGTAATAAGACTATTTGCAGGTTGATTTTAGCCCAGAACGTCTGATAATGTTTGAACTTTTATTTACATTAAGCTGTTCAGTCGTGATTTGATTTTCTTGTGTAATAGTTAACTGTGTTTTAAAGAAACAAGTGCCGTTTTCCATCCTTACACCGGTATCAGTTAATATTGGGTATCGGCAGTGAAGTATCAAAGTATCAGTACTGAAAAAGCTTGTCTAGCTAGTCTTTAGTTCTGGTTTCATCCTTGTTTTGATTTAGCCTTTTCTATAACACCACATACAATAATTACTTTCTGATCATTTTAATGTGTTTTTCTTTCATTAATGATAATAAACATGTAAATAAACAAATGAATGACTGAATACATAAATACATAAAATGAATACCGTGCAGCCCAAGTTTAATAACATAATACCGTCTCTAAAACCTCATTTATGTCAGGTGTTGATCGATATGTAATAGTGGAGAATGAATGTGCATCCTGGCCCTGTCATTAATCACAGGCGACAGGTAATGAGGGAGGCAAGAGACAGCTCTGTTAAACCTGCTTCTTCCTAAACACATCCGCACACAACTGAACTGAATCTCACCTGACACTGGTTTACTCGATTTACATTGACGCCGTCAGTCACCTCCCATACGCAACTGCCATCACACTGCAGTACCATTCAGGTACCAAACGACAGTGTCTGCCAGCTCACAATGGATTTTGTAGAATTGTAAGATTGCTGATTGTTAGATATAGGCTTAAAGGTGTATCAGACTTTTAGGTTGGGGGTCTGTCACCTGCTTTTTTTCTATGGATATGTCATTGCTCTGGCTTGAATATTCCACAGTATGACATTAAACAGCTCTACTTTACATTTATTTAATTACAGGTGGTTTTAAAGCTCAAAAATACCAGGCTGACTGTGAGTAGGGTTGCCTCTCCACAGATCTATCATATTATTAGTCTGATTTTATTAGAGCAACAGCAATAACGCACTAACTTGAGATAAAATAGGATATTGAAATACACTGTTGTACATTCAACATTTTTAATCTGCAAAAATGTATCTGATGGTCCTTGTCTAATCCTGGTTTAGTACTCGTTACGTCCTGACATAGTCCCAGTTTAGTCCTGGTCCAGTTTCCACAGTTGTAACATAAAACAAAATAACATGATTTTAAATTACAAATACAAAACAGATTAACCATACATGCACATGATTCAAACTAAACTAAACTTGTACTATGCAGATAAGAACATTCTCCTGCCCAACACCATCAAACTGCATTTCTAGCTAATAGAATACCTATGATGTACTACGCATGTCCATATGTTGAAGACAAATATGTACCACTTCTTCATAATAATTCAGTTTTATATTTCACGGAGAGAGCCACTTTAACCCGTGACTGACCTGGTGCGCGGAGCTTGGCCTGGCTGGAGGAGCGAGCCAGGGGCAGGCTCTGTCTCAGGCGGTTCATGCGGTTGAAGCCCATGGGCAGGTCAGGCTCAGACATGGTCTCCAGATTTTCGGCCGAAGCGAAGGACACTCGGCTGGCCTGGTCCGCGAGGGCGGGCTGAGGGGGGCTGAGGCGCGTCACACGGGGGGTACGACTCTGAGCAGGGACAGGGAGGGAGAGAGAGAAAGCGATGAGAGAGTGAAAGACAGGAGAAAAGAGAGAAGAGACAAGAGAGAGACAGAGAGAGAGAAAAACAGAAGAAAGAAAAGAAAGTAAAAGTAAAGAGAGAGAGAGGAGAGAGAAAAAGAGGACAGAGAAAGAGGCAAGAGAGAGAGGGAGAAGAGGGATGGAAGGGGGGAGAGAGGGGAGAGAGAAAGAGAGAAAAAAAAAAGAGAGAGAGAAGAGAGAGAGGGGGGAGAGGGAGATGAAAGAGAGAGAGAAAGAGAGGAAAAGAGAGGAGAAAAGAGAGAAGAGACAAGAGAGAGACAGAGAGAGAGAAAAACAGAAGAAAGAGAAAAGAGTAAAAGTAAAGAGAGAGAGAGAGGGGGGGAAAGAGATGACAGAGAGAGGTGAGAGAAGAAGAGGCACGAGAAAAAGACAAGAGCGAGAGAGAGAGAGGGGGGGAAGAGAAATGAAAGGGAGAGAGAGGAGAGAGAAAGAGAGGAAAGAGAGTGAGAGAGAAGAGAGAGAGAGAGAAAGAGAAGGAAAGAGAAAGAGAGAGAAGAGATAAAGAAAAGGAAAGGGAGAGAAAAAGAGAGAGGGGAGAGATAAAGAGAGAGTAACAAATGAAGGATTATTTCATTATCGTGACAGTTTTGTGAAATGAGGACTAGAGCAGTGAGCAGGAGACAGAATGTGGAGAGCACAATGCTGAAAAGTGTGAAAATCAATGCAAAGACACAAAAGCTACAGGAGAAATCTTTAGTGAGACAGACAAAAGAGAGGCCATATAACTGTAGCTCAGCCCTCTGAACAAAGGGAGGATCCTGAAGACAAAATTAGTAGTAAAAGCCCCCTAAATATAATGACTCCAGCATCGGGCAGAGAACAGTATGTACAGCACAACCCAGATTTTCTGCATGTCTCTCCCCACTCTTAACCCCTGTTTCACACCTAAATCTGTTCAGTCAAATATAGTCTACAGGACAAATATTCCAAATAATGTATAGTATTGTATAATACAATCCAAGAACTGGGAACTATTTAATGAGTATCTACTGAATCATGACAGTGGAAAGATACGTAAAAATATAATTTGAGCATAATGGATGTTAATAAAAGACCGGCCGTTACTTACTTACAGTACATTAATGTAAAGGCGCAATATGTAACTTTTCTGGTGAAGTATGACAGAATGGCATAAAAATTATCTATCTCCATGGAGACAAGTGCAGGCCAAGTAACAAGTCAAAACTGTGGAGAGGCAAGCCCACTCACAGTAAGAATGCATATTTTCAAGATATTCTGATAGCAATAAAACACTTATAATTAAATGAATACTAAATATACAAGTTTAATGCCATACTATGGAACATTCCAGGCAAAGCAATAACATTTCTAAGCTTGACTACTCCCCACATTCGACGGTCTTAATGACTAGAATAGACTTAAATGTGATCATTTCCACCAGACTACAGTAGTGATAGTTAAGCTGCCAATCCGCCCAGCAGCGGGAGCCCAAATTGAGCGGGACCCCTCATTAAAGCACTACCAAGCGTTGCCCGGGCAGGTTGGCTTTTAATGAATCTACACTGACGGACATTTTCCAGCCCAAAGAAAGCCATAATGAGCTCCCACAGTGCCTCGGCGAAGGCAGCTAACATCTCCTCCAAGCTTCTCCATTGTCACGCTTCAAATGCATACTGTTTAGAAGTGCTAACAGAATTATCACAACATACGTGTTACAGAGAAAAAAAATCACACAATATTTATGTACAATATGTATACATACAACAGTAAAGGGTGTTAAGGTGATTTAAGGCTGCTGTTTGTAAGATTTATAGCTTTATAGTGAGCTTTCTACCTCAAGTCACGGACCAGGAAATAAAGGCAGAGTGATACATTTGGCTTTGTGAACTGTGAAAGGAAGAAGGGCAGACGAAAAATAGATGTTGTTAGAAAAGGAAATGGAATACTTAGAAAATATGTGTGTAAGGAAAGAAACATAAAAACTTTTCTTTATGACTTTGTTCTAAATTTAAACAATGACAACTCAGTGTGAGATCCAATATGTCTCCCACGGTGGCGCCGCAGTTTGAGGGCGCTCATTCATCAGGTGTTTGGAGCAGATGCCGTTTTACAGACACATGTTGTGGATGTATGAAATTATTACAGTATCATACAGTATCACTATATCACTCAAGCTCATTTAGCCATTAAGCATTATTAATATGTTTTTGGTTTTCTTTATTTTAATTAAAACAACAAACATTACATGACTGCAAAATATGAGTCTAGAAAACATAAATTTGATCTCTATTAAATCAGTGAAGACATATAGTAAATTACGCTTATACTATTTTTGGAATTCAAAAGTCAATGCATTTATTTTAGGTCTAGAAATGGAGAAAAATCTACTGTAAATCTATTTCAATACAATCAATCAAATCTCAATCTGACCAAAGTGCTTCCCATAATGATTATGGGATTAATGATTATGAATAAAACAAATAAACAGTAATCACAGGACTACAAAAAAATTTGAAAATCTAAGCTTTCAGGAAGATAAAACAAAGATAAAGTGAACCAAGTGTTGAACAGGTTGAAGAGGTGCGTTTTCTGTCTGTCTGTTCTGTCTTTATTTATGAGTTTTAATGATGGGTATATTTGAAATTTCAAATTTGATATTTTCTGTGATTGCCATTTCTTAGTTACAATTCTTACTAGCATCTAACAAGACATGAATTACTGGGATACATTGATTATATTTCACTGTTCACTAGATAATCCAAATAACTATTTGTAAATTAGGTATATAGCAGAATATGTGCATTATACCTACATTGGATTTAGGCAGTTTAAAAAAAACACTTGAGATTTATTGTTGAACATGTACTTTACCTTTGGGGCTATCACATCATTAACTATAAAGATATAAAAGGTAGTGTCAAACATGGGATTCCTATAGAGACAAACCTCCTCTGTGCCTTCTGCTGGGATGAAGAGAACATATCAAATCTAACACT
Source organism: Taenioides sp. WSHXM2023 (assembly GCA_029959045.1). Lineage (NCBI taxonomy): Eukaryota > Metazoa > Chordata > Actinopteri > Gobiiformes > Gobiidae > Taenioides > Taenioides sp. WSHXM2023. Next base: position 11,664,499 of record CM057104.1, on the reverse strand, counting down.
CCTGTCTATTGTATTGTACAGTGCGTCACACAGTAATTCTCAGGTGTTTACTGCTTCAAACTTCTGTTGGATCAGCAAAAACATTACCTCTATGTTAAGACCTGACACTGGGACAATAGGGTTAGGGTTAGTCTTCTTTAAAGGAAAAGCTACATATTGTTTCTACTGTATACTATAAAGTACACAACGAAAAGGGCATTTACGCATTGTTATCTGACTGTGTATGTGAGCACTCAAGTGGCAAAGTGTCATTGTATTTACTCCATTGACTCACTGTTTGACCCAGATAGTATCTCTGGGCAATATGAGTAATTATACAGACACAGGGAGTAATTTGGAAGCAACAAAAGTAAAATAAAAATAATAACATTCCATGGAGGCAGGCAAGTGGCAGGCTCACCAACAGTAAAGATACATAATGCAATGTTAATTTTTTTTTATTGAATTCTGGATTAATGGGCAAGGTTGGCAATGATATCTGGTATAAAACATACAATGCAATATTCCACAATTTTGGAAGTGCAATTTTTCTAACATATACTCCCATTGTGATTAGATTAGTGAAATGTTTAAAGGTAGGATTCTGTTCAGGCAACCACACTATGAACAACTCCTAACCCTTTTGATAAAAGACTGAAATATGAACGGATAAACTAATACAAGAATCCCATGCATTTCAGAACATGTTTGTAGAGATCTAAACAACAGGTACAATACATTTTTTTTCTAACAAAGACAGGATATTCTAGTATCTAAACAATTTCTAAACAGTCTTTGCAATTTCGTAATTGCACCAACTCAAAATGCGATTTAGATTCGGTTGCAACATAGCCCTAATTTGTTGCCCATGTTAAAAATTGACTTTCAACTATTTCTTCACAATTACCAAGTGCCTGGGATGTCTTTTTGGTTGCTACTATAAATAAAGCTATCATCATGGTAGTAAGTAGGTTGCTGGTTTGATTCTCTGTATAATCACATATGGACCAACAAAAATCACACTATCTGCATGAAGGGACAATCTGCCATAGATGCTGCAATTGCCGTCCTCCTCACAGTAATTACAATATCATCATTACAGACAAAGATTTTATTTTAAAATGTATCCAATAAAACAAACTACAACATAATTATGGAATGATAGTCTTGTCGTAATGTTTCGCTCAACTAGCTACCATCTGGCTGCGTGCACTTAACTTCCAAATTCAGTGAAAATAATGCGGTATGCCAGAGTGGCTGCTAACTGCACAGTATCGTCCCCGGGCTACAGCACAGACCACGCCATCGGAAATTAAGAAGCTGAGACTAATTGTAATTTAGGCTTCGTTATTATTTTCTATCAGGTAGGCTGTATCATCGGGCGGGATAATGGAACACAGCTGCCAGCACAGGGCGACATGCAATGAGGTAATCACGAGGGGGAAATTGTAACTGTGATGTTGTGAGCAGAGCACATCCAGTTTTAAACAGAATTTACATGTCTAAATGGATAAGAGTGAAGTAGAATTATCAGTAATGGTGAGCAGGATGAAGTGAAATCAGTAGTGGTAGTAGTACTAGCAGTAGTAGTAGTAGCAGTAGCAGCAGCGGCAGCAGTATTTAGAGTACTAGTGGTAGTAGTAGTATTAGCATTAGTAGCAGTAGTTGTAGTAGTAGTAGCAGCAGTAGCAGCAGCAGCAGTATTTAGAGTAGTAGTGGTAGTAGTAGTATTAGCATTAGTAGCAGTAGTTGTAGTAGTAGTAGCAGCAGTAGCAGCGGCAGCAGTATTTAGAGTAGTAGTGGTAGTAGTAGTATTAGCAGTAGTAGCAGTAGCAGCAGTAGCAGTAGTAACAGCAGCAGGAGCAATTGTACTTAAAGTAGTAGTAACAGTAGTAGTAGCAGTTGCAGTTGCAGCAGTAGTTGTATTTAGAGTAGTAGTAACAGAGGCAGTAGCCGAGGTAGTAGTAGTAGTAACAGTAGCTGCAGCAGCAGCAGCAGCAGTAGTAGTAGTAGTGGTAGGAGTAGAAATAGTAGTTATTTAGAGTGACTGTTGTAGTAGTAGTAAAAGTAATGTCATATATTGTGCACCAGTAAAGTAGTTAATAATGGCAATAATATTCATGGTAGAAGGATATTTTAGGCAGCTTTGTACTACAGAGAAAGTGCATAATTAGAATCTCCAATACAAAGAGAAGAATACCCATTCACAATTTTGTAGAGTAATACAAAAATGAATTAAACACTTTTCAGATGAGTCAGCACTTAGAAGCTGCTAGAAATTCATGTTTCACACCCTCCACTTTTAGTTTAATTTGCAGACAAAAATGAAATCTGAATTTAATTTCTTAAGGGTTATATTCAAGTACCTCTATCACAAGATTACATTATCATCAAGTGAGCTAAACCAGTATAAAAAGCCCATATATTAAATAAAGGTAAAGAGCAGGTCAGAGGACTTATTCCATTAAAAACAATTGGATCTCACTGTTGATTTCTGTTGTTAATTTAATGTTCACATAATTTTCCTCAATCACAATGTTCAATTCAATTTAATTTTGTCCAATTAAAAACAGATACAAATGTTTTTCGATATGAATTTCCTGAACTTTTTCCTGAACTTACACACTTTTTTTTTTTTTTTTTAACAGACTAGCCAGTCATATTTCTTCCTCCAAAATATAAACACATGCATTGACTGACAGAGAATTGGCAGTGGACCTCTCAATGTAAAATACACATTATTGCATATTATTAATGAAAAATCGATAAATTACAAAAAATATAAATCCTGCAAGAAACCTTACCTCTACCAGCAGCATGTTGTCCACCTAAAGAATAAAGACTTTAACACATACAGTATTTTCTCAGCTTGAATCTGATTGGCTGCTGTATCAGATTTCCCAGCAGCACTTGGGACACTGTATTTGATTGACAACGCAGATGTGCACATCTGTGGAGTGACCGACCAATCACATGCCCCCAGCTGTTCCACCCACGGCCACAAGCTGCACGGGCATTAGCGTAGCATACCAGGGTGCTTACTGTGTTACGCCAACACCCTGGATACATTTACATGGCCAATAAAAATCTAGAGTAATCAGATAACGCAAGATCAAGAGAAATCTGATTATCAAAAACACCTAGTGACATATTAGATCATTACTGTACACATAGAGTTGATGTATATTGTGAAAAAAGTACAAAGAATTTTATAATTACTCTTTTAATCTTTGGAAATAGTCACATTTACATCAACGAACCATTTACACATTCACACACATATTCATACACCAGTGAACACAGACACTAGGGGCATGGTGGTTTAAATGTCTTGCCCAAGGACACAATAACAGCATTAATCTGTGGGAGCTGGAATCACATCGTGGATCTGACCCTCAACCGGCGATGTTTTTGTCAAGAGCTACTGTCGCCCAACTTTAACATTTTTGATGTGTCTTTGCCATATTAGTTTGGCCTTTTTTGCATAATTTTCCTTGTCAAAACCTGCGCAGAAGTCTAGAAATCAGATAATGATCAGATTTGTTATGTGCATGTAAACGATCTTATGTACTGATTGAAATCTCTGCCTTTTTTTTTTTTTTTTTATTAAAATAATATAGAACACAATTAATAGAAAGATATTACAGAAGCAATTACTGGATATATTAACTTGCTATTACAGAAATTTAACATAAAATACATGATAAGATATCTTTATTAAATGAGTATCTTGAGATGCTTTGATGAAATTATTTATAAATCAGTGCTTAGCAATAATCCCCAAACTGGTCAACTCTTACTGTATACTAAACTAGAATTTGGTTTAAATGAATGACACAAATCCTCTGACAAAAATGGATTACTTCCATGTGACTACTTAATCTTTCTTGTCACAAATGTTCTGGGCTGTCTCCCCATGTGCTTTTGCAGTGTGATGGATGTCAAGGTTATAGAGGCAGGTGAAGGAAGAGGAGACGTGATACCTCTCCTCCTGTGAGCTGCCCAATAAAATGTTCATCCCCAAGGTGTCCCACTGAGCAGATCAACACCAGCAGCTGGGGGTTAACTGCCTTGCTCAAGGGCATAATATCAGGGAGTAGCTACTGATCATTTGCCCGCCTGGATGTCTCTCTGTGAAGTCGTTAAAGTATTTCATCAAATGATTTTACGCAGTGTCACGATGCACAGTTATGTATTAGCATTAGCATGTTAGCATATTGACAACCTTATGGCTTGAGTTCTGTTTATTCATACAGTCGACAGTCCAGATGGGGGCACACAGGGCTCTAAGATTAAGCGCAATCAAATCTAAATCGCAATTTGAATGGACGCAATTAGCAAAAAACAAAGTCTGCCTATAATTTCCTCAACAAAAACAAAATATCCTGTCTTACACTGGATTAAACCCTGTAGTTTTGATCTGTTCTGAAATGCGATTCTTTAGTTTGTCAGTTTATATTTCATTCTTTTTGTCATTTCTTCTGGACATGTTTAAAATGTAAACTTTGAAGAAAATTCTGTCAAAGCATAAATTACAAATTGAATCACAATGCCTGTCAGAAAATTGCAATTTGATATTTTTTCCTAACTCATTCAGGACTATCACATTTCTATATGAGTCACAGGTTTACACACAGAATTTGCCTACAGGGACAATAAATGATCCTTTACACTAGGGGTGTGCAACGAAAATCGAAATATATTATTATAGTAAAATTGGTGATACAGTATCGTTATAGTGGGCTGCTGCTTTTGTTATCTTTCAGCAATTTTTTTCTGACCACACAAGAATTTTGTTGCTTAATTTATGCAATACACTTCATCTATTCACTGTTTAGATGATTAAAATAGATGCATTTCATATTAACTTTGCACCAGTGGTTTACAAAGAAATGGTTCTTAAAAAACAGCAATATATCACAACGTATTATGTGCAAAATATTGATTATCATATGTTTCGCCATATCGTGATCATATTGTATGGAATCGTGAGCAACCATGTGATTCCCAGCCCTACTTTACACCCAGATGCCATAATTAAGAAACAATACTTTCTAAAGCTTATGCGTCATTCAATTCCACTGTACAGCATTGTAGGCGTTGTTATAATTGCCGTTAACTCAATGTTGTGTCAAATCTAATTCTTAAAAGTATTTTCTATTCATTTTCATTAGTTATAATACACATATCATTGCCAATAGTCTTCTTAACACACATTTACAGCTTGGCATATGGCTGTGAAGAATCAATAAGGGATTTTGGCCCCATGCCGGCGTCTGCTGCCAGTCACCAGGGAGGGGAGAGGGGAGCACACACACAGCAGACCCTCTCTAAGCCTTTTACCAGTGCAAAACACACTCTGCTTTTCTTCTGTGCAGATAGGGAATATTTTCTCCACAGAGCATCATATCAACATCCAAACAGCACAAGAGCAACAAAGGCAGCTGTCTGAATAGGTTAGACTTGAGTTAGCACGCCGGGACAAATATAGCAGGGGAGGCCCATACAGAAGGTGCCTCTGTCCTACTCTGAATGCAACATGTTCAACACACACATTTTCTATAGAGGAACACAAATGTGGTTAAAAACCTAATTTCTATTGAAAAAAAATATGGATGTTTACATAAGGGTCTGTCATTTACTGCTGACTTGAGCTCAGAATAGCCAGTAATTTACATAACATTTGGTCGAGATTTTTCTGGTTGTTTCCAGAAATTGTTATCATTTATCTTGCTGCCACACAGAATTGTTTTAGGGCCCATATTACGCTATTTTCTGATCTACATTATAATGTTGTTTCCTCATCAAAAACATACCTAGAGTTGTGTTTTTGGAGTTCTTCTCTCAAACAGAGAACACTCTGTTCCACCTTGATGTCATGCGGTAATACAGGAAGTGCTCCATAGTGTTTTTAAACTCCATATACATTCACTAGAATAATTTGGATAATTTCAGCCCTGAATTGCCAGTCTCTTCTGAACAAAAGGTTAAAGGTAGGTGTTAACTTGAAAACTACCACTTCATGACATCACAAGGTGGAACAGAGCATTTTGAGCTTTGGAGATGGAGACAGGCTAATAATAAAGAACTACTCAAACGTGTGAATGAAATAAAACATAACTCCAAGTTTGTTTTTGATGAGGTAACGACATTCTAACATGCCTTAAAGCTTACAAGAGTCAATTTGATGTATGGGACCTTTAACTTATAACTTACAGACTAACCAGTATAATATACAACTAGATTATTCCACCAATAGAAACTTCTTCATAATTTGCCTCACTATATATAGGCCAAACAGTCCCTGCTGGGTAACCCTACAGCTCACACTGTACAAGCGTTTTACACTCACTGAACTATATATGGGAAATCTTCAGTATTATCTTCTTTATAAAATTCAAGGGTAGCAAAATAGCTGATAAATAATTGGAATAAAACCCCAATAGCGTCCCTCATTGTAACTACCCAGTTCTAAATCCAATACTGAGGCAAAGCAGAGACAATGGCACAGTGATTACTCTGACCATTCCGACAGAAGGGGCCAAATTGAGCGTTAATATTTGTATAAGTGACGCTCGGAGCTGTGAAAAGAACAAAATTACACCACACTATTTTCCATTATGTTAGCAGCAGCAGCAGTGGAAGAAGACTGAGCAAATCCCGACCGCTCCCTATGGACCGCTGCAAAATCCTTTCAATCTGTTTTGTTGGAGGATTTGCAAGAACAACACAGAAGTCTATTTGCTTCATATGCGGATTTCTATACGGTCACTGTAATAAGCAGTGGTGGAATGTAACGAAGTAAAAGTAGTACAGTATTGTACTTAAAAGTGCATTGTGTAACTTTTCTGGTAGAGGGCTTTTCTCCATGGAGATGTTATTGCTTTTGTCTGAAATGTTTCACAGTATGCCATTAAAACTTTTTATCAGAATGCCTATTTTTCTAGGTATTTTTGAGCTATAAAACCACCTGTAATTGAATAAATGTAAGGTAGAGCTGTTTAATATCATACTGTGGAACATTCCAGGCAGAGCAATGACATATCCAGCCCAATTCTGTATCAAAATCACTACATTTGAAGCTTTATTAGATCTCAAAATCTGTGTGAAATACTTTTATTTTTTACACTTTAAGTACATTTTTAAATATTTAGTACTTTTACTTAAGTAGATTTTTTCATGTGATACTTTTACTTGAGTATTTTTTTGCTCTTGTATCTGTATGTTTACTTAAGTACCGACTGCCGAGCTAATGCTACACTAATCGAGATAGTGTTTCTTTTAGCTATACGCGTTTGTTCATTTACAGGAGCAGCGAGACGTGACGCTCTGAGTTTGGGGACACTATTAAACGCACACAGATACAGTTTGGCAGCTGCGGGGGTTTGATGGGACTACAGAGGAGGAAGAAGAGCCAATCAGGTCTGAGCTGCACAAGGGCTTCTAATGGGGGATTGAGTGCGAAAGTCTGCAAGATGGTGTTAGATTCTAGTTTACCCACTGCATTATGCAGTATACAAAACGATGAAGAAAAAAGAACATTACGAATGCATTAAAGGTCCTATATTTAGCAAAAGTGACTCGTGTAAGACATGTTATAATGTTGTTTCTTCATCAAAAACATAGAGTTGTGTTTTGTTTCATTCACATATGTAACCCTTTATTATTAGAGTGTCTACTAATGCTAACTTGACTGACACCTTGTAAATATATATAGCAATTTTCCACGTTCAAGGCACTCAAAGCGCTTTACATCAAGGAACCACTCACCCATTCACACACACAGTCATACATTAGAGTACACAGACACCGTGAGGGGGGTTATGTGTCTTGCCGACTGTCGCCTTAAAAAACCAAGTGTGGTCAGAATTAGTATCTGTCACCCATTTATAGCAAAATTATGATCCTATCTTACCCTCATCACTCCTAAACATGTAGCCTAATAACGAAATCATATCAATGCATTTTCAATCTACTTTATTAACAGACAGAGCCTTGGGGGACACTAAAAAAAAATCATTTAACAAAACATTTATAAATGCACAATAGGCACCAACTGTCTAGAACTGATCTGTCTGTAACACCCTGATGCAGCATATTCCCTATTGACTTTGGATGACTGAGTATTTAAATTGAATTATATTTAAAACAGCGGAAGAGAAAAAAATACTTGATTTTTATTCACTGTCAGCACAAGCTTCTGCAAGGTTCATTGTAGAATATTAAGTCATTTTCTGGTTAAGCTGCTGTAAGTGCTTAGGTTAGCATACATTTAACTACAGTTTCCCCAGGGCTTCATCAAAGACAAGACTGCTCAATAAAAATAAAGTATTTAGATGCACTGAAGGCTTCTGACACGGCCATGCATGGACAGAGCGAAAAGTATTGCAGTATTTGTAGATATACTGCTTTTCTACCTATCTACTAGTGAATATTAAAAACATGCGGGCACAAACTTACTGAAGCAGGTGATGTAGCTAAGCTTTATATTTCCATATCCCAGGTGTAGGCTAAGATTTATGAGCACAAGTATGAATTCAGATAAGGCAATCTGGAGGAAGCATAAGCCTTCACATGTTCAGTTTTAGTAAAAAAGTATGAGAAAAATGATCAAATTCACAGTTTTCAACCAAATGCTCAAACATGGTGACAATAAATTAGCATAGAAGATAAATAACTCTAGGTTTTGTAAATCAAATGTTCTGCAAGGAATCCAAGGCAAAATGTCCATTAGATTCATTAAATAAAACTGTGAAAATTTTAGAGGTCCTATATTACGCAAAATTGACTCTTGTGAGCTTTAAACCATGTTATAATGTTGTTTCATCCACATCTCCAAAGCTCAAAATGCTCTGTTCCACCTTGTGATGTCATGAAGTGGTAGTTTTCAAGTTAACAGCTACAGTTCACATTTTGTTTAGTTGAGACTGAGATGGTTGAGATCATCTAAATGATTCTAGTGAAGGTGTATGGAGTTTAAAAACATAGTGGAGCACGTCCTGTATCACAAGGTGGAACAGGACGTTTTCAGTTTGAGAGAACAACTCCACCTAAATAATCAGGTCTGTGTGTTAAACGTGTGTGAATAAAACAAAACACAACTCCAGGTATGTCTGTGGTGAGGAAACAACATTATAACATAGATCAAAAAACAGCGTAACATGGGCCCTTTAACAGTAGCATATCACCCTAATTAGTTGAGTCATGAACTTCTTCAGATTTCCAGTGATTTATTATTAAACTAACCAGGAATTTTAGTGAAGTGGCACAATCGTAAACTCCATACAAAGACTTCAGAGTTGGTACCATGGTGACACAGGTGTAAGTGTGATATTCACCTGTTAATTCAGGGTGGGAAAAGGCAGTTCAAGGCCAATTATGTTAAGAGAAAACTAGAGGAAAAACTAGCAGCCCTTGAACAAAAGCTATTATGAACCTACATCTGTAATGATAGAGATACAGACTTGTTTTAATGTCTCCCTTATTCCCTACTACATGACACTATACTGTACTAATGGGTCTCAGCTTCCTGTTATATGCAACACTTTTCCATTCAAAAGATATAATATTTTGTTTTAAATTGTTAATTGGTATAAATTTTAGGTGTCTGTACTTTACTTAAGTTAAAAGTTAAGTTTTAAAGTGAATAACTTTTGAACTTTTGATAGCAGGTATCTATCTCTACTTTGTAATCCACTACAATTTGGGACTGAACTGAAAAGTAAAAGTATTTCTTTTATTATTGTTTGAGACCTGCTGAAAAGGCTGAAAGGTTTATTTTTAGAAAGTTCATAGCTTGAGCAAATACAGTACAAATAAAAACAGCGAGAATAAACATTCAGTTGATTTAATTGAATTCAATAAATTTTTAAACAGGTACTTTAATCATTTTACTTAAGTAGATTTTTCATGTGATACTTTTACTTGAGTATATATATTTTTTTGCTTTGGTATCTGTCCTTTAACTGAAAAAAAAACAAAAAAACTGAGTACTTCTGCTTATATGCCACTGAATGTCTATAAATCGGACAAATCTGCAAACCAGTGTGACTGTTTCAATTGAATAAATCCTTTTACCTTTGCACAAAACCGGCATTCAAAGCACCCAGACCAATTTCAGGCCCTAGTAGTCTATACTGAATGGAGTAATAACATACACTTTAGGCTTGTGAATCTCTTTCAGTTATAACTATCGAATTAGCGTAACTATAGAATTTCTCAGTCGTGAATAGCGTATCCTTGCCACCGATACCCCCATCACTCCCCTCCGCCCTCTCGATCCTAATCACATAATATCCGTGAGTAAGAGTCCCAAAGGTGGAGGAAGATTAAGCTCAACTGAACACAGGAAAACCCAGCTCGCAGTCAGTCTCACAATTAAAACCAAAGCAGCTATAAAGATTTTAACTTGAAAACGTGCGCGGACATGTGACCATTTCAGCGGGCAACCGTGCAAAGAAAGGCCGATGAAAAGAGGAGCTGTATTGAGAGAGAGACAACATACAAACAGAAAACAAAAATCTTGGCACTCACCTTGAAGCTCCAGTAGTTCGGCTGTTGCTGGGAGGTGGAAAAACAAAAGAGCAAAGGAGACAGAGGGGAGAGAGAGGGAGAGGAAAGGGATTGAATGTTAGACATTTTTGTCATGTGTTGCACTAAATAACACTCTGGCTATAGTAAAACAAATGGATCAAGAGGAATGGCTGAGTGCAAACACAGCTAAGTGGGAGAGCTGGGGGAAGCTGGTCTCTAAGTGAAGTGATACTGCAGTGGGCTTTCTCATGGCGCAAATACAACTGCGCAGAGTCATTTCTATTTTATACAAGAGAACAAACTACTTTTTACAACTGATTAATATTTACAATATCAACCAAAATTTTAAAGGGCCTATATTTTCTGATCTATGATATAATGTTGTTTCCTCATCACAAACATACCTGGAGTTGTGTTTTGTTTCTTTCACACATGTTTAACACACAAACTGAGTTGCTGAGTTCTTCTCTCAAACAGAAACACTCTGTTCCACCTGATGTGTGGAAGTGGTTCACTGTGTTTTTAAACTGCTTTCATTTTCACTAGAATCAGAGTCAATAGATAATTTCAGTCCTGGAATTTCCAATCTCTACTGAACAAAAGGTAAACGGGAGCCATTAATCTGAAGACCAACCAATAATAATAAAAGATCGCTCAAATGTGTGTGAATGAAACAAAACACAACTCCGGGTATGTTTTTGAGGAGGTAACAACTTTATAACATGGCTAAAAACTCACACGAGTCAATTGTGCATAAGTGAGATTGAACTGAGAGACTGATGTAATGATAATTGTAAAATCCAAAAGTTTAGTTAAAAGGTGCTATCCTTCAAGCACAAAAGACCCTGGAACATGAAGATAAAAGAAAAGATATTTAACTAAAAACACACACAAAATTTAGCATTAAATAGAGTGCAAGTTTATGAAATGCACAGAGAGACCTACAGGTGAGTTAGAGGTCAGATCTGTGGAAAGGCAAGTCTACTCAGAGTAAGAATGTAATTTTTCACACTATTGAATAAATGCAAGATAAGTTAAATCCTACAATATGGAACATTCAAGACAAAACGATTATATCTCCCTGGAGACAAGCAGGTGGCAGATCCTGCACCACAAATGTTACAAGTGCAACTTTAAGCTTTTAAGCCATGTATGGAGTTGTTTTTTTGTTTCATTCACACATGTTTGAGTAATCATTTATTATTAGCCTGTCTACATCTCCAAAGCTCAAAATGTTCTGCTCCTCCTTGTGATGGTTCCTCAGATACCAGCTACATTTGACCTTTGTTCAGTAGAGATTGGCAATTTCAGATTTGAAATGATTGAAATGATTCTAATGAAGGTGTGTGACAGAGAGTGCTTTCAGTTTGAGAGACGAACGCAACCTACATTTGCAGGGTTTGTTTAACATGTGTGAATTAAACAAAACACAACTCTGGGTATGTTTTTGATGAGGAAACGACCTTATAACGGCTTTCAGAAAATAGTGTAATATTGGCCCTTTAAACCTGAACTTTCACGGAAGAAGAACAATATTGTGAATCTACTGGATCATCTTCCCTTCCTGACATATACTCGTGGCTTCAGTACAAAGCTTTAGCACATTACTGATCATGTTTTCAAATGGACCACATTAGATCAGACCTCAGGCCAACAAACCACAAGTGATATGTCTTTTTCCATATTTATCTCTGTGGCAGCATGATGGGCTAATTATCTCCACGATAGCCAGATGAATTTACGTTGTCCTTCACTGCCATCATAATAGGACTTTAATTGCCTGTAATTGCCTCTGTGCTATTAATCAAATGTTTACAGCGACTTTGTGCAAACTAAGGAAAGAAATGAAAGCCACTGCCAGCTTCCTCCGTGCTCCCTCCTCAGATCTTGCACAGGCTCCAGGCCAAAGCAGGATCACACTTAAAAACACTGGATTAAGGCACATTTCACTTCATTTGGAAGGGGATCAGTCTACAAAGACATAGGTTTCCAATAATAACTTACAAAATTATGTAAAAAAGTGCACGCTCACATAACTTGGCCAGCAAGATGAATTCTCTCAGTGTTTGTGAATTCATCTGGACCGGCTCTGACCAATCACAGAGCAGTACAGAGGTTTGGGTGGAAGTCAAAGGTGAAGAGCCCAAACGAACCAAAATATATACTGTATGTGCTTCAGGTTATGAGAAAATACTGAGAAATACAGAATTTTTAGCTTTTGAAAAACATGCAGAGGGAAGTGCTTTGTGTATTTGTGGATGGGAAAGGTGTCTGTGTTTCTTCAAATGGATTTAACAAGTTAACAAATTCTCATCTTATTCTGCTGTTGTAACACTTCCACCTATCAGTCTGAAGTATTCGTCATGACGTTCCACACTTTCCACTGAGCATAATTCAATGGGAAAATCAATACAGTTAAACTAACACTCTAAGCTTAATTGGATGTATATAAAAAATACTAATAGTAAAAGTTTCAGTGAGTTAGCTGGACTAAATACAGGGAGTTTCAGCCATTTTATCTCATCCTCAAAAGCACTTTTCAGTTCTGAGGCAAAACTGATCATCTCTCATCATGTTCAGCTCTTTTAGCATGTGTGGCACTCATTATGCCCATGGATGTAATAGTGAGCTTGTGTGAGGCAGTTAAAGAAGATGGAACTGTTAATAGTTTTGGAAAATATAGCACTTTGAGCATGGGTTCATTACCACTAGGAAAGACATTTTTCCCAAAACAAAATTCAAATGTAGGCAAAATTCTAGTATCTATTATATTCATTCATATTTTAAAACTGTAACAGAGCTCAAATTGGTCCACAACTCAGTGTTCATCAGTATTTTTCTCAAACAGCCAATCAACCACAGCAGTCTAACATTTAAATTCATGAAAACAGATGGCTGCAATTTTAAAACAACACAAATTACTACATCGTGGAGCCATTCTTTTCAAAATAGGATTCATCATTGCTTCTGATTTCCGCAGACGTCTTTAGAATTTCATCATTTTTGCCTTTTTCAGATGTGCCAATTTCCATATCACAACAAAAGCTATTGTTACATTCAGCACGTAATCATTTACACACACATACATTTTAAGCAGCCTTGTCTTATATATCACACTTTATTTGCACTCTGTCTATCTTCAACTATAAATATTCAGTTGAAGGCAAGGTGAAGAATAGGCAGGAATCATTGACATCTTTTCAATTCTAAGATTAAAGTCCTGCCCTCTGAAAAACAGTTGTAGAAATTTCATTCCCTTAAAAATTAATCTGAAGTATAGGCGTAACTCTATTTACCATTTACCAGCTGTTTGGGGAGATGCCTGCACCCAGATATTTGCTAGGCGCTGGTGTTTGCGTGTGGTAGTTTTGGAAATTGTGCAGGAGGAAGGGAAGGAAAAAGGAAGCGGCCCCAACTATGAAAGAGCAACAGGCCTGTGGGCTGCTCTGACCCAGATCCACAGAGAGAGAGAGAGAGGGGACTGCAGTTATGGATGCACTAAATTACTCACGAGGCATGGGAAATGGTCAACTAATTAAATGTACCAAAAACAGCAAATATAGTTAGGGTTTATGCTGTGCTTTTCATCTTGAGAGTTTGATTAGGTCATGTTATTATTACAAATGAAGCAGTATGTTTAAATTCTTAAACTATTAGAAGCAAGATTAAAACTTTTGGTTTGGATTCCGTTCATTTTAGCCAAGGGCTTTGGTTGGAGGATGCATGAGAGACAGTAGACTGGTCACAGAGTCGTGAAATCAATTACTGTAGTTAAAGTTAAAGCCAAAAAAAAAAAAAAAATCTAGGGCAATTTGGTTTGACTCTTATATTGAAACTGATACTGGAAAGATATGTCAGTGATTAAGCAAATAAAAAATATATATGAGGATGAGGATGCAGATCAGTTTTAGTTTTTTTCCAATATTGTTTTTCACAAGTAACCAAAATAAGGGGAAAAGGCTTCATTAATAGTGTTATACTGGCAGTGCTTTAAACTAGCATCTTTGACCATTGCAAGTACATGTCGCCCATGGGGTCCACATTTAGGCTGAGACAAAATTTGAATTGACTGATAGCAAGAATCTACCACAAATATGTATTCTGTCCACTCATTTTGTTGCTTCACACACTGCAACATATGTTTTGTCATTTTATTAGGCTAAGAAGTAATATATTTCATTGTCATTTTTAAAGCTAAAGAATAACCTTGCATTTAACCGTACTTGTAGCACTACTTACTAACAAATAATTAAGTGGTAAGAAGACCTTGGGTAATAAAACTTAGCAGTGTTTCATAGTGAGCACAAGGTAGGTCTCGGTATGTGCAATTTAGTCCAATCTTATATAATTTGAACTGAAATGATCATCAAGGATGCCACTTTCTGTTTACTCTTAAGGCGACAATTAAACCAGACAACCAGCAACCATCAGAGGAGCCAACACCAGAGCGAATCCTGATTCCCCGACAAAAGCACGGGAGCCAATCACTGTAAAGACCCTTTAAAATCTGTAAACAAAAACATTCTAAATTCCAGAATGGAGGCAGTTGGAGGCCAAAGTGAAGAGGAAAATAGTGTGATTTCAATGGGAATACTGGGATTAAGCTTAGAATATCACAAAATATGAACAATCAATGGAAATTTGGTAAAAGAAGAGCGCTCAGATACATATCAGAGCCCGCTTTAAAAACATTTACAATTGTGTTTTATGCTATTTGTTTATTTAACAGGAGATTATAATAGACACTGTGCATTTTTAGACTTTACAGGACAAATCAAAGTTAAGCCCACTACAGTTTGTCACTTCATTTGCAGATAAATATTACACATTTCATCATAAATTATACGTTTTGTGAAGCTTAAATACAATTTTGAGGTTAGAAAATTGCATTTTTTCTATTCTCCTTAACAGAGAAGCAAATTAACATTATCATTATATTATTAAAATTAATATGTGTTCCTTGGAAATTCAAAATGGTTGTTTATTTTTTGTTGTGTCGTAAAACCATTAGCATTTAGATTTGTTAAGCTGTAAATCACTGAAAATATATTATGTCTTCTACACTTGGCCTCTAGAATTTTGAACATTCTGATGAGGATTTTAAAGGGTCTATAGAGAAGGTAATGGAAATGTGAAACTGTATTGGCATGGATTGAGTTGTAAACATGTCTACCTTACAACAAAAGCACAATTAATAAAGTGGTATTTTATTTGGATAGCGTATTGGTTTGTGATGTTCTAGTTACCTCCAAATGTGTGATTGTCTTGCCCTGGTGCCTCAATAACTTACCAGTACAAAAACAAGATCATAATTTTGTCAGATAATTCCTTGGAGTTAACCACCTCGCGTCCTTGTTCTGATCGCACTCCAATTTGGGAGCACTTTCACACCGTGGCTTCATAATTACAACTTGACAACTAGAAAATAGAAGTTTATTTTTCTCACCCTTTCTAGGTTGGATTAACATGGCAAAAACAAGCACCCAATAATATTCAAAATATTTCACTCTGCAGACAATTCTTACTTGTGGCTTTATATTCTTACAATTGAATTTTGGAACTTTTTAGGTAGAGGTCCGCCACCTGCTTGTTTCCATGGAGATGTTAAAATAAAATTACAGATGTTTTATCACATACAAAATACTGTAACGTAGCCTGATCCATCATTTGCTTGTCTATCCAAGCAAAGCAATAATATCACAATGGAAATTTAAACTGAAATTTTACTACTGTGACAACTGAAACTTTTTTTCTGGAATATAATACGAAGGTTTGGATGGGGATGAAACTCAAGTATGTAAATATTGACCTCATGCATAGTACTACAGTGATAATTTCATCACTAAACAAGTATGAGTGAATGGCATAAAATGAACGAACTAAAGGATTTAACAGTTTAATACGCTTTCATAGTTATTTGACATTTATCAGCATTGCCAAAGCAGAACTATAGACACTGACTATTGATGTAATACCAAAACCACCTGACATTTTGGAAACATAAAACCTCCTATATCCGCTACAACCAGCCCCCTTTGAGCCATGACTCAGTGACAAGCGGCTGCAATATTTCTCAATCACTCGAGCTGAAATCCCCCGGCGCCCATACGCGGCCATACAGACAGGCAAACGGCACGAAGGGGACGAGACACTCATGCCTGACCCGCATGCCAAGTAGCCATCTTTGTACCCACCCTCTTTTTTATAACCTCCCTGGCTTACTCCCCATCCCATGTGAAGCCATTTACTACTAGCATACATCACAACCTCCTCCCAGACATGCAACCTGATACGTACAGGAATAGATAGCCATGCAGTGCTCAGGCAGGACCACACCTGTACATCACCTGACAGTTTCTGCACAGATAGCCACATATAACATGACGAATGGCAGACTGACTTCACCATATAAACCACTAAAGACTTCCGCACACCCACAGCATGCAGCGTCCACAAGCTCCCACTGTTATGTCACTGAAAAGGAAAACACCGGAACATCTCACCATCAGATACAGTAACTACAAATGCAAGGACATGGTTAGAGAGAGTTACCGTGGCTACTTAACAAGCGCATCGGCCGCCTGGTGCACGCTGCCTCTCTGCACGCCTCCCTCTTCCTCCTCCCCTCTTTCCATCTTTGATTTTTTCTCTTTTTTTTTAGCCTTCACTGCGGTGTCTTTACCCCAAGACCACTGGATCAGCCACACAGTCCCCGCGCGCTTCTGCCTGCCTCTAGTAGCGCCCGGGAGGCAGTTAGCATCTCCAACAGCTCCCCCGCCCCTCCTCCTGCTCCTCTTCCTGCTATCTCTCGCTCTCCTCTTCTCTCTATCTCTCTTGTCTATCACTTCTTCCTTCGTCCGACAAAACGCAGCAGTTTTGAAATCCCCTGTTTCTTCCAGTCTCTCACTTGGAACAGCATGTGCCTGTTTTTTTTTTTTTCCTCCCAATGCTACAGATTTGCCAACCATATGATATCACTTGGCTGCCATATATGGGCACGGCGGGTTGCCATGACGACATCGGACTCCACCTGCTTTGCCCCATCCCTCTTTGTCGCGGTTCACCTTTTTTCCATAGGAGATGGATGGGCTAATTAGGGTTAATGTTTGCACCAATCTGAAGATGGCATACAACAGGGACCAGTGATAAATTTGACACAAAGTAAAAGTGATTACGTGGAAACATCAGGAGTAGCCTATTTTTTGTAATAAAAACTAAACTAAACCAACATTGCTATTCTCTTACCATCAATGATTTTTATGTCAATACATTAGGTCCTTGCAACTAATTCGGTAGAATCTTTGCTGTTCCCTGTACAAAAACAATGATTTGAATAGAGATGATTAATATGTACAGTGTACACAGTCACTGGGTGGGTTAAGTATCTAGCCCAAGGACACAACAGCAGCATTCATCTGTGGGAGAATTGCACCACCAACCTTCGGATCAGTGGAGAAACACTCTACCGACTGAGGTACCCCTTGTCTTCTATATCAGAACCATATTATATTTATATTATCACTGTGGTATGGAAAACAGCATCGGTACTAACCTTTTCCTTAGTATCAAAATTGAGCAACACTACATTATTATTCAACTGATAACGGCATAAACCAAACTTATTCTGTAAGATAAATAAAGCTTCGACAGAAGTTTGTAAGTATTGACATGATGCAAATTGCTACAGTGCTGAATGAAACTGAAATGAATTTTACCACTGCCATATGAAATCAATAGTTCTGCAAAGTTAAGTTTTAATGGTGAATGTCCAGCTATAGACTAAATAGCTGAAGCTGTCCTCACTTCTCCCTTACGGTTGTGTAACCAGTCTGGCAGCCTCTCTGTATTTCTGAATTGATGATCTTTGCACAAACTTCTGCCTCGAATATTCTGCCTTTTTACCTTGACAGAATCGAAGTAACTAACTAACTCTGGAACTCGAGCTGCGAATCACAGGATCTTTTATGATTCAGTACAATATGTGATACATGACTCAGTGAATATGCCACTTGCATTAGACATCTAGGTTTACTTGGTCTAATTAAAGGCTCATATTACACTATTTTCTGATCTAATGTTGTTTCCTCATCACAAACACACCTGGACTTGTATTTTGTTTCATTTGCACATGTTTAACACACAAACCCTGCACATTTAGGTTGAATTCTTCTCTCAAACATAAAACACCCTGTTCCACCTTGTGATGTCATGTGGTAATACAGGAAGTCCACCACTGTGTTTATAAACTCCATTCACTAGAATCATTTGCATGATTTTAGCTCTGGAATTGCCCATCTCTACAGAACAAAAGGTAGATGGTAGCGGTTAACTTGGAAACTATCACTCCATGACATCACAAAGTGGAACAGAGCATTTCGGGCTTTGGAGATATAGACAGACTAATAATAGAATTAGAAGAAGAATTACTCAAACGTGTGAATGAACCAAAACACAACTCCAGGTATTTTTTTGACGAGGTAACAGCATTCTAACAGCATCATTAAAGCTCACAAGAGATATGTGAGTAATTTGGGACTTTTAAGCAATAGAAGTGTAGTGCTGCCTTAATTGTGAAAAATATACCAAAAAACAAAACAAAAAAACAAAAAAAACCCCACTCATGGCGATATATCGATACAGCAGCCTGCAATATCTATACTGTATCAACAAATTAAGTGTGAAGACAAATCAATATTTTGGCACACTCCTATAATTAACACTGACTTATGACATTTATTTAAAATGACATTAAAATAATATGAAAAGGTTGTGTTTGAGAGTGAAGAAGCAGCTCCAAAGCGCACAGAGGAGCAAGCTGTGTGGCTCTGACCATCTGCTGTTGCAGGTATCATAGACAGAGCTCTGTGATTGATGGCACTTCAAAAGAAAGACCGAAGACGTAACTGGCATTTTTACATTTTTATCACGTTTTGATTATCATATTCTCATCTCATAGTGACATTCTGAGTACTGGATACCATCTACTTACAAAAACAATATGTGCTATGAAGAACTTCGACAAACTGAAGGCTTGATTTCACAGTGTAAGATGAATAGTTTGAAGTGGCAATTATTTAGTAATTGCAATGTCCTGTAGAGCTCAAAATGGCCTGTAACCATGGGATCTATTCTTTCTAAAAGCTGTTAACACTGTAGTTTAGAGTCGACGTCAAACTTTTTCTTAATTATGTGTCATTCCTGTATTAGTTTAGCTGTTGATGTCATGTTTTGTGGTTTCGTTGCCTCTGATTTTATTTTATTTTATGATGCAAATATCAAACATAAAGAATGTTAAACCAGGGATGCACAGATCCAGCTTTTTCTGTTCCGATAGCAATGTTCTGCCGGACTGAAAATAGTATTTATTTCCTTTAAACACAAATGACATGTGGGAAACAGTTATCCAAATGTGCTTTGTAACTTATTTATCATATAAAGTTATTACAGAACAGCTTTGAAAAAATACAAGTTCAATAATATGATGTGTTTTGGGGCAATATTGGTAAGTAAATCGTCTTATTACACTAATTTATAGACTAAAATGGAATATCTACAGAACCGATATCTTGGGACAGATATCTCCATCAAAATTTACAATATATCTGATACCAGTATTATATCAGTGCATCCCTAATTTTAAAACATATGCATACTAAAATGTCACCACAATGCATGTCAGTTTATTCAACAGCGTTAACATACAGGATAGTGGTAAATGAAGAGAAAACGTGATGCATGGGCTGTTGTCGTCCCGTTTCCATAGAGCCAGGAGGTCAGTGCACAGTTTAATGAGGATAAAGTGTAGTGAATCATGAGCCTCAGCCTTGACATCCACCAGATCACGGCCCCGCAAACAGCTATGGGGGGTTTTCAAGCAACATGCTACACCGCTCTATGGACACTAACACAACACGACAGACAGGAACTGCATCAAATAAATACACAGTAGATTTTGTGAATAAGTGAATGTTATAACAGAAAATGAATTTGAGTTTAGTTTTTTACTGTGTCAATTGAGATGTTTTATTTATTTATTTTTAAAGAATAATAATAAAGAAGAATATAAGCCATACACAATTCCATTATTTCAGTGCTGCTACACTCCTCCCCACTTTGCAAAATTAATTTAGATATGAACAGTATTAAATTAAAACAACAAAACACAATATTAAAAGATTATTGTAAGAACTCACAATTATTGACACCAAGACCAAGCAACAGTAAAATCCTTAACACACATTCATTCAGATTACTACTTTCTGAATGATAATGTACTTACTTACTTACTTACTTACTTTATTCTCTTCCAAAATTCTCATAATTACTTTTTTTTTTTTTTAATTTAGAACTTAAACACAATTATCAATTAACCAAATGGTCTTAATGAATGGATTTTGCAGAAACCCACCATGTTTTTCAGTTTCCTGTGATATCTTTTTCCTTTACTTTTTCCAATACGGCAGACGATTCGTGTCTCCAGTTGGCTAATCCATCTGTCAATCATGCCCATTTGAAAACTGGGAGATTCACCGGTGACCAGACTCATATCTTCGTCAAGTACTGAAGAAGTGTGTATTCTGGATTCATCATAAATGTGCTAAATTGTGCCTGTAAAAATTGTGGCAAATCCCGCACAAAATGTTCAAAATGTTGGTATAATTAGTTTCACTTTATGCCTGTATTTGAAAGAAACAAAACCTGCATGTTTTACTCAGTGTTCATATTTTGTTCAATTATTGCTCCAGTCATAGCGATATTAACCATTTTCGATATACCTTCCACCTCTACACACAAGTACTGGTTATAGTTTTCTACTTGTATTGCTCCATGTATTTTCCTTAGTTCTTATATGTGAGCAGTGATTTACCTGCCGCCCTGCTGTGCCTGTGCCCTGGGACACCGTGCCCGGACTGTTGGAGTACTTGTTCTTCTGCATATCCATCAGCGCATCCCTCTGCCTCTCTATGTCGGCCTTGTGGATGCTGTTGAGCGCCTCCAGGCTCTTGGCGGCCACAGAGTTGTGCCGGCGGTCCAGGGAGGAGGTGAAGCCCCCATTGTTGGTGTTGTTTTCGGGGAAACGTCTGGCCCCACGCCCCCCTCCAGCCGCCAGGGTGTGGTACTCCCGCGGGAACTCGGCATCACTGGCAGAGAGCATGGGACCCTTTCTCTTCTCTCGACCTACACAGAAAGCAAAATGTTACAACTTAGACAGGCCTGTCACGATAGCAAATTTGAAGCATGATATATTTCTACAGAGATATACTGCGATAAACAATAATAGTGAAAGTACTTTATACCACTGACACAATAACAATATTGCAAGATAATCCCAGAAAACCATTTTTAAATAGACCGTATCATTAAAAGGCCTGAGCTGCATCAAATAAATAGCAGAATGAACCAATAATTAGCCACAGACGTTACATTTTCAACCCTCTACAGCTCACATGCTTTCATGTTACATCAAAAATACCGAAAATCTCCCAACTTTTACAAAGAAATTGTACACACGATAAATATTGAGCCCCAAGATATGTTGTTCCAGCTTTCATATATTGAACGATATGTCGATATAGTAATTATTGTGACAGGCCTAAACTTAGGAAACATAGAATACAAATAAACGTCAATAAAAACATTAAAAGGTTGTAGACAGGGGCATGCCAGTAAACTGTTATAATGTATATTGCTTACAGTAGTGTGGGTTAAACTTGCCTGACCAGCCAGTCCCTTCTATGTTCTGTTTGAATGAAATATGGAACTGAACCATAAAGCATGACAATCTTTACTTTAAACTGTCCAACTAGAGCCGTTAATTTGAAGCACGTGTTAAATGAGAAAAACTCCTCTGGAATATTCTCGTATTAATCAGAACAAAACACATAACTTCTTTTACCTCTGATACATAAGAGTTTAATGCTTTCACTGTTTATTCTACAGAAATCCACACCGCTTTTCAGTGCTCATGGTTATTATATTTTTCTTTTTTACTCGTAAGCCGCCATGTTTGTTTTGACTCAAACAAGCATTTCTCTGACCCACACATCTTTGTAAAGTTTTGTTGCAGCATATTGTTCTGACTGGCCAGGCAAGAATTCAACACCTACAGTGGGTTGCACACATATTTGGCCTAGAAAAGTAGAATTTTTCATTTTGTGTGGTTTAACAAAAGTCAACAAAGAATCCAAATGCAATAAAACACAACAAGAACAACAGAATAATCATAGACCCAGGAAGGCAATACTAGATTCTCTCCAGACATTTACATGGATGACAAATGGACAATAATGTATGTGCATAATAGGGTTGAACAATATCAAATTGTGATTTTTTTTTTTTTTTTCTAGCAAGCAATTGTAATTTATTTATGAGAGTATAGAGAATACTGATATTACTGCAATATGAATTGAAAAACTAGAACTACAATCCCATGTATTTCACAACATGTTTGCAGAGATCTAAACTACAGAGTTAACCATTTTTGTACTCAATAAGACAAGAAAGAAAATGCTTTGTTTCCATTAGAAATCATGTTGTCTTTGCGATCTACGATCAAACTTGCAGCCCTCGTACATGCAATATTAGTGTGTGTATGGTTATTTGCATAATTACTGGAGAAGCCTGTTTGCTTATTTGATAGTTGCGGCATTTGAAGTTGCTCAATGAACTGCAATTAATTAGCAAACGCAGCATACATAGCCTGTCATAAACCCACACAGTAAAAGGTCCAGCCTCGAGGCGGTGGCAGCAACTGTGAGAGTGCTAACAATGCAAATACATGAGTGCATTTTCTATTCACACATCACTAAACAAAACACAGAATACACATATAAAAACATACACCTCCAGGTATATAGCCCATCTGAACACATCTGCAGCATCTGTCTATTTCAAACACTCAGACTGTCCCTGGAGCCCTGCGGCGACTGTCCCCCCTCTACACTGAATGACAAGAGAATCTGCCCACATGTATGTCAGGATCGGTCATGGTAAAGTGACACAAATGGAAGTGATTTCTTGGTGTTATGGGAATAGTTTAGTGCCCTCTTGTGACCAACACGACATAAAGCACAAGGTAACCAGGTTGAATGTATGGAAGACAGTGAGCTGAGTAGAGAATGGTGCAGTGACTAGTCTAGGCTATTTCCTTGCCCTTTTAACTAACACATGTGGGTGGCAAGTAATAATTAGTGTGAAAAAGGGCATTGATCTTTATTATACAATGCTTACACTGAGAGGGAGGGAGAGGGAGAGAGAGAGGTGAGAAGAGAGAATATTGATTTACAATCTATACACAGAAAAAGTAATCATCTATTATCAAGCTATAGTTAGAGGAGGTTCTCTGTGTTAAATATGCATTTTAGATCAATAAAATATATGCGGCTGGGGGTGGGCAAGATATCAAAAATGGATAATATAAATGTATAAATGGATAATATTGCAATTGTTGTTCTGAAGATATTCAAAATTAGCATTGTCTGTAAATGAAACCAGTGAGGAAAATACAATGAGCAACATCTGTGTGATTTCCTGAAGTAGGGTATAACTGATATTTCTGCCCTTTTGTTGTGGTTATGGTTCAGGCAATACTTGATCCTTAACCAAGACATTTACAGGCACATTTTAGCACATTCCTGATGCATTAAAATATCCTCTGAATACCACAACAATATTTATGCATATAAATAAATGGAGCTAGTGTAAATTCAGCCTGGAAAACCTAACCTCACTCCTGTTTACTGCAGCTCCTCTCCAGACTTTACCTGCTCCCCAGCCTTCATCACCTCACTCCTATTACTCCTCCTCGCTGCTCGCTGCACCTCCTCTTCATCCAATCAGTGCCCAGTCTCCTTCCCAGCCCCCCTCTCGGCTTCTCATCATCTCATCGTCAACTTTACTTGCCTCAACCTCACCTCTACCACCTCCAGTGTCCAGACATCTCCTAAACATCATGTAATCAGCTACACCTTCATCTCAGTGTTTTCTGTTGGGACTGAGCACTTCCAGGTTGAAATATATATATATCTATCATGATCGAGATAAGACTAAGGTTTATAGAGAACATATCTACTTCTATAAATCCCCCTGCCTCTTCTTTGACTGAATGAGACGCTGAGGTGGCCTGAACTCACCCTGACAATAGTTGTTTGTGCTGTGAACTGCTCCAGAGTGATGGGAGACTGGTGCATACCTCTGTGCATCCATGGCAGAGAGAGACGCAGAAGAAAACAGGGAATAGAAGAGAAGCAAGGCAATGATGTGACAAGGGTCTAGTGCGTTAATTTATGTGGAGCCTTGAGCAGACCCCAGTATGTGGGGGAGTGTGTATGTGGGACAAAGAGAGGCTATATTTCACCGGGAGAGGAAAGCAGGACTGGTCATCTGCAGCAGTGCACACTTTGTAGCTTTATGCTTGTATTTAGAGCAGTAGCAGCCATTAGCACGGCAGTAATTCAATGCAACCGCAAACTTCTATTTAACTAGTGATGTCATGACAATAGGCACCGACCAGACTACAGGCTAAACACTTAAAGTTAGCAATCTGATTTATGGGCGTTTAATAGAAGCTCTTACCCTACTGTAGTCAGTGCCTTTTCCATATCAGTTACATGTATTGTTGGCCCCTCATAGTCTACAACAGGAAACGCTCCATGTTTATTTTCAACGCACATAATCAAGTTATCCCGTTATAAATAAAGTTTCTAGGTACATTTTCATTTAAAGAGGCACTTTGTAACTTTTCTAGTGGAGTGTCCCCCGCCTACTTGTTTCCATGGAAATGTTATTGCTTTATCCAAAATGTTCCACAGTATAGATTAATGTAATACATCACAATTCAGATCTGTGGAGAGTCACCCCTATTCAGAGATAATTATTGAATTTTTCAGCAACAGAAACACCCGTAATGAAAAAAATGCTAGATGGAAATGTTTAAAGTCATCCATGAAACATTCCAGGCAAAGCAATAACATTTCCATGGAGACATGTAGGTAGCAGATCCTCAACCAGAAAAGTTGCGCAGTGCACCTTTCTGTAGTAGTAGTTGGTACTAGTAATTGGTATATTGGTGCAGTATATGACTAATATACTGTATATATATTGGTCATATACTGCATTAATCCCAGTATATGAATCATTGAACATATGCATCTTGGATTCATTCAGTTAAATCTGTTTTAATTGCTCAAAAATATCTTGAAAAACATGTATTCTTACTGTGAGTGGGGTCACCTCTCCATAGATCTGGCCTGTAACTTTGTTTTTTATAGAAATGGCCAAGTATAATACCATATTGTGGCACATTCCAGGCAAAGCAATAACATTTCACAGTGCACCTGTAATTTAATTCTGTCTTATTAAAACACATTCAATTTGCAGGTGGAAGTAGCTGAAGAGGTAGAAGCAGGAGTACTTGAAAATGCTCATACTGAAATAACAATACTTCAGCTTCAATACAGACTTAGATTACATAATGAATAGTATTTCACCTTCTTCTCCGCATTACTGGTGCATAAGTATCAGCCTGTGTGTTTTCCCTGATCCAGCTTGTCATTAGTGCTGCCGGTGATGGTTAATGGCCTGCCACCTCTCTCAGCTTGCTCCTGGCACCTCCTCTGTTATTACTGCGGCAGCCGTGGCAGCTCTGCAGATGAATTGCTCTTTAATTTTCTGACTTTACTCGCATTGTTGAACCTCTAACTGTGATGTCCCTGTGGGGAGATGTCACGTTTCATCCCTACTTACACACACATGCACTTTTTAAATATGCCACGGCATTAGAATGTAGAGGGAGTGTCCTTTATTAAAGACTAAACCTCACCTCATGTCCAGTGAGCACACGCTGACACATTATTACCTAAACAACATGGATTTCAGCCATATTTGTTTTCACTCTTCAGATCTGTTAGAACTGAAATGCAGACCACATCCAAGGCACTGACCCCAATACTGCAATACGGATATGCTAGTTCATGTGTAAGAATAATGAACATGTATGTATCCTGGAACAAATAATAACAATAATGACCCACACACAACATTCAAACTAGCCATGTGTCTTGCCTAAGGACACAAGAAAAGTTCTAATAAGGTTTGCTTCCAAGTTTGGGCATTGATAAGCATTTTAGTGTTGTAACAATACAAAAGAATAAAGTTTAAACTCACTTTCACCACAAAGAAACAAGCTTGACACTCAGTACCATTTACAAAATATATTAACATTGATGTAGTCATATAGAAATCTCCCATGTCCTTTTACTATCATAGATATTGGCCAATTTGTATACCTGCCAATGAATACCTAGTTTATATACAGTTCTAACATTTTTATGTAACGAGGCTTATTTTTTGAGACCCCAAAACACAAACTCGTACCAATTTTGTTCTTGCTGTGAATAAATGCTAAACAGTCCAGGCACACAGTTGAATTGCTGACCGTTGTTGCAGATAGACAGATTATGTTGTCTTCATTATTATCGAGAGAAGCCTAAACACTGGTGAGAGATTGTCAATGTGCCACTTAGACCATAACTCACAAGCTCAGGACAAGACCCAAAAGGACCGCCCCTGGCCTCCCCCAAACATTTCTCATTACAACACTGCACAGTATATGTCTATATGTGTGTGTTTGTGTGTGTGTGTGTGTGTTAGGAGGAGTACAACCTTGGCTGGTGCTGGTCAGGGCCTGTCTGACATGAGCTATTTTTTAGTTTTATGGTTTAATCGTACTGAGACTTCATTATTTGTACTTGTCACTTCTCCGGTCAATTTTACGTATATATTTTTACACACTGTTAGATATATTGTCTCAGTTTTGTCTATGGCATACACATTTAGAATAAGTACTCTGAAAACTGATGCTGCAGACAGTTAATTATCAGCGTCACTGTGACTGTGAATCACATGCTCATACTCACTTGGCATAAACCGTTTTTTAGTAAAGAACATTTTCGTGCCATTTTAGCCTCCAGCTTTAGTCTTGGGAGTAACACATGCTAACTTGTAACTACCAAAGACTGAAATACTGAAATACTTTTTGACATAATAATCTGATTGGTTAAAATTCCACTAAAGCTGGAACATCTAACATCTTTGTAAGAATATTTCAGTCAAACAAAGAATTTAAGCAACATTTTTTATGTCTTTGTAACAATATATCTGAATATATAAAATCTGAAAACAAACTGTAATTGAGATACAAGTACTTATATTTTTGGTTATTGATTTCCGAACAGTACAACCACAATAAAAAAAGATGATGGAGTATTATTTATTTGTTTTTATTGGCAAATGTCTGCAATATTTTAGCCCTTATAAAAATCTAAGCACCTTTTGACACTGACCATGACAAAATCTCCATATAGGCTGGGGCACTCCTGCCTCACCTCCTTCCAGGTTTGTTCTCTCAACCACCAAGACCTTTCTGTTTGGAGTTTGCATGTTTTTCTGTGTGTCCGGGTGGGTTTCCTCCAGTTTCCTCCATCAACCCAAAACATGCAAGGTCAAATCCTCAAGCTAAAGTTATCTTGACCAAGCCTTGGTCAAGACAGGTTTCCTCAGTGGACTTGGGTTGGATGGATGGACCAAATGCAGACAATAAAGTGCACCTTAACCTGACTAAATAGGCACTAAACCTGGAACTAAACTTGGACTAGACCCAAACTAGGGACTAACTGAAGTAAAACCAGTGAAGCAAGCCTACATAAATTTGTGTCCAGCATTGACTGTGTTCTCCTCTGTCTCCTCTTTTGAGTTTTAAGGACCATAAAAGACGTCTGTACCAATACACCCTCTCTCCGTTCTCATCTTCAGCAATAAATCCTCCATGCTTCATTGGTGCTGATTCATTCATTTATTCATGTATTCATTTTTTATAATCTCAATCATATTCCACGTAGCAGCCACTGGCATCCTTCCAGCTTTCTCTTCTCCCTTCTCTGTCTCTCCATCATAAAGCTCTCAATTCAACTGAGACATTAATTAAGAAGGAAGGCAGAGAGAGAGAGAAAGAGAGAACGTTCCTCTATCCACAAATTATAATATCCAGCTCTCTGGGGCACTCGAAAATTAAAGTAAAAACCCAAACAAGATCAGAACGCCAGAGCTGAGCGGGCTATATTTGGAACAAGGTCTGCCTCTTTCTGAATATGAAATTTCTACAAACTGTTACCAGCAGGGAGGCTCAGGAGACCAGAAATCACAGGCACAATATGCAGCAGTTAAACTTAAAGGAAGCAGCGTCTAGTCTGTAGTCTCTAGTCTATATATTCTCACACACACACGACAAATTTAACACTTTAATGCTAAAATCTTCTGCAAAGATGCTTCTTACAAATATATTTTAAGACAGGGATTCCCAAATGGTGGAGTTTAATTTGTCAGTTTTTATTACGGATAAACTACATTCAATATAATACATAATGGTAAGAGAAAATACACCAAACTAATTAAAACATCATATAAATACAGTTGGATTTGTAGCAGTTCAAACGGCTGTTACTATAACTAATACCTTCTTTTTACAGAAGAAAGTGCCCATACTAGACGATGGTCACACATTGAATGTACATAGTCTCATTACTTAGAAATTAATGACATTAAGAATTCACAAGAAGCCGACTCTATAATGAAGAATACATACGAACATAGGGCTCCTCGGGTTTCTCAATTTATAATGTGTGTGATATAGAAAACAGTTATGATAAAACTTTCCACCACTTTGTGACAAAACCAAATAATCTTAAGTAATGCTCTTTATTATTGTGGTATTTGTATATTTGTTGGCCTGTAGTTTGTAATGTCATCAAGTCTAGACTACTGACTGTATTTAAATTAGGAAAAAATGTAAGTATGTAAAAAATTATAAGTGCTCAAATGCCTGTGATAAACCTTATAGCCATACAATCATTAACAACACTATATTCACTCTATTTGTGTTATTGAATACAAAACCAAGTCAAGTCCATCTCATTTTCATAAACCAAAGAGGAGTCACTTATTGCTGGCAACCTGATCATCAAGGGTCTTTCCACTTCAGCGCTTTTGAAGTTCAAGTACTGCACTCACCTTCTATGAAATAAAAAAAATAAATTAATTAATTAAAAGATAAAACAGTCAGATATGAAATGATGAGGGATGCCATATAAAAGAGACACTTCTGGTGCATTTTGAGCAACTCGCCCACCCAGGTCTTTTCTGACCTCCAGTTCAATTTCCACTTATCTATTATTCATTTGGAGCAGGGAGATTGATAAAAAAAAAAAAAAAAAAAAAAAAAAGTTACAGCCATGTCTCAAAATACCAGGTCTAAAATATCTTGTCATGAACACATTGCCTGGGGACAGTACCCAGAATTCCCACAGTGCAGTGCAGGTTTGTCAGGAGAAATGGTCTCTTGTCAGTGCACTGTACTCTGGGCTGTGGAATAAACCAGGCTCAAGGACAGTTAAATCTCAACATGAGTAAACAGCCATGGGCAATAAAAGAACATACGATTCTGCACATGATAAAGCACCGATCGAAAGAATCTGAAATATGATGGACGTAAGCCTGACTGAGGGACTGGCTATGTTACTACAATAACATTGTTTTATATGGCCTTGAGCTGTTGTGTTGTGAGCTATAAGATAAACAGACAACTATATATGGTTTCAGTAAAGACTCGTGTTTTTCAAACTGTGAGACGAGATTGTCAATGGTTCTTTTGAATCAATAGGTCTACAGCCAATCCCCTGTCAGTAAAAGCATGTAGTTTGGAGTTCAGCTCACAAAGTGAATTTGGAGCCAGATCCATACTAAAAATAGGAATTTATTTAGATACAAAATCGCAAAATAAAAATACCAGGATCATGTACAACGGGTTAATACAAATATTTTAAGACAAAAAAGACAAAGCTCACTGCCGAACTTACAGAGAGAGGGGTGACAATTTTCCAATGTAACGTCAATTGGAAACAGAGTCGATGGAGCCTGAAGCGTGCCTATGAACACTTCCTATATGGAACACGGCGGCTAGTGGGTTAGCTATGTCCATTTATACACACAGTCTATGCTTAAATGGTTGAAAGTCAAGTCTAGTTTACTAAGACAAAATGAAAAAGGAATAAAAATCTGAATCAATCAATATGAGCAAAAAGACAAAAAGACAAGAGACATTTTTTTACCATATCGCCCAGCCCTATAAGTATTTGCACACAGGATTCAAGACTTCATTTAGTTAATTCAGGTCCAAATTTATTTAGTCTTTAGGTTTCAGTTCCCCTTCAAATGCACGTCGGGTTATAATTTTTAGTTCTGAATTAGACCTGTTATATCTGACACTGGTGATTATTAGTCATAGTGTGAAATCAATAGAGGAAGTCAAGTATTACAAAAAATGTGTGATACTCAATGTAAAATGAAAAATTAGCAAGTATAAGTTAAAAACATCCCTTAAAACTACTTAATAGTGCCTAGAGCAATGACATGCTTTGATTTTAAAGGAATACAGTTATGTTTTTTTTATTTTACATGACATATGGAAAAATGTACAGGGATTATTCTGGTCACACAACAGACCCTAGGATAACATGCACGTACGAACTGAACTAAAAATCAAACAGATGAGCAAAATAACAACTTTACAACAGCAATACACGTCAATCATGTTGTTCTGTCTTGCCAGTTTGAAGCTTTTTTGTAACACGTTCCCATGATTAAGAGTTTAATGAAAATCGCTAAGGCCTAAAACAATATTTACGCTGATTTGTCTACAGTTGGGCGCTATTTCCCACTGCAGCTGTTGCTTCCTCGCTGAGAACCAGTGTTACTATGGAAACATTGTCAACGTCCGAGTATGATGTTAACAAACAAAATAAAGTGAGCTCGGCTGGATTGTACACTGGATTCATAACAATGTTGTTTTTCTATCATGCTAATATTATATATGTTATTGTATTTTATGTAATGTAATGTATGTATTGCATGGATGTTGTCTCTGTCTTCACAATCTATGTTTCTATGTGTCTATATAATATGTATCTCATAGATCTGGTAAAGAAAGTGAACAAACAGCAAGTAGAATTTGTTAATTTAAAAAAAAATCCATTGTAAGAGAACACACTAAAGACAGTGGTGACATGACTTGTGATTTTTAGAATATTAAGAAATAAAAACTAGATTCCCAAAAGGATAAGAGCTTTCTTTGTGTCAAAAAGGCAAGGACAGCAAAGTCAGTAATAATAAAGAATATTATTAATAATGACAACGCATTAAGTATGCAAGTCACTTGCATAAATAATGCTTTAGCGGCTTTTTCAGTTCTATTTTAACATTTTCTCTGAGCTTCTGCGTTCCATTGGTCAAGTCAGAAAATACATTGGCCAGTACAATACAGTATATGTATAGTGCGACAGTTAAAAGTAGCAATAGGAAAGTGCTCAGATCTGCCAAAATGCTAGTCAGTTTGAGTCAGTGTATTAACCCAAACATTGTTATTGCATTTGTTATTTTCAAATCAGTGTTTAAGAGTGAATTTGTGCTTTGGTTGACATCCAAGTGGCTTCACAGAAGACGGATGGATGAGCTGCTGCAAAAATGCCTCCACTCTTTTGTCCAGTTCACAGAATTGAATTTTTCTTTTGAACTTGATTTTTTTCTTTGCTATTCTATTGTAGCCACAGAATCAAGGCTGCACCATCAGCCTCTCCAACCACCACCCAACACACACACACACACACACACACACACACACACACACACACACACACACACACAAGGCAAGGAGAGTGAACTATCTATAACGACACAACGGTTTGCACTAGAGGCACTGCTACCTCACCTAGTATTTGCCTGATCAGCCAGTGTTTCATAGTGTTTTTTCCCCTTTTTTAAGTGTACGCTGTCATGTTTGTTTTTGATGCAATCAGAGCATGCGTGTTTCTGATTCGTTGATCCGCCTGTCAGTCATGTCCTCTGAAATCAGGGAGACAGGATACGGCTCCAGATTCACTCATCTTTGTAAAGTTTTGTCAAAGTGTGTGGTTCTGGCTGGTTTAGGTAAACCTAGTATTATCCGCAGTCTCCCAAAAGAGTCTCCATATTCCGACATGTTTAACTTTATTTTGGTGTTGTCAGTGAAAACAAACATTTGCACTGTGGTGCTGTGAAGTGTCAGTTCCCTGTGACGCAGCAGAGAGCAGACTAAGCACTGGCACTCTCCCAGAGCCCACTGTAAGACTGATTAGTGCACATTAATAGATCCCAATGCCTGACTCATCCACTCCCTCTGTTCACTCAATGATACCAATTACTCACCTCCAGGACATAGACCGCACCAGACAAGCCAGAAATACCCTTTTGTAATTAACAGGACTTTCTTTCGTTTGGCTGGGACTGCCTTTTTTTTATCTGAATAGACTGAAGTCAGGTGCAACTACTAGTAAATGCTGAGATGATTTCTGTGTGGTATTAGGGAGACTTAAACCTGGCAGTGGCATTATTTGGGTTGCTATGGAAAACAACAAATTTAAATATTGCAATAAAGAAATAAATGCTAGAGCTTAGGACAGTGGTTCTCAACCTTTTTTCTTGAAGCCCCCCTTGCCTGTGTCCAAGACAAGCCAGGCCCCCCTAACCCCAAATCCTACCTGCATATACGCACTAAAAGAAAAAAGTGATTAACTACAAACTTTTATTTGCAAAAATTCTTCCTTAAATGTTATCAAGTGTATCTAACACACACACACAGTTTAATTTTTGACAGCCAAACAGAGTAGGTATAGCCCATTACAACAGAAAAATAATGACTCATTGTTAAGATATATCAGTATCTATATGGCTTTCTTTTCTTCTGTGTGTCACCAGGTGTATAAAATGTTCAGAAATAACTGCAAGGACATTTAACTATAAATTACCTAGGCTGAATTACCTAGCCCGCTAGTTGGCCTGAGGATTGCCTGCGCAAGTTCAGGTCAGAGGTAATAAATACCTTAATGAATTTAAATGTGGACCAAAAATATGTTTTAATTTGAATTACACCGAATTTTGATTAGGCTATTGGGTGTGTTGTTGGGATTCTATAATTTTAATGTGCACAAATATAATTTTGATAAAGTCACAACCTCAACGCAGACGAAATTGGGCGGACCCCCTGCGATCTCTAGCGCCCCCCTTGGGGGGGCCTGGACCCCAGGTTGAGAACCACTGGCTTAGGACATCTGTTTTTTAAATGTAAGTTCGGTTCAGGTCTAATTCTCTGACAGGGACTGCCCCAGACTTTTGCTGGTGTAGGGTCCATCTTCTGCTTGTGTCCATGGAAATGTCACTACTTTGCCCGGAATGTTCTCTGGGATGACATTAAATTTATCTATCTCCATGGAAACAAGCAGGTGGCACCCCTTGGCCAAATTGTATGACAGATCTGTGAAGAGGTGTCCCAGCTCACAGTAAGTTTTGTTTTGTTTATTTTCAATTAAAACAGATGGAACATTCAAGGCAAAGCACTAAAATCTCCATCGGTAGAAGCAGGTGGCGGACCCCCCATCAGAAGGTTACATAATGTACCTTTAATTAGGAATAAGATGTTAAGCCTCATGTTTGATTAAGAACTCTCTGATTCTGCATTTTGCTTTTTTATTGCGCTATTATTTTAATTTAACAAAACAGGTCAAAATCAGCTTCCTCAATTAAAGTGGTCTCTTTTCAGTAATCATTTGAGCTTAATCAATTTTGACAATAACAAACGTTCTAAGTTAAAACACAACTATTAACTGTCTCCTCTGCTCTGTGTATAAAATATTTTCTCTTCTCTACTTGTTTAAAGTGTAGAAGAGTCTGCTCCAGATTCTACATGTTGGTAAATTGATGCTTGGAGTCTCCCTGAGCTCAGTGCACAGACCAGCAGATGTCTGAAGATTTTTATTTATTTTTTTCTCCCTCCTGTGGGCCTCAAAGCCAGTTAGTATGCAGTATAGATCCAGTATTAGACACAAGATTGGCAGCCCCAAAGCTCTCAAAATATTAAAGGCCCTCTTTTTAAATGTGACAATTTCCAGTTGGCCGCAGTGGTCCATTCTTGGCATAGACTTCCCAGAATGACAGCCAAAGCAAAGGACCATGACTGGTGTATGGGCTACTGTTGATACAGTGATAAAATGTAATGTTTAGTGACTGTGTGGCAGCTTTGGCAGAGAAGAAATGCCACGCAAACGCCTCACGATGGATTTGTGCTATAAATATACCTGGGTTTATTAAAGCCTTCTGTGTGTGTTTCGTCATATTTACTCATGTCGACGAGAGCTCACACAGGATGACTTGTTAAGGACTGAGGACCATGTGGAGAAAACATCTTTACATCTGACTTAGCGGGCTAACCTAAAATGACTTTTGACATTTATTTTTCAAAGAAGAAACCTACACTAGAAGATCATATACACTATATTGCCAAAAGTATTCACTCACCCATCCAAATAATCTAAATCAGGTGTTCCACTTCCATGGCCACAGGTGTATAAAATCAAGCACCTCGGCCTGCAGAATGTTTCTACAAACATTTGTGAAAGAATGGGTCGCTCCCAGGAGCTCAGTGAATTCCAGCGTGGTACTGTGATAGGATGCCACCTGTGCAACAAGTCCAGTTGTGAAGGATGGTCACCAACTTTCTGCAGAAAACTTCATGTGGCCTTCAGATTAGCTCAAGAACAGTGCGTAGAGAGCTTCATGGAATGGGTTTTCATAGCTGAGCAGCTGCATCCAAGCCATACATCACCAAGTGCAATGCAAAGCGTTGGATGCAGTGGTGTAAAGCACGCCGCCACTGGACTCTAGAGCAGTGGAGACGTGTTCTCTGGAGTGACGAATCGCACTTCTCCATCTGGCAATCTGATGGACGAGTCTGGGTTTGGCGGTTACCAGGAAAACGATACTTGTCTGACTGCATTGTGCCAAGTGTAAAGTTTGGTGGAGGGGGGATTATGGTGTGGGGTTGTTTTTCAGGAGCTGGGCTTGGCCCCTTAGTTCCAGTGAAAGGAACTCTGAATGCTTCAGCAAACCAAGAGATTTTGGACAATTCCATGCTCCCAACTTTATGGGAACAGTTTGGAAATGGCTCCTTCCTCTTCAACATGACTGTGCACCAGTGCACAAAGCAAGGTCCATAAAGAGAGAGTTTGGTGTGGATGAACTTGACTGGCCTGCACAGAGTCCTGACCTCAACTAGACTGAGAGCCAGGCCTTCTCGTCCAACATCAGTGTGTGACCTCACAATTGTGCTTCTGGAAGAGTGGTTAAACATTCCCATAAACACAGTCCTAAACCTTGTGGACAGCCTTTCCAGAAGAGTTGAAGCTGTTAGAGCTGCAAAGGGTGGACCAATGTCATATTAAACCCTATGGATTAAATGGATGTCACTTAAGTTCATATGCGAGTCAAGGCAGGTGAGCGAATACTTTTGCCAATATAGTGTATGTACCACTTAAACCACTTAAGGTATTGTCTTGTCTTTGTGTTGCATTTTTTCATTTCCTTTCACAAATCTACATGACAACGAAGGTGCATTATGTAACATTTCCTGTGGGGTGTCAGCCATAAGCTAGTCTCCATAGAAATCTTATTGCTTTGCCTGGAATGTTCCAGAGTATAGCGAAGTTAACTATTCTATTACAGGTGTTTTCATTTCTAAACGAATACCTTGACAAACATGCATTCTTACTGCGAGCGAGATGCCTCAGATCTGACCAGTAACCTACTTGTTTCCATGGAGATACATAAATATCATATTGTGGCAAAGTAACATCATCTCATTTATTTAGTTTGCTGCTTTTGATGAGTGTCTTATATAAAAAGGTGGATTTTATTGGTAACACTTTTTCTTTATAGTGCATAACATCAATCTTTGACAGTTGATATAACTGTCAACGCTAACTGAGGACAACTCCTTTTAAAAACTCTTTAGCATTAATATATGCAGGAGAAATTCAATTTGTCAACTGGACAAATATACTTTTGTCCAGTTGACAGATTGAATTTCTCCTTTTGCCATGGATTCTACCTGGACGATTGAGGGATTCTACACACATTAATATATGCAACATAAAACACGTGAGCTGCAACTGGGCCAAGTCTGACTGTGAAATCTGACTGCCATAATTCATTTATAACATAAACAGTGCGACAGAGACTGGGTATTTATGTGCATAACATCAGTCAATACGCAAAATTACACTGGCACTAAAGGCAACAGAAGTTTATTTCAGGCTAAACCAAAATAATGAGGAGAGTCTGTAACTTTCCTCCACACAGTTAGAAGAACTGAATTATCAATCTGGGAGCATTGTGCAATTTAGCCATTTATTTTATACGGCAAAGTAAAATAATAGCGTTTTGAGACTCCTGATAAACGCACTGAGTTAGTATTGAACATCACAGGTGGTAGATAGCAGCCATTGAAAGCCTATTAAAACTGTTACTCTTGTTGTCTCTTTCCTGCAGATGGTACTTGAGCTTGAACAACAGGCTGGTACAAAGTGGCTGCATGCTTCATCAGTGGTCATAAGTCAACCGGTATGGGAAAAATAGAGTAGGCCGAGTAATTAACTAGACTGATGTGCAGAGAGGATAAGGGAGTACAGAGGGCTGAGGAGGCAGTATCTGAGGGGCGCCTTGTTCCCTTCTGTCTGTGTGTTTGCATATTTCACCAATTCAAAGCTACTGTGTCAGGACTGCTGATAGAGAAACCCCAGCATCATGACAGAAACCCCAGCGTCACTTACAGAAATCATATGCAAATCCAAACCCCAGATATTCTCCAAACCAAAATTTGGGAGTAGTCAGAATTCTGTTTAAAGATGGAATATTTTTCTTGCTTTAAAATATCCACTCAAACAGTGGGACTACATACAGGACTACATTCATACCATACTCTATACAACTGTACAACAACTCACCCTTATGTAACAGATAAACCATGTCATGTCAATCACTGTTTCATCTTTGCACTATTTCTCTTTACCCACCTCTTGTATATAGCTGAGAGATATATTTGTATTACTATATTTCCACGTTCAAGGCACTTTACAACAAGGAACCACTCAAGTGTCTTGCCCAAGGACACAACGACAGCATTCATCTGTGGGAGCTGGAATCACACCAGCCAATCTGCGGTTCAGTGGATTAGACCGCTCAACCAATGATATTTATGTCAAGAGTGGGATTCGAACCGCCAACCTTTGGATCAGTGAGCTACTGAACTGCTGTCGCCTTATGCCTTATTTGACACCAGTCTCTTGCTGTTTTGCTGCTTATTTTGAATTAATTATTACCACTTATATTGCTGCTCTGTATTATTATATTATATTGTGATGTGTGAGCTACTGTGTCTCTGAGTATAAATTAAGATTTGTACATGTTAGTAGAACAGGGGAACAAGGACAGGGGAACAACCTGAACCACATACTATCTAATAAGAATTAAAAATCTTACTAGAAATGTATCTAATTTAAAAATAAATAAACATATGAGAGAAAAGAACTTCATTAGTCATAATCTCCAACAATTTACAACAATTTGCACAATTTGTCATCCATAATTCGGAAAGAGACCATGTTAAATGTCAGCACTAGGAAAACACCTTTACACTGGTTATCTCATTTTTAAATCTGAAACTTCCTCAGTATTAAAGCATTGGTCAGTGGTTCAGTTCCAGCTCTTATCATTGTCCTGTCCTTGGGGAAGACACTTACCTATGAATGTGACCTGTGTGTGTGTGAGTGAATGGTGGTAGTCAGGCTAATTCTGTCAGTCTACTCTAGGACAGTTGTGGCTACAGAAGTTGCTTACCACCATTGATTGTAAAGTTAATATGCTTATGGATTTATTAGTCCATATATGTGTTCATTTATTTATCATTATTTAACTAAGATTCAGTACACAGACATTCAGAATCTCTTTTTGGGGTTTGCAAGGTTTTAGTGGTGGGAAAAATCGGAGCATCTGGTGGAAATGTATACTTCCCACAGAAAGGCTGCCTGGGAATCAAACCCAGGATTTTCTTGCTATCAGGCTGCAGTGTTCACCATTAGACCACCACCACCCAAATATTACTAGAAGCATTTACAGTATATAAGCCAGCATTAAAACAATATACCATCAAACCTGCTACAGAATGACTAATACAGAAAGACTGGGGCTGAAGGCTCCTGTCTCCTTTTGTTATCCCAGACTTCTCCCTTTGCTTCTCCCTGTGTCTCCTCATGTGTGCACCCTTAACATGTAACAGCTTTGTGGGCTCAGAGCCAGACTTTACATTATGGTTAAACAGGAGGCTGCGCCCTGGTGGCTAAAGGGGCATGTATCTGCAGTACCTTGAATGTCATATTTTTCTCATGAGTCCAAAAATGTATGGGATTATACTGAAGCAAGATCAGACCCCCGCTAGGGCATTACTCCTGTCATGCAATGATAAATGTATAGTGCCCAGACCTGGACTAAAATCTAGCAGTTTAGTTCACGAGTTGGTCATGTATCCTGCTGCAAAGCCCTAAACTTCCCAGTGCTAAAGAAAGTATGTGTGCATGTTCCTCATGCCATGTTGGGTAAAAGATGGTGATTTAGGTCAAGGCGCAATTGCCAGATCTGGACTTTAACTTGTCATTTTCAACTTTTGGGCCACATGATTGACTACTGAAAATGTTCATGGATCAGTTATCAGTTCCAAGATATCAGTCCAGTTGATATCCCATTTTGGTCTATAAACTGTGTAAAAAATGATTTACTGGTCCAAAATGTCTCGTAATATTAAACTTGTACTTTTTTCAAAGCTGTTAATTTAAAAGATAAATAACAATAACAGATAAATTTGGAACATTTTTAAACTAAATAAATCCTATATTTTAATCTCTGCCCTAGTATCAGTTGATATCGGGTATTGGCAGATATTTAATTATTGGAACAGAAAAAGCCTGATCGGTGCATGCCTAGTCAGAATCAGAATTACTTCTATATTTTTGTAATAGACATACATTTACACTCTTGCTGTGCCCTCCCACAACAGAAACGATGACTCAAGGAAGTGTTGTATTGTAAATATATTCAAAGATGTAATT
The DNA here is from genome assembly GCA_029959045.1 of Taenioides sp. WSHXM2023. Lineage (NCBI taxonomy): Eukaryota > Metazoa > Chordata > Actinopteri > Gobiiformes > Gobiidae > Taenioides > Taenioides sp. WSHXM2023. The sequence goes on along the minus strand of CM057104.1, from coordinate 11,624,909 downwards.
TCCATAAAACCCATAACAAAGGCCAAGGCTGTGACTCACATAGAGAAGATAGACGTAAATATTACACAAAGAGAGATACAATGCTTGAAAATTTAGCATAAAAGCTTCATCACTCACCATCGAGATACATTTTATCTGCCAGCTTTGATTCTGTGTGGAGTATGAGATCAAAGAAAGTCAACCACCACACGTCAGCAGTGACTCAGATTAGTAGATTTTGGGCTGGTTTTCTCCCCTCAGCAACTTCCCTCTAAATATAATCCAGAAATAGATGGATGCCTCTGGATGATAGCAGACCTCATCATCAAAGCTCCATACTGTGGGTCCAGAGTTTTCAACAGTTCCAAACACGCATAGTTATTTTTATGCTAGCAACATGCGTCATTCTATAGGAAATATGTATCAAATCTTCATTGGCTTCTGTTGTCTAGTTTAAAGCCATGTTATAATGCTGTTGCCTCATCAAAAACATGCCTGGATGGGAGTTGTGTTTTATTTCATTCACACGTTTGAGTAACCCTTTATTATAAGTCTATCTACATCTCTGCAGCTCAAAACTCTCTGTTGCACCTTGTGATGTCATGAAACAGTAGTTTTCGCAACACAGTGGAGCACTTCCTGTATTACCACATGACATCACAGGGTGGAACAGAGTGTTTTCTGTTTGAGAGAAGAACTCAGCCTCAATATGTAGGGTTTGTGGGTTTTTGGGTGTTTTGTGTGAATGAAACAAAACGCATCTGCAGGTATGTTTGTGATGAGGTAATAACATTCTAACATAGATCAGAAAACAGGGTGATATGGGCCCTTTAAAGAATACTTTATTCAAGAATTTGAATAGGTTTAACGGTGCATGCAGCCAATAACACTAACTCCATCCACAAGGAGTTAGTAATCAAGAGGACTGGTGATCATGCTATATATTTTTGTATGTTTTGTATTTGTATTTTGTATTTATAGAAAAACCAAGTGATTTCTGATTTCAGTTTAGAACTATCATCAAACATTGGCCAACTTTCAAATCCAAAGATTAACATTTTTAAACAAACTAAAACAGAAGATAAGCTTGTCTAAATAGCAAACCGATATCCAGTTAAATTCTGATAAATACAAATTCATTAAACACAAAAACATCCAAAGATCTGCAATTTAAATGAATCCTCCAGAGTCATCTGAAAACAACATGCAAGATGTAAGAACCAGCTGCACAACAAAGCAAATTCATTGTTATCTTATTATGAACCACTGACCAACATCATACGGCATACGGCAAGAAACTGGAAAAGCGTAGACTATATTTATTATACTATATGTTTTGTTTCTGCAAGTCTAAGTCTCCAAACGGACACTGTCTATGGGCAATAAAGCTTCATCATTTTAAAGATTCATTATGTAGCTTTTCTTGTGGAGAGTTTCCTACCTGCTCGCTATCAAATGTTATTGTAATGCCTATAATGTCCCACAGTCTGGCATTAAAACTAGCTCCATGCAGATAAGCAGGCAACACCTCCAAGTAAAGTTACGAGTCAGGTCTGTGCAGAGGCTAGCCCACTCACATTAAGAAAGTGTGTTTTCAAGATAGCATTAAAACACTAAACACATAAATGCAAGACAGTTTAGTTCAATGCTCAAATACTGATTCAAATTCCAGGGGAGCAATAACATCCCCACGGAGACAAGCAGTTAACGAACCCCCTACTAGTACAGTTACATAGGGCATCTTTAATATCCAAAAATATCCAAAATATTTCATCACTACTAGCAATTTTCAAAAAGTTACAGCATATCAACTTTTAACAGTCCATGCAACCACACATGTGAAGCGTCTAACTTTGCATAATATCTCCGTGTCCCCAATCCTCAATCTAGCGCTTCTTACATGAAGGTCAACCCAGGTCTGCGAATATCTTTTGAACTGTTCCTATTTCACAGTATGGCTCTGTTCGGTACACTTCTCCTCTGCCCTCTCTTCTTCCTTCTATCTCTTTTTCGGGTTCTCTCGGGGCTATGCAAAGAAGCCAGATAATCTTGGCGCATGCAGCCGGCACAGACTTCTGCAGAGGAGAGGAGCAGAGAAAGAAAATCCCAAATCTTAGCAGAAATGAATAGTAGCAGCGTACCTGGTTTTTGGTCTTGTTCAGGTTGCGCCTCTATAGTCAGGAGTCTACATGCTGTGTGTGTGTATGTGTGTGTCTGTGAGTGTGTATGGGGGAAAGTAGAATAGAGAAAAGTGCTATTGAGGAGACAGGACTGCGCCGTGGAAGATTGTGCGCTAGTTCTTGAGCGCTCCTCTCTTACGCCTCCTCTCTCTCTCTCAGAGTATAATCCTTTCCACTGTCTACAGGGACAAGCTGCGAATGAACCAGCCCTATCTCTCCTTCTCTCTCTCCCTCTCCTCCCCTCTCTCTCTTTGTCCTCCCCTCTCTCTCCTAGTTTTCTGTGCTTTTCCCTCTGTGCTGTATCTTGGTTGTGCACATGAGCCCCTAGCAGGCTTACCCTCCCCATGCGCTTCCACCTTGCAGCAGATAAGCTTAAATTCACACAGCGGTTGTGCCCTTAATGACTGATACAACTCCTTCATGCTGTCTTTTCCCCTCATTTTATTACTATCTTTACGGGCTTGTGTTTCTGTCACAGTGACTGTAGTATGAGATTACAGCATCATTCTGTTTACCAGACTGTACGAGCTGCTCAAGTTTTTTGCATTTGTGGCGATATGCAATGCAAATGTTGTCAGTGACTAAGTCCACCAGGGATCCCATCTGGAAGTGTCTCGCACTATAGAGTCAGGAATCCTGGTTGGTTACTGGAGATTGATTTGAAAAATATTTTACAAACCACTAAGCCTAAAGGTCCTATATTACACAAAATGTATTCTGGTGAGCTTTAAGCCATGTTATAATGATGTTACCTCCTCAAAAACATACCTGGAATTGTGTTTTCTTTTATTCACACATGTTTGAGTAATCCTGCTTTATTATTCTGTCTACGCCTCCAAAGCTGGAAATGCTCTGTTCCATCTTTTTGATGTCATGAAGAGATAGTTTTCTAATTAGCGTTTTACCTCTTGTTCAGTTGAGATGGGAATTTCCAGGGCTGAAATCATCCATATGATTCTAGTGAAGGTGTATGGAGTTTAAAAACACTGAGTTTGTGTATTAAATCTGTGTAAATGAAACTAAACAAAACTCCAAGTATGATTTTGATGAGGAAACAACATTATAATATACACTAAAAATAGTGTAATATAAGCCCTTTAAATAATAATAATAATTTCTTTCTACCAGGCTTTTTGAATTTAAAAAACTAGAATTCATTTTGTTCAAAGTGGACTCAATGTAAGAATGATCCTTTTGTATATTTAAGTAAAAAAAAGGCCACTCTCACTGCTCTTGCAAAAACATCCTTAGTAAACAGAAGTAAGAGGTGCCAGCCACAGATCTCTTCAAAATAAAAAGTAGGACCCACATCAGTTGGAGGCATGCTGTGCAGAGAATTCTCACATGGAGCTGGGGCATAATATAATGAAGAGTGAGTCTCTTGTTTTGAAAACTCCACATTTCAAAAATGTTAAAATCTCTACAGCTGTGCACATAAGGATAGAGTTTAAAGAGAAGAAACGGGAACAAAAAGGACAAGCCCTTGGTCTAAAGAGTAAGTGACAGAAGGACACGGTGGTCTGTAGGCCACACTCTGTTGGTGATGACTGATGCATTCAAATGGGCATTTTGAAACCAGGTCACTGATGTTAAAATTAATGAGTTATCAATGACTTACCAATACACAAACAAGGGGCGACAATTCAGTCACATGACATCCTGTTGTTCTGTCTTTAGGCAAGATCCTTCACACACACTGCCCACGTACTTGAGAAGCAACAGAACAGCAGCCACATTGACTGTGACTGAGGAATTCTTAATGCTGTGATCAGTGACTCTAGAATCTATAAATCTAAAAAGCATTATGCAAATCCAGTGACTTAATATTGTTGTGATCCTTAACAACAGTATTAAAGTGTTTATACTGAATGGATAAAGCAATTACGCTTCAATAAGATTAGTCAAGGTGCTGGTGATACATATTAACTGATGTAGAAAAGGACCACAGTTACAATATTAAGCTGTTACCATCATCGCTGATAAACTACCATAGGTTTCTCTGTGAATAAGGACGTGAATCAATTGAAATTCCCTCATGGTTCAGAAGCCCAGACTGTGAATTCGCTGTGATGCTGTGTGCTGTTCCCTCCACCGCAGCCTCTAAATCATGACATCAATCTGCCTCTCTCTCTCTCTCTCTGCTCTGTTGTGCGTCTCCACATGTTTAGAGCGATTTCCTGTGTACCCACTCAAAATGCAGCGCTTCCTAATTTAGCACGAGTGTTCCTCTCTCCTCCTCCACCCACGCCAACTTCCCACAATGCAACACTGTGTTGTACCGTGGCGCCACAAACCCTTTGCCTTTTGATAATGATGATGAAGATGGCTGAAGGCGAGAAAGAACGAGCCCAGCGGATTACGTCAAATTGAACAAATGCATAAACCTATAGCAATCACGTCACATTTACCCCTGCTATAGTCAATTATCAAGACAGATAGTTTGAGCTGAAACATTCCCATGCTAGGACCCATCTGCTTTGTAGACGGTGTGAAAAAAATAGAGCAAGCAGGGAAAGAAAGTAAGGATTTGCGATGTTGTGATAGCAAGAAAATGCCTCTTTCAGCAGGGGTGAAATAAGATTGGCTAGACAATGACAGAGGAGGTGAAATCGGGTGATACTGTGGCAGCCCAGCTTTTTGGATTCCAAGGCCCAAATGTGCAAGAAATATGGGAGGCAGAGGCGCTCTTGTCAGCTGAATGAAATGGGTCTCCAAGGCTGCTAAAAAGAGATGAGATCCAGAGAAGTGACTGTGATATTGGGCAGGAGGGAACAGAGGTGTGGAGCTAAAGAAATGGTTGGAGGAGCCAAAAAAAAAAAAAAAAAAAAAAAAAAAAACAACCAACGAAGTGTTTGCAGATGATATCTTGACTGGGTTTGGGGGATTTGCTCGCTCACAGTCAGAGCCGCAAAGCTAATCCCTCCAAAAATTTGCATCATGCTCCACAAACAGTGACACAAACAACACGCAGGCTGGTGATTCACTCTGAGCCAAATCATAGACACTTTATTACAGACAGAAAGATGTTTTACCCTTGAACTAGAGCTAAAACTGAACAGTAATACAAATACCTATGTCTCTTCAAATAACTACTTAAAGGGGCACTGAGTCATTTTTGGTTGGAGGTCTGTCATCTGTTTGTTTCTATGGACATGTCATTGCTTTGCCTGGAATGTTCCACAGTATGACATTAAACAACCCTACATTTGTTAAATTACAGTGGGTTTTATAGCTCAAAAATATATAGAAAAACAGGTATTCTGACTCCTCCTCCAGAAAAGTTACACAATGCACCTTTAAAGCCCCAGTATATAACTTTTTAGACAAAAGCTTTTTTTTTTTTTCTTTCTTTTTGGTTGTTTCTATTGCACTGAAAAACATGGATCTCCACAAACCTCTATTTTGCCTGCTTGTTTCCATGGAAATTTTGTTCCTTTGGTTATAATCTATCAGCTATAAAACTCCTCCATGGAGAATGTTAATGTTATAGTATGGCTCTAACTTACTGTTTCTGTGGGACCATTTAGGGTTATGGTATTAAAGCTACCATCTGTAAGTGTATTTGATTTTTCTACCAGTAGATAACTTTGGCAGAAAACCGCATTGCTTTTCATTTTAGTTTGGTCCTCAGAGAGTTGCAGAAATATATTTTTACTCTTGAACTATAGGTCCCTGGTGATAACCTCATCACTGTTCTCAAAACAATACCAAAGCAAGCAAAAACAAGAACTTTGAAACACTAGATCTATGTATGAAACTCTCTTAGATATAAGTATGCTGTTTAGCAGGGAGCTGGGATCAACACAGCAGACTGGCTTGATATGGTCCCTTGTGGTGTTAACATTGATTTTTAATGTTTGGGGGGTGAAACAGCATAAATATGGGATAAATTCTTAGTCATTTTTAATAGATGTCTTTCATATATATTTTAAGTAGGGCTGGGAATCACAGGGTCACTCAATAACAGGTAACTACTTCACTATTTTGCAACCCTTTTTGGACTGAATTTAATAGCTCCCCTTCCAGGTTGTGCACTCTTGATACTCAGCAAAATCAATGTTTTTGTGAACTCACCTGACACAAGTGCTTATTGCAATGTCCCTCTCACAAAAAATAAATATATATAAACCGATTAACAAGATCTGCCCCAAAACAGCAATAACAGCAGAAATGTCCATTTTTAGCATAGTCTGTCTCCTCAAATAACCCTTTATAGTCTGATAACAGTGTCAGGAGTACCACTGGATGTAATCAAACCATACACAGCTTTTAAATGTTGCTTACTATAATTTAGCTTTCAGTTTGTGACATTTTTCTGTGTTTGGTCACTTTGCACAGAACGCATATATGTGCAGTTGAAAATAGTCATTTCAACAACAAACATCGCAGCTGCACATTCAAAGAGAAGTCCAACCAGCTCCTGTTTTGCATAAGAGATACACAGTCAAAGTAAAGGGGATTTAAGGGCTTTCCATCTTCATCTCACTCTCTCTGAATGTTCCTAATGTGAAGTCTTCCTCTGTGATTTTCAGATGTATTTGCCAACAAGGTTTTTATTGATTTGCTTCAACCTAAGAAAAAACAGGCCTAACCTTCAATGCGAGAACAAGTAGAGTTGAATGAAACCCAAAAGACAACACACTCACTGTATGCGGGGAAACCTAAGCACTGCAATATTAAGGAAAATGGCAATTAGACTAGCAAAAATGTGGAGCAAAAGCATTGGAAAAAAACATTTATTATGTGTTTTGTGGTGTTTGGAAAAGTAGCCAGCCATTAAGAAGAGGACATGAGGTTGGACATTGAAATCAGTGATAAGGAGGGTTACTTGATTTACAATGCATTATATATTCACTCCCTCAAACTCTATAGCTGCCAAACTGTGACAAATACAATTACTTATTCACACATTTACACTTTGGCTTAGTGAGTGAAGTATCTTGCCCAAGAACATAAGTCTGGACTGTTTGGAGGTGGGTTCAAACAGCCAACCCATTTGTTATAACGACGAGTACCTACTTAGTATTTTGTTTTAATAGTAATTTTAGTATTGCCCATTATCTGGCTATCAATTGTTTTTATTTTGTTTTGCTTTTTTGACAGTCCTACCTTCAGCATGGTACATTAGAGCTCTCTGAACCCACGTGTTTGCTTGATCTTAACAAAGTAACTAAGTTTGGTGTTTTGTCTATAGTGGTTGACCAAAACCCTGGACCAAGATCCACCAAATGATCCAGTGTCCAGCCATGCTTTTTAAATAACGGAGCACCCTAACACTCGAAAATAAACCCAACTGTGAAAATTCTTACAGTCGGTCTTTTTGTTGTGTATGACGATAATACTATCTAATCAGCTCCTTTCTTCCAGATGTCGCCAAATAATCCCTTATCAAGGACAAAGCATCAAAACTGAAACTGAAAAATACGCAGACAAATTCCTCTGACTCAGTTTCTCACAGAAGTTTGAGTTTTTGTCTCTTCTTTTATCCTGCAGCAGTGAATTTACATACAAGCAGAGAGCCAATGACAACCTTGACATGCCCTTCGCAACAAGACCATGTGAACACAAGACAACGAGGAATCCAAAAGCCTCTGCTACGAAGAAACATTACATAATAACCATTAACTAAACCAAAGAATGAGAGGCTTTTTCTTAATTTCTGTAATTGTTTATTTCAAAATATCCACATTTGAGATGCACTAAAATCAGATATTTGTGACTATAAATGAAATTAGACTAGACTAAAATTAACATCCATAAATAATTTAGTGACTAGGGATGGGAAGAGACACAATTTCCACAAGATGAGATGAGATACAAGAATAGCTTCTAATATATACATTTCATGATTCAGTTTACACTTTTGGTCTCACAATTTTTTATTTATTTGAATTCTTTTTTTTTTTTTTTCATTGTAGTTCTGCTTTTTGGAACTGTAACGCAATTCTTTTTTGTCCAATCCAAATGTAAACCATTTTTTTGTCTTGTGTGCGCCATCTTGTGGCAATTTTTTCCTCACAAGATCTTGTCCCATCAGTCTTTAGTGACCTAAACCTATAACATGCACAAAAGGCAAATCCTCGAGCTATAAGGTTGCCCCAGCAGAACTAAAGGATGGATCAAACACAAAGGACAAATTTCAAGGATTTTTAAGGACAATAAACTGTATCTTACCATTGATTTCAAATACCTTGGTATAGTTTTGAAATTTGCAAGTATAAGTGTTCTGTTTGAGTTTATGTTTTATATAATGCCACTACATTTTGTATTGTGTTGCCTTATTTCATCTTGTAAGTGCTATTAGCCTTGAGCACTCCTGCAGTTTGGTTTGGTTAAACTTTCACAGAACATTTTTCACGCTAGACATTTTGACCTTAAAACTCTGAAGTAGCACAGGTGTAACTAACTGCATTTACTGTGGCACTTTTCTCAAGAAGAACACAGTTTTTTTTTTTTTTTTGGGGGGGGGGGGTTACTTAAAGGTCTACTTACTGGGTATATTTTTACTTAAAGGTTTATACACTTATATTCTAGAGCTGAAATTATCCAGTGGATTCTAGTGAAAGAGTGTTTTTTTTATTTGAGAGAAGAACTCAGCCTAAATATGCAGGTTTGTGTGAATGGCATAAAAGACGATTTGAGATATGTTTTTGACGAGGAAACAACATTATAACACAGAAGAAAATAGCGCAATATGGGCCCTTTAATCCAAATCTCCCAGTCATGGTCAAATAAGCAGATGTCAGTCAATATCTTCAGTCTTTTATGTCATTTAGTACAGGCGATGTAACCAGTTCTGCCTTCAGCAAATCCTCTTGTAATAACTATACTGAAAAATCAGTCACTTTACTATCAGTAATGTCACCTCAGCCGCTAAGGGCCACATGTCATGAAGAAATCCATTATGCCTTTGTCTGCTCTGGCTCAATAGGCTTTGAATGGGAGAGCCTGTGTGGTGGTAGATATCTAGACAAATATTGAAGGGGAAAACCATTTGGAGTTGCAGTGGAGTTAAAATAGAAGCTCATTGTGCCTACATTAGCAGACTTCAGGTCGTTATCCGCAGTTTATGTCCGGCCCGGCAATGTCAATTTGAAAAGATAACAAGGAGAGCTGAGAGAAAGGGAGAGGAAGGATGCAGTGTTTTAACATGGGAGGAAATTACCAAACTACCCAAGGATGTCATGATATCAACTTAAGTGCTACGAATATTGTAAGATAATGTCATAATTTTCCCATTGTCTAATATAATGAAATCCAGCTTTGCACTGATCAAGTTTTTTCTGTTCCGATACCGATACTATGGCTTTACCAGTATCGTATTGGTGCATCCCTAGCAACAGCCATTTAGAAAAGCAAATTAGAAAGCGCAGATTGAAACACATTTCTTTGTTTTTAATAAGACAAAATAAAACTAAACTGAAGAAAAAAAGCATTGCTCTTAAACATTCTAAAGAGCCACAGAAATCACAAAAGCTTTTAGACAGGAAACTAATACATACCTGGAGTTGTGTTTTGTTTCATTCACACATGTTGAGTTCGTCTCTCAAACAGAAGATATTCCCCCTTGTGATGTCACGTCGTAATACAGGAAATGCTCCACTGTGTTTTTAAATTCCATACACCTTCACTAGAAACATTTGGATAACCCAGTCTTTACTGAACTAAAGGAAAACTACTACTCAATGACGTCACAAGGTGGAACAGAGCATTTTGAGCTTTGGGAATGTGGACAGACTAATTAACCCAGGGTTACTCAAACGTGTGAAATGTATGTTTTTGATGAGGTAACAACATTATAACTTGGCTTAAAGCTCAAAGAGTTAGTTTTGTGTAATATAGGACCTGTATATTGAATACTATAGTATAATATTAAGCAGCAGTAGTAGTAGTAGTAGTAGTAGTAGTAGATACTGATTTATACTGTAAGTCTCACAAGTAACTACAACAGTACAGCTTCTGTCTTTGCTTCATATGGGAATTTTCAGCACTGTGATGGACTGACAGCGTGTCCAGAATCCAGAGGAGAAATGAGCAGTGGAGATGTGGGAAAAGTGTCAAAGGCAGAAATTACAGCTGTCACAGAAGATGATGCGCCACAGAACAGAGTGTACAGCGCAGATCGTAGGTGGTCCAAGCCCAGGCCTGGGTTTAGCAGCTCATAATTCAGCGTTTGGTTACAGTGGTTCAGCTGTTTTCCATTACAAACTGTTAATGATAGTACAGCGTCCTCTGCTAACAAGGCATTTGATCTATGTATTTTTAGCACCATTGATTCTTAACTTTTGTGAATGACAAAAGTGAAAGAGTCAAGCCTGCATAAAAAAAGCTACTCTAATCGTGTCATGTTGTTCTTTACTAGTTCGACATAGAAACTAAAACTAAAACTATTGAGGACAGGTCCACTTTTGTCCTGTGTGATGATTTTGTCAGTATTAAAACTTCCAATTAATATCTTACATTGCAATTAGAATCTGTCTATCCATGTTTTTAGATAGTGCTAGCCTGAAGCATTGTTTTTTGTTTTTGTTTTTTCCCTTTTAAAGCATGCTAGTAATTTGCTGATTAGAGAGATTAAATTTGCCCCCAAAACTTGGTGATCCTGCTTCTCAATTTAATCTTCAAGAAAGGGTAAGACACTATTTTCAAACCTGTTTTGTGTCATCCAGTACACCTCATAAGACTCTGCATTCATCTGTTTTTTCAGATATAACAACAAAAATCAGTTTTTCAAGTCTTTCCCTGTGGCGACATCTCTGTACTACACAAGCACAGGAGTATCCAGGAGCTTTAAGGGAATTAGGGATGCCTGCCCTCTAGTGGATTTGTCAAACACATACAGTGAGTGACAGCACAAGGTGAGTTCAATAAATCAATATCCGCAATAACGAAAATCTAATATTTCAAATAAAGTGATCTGAAGAGTGCTACATCTGATAAACACAAAACAGTTAGATAGAGATAAGTCCTCTGCCACATAAGTGATGCAGCAGTTTCATCATAACTGCACAGTGCAATCTCTGCCAGTTAACATCTCCCAAAAGCTGTTTATATTTCAGTAAAGCCGCCAAAAATGCATAGAAAACATCTTACTTTTGATGGTTTTCGGGGGTTTTTTTGCATTCGGGATATTAGTTAGCAGCGAGTCAATATTATAGTGAGCTCTGCCTTACCTGGCAACTCTGCGCTGTACATCAGTCAACGCTGTGATGTCTGCTCCCTGCCCTTCATCTCGCGCTCGTTTCTCTCCTCTGCCTCCCGAGCTAAATCCAGACGTCAACAACTTTGATCAGAATGACACAGGACGCAAAAATATCTTCTTTTTTGACAACCTGTCTCATGAAATGTCTGTCCCAAGCCATTTAACATTGGTTTGATCTGCAACCCACCAGTGACCCCGCCCCCCTGCTCTCCCCCTCTCTCCCTTCTCAGCAGCATCCTGAGTTTGGGGTGGGATAGGTTTCTGGCTTGTCATTGAGGTGACAGGACTACCATAATCATGCAGTCAGAAAGCAGCAAGAACTTCAAGACTTGGGACTGGAAATATTCACATTTAATCCTCTTCCTGGTGAGACAGCGGATCTGACAGGCCTTGCAGAAAACCGTATGCAACAGTGAATTTATAAGATACCACCACTACTATCTAGTCCGATTTATCTTGCCTTCTGACACTGCCTCTTGCTGTAAGGCAGAGACCATCATGTAAAATCAATGCTGACAAGAGATAATACAGACCTCCTTTTTGCACACAACCAAAACCTGATAAGTTTAAAGCCAGTGGGGAAGACGCGTCGCCTCACACTTTCCATAACACGTTCTCCAAGTGTTAATATTATGGAGATAGACCATATAATGTTGCAGCCTCATGAATTACAGATTGCTGCTTCAGCTTTTGTACCTCCAGATTTAATAGGCAGCCGTATACTTCCCATTTCCCTGTATGTACATCAATAGCTTTTTGCAGTCTGGCTCAAAGCATCGTCTCCTATAGGGACAGGCTGTTAACAGGCGTCAAACAAGCTCCCAGACGTACTGTCCTAACATCAGCTTTACATAAGTTAACATTTTTCACTTCAATGGGCCCTGAAATTTCAAACTAGAGCTGTGCGATTAATTGTAATCAAAATCAAGATCGTAATTGAAATAGACATCATTATTATCTACAAATAACAGTAAGTATCACATCTTTTTAGGGGGAAAACACAGCTAAACCTGTAGTTTAGACTGCTACAAACATATTCTGAAATTTATGTGATTAATTAGTTTATAAGTTTATGTTTTCATATTCTCTCAAATTCTACTGCTTTTGGGTGAATTTAAAACCAGCACTTTGAACTGAATTCTGATTTGTATAAAGTACAAGAGTCATGTGATGCTACATCATTCACATGCACTTTCAAGTCTAGAGCCAGCACCCAGACAGCAACAGAAGTGCCGCATCAGACACACACAAGAAAGTGATCGTAAAAAAACAGTAGCGTAGTAGTAGCAGCAGCGTGTCTTGTTTTTCCCCCCAGAATCCCCAGCAGCAGCATCAGTGCATCATCAGAGAAAGCCACTCAAGTTAGAAATACCTGCAACTACAGAATGGACGAAGTGAGAGTGGACATGCCTGGGAGGAAGGAGGAATTGCCCATTCTCCGCCTGGGTGCACCTGTCTCTCTGTACTACTGCGCCCACACTTTGAAACTGGTCTGCAGCTGCCAATCCTCTTCTTTCTTGTCCATAAGCTTGCCCAGTCTGCCTTTAGTAATTTCAATCCTCACTTTTATTGCTTTTCCGCGTCCATCTTGCAAGCTTGATCCTCCGGTAATGCTCTCTATCGTCTGCAGAACGGGATGCTCTGAGCACGCTGGAGTGCAGAGGAGGGAGGGAGAGACGCTCCGAACCAGCTCGCCACAGCCACAGAATCAACTCATGTTTTATGGATGCACGAGCCCTCCCCAGTCGGATTCTCTTAAAGGGACGGCGATGCTGTTTTTGCATGTCTTTGAAGTGGAGGTTTGCTGTTATATGCTTTGCCGGTGTGCGATGATCTGTGAGGATACAGAGAGGCAGAGGTCATCAGTAATTCGATATCAACATAGAGAGGTTTTGACACTTCTTGCAATGAAACTGGTGTAAGCAGTTAATAGGAAAGAAGTGAAAGCTGACATCAATAGACAGAGAAGATGTTTTTGAATAAATAATGCATACAAGTTTGAATGTGGGTACCCCAGTGAGATAAGCACTACTAAAGTCGCAGATGAACACGGGATGGGTGTGTCATCAACAAAGGATAAACTCAGAGTAAATCTAGGCAGTACCGTGGCGACAGGCAGTTGTAATTCAATCCAGAGGTGAAGGACATGAATTAATAAGGCAGGGTGCTTGTGTCCAGGGTCACCGGGGCGATATGTCACACCCAATATGAGACTGGATAATAAGATCAGAGCGGACAGCAGGTCAAAGTGGATATAACAAAGCAAAAATACTAGACATGGTTAAGGGAGACAGTGCCTAATAATATAGCAATAGGGATTACTTTTTAATATCTGGTCTGGTCCAAGTCTGGAAACTCCCACTCAAACAACAGGAATAATACTAAAATAGGATCAGACAGAAGTAGTAGTAATATAGTAGTAGCAGTAGCAGCAGTAGTAGTAGTAGTAGCCATACTAGCAGTAGCAGTAGTAGATTTAGTAGTAGTAGTTGTAGCAGCAGCAGCAGCAGTAATAGTAGTAGTACCAATAGCAGCAGTACAAGTAATCGTAGTAGTCGTATAAGATGATTAGTGATTTTATTATTTTATTTACTCGACTATCAACAATTCACTTCAGAAGATGTAATAACTATTTTGTTCTATTTAAATGTAATCTCTATATACATTTGAAAAGAGTTATTGATGAGTTATGATTCTTAGTTTAAACATTGTCAGCATTATCTCTAAATATTTTCCAATATGTTTGTGACTGGATGAACATTTGAGTTAGAAAGCACATTATCAGGTGTACCTAATATTGTGGCTACTTATAACCTTACAGTAAATAGACATGTGTAGGGGACATGGGAGATGGATATTGTTGTCAGGTCAGTGCACTGGCCTGTTTTTGCCTCCTGGCTGCTGTTGACTTGTAAATAAAACATAGTGATAAATTAAAGATGGCACTAGAAGGTCCTTCAGAGACCGGGTGCCCAGTGTTGAATCCTCTGCCCTTGAGCAAGTCACCCTCACCCTGGCACATACACCCAAACTTAGCCACAAGTGCCTAATAGAAGAATATATCAATGTGATGTGTACTCTGAACTTTTCTCTCCTTCTCACTCTCTCTCTCTCCCTGTCTCTCACTCTGTCTGTCTCTCCCCCGCTCCTTCTCTCTCTCACTCTCTCCTTCTCTCTCTGGCTCTCCTTCTTTCTTCTCCCTCTCCTCGCCTTCTCTCTCTCTCCCTTGGCATCTTATTGTGAATCATTTACACTCCAGCGTCCTCAGCAACTTTTATAGGTGCAACGATAATTAACACACTAAGTCACAGCTCAGCGAGAGACCGATCACACCCTCCAGAACGAGAAGGCCCAAATGTAATTACACACATATTAGACGCCGCAGAGAAAGAGAGAGGGGAGAATGCAAACGTGTGAGGCTTTGTCAACAATATTAAAAGGATATTAGTGTTTGATTATTTGAATTTTGCCTGCTATGTTCCCAAAACAGTCTTATATCCTGGTCTTATAGCATCAATCCTGAGTCAATATTCTGAGTACTAGTACTGTTTAATGCTACTATTGTGACTGCAGTATGTTTATTTGTTTGTTGGTGTATTCATTTATTAGGATTCCCATTAGCAGTACCCAAGGACCAGCTAGTCTTCCTGGACTGCTTTATTTTAAAACACTTTACAGTTTTAATTAAAACTGAGATAAATAGTAGAGTATAAATAAATAAATAGTTTGAATTCATCAAAAATCTTAAATATGCAGCAGCCAATTCATCCTCACATAATTGCATGATTACACAAAAATGATTTCATAAATATGTCACTTTTCTGCCACCTGCTTGTCTCCATGGAGATGTTATTGCCTTGCCTTGCCTCATAATGACATTAAACACATTATCTTGCATTTAATCAATTACCTATATTTTTATTGCTAAAAACTACAATGAATTACATGCATTCTTACCTCTCTCCACAGATCTGATCTGTAATTTGGCCTAGTTTTTGGTAGTGTCACCTGTCTGTCTCCATGGAGATAGATAAGTAATGCCATACTGAGAAAAACGTGTTAATATCTCACATACATAGTGTTACCTATCCTTCAGTATGGTAAAGTAGCCTTAAAACATATAAAATATATAGTTTTGGTCAAATTTATAATTACAATTGTTGTATAATTTACAACAGTTTATGAAAAACAACTTTAGAGATCAATAATTGCAAAAATATTGCAGGCAGGTTTTGTCATTTAAGTGCATTTTAACTTTGTTAAGGAGATAAAAGGCCCAAATGTGACCAGTATCACCAAATAATGACTATGCAATGGTAAAAGCAAATGGAGAAATCATAATGCTACAGATTTCTGTGTTTTTAGATGAAACATAAATGCTTAAGCGCTTGCTACCAATCCAACATCTTTGTGTATAACTCAATGAAGCAACAGCCAATATAATTAAGATAATAAAGGTGCGTTATTGCAAAGGAAACTGAATTACAGCCTGCTCTAAAGAAACAATCAGATTACAGCAGGAATATGAATTTCTCTGCTTGCGTAAAAGAGGAAAAATCAGCACATTAACATTTCAGGCACAGTGATGCATGGACATTATAGTGGGACTGAATGACAGGTGGACAGTATATAGTCCACTGCAGACAGAGGATAAAGGAGACACACAGATCTGCAGGTAATTACTGATTCATGGATTTCCTGTTTGAATGTGACAGCAGGAGTTTGACCCACACTGGAGGAGATACGAGGGAGAAGACATGACAAAAGAGGAGGACTGAGGAACCTTCTGACTGATAGTAGAAATATAACAAGATCTACCAGTGCGTATATAGGAATTCACTAAAATACAACATATATGATTTTATGATTTTCCAGTATAGTATTTGTGTGTAAGCCTAGGCCTGTCACAATAACAAATTTTCAAGCATGATATATTGTGACAGGGAAATACTGCGATAAACAATAACACTGAAAATACTTTATGCCACTGACTGAAAGTAAGATTTTCTGTAATATAGGACCTTTAAGCTTTAATAATTGTAATATAATAATTGATTACACCCTTCCAGCAGTTACAGGCATTACTTTTATTTGGAGTAAAAAAAAAAAAAGTACGCACCCTTATACACATTTGGTCTATTTGTTGTTACATATCTGTTTCAATAACACAGTATGGATATAAGTGTACAAACAGCTTCACTGCAGCTCCTTTATCCAGAAGATTTATAGTAAATAGTGGGATTTTTGACACCACCCTCCACATAATAAAAGCAGTATCTCTGACACTGTTGCATGTTTGAACACAGGTCAACACATGGTCCAGAGCTGAGCTTATCTCAGCCTTGTTTTGAAGGTGATGTATTGTTTTGGAAAAAGAAAAGTTACATAGTGCACTTTCAATGTAATACAAACCGATAGTAAGTATTTTCTGCATGTGTACAAAGTTAACATATAAAATTGGAAATATATAGTGGCCAGACCTAGATTTAAGCCTTAAAGCTGCCAAATCAAATGCAATTCTAAAAACAACAACGCATAAAAAGCAATAATGATTTTCTTCTCAGTGTCGTTACTATGATACCAAAAATGCCTCTCTTCATAATACACACGTAAAGATTGAACACAAGTACTTTGACCAGAGCCATAGTTCACCTATATTCAGAAAACAAAACAAATGATTCTGAGAGTTCACACTATTCATTGTAGACTTTCTAAATCCAAAACAGGATCCATGCATAGCAACTAGTGTTTCAATACTAAGGAATAGACTCGATACTCAATACCGATTCCAGTGGTGATAATAAAAAACACAACTCAACATTAACTAGTACTTTAATAGTAATAGTACTTTAATATTTAATAGTAATAGTACTTTCTTTTACATATATAGCTGTGTAAACCCTCAGTCGTCCAGGTAGGTTCCATAGAGGTTCATGGGTGTATCAGTCCCTATTCAAATAAACCAAATAAACCAAATAAACCAATAAACAAAATAAACAAAATAAACCAAATAAATACATACTGGTATGTTCTGGTACAGCTCTAGATCATTCTAAAGCGGGAGAGGTTTATTTCTGTCCTGTGAATGTGACTTTTTTAGTATTGATACTTGCTCAAATGAGTATCTACTGTCGATACTAGTTTTAGTGTCGATTCGTATCTTACTTTCAACACTTTTTCTTTTTACCCTAATAACAATAGTGCATTATCAGAAAAAACTAGCCTAAATAAAACCAATTAAGTTCACTGCTTGATCTTACACTTACACACTGATGCGATGCAATTTTCTGCTAGACGGGGTTTAAAATAGACCCATTGTCAATACACAATTAAAACTATAGAAATAATGCCTTCAAAACAGCCTCACTGCACTATGATTCATAATCATTTTCTCTCAAATTTAGACAATAGAGCAACACTGAACAATGCAAGTGTCATTCAAAAGTAACGGACAGAGAAACTGGAACAAATCGAGTTGAAAAGATGAGTCATAATCATAGCATAAAAATATTTAGTTTGATATTTTAATTAGATGTAGACTGTTGTATCTACACCTATGCTTTTGTCATTTGTTTTGTTTTAATCACCAAATCTAAATATAACTTCACAATTAACACAGACACTTTGATCTTGGGCTGAATTTTAATCATGACACAAAATAGGTCGGGTAAATATCTGTTTTAATGAGTGAAGGTATTTTTAAGTCCCTATTTCTCATCAAAAATATGGTAACTACTGCTGACCTTTTAATCAATCAATCTACAGATCTCAGGCAAATGAATATGACGTTTCATTTTGTTCTTGGATTTTATGTGATATAATGCTCTGTTCTTCTGTACACTGTTTATTCACATTTCTAATCTGGATCTTAAGGCTTTTTTTATCCACCCAGCTTTCTCTCACAGCTCACATCTCTTCACTCGCTCTTATGCGTTCAACAGCATACAGATAGTGCATAATATAAGTAGCCTTGTTCTCTATAGAAGGTTATTGAGACACTCTTCGGAGACACTATAAACCTTGCTGTTTAAAGGGCCCATATTACACTATTTTCTGATCTATGCTATAAAGTTGTTTCCTCATCAAACATGTACCTGGAGTTGTATTTTGTTTCATTCACACGTTTAACACACAAATCCTGTATATTTAGGCTGAGTTATTCTCTCAGAATAGAATACGCAGGAAGTGCTCCACTTTGTTTTTATACTATACCTTCACTCATGCCGATTTCAGCCCTAGAATGGCCTATCTCTACTGAACTAAAGGTAAAAGGAAGCTGTTATCTTGATAACTATCCGCTACATGACATCACAAGCATTTTGAGCTTTGGAGATGTAGACAGACTAATAACTCAACTCAAACAAGTATGAATGAAACAAAACACAAATGGAGGTATGTTTTTCATGAGGTAACAACATTCAAACATGGCCAAAAGTTCAAAAGAGACCATTTTGTGTGATATAGGACCTTTAAAGGGAAACTATGAAACGTTTCTGTTGGAGGATCATCCACCAGCTCAAATAGATCATTTAGGTATTAAACAAAAAAAGTTTCATTCCTAAAAGTTGCCATGAGCGAGTTGCAATGAGTTACACGCTTACACGTCGCATAGTGCAATCATTTGCAACTGATTAATAACACAATATTCCTCCCGCTCTGTTCCCACAAGTTCAAACATGAGGATACACAGAAAACACAACTCTTGGGCATCGTGATCATTTCATCAACCAAACTTATATGATGTTAATATGTTGCTGTTTTGGTTCACGTCCAAATCTTAACATTGGTCAATCACCTTTTCTCTCCATTATAAGAAGTGCGCACGTGTTAGGGTTAGTTCTTCTGCAATGTCCTGTTCACGTGAAGAAGTGAAGAGATGTTTTTCTTTCCTCCAATAAATACCAATACAGCCTATTTTATTTGAATGCAGATCAAACTTATCTAAATAAATAAATTTCTGTGTAACCACTTGTTTAAACCAGCATAGACTGAATAAAAAAGAAGCATATGTTCTCACACAAGCCTATTTCTGCAGAATTAAACCCGTGACTATAATTACTGCGAAGTCTTCCTAACCCATCCCTCCTCTGGCTTTTCTACCCCATCATTTACCTGTCCATCTAGGCCAGTGGAGGAAAATAAGTTACCATAGCAACCCCTCCACGTGCTGCCGAGATGAGGACTTGGCTCGCGCGCGCACCGGTGGTATTAACACACGCACATACCCACACGGGAGAGAGGGGGCACTTCTGAGCCACTCGGGGGAGTAGGTCAGCGGAGAGGCGGCCACAGAGCAGCGCTCGGAGGCAGGCGGCAGAAAATGTGTGATGTGCTCTGCCCCCGGACGGACGGGGACTGCAGAGAGCCAGAGCGCACTAACCTTGAGGCTCTTTCATGTTGTTCCCACTATGAGCTTAGTGGCTTCGTTAGCATTCAGGGCAGGCTTTTTTGAGTTTGACTTTTTGGGCTTCATAGCATTGCCATTATGGATTGACTGGTTCTTTTTCTCACAGTGAGGCATTGACGCACTAGTTTAGGCTGTTCAGGTCAAGGCCCTCACACTGTAGGTTATATCTAATTGCAGAAGGACGTATGGGAGCAGCTGGTTATGGTACTGGACTACAATACCAATAAAACACTGTAATCCCTCATTCGTCTGGAGTGGTTCTATTAGGCCTCTCACGGTAACAAATTTTGAAGTGCGATATATTGCTGAAGAAAAAATAGACGATAAACGATAATATTGAAACTACTTTATGTCACTGTCACAATAACCCTTAAAGATGCATTGTGTAACTTTCTAGGAGATGTTATTGCTTTGTTCCACTTATCCATCTCAGTGTTTTTATTGCTTAAAAAATTACTGACCAGTGTCGGCTCTCCACAGATGTGACGTGTAACTTGGTGGTGTCACTTTTTTGTCTCCATGGAAATAGATACGTTTAATGCAATACTGTGGAGCATTCTGGACAAAACAACATATCCACGGAGATGAGGGGGTAACGGACCCTCCACCAGAAAAGGAAAAAGTCCCCACTATAAATACTGACCCCCAACATATCAGCCTGTAAGATCTGATGAAGGGACCCAGCAGCACCTCACATGCACATACTTTTTGTGTTAAACTCTTTCAATAAAAAAAGAGTGTGTGTGAGTGTGTGTGTGTGTGTGTGTGTGTGTGTGTGTGTGTGTGTGTGTGTGTGTGTGTGTGTGTGTGTGTGTGTGTGTGTGTGTGTGTGTGTGTGTTGTGTGAAAATATTTATTCAACAAATAAAAGTGAATGTAAATGTAAAGTGAAAATAATAAACAACCATGCATTTGATATAAAACATATAGGAAACATATACTTTATAATAGAAATATTTTTAACATACATTGATTAAAATAAACAAATAAACTCCCCAAATATTAATCTATTTCCCATTTCAATACCACATCTGTGCAAAAAACGTGCTGGGAGAGTGCTTTGGCTGTACATAAAAATACCCAATTTAAAAAACAAAAACAAAAACACAACAATAAAATATTTTTGCTACATGATCGCACACTGGGCCTTTTTGATTACACAGCAATCGACAGTACCAAAAACAAAAATACAAAAAGGTTCCCAAGACAAGATGTAAACTTTTTTCCTCACATTGAATCACTGCACAGCGCCCTCTCATGGCCACCGCAATAATTTCGCCTAATGGACTGACTTGGGATTTAAGAAATCTAAGGTAGTCATTTGAGGCAAAGCTCTGTCTGGTCTCAAGTGGCTAATCAAGCAGTCTAAAAAGAATGCAACTTTTCAGGGCAATTGAAACAATAAAAAAATAAAAAATAAAAAATAACCAGAGTCAATCTGCAGTTAGTGGATTATAATTAAAATGAGTAATCAGGCTGTTCAGACAGTGTAACGTGCCAAGAATTTATGAGGATATTTTCAAAGATTATACTTCTAAACATTAAACCAATTGTGTGTAAACATGTATGCGTGCAGTGAACAGTTTTTCCTTTGAGACAAGTAACCAGTAAAACTGCATGATTATTAAGGACACAATTTTGGAGTCTGAACAGCGATTTTGAAAGTTCTGAATTTCCATGGCAATTATGTATTTCTATCATGTCTTCCAAAACAAAACTTGAACACCCACAGTGTTTCACATTTGGATCCATGAAAAAATGAGCTGAAATTGTGATCACACAGAATTCATTTTCAAGTGGATGTGAAGTAATTGCACTTGGGTGGGTGATTCATTAAGGGTCCTATTTTATGCAAAACTGACTCTTCTGAGCTTTAAGCCATGTTATAAAGTTGTTCTCTCATCAAAAACATGTCTAGAGTTGTGTTTTGTGTCATTCACACATGTTTGATTAATCCTATATTATTAGTCTGTCCACATCTCCAAAGCTCAAAATGCTCTGTTCCACCTTGTGATGTCATGAAGCAGTAGTTTTCAATTTAACAGCTACATTTTACCTTTTGTTCAGCAAATTGGGAATTTTAGGCCTGAAGTTATCCAAATGATTCTAGTGAAAGTGTATGAACTATAAAGAAAAAAATGGTGCACTGCCTTGTATTATCACATGACATCACAAGGTGGAACAAAGTGTTTTCTGTTTGAAAGAAGAATGGTTGAAACGTGTGAATGACACAAAACACAACTCTAGGTATATTTGTGATGAGGAAACAACATTATAACATAGATCAGAAAATAGCGTAATATGTGCCCTTTAAAATTGGTCCATTTATTTATCTCGTCTGCATACTGACCCAGGACAGGGGCGGGGTCAGAGAACACAGACGCAGGGGTGTTTGAGGCACACTGGGAGGGTGCCTTTGTTGATTTGGTGAAACTCAACAAGCTGCAGGAGGTCAATAAAAAGGGTCACGCCATCGTCCATGGTGTAGTACTTCCTGCCACTTTCTTCACACTACAAGAGAGATACAAGTTATTATGTTGGTTTTGTGTAATGAGTCTTAAAACAGAGTAGGAAAACCTGGAGCAAAATTGGAGATGCTGAGAATCTCATTAAATTCAAGGAATCAGACTGGATAGTTCTAAAAATAATTACATCCGTGGGACAGCGTTAAAGGTAACACATGCTTTTGCTGATGTTTAAAGGGCCCATACTGCACTATATTCTGATCTATGCTAGAATGTTGTTTCCTCATCAAAAACATACCTGGAGTTGTGTTTTTTTTTTCAATCACACATGTTTAACACACAAATCCTGCGGCTGAGTTTTTCTCTCAAACTGAAAATGCTCTACTCCTTGTGATGTGATGTGGTAATACATGAAGTGCTCCACTGTGTTTTTAAACTCTATATATAGTAAATTCACTAGAATCATTTGGATAATTTCACCCTATGAATTGCCAATCTGTATTGAACAAAAGGTTAAATGTAGCTGTTAAGTCAAAAACTACCACTTCATGACATCATAAGGTGGAACAGAGCATTTTGAGCTTTGGGGATGTAGACAGACTAATAATAAAGGGTTACTCAAACATGTGTGAATTAAACAAAATAAATAATGTAATATAGGACCTTTAAAAAATGACTAAAAAAAATGACTAACTAACAAAAAAAACATTGTTAATCTACTAGATGTTAAATACATACCAAAAACATTTATAGGAGAACAGGTTATGAAGGCTGTTAGTTCACAGTTGTAATTGCTTTGGATAAGTAAAAACAGCAAATTATACATGTAGCAGCTAATGTGTTATATCCTTAGTAACATTGATTTTTTCCTCATCCACTCTTTCGTAATTAAAAGAATGCAGTTACTGTTATCTTGGTCATCTCAATTGAAAACCACCTGCATTTGCAACGTTATTCATAGTAACCAACAATAAATGAAGTAGCATTTCTACTTCCTAAGTGTATAGATGGGTTGTACTGACATTTGAAAGCTTCACAGTCAGAGGTCACAATTCTTAATTAATTCGTAAAGGGCCCAAATAAGACTATTTTCTGATCTATGTTATAATGTTGTTTCTTCATCAAAAACATACCCAGGCTGTTTAACACACAAACCCTGCATATTTACAGAAAACACTCTGTTCCAACTCAGAACAAAACAGGCCTATAATGAACCAGACCGGATCGACGTTTCTGTCCAGATGCTTTGCTCCACTTAAGAACCAGCCACAAGCACAGAGGATAAGGAACAATCTGGCGGACCCACCCGGACCGGTCCTCTGCGCCTCTGCTTTCCCGTCTGGAACCAGTGCGCAGGGGGCGTTGCCACAAGATCTAACATACCGGACTGGATCCATGCTACGGTCCGGATGCTTGGGCCAAACAGGCGCGTGCGAGTGCGGCACAAAACTGCTCGGACCCAGTCCTAAATCTAAGGACCACACCGGAAAGACTGCGCGCTATGGTGAGTGCTACCGTGTCTTAACTGCGGTTGGCTGTTACTGCGACACAAACTTGTGTGTTTCTGCTATTCTGCTATCAGTGGTGTTCAGGTCCAAGTCGAGTCCCAAGTCTCTGGTCATTTTCCCAAGTCAAGTCTCAAGTTGTTAAATTGGTGACTCGAGTCTGACTCGAGTCCAAGTCATGACTTTCAAGTCCCCACCTCTGCCACATCTTAATAATATCGTATGGTGAGCCATGTATCGTGTATCGTATCGAGCCCTACTATATACTAGACAGTATGATCCATAAAAATGTGAAGGAGAACTTACAGGAATAACCAGGTAGTGTTTAGTTTTGAGCTTGTAGCACAACGAGAGAACAAAGCACTGGGCGTGCTGCTGGCTGTCACGAATAAGGAACATCCTATAAAGACAAAGAAGGCACAGTTTATGGACCAAAATACATGTGACACCCTGGAGATACAGAGGCTGACACACTATCATTAAAAGTAATTACATCAGCTACACAATGAGCCACGATACAGTCAGAAGTCTATGTCTATTGCATAGTAACAAGGTAAAGCATGAAACTACTGCAGATAGAGAATGTTTCTTTTGTACAGAATGTATAGAGATGTATATGTGCAAAATCATGGTAATTGATCATTTTTGATGTAAACTTGAAAATCACATCTGTGGAGAGGCGAGCCGGCTCACAGTTTTTCAGTGTATTGTTGAGCACAATGTAGGGATCTGTCACAAAAAGTGTTCAATGTTACTGCTTTGCCGGGAATGTTTCACAGTAAGGCATTCAACTAATCTATCTAGAATATATTAAATTAGGGGTTTTTATGGCTATTAGTACCTTGCTAATGTCACCTGCTTGTCTCTATGGAGACAGACAGGTTAAATACCCATACTGTGGAACATTCCAGGCAAAGCAATAACATTTCCATGGAGACAAGCACGTGGCAGACCCTCCTCCAGAAAAGTTACATAGTACACCTTTAAAGAAATTCTATACAGACTTGATGGCAATAAAATGAATACATTTAAATAAACTTACCCATCCACAAGTCCCTGTCTCTCTATGAGCCTCTGGGCTTCAGTTCTGGACACTCTGCCGTGAAACCAGGGCTGCGTTTTGTGGATTGCTGAGAATAAAAAAAAGCAGAGGTCAAACTCCAGGATGACATTTTCCACAAAAAGAGACTAGTAACTGTGAACTTTAAAATGGACTTACAGGAAGGTCTGGGGCCAGAGTTCAGGTTTGGCAAACTGCACCTCAGGGCCTCTCTCCTCTGTCCACAGACAAGCACAAATACCACAGGTCATAAACTGTACTGCAGCTATGGCCCTCAAAGTGACAGTATTATCGATAATTGCAGTACTCAAGGAATAAAAGCAGCAAAAATACCAGAAGAAGTAGTAGGAGAGGTAGCACTGTACTAGTAATAGCGGTATAACAGTAGCAGTAGCTGTAGTAGTAGATCACTGGTAGACAGTGGTGGTACAAGTGTTAATCCTACAAGTATAACTCAAAAGATATAATATTTTATTTTGAATTCTTAATTGCTATGGTAACAGTGCCAGATTTAAATCACGCTGAAACCCATGAATGGTAAAGTTATGGTAGCAGCACGAAGCAGTAGTAAAAGCTACATAAGTAGTTGTAGTAGCAGTACTAGTAGTATTGCGGGGAAAGTAGGAAGCCCATTACACGTAGGATTTGTGGCAGTAGCACAATACACATTTTTCTTAAGATTATTTTTGGACATTTCTTGTTGTCCTTAATAAATTTTCTTTCTTATACTATGGAACTAAAACTAATGAAATCATATAATGCTAATCAGTCTGAGTCTGCATTACTAGTTGCAGTAACACTAGTAGGACATTTTCAGTCACCAGCTTCCTGCCCCCTGCCCCCTGCCCCTCTCTCCCAATGTCCCTGTATAAATTTATATAACTATGCCCTCTAAGCTAGACTGCAGTCTGGACACGCCTGATTACAGTCTCCCTCTTTCCTCTCATCTATCTCTTTTATAGCCCCCTCCAGCTCTTCTCACTCCCCAATCTGAGTCCACCACCGAGAATTGAGTCCCCAGCTGCCACCAAAAAGAGACAGTTGTGCACATTTATGACCTAAAGTTCAGGGTGAAATGTCTTAACAAGCAGTATTTTATATCAGCTGAATACTGGTGATCAAATGGTTGAAAATGCTCCTATTACCCTCTTCAGTATATCGTGTAATATGCATCTTATTCAAGAACCATTTAAGTGAATAAAGGTGCATTATGTAACTTTCTAGTAGGGGTTTACCACCTGCACCTGCTTGTCTCCATGGAGCTGTTCTTACTCAGCCTAGAAATCTCCACAGTATGACATAGATTAAACTCATCTTGCATATTCATATTCATTTACATGTATTTTATTGCTCAATATGTCATGGACACAAGCAGATGGTGTACCCTTCATCACAATTTTTAGACAGTGCACCTTTGACAGATTTATTAGCAAATATTAAACCTGGATTAATTAAACCAGTTGAAATTCTTTCCTGAACATAAAACAGTCAAAGATCATAGAAGGAATCAGAGGTCGATGGACTCTGCACCGTCACCAGGGACTTGAAAACCACTAATATGAAAACTACACGGAAGCACTGACACAAAAAGGAAAAAAGTGATGCAAGCTGGGACACCATTTGGGAAAAGCTTTACTGGCACAACCTCAAATGCCCCCTCCTTCCCTACCTCTCCTTCCCCTCCTTCTCCCTCTCCTCCCTCTTCCTTTCCTCCCCATCCTCCCTCTCCTCTCTCTCCTCTCACTCTCCTCCTCCCCTCCTTGCCCGCTCCTCACCCTCAAGGTTTGGCCCTCCTCCCTTTCCTCTCTCTTCCCTTTCTCTCTCCTCCCTTCCTCCCCCTGCTCTCCTTCCCCTCCTCTCCTCACCCTCCTCTCCTCCCCCTCCTCTCCTCTCTCTCCTCCCTCTCCTCTCCTCCCCCTCCTCTCTCCTCACCCTCCTCTCCTCCCTCTCCTCACCCTCCTCTCCTCCCCCTCCTCTCTCCTCACCCTCCTCTCCTCCCTCTCCTCACCCTCCTCTCCTCCCTCTCCTCTCCCTCCTCTCCTCTCTCTCCTCCCCCTCCTCTCTCCTCTCTCTCCTCACCCTCCTCTCCTCTCTCTCCTCCCCCTCCTCTCTCCTCTCTCTCCTCACCCTCCTCTCCCTCCTCTCCTCTCTCTCCTCACCCTCCTCTCCTCTCCCTCCTCTCCTTTCTCTCCTCCCTCTCCTCACCCTCCTCTCCTCTCTCTCCTCCCCCTCCTCTCTCCTCTCTCTCCTCACCCTCCTCTCCTCTCCCTCCTCTCCTCTCTCTCCTCACCCTCCTCTCCTCTCCCTCCTCTCCTTTCTCTCCTCCCTCTCCTCACCCTCCTCTCCCTCTTCTCCTCCCCCTCCTCTCCTCCCTCTCCTCACCCTCCTCTCCTCCCTCTCCTCACCCTCCTCTCTCTCCTCTCCTCCCCTCTCCCTCTTCTCCTCCCCTCTCCCTCTTCTCCTCCCCCTCCTCTCCCTCCTCTCCTCTCTCTCCTCACCCTCCTCTCCTCCCTCTCCTCCCCCTCCTCTCCTCTCTCTCCTCCCCCTCCTCTCTCTCCTCTCCCTCCTCTCTTCTCTCTCCTCCCCCTCCTCTCCTCCCCCTCCTCTCCCTCCTCTCCTCTCTCTCCTCCCTCTCCTCCCCCTCCTCTCCTCCCCCTCCTCTCCTCTCTCTCCTCCCCCTCCTCTCCTCTCTCTCCTCCCCCTCCTCTCCTCCCCCTCCTCTCCTCTCTCTCCTCTCCCTCCTCTCCTCTCTCTCCTAACCCTCCTCTCCTCCCCCTCCTCTCCTCTCTCTCCTCCCCCTCCTCTCCTCTCTCTCCTCTCCTCCCCCTCCTCTCCTCTCTCTCCTCACCCTCCTCTCCTCTCTCTCCTCACTCTCCTCTCCTCTCTCTCCTCTCCCTCCTCTCCTCCCCCTCCTCTCCTCTCTCTCCTCTCCCTCCTCTCCTCCCCCTCCTCTCCTCCCTCTCCTCCCCCTCATCTCCTCCCCCTCCTCTCCTCTCTCTCCTCTCCCTCCTCTCCTCCCCCTCCTCTCCTCCCTCTCCTCACCCTCATCTCCTCCCCCTCCTCTCCTCTCTCTCCTCTCCCTCCTCTCCTCCCCCTCCTCTCCTCTCTCTCCTCTCTCTCCTCTCTCTCCTCCCCCTCCTCTCCTCTCTCTCCTCCCCCTCCTCTCCTCTCTCTCCTCACTCTCCTCTCCTCTCTCTCCTCTCCCTCCTCTCCTCCCCCTCCTCTCCTCTCTCTCCTCTCCCTCCTCTCCTCCCCCTCCTCTCCTCCCTCTCCTCACCCTCCTCTCCTCCCCCTCCTCTCCTCTCTCTCCTCACTCTCCTCTCCTCTCTCTCCTCCCCCTCCTCACTCTCCTCTCCTCTCTCTCCTCCCCCTCCTCTCCTCTCTCTCCTCCCCCTCCTCTCCTCTCTCTCCTCCCCCTCCTCTCCTCTCTCTCCTCTCCTCTCTCTCCTCTCCCTCCTCTCCTCTCTCCTCACCCTCCAGGCTTGGCCCTCCTCCCGCTCGGCGCTGCGGGCCTCTGATGGGTTCTGAATGACCCGTCCTCCAGCCTTCCCCGAAAAGTCCATCGCTACCAGACTCGCCTCTGACTTTGACTGAAATGAAAATAACACTGATGTAACATGGGCAAAATAGCATTAACACATCTCCTACATTATATTCAAATGAACTCACTTTTGTGTCTGTGAAGTGTTTGGCTGTTTCATGCCTTTGCGGTGCCAATTTGGATAACTGGTAGTTACACTGGAGCTGTTTGCCGTGCTGATCACACACAGAAAGACAAAATGAACAGTTACTAGAAGTCTGAATCCTTTTTCGTTTGCCAAAAAATATTAATAAACACTTGCTTTAACAATTGTTATGCCTGAATGCTATAATAAAGTTACAGTAATACATTATGACCACTGGTAATTGAATAAGAAAAGGGAAATTCAGTTCCATTAGGCTATCAAAGACCAAATTGTGATGGATAGTTATGGGCCTTTTCTGGCTTCAAGGGAGCCCCTAGTAAATAGTAAACTACAATGAAGATATTAAAATATATCTATATTGTTATTTACAAACATTTCACAAATAAGCTTAAATTCAGATTGAGCCATGGCAGGAACTTATAGGAAAAGGTCCATTTTAATAGTATGAACAGACTTGGAGCCCCCTGTTGGTTTGTGGTGATTTGTGCATGTATAATACTGTATGTTTATATGTCGAAACATCTCTAGATAAGAGAGTAGGTCATATCAGCTTGAACGCTGCAGCTTTTCATGTGCTGTGTTTTCAATATGCAGTGGAAGACTTACTTAAAAGTAAAACAAATAAATAAAGATTTTGCAAACCTACTCATTATCATGTGAAGCAAATATTGGTCCATCTTGTTTGTGCCAATAGATATTAAATATATTTGTTACTGAATTTAATATTTAACAACAAAAAACAGATGTCTTAATTTCGCATTGTGAGACCTTGAAAAGTCTGAAGGATGATGTCCAGCAAGTCCGCGTTTGCTCACTCTCCGCACACAAGAATTTCAGGTCCTGAGCACGCACTGGATTTTTCGAAGGCTGCAGGAGCACACACACAGAATACAGAAGGAATTATGATATTTTCACTGCCTCCAAGCTCTGGCATTTTAGATCACCAATATTGACATAGTAATAGCTGTGAGAAGTATAGCATGAATGCAGGAGAAGTGATAGTGCAGTATTAGTATTCACAAAATGCCTTGAGTAAAGTAACTTGTGTGAAAGTCTGGTCTGTGGACATTTTTCTGTCTAATCCTGTTAAAGGTGCACGACGTAACATTTCAAGTGGGAGTGGGGAGGTGCGGCAACTGCTTTTCTCCATGGAGATGCTGTTGCTATGCCTGCTATGCATTAAACTGAAATCCTGCACTTATTCAATCACAGTTTGTATTGCTTAAAAATAAACTTGTAAATTGTTCATTCTTATTGTGAGTGTGGTCACCTCTCCACAGATCTGACCTGTAACTTGGCCTGGATGCGCCACCATCCATGATAATGTCATACTGTATAACGTTTAAGGCAATGGAATAACATCTCCATGAAGACAAGCGGGTGACAGACCCTCAAATAGAAAAGTTACACAATGTACCTAAAAAACCAGTAGGACACGTTACCTTGATACAGAAGGTGAAGTCAGTGGGAGCTCCATACAGTTTTTTGCTATTGACCACAGTGTAAACATTCAAATCTTCCAAATCAGCCACATACTGCAGGTGCCTTGGCTCCTGAAAAATAAAAATAAACTTTATGTTTAACATTTCAATAAATATTTGGTTTCCCAAGTATCACCTAGGCAACATTCTCAATAAAAACTGGACTCAAGTAGACCTATACCTGCTCTAAATAATGCTTAAACTGAAAGGGCTATTGTCTGATATCAGTTATAATGTTTCCCAATCAAAACATACCTGGAGTTGTGTTTTGATTCATTCACGCATGTTTAACACACAAACCTGCATATTTAGGCTGAGTTCTTCTCCCAAACAGAAAACACTCTGTTCCACCTTGTGATGCCGTGTGGTAATACAGGAAGTGCTCCACTGGATAAAAGGTAGCTTGAAAAGTACTAGCATATGACATCACAAGGTGAAACAGAGCATTTAGAGCTTTGGAGAAGGAGAAAGAATGTGTGAATGCAACAAAACACTCCACTCACTGTTGATGAGGTAACAGCGTTCTAATATGTTTTCAAGCTTTTGTGCAATATAGGACCTTTAAAAAATGAATATAAACCAGATCTAAACCTGTAAATCAACATAAAGCAGACATGAATTTGATCTAATTCTAAGTCCAAAATGACAGAGGACCCTGAGTATAACAAGCCACATGTACCACAGCTTTATAAACACTGGCATAGACATCTTGATTCCATGCTCTTTGAAAATGTCACTGTAAGATAAAGATCAAGTCACGAGCAAATAAACCACACATGGATCTATTTGCCTGATGAAAATGCACACGTGTTTCCCATTTCACTAAACTAACATTGCAACATAAGTTTCATGTGGTTATCTGTAATTGCACTGACCTTGGAAGAGCCCTTGGAGGAGCAGTAGAGGCCGGAGCGTCGCAGGAAGTAGTAAACCTTTTTCCAGGACTTTCGACTGGACTCTTTGGACTGAAGATAGCCTTGGATTTCAGGACATGTACCAGACTTTAGGAGATTCTGTGAGTTATAGAGAAAAATGTTTTGTAACGCAAGTGCTGAATGAATTATGTCCAAAAAATGCTGTTTTAGAACCTAGACATAAGCACTCATCCACCAAGCAGAAGGTGGGAGGAGCGATGGCCACTCAGACTGTTGCTGTGTCCTTAGCCAAGACACTTCACCCCCATTGACTAGTATGAATGTGGTGTTTGAGTGAGTTATTGGTGGTGGTTGGAGCACCCCATGGCACAAACTGGCAGCGTCACGTCCATTACTCTGCCCCAGGACAGTTCTGGCTACCGAAGTAGTTTGCCACCACCGAGTGAGGAGTAAATGAATAAAGACTACATTGTACCGCTTTGTAAAGTGCATCTCCCTATTGATCTGAACTGGTGGAGACTTCTGCTTGTCTCCATAGAGATAGATAAGTTCAGTGCCATACTGTGGAACATTTGAGGCAAAGCAGTAACATGGAGACAAGCAGATGATGAACCTTCCACCGAAAAGGTTACAACAGACCAGATTTTTCACATTAAAATCTATTCTTCTTTAATATATCTTTAATATCAGTATCTCCCAAACTCTCCCAGCATCATCTCATTGAACTGCTACCTGAATGAGCTCGGATGACGTCAAACCTTTGCCCACGTCCGCACTGTCCGAAATCATGGACTCAGGGAAGAAGAGCTGTGAAAGTGTCAAAGTAAAGTTAGTTCTCAAGAAAAATGCTGATTTACAAAATCCTGGAGCAGTTTTGTGCAAGAACCTGCTCGCCAATTATTTCATCACACTCTGATCAAGATTAGGCTTAAGGGCATTCGTTTACTCTGGCTCTTCCTCGTGGAGACTGTGTGGGCACAACATACAGAGAGCTGCATGTGAGTGGGAGGATTCACTGCCAACTGTCACTTTAACATGAGCCTGATGATGGATGAGCTAATGCAATAATAAAATTTAAAGGCACAAATTAGAGCAGGCTTGTGTAGGCACGCGGCTCAATGCATATCAAAACACCTCTGCAGAATCTACAGAAACAGTGCACGGTCAGCAGAGTAAGGGAAAATAAACTATCTTTGGGATAGCGCTCTTGCAATGGATAATATTTTTGGTTAATTTGTACACTTACTTTACCGGTGCATATGGATGGATACTGTACCTGTAGTATTTTAACTATATCTGCTTAAAGATACTGGCCACCGAGCAATACTTTTCCAGTAACCAATAGTTTAGTTATTTACTTTCTATGATACACCAGGTTTCAAAACTTTTTATTCATGTTTTATGCCAAAACTTCTGTTTTTCTTGATACCACAGAGAGATTCTTTGTACTTACAATAAATACCATGAACTTATTTTAAGTTAAACGTACCGTTGGTTTTCTGAAGAACTCGTATTTTGCGTAGTTTTTGCGGAACACCAGCCTGGTGTCGGCTTTGAGAGACCACGTGGACTGGACCTCCCACACGACCTCATGGTCCTCCAGACACCTCTCTGTGGAAACAGACTGTGTCAATATGAAGACACCTTCACTTTTACACAGCTACAGTCTACAACCGCAGAGGTCTTACCTAGTCCTAGGCCAGTCACAATAACAGATTTTCAAAAAAATATATAAAATAATAATAATAATATAGATAGACAGATAGCTAGATAGGAAATTATAATAATTATTAATAATTATTATTTAACAAAAACATGAAATGCAATAAATTGTAAAGTAGTATGCACTTAGTATGTACAATTAAGAGGGGAGGTTACTCATTCGACTCTCTACAGTTCCCCACTAGTGCACAATGTACACACAATAAATATTCAGCCCCAAAAATACAGCTCCAGCTTTTATATATTGAACAATAGGTTAATATAGTGTTTATGGTGACAGGTGGTACCTAGTCCCAGAGCAGGGTGGACCTCCAGCAGAGCCCAGTTCTCCTGGTCGCTGCAGTGGGCCGTCTGCACCAACATGTGGCACACGTCTCGAGCCGTGGAATCAGGACTCACCCACACAGACCGGCTGTGGCTGTCCTCTCCATACACTTTTATGAGCTGTGAAAGAGAAAGGAGCAGAGATCAGAAAATACTATTCAAATGTGATATTTGAACAATGACAGGTGAAGTGTACAGCAGATTTCAAGACATTTCAGATATGCCCTTTAAAGCATTAAGAGACTATTTTGTACTCAAACTTTATGATGAAAAGGAAACTCTCTGGGTGGAACTCTGTGGAAGAAATCCATTATATAAAGTTATGATAGTGCACATTTGTAACTTTATATAATGCTGTTGTCCCTGTAGAGAAATTTGTCCTCTGCATAAATTAAATTTTTGTGGGGTGTTCCTTGCCAGCAGTGGACATTTAGCATGTTGAGTGAAATACAAAGAAGAGACCGCCAACAAGTAATGTTATGGGAAGTGCAGGCTAGCCTATGTTATTCTCTACGGCAAATGACAATTGATAGGCCTACTGTATTTCTAATTAGCTTGTTGATTACATGGTCTATTAAATGTGTATAGGGTGACATTTAAGGTAAGTAGTTGTTAAATATTATCAGCCGTAGACAAGTTATGACAGAAAATTATGCTCAAGAGCAAAAATATTAAGATTGAGCACGGCAGTCAAGTCGTACCACGCGACTTAAGACTTAAACTCTGCTGTTCTGGCCTTGCACACATGCTCTTACTGTAGGTCTGGGAGAGGAGCCAAAACGTGTCGCCAAAAAACTGTCAAGTGTAACGCAGTGGCAGACAGAGTGCTGTATTTAACATGTTATAAACGCCTCAAGACAACACAATCCCAAATGTCAACCTGGCACCCAAGATGTTTTTGAGTTTTCATCCCGTCATCCATCTTAACTGACTTAAGATGCTTAGCAACAGTTTACAAACACAAGCGCTGCCAAGGAGTGAGCAAATGTGTCAAATTTAGTTTTATTACATACAAAACATACATTGTTTACATTATGATATATATTGAAGAAGGTTTTAAGGGATTCTGTATTATGACAAATAAACCATAGATGGAGCTAGCGTAAATTCAGCCAGGAAGACCTACAGTCTGCCTCACTGCTTCTCCAGAGTTTCTGCTCTTCCTCTTCATCCAGTCAGGGCCCAGTCTGTCCAATTTAAACCTCCACTGCAGGTGCACGTCTGCTTCGGTTTGTGCCCCACCTCCTCTATAGCACCACCTCAGCTTCTCATCATCCCATCGTCTCCTTCGCTCTCCTCAGCCTCACCTCTACCACCTCCAGTGTTCAGGCCATGGGGGAAAAACATCTCCTAAACATCATCTAATCGACCACACCTTTCATCGCAATGCCTTCTATCGGGGTCTGAGCACCAAAGGTAACTAAACAAAGCCTGTTAATACTTTTCTTTGTATCTGTCTAAGGTTGAACTATAATAAATTACTGAGTACAATTGGCACTGGGCTGGGCAATACAAAAAAAACAAACCAAAAACAACATGTTTTTCACTGACAGAGGAGAGGTCAGACGCAAGCGTATCACTGGCGATTAGCGATGACTGAATCTTGTCTCTAACTTGAACATGAATAAAAACAATAAAATAATAAATGGCACGCTGGATTCATATTAAAACTTAATGTCGCTACGTTACTACGTGTTTAACATTATTAAACTGGACCAATGCCTTTGCTGAGGTCTACACTCTCAGAAAGCATGATGTTTTATGTTCGTAGTTAATTGTACTTATTGAATTCATAGCTTTTCTTTAGACTAAATTTTTACCCCAGTACTGTATCTGGAGTAAAGTACTATCTTTGGAGGTCATGTGTCCATTCCAGTCAGTGCAGAGGTGACGTGGGTGCAGGTAACTGAAAGGTGAGGGAGTTTTCTCATGCGTGACGCTGCATCCGTCTCAAACAAACACCGAGAAAACAAACCAGTCTGACCTGAAACCTGCCAGTCAACATGACGAGACTGGTCTGGTGAGTGAGACCTGTAATGGCCAAGTCCCAAATATAGAGGGACAATGAGAAAATGTTCAGCGTAATTGAACTTAATGGAGGGTCTTGAAATGACATGACAAGGGGGGTGTAACCAGACATGCAAACTCTGCTGATGTGGGTTGACAATGTATTTTGAGTGACACAGTAAATACATGGTGACTGGGGAGGCAGTCTTTTGTATGGCGGTGAGATATGACAGTAGCTGAAGATTTTTGAGAGATGAAAAATGCATGTCTATAGCATATAAAAAGATATAGAAGCCACAATAGGCAATGAAATTTCAATTCTGTCAACGGGACAAAAGTTTTGGAATAAAGACGTTTCAGCGCTCATGCAAGCGGCTCCTTCAGTTTGACCCCAACTTCTGAACTGAAGAAACCACAGAAAGAACTTTTATCCACTTGACAGAACTGAATTTTCTTTTGCTATGGATACTACCTGGACGACTGAGGGATTACAAAGAGAAGCCACAATAGTGTATTAAACCTCACCCAACAGTGTCATTGTGCCACCCGGCAAGACATTTCAACCATATTGCGAACTACAGCCACAGTATTATTGGGTTTCAGATGGCATCACAGTATTTTATAAGTTAATAATATTTAATACAGATTGGGACAGCTTTTTTAATATTATAAAGCAGTTTTTTGTTGTAATACAGTGAATTCTTGTGTCTAGTCACTAACAGAAATTAGCAGGTTTTGGATCAACATTTGGAAATTTACCTTTTGGATGTTTTGGATATGTTTTCAATGGCATTACTTTAGACTTGTACAGATACAGCACAGCACATGTTGACCCAAAGAGACTTGAGTTTTTAAATAGACAAATATTAGTATGTGACCAACTCAATTAGCATTTTGTGGTTTTTAATGGCAGTACACACCAGTTTTGTTATGGTGTGTTGGACCCTACAATAGAAAATCCAAAACTTTATGACGTTTTTACCTTGACGTATTTACTCTAGTATTTAGTTTACAGAAAGTATTTAGACCTGCACAACAGCTCAGTTAACATTGGGTTAACTACTAACACAAAATAAATGCAGTGACTTTAAATATAACCCAACGGCAAAACCCTAGCATCTCATTATACCTGCTATTTACTCTTCAGTTTCATAATTGCTCTGCGTTAGTAAACAAAAGTAGGTTATTTTGGTGATGGACAGAGAAGCAGGTTTGTCGTGATTATGTTGGCCTTTTTTCCATTCACAAACACTGGCAGACTAAACGTGCAATTAAAAAATCACCCTGGGGTGCTCTGGTGCTGCTGCGTGACTTCAGCTGGCTCATGCACCCTTCTGGACAGGAATATTGTGCAGATATAAATAAGAAAACATTTATTTGTACAAAAGATAATTTATATGTTTTTGTTTATTGTTTTTTTATCGGTATAGCTCCAAAATCTTTTTTCCATTACATTCATTATTTAGCCTCTTCTATCAGATGAGTGTGTGCTTGCTGTTTTTTAGTATTATGCAGTTAAGGAAAATGTATTGTTAAACCTGAGAATCTTTAAAGATGCACTGTGTAATTTTTCTGGTGGAGTATCCACTATCTGCTTGTCGCCATGGAGATGTTATTGCTTTGTCTGGAATGTTTCACAGTATGGTATTTATCCGTTACAGGTCAGATCTGTGGAGAGATAATCCCGTTCACAGTCAGAATGCCTGTTTTTCTTCTTATTTTTGAGCTATAAAACCACCTGTAATTTAATAAATGTAAGGTAGAGCTGTTTAATGTCATACTGTGGAACATTCCAGGCAGAGCAATGGCATCTCCATAGAAACAAGCAGGTGACTGACCATGAATCAGTTTGACTCGATGACTGGACTTCTTGATAAGGCTACATACTTCTTGTAAACTGTCGGCATGGGACTTAAACATATTACAGCATAGTACCATATGTTTTTTCTTCACTAGCTAAATTCAGTGATGAGAGAAAAGTCTGTAGTCAGCACAAATGTTCTGAACTCACATGTTTGTTGCCTGCGGAGGGCGGCAGGGAGCTGATGACAGGTGATTTTGACGGGCTGCACAGCTCTGGAAAAGGGTTGGGTATCGAAGGAACTGAGGAAGAAAAGGCCTCTACACCTCGGCTTCTGTGGAATAACAAAGTGTCAGTGTATTGTGTATGTAAACAACAGAACAAGGCGATATCATTAAAAAAGCAATGAGAAACAGGACGTGATGCTTTACTGGCATTAGTATGTTTAGTCCTCGTGTAGACTTGGTTTGATCCTGTTCTAGTCCTGCTTTAATCCTGTTCTAATTCAGGGCTTGTTCCTGGTTTAGTCCCAGTGTTGATGTGGTGGCCACTGTGGACCGCTGAGATCCAACAGCTAACAATACTTTATGTGAATTTCTAATTTAGTATTGTTAAAATGTTAAAGGTTCAGTGGATGAAATTCATTATACAAGATAAAATTATGACATGCAGAATATCATGACGATAGCCATCATAAAAGAAATAAAATCTTGACAGATATTAACTGATACTGTAACTGCTATTGAATACTAATTTAAGCAAGTATTGATACTGAAAAGAATTATATGTATATTTAATTTAAACAGTTTTGAATAGATTAAAAATGGTTTTGAGCTTTAGAACTGGTATAAGATAACATGGTAATATAAAAAAAAAAGACATTCTATTGTATAACAAGGATTGTTTTTAATCATCATTGTGGTATCAAAATCAGCATAAAAATCAAGTTTGACATAGTATAATGACAACACTACTCAGAGTTTCATTTTGATTTGCCTTCCTGTAATTGTTTACTAAGGAAGCTTTACAACTTCTGTGAGTGTTTACGTGCCAAGGCGAAGTCATAAAAAGGCTTGTCTTAAACATTTATCAGGAAAGGTCAAAAAAACACGAGCAAAACAAGGGAACAAAACGAAACTATCCACCCACCCAGGTCTATTTCTGCCTCCTACTCCACAGTACAACCCCTGTTTGAATACAAATACAAGAGAGCAGCCTCATTGTCTTCTACGAAACCAGTCACTTCTTTACACACTCAGTGACGTGATTCACGACTTAAAGTTTGAGTCACCATAAAGTCAACAGCCACCAGCTCCCGGTTTTATTGACTCACATCCGCTGTAAATGAAGCAATCAAATCCTCATCTGTGACAAATATTTTCAGTGTTTTGTTTGTCGCCAAGATGTGGTGTAGTAACAGGTAATAATTATACTGTAGTTCAATTATTGGAGTAACTTTCTGAACAACTGTATTTATTAAACAAGTTTGCTTTGGCTCTACTTGTCTGATCTATGCCAAAACATAAATCACTTTTTGTGGCGTGGTTAATAAGATCAAAAAGAAATCAGTTTTTTTCCCCTCATATTGATTGATCATAATTATCAATTTCATTTTAGTTAGCGACGTTTCTCCTATTAAAAACAAATAAATGTGGCTTTCATGTTATAATGTTGTTACCTCCTCAAAAACATACCCAGAGTTGTGTTTTTTTGTTTCATTCACATAGGTTTGAGTAACCCTTTATTATTAGTCTGTCTACACCGCCAAAGCTCAAGATTCTCCGTTCCACCTCGTTTTCTGTTTGGGAGAAAAACTACATGCCTAAATATGCAGGGTTTGTATGTTAAACATGTGTCAATGCAAATACTCTGGCTAATAGCGTAATATGGGCCCTTTAATATTATTCTCTTAAATTTAAAGACAAGCATTTAGCCCAAACTCCACTCCACAGCTCATGCTTATACTTATAGAGGATTGGCTATAAACCTTTCAATTAAAAGGACCCATGCAGATCACTGGCATTAAAACTCACTTTAATCAAAATTTGATTAATGACACAGCTCTAATTATACTTAAGTAAGATTGTACATTACATGAGTTAATTTTGCCCTCCCCCCTGTGTCAGTGGTCCATTACACTATAGTACCTGTTTGCAGAGATGAGGATGGGCTGTGAGCGGCGCACTGAGACAGATTCAGGGACCAGAGGAGCCAGAGTCAGAGTGGAGCCTCTCAGAAAAGACTCTTCTTCTGGGGAACCGTTACTGTCCGCGCCTTCGAAAACCTCCGTCCACGGGCCTGCTACCTCCATCATGTCAGCAACGCAGGGTTGGTGTCAAGGCAATGTATAAAATCTGAAGGAAAGAATGCAAATGATTACAGGTTACCTCAAAAAGGATTGATTGTTAGAAGAGATCATTAAAGGGCCTATATTACACTATTTTCTGATCTATGTTATAACGTTGTTTCCTTATCAAAAACATACGTGAAATTTTGTTTTGTTTCATTCACATATGCTTAACACAAATCCTGCATATTTTGTTTCTTCTCTCAAATTGAAAACACTCTGTTCCACCTTGTGATGTCATGTGGTAATACAGGAAATGCTCCACTGTATTTTACACCTGGACTGGAATCATTTGGATGATTTCAGCCCTGGAATTTCCCATCTCTACTGAACTAGAAGTAAAATGCTGCTGTTAACTTGAAAACTACTGCTTGGAGATGTAGACAGACTATTAATGCAGAATTACGCAAACATTTGTAATGAAACAAAACAGAACTCCTGGTATGTTGTTGAGGATAGTAACATAACTTAGTCACGTGTTTTTCTTTTTTAATTCAGTGACAGGAAATGTGTGCAAAAGGTTGTGAAAGGGACAGAATATATATAGATAATACAAATGATGACAGATAAGCTGTTGTTATTACCATTAGCAATTAATTAATAGTAGGAGAGCCTGTATAAAACGTCAATCCATCTAATTTACGATATAGTAATTACTACAGTTTATTGCAGCCAAGTCATCAAGTTCAGTGAGGACGAGGACTAAACCAGTGCACCCAGAAAATTCTACACACAAACACAGGGAGAATATGCAAATTCCACAATGAATAAGAATCAAACCTTGGACCTTCCTCTGTTATTGTGTCAGTGGCATAAAGTAGTTTCAGTATTATCTTTTATTGTAGTATATCTCTGTAGCAATATATCGTGTTTTAAAATATGTTATTGTGACAGGCCTACGCAGGAACCCAGGGGAAAAGTAAGTGAACTCAGTGACTGTCCTGCTTGGGTGGCAGATGAGTCACAAAATGACAAGGCCCTTATAAAAATGCATTAATACCTGCTAATTAACCACATTATCGGACAATAGTACAAGCTACACAAACAGGCTGAGTCATACTGCCCTTACTCAAAATAGACAAGACACAAACCCAAAAACAGCAACACACATAATCTTTTTCTACACATTTTAAAGGTCACAGGTTACAAAGTTGTTACTAAATCTGCAGGGTTTGTGTGTTAAACGTGTGTGAATGAAACAAAACACAACTCCAAGTATGTAGATGAGGAAATAACACATGACATAGATCAGAAAATAATATGTGCCCTTTAAAAACTGCTACTGGGTGTGGTTAAAATGCATTCCACGTTTCAATTTATACTCGGTAAATAATCTAAAAAGTGTATATTTCTGAACCTCTGGAACTGCTACAATACAGTAAAACAACTTTATTTGCGCATCGACTCTCGTCACCTCATTCTCGTGTCTATAAAACCTTCATCGTAGATTTGTGGACTTTAAAATAAGCTTTAAATCATTTGCTCCAAACTCACTCTTAAAAGTAATTTATAAACAGGAAACAGGAATCAACGGTCAATCTGCACCTCGTTGTAAACATTGATAAATGAGCTCTGACTGCCCGCGCTCACACAAAGATGGAGCACTGCGGGTGTTACTGTTACAGAAATGCACACGATTTAGTACAACTGCAGGAAGTACTGCCATTAGTGCTAAATTACTTTCAAATATCAAACTTCCATCCAGGCCCTTAACAGTGTTATGCTTAAAAATAATTAAAATGCATGGAAACTGCTAATGCATCATGGTGTCTGTTGTTATATGACTATTAGTATTTCTACTTCTGTATATTTTCTAATACTTTTCCACCAATATCGGCTACTTGGATACATATATTAATACAAAAAATAAAGTAACCGGGGTATTGGAAATAGAAGTGGGCTACCAAATACAAAAGGATGTATTCCATAACAGTATTCCAGAAATCTGGGATAATAATCTAAAATGGTTTACAGTTAGTTACAGTTACAGTACATACTTTTGAGTGGAGTTTGTATATTATCTGTATCTGGTTTAGAGATAGACTGATATACTGGTTGGCCAATATTTGAACTTTTTTAGTGTATCAGCTATGAACCTTAAATCTCCAACAGAGGCCAGTTATTTGTTTGGCCAACCAGCTGCCTCCATATGCACAAAGAGTATATGCATAAAGCTTTATTTGACCACTTAAGTCCAGAGAGGCTACTGCGAAAATGTGACTACACTACTCTCTTATTCAGTTTGTAGTAAAACAAGGTTGTGGAGTTTGTACCAAATTCAAATTGGATAATCTGGTTGTATCAACAAAAGGGTAGCTCACAGATGCACTGATTGGAGAATGCAAAATGTAATTCATTATTGTTAAATGAAGCCTTAAATTTTGATGAACAATGATACAGTTTACGGTTTATTGCATTTCACTATTGCCAGGAGCTTTCTGGTTGTGCTTGTGTTTATTACTATGCAGATCAGGCAGCAGGTAAGATAAGAAGACCAGACAGTAGCTCTTTGATCAAACTTGGAGGTAGCTCAACTCTCTCTCCTTCCATCCTCTACCCTTCTTTTTCTTTCTCTCTCTCTCACAGACATTTCTGAATATGTAAACTGTAGTAGATGGTCTATTACACTCATCTCCAGAGCAGCAGCAGCAGGTGAATTACATCATCTCTTATGGTCAATGGCAAATACAAAGAGACTCACACTGCACACTAGGGGAAACCCTAATGTTGTAACAACCAACCACAAGAACTGGAAGTGGAATAGGCAAACTTTTAGTCACTGGGCATGTCTGAAATGTTCACCATGATTAAGTGATGAGTAATTCAATTAGTTAGAATTAAACACAGACAGTTTTCGAGAAGATTTGTCATAGAACTCCTTTCCATGAGTATAATCCAACACACTTTTACAAAATTCTTATAAACCTGAAACGTGAAGCCCTAAACACATCAATGGGACTCCTGAACTTGAATTAACCCGAGTCTCACGCAACTAAGTCCCCACACACGCTTCTCTTCTCGCACCTGTTCCGCAGCGATAGAGGCTTATTTTCTTCAAAGGAAACGTAGACACCTACCTGAGAAATATGTGTTGTCACGCGGGGTTCAGCTGTCACGCATCACCTTCTAATCCCACACACTCGCTGTTTGTGATCGTCACACACAAATCTGGACGCTACTACCAAATGCCAGCAGCATTTTCGGGAGTAAGGCCCTTCCCGCCGTGAGTGGGCGTGGCCTGTTAGTCAGGTGAGCCAGGTAGCCCCGCCCCAACTTTTTGGCGCAAGATTGAACCATATTGTAGAAGACAATACTAGGCTTTCAAGACTTACTAGGCCCAGTTCTTATCCCACAGTCCATGTTTGTCCCATGTGTAAAAATAAGTTTTATAAAAATACATAAGTTGCCTTCTATTTGTAACCTAGTGCTAATTAGTAATCTAATATCAAACAATCAAACATTATTTACAGAGCCCTTTACAACACCCAAGTGCTTTAGATTAAAAGCAACAGGGGCCTATTATATATGTACTTCAACCGCAGGATACGTGACTGAACTAGTGTCACCACTCTTTTGCAACTTCAACCACTGAAATCATTTACTCACTTTTCTTGCCGCTTCCTTCCTTGGTTGACATTTTTAAATTGGGCCAACTCTGAAAAACAACATACTATTTTCAGCAACAGTTCTGCTTATTTAGTGGGGCTTTGTCTCCATCTAGTGGACACGGATAAACTTGACTGTGAAAAACATGTTTACATTGGCAAGTTACACTCTTAACATTTTAACGTAAAGTCAACATATTTATAGGTCCACGAGTTTCAGGGAACATAAACTTTCGACAGTGCTTTTGTAAACTTCTTTCAGACTGTGTAGCTACAGAGTAACTAACAAGGACTGGAAGGTTTAAGATGTAAAGTGTGTGGTATAAAAACTGTAAAGCTATTAACAAATAACTTCAGAGCTTTGGGTCAAATTGTGTTTATTAATGTGATCAGGAACTCCCCACAGAAACAGTTTACAGGGTACTTACAGATTTACAATCATCCTTATGACAGAAGTGCCAGCTTTACCCCCATTAGTTCAACACTGAGAATGCCTGAAATCTTACAACCAGTTTGGCCTGCACACCCCTACACAGGTACACCACCTTTTCAGACGAGGGGCCGCTGTGAGTTGTAGTCGTGTTGTAGTCGTGTTGGTTTTAAGTAATCAGTCATGAAATATGCAGTGCAGGAGTCAGCAAACACCCAGACTAGGTTTCCTCTTTTCAGTCGTCTGGCCTATTCACAGTTATTGAGCCTTCATTTGTGGTGCCATCCTTCATCCTAACCAGGAAATTACAGACTACTGGATGCTTTCTGATTCTCAGGTCAATGTAAAACTGCAGTTTATGACAGTAGGCCCTCAAAATGCACAACTTTCACTTAAGATTTGTCATACTGCTCAAATGCATTTGGTTCAGCAGTCATTATACAAATAGAAAGATGCTAAAACTAGTCACAGAAAATAAACATATGTAACATCTTTTAAAGGAATAAAATGTGAAGCTTGTGAATGCAAGAGGACACCTGTCGCCACCTGAACAGCTGAAAGAATGTGTGAAATGCCTAAGATCTTTTTTCACCAACCCAAGAACAGTCATGCTAATGATTAAAAAGGTCCTCCAACAGATCCAATTGAAATTAAAGAGATTCAACATAACAGTATTGCATACAGTTTGAATTTTTAAAGTACATTTTATTCTGTTCAATTCAACCGAGATTGTTGGCTTGCCTTGTGCTTCACGGTCATACTTAGTGGGGAGAAAGGTAGTGTTCATCCAAGAACCATTTGCTAAGAATAATCTGTTATATTCCAATATAATAAAAACAAAGAGCATAATTTTCAAAGGACAGCAGAATGAACGAGGATGTGCGTTCTGTGATTTGCTTTGACCTGATACAGGTTAAGATGCAATTTACTGAAATCACTGAGTGGTGGGCTAATAAGGTTTGTAAATCAAAGGTTAAATTGAACTAGCATTCATTCTACATCTGGTGCACTTTTCAAAGAGTATCCTACAGCGGGAGGAGAGCTTGCACCCTTGCTCGTTCTTGGCCTTATGAAAACAATGCTTTTCTCTGCAGAGTAAGGGTGGGGAGAAGGGGGTCGTGCAAGACTGGAAGTGGGGGTAGACGGAGTATGGTGGTTCGATGATGAGGTGGGGCTTGAAAACCGGACTGATGATTCCACAGGAGGTGTGTAAAAGGCACGCCAGGGTTACTCCCAATCCCAGCCAACGTACACAGAGACGCCTTCACACCCACACGCACTCGCTGGACACACTAGGTACACACACGCACACCCACGCGCACACACGAGCAGCACAGGCTAGAGCCCCGGGAGCACTGACAATGGGAGGAAGCAGGAGGAAGTCGGTAGGGAATGAAAGATGTTCTCGGAAGAAAAAGAGCTGGCGTTCAAAGTTGGGTAAAGATTT
This sequence comes from Taenioides sp. WSHXM2023, assembly GCA_029959045.1. NCBI lineage: Eukaryota > Metazoa > Chordata > Actinopteri > Gobiiformes > Gobiidae > Taenioides > Taenioides sp. WSHXM2023. The sequence continues at coordinate 11,580,387 of CM057104.1, read as the reverse complement.
GGGGCGCAAGGGGCCTTAATCCGGTGCTGCCACTGTGTTGAAACAGAAAAAAAATAAACAACAAACAAAAAATAATAAATCAAAACTGGTGGAATGGATCATTTTGGGGAGTTCTTCAGCTGGTTGGAGAGCCAGTCCAAGCCCTCGTACAAGCCGTCTCCGCTGGTGGCGCAGGTGGCCTGGATGTACCAGTTACGGTGACGAAGTGAATGCAAACCCAGCTTGTCTGTGATCTCTGCAGCGTTCATAGCATTGGGTAGATCCTGGAATGACAGAAAAATATAATAATTAGTATTTTTAAAAGCAAAAAACATATTCTAAATATTTATACTAAGCTATAACCATACCTGTTTATTTGCAAAAACAAGCAGCACGGCATCTCTGAGCTCATCTTCAGAAAGCATTCTGGACAACTCTTCCCGTGCCTCGTTCACCCTCTCTCTGTCATTGCTGTCCACAACAAATATAAGCCCTGCCAACAGGAGCAAAAGTTTACACCTGCACAGCTTTTTGAGTCACTGAGAAGATTCTATCTACACTAAAACACCAAGCAATCAGGCAGAAGTCAAATTATTCCATATCCACAATCATCGCTCAAGTGCTCAGACTTGTTTAGTCAAATGAATCTTAAAATCTTGTACTATTACAACTGTTCTATACCAGACTGTTCAGAAACATACAATATGTTATCGCCTTTAGAAGAGCTATGCATTGATTAGACACCCACATAGATTGAATACTAAAAGATATGAAAATGTGAATAGAAATTGTAACTAGTTTGTCTGCCTTTGGATAATAATGTAACAGGGACATTTATAGGCAAGATTGTTTAGAATCAGGGTTAGAAACAGTAAAAAAAAAAAAAAAGTCCTTCTCACCTTGAGTGTTCTGGAAGTAGTGGCGCCACAGTGGCCTAATTTTGTCCTGACCGCCTACGTCCCACACTGTGAAGCTGATGTTCTTGTATTCTACAGTTTCAACATTAAAACCTAAACAGAAACAGAATCCAAAAAATATCAAATAAATATGAAAGACATATTGGTGTAGTGGCTCTAGGGACATTAAAAGGGAAATGTTACTGTAGAGGACAAAGGAAAAACAAAAGCCTAAAGGGAGGTGAAAAGCAAACAGTGAGAGCAAGCAAGCCAGGCATCCATACCAATGGTGGGAATGGTGGTGACTATCTCTCCGAGTTTCAGTTTATATAAGATGGTTGTTTTTCCAGCAGCATCAAGCCCCACCATAAGAATTCTCATCTCCTTTTTGCCAAAAAGGCCCTTGAATAACTGCCCAAACATATTCCCCATGGTGACGAAGCTGTAAAAGACAGAAAACAGTCAGGTAAATGTTGTGGACACTAAAAATACACTTGTACATTTAAAATGTACAATAAGGGTTTTTCTATAAATATAAGTTCAAATCAACATCCAAGTCTGCCTGAATGAATCAGCCACGGCGCGTTTTACCAACAAAATCGCATCATTATCCAGAGAAATGAGAAACCAGTGAGGCTGCCTTTGAGGTGTGTACAAATAGTTGGCAAAACTGTGAGCTAGCCTGGACAAGTGAATCACTGATCAGCCGATAAGGCGGGCCTGTTCCAGCTGCAAATTCAGAGTCTGTCGCCCAAAAGTGAACAGAGGTTAGCCTTTAGGTTAAATATCAATAAGATATGTTTGCCGATTAGACCACTTCAACAAAAAAACAGCCACTTGCCTCAATATAAATAATAAGGCCTTTTAAAAAGGCGGTTTCATTCACGGGCTTGAAAAGCCTGCCTTAGCATTAGCTACAACTAATACTTAGCCGTCCTCCGTTACAGGGCGGATGCTTCGGCTAAACTCCGGTTAGCCTTCCACACAGAAGCACAGCTGTTAAATGATATACCCACTAGTCAAGTTTACCCACCACGATTTGCCAGTGAAATTAACAGGTATATAAACGGATTTCAAATAAGACACGACTGAAATAGGCTAACTTAAACAGACATTTTTGACCTGTTCACAATACGGGAACTGTTTTAGCAACCTGCTAATGCCGCTAGCATTAGCTGAATGCCGCGTCACAGTAGAAGGGCTACACTTTGGTGCGGTGTACAGACCAAGAAACATCACATTTCGAGAAGAAGCTCCTAGTGTACTTGGTTAGAAAAAACCGTGATTAAAGAACGAGGGATACTGACAATTATTACCTCTAGAAAGGGCAGCTTCTCGATCTTTCCGTTATCTTACGCTGTCTCTCCAAAATGGCGTCTTGCGCATCCAGGGAGACACCGGCGCACAGGAACTTCCCACTTTCAAAACAAAACCAATCAGCTGCGCAGAAGAGCCACAAGAGCCCGCCTTCAACTCACCGACATCCAATCAGAGCCCGAGCTGTTTCCGGGTTACACATTGCACAAAATGTCGAGGAAGTAACTGCATACAAGTTTATTCAAGTTTCAGCTGCAGTTACCGAGAAGTAATAAACAACTTAGGATCTTGGCCTTTATGCAAGAGCTGTGAAGTTAGCCAGTATCAAGCATTCAAACAAAACAGAAACCTGACGAATAAACTAGTAATAGCCATTAACGGTGATGCCGTGGTGCAAGGACTCACTGACAATAAAATAAACACTCTACAGGCTTCCAAATATTTTATTTGGGGACCATAAAAAGTTGGGAGTGAAGGCCTGAGTTTGTCATATTAAGATCAGATCTGGCATTGCAACTTTTAGAACTTGCTGTAACATAAGTAGCCTTTAAAACTATGACAATTTGGGACAATTCAGCCTCGGTACCATCAAATTATGTGGTTACCATAGACTATATACCCTGCCCTGATCTTAAATAGTGACCTTCCTAAAATTTCCTTATTTAGATCTATGTTGTTAATCATGTGATATGATGTGTCATAAGGTCTACACTTTAACATGTGATAAGTCACATGTGCCTTTTGGCCCTTTTTGTTGAATGAAATGACATGGATATTAAAGTGGTGTTAAAATGGGTCGATATGCTCCTACACTTGTAACTAATATGTTTTATGGAATACTTGGTTTGTTTTCCTTCTTTTCTTTTTCAAGAATTAAAACATTCCATTTTGTAAGAGGAAAAGGATGGAAACTGTAAATTTGTATTTTAAACAGTTTATTACAAAAGTATGAATGGAATATTCTACTAAGAAACTGGCCATTTAGGTTGTTTTTATAAGGTGTCTGCATAACAGATTATATTGCACACAATTGTGCAAACTACACAGAACAATATGTACACATTTTCATTCCCGTAGTTCAAGTTTTCCATGTCTGACCCGCCAGCTCCAGCGCTGGCATCTGTTGGGGGCAGGAACACAGCGCAGCCATAAACCTGATGCTTTGATCTCTTGTTCAAATGAAACTAATTTCCTGTCCAGTGTCTCCAAAGTGAAGGCCTCCTCTGAAATCTAAAGGGGATAAACATTACTTATAGATATATTAACCTAACACAATTTTGCCTGTGGCATACTGTAAATAATGGACAACGTGCGTTCAAAACACTACCTGATTACTTATTCCAATTGCAACATGGCCGACTTTGACCTGCCGCTGTTCACGAATCCTCAAACACTGTCCTTGGATATCCTCAATCCAGATGTCAACACCTGGAAGAGTTTAATACTGTAAAAACTAAGAACAATTCACTCAATCAGGTATCTTACTTTTCTTTTTTTGACTTGTACCTTCAATACAATACAATGAGGGCTGGTGAGGTGAAGCTGTCCACTGCACGTACCCGTCTGCCTGGCTGTTACAAGAAGAAAAGACTCCAGAGCTGAGATCATCAGATGAACGATCAGTGTCCTATGGAAAGAGTGTATTTAGTTTTATACATTGAAAATCTATACACAAACACACACATTATGATATAATACAAACATTGTCAGAAGCATCTATCTGTGAGGAGTCCGAGCAGCTAAAGCAAGATGGAGGGTCATCTCTGGGCTCAGGCGAGGGAGGCTGGACTGTGTTCCCCAAAGAAACACCTAGAGGAAAATCATTCAAGAAAAAAAACAAACTAAATTTCAACATGTAATTGCTCTTGTGAAATTACTAAATGAGATTATTAATGTAATCTATAGGCCACTAATTATGAGTAAGTGACTGAAGTTACTTCATTTTTATGTCAATCTGTTGCCACATATAATAGCATGGAATTAATATAAACCAAGTAGTAGTAGTAGAGGTCATATGGCTTTGGAATACCTGTGTATACTGCACATTTTCTGGGGAGAGGAAAATTGGTGCATTACTGTTTTAGTAGTAGCCCCAGATAGAAGAATAATGTAACATAATTATGTTATTAATAACACACCCTTTTCACTGGGTTTTAACAGATGATATGTAAATTTCTTGTGTTAATTAACTTAAGTAACTTGCTTTCTATGTTTTAAATAGCTGTATTGTGATTTTGATTGTGATAGTGTTTGTTTATTCAGTGTTTCTGTTCAGCACTTTGGCCGGCTGTGAAACCTTTAAAGTGCTTTATAGTTGGTATGGTATGGTATGGTATGGTATGTAATGTTGTCTGTGTCAAACATTTATAAAACATTATTGGTAATTTGACTGTCACTAACCACTCTCCCAACTCACCATCTCTAAGGTACTCCAGCTCTTCTTCAGATCCCCACCAATCATCTTGAGTCTGTCCTTTTTGCAGCACAGGGAAGACATCTTTGAGACCACGAAAGTTTTCTATGGACAACTCTTCATCCTCTTCCTCCTCTACCTCTCCATCCTCCTCCCAATCTCCTTCATAGTCTCTGTCAAATTTTAACCACTTCTCCTCTGTGTATTCCTCCTCTCCCATGTAAATATCCACTTCAGAGGACTCCGACCCTGTATCCCAGTCATTTTCATCTGCATTAATTAAGGATTTTGGTTCAACGTCACAGTCTTGTTCTGGATTTGTCTCCCAGTGGCTGCCATCACTGTCCTCATCAGCTGCAACCTCTCTCCAAGGGCTAACCCAGTGCATTGTGGGAGATAAAGGAGCTGTGGATTTCCTGGAAGTGCAGGGGCTTTCGGGCAACAGAGAGCTTGGATTGTCATTGTTTTGCTTCTTGGAAGAGTACAGCTTTTCACAGGCAATTTTGATTGACCAAGGACTCAAGCCTCCAACTGCGGAATAGAGCAGTTTCAATTTAGTTTAAGTCTTAGCAAAAGAGCAAAGGCATAATAATAGTAGAATACGTTATGGACGTGTTTAAGCACATTTAATAAGTTATTCTTTACACACAGTCTTGAGGTGTGGTACCTGCTCTTAAGGCCTTGGTGGTTTTCTTGTGAAGGAACTTTGCAGATGCTCGTTTATCAGGATCCTTCTTCAGCCCAGCCCTGAACACCTTGGCTGTGAAGTTATTGCAGTTGGATGGTACTTCCCACAGAGGTGGAGGCTCATTGGCAATCTGTAGTGTAACAAACCCAAACCAGAAAATAAATTATAAGCAATTAATCAGGAATAGACAATAAACAACATTAGTGTGTTGTAATGAACAACTTGCCAAACTCTCATTAAAAAGAGGTTAAGGTTAGCATGTCTACTGTTATGGTGGTCATATTTGGGGATTGCTTCAACTTATTTTTGTTCACTAAATAGAAAAACTAGCAATTTTGAATGACAAAAGCCAGAGTTTGTCCAAGACCTGAATGTAACACAACCCTCCCTGCTCGATTTCAGTGTAACCTGACACTACAGTGGAGGAGTACAAAGGCGTACCTTTAAGCACAGTGGGTGGGAGTAGTAGCGGATCCAGGGCTGACATCCATTGAGCATGTGCAGCAACATACAGCAGCTGCTCCAAACATCTGCTTTGGCGCAGAGCTGGTCTCCCTGGGCAACCTCAGGAGCCATATGTGTCTCAGTGCCTGGGAAAGCAGAGCCTGTGAAGAGGAACGAGAAGAGACAAGGCCAAATGTGATCAACACAAGTCTTGTATTTAAACGTAATATAAAGCTTAAAGCAAATAGATTAACTTTATTACGCCAAAATTCTTACTTTTTTGTTTAATCTCACGGCTTTTCAGTTTAACATTCTGTTTCCTAGACCAGCACATTTTAGGCTAGGCTTATTTTCTTGCACATTATTTTGCATATTCAGGTGGCAGAGGTAAAGTACACAATGGACAATAGCAATTCAGATGCACAAACAACCACTGATTACTCCATTCATTCATTTTGAATCGGCAGAGACAATATAGATTAACATGCAACTAACCTGGCATTTTATTATGAGCACCTGCCTATTTATCCTCCTGACTAATGTTCCTTTTCTTGATCTCTAACAGTGGTAGTGACTTTTCTGATCAATTCAAATGAAAGGAAAGCAGGCACATAAACAAGAACAAGGGAATATTTAAGGCCTATGATATTATAAAGAAACATCCCTCCATGATAAATTTCGTAATGCCCTCTAAATATCCTGTGTAAAAATGATTAAAGGTCCTATATTACGCGAAATTGACTCTTGTGAGCTTGAAGCCATGTTAAAATGTCGTTGCCTTATCAAAAACACACCTGGAGTTGTGTTTTGTTTCGTTCACAAGTCTGTCTACATTTCCACCTTGTGATGTCATGATGTGGTAGTATTCAAGTTAACAGCTACCTTTTACCTTTTGTTTAGTGGAGCTTGGCAATTCCAGATCTGTATTACCACATGGCATCACAAGGTGGAACAAGGTGGAAGTGTTTTCTGTTTGAGAGAAGAACTTAGCCTAACTATGCAGGGTTTGTGTGTTAAACATGTGTGAATGAAACAAAACACAAGTATGTTTTTGATGGGGAAACAACATTAGCATAACATAGATCAGAAAATAGCATAACATGGGTCCTTTAAATTAAAGTAAAGTATTTAAAATAATTGTCGCATGATGCATTGAAAAACAGTACTGGAGTATACATTGTTGTGTGCATGTACAACACACACCCAAATCCACATAATACACATAGCATTGTTGACTTAGTGACCTGACTCACCCCTGAATGCCTTGGTGCTCCATCCATTGTCATCTAATGTTTCAGAGAGCCCAAAGTCACAGAGGAATGTGTGTGTGCAGTCCGCAGACAGCAGCACGTTGTCAACTGGAATAAAATCAACACACAGGATTCAGGCCGACAGCGTGTTTTCATTCGTAGCTCATTATGATACGGTAGAGTGAGAAATCAGGAAGGCTGTCAGGCTCTGTCATAATGGTATAATGTAGTTTCTGCCTCATCTCCCTTCTGAGTGGTTTAAGGTAACATATCCAAAAATAAAGTACAGCTCAGGGAAAGATAAGAGAAGTTTCCAGTTTGTTAAAGGTAGAACTGTAACATGCGGTACGACTGGATGTGCCACTGAAACCATTCACTGTAACTATGTATCAAAACCGCTGAATGTTTGTCATCTTGAAACCAAAAAAGCGAACCCTTTTCAGTTTATTGGAAACTGGATCTGGCAAACCAAAGTGAGAAGCTCATTCTGATTTGACTGTAAAATCACTTTTACAGTAGGGCTGTGCAATTAAACACATTTTAATTCAGATTCTGTCATTTCTAATCCTCAATGATATGCTTTGGTCTTCTTTAAGATATCCACAGCCAATTCTGTCTAGTAAAAGTGTTTTGGAGCAGAGATCAGAATTTGGAGGAATACATGTGACTACTGTTTGTGTTTAAAAATATATATTGAAAGACATTATTTGTTTTTAATAAGACAAAATAAAACTGAATCAATGATGGTGATTGATCAATCAAATATTGTTGTAACTGAATAAATCCACATTACAATTTTATTAGTAAAACCAATATTTGTTTTGAATATGTTTACTTCGTGTAATAGTCAAAAAATGTCAAAAATTTAAAAAGGGAGATGAATAAATAACAATATTTGTATTTCTCCCAGAATGTACAATCATGCAGTCAGTGTATTTGGCTGTGTGAACCTGCCCACAGTGTGGACAATGGAGCCTGTGCAAATCTTCTCCCATTCACAATCCGCTCAGTGGAGACAGATCTGAGGTGTCACTTTGGGATTAGGGAGCATCAGAGGGGATGGTGATTGACAGAGGAGCTACTGAGGCTTTACCATGGGATCCCATTCAGTGGGTGCAGCCAGTGATGTAATATTCACTGTTATTGTGTGTTTATTGAGTCATGGTTTAATGTTCAAGTTTAAAATCCTTTGACAGTATTGGCAGAACTGAGTCAAAAGTATTCAACTGTTATTTACTGTGACTATAGAAACAGGGAGATAAAATAGTAGGAGCTAAAATGTATTCACCATTCAAATGTTTTCGGAATAAACAGTGTGTCAAAAAACACAATAAAAAAGTTAACTATAGAGCTGTGGAACCACCTGATAAGATGCTGAGTCACTACTGGTAAATATAACTATGAAACTATAATTTCACAATACAAATAAAAGTAATTTCGTATTTACTATGTTAACATTTCCATTGGTGTAACATTAGGGTGACACTGAACAGGAGCCATGCTTGTGCTAATATGTGAATTGACTTGACTGTATGGTGTTCATTCCACAATATATACATATTAAAGAATGACCTTTGACATCCAGGTGTAGCACTTTGATACTGTGCAGGTGTTTCAGCGCCTCTAGTGTCTGCAGCAGGTAATGCAGGGCCAAATCTTCAGGAAGTGAGTTCATTTCCTTCAAAAGTGTACCTAAACAAGCTAAACATAAAACAAAAAATGTATTATATTTGAAACCAAACCAACCAAAATGTATACCAAGATCATTTTTACCTGGTTTTAAGTCCATGAACAGTACAATGTGTGGGCCCTCCCTCACTGCCCCAAACAGCTCTACAATGCGAGAAGAGTCCTGGGCGCTCCATGTGCTGACCTCTTCACTGCTAAAACGACTGATAGGGATCTGAAATCAATTATATATTAATAATAATAATATAGTTTGATCCAATGGGCTTTGGGTGGTGCACATTTGTTGACCATGACTCACCCTCTTGGCTGCACATGTAAACCCAGTCCTTTTGTCCTGAATGGAGAAGACGTCACCATAGGAGCCATTCTGGATGTGCTGGAGAACACAATACTCACGTCCCTCCTTGTACTGGAAGCTCTTTGGCTGCAATGCCTGAAAAGGGACAAAGAGTTAAAGTTAGTGAAATCCAGACTTTTAACAAATTGTTCATTGTTTTATTTTATTTTATTTTTTTATAATGTCAATGCAAAAAAAGTTGGTTAAATTCTGAGGTTCATTACAGAAATTATATACAGATTTTCCACTACATAATGGTACTTAACAGCTGTGATCGATTGAGCCATCAAAGTAACTATGAGTACATTTGATAGTTGCGATATTCACTATAATAATATAGTATTGTTTTAATCTATAATATATATTATATATATATATTCTATAATCCAAAATAAATGACCTACAGTGACAGCTAAAATTGTCCCCTGGAAAAGATAATGTACATGATGTGTAATATTATTATTTGCCTGGTCATTTGGCAGCTTTTTATGTCAGATGCTCTTCCCTCCTGACACAACCAATCATGTATTATGACTGGAATATTATGGAATAGAACGTGCATAAAGTGTCTTGCCCAAAACCACAAGAACAGCGTGGTGTCGGGGGAGGTTTGAGCAAACTGCAAATACTGAACCCACTGGACCACTGCCTGAATGTGTAATCAACCATGGCTAATCATCACCAGTGTGTGACTGGAGAGAATGAATAATAGATGTGAATGTCCAGAAAAGTACTATATCAAACCTACTATGTTCTCAAGTGAGCGTTGAATTAAAAATATATACTGTGTTTTAGAGAAGTCTGACAAAGCAACAGTCTAATAAAGTAAATTGATTAGGGTTTTTTTAAATGCTGTTTTTTTATCTCCCCAAATGTATTAAATTGAAGACAAAACAGCTTTAAAAAAAAGTGCTGGTGCACTATGCAACTTTTCCAGTGAAGAGTTCACCACCTGTTTGTCTCCATGGAAATGTTAAGGCTTTGCAGGGAATGTTCCATAGTATGGCATTAAACATATCTATTTCCGTGGCATGGAGTCAGTTTTCAATGTTTTTTGTTGAATAAATGTTATTTAGATGATAAGTTTAATACCCTATTGTGAAACATTCCAGGTAAAACATTAAGATCTCCCTGGAGACAAGCACATGATTGCCTGACACCCACCAGAAAAGTTACAGGGTGCACCTTTAACTATTATGTAAGAATTTATAATGTTTCACTGTTTAAGTTTTATTAGCCATGATAGTCTTAAATAGCTATACTACCGAAACACTGAAACACTGTCTATGCACTTGTGCGTGGCTTACATTATGAAATAGAAGTCCTTCATTGACAGCGCTTTTGGAGTTCCACTCTTGTAGACTTTGCCTCATCACATCTTCAAAGAAAACCATGGCGAACATCTTTGGCATGTGAGTCACTCTCCCTCTGAGCTTCTCCAAAACTCCTTCCATTTTATCCATATCATCTGCGCTAAAGTTCACATTGGAGGTGTGGTCCAGCATTCCCAGCAGGCCTTGAACACACCCAGAGAAGCCGTTGGAGGAATTCATTACACTCTCACAGCTGGACAAACAATAATTTGGATCCCGACTGAATCCAGATACACCCATAAGGTCAAAGGTTGAGTTTAACATGACAGCATTGCAATGTCTACAATCTTCCACACAGCAAGAAGAGTCACTTTCATTATTGGATTCAGAGTCCTGCTCATAATCCCAATCCGAGTCTCCCCTGTCTAAATTTGTATCTGTTAATCTGTATTGGTCCTCTGATATGGATATAGCTTTTAATTTGTCTTCACATCTGGAACATAAGGGCGAAATTTCTCCATTGTAAGAGTCTGTGAACTGAGGAGGAGGTGGGATGATGTCACATGAGGTCATCTCTTTGCTGGAAGATCGGAGCCAATCGATTTCTTGCACCCAAAGGCCCTGGATGATTGGGCGCTCCTGGCCATCCTCTGCGCTGGCTCTACCACGGCTTTTTCTGCGCTGTTTCCTCTGGAGGTGATGAGGCTGGGCTGTCAAATCCTCTTCATCTGTGTCACTGAGAGGAACAGCTCCCTTGGCAACGGATCTGTAGACCATACACGCATTAGTAATCAGATTAGCCATTGTCATTTTAAGATATTAATGCATTTAATATCTGTACAATTCTATACCACCACAAGGGGTCACTGGAAGTAGGTTTATGACTTGGATGCAATATTTTCTGCAATACCTGTGTTTTCTAAGTAGCTGGGATCTTAAGTATGGTAGTTGTGCATTAGGGGTCGGGCTAAACTCCTGGAAGTCTTCACCTAAAATGAAGAAATTGAACATTGAGACTATTATCTGCAGTTTTGTTTCACAATATCAAAGTCAATTCAACATCACAGCAGAATCTTTGCTTATAAAAAGGCACATATCTCTACATTTAGATGCAAGTGCTTAAAAGACTTTTAAAGTTGCACTATGTAACATTTCTTGAGGGTCAGCCACCTGCTGGTTTCCATGTAGATTACATAGATGTTTATACTGTATAACCTTAAACTTCTCTATGACTCTACCTGGCCAAAAATACAGACTAGATCTGACCCTGTTCCCAGTGAGAATGCATGTTTTTCAAGGTACTTCATTATTTAAAAATCAAAACCCATGTAATTGTAAATTTGCTTATTAGGTATGCAACTCAGTCATATCTCCACGAAGACATGCAGATGGCATGTCCCAAAAAAGTTGCATACTGTACCAATTAAAAATGTATTTGCTCAAACTATTCATGAGTTTAAAATGGCCATACTGTATGCCTTGGGTGGGGTGAGTGCAGGACAATGTATAATGTGTAACATATTAAATTCCCCATTTATGCATTAGAACATAACTGTGCACCTCAGCTATGCACCTCAGCTGTTTGCTTCTACTTTGGGATGTAGTTGTAGCATGTTAACAAATGCACGTACAAATGTGAACGCTCCTTCACCCATTGACTTTAACTTATGGCCCCCCACACTTACGCTCTGCCTGTGCTACTATGGAGACATCAGTGTTCTCCTCAAACGCCCTGGGACTCTCCACATGTTTGGCTGTGCCCTGTAGCATGACTCTCTTCAGATGAGGAGAAATGGCTTGGACCAGAGACCCCTTCTCCTCCTCACGCCTTCGACTGTCCCCCCTCCCCGGTAAAGAGAGGTCGGAGTCTTCTGTCGCTATGGTGAAGTTGGTGTTGAACATCCTGGGTATCGCCATTTGACTGAAAAAGAATGGGATCAAACTGAGTAAGGTAAAAGTCATATAGTTATATTTAGAAATTATTTTAATTTTTCAGAGGCACAGGCTAGAGTCAAGACATGCTAAGAGAAGGTTACCAAATATGTATTTATGGGTTTTGGTTTCAGTATTTATAGGCACCATTTTGAAGACTTTTGACCATTCAATAAGATACATCATTAAGTTTAAAATTTTTTAAAGTTTAGATTTTTTTATTGCCTAGCATAAATTTGAAGCCCATGGGTAAGCATCAGAAAGATCTCTTTTTTGTGTCAGTAGAATCAGAAAGATGTTGGTGCTACTTTATGATTTGTTCATGCTTACCAAAGGCTAATTTAGGTGCAGTTATTATAATAAAAAAATAGTTTACTTGGGGATAGGTGTGATTTCAAGATGAAATACCTGTGCCGTTCCCCATCAGTTACATTATGTGGATGTTAGTAAAAAGTCCCCATAATAAATTTAAGATTAGTTTCAACATTACAGAATAGCAGCCCCCTTAAATACTAAACACATGTTAATTAAACACCTCTGGCATTTGGTGTGGCGGGGTGTCAATGAAGAGACACCGGGGGCAGCATTGGCGAGGGGGTAAAAATAGCACAGAGAGATTTGGCACACACTGAACTCGCCGCATGCCTTCCACTGTGGGCCGGCCAGCTGTCAGGGCTAGTCTGCTTCAGGAGCAGCCATGTTGACAGGGAATACTCAGGGATCAAAACACACACTTCCCACACTTACAGACCTAAGTTTATGAGAACGGTGGATAGGTTGATACAACCAGAGGTTCTCCATGATTTTTTAGCCTCTTAAAAAGCCAAGACTAACTTTTATTTGTCTCACAATGGGGGAAATTACAATGGTTCATATTATAATTTTCTAACACTAAAAAACATCTGTTGAAGTGTTGTGATCTATTAAATGTAACAGCAAGTTTAAACATGCTAGGATCATCCACAATCTCAAACTACGATAAAGCATAAAAGTCTAAAAGTTAGACAAATTGTTCAACCTTTATAACGTGTATAGAGCCAATACACATGTTCTTACGTATGCTCATTTCTCATCTACACTCCTAACTGCTGGATATTTTTAGGACTTGCTAGTTGTTAGAAAGTACCTAAACTTAATGCATTATAAGTTTACAATATATAGTCAAGTACACAGCTGTAATTAACAATGTTTCTGTATGACAATAAAGTCAATTCTGATTTTGAAGGTAAGATATCTAGATGACCAAGTTGCTGCACCAGTTGTTGTTGCTGTGTGTGTGTGTGTGTGTGTGTTACCTTAAGTCTCCAGTAGAGTCTTCTGGGTCAGTTTCAGGTGTAGTTCACAGCAGGATGCACACCTTTATCTTGTTCTAGTCCCTTCTCTGCACTTTGTGACATGTGTGTATCTGTATCCATGTACCAGCTACCGGCTTTTTCTGCTCACGTAGCCCCTCTGTGATTGGTCAGTTCTGATCTCTGACACCTCGAGCCCTCCCACTCAATATCCATGCCGACTTCCAGCGTCTAAATATTTGGATGGATACTGTATGTGCCCCCAGTGACACCGTGGCAATGGGGGGTCTTTTTCAAAATAAAGTTTGATGTATACAAATAGCCAGAGTAATGCTAAGTTCTGTTTTGAAAATTGAAATAGTACAAGTATTTTTTCTCCTCTTACTTTACTTTATAGACTTTATATTTCAATCAATATCAAATGTTGACTCAGTATGGAACTGGTTGGTGTCAATCCCTGCTACAATGGGTCAACCAAAATACATTTTATACTAAAAATCCAGCTGAGTGAAAAACTGAATTTATGAATGAATTCTAGTCCTGTTCATGGACCACTGCAGGCTCACTGTATGTTACCAAATCAATACAACTTTCTACACAGAGCCTACACAGACACATTACAGAGCTATTAGGCCTATATAAACTATGCAAAGACTTCAGAAAGTTTAGTGCTGAATTAAGAACATATTTTTTATCAACGCCAAAGTGCCAACATTTAAGTGCCAACTAATGAAGGAAAAACACCTTATAACTTACAATTAAATTATATCTGATTAAGGGCAGAGAGGGAGTAGGGTTTGGATAGAGATATTTAATGTCAGTGTACTTTTTCTTTATAGATTGTATTGTTTTATGCTGTTGGTGTATTCTGAGTTATGTATGTCTCAGGGACTGAAGAGGAAAATTAGCTCTGAGAGTTATAGTCTGGGTACAAAATATCTCTTCAGTTTTTCTTTGATTAATGCTCTGTACATGTAAGATAAAGTAAATAAACTAAACTAAACTATACTATACAATATGTATGTTTTTAATTGTGCCCTTCAGTCAGTTACATAACAAGTTAATTTACTACATCACAGCATCAAATGAGCATTGCGTTTTGAAAAGTGAATTAGAAAATAGGTTTAATCTCAGATATATACTGTAAATAATAGCCTAGTAGTACAAGTTCATGTATTGTAAGACAGGTGGATTTGAACTAATTATGGCATAGGAAACTTGTTTAAAGCACCTCCAAATCTATGGCCGTTATGTTAAGCCTGATTTATCCATGTTACTGTAACCTGTGCTGATATGTAAACAAGTGCAGTTTACCTACTTGTCTTGTTACCGAGGCGACAGGCCCACGCCCACAGTTGCACGCTTCCAGCTGTCACACATCTGCTGTCCCAAATAAAGATGACCGGGCTCCATACATTCCTATGGGAATTAGGAAAATACCAGAAGAAGGAGTGTTAGGGCGCTGTGAGGGTTCAGAGCAGGGGTGTCTCTCCCTGGCAACATCTGAATGAATGGGATCAGCTTCGGCCAATGGAAACGAAGCAGTGAAGTTTACTCACACGTCAAAGGGTTTTTGTCACTTTGGTCCTGCCGCTGTTGGAAGGTGAAGATGGCTATAGATAGAGCTGGAAATCCTTATGGGGGAAAGTGTTAAAGTATTGTTAAGTATTACTTCTCTGAGTCATATTATTAAATCCTGCGTCATATTATTAAAACCTAAACATGTTATATTAATTTTGTCAACAATAAACACAGTGCAACTACAATATCAGTATTTTAACTGGATAATTATCCAAGCACATTATTATGTTTTCCATTCTGTTACGTTAAATCAGTTCAAAAGTTTATTTGTTTCCATATTTTGGTAAGAGAAGGCTGTTAAGAATGTAAATTATTATTGGAATTAGGACTTGCAAATGAAGACCCAAACGGAGTAAAATTCAACCAAATAAAAATGGAATTCAGCTTCAACTGTCTTTATTTAACTTAAAAGGTGCACTGTGCAACTTTTCTGGTGGAGGGTCCATCAACTGCTGGTCTCCATGAAGATCTTACCGTTTCGCCTTGATTATTCAACAGTATGGAAATTAAGTTGGTACATCACAGTGGAGACAGGTCACTAAAAATAAAAAATACAAGGCAGATATGTTTAATATGGAACATTCCAGGCAAAGAAATAACATCTCCATGAAGACATCTCCACCTTAGAAGTTACATAGTGCACCTTTAAATAGCTTTATTACTAGGGCTTCTTACTTCTCTTATGAGTTTTTACCAGTTTATTTGGGACAAGTAGAGCTGTTTATTGTGGGGCAAATATGGGGGATTTGTTCTCTTTATAAATGTACTATAAAAACTAGTTGGATAAATCAGTACCCCCTGAAAAAGCCTGTAGCTGAATTTACCACCAGTGGTACTTGCCCCACAGTTTGAGAACCATTGATCTTGTCTGCAACAACAATGAAGCCCCACAGAAGAGAAACAGTTGACCTCATTACAGCAGAGGCCCCTTGTGTAGATCATTGTTTTCAATCAAGTCATTTTCGCCACCAGAGGGCGCTTTGATAGCAGTTCCAAGTCTCCTTGCCAAGCGGTGAAATGAAACACAAGCCCCTCCCCACAGTTGTGTCCACGCTGGCTCGGATCTCAGTTTTGCTGTCATGTATTTACTCTGGTCGTCATAACAACTCTGTGACGAGGAAGAAGCGGTAGGCGGGGGCAGAGTAACAGGATATGGGCATCAGGAGCCAGAGGAAGTGTTTTCACATCTGACCAACCAGCAAAACTCAGAGATGATCTCACAGGCACAATTCATAACACTGACAGCCAGCTAATTTTAAACAACTTTATTTCACATGTATTCGGTCCTCTCCTTCAGAGTAAAAATCTTCGACAAGAGTGACAAAATGATCATACTGAAATGATTGGTGCATTGTTATAATGTCAGTTACAGGTGCAACCTAATATAATGTGGAGGAAGCAGAAAGAATTTAACAATATCGTAGTGATTACAATAGTGTTATAATGAAATGTTCTTGATACTTTGTGATACTGGATTTGGATTGGATTTGAGGATTAAAAGTGATAACTTGACTTAATATTATATCAAAAGATATAATATTCTGTTGGTACCAAATTTTCACTCTGAAACTGACAGATAAGCAATTAAGACTAAAGGTTGAAATTTTTACATTTGCGTGTGTAATTTACCTATACACTTATGAGCTTTTTGGAAACACATTTTTCCATAATATAAACTTTAAGTTGCACTTGTATACCAAAGAATAAACATTTTTCATAATAAGTTAGGGCTTCAAGTTCTTGTACTGTTCACCAACGATAATGCTCTCAAAATCTGCAGTTCAGTAGCACAGAAAATCCGTTTTGCCTCACCTAACACACAACAAAATCATAATACCCTAAAACATGATTATAACAATGAAGTATGAGCCCCGAGGTAGAAGGCAAAGTCACTGAAGGATCCCAACAAAAGACTGTCTTGGTTGGCGCCCTCTCAAACAGCTTTTTCTCAATACCTCTGTTTACATCGCCATGCCAATGCTGTCCTCTCATGACAATAACATGCATTTGGCGCATATCTTTTGGCTGCAGTTAAAATAAACATTAAATCCTCTTTCCCAAAAACAGCACATCTGTATATTCCATGTGAAAAGTAGAGATTAGTACCTCTTGCAGGAATGATTTAAGAAGGCACAGGCTGTCCTGAATCTAGTTGATAAAATAATTGAATACAACTAACTATCTATTTGAAATCACCACAAAATAAGAAATCAAAATCACATAGCATTAATTATAAAAAGGAACAAACAACAACAAAAACATTAACTGTCCTTGTCTGTATCACATTTATGTCAAATTACATTCTCTTTGAAACAAAACTGATGGTGGAGACAATATTCTACCAAACAAAACAAGTAAACCAGTCTCCAATTAAAAATGTTTTCTGTTTGCCCCATTTGTATCTTATTTACTGTAATTTATGTTGTGTGTGATAGATCTGATGCAAGAAATGTTAATGTGGATGGCCAATCTCGTTCAAAAGATAAAAACAAAATACCAAATAATGTTAAAAGTGCACTGTGTAATTTTTTGTTGGGAGTCTGTCATGTGCTTGTTTCTATGGATATGTCATTGCTCTGCCTGGAATGTTCCACAGTATGACAGCACTTTACATTTTTTCAATTACAGGTGGTTTTATAGCTCAAAAATACCATTCACGCTGTGGGGGGTTGCCTCTCCACAGATCTGACCTGTAACATGGTCTGGTTTAGTCTCCATGAGGATAGAAAGGCTTAAATGCCATACTGTGAAACATTCC
Source organism: Taenioides sp. WSHXM2023 (assembly GCA_029959045.1). NCBI lineage: Eukaryota > Metazoa > Chordata > Actinopteri > Gobiiformes > Gobiidae > Taenioides > Taenioides sp. WSHXM2023. The sequence continues at coordinate 11,562,498 of CM057104.1, read as the reverse complement.
AGACAAATAAATAACATCTCCATGGAGAAAAGCATTTGACGGGCCCTCCACCAGAAAAAATACAAAATGCTCTTTCAACAAAACACCAAATCTTCAAAACAAACACCAAAAAAGCTCTCAAGTGCAAAAAATTACTTCTTTAACGGCCAATATCTTAAACAAGTCTTCTCGTCAAACATCTGTAGATTCATATGATAACCTAAGTACAAAGAGCCAATGTACTTGTGGTTAGAGTTCAGGACGGCCAAAGTCTCTTCTTCTGTTGTGGAGGAGAGAGTCCCAGGTCAGTTGGTTTGTCTGAGTGCATTCCCCTGTGGTCAAGTCACACGAGAACCCTGCTGGACAGCAATGTTTCTGGTCAGGGCAGCACACGGCCTACAAGAGAAGGCTTTGTGTAAATATATACAGTACAGTCATCAGTTATACAGCAGAACAGGCCATAGACTATTCAGTGTGGTGTAGAAAAAATCATGACACAAAGTTTACTGCTCACAATATGAGCACATAAACAGAAAGCCTCTGATGTCCCAACCCAACTGATTTAAAGGTATTATGTAACTTTTCTGGTAGAGGGATTACCACCCACTTCTTGTTTCCATGGAGATATGGAGTGCTTTCTCCTGCTTGTTACACAGTGTGGCATTGCACATGTTTTTTTGTTTTGTTTTGTTACTTTACGTTGAAAATCCTGCATTTGTATCGTTAGCAGGGTTACCTATCCAGAGATCTGACCTGACGGAATTACCCGTTTTTCTCTATGGAGGGAGACAAGAAGGCAAGTTAATGCCTTACTAGAAAAATAAAATAAAAAGAAAGAAAATAACATCAAAGAAATAACATCTCTATGAGAAATGCAAGTGGCAAACATTATAAATGCCATTTGAATTGTTTCCATGTAGAATATGTTATTAGCCTACCCCAGGTGAGGGACAGCAGGCCCACTCTGTATCTGAGGTCTGGCAGCAGGTGTCCTGTTTGGGACAGTGGACGCTCCCTGAGCTGTCACATGGTATATCCTCATTGTCCTCCATCTCTCTCTGCTTCAGTGGGACGACTCCGAGTTGTGGAACAGTAAAGGAGGTGGTCCCAGAGCCCGCCTTCTCACAGGTGCCCGTCTGCATGTTACACGTGTAGCTCTGGGGGCAGCAATGCTCATGGTCTGCACAGCAAACCGCCTGAGGGAGAGGCAATCTTATCTTTCAAATAGACACTGTCAATGTTCATTTTATGCCTTTAAATATACGTTGATACATTTTGATTTATTCAAACTGACTGCACTAGTGTCACCTTGACCAGTGGACAGCAGCCCCAGTCTCCTGTGGGCAGCTTGCAGCAGGTTGTTCCAGAGGCACAGCTGCTCTTGTCGTCACACTTGACGTCTTTTACAGAGTCGGACTGAGTGAAGGCACTCAGTTTGGTGAGCCAGGGGATCACATGAGGTCCTTTGGAGCAGGAGGAGCGGTGCGGTTCACAGGTGTGGCCGCGCGGGCAACAGTGATCTCCGTCACTGCAGCAAATTGCCTAAAACAAAAGAACCTTAAATACACATTTCTTAGACAGTGTGTTAAGGGCTAGAAAGCTTTCCATGCTAGACCTCTGGTACAGGGCAGCAGCCCCACTGGTGAGTGTTCTTCATGAAGCAGCAGGTAGTGCCCCGTGGGCAGCTGGTGTGGGGGTCACACATGGTCCGGGCCGGAGCAGGCACAGCCAGGGTCTGGAGGGTCTTTTTCAGTAGAGCGGGGGTCTTCTGGATCCACGGTAGGCTCAGCTCTCCAGGTTTATCACAGGTCTGCTCTGCCACGTTACACTTATAGCCTTTAGGGCAGCAGTGCTCATGGTCATTACAGCACACAGCCTAGGGAAATGTAAAAAACTATTATAACCTTTAAATGGTGACTTTTCCATAACACAAAACACTTATGGAGCCTGACCTGAGGTAAGGGGCAGCAGGCCCACTGTCCGGACGTCTTCTTGCAGCAGGTGGTGCCTCCAGGACACATGGTTTGTTTGTCACATTTTTCGTTCTCTGCCTCTGAGGTCAGAGCTGGGACCTTCTCCACCCAGGACACAGGCGGTCTCACTCTAAAGGGGTCATCACATGTCTGTGCAGCCAGGTTACAAACTGTCCCATGAGGACAGCAGTGAATGTGGTCGTCACAGCAAACAGCCTGCAAAGAAGAGGATTTGATCTATAATGCTGAGAAGCTGAGATTAATGTATACTTTATTGTCCTCATATGTGTTGTGTTATGTTACGTTCTCTTTCGTGCTAGGGCAACATGTTAAGAGCCGTGGGGCCCTGGAGGATTTATCTATTGTGGATGTTTAAGGTTGTTTAGGTTGTTTGGATTACAGCACAGTTTACATAAAATGGTTTGGACAATTCTAGAGAAAGGACGTTGAAGGAGACATTAGATTAAGGTGATGCAAAGAGACCAAACAAAAGATTCAAGGATGTGATAAAAATGATTTGTTGTGAGAGAAGAGAAAGCAAAGACTAGGGTAAGGTAATTGCATCCTGACTAATACAGATAATAGCAATCACATGCTACAATTAATTTAAAAGACTTACCTCAGATAGGGGACAGCAGCCCCATTCTCCAGTGGCAGTCTTACAGCACGTTGTTTTCCCAGGACAGCTTGTGGATGTGTCACATTTGGTGTTGACGCTGCCCTCTACTGGAGCTTTGCCAAACAGGGGGATCACCGGACCCCCACTCGGACTGTCACATGTGGAGGCTTTCAGATTACACACAGTGCCATGGGGGCAGCAGTGCAGGTGGTCCTTACAGCAAACAGCCTGTAAATAAAAAGAAAGCATATGTAGTGGTGAGACTGGCTTATCAAAGAAGGGGGCGTGATGAGGCTGACAAATTACATTGAAGCATATTAAAAATCACTATTGGATTAAGCTTGTTTACGGTCCCGCCCACATGAGTTTGGCCAAACAACGTCAGGAAAAGCAATTACACAGGCATTACACGATCTATCAAGTAAAGGACCATTTGAGCGCTAATGGTAGAGCTGAAGACGACATGAATGATGATGGTAGAAATCAGGCCAAGTCTTTAGCAATTTGTCTACTGGTCATAGGCTAAAATCAAAGAAGAAGCTGATCCAACCAAGTATATAAAATGACTAGGACATACCTCAGCAAATGGACAACAGGCCCAAAAACCAGTTAACAATTTACAGCAGGTGAATCCATCCTCACAGACCACTGAACCATTACACGGAACATTCTCCACTATAAAATAAATAAGAGTAGTATTTATTTTGTGACTGCACTCAATGGTGAAATAGTATAAAATATCTGAATAGAAAAAACAAAACAAAAAAATAAACAAAATATTTACCTTCTGTTTGCAGTTTTGCTCTTTCTTTCCTGAGAGCTGGGATTTTATTGACCATAGATGTGTTGGTAGTAGATGAAATGCACATGCTATGGACCAAATCACACTGTGTACCAGAAGGACAGCAGTGGATGTGGTCGTTACAGCATACAGCCTGGAATATAAAGCAAATATCTATTTAAAAGTGTTGTTGTTGTTGTTGTTTTTATTTTAATAAATTATCTAATCTTTTTCCAATTAAATATTTGATGCTGAATTAACATACACAGTTTAAATAAAATCTAAATCACTTGCTTTGAATAGACCATAGCTATTGGAGTTCCATATTAGGAATAGGGTTTTATTTACGAATTAAATATCGAAATAAAAACACCAGGATCATGTAGAGCGAGTTAATACGAACATTTTAAGACCAAAATGACGAGGCTCACTGCAGCAGGGGTGTGTTTTTTAATGTCAAGTCAATTGGAGACAGAGTCAAGGTTAGCGGACTAAATAGCCTTTAAATAATATTTAAATAGGTTCCACCTTGATTGCATGAATATAGAGTGACATTAGATTATAGACAGGCTTACATCAAGCATGGGGCAGCAGCCATAATGCCCAGAGGTCATTCTGCAGCATGTCGTCTCATCAGGACACGATGAGGTTTGGTCTGGACACTGAACTGAACGGTCAGAGATCACACATGCATTAATTTACCATCTATAGAATTACACAGATGAGGCAGCCCCACAAACAGGAAAGCCCGTAGAGTAAAGTAAAAGTAAAATGGATGATTTGATTCACCATCATTAGGAGCGGCAGCGATCTTCTTGAGCAGAGGCATGAGTGCGTCTCTAGACCGGCACATTTGCTTCTCCAGGTCACAGATGGTGTTACTGGGGCAACAGTGCACATGATCACTGCAGCACACTGCCTGTGTATAATTAAAAAGTCAAACAAAATGTAATTAATCAAGCAGAACTATTTATGGTGGTGAAAACATGTAATCATTTTGTACATCGGTAATAGCAAAAGAAAATGTAATTCTGTCAAATGGATAAAAGTATTTGCAAGTGAACACATTTAACCACTAATTTAAGTAGCTTTTTCAGTTCTGACAATGTTCACTGTCACTGTCAGCTGACTACACTAAAACCAACACTCCCTAGTTATTTATAGTAACGGAGTATTAGTTATGTTATTACTTATGTAACCAATACTGGTAATTTTATTGATAAAAATAAAAGTGTAATTTATTAATTAAATTAATTAATAATACATATAGCAGACATGGACCAACTTTTGACTTAGAGGTATATAAATATAAATAGGTTCACAGAGATTTGAAAATTCAAATAGAAAAGGAAAGAATATAAAAAAGTTTCAACAACATACATTTGGGAAGGGACAGCAGCCATAGTCTCCAGTGGGAAGCAGGCAGCAGGTGTAATCATCTGGGCAGCTGCTTCTTCCTCCAGGACAAGTTATTGCACCCACTCGAGACTCTCCTAAGAAACACATTTACAAGTCATATACGTATCATGCATACAGATAACAAGAACACATGAACTCTTTGGCTTAGTTATAAATACAATAGCCATTAAAAATTAACTCCCCCTTTACAGTCATAAATATTTCAGCATGTTTGCTTAAAGAGCTCCCACCTGGATTATTCAGTCTTTTTTTAGCAGGAACCTTCTTGAGCATGGGGACAAACTCTGACATGGAGGAGATGCATTTTGAGTGAACAAGATCGCACTGTGTCCCCTCCGGGCAGCAGTGCTGCTTGTCTGAACAACAGACTGCCTGTGGCCATATAGAAAACAAAATTAAATTAGACAATGATAAAATGTGGTATTAAGTCAATTACATTTTTATTTTTATAAGAGCTTTAAGTGATTTGGACCTCACTAAATAAGAGCAAATAACTTGTTTTAGTTGACTGTTCATAAAGATTTCAAATGGCAGAGGACAGAGCATCAGACTGAATCTTCTGCTGTAGATATAGATTCTATATGCTTGTATAGAGAATACTAAGGAGCACTCGGCAAATAATTTGTCAGGTTTTCAGCATTTCAGATAGGACATGTCAGCTTCCATATATATGGCATATTCAGCCATCTACCAGCATTTACATTTTAAATAGGTTACACATTCAGTACATAGCTGGAGCATATGCAGCACTGAATCCTGGATATCCAACCATGCAATACATTTCTTTGTGTGAAAAGCTTTTTGCCCTTACATTAAATGAGTAGTCACTTATTGAATTGGTTTTGTGAGTTACCTTCTCCAGGGGACAGCAGCCCCAAGTGCTGTCTGGAAGCTCACAGCAGGTAGTGCCATCTGGACATTCAGACACCATGTCAGGACAAATGACTGCCTTCACCGGCTCCTCCAGCTAGGGCCATCACAGCACATGCATATCAATGATTAGGATGGGAAAGGGCAAAAGTCTATCATTTCTACTGAGCAACTTTTTTGAGGGGGCAAAGTTTATACATTTGATAATGGGACCGAAAATACAAACCCGTGTAGTAGGAAGGCGCTTTATCCACGGCAGGGATACGGTTTTATTTACACATTTTCGATGGACCAAATCACAAATGGTCCCTTCATAACAACAGTGGAGGTGGTCTGCACAACACTCAGCCTTAAAAAAAAAAAAAAAAAAAAAGAAAATTATTTTAAAATAACATCTAGTGCTTTCATTTAAAGGTCTTACATTATGTGAAATTGACTCTTTTGAGCTTTAAGCCATGTTGGAATGTTGTTACTTCCTCAAAAACATACCTGGAGTTGTGTTTTGTTTCATTCACACATAAGAGTAACCCTTTATTATTAGTCTATCTACATCTCCAAAGCTCAAAATGCTGTGTTCCACCTTATAATGTCATGTAGTGGTAGTTAACAGCTACCTTTTACCTTTTGTTCAGTAGAGATTGGCAATTCCAGATCTGAAATCATCAAAATGATTCTAGTGAAAGCGTATGGAGTTTAGAAACACAGCAGTTCCTGTATTATCATATGACATTACAAGGTGGAGCAGAGTGTTTTCCGTTTGGGAGAAGAACTTGGCCTAAATATGCAGGGTTTGTGCGTTAAACATGTGTGAATGGAACAAAACAACTCGGTGTGTTTTTGATGAGGAGGCAACATTATAGCATAGTTCAGAAAATAGCGTAATGTTTTCAGTAAAGTGAACATTTGTAGCATACTTTTGGTAGTGGGCAGCAACCATAGCCTCCCTCAGTGTTCTGGCAGCAGGTGTTTTTCTCCGCACACATGCCTCCATCTGGACAGACCAGCGCTGTGCTCAGGCTCAACACAGCCAAACACAGTGCGGTCACCTGCAACATCTAAAAGGCAAAGACACATTTCAAAACATAATTCATGATTATAATCAGGTGCATGACTACTAGTTCCGCAAACAAATACTGAGATTTTCCATGCCGAATCAAACATGCTGATGTGAAACTAGGCCTGTCACGTATTGAAACTATTTTCTGCCACTGATACAACAATAATGCAATATAATCCCAGTAAACCATTTTAAATAGACAGTCTTATTAAAAGATGTGGGCTGCAACAGAATCGAAAAACTCCTTAGCCATAGCAGTCACTTATTCAATCTTCTATGGCTCAAATTTTACTGCATTACAATAAAAAAATACCCCAAATCTCCACACTTTTGCAAAGAAAATGTCCACACAATATAAACTGAGCCCCAAAATATATTCTTCCAGCTTTCATGCCTCGAACGATAAGTCAATATAGTGATTATTGTAACAGGCCTATGTGAAACTCTGCCTTTACAAAATATTGTGCAAGACAACCATGAAGTGAATTTCAACATGATGCACATCTAGAGGAAGTCTGGAAGGAAGGCTACAGTATGTTTTAGCTTCGTAGTCACTTAAGAAGATCATACATTAATCGCCATACTTCTTTGCATGGGTGGAGTGCAGATAAGAACTATACAATAAAACCACTGTATAGATGCACATGACACTCTGCTTTCTATATACAATCTGACTGTATAACATACGGAATCTTACTTGCATTGTGAAGAAGGGGGCTTAGGAAGGCGCCAGACGATGATATCACTTTAATTAACAAACAAGACAACAATTCATATTCTCTGTCCTGAAACAAAGACAAAAACAACACAATTAGTTCGTCAACACTGTTATTACAAAGAAAATAAATACGTTTAGACATGTGCATATATGATGGCAAAACAGAAGCTTGGATTGATTACAGATGATCAATAAAAGCTTTATCCACAAAAAAACATGTATCCATTGTAGAAGTAAAGCTAGCTTAGCCACTAAGCAGCTAGCACCTTAGCACAGTAGTGCGCTTTGGTTTGAGTGTTCACCGTAGCATTTTTTATTAGTAGCACAGTGTCTTACCTTGTTTGTCCGATTAAATTGGTTCCAGTTTCGCCTTTCAGGGTCTTGTTGTGACTGTAAAAGCAGAAAATGACGCCGCAGACTGCTGTATTTCCTGAAGTCAAATTGAGTTATCACATGATCCGTTTACATCACGTGACATTTAAATTCAAAATAAACGAATCATTTCTTCCCAGCACTATTTTAGTTTACAGTCATGCTGAGGCTGCTCGTTATTTATAATTTATGTACGATATATATTGATATTTATTTTATATTTTATATAGATCCTTTTGTGCTAATATAGTGAGTTCTTGGATCTAGTCACCACTAAAAAGGACCAGGTTCAACATAATTGACTTAGCGTTTACATGTTTTATGGCAAAGTACAATGTTATTAAAATCTGACCCTTGACCCCCATTTGGGAGTATGATATCGTCACAGTCTAGAATCTTAAAACCACCAATAGAGCTATCATTATCTTGGTATTAATGTAAACATATTTCATCTACACTAGGGTGACCAGACATCCCTATTTACCCGGGACAGTCCCAGTTTTGAGGTCTGTGTTCCCTGTCCCTGCAGATTCATCCAAAACCAATGATTTGTCCCAGACTTATACATGAAATGTCCCAGGTATTGCTATTCTTGACCAATTTGATTCCCGTCAGTAAAGGGGACAACGTACTGTATTGTCATTTGTTTTACTAAAACACAGAAGATTACATACTGAGCCAGAACTGTTTTCACAATTTTATTTATACTATTTATTTATTTATTTATATCCATCATGTCCCAGTTTTGAATTTTGAAAATCTCATCACCCTAATCTACACTAAATAGTTAACATGTAAATGTAAAAGTTATACATTGAATGCGAACTGACAAAGAAAGCACAGTGGGAACAATTTTATTTCTATTTTGTTTCATGTACAGAAAGAGTCAATGTACAGTTTGCAAACATCTGACCAGAAGAAAATGGCACTGCACAGCATGAAGGCCTGCACCTCAACGCTCTGGACCCTCACAAGCCAAATGCAGAGGATAACTACAAACTGATGTTACCAACCCCTCCATCAAAACTCATGTTCAAACACAAGATCACAAACCTCAGCCTACATGAAATACATCCTCTTTCCATGTAAATCAAATACAGGCAAGGAAACACAACTGCACAACTCATTATGAAGCCAGGTCTGGTCCAAGTAAGTGGTACATTTACAGAAATTGAGACATTGACTGAGTTCAGAAATCACTCACATTTTCAGTTCATAGTGTGGGCTACTGACAAGGCGTATGGAGAGCAAGCAGATGGTGACTTGACAAACAGTGAATATTTTACAGCTTCTATGATTTCCAAGTTCCTCAATTTCACGAAGAAAAAATAACATTCTCAACACTTTTCAAAATTCTCCCAGCTTCGTCCGCTACACTTGCGTTTTCACCAGTTGACTCATTCCCATTGGCTGATGTGTCACAGGCAGTGGTGATGCTAGCGGGAGCGTGTTGGTCAGTATGTTATTATTGTAAACATTTACGACCGGAAGTGGGTTTTGTTAGGACTGAGTTAAGGGAAAAGTCAGTGTATGCTCAGATATTTGGCAAATCATTGCTTCATCGCAAGACATTTTTGTGCCAAAAACATTACGATTGTTTCAAAAAAAGTTTCAATAAAAACACCCTATTCTACATTTTACAGTACATGCACATTGTATACACATAAAATTTAATAGTTCAAGTTTGAAGCATTTACAAGTTTGGTGAAAAAGAGGTTAGATACAAGAAATTAAGAAGATATTCAAGGACATAGTAATCATGAAAAGACATTTTGTTTTGCAGGCATGCTCCCCAGAGTGACTTGTGTTATTCCCCATAATGCAGTGTGCTTATCATTGGTGCCATCTAAAAAGCCTAGGTGGTATTAACTGCATTTTTGGCAAAGGGACCTGCATGCCTATCACTAAATCCTATGTGAAAGAAGGCACTTTCAGGAGAGAGGGGTGGTGCAGGCCCTGTCTACAAAACAACCTCTGTAAATCTCAGCAGGATATCAAAAGTCTTCAAGTACGAGATGTGTAATTTTGTTCAACTCGTTTCTTGGCAAATAACGAACGGTTGTGCAGAACAGGAGCCTGGAGAACTGTGGGGGGCTTTTGGTGCCTTCTGTTTATTTCATACATTCATATTCATGCAAACGTCTGTCCTACCAAATAGTCTTTCTAAATGTCAAGAATCCTATTTACACAAAACTCACGAGGAAGTCTCTGTCAGGCAAAAAGATTTAGAAGAAAGGCAGAGTCTTATTTTGGCAAAACGGTAGCTAACTTAACTGTGGCTGGAACAACATGATGTTTTTACAGGTAAATGCTATTGTAAGTATATGAATGAACAGAGTACAGAAGGGAAACAAGTACATCCCTGAAGGAGCAAAATGCAGACCACAAAACAGTTTGCAATATCCATAAACAGGGTTTCAGCATAAATTAGGTAATAATTTTCTTCAAATATATTAAGTGTATTTAGATTGTACCTCAAAGAACGCTTACATTTACAGATAAGATTTAGAGAAGTTAACTGTTTAAATATCATATTTTCTAAATAGAAAATTCAATCATTTTCAAAATTCTAGAACCACTTCAAATCATTAGTAAGTGCTTTTCTCTCATATTTTGCTCTAAAATGGCTATTTCCAAAGTCAATGGCTCAGACAATGGTTTAGTGATATAATAAGGTGAAAACATTCACAATAAAGTTCAGTCTACAATAGATAATGTCACTGAAAGCCAATGAAACAAACAGGGAGATTACGAGAGTACTCAAAGTGCAAAAGCACTTCACCAGAAACACATCGGTGACGGACTGTGAAGATGGTTGTGCTTTTGTGACCTCCCTCTCTCTGCTCTGAAAGATGAAAGCTCCTTCTGATAAAGGTCCAGTGTCTCTTTAATACAGCTTCTACTTCCTCGGGTGAAAGACCATCAGAGGCCTGTCTTCGATCTTCTGCCATGGACTCTTCTTGTTCTCATCTTTGTCATCAGGATCGTCCTCTGGGCTGGTCATTGAGTCACGCCGGTTCTCACTGTTGCTGCTGCGGCTGCTGCTAACTCGACTGCGCCCTCTTCTGGTGATGGTGGATCCGCGGGATGATGGGCCTTCGTCCAGGAGAGGGGTGAGAGAGTTCTCCTCTGGCGACACCGGGCGGCCCTCACTGCTGCTGGGCTCGCTGTGGTCGGGATAGGCCAGTTTGGAGTAGTTCTTCCCTCCGCTACTTGTGCCACTGTGGCCTTTACGTGGAGCAGATCCCCAGCGCTCCTCTTTGCCCTTACGGTTTGCTGCCAGTTTACGCTCTTGAGCTTCTAAAGGAGGTTCCAGGTTGATATCTCTTTGTAGATTACTGGGACCTCCAAAGCCTCCACCACTGAGATCGTTGCTGATATCGATGTAGGAGTGGCGCACATGGGCATTGGCACGTCCGTCCAGTGAGATGAACCATGCCCGAGGGTGCTGCTTCACCCCCAGCTCCAAGAGTTTCTTCTCTGTTAGCGCCTGCAGCTCCCCATTCATTTGGGCCATGGTCGAGTCGTTAAAGAGCACAGGGATGGTGACTGGCCCTCCAGACGAATCCGACGCCCAGCTGGGGTCTTCAGAATCATCTCCTTGACATCCACCTTGCTGCTGGCCCTGCCTCTGTCCCTGGTGATGGTGCTGTTGACCCATTGGACCACCATCTTTGTCTTGGTCTTTGGGATCCTTCCCGTCTTTGCTGGTGAACTCTGAGGGTAAGCGCATGTAGTGGGCTGGGATGACTAGAGTTGGCACCATGCTCCGGTACATGTTTTCTTTCATTTGGTCAATGGAGCTACAGAAGATGATTTGCCCTGGTTGCGTGTTGAGTGATGTGGGTCGGGTGAGGCTGTCTGCTGCTGCCGCTGAATATTCAGGGGGCTTATCTGTCTGGTTTGGAACATAACCCTGGAAACGAGGTGGTGATGGGGGGTCAGAAGAGTATCCGCGATTGTCATTGGCGCTATGGTGACGGTTGTAGTCTTCGTGGAGCAGAGGGTTGTCCAAATTGTTTGTTTCAGTGGCACGAGTTACCTTCATCGGAAAGCTTTCGCCTCTTTGGGAGCTGGAAATGTTTTTGCCTTTCGAGTTTCTGGACTTGTGGGCTGGGACATGTTTGGTGACGTCCTCCCGTGAGCTGTGATAGTCTCGAGACTCAGATAGCTCTGATTTGTCGTTAGCTGCTCCGGATTCAACATGACCGCCGCAGATGAGATTCAGACGAGACATGGAAGTACCCTGGTCTCTTTTGGCACTGTTTAAATTGGACGCATGGGGCTTGCCCTGTTGTCGACGAGGCTTCAGACACTTCCTCCTACAAAATATACAATAGATTAGCACTGCACAAGTTACATAGAAAATCACAGACTAGTCACTGTAATAATATGGCTATGATTATATGAGCAGACATATTTGCTGAATATTTTGTCCAATTCAGGCAAAAGTGTACATTACTAATATCAAGGTAACTACAGTATAGAGCCCTACAATGGATCAGAAAATGTGTGATATGAAAATATCACACATATCACACATTGGACTAGATCATTTAGTAATATGATAGTATAATAGTATTGAAAATAAAGCCTGACTTGATAAGAGATGTATGTCTAAAGGTAAAACCTGCACCTATACACTCTACACACCTGCAGTAGTAGAGCAGCACACAGAGCAGGATGAGCACGAGCAGAGCCAGGGAGCCCAGGATGGACAACAGGAACAGGGTGTGATATGTGGTAATGTCCCGCAAACCCGGGTGAGAGAGACCCAATCCTGTTCATTAAAAAGTAATTAAAGTCCAGCTTGACTATTACACATAGTAATTACTGACAAAATAACAGGGGAAATATTTTCATTTGGCTTCAAATAAAATCCTTTGAAAATGTCAGCAGCACTTTCAATTACCTGAAGATGTGGGGAAGGCAGCTAACCAGTATCCCATCCCAGGAACCACAAGATTCCACACAAACTGTGAGTTGTCCTTTTTAATGTAGCCTGTCCCATTCCGGACCCACAGACCTGTGAATTATTACATTATCGGTTAATTAATGGTGTATATTTTTTATGTGTAGACTCTTTCTTCCTATTTCACATATGAGTACCTGTCTTAGGCTGATAGAGCCATGTGGGGACACTGGTGGCCATCCTGTTACGAGTGTCCGAGGGCAAAGGGACAGAGAGGTGGATTGGATCTGAGACTTGGATTGGATTTCCATCTTTGTCGTAAAGCTCAATGCTAACCACTGCAAGAGCTGTCAGATCTATCCAGCCAATTTCTGCACCTAGACACAATAGTACGGTATAATATTACAGTGTAAAATGGATAACTGTACACAGTACATCATATCAAAGTTCAAGTTTCAAGTACTATGAAATATGAAGTTACAGATACAGCTGAAATTAAATAATGCAGAATTTGTCTAATTTCAATGTTTCAAGGACACAGGAAGACCATATATAAGTCTGTGCACACATGTTTCCTATAGAACATTACATTACATTATGTATGATATGACGTGAGTGAGTTTCAGGTTGTCTCAAAGTTAATGTATGCAAATGTGAAGCAGTCATATATATTCTGTCTACTAGAGATAATGAATATAGATAGACTGCACAGTTCTAACCACTATTCATCTGTAATTTGAGCATTCGCAGCAGATGCCGACCTGAGCTGTTGGTCTCTTGTCCCAGGAGGAAAGGGAAGCCTCCAATCTCGTACTGGCTCTTGGCGGTGGTCAGAGCGGCAGACAGAGACGTGTAGTTGGAGTTTGGAGGGAGCTGAAGGGACTTTCTCTGGAGTTGCACCAACGGCTGGTTACGAGCTCCTAATGAAGAGATAAAACGGAGAAGATGAACATGACTTAATACATGTAAATATGCAAGTTGTTATTAAATACATCCTGAAATTCACTTTATGTAACTTTTCAGATGTTCCACCACCTGCTTGTCTCTACGGAGATATTATTGCTTTACCTAAAATGTTACATAGTATGACAGTACACTTATCTATCTTCATGTACACAAGCAGAAAACGTCAACAGGCTAAGTTACAAATCACATCTGTGGAGAAGCAACTGTGCTCACTATAAGAATGCATGTTTTTCCAGGTATTTTTTGCTGTTTATATATTATATAAAAAACATCTGTAATTGAATATATCCAAGATAAATAAGTTTAATGTCATATAGTGGAACTGAGAGAAGCAGGTGCTGTACCCCACACCATAATTAGTAGTTGTACAGTACGCTTTTTATAGAATGTTTTTTATACTTGAACACTTGCAATGCAGTGCTACTAAACATTTTCTACAAATTAGTCACAAATTGATATCTTTACAGTAATCGAGTGATCATAATTTCCATCTAGTCTTTCCTCTAGTATTTAGTATGTCAGAGATATTTCTAAATTAAATTTGATACTGTTGCTATGGCGATAGTAGCAGCAAATAAGAGAGGGTCATCCAAATGTTAAATAAGAACTATGGAAACCCAAACATGAAGGGCATGAATCAATTGTCATGCTTAGCCGGAGGCAGGCTCATTTTAACTGATAGACAATCAGAGGAATATGACATCTTAATGCCTTCAGGACTGTAAATGTAGTAATTAAATCTCTGGATGACTGAAGTCTATCTTAACACAAGGCTTCAGTGGCTAAACATGGGTCAAGTGGAAGTCAGAACAATCTGAAACATATTTAATGGTGATTTTTCTGACACATTTGGATTAGATTACAATTATTATTATTATTATTAGGAATCTGCTTTAGCAAGCACTTTTTAATCACAACCAGGACCTTTACCATTTAAGAGAAATATGGACTGCTGAACTAATACAATAATGTTTATAGAGATTTAAACTACTGTTAGCCAGTATGCATCATAGGCAGAATATTTTGTGTGTAGGGAAAACTATATTACAGAAATAACTACTGCTTTGCCATTTATTATTTTTTGCAGCGAATATTCTGATTTTGTGATCATGCAGCTCTACTTTGAATAGTGAGAATAAGCCTAAATGCAGAAAAAGAGAGGAAGAAAGGAAGAGAGAAAACACATAAAATACATGCTTTATAAAATGATATTCATGCATGTTTTACCTGGTGAGCCTGACAGAACTTGAAGGACGTCATCGTACAGAATGAGTGTCCCAGGCCTCTGTACTAGAAGGTACAGGCTCACAGATGCATATACTACAATAAAAGAGAGACATTTAGAAAAAATGAACACAGCAGAACTCCGGGTGTGGTTGAAATAAAACAGGAGCACTACCTAACTATATTCAGATGAGACACTGCAGGTGAATAGAAAAAAAATACCAAAATTGGATATATTTGGTACAAACAAATTTACAAATTGTAAGAGCCAGGTTAAATTTCTTGCTTCCTTTTGTTGACAGATCCAAAGAAATGTACAGAGGGGATTTGTACATCTTAAAGTAGGCCTACTGAAAATTGGAGAAAATTTCAAACTAATCCTTCGGTATGAGCCATCAAAATCATCAAAGTATAAGAATGAAAACATTAATGTATGTAGATCTGATCCCTACATAAGAAAAATGCATTTTGAAAATGCTAGTTTTTTTTTTTTAAGAAATAATAAAACTGCAGATTGGACAATTTTGCAGTTTCGATGTGAAATCTTAGATGTTAAGATGGCAAACCATAAAAAAGAATGAAAAGAAAAAGATGAAAACAAATGAGTTTAGCTTGTAGCGCTTCTCCTAACAGTGCTGTAAATTGAATTGCGCTCTTCTCTTGAGTTACTTACATGGCATGCGGTTGGAGTGCCAGGGCACAGAGTTGGTGACATAATCCAGTTTAGAGGCGGTGATGATGACCCAAGTTCCCGCTCGGTATAAAAAGCTGACTCTGAGGATGCCATCACTTCCTGCTTTCCCGGACGCTAAAGTGGTCTGATTTCCATGGACCTCCACAACAGCATCCGCCAGTGGAGACAAGTCACTATTGTCAAACACCTGGACTTTGATTTGCACCTCTGTAAAAAAAAAAAAAAAATCTTGTTTCTCTCATGGGAACTGGGGTAAAGTGTATTATCAGACAACAAAGACTAAACCAGTTCTAAACCAACTTTACAGATCCTACATTACGCAAACTTGACTCTTTTGAGCTTTAAGCCATGTTAGACTGTTGTACTTCCTCAAAAACAAACCTGGAGCTGTGTTTTGTTTCATTCATACATGTTTGAGTAATCATTATTAGTCTTTCTACATCTCCAACGCTCAAAATGCTCTGTTCTACCTTATGATGTCCTGAATTGGTAGTCCTTGATGTGTCTAAACTGGGGCTGCACGATTTAGGAAAGAAATCTATTTTTGTGACTAGTATGCAACTGACACTGTATTTTATATTTTCAAATTAGTATTCAGTTCACAGTGCACATTTTAGACACACACAGGAAGCAGGAGCATGAACATTGGGGAAAAACTACTAAACCCTCTGCATTTCACACAATTAGCTAAATGTCTCTCTGTTTCACAAATTGTAAAATGCAAGGACGTATAGTAATCTGATGTAAAGTGCTTTTACTATCCTGGCTCTGACTCAGTTTTAGCGAGAAAATTTTGAAGTCATCTTTTGGCTGTGTGTCAAGAACTCAATGACTGTGCAGAGGTTTAATCTTCTTGTCCATCATGACCTTCTCACTAAAATCAAAATAATGAATGTACATGTACGTTATAGCTTCTTTCAGTAAATCACTTAATGTACTTTAATATATTTGTTCATACATGTTTATAATGGATGTCAGTATTACAAATATAACCCTGCAGTTTTGTCTTTACTTTGTCTTTATACCGAATAAGACTGTCTTTGATTCATCTCTTTGCTAGCCTGCACTGCATATGTGTCATGTTTTATGCC
The DNA here is from genome assembly GCA_029959045.1 of Taenioides sp. WSHXM2023. Taxonomy (NCBI): domain Eukaryota; kingdom Metazoa; phylum Chordata; class Actinopteri; order Gobiiformes; family Gobiidae; genus Taenioides; species Taenioides sp. WSHXM2023. Next base: position 11,545,823 of record CM057104.1, on the reverse strand, counting down.
AGATGCCCATCCAGATGCTTTAAAGGTCCTATATCAGGCAAATTTTACTGTTGTGAGATTTTAGCCATGTTAGAATATTGTTATCTCATCGAAAACATACCTGGAGCTGTGTTTTTTTTCATTCACACATGTTTGAGCAATCCTTTATTATTAGTCTTTCTACAACTCCAAAGCTCTAAATGCTCTTTTCCACCTTGTGATGTCATGAAGCGGTAGTTAGTTAGTTAACAGTTCAGTTCCAATGCTGAAATCACCCAAATGATTCTAATGAAGGTGTATGGAGGTTAAAAACACAGTGGAGTGTTTTTAGTCTGAGAGAAGAACTCAGCCTAAATATGGAGTGTTTTGTGTGTTATATTAAGTTTATAACAGATCAGAAAATAACTTTCTTTGCTCAAACACCGACACATGTCATCTATTTCCTACTCTCTCTAAATAAATAGCCAAATTTCAGTCATACAAATCACATTTTCAAGTGGTTATTACCAACTGAATGAACTGCCCTAATTCACTGAGACGGGGCCAGAGTTTTTGTTTTCACTTCACATCTCTCTTCTTGGACGGCTCAGGATGTGGGTCATGCCAGGGATGTTTCCATGGCGACTCAATGACTCTCCAAAAGCCGCCTTGTATTTCCCCACATACAGATTAGTCCACCACAAGCTAACACTGGACACAAAACAGCCATCTTTACTGACCCTTTCACTTCCTAATGGAATTCATTCAGATCAGTAATTCATCCAATTTTAACACCAAGGTCAACTCAGAATATATTTGTTTTTCATTTACCAAAATGTGTCTAAATTTGGAGAAATAAATTGGATTAAGATTGAAATTAAAGAATTAAATGTAACTTTTCCGGTGGAGGAGCCGCTACCTACTTGTATTCATGGAGATACTATTGGTTTGCCTGGAAAGAATCTATCTCCATAGAGACAAGCAGAAGATGCTGTCAGGGCAAGTTACAGGTCAAATCTGTGGAGAGGTGACCCTGCTCAGAGTAAGAATGCATGTTTTTTCAAGATATTTTTGAACGTTAAAAACACTTGTAATTGAATATGTGCCAAAACCCTATACTGTGGAACATTCCAGACAAAGCAATAACATCTCCATGGAGACAAGTAGGGGATAGACCCTCCATCAGAAAAGTTACATAGTCCCTAGTCACGTCACAAGTAACAGAACCAGGACTACAACCAGATCTAAACTATGACTAAATATATCGCTATAATAATCTAATAAGAGTTTTTCAATCACAACCCAGTGTTAAGCAGGATAAAGCCAGAGTAATCAACTAGAAGTGACAAGCTTTCAAAATAAATAAATAAATAAACAAACTAATAAAGACACCTAAAGCCATTTGGGTATCACCATATGAACTACATGTACCAGTAAGTGCACAGGTACTACAGTTTGAGAAGCACAGATTCAGCCTGTCTTGTCCCAGTGTGCTGTGGTCATTAGGATGCATGTATAAATGTGGTGCATCCATTAACAGGAGCAGCTCCATAAAGGCTCCCTTGTGTGAGCAGTGTTCCCCCAGTCTGGACCCAGCACTCGAGACACTGTGGCCTCCAACTACTCCACTGACACAGAAAGAGCCTGGGAATCTTAGTTCACTTTAGAAAATGGGTTTAATAGTCTTTTTGGCTGCGGTTCTGAATGCTTCATCACACTGTATAACAATACAGATGTAGATGTCATAACATTAGATTTGAGTCTATTATTCACAATTACTGACACTATGAGCAAACAACAGTGGAATTATAGGTCTAATAGATAACACATTAGTATTGAAATAATACTTTTAATTATAACTGTTTAGTTCTATTGGATATTCTGTATTAACCAAATAATCTCGGCATGAATAGCCTTAAAATAATATCGGGAAAAATATGCTGCCTTGTTCCATTTAAATAGATACATTTGCTACTTATGTTGAATTTATTATTACCATTTACATTGTTGCTCGTTGTGATTATATTATATTATATTATATTATATTATATTATATTATATTATATTATATTATATTATATTATATTGTGATGTGTGAACTACTGTGTCCAAATAATTTCCCTTGTGGATCAATAACGTTTGTCTAAGTTTAAGTCTAAATAGACTATATGAGGTTGGATGTCAGTTTAATTCTTGCCAATCCCAAGCCAGGAATCAGAATAAATAGACAAGATTCTACAGGGAAGGGCATCCGGTGCAAGAGAAATCACTGCACAATAGAAGTAGCATTATATTACCCCAAAGAAAATTAGATTCAAATGAGCCTATAATGTAATAAACATTGTAGTATAAACTTTATAAACATTGTAGTATTATTATATCAAGTTTGAAAAGTCCCCTCCCCTTCCCAGCATCTTGCCACTATCCCCCAGTCTGAATACTTTACGGATTACTGATTTCCTTCGCTATTGGTGATGACACAGAGGTTAGAAAACATGTACAAAATGGTGGACTGTCTTATTTTGACGTGAAGAGTGAAAAACAAGCCCACCCTGTCACCACCCATGCATCTCTAAAGGACTGCTGGCATGCATAATACAAACTCATTACATAATGCCCTTCACATCTTTAACCTGCACTGGAACAAGTATGGAGGAGACAACAGGCCAATGCAATTTGAACACATTTCATTAAAGCCTTTTTTAAATTTAATTTGTATTGTGAGTATAGGCTCAAGAGGTGACAGGGGCATGTAAAATAACCGCCTATATGTTGTAATGTGCATGGTAAAATGCAGTGTACAATGAATAGGCCTTGCGCGCAGTTAGGCCAAGTGCAAGAGAAACCCAGAGCACACATGCATACAGATACCCCCATAGGAGCACATTATGTACAGTATATTGAATGCATAATAATATCAAAACGACACCCAAGGCCATGTAAGGAAAATGCAATGCCCTACAGTGACAATCAAACCAAACCTTGCTCATAATTACGGCTTCCCATGTTCATCCTATGTGTGTTTTTGTACGGCCTCGGTCGTATTACCACGCCACGTTGTGAAGCTATGTCGACAAAAGCAATAAAAAAGCAACCACTCCCATCTCATTGTTGCTTATGCTGCATCCCCCGTATGGCGAGCCTTACCAAGCGCTCCCTGATCTGGAAGAGATTTGGCCAGCGCCTCCCAAATCGCGCAGATCCAGACGCACAGGAGCACACGAGAGATGCGGTGGACTGGCATCCTTCTAACCTACATCTCTACTCGCAGGTCGTCGGTCGGGTTTCCATGATTCTCGGGGTTATTTCAGAGTTCGCGACTACTGAGACTTAACTCGGATGCCAGGCCGAAAGAATGGAGTCGTGGATGCTGCTGTAGTCTGTGGGCTTCGCCTTGTGTTTATTGTCTGAGGCGGGGAGCAAAGGGCGCCACGCTGCCTCCTGTTGGTCATAAGAAGAATTGCGCCAGCCAGAGAACGCTCCTGTAGTGACTTTCTGCAGATTGTAAGGCCTTGAATCTAGACTTGCTAGAAACATAGTACATTCATTTTTAAAAACGTGGAAAGCATCACAACTCACAAATATGAACTTATTTAAAGGTGCATTGTGCAACTTTTCTGATGGAGGACAGTCGCCTGCTTCTTTTTATGGACATGTCACTGCTCTGCCACAGTTTGACAGTCTACCGTGCATTTATTCAATTACAGATGGTTTTACTACTCATAAATACCAAGAAAAACAGGCACTCTGACTGTGAGCGGGGTTGCTTCTCCGTAGATCTGACCTGTAACTTGGTTTGGTTTGGTCTCCATGATGATAAAAAGGTACCATACTGTGAAACATTCCAGACAAAGCAATAACATCTCCATGGAAAAGCAGGTGGCAGACCCTCCACCAGAAAAGTCACACAGTGCACCTTTAGGTATTGTGTGAGTCCATGCAAAATAAAATTGTTATCCTGCAACACTGAGAGAATAGAGAACATTCATAGATTTTTTGGTACAAATATCACCATTATGAAACATGAACAGATGTAAAATTTGTACCTAAAAAGTACAGTATGTACAGTACAGTATGTATAAACATACTACTCAAAGTAAAATGTACTGATTTAGTAACATTTTAGATAACTATTTTATACAAAACTTGATTAAATAAACAGTATGACACTGAATTTATTTGTTTGATATATTCTCCTAGCTCTGGCCAATGTTTGTAGGCACAGAGAGGAGGAGAGATAGCACTGAGACAGACTTGTAATGTACTCAGTGACTTCTCTGATTGTAAATGTAAAGGTGCATGCTTAAAATCTACTCAAGTACATTTACTCCAAAGTGTATTCAATAACACTAACTTTAGTATTTAAAATTAGTTGCTTCCACCATTGGATATTACCAGTGTCTTCCTAGGAAATGGTTTTATATGTCAGTACTATTATTTCATTTAAGGATAGATGAGATTAGATCAAAAGCTCTGATAAGTTCACTACTAGTTATTAAGTCATTATGTGGTATTAGTGCATTCCTCTGCAGGTCATAACTGAAACCATTGATTAAATAAACAGTTCAGTTGATACTATAAAAACATACAGGCTCAGAACTCATATTTGCACATCAGTTCATATACATAATTAACTGTCACCAACCGCAGAACATGGGGGAAGTGGAGGGTACGGTTATAAAAATACTAGTCGACTTCTGTTACTTGTAGGGTACATGGTATTCAGATATGAGAATAAAGGCTGGCACTGGGTAACATTAAACACAGCAGTGGGGCTTTATAGTGTCAAACAAAAGTGAAAAACCGCATTGAAATTTCTGCAACGTACACACTGCAGACAATGGTTTGACAACTGATTAAAGGGCCCATATTACACTGTTTTCTGATCTATGTTATAATGTTGTTTCCTCATCAAAAACACACCAGGAGTTTTGTTTTGTTTCATTCACACATGTTTAAAACACAAACCCTGCATATTTAGGTTGAGTTCTTCTCTCAAATAGAAACTCTGTTCCTCCTTGTGATGTCATGTGGTAATACAGGAAGTGCTCCACTGTGTTTTTAACTCCACAAGCCTTCACTAGAATCATTTGGATGATTTCAGTCCTGGAATTTCCAAACTCTGCTAAATAAAAGGTAAAATGTAGCTGTTAACTTGAAAACTACCGCTTCATGACATCACTTGAGCATTTTGAGCTTTGGAGATGTGAAAAGACTAATAATAAAGGATTATTCAAACATGTGAATAAAACAAAACACAACTCTAGCTATATTTTTGATGCGTAACAACATTATTGCATGGGTTAAAGTTCATAAGAGTCAGTTTTGTATAATATAGGGCATTTAAAATCATATGTTGATCTATAGAAGACATAAAAACATTGCAAAGTGGGATAGATCCATGTACTATTATTACGACATTAGTTTAACAGTGTAGAAATATAGTGCGAGTAGTTTATTTATGGTCAGTATTAATCATTAAGGATTAGTACAGACATTAGACATTTTTCTTTTCAAAATATGAAAAAAATTTAACATATGCTTGATGCTTTTACCAGCCTCACTTCAGACTCCTGCCCAGTCACAGCTGTTCGCCATACGCTCCATTTTTTCCTTCACCTTTTTAGTTTCACAGTAAATTACACGTTCTCCTTTAACATAGACCAAAACATGACTGTCTTTCATTTGAACAACCTTATTCTGCAAAAATTCCACTGGCAGTTTAGTAAAGGTCATATATTACGCAAAACTGACTTTTGTGAGCTCTTAGTCACGTTATAAAATGCTGTTGCTTCATTAAAAAACATACCTGGAGTTTTGTTTTGTTTCATTCACACGTTTGAGTAATCCTTATAAGTCTGTCTACATCTCCAAAGCTCAAAATGCTCTGTTCCACCTTGTGATGTCATGAAGTGGCAGTTTTCATGTTAACACCTACCTTTGACTTTGCTCAGTAGAGATTGGCAATTCCATGGCTGAAATTATCCAAATGATTCTAGTGAAGGTGCATGGAGTTTAAAAACACACTGTATTACCACATGACATCACAAGGGGGAGGGTCCGTCAAATGTTTTTCTTTATGGAGATGTTGTCTGGAACATTTCGCAGTATGTTATTAAACCTGCAGGTCAGATCTGTGGAGAGGCAACCCCGCTCACAGTCAGAATGCCTGTTTTTCTAAGTATTTCTGAGCAGTAACACCACCGGTAATTGAATACATGTAAAGTAGAACTGTTTAATGTTATATTGAGGAACATTTCAGGAAGAGCAGTGACATATTCATGGAAACAACCAACCAAAAAGTTACATAGTGCACCTTTAAAATCTGGTTAACCTCACTAGCATGTGCGGTGTAGAAGGAGGTGACTTTGACTCAGCAGGAGACCACATTATCACCGCCGTCATTTGTTAGAAGACGTTCAGATGTCGGTGAGCCCCCTGGAATGTCCTCACAGAACATGGAATAATGACTTGAAGAAAAACACCACATCTTGTTCTTTTAAAGACGGGATATTTTTCTTCTCTTTGGCACTAAGGATACTCCCGTACACATAATATACTGTACATTTATTCAAAACACATGTTGGAGATTTGGAAACGGCGTTTATAGTTGATAGTGGTGTTAATGATTATTCAAGTTGCATCGTCACATTTAAAGGTGCACTGCGCAACTTTTCTGGTTAAAGATGCATTGTGTAACTTTTCTAGTGGAGGGTTCCTCAAATGCTTTTCTCCATGGAGATGTTATTGCTTTGTCTGGAATGATTCACAGTATGGCATTAAACATTATTATAAAGACATTAAAACATGTATTCAATTACATGTGTTTTTGTTGCTCCAAAATACATTATACTTACTCGAGGGTGGGCTTGCCTCTCCACAGTTCTGACCCATAACGTGACCAGCTTGCCTCCATGGAAGATGAAAAGTATAATGCCAGACTGTGGGACATTCAGGCAAACCAATAACATCATGGAGACAAGCAGGTAGCGGACTCTCCACTAGAAAAGCTGCTCACTCCACTTTTTTTTATTCAAATGTGTATTCAATTTTCTTATATTCAACAAAACAGGACAAAACAAAAACCCCACTGCTCCTCTCATCCTCCCCAACACTTTTTCACATTGCACTTTATCAAAAAAATCAGCTGGCCCCATATTACTCAAGAAAGGGATTTGCTCAGATAAGGCACTGACAGTTCTGGGTTTAGTCCCAAGTTTCATGTGGTAGAGCGTGCAGCCAATTCAGATAAAGGACATTATTCAAGATTGAGGGAAAGAAATTTGTGGTGTAATAAAACCACTATGCCAAAAAGTGTTCAGGAAAAAAACTATCCATTTTACTAAGTATCTTCTGGTATCTTTTGTCTGCATAAGTATAGCGTAATTTATATAGATAATATATGCAATTTTTTTTCTGTGTGAGTATCTTTTGTTTCTTTTGCTATTTAGATGTATTTGGACTTTGAGCAACTTTATTGATCCACAAGAGAAATTATTTGGACATAGTAGCTCACAATATAATATAATAACATAAGAGCAACAATATAAAGGGTGATAATAAATTCAAAATAAGTAGCAAAAATAACAAGAGACTTTTGTCAAATAATGCAGAATTATATAAATGTATATGTACAAGTAAAAATAAAATATAGAAATAAAGTAATACAAATAAATACTCATATACGTTACACATTTTGAGTAACTGTATTCAGGTACTGTTACTTTTTCATTTGGTAGTATTCAGAATACAGTTACTTTCCTAAAATCAGAGGAATACATTACAATATTTGATCATGCAATTTAGCCTTCAAACTGCACACAATCAGTGAGAAAAATATGAAACACTTGTGCTGAATGCATGTGTGATTCTTCCTTCTCCAGTTAAGTGACAGGAAATGCATAATAAACAGTGAAACAAATATAAAGCTGTTTTTAATGCAATATTGTGTCTTTTCATTATAATTTAAATGCAACTAGATGTAAAAGTACTCACTGGAGTACTCTAATCTCTGCAGTGACTTTTATAACAGTCCAAGTATTCCCATATAATGACAGGTTGAAACAGTATGGGGGCTTTATTAGCTGTACCAATTTCTGCTTTGAGAACCAAGGTCCATCTGGCATTGCGATAAAACAGCAGCCTTGGCAGGTCCTTTCAAGCTGTTTCCTTTCACCTTAAATCAGATTTCTTACGACTAAAGTCCATGTTTTAATGTTGGGGCTGCATACACAACTTGATCAGGAGGAAAAACCTTGCCATGCCTAACCTACAGAGAAAAACACCGAGAAAGCTACAACAATTACAAAGATCTTGAACACAATAGATTTCAACTCTTAAGTGGAATTGCAGTGTGTACGAATCAGCCAAGTTTACCACAGGCAGTACACTGGGGGAACGTTTCAAGGTTGAGGCCCCCCAAAAGAAATTTCATATTGATAATTGGAAACATTAACATGTATGTATGGCTGTACAAGCTGTAGGGTATAGTAGGAATATTTTATCAGATGTACATTTTTAAAACTAAATGAAGTTGGGTTTGATCATATTGGTGTTTAAAGTGCACTGTGTAACTTCCACCACCTGTTCCTCTGTGGAGATGCTATTGCCTTGAATGTGACATTACAATTATATATCTCAATGAACACAAGTGATGCCATAGGCCAAGTCACAGGTCAGATCTGCAGATGAAGCATAGACTGCATATGGACATAGCTAACCTGCTATTCGTTGCATTCTAAATAGGAAGTGAGCATTGGGCACGCTACTGGCTCTTTCGACTCTGGCTCCAATTCATTTTGTATTGAAAAAGGATAGCTCCTTTCTCTGTAACTGCTGTTGTCAAGTCTCCTCATTTTGGTTTTAAAATGTTTGTATTAACCCATTCTATATGATCCAGGTGTTTTTATTTCACTATTTTGGCCATAAATCTATTCCTAACTTGGCTCCAAATTCGCCATATAACTGCAAGCCTTGTAAATAAATACTTAGAAAGTTTAATGCCGTACAGTGTAACCTTCCAGTTAAAGCAGCACCACCCCAGCAGGTGGTAGACCCCCACCAGAGAAAGTTACAGTTCAGTAATACTACACTTGTTCGAAAGGGAGTATAGGAAGAAGTAAAAAAAAAAAAAAAAAAAAAGAGTACATCTTCCTTTCTTGTTTTTTGGATGAAGATTTGACCACATGCATGTTTCAGTTATGCATGACAATCATCAAAAAATGTTTAAATTATAGGGATTAAGCAGAACATTTTACACATAAATATTACACACAAAAGCAGCCTTGGATTAAGTGCTTCTTGATCTCGACAGGATGTGGTTGCTATGACCACGATGAATGGCATTTTAAAAGTTCCCCATGAACAAAGACACATGATGAACTCAATGACTAGAAAAATAACAGAAATAGTGCCTTGTAAATGTCAAAAATGCCATAGCTTTGAACAGGTACCAGTGTGAGTTTGATGTACTGAATTAGCAGAGCAGGAACCGAGCCTGGAGATGGACGGGTGGAGCAATGGGACCTGTCAGGGCCAGTACTTGACTAAAATAGTAGATGCAAGTATCAAGGCTAATGAAAAAAGCAGACAGATAGCTACCGTAAAAAGTCAAAAGAAGAAGGAGCCTTAAATATCTGTGATGATATTTGATGATGACGATGTGATGCCAGGATGTACTTTGTGCCTATTGATTAATTTTGTCAAATGTAATTGATATCACAGAATAGTTAAAGGCATGGTGAATATGGGACAAAGCCATTATGGAAGTTTATAAAGCACATAATTCTGTACTTATATATATTAAAAAAAAAAAAATCATGTTTAGATCTCCTTTTCTTTTTGGGGGAATGGTTAATGGGGACTATTTTCTGTAATTACAAGACAGAACTTGATTTAAATCAAAGGTGAAGAACTAAAAGTTTTTAGGATGTAGTGTTCACTTATCATTGGCCAGGAACAAAAGGTGGAACATATTAGGAAGTTTGCTTTCCAACTAATCATTTGTTTTTGAGCCATCCAGTGAAAGTGGGGGAACAGAGGAATGAGCAATTCAAATCCTTCCTAAATATGCCGGATTTGTGTGTTAAACATGTGTGACTGAAACAAAACACAAGTCCAGGTATATTTCTGATGAGGAAACAACATTATAATAGATTTAATAGATCAGAAAATAGGGTAACATGTGCCCTTTAAGCGCTTTTTCCCCCACATTTGCTTATGTTTTGCAAAATCCTCATCTGGGATCTGTCACTGCCAAGATTAAATTAAATGTTACAACATCGGCTCTTCCATCGGCACAATGTTTCTGGATCCATAACACATACAAAAGACATTTCTTGCAGTTATTTGCATGACTCACTATAGTCAGTGACTTCTCGTTATTCAACCGTCAAAAGGTGCTGTAAAGACGTTGTTACATGGGGCCATATATGACAGGCGACTGAGGCCGTGTGCGCTCTCAGATTCTCCCTATAGGCCCTTCTAACCTCAAAACCATATAAGCCTCATTATTTTGCACTTAAGCGGAACCGCCTTTACCTGACGCACTGACAGCTACAGCGTTTACAGCATTCATTAGAGCCTATATTATGCTATTTTCTGATCTATGTTATAATGTTGTTTCCTCATCACAAACATACCTGGAGTTGTGTTTTGTTTCATTCACACATGTTTAACACACAAATCCTGCATATTTAGGCTGAGTTCTTCGCTCAAACAGAAAACACTCTGTTCCTCCATGTGATGTGGTAATAGAGGAAGTGCTCCACTGTGTTTTTAAAATCCATAGTTCTTCACTAGAATCGTTTGGATAACTTCAGGACTGGAATTGTCAATCTTACTGAACTAAAGGTAAAATGTAGTTGTTAACTTGAAAACTACAGTTTCATGACATCACAAGGTGGAACAGAGTATTTTGGTGTTTGGAGATGTGACAGAGTAATGATAAAGGATTATTCAAACATGTGTGAATTAAACAAAACACAACTGCAGGTTTGTTTTTGGGGAGGTTACACCATTGTAACATGGCTTAAAGCTCACGAGTCAGTTTTGTGCAACACTGGACCTTTAGGCGTAGGTTTATAGGCTGTTTCGGAACAAAGTCTATCTATAATTACATAATTACGCAGAGTCAACGAGGAGCACTATACAGATGGTAGCGCAATGGGCCTACCTCCTGTGGCGCACGTCTATGTCACATTCCCTTTTAGCTTTAACTGGTTCAACTGCATGCAGGTCTGGCATCGTGTAAGTGACAAATGTGAGGAGGATGGAGTGGTCTACATTATTAGCATTTAGACTATTGCCGTGAACACTTGTCTTGGCTGGTTGCATTGGTTTCGTTGCGCGCCCCTTCCACTCTCCGTGACTTACATGAGCAGTGACAACAAGAAAGATTGGGGAGTGGATGATTCCCATTTAATCTATCACCACACACACACACACACACACACACACACACACACACACACACACACACACACACACACACACACACGCAGCGCTGGTGTCATCTGCTAATGCGCCCGTGCCTCAAGAGGGATGCGAGAAGAATCAAAGAGGCCAACATAATTAACATTACGAGCGCGCGCAGAACGTGTACTCAGGCAGTCCTTAGGCGCATAAGTAGGCCCCTATAGTTAGAGAACCTCTTCACATTAGCTTCAGCAAAATATCACAACATACACTTCAAAATCCAACTTTGTCCCAGTGGGAATTCCGTCATCCTTACTCCAATCAGCCTCCCGGTGTGGCGGCCCGGTACACCGGCAGCAGGGGGCAGAGCTGAGTTGGAGAAATGCCTCCGCAGTTAGTGACCTTTGCAGCGGTGAGAGCATCGTCACTTGTTGAATCCTTGTCCTGATTCGGCGCCTCTTGAGGTTAACAAAATGCCAAATACTCTGCTGAACTCAGACGGACCAAGCGCTGCACTGACGTTTACGCACAGTCCTGGAGGCTGCGTCAGTTGGCGTCACAAACTCAGCACCAGACTCAGACTTTTAGACCCCAACTGCGAGATCGAGAGATTCACCCGCTGCAATCAAGATAGAAAAGATGAGAAGGTACAGTCCGCAACCAAATGAAATGAACAGTGCTGAGGAGAAGTGTTTCAGCCTACGCAGTGAGTATAAGCAAGTTAAACTAACTTCTCAAATAATAAATACGTTAAAAGGTTGATGTTGTTGCTTTGCCTGGAATGTCCCACAGCATGGCATTAAACTCTACTATGTCTGTGAATCAGAAGGTAACGCCACCAGGCCAAGAAACAGTTACATATGTGGAGAGGTGATCTTGTTCATAAGAATGCATGTTTTTCAAGGTAGTTTGAGCAATAAAAACACCTGCTATGAAATAAATACAAGACTGATATATTTAATGCCAGACTGTGGAACATTCAAAGGAAGGCAGTACACACACTGCAGGTAGTATCCTCTACTTAGGAAAATTACAGAGTGCACCTTTACTAAAGAATTGTGGTAAAGCTGATTGAATATTAGGCCTTACCACTATTCCCACAAGCGTGAATTGAAGCTGCTGCCTTAGTATTACTGTTAGCAGGAAGTTGTGGTAATAATCGTGCTGCCAATGATAATTTATTGGTTATTAGTGATGTCTTAAAAATTATGTTCCTTCTCATCTGATACATACGGGCTCCCTCACGTTAAAATAGTAGTCAAGGTGAGATTAGCAGTTGTTTGCAGTGATGGGAGGACTTGAAAATTAGTTACAGAATACTGAATGCCTCAGTTAAAATGTATTTTGTAATGTGTTCCCAATACATAGGCCAATCAGAGGACTATTCTGAATACTTAGAATACTTTTACATCAAGCTGCATTTAAAGTATAGTGAAAAGATGCAACATAAGAGTAAAAACAGGTTTATGTTTGTTTCACTGTTTTGCATTTCCTATCATTAATTGGAGAAGGTAAAATCACACATGCACTCACCATAAGAGCTGTGTTTCCTATTTTTGATCATTGAAGCCTAAATTGTGTGATCAAGTGCCACCATGTATTCCTTTGATTTTAGTGACTGTACTGGAATACAGTTACTCAAAATGTGTATTCAGAATACATATTCTTGGCGCATGTATTCAGTTACCTCCCAACACTATACTGTAGACCAAATTGTACTATTCGATCAATGACACGTTTTTTCTAAGACCACATCTCAAAACATTTCAGTTCACTCTCTTCTCTCTAAATATAGACAATGCAAGGCAACACAATTCGCACCACACAAAATTCAAAGTGCTTTACAGAATAAGAAAGACATTAAAATCACAATACAAACAAATCAAAACATAAATAATCATCATAAAATTAACATTAAAAGAGAAGAGTGTAGAATAAAAAATCTTTTGGTTATATGCACAGCTAAAAATAATTTTTTTTAGCTGTGCCTGTCTCACATTTTCAGGAAGGAAATATACCATACCCCACAAACCCATATCATCCAGTATAAGTAGGGACATGGTGTGAAAGGCAGTTATTAAACCTGCACTACAAGTCATCTTGTTCGACTTTGACATGAGACGATTTCAAAAGCCTGTTCGCTGTAATTGCAGTATATGTCTCTCATAATTCCCAGTGTCACTCTTGTCTTGGCACAGGCCCTTAGCAGCTACACCAGGTGCTCTGTAACACATTCCTCTCTCCATAATGGCCTCCCCGACCTGTCCACGTGACATTTATGCACGACAACAGGCGCTGGTGCGTATGCGTGATAATTAAAAGCATCTATTACCCAGCCTTTTCACATCCCCTCCAAGTCTTCTGCCCCCAGCCCACAGAGGGAGTTCTATTTTTAGCTTCCTTAGTCTTTGATTAAAATATGACTCCCGCGTTGACCTTCACACCTGCTGCTACGTCGCCAAGTCTCCCGGAACAATCACTTGATAAAATATAAAGAGCCACCACTAAAAACTATAATCAATCCAACGCGATTGGCCTCCGTGAAATTCCAGAGAAGACATTTAATCTTTAGGCTAAGCTATATTGCATGCCATTACTTCATATGCCGCAAGTGTGTGTGAGAAGCATTCACCAAGTCTCTCTCTGTCTCTTTATCTGTTTCTTTCTCTCTTTGCCCCCTCCTCCCCTCTGTAGCGTGACAGAAAATAATTGAAGTTTGGCAGACCCTGGATTGATGAGTGGGATTGACCAAAGTGATCCGAAGTAGGAGGAGGTGACGGGAATTGACAGGTGATGAATGGGCAGAAAAAAGGTTTGAAAAAGCAGCAAAGGATAGCACCTGCACCAGCTCCTTCTTCATTTTTTATTGTATTCATTACTGTAATGGATGAACACAGGCACAGAAATACACTCCCCGGGTGTCCAGATGAATTAAGGCCGAACGCCATCAATCCCCTGCTGGCTGGGGGACACGTGTAATCTGAGTATGCGTTTTTGTTTTATTATTTATCTAGCTTTGCGTATTCTCACAATGTTTGGCAAATTTGCAACACCAAGATTTGTTTCCTGGTCAAACCCACACACTGAAATCCTCTGAATAAGATTTATAGTCAGGTCACCTCTCCCTCCTCCCATGTCTCAGGCCAAACTCAAATAGAGCTGTGCAATGAGGTTCATTTATTGCAGTGAGGGGAAACTGACATGCTCATTGGTCATCGATCATTTCGGACAAAAAAAAAATCTCTCACTTCAAATTAACAGTGTTTGGTGTTTCATCTAGTGATTCTGCAGAAATGTTTTCCAGAAACCTTGCCTTGTTTGTTTTGAAGTGGCCCCGGGCGGATTAGATTACATGTGTTTGTATAGGAAAAGTGTGCAGTCTAGCCAGGCAATCATATTGGCTGAACGGGGGAAATTAATTAATTGATATTCATATAGCAGGTTCATTAAAGGTGCACTATGTAACTTTTTGGTTGGGGGTCCATCACCTGCTTGTTTCTATAGATATGTCATTGCACTGTTTAGAATGTTCCACAGCTCTCCCTTACATTTCTTAACTTACAAATGGTTTTATAGCTCAAAAATACCTAGAAAAACAGGCATTCTGACTGCGGGGTTGCCTCTCCACAGATCCGACCTGTAACTTGGTCTGGTTTGATCTCCATGATGACAAAAAGGTTTAATACCATACTGTGAAACATTGCAGAGAAAGCAATAATGTCTCCATGGAGAAAAGCATTTGATGGGCCCTCCACCAGAAAAATTACACAATTCGTATTTAAGGTTGATTCAGAATTTAAAGTAATACAAGTTGCGCAAATAATTTTAGTTATTACAAAATTCCCTAGGTTGCTACAGCTATCTGGCCTAATGTACACTGATTTATGTTGCTTTTTGATTTCCTTACACAATACTTCTTATACAGACATGGAACTGATAAAAAAAAGTCCAGTGGCACATGACATCTTTTGACAAGATCCAACCTTCCTGCTACTTCTGCTACTGCCGCCATATCCACACTTGTATCTCATAACTACTGCTTGCGTGCAGGACCATTGAATCCTGCATTTTATTTTAATATTTGTTTGCTTTTTATGTATTCCCCCGTTAACCCAGAAAATGTGCAGCTTCACTACGGCTTTGGCAACACAACATACAATGATGGTTATTTCACTGGGGGAAATTGCAATTCCATCCCTGTTATTATCCTCATCAAATCAGAAGTGATGTCACACCAAATGTCCTTTTGTTTAGTCCCAAAAATGACTGAATATGACAGGAAGCTATTCTGTATTAGAGTGAGCAAAATTAAATGTAGATTTTTTTCAGTGTGTAATCAGATAAACAATAATCCCTTCTCCACTTACTGTACAGTACGTAAATGTCACCTGCTTTTGCAATGGGGATGAGAGCTGGTAAGCAGGGCTACTTGTAAAAAAAAACAAAACAGGCTTTTTAAATGTAGTGGAACCTTTTGTATCCTTTATAAAGGTTAGCGGTGCATGTGGGCACAAGGGTTGCCTGTGTAATGGGATCTTATTAGCATGCATGTGGCTGCGTCATGTTGTGACGGTGCTACTACATCCACACCTGTCATAAAATCAATAAGCTATCCACCGAAGGTTTTATCAATAACTCATATAGCGCTTTGTCACCAACTCAGTTCAAGGTCTGACTCCTCAAATTGTTTACAGCGTGAAGTATCGCTCGGTGTTGCTTGGGTGTAAAAAAAAAAAAGATTACCTAATTATACAACTGGCCTCCTTTTTGGTGCATATGCTAAAACCGGTGTTCCTTGTTTCGTTTCTCCTTCCTCCTTTACACGCCCCGTTCCTGGCTGCGTATGTGAATTATTCATAGTTTTAAAGGATCCTTTTGAATGCGTTTGTTATGATACTGCTCTCTTGAAGTATGTGTGAGCAAAGCCACGCGCAGATATGACTGAAACTCCAAACACACACATACACACATAGACAACATACAGTTCACACTCACGCTGTTTCAATATGAAGGCTTTTTCTAGGTCAGGAGTGACTTGACAAGTTTGCATAAGCTTCAGAAGTTTGTGATGGGGTGTATTGGATGCTGACAAATTACAGTTTTCAAATTTGATTCCACCATCTCTTCCAGTCAAATGATGTGTCTTTATTAACGCTATTTCAATATTAACTTCCAGGCCTGACAACTCATCACAGCGCAAGCCTTTAGGATACATCATTCCCATCTTCCCCTGGTGCACTCATGTGAGAAACGCCATGCATTTTCACCAAGAGAGCAAAGTTCAGGATCATTATAGAAATATCCTGAGCCTCAACATGCAACGAATGAACGCCTGCTTTCTCTTCTTCAGCTGTGCCTCGGTAACAACCCCTTTAACACAATGCCCGGCTGGGTCCGACGCCATGGCGATGATGCGTGAGTATGCATGTATGTATCCAGTTCATAGCTGTGGGGGTGTATCTCATTTGTCTTGGCCAGATTGAAGAAAAAACAAGGCTTGATAGTGACCTCCAACAGCTGCAACATCTAGGAAAAAAGATTAGAGGATGTTACAAGTATTTGACTACAACCAGGTATCCAGTGTCTACCACAAAAGCAAGACGAATGCACTCTGAAACAGCCACCTTTACCGCATGTCAGGCTTGATTTAAGTTGATTCTCTAACATCTAATTGGTAGACAGGTGTATGTGGGGTACTGTTACATTATTTAGACCGGGCTGTGTGGTGAGACGGGCAGACAGATGTATTAAGGTGGCAAAATTAATCGCAGTCAAAATTGCAATTTGAATGGGTGAAAATTATTACCAAATCTCAAAAGGCTGCAATTTCTAGAAAGACCATAATTTCCTCCTCAGTCAACAAAATATCCTGTCTTATTCTGCATAAAAGGGCTAACTGTGTAATTTTGATATGTGCAAACATGGTGTCAAATGTGATTCTTGTATTGGTTAAGTTAATTGAGTCTTTTTGTCAATTATTGTGGATGCGTTTAAAATGTGAACTGTGAACAGATTTTTTTTTACCACTACATGACATCACAAGGTGGAACAGAGCATTTTGAGCTGTTGAGATGTAGACAGACTAATAATATAATGATAAGGATTAGTCAAACGTGTGTGAAATAAACAAAACACAATTTCAGGTATGATTCTAAAATGGCTTAAAACTTACAAGAATCCATTTTGTGTAATACAGGACATTTAAACAAAAATGCAAATCTAACCAATATCGCAATACTTGTCAGAAAAATCGTAATTATTATTTCTCCCAAGGTATTATCTTGTACAAGTGATGGCTGAAATTGCAAGACAAACTGTTTTTGCTCCAGTCTGGCCTCTTCACAACATGGCAAACTCAGGGGAGGGCACTGTCACCTTGGATTAAAGCATCTTGTGAATAATGCCTCTCTTCACATGACCGCCTCTGAAGGGTAGAACTTAAATACGCCACATAGATCCATTTGTGCGCACTGTAGTACAGTAATTAGAAGTCATTCAGGCCCAGCATCACTATGTGTTTGTTGGAGCCTTTTTTTTTTTTACCACATTGAGCTTATTCATGTGAAAAAGGAAACCTTATTTGCACTGTTCCATTGTACATAGTGACATCCATGACTATAACAATGACAAACAGATCCTGCAGGGGTGCTATTAACCTACTTAGAATGTAAAGAAAGGTTCTATAGGTAAGAGTCATCATGTTTGCTTATTTTATTTCATTTGTGGTGGAAAATAACTTTCACACAATGCCCTTACACAGTCAACAGGAGATGAAATTGTTCTAAAAAAATGGCGTTGTTAAAGCATTATGCAAATAGACTTTACAGGGCTTTTACCATGTTACAGTTGTTTCCCCTCATTTACCCTCTTGAAATTGTATTTGGGGTGATTGGTGCATGTTTGAGCAATTTTTAATCACATACTGTATTTTCAAGATGCCATATTGTGAATTAACTTTTTACTTCTTCTGCTCACTTCGTTCTCCAATTTTATTTTCTTAATCGGTGATACGTGTAGGATTTGGCAGCGTTGTGTAGTCATTTTGGTACAAATGAAAAAAATCTGATACTCGCGAGCATGATGTGCAGCTGTTCATCATAGCTGCCAACTCTGTGATGATGTTTACAACGATGTTTGCTCCCATTGGGGACCTTGGTTTTCTAACATGGAAATCAACTTGTTTCTTTTATTAAGTTGTTTTAGATCAGTATTGTGATGGGCAAATTATAACAATGATCCACGGGTGTCATAGATTATAACTATATTTATATAGCAGGCTCAAGTACAATATGAGTAAGTTTATGTAGAACAGGTTATGCACCAATATACTGAGCATCTGTTACGTTTTTCTGAGAAAATTGCGGTTTTTAATAGTGATGTAATCTTGGCTCTTTTCTGTTACACTCGCAGATTATAGTTATTAAATGTGACATTGCAATCCATTGTTTAAATTGTGGTCCGCTCTTTGCCTTTTATGGACAGCACATTTAACAGCGATAATGCTGAATAAAATGTTGCTGTCATTTTACGATTTTCCTACAGCTGTATCCTGATGTCAAGAACCATAAATAAATGCAGAGAGCATTAAAGCAGGTGCAGTCTGCTATTTTAAGTAATTTTTATTATATGCTATGTTTTATTAGTAAATTACAACATTATGTATTGAATAAGTTCATTAGTACTGGTTGTTATCCTTCAGGCCTATAACACTAATATAATTGCTCGGTATCAAGTAACACCATAAAAGTTAATTACAAATGGAGGGCCTGGGTCAGGTGTAATTCATATTTCTAAAGGTGCAGTATGTAAATTTTCTCATGAGCGGTACACCACCTGCTTGAAAGCCTCTCCCTCTCCACAGATCTGACTTTACTTAACGTTGCTTGATGGCATCACCTGCTTGTCTACATGTCTAAAAACTAGCTGAGCAAAAAAAAATATATATATATATTGTAAAATAAATGGTGCTTTATGCTTGTAGTGTTATCATAAACACATGGAGTAATATTTAGTATGTATATTTTTATTTTATACACCAAAAAGCGGCATTAAATAAAATTATTTAAATATAGAGCACTACCATAGTCTTAGTATAAACCTGAGGGAAACACTGTAGTGCACTGTACTGTAAATAATGTGGTAATAATAATTAAAAAAAAAAAAAAAAAAAAAAAAAAAATCTGTTTCGGGTGTTTTTAATAGGAGCACGGGGATCTTAAACTTTATTGACCCCCAGGGGACCATCTGTCTCTCTTTAGCAAACAGCCCAATCTGTTGACTCTGATCTGGACTTAATTCGTCTGAGACACAGGAGGGCACATGGTAAATGAAAGCGCGCACAGAGAGATCATTAATTTAACGCCACTTTTCTTATTTTTCGACGTGCCTTTTCATGCAGCGTCATGATTGGAATCTAGAATTAGAATCCGGAACGCAGTTGTTGCATAATTAACTGTGTAGAGGAAGAGTTATGGTCCTTGCGCCGGATACTCGACAAACCAAAAAAGCCCGAGTAACACAACGTGGGCGGCGCATGGTGAGAGAGGACACTGGCTCACTCACCATCCCGCTGCACTGTACACTCAACTCACACGGACAGCAGCACGGAGAGAGAGGGATGTGAGACGCTGAAGGAAGAAGATACGACTGCATACTGTCTGCACACCGGCCGTGAAAAAGGAGTTAACCCGCTGCGCAATCCCATTTTTCGGATTTAGTTTCCTGTAACGTAAACTGGACAAGCGCGCTTCGTTTCAGCCAGACTGGACACTCCATCATCATCACCCTGAGAGAAATCAAAAAACCCACTTTCACTATTTCGTTTACTTTAACCAAACGACACTGCGTATTTAAGTCGTTTTATAAATGTTTTGTTCTTACTTTATGGACTCCAAGGAGAGGCGGAAAAGGCGACTGTAGAGACTGCAAGACTATTTTCATTAAGAAGAAATGTGAAAAACATTAGAAATGCGTCGCAAATGGATATGTGTTCTGGGGGTAAGTGCTTCATTTGATCTACTGTCAGTGTTGATTGGTTTTAACTTCAATCAAAGCTCGCATACGGGACTTGAGCTTGGTTATTAGGTGTTATTACCCACAGCTATCCAGGTGCCAATTTTAATCAGTCCCTAAAATCCCTGTATCAACAAAAGTGTACAATAACGCTCGTAGGGAGCTTAGTAATGTCCCCGTTGTCCTATAAAATTAGATCTGCATCTCGTTAAACAGCGAGAAAATGCTTATGTGGTCAGAGCTTGTAAACAGTGGAGCGTGAGGATGTACTTGGGGAGAGGAAGACGCACGACAAGTGACAGGACTGCGAAAACACGAACAGGCTGAGGGAGGGAAAACCGTGGATATGGGACACCCAGGATTTAAGGCAACGTGTTAATTCAGCAATCTAAGCCCGTTTTATCCCAACTTTCCTCCCATTGTGGAATTACTGTAGCCTATATATAGGGCAGTGTACAAGATCGCATGTTCAAGTTCAGATATAACTTTGAATCCGTCTCTTGTCTGTTAAGTTAGGGCTGGCTATTGCAATTACATGACAAATCCATGTGTGTTTTGTTGAAGTGTGTAGCCTATGTTGTTACAGTTGCCCGGGGGGGCCTATTTCACCTATACCTCCCACTGTACAAAGAAAAACTGCAGTACTAAGAATAGCTAAGAATCTTCACATTTTCTTTTTCTTTCTTCCAAATGGGCCGCACAGCCTCACAGCCTCCCTGCTATTCCTTATTGTCAAGATTTAAGACCACTTCGCCTCCTTCACCCTCTCCCTTGCTCTCACACTGCATATGCGCCTGGCAGAGGTCAAAAATATGATGCTTGTATATGAAACTCTCCAATCGTTACACTTTCTTTATGCTATATCGATTTACACTGCCCAGGTTTCTCTGTGCTTTAATTACTTGGGAGGTAAGGGCTTTTTCTAGGCTTCAGTACCATCATGATACCTGTAATGTACTTGGTGAGCGTGAAATGGGGCCAGCGAAGGCGTCAAGATCCCATCTCCTGCTTCAGAAAAAAAACTGGGGCAACCTGGAATGTTTTAAGACTTGATGGAATTTTCTTACAAAGTGCTGACTGACGAGGTTGACATATTTCCGGGGAAAAAAAAGGTGCTCTTTCAATTAACCTTATCTTCATTTTCTGCTCTGCTTCACCCATTGAATTATTTATTAGCAGGTTAAGTGAAAAACGCAACATTGACTTTAGTGGCCATCTTCTGTCCTCCATAGGGAGTATCCACAGTGCATAGATTCAAAAGTCAAGTGGAGCAGCCAGTTTCTTCTTCTGCTTTATGCAAATTGCGAGGCATGCATCAACATATTTGGTCTTGAGGGAAATACCATTGACACAAGCTGCCTACATGTATTTAGTAAATCTTTCTAGCGCCAGTGTGACCCCCTCCCTCTTTCTTTCAAATCATTGGACATTTTCCAGCGTTTTCTCATCGTATTCGGTTGCAAGAAATCCAGAGGAGATCAAAGTGTGTGGATGAAATATTAATCCTAACATTGTATTCCATATGGATGGCTGCACTGTCACTTAAATGAGGCACGAATGGGTTTCCCTTTTTCTGTTTGTGTAATTACATCAAATGGCATTTCTGTAAGAATGCTGGGGAAATTATCTTGTCAATGGATGGATTTACGATGATTGTGATAAGAAACATCAACATTCTTTTATTATGCACGATAACTGACACCGTAACAAAATGAAGAAAGTCTTAATTTTCTTTCACTCACATGTTGTTGCTGCTTGTGACTAACTTTGAGATCCGAGTGACAAGTGGGACATAAACAACCAAATTAAAAGCACTTTCAGTTCTAGACTTAGGCTTACTTTTTGGAGTATAGATTGAATTTAAATGACTTGAAGAAGATATATTGTGCATCTTCTATACAATCTATGACACCACGCATCATTATGTTATATTTTGGACATTTAAAATCACAATATTGATCTAAAACAAGGGATGTGAATTGGCATGAGTTTGATACAAAAACAAAGGACAATATATTGTGATTTATCAATAATTACTTCTAATAATATAGTCAAGTACACCTTCACAAGCACAAAAACATAATTTATTACATTTTTTAAATCATGAGAACAGTAAATGTAACTAAAGAATTTTTGTGAAAAATATAATAAAAACAATGTATTTGAATAAATTTTGAACTGATTGGAGATTTGTGCTATGTAGTATCGTAATATATCACTGAAATGATTTTTTTGCCCCTACCTAAACCAACGTAATAAGATTTCTGAGTTGGAAAATTGTGTGAGACAATTCTTACCGAACCCTTTTCTATATGTCGCTGTAAACGTCATCGCAACAAAGTGCCTTTCCTGTGGGTAGGACGCTGACGAATTCTACGTGCATCACAGATTAAGAAAATTAAACTGGAGAACAAAGTACAGAGCAGTGAGCGTGTACCAGTGATGGTGAAAACATGGTGTAGATACATGCCTGAATCACTCTAAACACAACTTGAACTGGGTACATGAGAATGGAAAACAATTATAACGTCTTCCATTGTTCTGAGAAGTCTTCTTTACTTTTGACAGGAAATGGCAGTGGCCATGTTAACCGCTTGTCACAAGGTAATTTGGTTTGGTTAAAAGAGAACAAAAGGTGCTGCCACTTACTGTCCTCGTGAG
Source organism: Taenioides sp. WSHXM2023 (assembly GCA_029959045.1). Classification (NCBI taxonomy): domain Eukaryota; kingdom Metazoa; phylum Chordata; class Actinopteri; order Gobiiformes; family Gobiidae; genus Taenioides; species Taenioides sp. WSHXM2023. The sequence continues at coordinate 11,522,777 of CM057104.1, read as the reverse complement.
GCAACCCGTAAAACATGAGTCATAATTACTCATAATTACAAACAAGAAGTTTCGGCCACTTAAATTAAGAACATTTTCGATAATTATTTTCTGGATTGAAAATGATGAAAGCAAATATAGCTCAGACATCAAAGCGGTTAAAATGACTCACTTGGCACACTTTAAGAGTTTAGGTCATTGTTAACCACTGAAACTGGCGCTTTAGCTCACCATGTACTTCCGCTTTTCATGGGTTTCATTTGCCTGTTTTTAGGTGCCATTTTGAGTACTCATGACTATTCAAGTAACAAACAACCAAACCTTATACAATATAATGCCTCTTTGTGTGAATGATTTCCTCTTTTATCACTCACTTTTTTTTTATTCTCCAACTTTGCCGTCTCAACCTTTTGCTTCGTAGACGTACTATTTCCAAATTTTCAGTGCTGAATATTACACTATTACATTTTTAAAAGATTTGCAATCAGTTCTATTCAAATTCTGTCTGTGCAAATGTGGTGTCGTAATTATGTGCGTTAGTCAGAGATGTTCTTGCTTGCGTAGATACAACAAAGCAAGTTAACAGTGGATTAAAAACCCGTCTCAGAGAAGGACAATATTGCCTAATTTCAGGTTCAGATGGTAATTGTTGCATTCAAATATGATTTAACCTTGTATCTATAAACACGAAAGGACACGTGGGACATTAATGAGAAGTGTAATCCCTCAAATTAAGTTGGTACCATACAAAATATAAATAAAAACTACTACGCGTCATGATCATTTTCTCAATAGCTCGTTTTGAGTCAACAGCAACATCTCAGAAAGCTTATACTAAGAATACAAAGACATTACATTGCCATGCACTGAATGTTTTGTGTCAGCCGTACAGAAATCTAATATTGAAGTGACATTTCAGAAAGGCAATGTCTGTTTTCATTAGTATTTTCTGTTTGGTGTCCAAGTTCAGTAATCGTGACCAAGATCCTCGCTCAAGATCTGGAAAAGGCTCCCTGGGCGTTTCACAGTCACACACTGCCTATAGGCACTGGCTGAAGGGTGGATCAAATGCCAAGGACAAATTTACATTTGGGACAACAAGCAGCAAGCATTAAAATTATTTAAAGGTACAACATGTAACTGTTCCAGTGAGGGGTCTGCCACCTGCTGTTCTCCATGGAGATATTATTGCTTTTCCTGGAATGTTCCACAGTATAACATCAAAGCAAACCTATTCCTATTATGCAAAATCAACTTTTAGAGGCGACGTCTGCTCCCATTGGGCACTGCAGTTTTCTAATGCGGAAGTCAGCCGACTTGTTTCTTTTATTAAGTAATTTTAGATGAATATTGCGATTTAAAATGTGCAAATCATAACATAAAGATCCACAAGCACACAGGGGCTTCTTTTAACTCTTCAGTCTCCCAGGAGGATAGGCCAAGTTACAAAACAGATCTGGAAAGGCAACAAGAATGCATGTTTTTAATTTTTTAACAATAAAAACGTGTAATTTGATAGAAGATAAAAGAAAAAACTTTAAAGTATTTTTTATTAACAGCAACACCTGGAATTATAGGCTTAAACATGTTGTATATATCTTACACTGTGTTCAAATTTTCTCTAAAACAACCAGGGGATGTCCAAAAACATTGTCCATTCCTTGTGTGGTTTTACAATGGCGTTTTGCTGTAATGTGATTTATGGAGCGTGTGACCCCTTTGCGCCTCTTGTCTATTTGCAGGTGTGGGCCATCCTCTGCCTGCTGCCTCTGGGATCCTCTGCACAACTGACATGTGAAGCCCTTCTCTTGCTCGCTGGGAACCTTTCATGTAAGTATAGACCCTACCCTATGTGTGAGCTAAACCTTTGTCACCCAAAAGACTAGCCTTTGATCACAGTTACTTATTTTTTTTTCCAAATGCCACCAACTCCTGACTACGACCTTTCACTGCAAACACAGAGAAGTGAATGGATGAATTGATTTTTTATTTGTTTCCAAAGTCCCGCAAGGCTCCAAATGTCAAACTTTCATCTTCACTTACTTTTTGAGGGTATTGGCAAAATGGTATCACTTCATAGTAACTACAGCTTAATTAGGCTTAATTAAATTTAAATTTACAAACTAAATAGTACATTTAATATTCAATAATGATCAACCATTCTTCAAATTTGTAAAAAATAAAATAAAAATACACAAGTTTAGCTCCTCACTTCCATTAAAACAAAATCATATCCATAGACTGCATAAAGAAGTGGACTAAGGAAGTGTGACGTCGACCATAGCGTTCGGCTTCAGTCAAATGAAGCTCACGCAGTCAGCAGTTATAAGAGCGAATTTGGAGCCATGTCCATATTAGGAATAAAAATGTATTTACATACAAAATAGTGAAATAAAAACACCAGGATCATGTATAGTGGGTTAATACGAACATTTTAAGACCAAAATGATAAGGCTCACTGCAGCAGCATGTCAATTGGAGCCAGAGTCTATGGAGTCGGAAGTGCCCCCATGAGCACTTCTTATCTGGAACGCGGCGGCTAGCAGGTTAGTTATGTCCATTTATATATACAGTCTATGATCATACCTCTTATTTTCTATATTCATCATACATATACTGTACAATACATTTTTGAAGAAAGAGTTAATTCACGATGAGCAAATACTTTGTGGTTTAGGATTCATTAACAATACTTACACTTGTAGTAAGTAGTTACTGAACCTGAATCATTCTGAATTAAGTCTTTGTTAAAGCTTCATTAAGACTATTGAAAATATAATTATGATGACGTATTACCTTGTCATAATTTTCCATTTCTGTAAACATCATGCACGTAAATTACAAGTAAATACATAATAAGTAAAGTAGCTGAAATTGCCTTTTAAATATGAGTTGTTTAGTGTTCCAACAGCTCGCAGAGATGAGCTCACATTTGAATGTCAAAAACTATTAACATGTAAGAGTTCGGAAGGTTAGCCATTTTGTTTTGAGAGGTACTTATTCATATACTGTTCCAGGCAGAGGCAAAGTAAATAAACAGTGCACTAAGCAAATCAATACAAGTTTGTGTACAGATTTTCAGTAGCAATCAGGTGTGCTGCTGGCCCCTTGGAAGAAATTAGTCTGTTGGGAAAATTAGCTAGTCAAATAACTGATCCAGTAGAGGCAATTGCTTTTTTCTTTGTAAGAATATTTAATTTCCCAAAAACTAGTGTTCTCCTTTCTATTTTTTAATATTGGAATTAGTACGAGGAGGTACATGGTTTATACCCACAGCACGTCAGCGCTCAGTATGTTAACTAAACTTGACACATTATACTTCGGGGGGCATGCCACTTCACTTCATATTGAGTTATTATGTGGTATTTGGATTTTATATGATAATTATTTATTAGAGTACAGGCAAAATTAGAAATAACAGTTAGATCATAACTCCATACACCTACACTAGAATTATTTGGGTGATTTCAGCCCTGGAATTGCCAATCTCTGCTGAACTAAAGATAAAAGGAGCTGTTAAATTTCAAACTACTGCTTCATGACATCAGAAGGTGGAACACTCAAACATGTGTGAATGAAACAAAACACAACTTCAAACGTGTTTTTAGTGAGGTAACAATATTATAACATGGCTTAAAGGTCACAAGAGTCCATTTTGTGTAATATAGGACCTTTGATGAAAACCCATAAATGACTAAAGACCCTTCCTTTGTAAGAATGAGGATAGCGTGTGATTTGAGGGGATGAATAAGGCTGCACAGGCTGGCCACCACGTTTCCGCCAGTCAGCCCTGGGGCAACTATGACTACTTCATCATCCGTTTAGCTCACAGTGGCAACAATACTGACATTACATTAACTGACGCTGGGTACATTAACAGGGTCAGTAAGAATCAGATAACTAGAATAATCAGATTTTTGGTGTGTGTTTATATGCACAAAAGAAATCTTATTATCAAAAACACTTGATGGCATATAACTTTTAGAGTAACTGTTGTATTTATGTATTTATTTATTATTTTTTTTGTCTATTATTATTTTCTTTAATTTAAAACTATAGGCATTATTACATTTTTTGTGTGTAAGAGATGTTGTGCGGGAGGGCATTACTTTATTTATTTTTTGAAAACCAAAATAAATATATACTTTCAATATTTATAATTTTCTTTTTTGTTTTTGTCACATTAGTTTTCTTTTTTTTTTCCCAATTTCCTTTGTTAAAACCTGTACAGGAGTGAAGAGTCAGATTACTCACATCAGATGTAACTGACATTTTAATCATCTGATAACTCCAGAAATCAGATAATGATTGGATTGTTGGTGCACGTGCAAACATAGCTACTGCCACACTTGTATGTAAAAATATGTAGTTTTTTCTATGCAGGATCTAGTTATAATTCCTTTTAGCCTTGGGGTGGTTGAGCTCTTCCTGAATGATTAGTGCCCCCATAATAGGGCGACCCCAGGGCACGTCTGGGCACATATTTGCTGCTATGGTCATGTTATTGCTCGGGGAAAGGTCTGTCACCAATGTTTACTGTTGCCCTTTAATGCGCTGTCGTTGTGGCTCTTAAGCTGAATCTAATGAGATTTTTGTAGCCTCTGAAAGATGTGTTATAATTGATGAAATCTCTCCTCCCACAGCACAAACCCTGGTCGCCAACTGGAACATTACCCTGCCCAATGCCTCGAGCACCTGGACAGGTGAGTTAGAAACCAATTGTAAAATTTATTATCAAATTTTGGGTCAAAATCAGTCAAAATTTCCAGTGAGATGCATTAGCTAAACTTATTTAAAAAGGTAAACAAAAAAGCCATATCAAAACACTTTTGAACGAATGCCATCTTAAAATCTCCATTGATTTAAAGGTGCACTGCATAACTTTTCTAGTGGAGGGTCCGTCACCTGTTTGTCTCCATGGAAATGTCATTGCTTTGTCTAGAATGTTCCACAGTATAGATTAAATCTATCACAAGACAGACAGGCAGGTTACAGCACTATGCTACAATTACAATTCAGATCTGTGGAGAGTCGCCCCTATTCACAGAAGGCATTATTGACAACAGAAACACTCATAATGAATTAATGCTAGATGGATATGTTTAAAGTCATACCATGGAACATTCTAGCCAAAGCAATAACATCTCCATGGAGACAGGCAGGTGGCGGATCTTCCACCAGACAAGTTGCGCAGTGCACCTTTAACATGGCTATCAGAAGAAAAAAACATAGACATAATCAAAAGTACAAAACCTACCTAGTATAAGTACTATTACTACAAAATAGTATTACCAAAATGGTCAAACTATCTTGGCTTAGCCTGCTAAAAACAGTGGCCAACGATATGCAGACAAAGAGACGTCTGAAACAATCATCATTCATTCACAAAAACAAACAAGATACTTTAGGGCTGAGCCAAAATAGACACTTCACTAAGAGCCAGTTTATCAGTTAGTGACATTTCCAAACTCATTCATATAAATACTGGCCTCAAGCCTCAAAGGTCTGTATTGGTCGGGCATCGGCAGTACTACTAATAAAACTACAGTGATTTGTTGTACAACAAACTGCTGTTGCCGATACTACTACTACTAATACTACTACTACTACTACTTTACTGCTGCTACTACTACTACTACTTTACTGCTACTGCTACTACTATTACTGCTACTGCTAATACTACTGCTGTTTCTACTGTTACTGCTACTGCTACTATTGCTGTTACTGCTCCCTGCTACTACTATAATGCTACTCCTTCCACTATTAGCCTGGGTACACATGTCTCTTGATTTAGCCAAATAGTTTAATTTGAAGCTCTCTGGAATTTATTCAAAATCTACCCATCCGTTTCTTAATTGAAATAGCCGAACGCGTCCACATTAATACATGTGTGGAATGTGTCGATTTGGATCTTAGACATTACGCTCTTTACCGAAAACCCCTCGGAGGGATGTAAATCTGATGTGAACCATGATTAGGTCGGACTTCAAAGCCAATAACAAACAAAGCTAGAAATAGATTTGATGCTTTGCCACATTAGCAGTTTTCACGGGAGCTCTTCATTAAAACTGTGTACACAACAAACACGATTCATTCAGGACACAATTTATGAGCAACACTGGCGTTAGAAGCATTTGTCCTGTAGACCCTTTAAAAAACACGCAAACAAAAACATTATAAATTCCAGAATGGAGGCAAGGAAGCACAAAAGAAGTGGAAGGTAATGTGATTTCAGTGGGAATGCTGGATTATCATCAGAATATCATAAAATATGAACTACCAAGGGAACTTTGGCAAATGAAAATCCCTCAGATACATGTGAGTGAGATCCTGATTTAAAAACATTTACAACTGTGTTTTACGTTATTTGTTTATTTAACAGAAGATTATAATAGTCACTAGGCTTCTTTTTTTTTTTTTTTACTTTAAACACATTATAGTAGAATATAAAAAAAACAAAACAAACAAGTATATCGGGAAAACAGTCCACTTTTCCCAGCAATACTCACATTTGCTTGTTGCAGCCTTATAATATGTGTAAGTCTCTCTAAATTTCTTCAACAATATTGTTAATTGTTAGTGGATCTTCCTTATACCATTTATGGGTGATGGACACTATGCATTTTTAAGGAAATATCACAATTTTTAGATGTTACTGGACAAATCCTTATAGAAAAGTTGAGCCCACTACAGTTTTTCACTTTATCTACAAATATATTTCACATTTCATCATAATTTATACTTTTTGTGATGCTCAAATACAATTTTGAGATTAGAAAATGGTATTTTTCCATCCTTCTTTACAGAGATGCAAATTAACTCTAATGTGTACCTTAGAAATTGAAAATGGTTGTTTATTTTTAGTTATAATGTCATAAAACAATTAGCATTTAGATCTGTTAATCAGTTAAAGGTGCATTGTGTAACTTTTCTGGTGGAGGGTCTGTCAAATCCTTTACTTCATGGAGATGTTATTGTTATGTCTGGAATGTTTCACAGTATGGCATTAAACCTTTCTATCTTCATGGGGACCAAATCAGACCAAGTTACAGGTCAGATCTGTGGAAAGGCAACCTCGCTCACAGTCAGAATGTCGTTTTTCTAGGTATTTTTGAGCTATAAAACCACCTGTAATTGAATAAATGTAAAGTAGAGCTGTTTAATGTCGTACTGCGGATTCCAGAGAGCAAGGACGTATCCATAGAAACAAACAAGTGACAGACCCCCAACCAAAAAGTTACATAGTGCACCTTTAATCGTTGAAAATATATTATGTCTTCTTCACTTAGCATCCCTTCAAGGAGTCTATAAGGAGTCCACAGTCATCCCAATAATGCCTGCTTCTCCATAGGCTCTGGACCTTACTGTGAGATCTACATTGATGGCATAGGCACCTGCTGGCCCAGGAGCAGTGCAGGGCAGATGGTGGCACGTCCCTGTCCGGAGATGTTTTACGGCGTCAGATACAATACCACGAGTAAGTCTGCCTCTGCTGCTGTCGGGAATTCATAAACTATAGCTACTGTTCTGTTTTGATCCATGTTACTTCTTACTCTTTGTTATTGATGTCCCTGCACCAGCTCCCTTGTATCTGAGCCAAATGTTCGCTTTCCCCATTACAGATATATTGAATAAGCAGCTCTTGAGGTCAAAATAAGTCAGCTGTGTACTGTGTCAGGAGGTGCACTATTAGCATGCTAGATGTTGTTAGCATCATGACTACAAAACTCAAAGTTGTGAAGAGCTCTTAGGAACTAATTGCGGTGAATGACTAGGATGCATCAAGGTAAGTGAGGAATAACTGTGGACCACTGCAAACTGTATGAACTAGTTCTGTTTTTCTTATTTTTAAGACGGTAAAAATCCCTTCATAAGTGCTTTCAAAGGCCATTAAAATGCCAACACTCACGTCTTGAATTTATTGTGAAAAAAATTATTTCACTTTAAGCTATTAATTTATGCTGACAGAGAAAATGTTGAACTTTGTACCAGTTTTTGTTTCATGTGTGTAGGCTCAGTAAATACTAACCGAGATATTTACCATAAACCGGGTCAGATCAATTAAACAGCAAATTCCAACAGAGAATCCTGACCTGTCCTCCAGCTTGATTTTAAACAGAGAAAAAAAACATTTGATGTTTATTTCTTCCAATGCCAAGCTGCTACCCCCCTGGGCCAATCTTGTTTACGTAATTGTTTATACAGAAAATTAGCATGAGAGCATACAAATTAAGAAGGCACATAAAACTGAAATGAAAAATGAATTACTGTGGAGAATGGTGCGTAATAATATGAAGAATTGGTTAAAATCGCTAAATGAAGCACAAAAAGCCATTGGCGGAGCTGTTAAAATGATGGAGGCCTTATTTTGGTTGCGGTCTGGTCAATTTTGGACCTCCTTCTGTGCAGTGTCATAACGGGCTGTAATCAAGATAAATGACTGTCAGATCTTATTGCCTTTAATCACCTTCATGTTGAACAATCAGATAGTGTGACCCCTGTGTGGTCCATGCTCGGATTTTAAACCCAGATATGAATCTATAAGTCTTTTATGAATTACATAATGGATTAAAGATGAAGATATTTTTATGATATTTAAATATTAACAAGCACCTGAATATATTCTCATAATCTATGACAATTGTGGATAATTATGTTATAATTTGCACATTTAAAATTACAGCTCTATGGACACGTGTCGGCAACTCCTGTGGATAGCGGCAGATCACGCTACTAAGTACAAGATTTTTTTCCATTAGTACCAAAATGACTACATGACGCTGCAAATTCTACATGTATCACTGATTAAGAAAATAAAATTAGAGTAAGTATAGACCACTGGCCGTATGTTGTTGGTGCTGAAAGCTGGGATTGATCAGAAATAAGCTATACATGCACAAATCACTCCAAATACAACTTTGAGAGGGTTAATTACTACTATTACTACAACTACTACTACTACTCAAACTGCTACTACTTCAAACTTGTAATTATGATACTCTATACTGATTTCAATACTTCAACACAAAATAAAAGTAGTTAATATTTCCATGTGGTTTTATACTAAGGCCATTCTAAAATGACTGAAAAAAATCCCTTTTTTATGTTGTTGTTTTTTACAACCCCAACTCCTCCTCCTACCACTACTTCTACTACACCTACTACTACGACTAGTGCTATTTCCACTGCATATACTACTTCTTTACAAGCCTTGAGTGCATGTATTTTTAAAACACATCCAACCTCTATTGTTGTTTAACCTGATACTTGTATCCATGTGTTGAACTGCAAACCAAAATATTTATTGCTGTAGTATTAATAATGATCTCCTCACATTTCAACTAAGTGCTTGTAATTTACAGCATCTATTCCTCTGATCTCTGAAGCTCTTTAAATTAGGGCGATGTTATGTTGTGATTTACGAGCAGAGATTAATTCATGCGTAAAAAACAGCTATAAATATTGTGCATAGTGTCTCTTCAACCTTTCATTCAGCTACACTGGTGCAGGTACGACAGTGTACACCTCTTGGCAACATCTAAAAGGCAATGATGTGTATCTATTTAGGGCACTGCTGCACTGTGTGAAGGTAAACAATGGCCCAGCACTGCTCTGTAAACACATTTAGGAATATTTTTTGAATAAAACAACCAAGGCAATTGTATTTTCTTGGTAAATTAAAGGTCCCATATTACTTGAAATTGAGCCATGTTATAATGTTGTTACCTCCTCAAAAACACACCTGGAGTTGTGTTTTGTTTCACTCACACATGTTTGAATAACCCTTTATTATTAGTCTGTCCACATCTCCAAAGCTCAAAATGCTCTGTTCCACCTTGTGATGTCATGAAGCGACAGTTAACAGCTAAATTTTACCTTTTGTTCAGGATTGCCAATTCCAGGGCTAAAATTATCTAAATGATTCTAGTGAAGGTGTGTGGAGTTTTAAAACACAGTGGAGCACTTCCTGTATTACCACATGACATCACAAGGTGGAACAGAGTGTTTTCTGTTTTAGATAGAAACCACCTTAAATATGCAGGATTTGTGTGTTAAAACGTGTGTGAATGAAGCAAAACACAACTTCAATTATGTTTTTTGATGAGGAAACAACATTATAACATAGATCAGAAAATAATAGAGGTTTTAACTCTTCCTAAAGGTGTCTTCTGTGAGGGGATAAAAAGAGAGAGAAAGAGAGAGACAGGCAATGAACCTAACCATAATTCAGCTTGATCCCCCCAGTAATATGACACTGCAAGCCTCATTTCACCTTGAGGATTAGCAAGTATCTCTATTGAAGCATATAGCCTAAAAGCAGGGTAAAAAGCACTTTTCATTTGACAGTGAAGGTCATCCGTCAGTGCCTCAGGGCCTGGTTGGTATTAAAGAAGACATATTGTGGTTTTGTCTCCTTAATAGTCTGCTAATCTGAGCAATACTGATTGTGATAAAGATTTATAGGGCTCATATTATGCTGTTTATTTTTCTATGTTATAACGTTGTCTCTGCATCAGAAACGTACCTGGAGCTGTGTAAATCTTTCATATTTAGGCTGTTTTCTTCTCTCATACTGAAAACACTCTGTTCCAACTTGTGATGTAGCAGCGTAATACAGAAAATGTTTAACTGTGTTTTTAAGCTCCATGCACTTTCAATAGCATCTTTTAGATAATTTCATCTCTGAAGTCTCAACTGTACAAAAAAGGCAACAGCTTCAGGTTATTCAAGTTTATTTTAGAGTACAACAGTTCAGTTGGGGCTAAAAATAGCTGTCAACTTTAAAACTACCATGTAATGACATCACAAGGTGGGCTCGAGCTTTTTAAGCCCTCGAGATCAAGGAAGAAGCATTACTCAAACATGTGAATGAATCAAAACACAGTTATTATTCACATTTTTACAGCCCGTTCATTGTGACATCTTTTTCAAATAAGTTAAATAATTTCTGCGTACTTCCAGACTTTAATCTCTTCTAATCAAATATTCTTTACTTCAAAATGTCCTTGTGTGTTCCTGTAAGTTAGGTGAGAATTTGTTGTGTTGTAACTGTCTCTCAAATACTTATTGAGATGAAATGTGTTGGTATATTATTAGTTTTAATCATGACAGAAGAATGTGGACGCTCTGGATGAGTGGGCCATAGCTTGAGTTACTCGTCTAATTACTAACTGATTAGCTGTCAGCGCTAAGAGGGTGGGAAGGGCACGATCAATTTATGGATGTCTGAGTAACAGGAGTAAATACTCACGGAAGTCTTTCTGGCTGCAACTATTTTAAACACTGTACACACAAAATGTAGTGTATAAATATTTCACTATAAAGGATTAGATGTATCAATAGTATAGATAGATTGAATTTACAAATGGAATAGCATTTTTGTCTCTGAATTTATCTGTTTGTTTACTTTTTCTTTGGGTATTAAATGTGACTTTCTTCGTTTGTATGGTATTGGATATAATAATCAGCAGTTTTCCACCAATGTTACATGTGACTCAAATAAACTTTTGCTTGTCCTACTCCTTTTGAGCATCGCCATGTTTTTCTGTAGTAAAAGTGCGTTTTTTGTGTTACAGCTGTGTAACATTTTGCTAAAAAAAAAATTAAAAAAGTACATTTAAAGTATTGACAGTGAAAATAAAATCACATAATGGCAAGATATGGTAAGATCTTTTTTGAATAGTTTTAGAAAGGCTTTGTTCTAATAAGACCACATGGTATTACTTTGCAATACCACGGCAATTATTTTAAATTCAAAATTACAGGCTATTGTCTAAAAAGAGTGTTTTTTTTCTCATCATTGTTGTACGGAAATTGGCATTTTATATCAAGCCTTTTCCTTAGTATTGGAAAATTGATTTTAAATGGATTTTAGTTTTATAACAACACTATGAAGGATATGAAGGTGTAACAAGATATTTTACTAACTGCTTCTTCTTGTCACCACCAAAACTTGAACATCTCTCCTAAAAGTAACACACAAAAAGCCCAAATGAATCATCTTGTGTTTGGTCTTTCCTAAAACTTTATACAATTTTAGATTCCTATAGGCAGTGCTGTGTAGAGCCTTAACTGTGGTGTTGAGTTCGAGTCTCCATTCCTGACAGTTTTTGACGAACGCCTCCCTTCTCTCAAGTAGCGTATGTGATTATGTGTCTGTGATTATGTCTATTTATTTAATTAAAAACCTATAGACACTAAATAAAAGGAGTCACAAAAGGCCAGACCTGAGGATTAAACTCAGATGCTATTTTGTGGAGATAATCCACACTGCACACTTAAAACTGAATTCACCTATTCAGTTTTTGTTTGTTTGGGTGGACCTCAAGTGAATACAGTGTCAAAACTTTATTGACAAATCATAGAGAAATAGAAACAGAAATAAACTATTATGTGCACAGTCAATTTTGGATAGTCTCCTGAAAAATTCTTGGGTAGAAGAGATAAGACACAACAATATATTTTATTGCAGTTTCTTTATTCTTTATACCAGACACATCTGAACCAGCAAGTGTAAAAATAAAAAAGGATAGATATAATAATAGTGTGATAGCGTTGTTACTGTGGTATTTCATGTTTTATTTGCCAGCACAAATTAGATCCAGGTCATCCACAAGAGAATACTGCACATGCTCACAGTAGCTTTAGAGTTTCTGACTGTAATTAATAGAATATATAAATAACATAAACAGAAAATATATTGATTTCACTAGTGAGTGAGTAGGCAATGTATCTCACCCAAGGGACAACAGTAAGTAGTGCATCGAGCTGTGTGGGATGAAAACCACTAACCTTGTGGTCAGAGGGCAAACGGGCTTAGTGCTTTTCCTGTACTGTATTAAAAACTTGGATAATGTGTATTTAATCATATAAATTCTCTATTACATAAGGAGATCTAAACTGTATTTGTCTCATACTTGCCTTTGATAACTTTATTTGATCCACAAGGGAAAACTGCTCATAAAGCTAATTTCATTAAAGTTTTGTCTCAAGAGAGTGATTTGATTTGGAAGGACACTGAATCTTTTTTCTTTTCCATTGGTTTGTTTTGACTCTCAATGTCAACTTCAACAGCAAATTCAATGCTGCATTTGGCCACTTTGCTCACAGAATTAGCAGATAATGGAAGAACTATTTTCTCTGTAATGGTGGATAATCTAGTTGGTATTCATTCTCCATCTGTGACCTTTGGCATATTGTGGTCTTCCTGCTGAGTGGTTTGCAGCTGGATTGAGTGAAAGCCCAGTGTTCTTGGTCTACAGTAATAAGAGCATTTTCTTAGATTCTATTTATATCTGTGGATTAGTGCCTCAAGTCGCTGAAGTACCCAACTTTTTTTTTTTTTTTCCTCTTAAATATATTTGTGAGTTAAAATCAGTTACATGCTGTCATCATCTAATTATTAGTAAACTTTTATTTTTTGCAAACTTGTAAGATGGATAGATGTGCTACTGGCCAATTAATTCATGCATGTGAATACTAGAGAGTGCCAAAGGTTCTGTAAGAGCTATTGAAACTTTGCAGTTACATCACTGGGGGTGTTATACATGTATGTGTATGGCCGAACGTTCATCAGTAACCACAATAACACAATGCGCACATTAGCAACTACAGCCAAAAGAATCCAAATTGGATTTAAACAATACATTTTCAGGACCCTGTGATCAAAGTGAGCGTTCATGATCCTGTTAAGGTGTTTTCATCAAAAAGGTGGGAGTGACAAACTGAAAAATTTTCGACTAATGCTAGCTAGCTTGTGACGATAATGTTACTTGAGAGGAATTTGTTTAACAGTACCAATCAGATCATTTGTTGTCAGTTCTTTATGGCCAGATTGTGTTGAAATAAAGCTCAATTAAAGTCTAACAAAGCCTCAGACAGAGCATGCCGACAGTTAGCATCACACCTCCTGGGAATGTTCGATAAGTGTTAAACCTACTTCCTCCTTTCACTGTTTGAAAATTATAGATACTCGCTCTTTAATAGTCATATCAATCAATCAGTCAAACCAAACAACCCAGAATAGTGATGAGACGTCCATGAAGGATTCGGTTCTTTGAACAATTCTTGTACGTGAATGGTTGGAGCCGAAAATTAATTTAGATTTCAAAGGGTAGACACTCAGTTTGAAGCATTTTACACAAATCTGAGCCTTGGACTTTTCTCTCTGAGATGAGTTTGTTGCTTAAATGGGTTCTCACATTGGCTTCTGTCATATAAATAAATATAAAAAGAGCCAATCTTTTGAAGAGCTCTTTGAAAGGAGCGAGTCTAAAAGATTTACATCCCAAGAAAAAGCCGAAAGTCCCATCATTAGTCCATCACGTGCTTGTTTCTATGGATATGTCATTGCTCTGCCTGGAATGTTCCACAGTATGACATTAAACAACCCTATTTTACATTTATTCAGTTACATGTAGTTTTATAGCTCAAAAATACCTAGAAAAATTACATTTTGACTGTGAGCGGGGCTGCCTCTCCACAGATGTAACCTGTAACTTGGTCTGGTTTGGTCTCCATACTGTGAAACATTCCAGACAAAACAATTACATCTCCATGAAGAAAAGCATTTGATGGACCCTCCACCAGAAAACTTACACAATGCACCTTTAAGAAATATATATAATTTTCGCTCTCTTTTATATTGTGATTTTATGCAGTATTGCTGTGCCTTAGTTTTAACCCTGCTACTGACAGAATTATTGACAAGTTTAGACATGTTGATTACATTCAGTGGCTTCGCAGTAACAATATACAACAGTCTGTTTGTGTTATTGTCTGAAGTTGGGCCACGCTAAATCAATTTGTTCTGAAAAGCACCTATAGCCTTCTTATATGATTGCCTGGGTTTGAGTATATTGATTGTAAAGGCTTTAAAGAGCAAATGGAAATACTATATGCCCTTGGACAAACAGACCTTTTAAGGTTTTCACCTTCGCCTGTTCCTATCCGATTTCCCTGTGATTTCTCTGACCCCTGAACGCAGCACAATACAACACCACCGGGGATAATAAACTTTAGGCGGCCATTTTTAATTAGCAGTGTGGAAAGTGACAACAAGCACTCACAGTTTGAAGATGAAAGTAACATTCTCATCTTCTACTTTTACTGAAGGAGTGAGCAAACTCAAATATTATGATTAGAGAGTAAAATAAATAAATGGCTGTCAGTTTATGGTGCTGTTTATGGTACTGTGAACTGTGGTACTGAACTTCTAATATAAGCATTCATTTTAAAGGAAACAAGCATTACATTTAGACATTTTGAGCATTAAAGGTCCTATATTACACAAAATATACTCTTGTGAGCTTTAAGCCATGTTAAAATGCTGTTGCCTCTTCACACATATTTGAGTAATCTTTTGTTATTAATCTGTTTACATCTCCAAAACTCAAAATACTCTGCTCCACCTTGTGATGTCACCTTTTATGTTTTATTCAGTAAAGAATGAAAATGTGTATGGAGTTTAAAAACACAGTGGAGCACTTCCTATATTACCACGTAACATCACAAGGTGGAACAGAGTGTTTTCAGTTTGACTCACCCTAAATATGCAGGTTTTGTGTGTTTTAATTTGTGAATGAAACAACTCCAAGTATGTTTCTGATGAGGAAATAACATTACACCATAGATCAGAAAATAGTGTAGTATAGGCCCTTTTGGTAGAGTAATGAAACTAATACAAGATTCACATGTATTTCAGATCATGCTTTATGGGTCTAAAATACATATTTTACCCAAATAATTGCAGCCTTTTGTTCCTACTGTTTTCCTGAATGGGAATACTCCATTAAAATACTACTGACAATGACTGAAAACAATTAACTGTTTCCAAATCTGTCCTAGCACACAACACGTCAAAAGTTATTTCCAAAAGCACAACAGCCGGCTTATTTAATATGTAACGTGATCCTTTTATCTGTTATCAACTGTTAGAGCTAATCATAAAATCCATCCATAATAGACCACATTGTGCGGTTAAATCATATTACTCTGTTGAAAATGCTTTGTGCTCTGCGTATGCCTGAAGCGCTGCTCTTTTAAACGCAGCCACATTGTTTCCAAAGGACTCTGAAAGCCTCTGTAGGAGCGGAGCGAGAGGACAGAGGAGCAGATAAATTGTGTTGCGGTAGCGGCGGTTGGCCTGTAATATCAAGGGCACAGCGGTGAGTCCGGAGTGGCCAGTTAAAAGCCTCGGTACATGCTAGTCCAGATCCAGAGGGACTTTTCTCCAGAGTTCAGATCGGCAGGCGCAAAAGTCGTATGATAAAAACTCACTCACTTGTGATGATGCTGCAAAACAGAACGAAGATTCATACAACTTTAACTAAGAATTTATTTTCTGCTTTCATATTAAGATTAGAAAAAGTCATGAGAAGCAACTTGTACTTCTAAGACACTAACAATGAATGTGTTAAAGGGACTGTATTTTGGAGATTTGGATTTGATCAGATTCCATAAACATGAGGTAACTGTGTCCCCAGATACGAGGTTAACATGTTTTAAAATATTAAAACATTGCTTTGGCTGGTAACAGTTGTAATGCTTATTTATTCTTGATAACAAGAACATTGGACATGATGGCCAAGTTGTTATTCTTAAGAAAAAGCAGGATGAGTATCACATGAGAGATTCAATGCTGAAATCTAGTTGGTTTAAACCTAAAATGCCTCTCTCTGATCTGAATGATCACTCCCTAAAGCCCAGCACCTGCGGACAGTCATGAATCAGCGCTAATGCATCCTCTGCAGCTCAGTGAGGGAATTCTGGAGGTTCTGAGCTTTCACCTGTTCATATACTGAGAATTAAAAAAAATTGTAAAACTGTAAGAGCACAGGCTACATGCAGTGCTTTTATATAATATAAGGTTACGCCAGTTAATTGTGTCAATGTTCAGTCACTGTGTTTTGGAATGAATTGCTCACAAAATTCAATTTGTGTTTTTAGAAAAATCCAGTAATCTTTGTATGTGTCTTACCTTGCCCCGAACAGACTAACATTTCCATGAATGAGCATAGAGGAAGCACCAGGCTGGATTTCCAAAATTAGACTGTGACAAATCCTTGACTTAAATTGTTGAGCCACTGGAGTTTGGTTCTAGTCAGTGCATCTTTTTTTATGAGAGCTCTGAGCATTTATCAGTCTGGTCCCAAAAATATACCTAATGCATTTTGGCTATTTTAAGCTCCAAATCCAGTGCCTCATATACGCCACACTGGAGACTTATAGTGTATGTCTTTGTGAAGAGTGAATAGGCTCCACTCCCAGGTTTGATATGTACAGTATGTGCTGTTTATCATGTAGTCTGCAGAAGGGACGGGAGGTCAGGACATGGCATTGGGTTAAGTCCACAACATGTTCTGTCCTTATTAAACTGAACCCAATCATGTGCCAAAACAGATAGTACCACCTTAACCTAGTCTAATTAAATCAATACACACCCAGGACTAATCCACAACTAAACCAGGACTATAGATTCAAACTTTAATTAAATTAAAGTATACTGCAATATGCATTAATAACAGAAATAGGACTATTGACTTTCTGTTTCAACTGCAGAACAGAGCTGTGGGTGAGTGTGGGTGGGGATAGGGGGTAGGTAGGTGAAAACTCAAGCCTCAAATGCATAACACCATCATAATATAAAGAAGATTTAATTCTTCTTTAAGTAAGGGATTATTTATTAGAGCTGTGCAATAAAAACATGAGATTTCAGGGTTGTATGTCTGACAACCATCAGTGGCCAACCCAAGATTTTTTTTTTAACATATTTGTCTTATTCTGCCCACCCACTTTTGCCTCTAAATGCTACTAAACCACGTTTCATTAAGGTGGACCATTTACCATTTACGCATTGTGGTTTTTTTATATAGCTCTTTACCACCTTCAAGGCACTCAAAGCACTTTACATCAAGAAACCACACACACATTCACACACACACACATTCATGCACCAGTGTATGCAGACAATGGGCGTGAGATGGGTTAAGTTTGTTGCCCAAGGACACAACAACAACATTTATCTGTGGGAGCTGAAATCTGACCGCTCTACCAATGACGTTTATGTCAAGGTATTGTGTTTCAGTTATTTCAATGAGAATTTAAGAAAACTTTCACAGCTAAAATATGATATAAAGTAGGTTGATTTGTGTAAAATGTTGCACCAGGAGGTCAACACTGCACCAATTCTCTGGGACACTTTAAAATGGTTTTGTAGTGTGTATAGAACTTATTTGCTGTCAAGCTTGGCAGGCCCATACAAAATAATACACTTCCTGAATAAGGTGGACATAATGCACACATTTTGCACATGGTTTTGTACGCGTTTACGCCTTGTACGCCCCAGGCCCCGACAACATCCCTGGTCGTGTCCTGAGAGACTGTGCTGCGGAGCTCCCTGATGTCTTCACTGACATCTTCAACATCTCACTGAGCCAAGCTGTTGTCCCCTCGTGCCTCAAGACCACCACCATCATCCCAGTCCCGAAGAAGCCGACTCCCACCTGCCACAATGACTACCGCCCGGTTGCACTCACTCCCATCCTTATGAAGTGCTTCGAGCGGCTCGTCGTGCAACACATCAGATCAACGCCTCTACTTCCTCCGCAAACTGAAAAGAGCAAGAGCCCCGACCCCCATCCTTCGGACATTCTACAGAGGCACCATCGAGAGTATCCTATCCAGCTGCATCACGGTGTGGTACGGTTCTTGCACCATGTCCTGCAAAAAGACTCTGCAGCGCATCGTCAGAGCAGCTGAGAGGATCATCGGTGTCCCTCTCCCCTCTCTACTGGACATTTATCACTCCCGCCTCACCCGCAAAGCCACCAGGATTGCAGGTGACCCCACCCACCCATCTCACAGCCTCTTCAGCCCGCTGCCATCAGGGAGAAGACTGCGGAGCCTCCAAGCCAGAACCAGCAGGCTCAGGGACAGTTTCTTCCACCAGGCTGTCAGGAGACTCAACTCTCTCCCTGCCCTACCCCCACTTCTCCCCTCTGCCCCCCCTCAGCCCCCTGTCACCCTCTAAGAACACTGGACTATGATGCACTACCTCACTTTCCACTTATATGGACAATCAAGACTAAGAACACTAAGAACATTGAACTATGAAGCACTACCTCACTTTCCACTCATATGGACAATTAGTAACTGTTTACTTTACATATTTTAGCACTACCTCACTTTTCATCTGCAATTTCTGTTTTGTCTATACTTGAATGTTTCTGTTTTGTCTGTTTTGTCTATACTTGAATGTTACTTGAATGTTTACTTGGTTTGCACATTTCTTTTTTCGTTTGTCTGTTTGGCATATTTAAATGTTTGCACTGAGGTGGGAGAGGACAGCAATTTCATCTGTGCTATATATTTTAGATGTATATGCACATGTGACAATAAAGAGGAATTGAATTGAATTGAATTGAATTGTTTTGTACCGTGCCCCTGTTTGATATTCGTTGTATGCAGCCTAACATACGCAGCTGCAGTGACAGGCGTTTGTGGCTGTGTTGTCTAGACCGTTCAGTAGTCCGCTGGTGACAGGTGCCCCCTGGCTTCTCTCGCTTCTCTCCTCCCTCTGTCCATGACTCAGCCTGGCATTACTGTCTTTGTTTGTGCCCTGCTTTGAAAACCCTGCAATCTCCCTCACTATTTTGTTGCCAAATTCTCCCCCCTTCCTCACTCCTCCCTCCCCAGAGTGCTGTATTTTTTGAAAGCACATCTATGAGAAATGATAGAGGAGTTCTGCTTCCGTTGACTTGCCTTAAATGTTGTCAGATCGCGTCCCAGTCTTTTTCTGTGTGCAGGGGGAGGGGATGCAGGTGGTTTATTTAGATCGGAGCGTGCAGTCAGCGGGGGGTGGCAAAATGGTCGCCCCGGATCACCCTACTGTGCACTCAACAGGAATGCCATGAACTGTTATCGTTGAATGGGCATACGAGAAAAAATGAGCTATACAAACAAGTGATCTAATATATATTTGTTATAATTAGATATTTGTTCATTTCTTTTTATAAAACTGAAATAACATAACAAAATAGAATATTAACTGTGCATGCAACTTTTTGGTTGAGGATTTGTCACCTGCCTGTTTCTATGGATATGTCATTGCTCTGCCTAGAATGCTCCACAGTAGGACATTAAACAGCTCTAACTTATATTTATTCAATTACAGGTGATTTTATTGTTCTAAAATACCTAGAAAAACAGGCACTCTGACTGTGAGTTAGGTTGCCACTCCAAAGTAACTGTAATTTGGTTTGGTTTGGTCTCCATTGAAAGGTTTAATACCATACTGTGAAACAGTCCAGACAAAACAATAATATGTCCACGGAGAAAAGCTTTTGGTAAACCCTCCAACAGAAAAGAACAAAAACAAAATACAAACAATGAAAACACTCAAATTTAAACACAAAACTGTAGACACATATGAAAACTATGACACTATGAAGTGAGGCAATCCTGCTCACATTAAGAATGCATGTTTCATATGTTGTTTTTGAGCAATAAAAACAATTGTAATTGTAATTGTCGTAAATTTAAGTTTAGTTTATGTCATTTAGATACAAGACAAGATACAGGAGCATTAATCAAAGAAACATTGACGAGACGCTTTGTACGAGACTGTAGCTCTCGGATCTGCAGTCCCTTTAATGCCATGGTGTGGGACATTCCAGGATTTGCAGTAATATCAAGGAGCCAGTAGCACATCATCCTCCAGAAAACATTTATGGTTCTCCAAGACTAAACAAGGTTGCCATAGAGACCAGTCCATATATTAACCAAATTATTATTAACCAAAACTATGGCACTGCTTTACCACAGCCTTCTCCCAACCTTCCCATAACAAACCAAATATAAAACTAAACTAGCTCAAATATTGACATGGGAATCTTCAATTCACAGGTCTACAGCCAATCATCTGTAACTAAAATGACGATACTTGGAAAGTACTCGAGTCTTGAATGTGGTGTGGAAAACATTCATTTGTTGTTTAAATTATAGGTTGAGATCTGGGCTAATTAAAACGTCTATCTTGTCTATGTTATTAAAAGTCATTCATTTATGTGTTTTTAATGTGTCATGTAAAACCAAAATTTAAAAAATGTGACAGATCCATTTGTAGGCTTGTCCTAATAATTACTATATTGACTTATCGTACAACATATGAAAGCTGGACCAATATTTTTTGGGATCAGTATTTATTGTGTGTAGTTTTTCTTTGCACTACTGGGAAATTGTTGGTTATTTTTTGGCTATATGAAGAGATTTGAGCCATTATAGATGCAAACTAAGTACTAGAATGTTATATTATCTATAGCAGCTCATGGTTTTTTAACAATATTGTAGATTTAGTTTTGTGGTTTAAATCTGCTCTTGGGTCACTGCGTAAGTGGCATAAATTAGTTTCAATATTATAATGCATTTACTTCAGCAGTATATTTGTTATCATGACAGGACTATCACTTTGAGGAAGAAAGATTATAATTTCTTGTTAGATCGCTCTGCCCTTCCACAAAGCCAGTAATTTTAGTCAAAGTAAAAAATGAATCCTCATTATTTTCAGGACTATTTTAGGATTATTGCACTATTAGGAGTATTATCAAAGGGCCAATCAGCATTCACATTTCATATTACGCTCATGTTAGGTACAGTTAAGTGCTCCCCTGGTTGTCACTAAGTCTAAATGAGCACTTGTGAAAGCCAGAGGGGGTTATTAGGTGAAAGATCAAATGCTTCACTGTGACCATGTAATTTCTTTTTTTAAATTACGGACAGCAATCATACATCAAAGTCTGAAGTTTCTTAACGTTTGAAATCGCAAAGGCTGCAGTTATTTAGATAAAGAAGGTCCTCTGTAAAGAACTAAATATTCTGTCTGCACCTGTACTTTTTATCTCTACAAAGATGTTTTGAAATGCCTGGGATTCTTGTATTCATTTATCAGTCCATATTTTGCTCAAATGTTAACTCTCCAGGCCTTGTTTATGATGTTTATGATATCGGCTTCCAGAATATTGGTTCAGCAGATATCCCTTTTGTTCTATAAACTGGTTGTAATGAGGCGATTTACTGGCCCAAAATGTCTACGAACATTAAACTTATATTTTTAGCTATTCTGTAGTTACAAAACAAACAGAAAACAACAGAAAAAAAAAAGTATTGACGTATTCCTAAAATCCTACTGCTTAAACATGTATCACAAATCATAATACTACGTCAGAAAAGTCACAAATGGATTTTTTCGCAAATCATGCAGCCCTAGTAAGCATCCATACACAGCTTAACATCACAGCATTCTGTAGGCCAATATTAATATTATTTAATACAGATGGGGGCAGCTAAAATCCATACTGTTCAACTGCAGATGTTTGTTATAATATAGCAGGGTCTTTGGTCTAGTCAGTAAAAGAAATGAGCAGGTACCATATTTGGGAATGTACCTTTCCAATATTTCATGGCAAAGTACAATGTAATTAAAAGGAAAAAACTGTCTCTTGCCTCCATGACATAATCATTCTAGAATCTGAAAACCACCCATTGTCCTCATAGCTGAATGTGATCTCTGCATTTGACCCATCCTCTGTGTTTCATGTGGAGATTTGTTAAGAGCAGCGGGTGACTCCAGTGCAGCACACAAAGAGTAGCCAGAAGAGAAGTACTGAGCTGGAGGATTTATTTAACAAAACCAATAGAAAGCTTGTTTGAGGCTGATGGGGGAAACCAGAGCAACTCGAGACCCAGGCAGACACGTGGGAAACATGCCCGGGTCCTGATCCTTGGCTGGAGCTCAGTCTGTTACTCTCTATGGCCCCTTCCCTCTGTCAAAATGAATGAAATGAATCTGGCAATTAGGTGAATTAAGAATAGGAACTTATTAATGGACAAAATGGCAAAATAAAAACAGCAGGATCATGTAGAGTAGGTTAATACGTACATTTAAAGACCAAAATGACGAGACTCACTGCAGCAGTTACAGAGAGGGGTGACAATTTTTCAGTATAAAGTCAGTTGAAGCCGATGGAGCCGAATGCGCCTCCATGCTCATTTCATACTTGAAACGCGGCAGCTAGCAGGTTAGCTATGTCCTTTTATATACTATCTATGTCTATGTCTATGATCTATCCATGGAGACAAGCAGGTAATGCTAACAGGTCAGATATGTGTGGAGGTAAGCCTGCTCAGTGTGTCTTTTTCGACAATAAAACACATTTACCTAAGGTTGATACAAATAGATCTCCATGAAACAAGCAGGTGGTGGACCCTCTACCAGAAAGGTTACATAGTGCGCCTTTAATAAAGTATGTTAGCATCCCTGTCTCATGTTGATTGTTGTAACATGTACATAAACAGAGGAGACGAAGTGTAAAGCCAAGCCCTGATTAACATTGGGCACGCTGCTCTGTCAATTACTAAAACTTTTCCACAAACTGTGAAGTGTCTCTTTCAAACAACAGTTATGCAAGTGTACACACCGAGCCCAAAGGTAGCGTACCATCTTGTCAGTTTTGTGATACCTCTCCAATGTCCTGCTCTCTTTATATTCAACACATCATAACTTGATTGAAAATGAAGAGAGGCTAAGCTTTTCCATGTGGGTGTTAGAGAGGCAGTTACAAATGTTCACCTGTGACCGTGGCAACTCAGAAACTCACTGTAATAAAACATAAGGCAGGTTCATTGCAAAACTGTTTATATAAATGTGCAAACGTGACTGCACAGGATCAATGTTAAGTGGTAGTAGCAGCAGCGGTACTTTTCCAAAGAAAACACAACACCTTATACTTTCTGCTTATGCTCAAAACCACTACCATCATGACAGCTTTATTTGTAGGGGTTGTTGTACACTGAAAGGTTCACTTTGTAACTTTTCTGGTGGAACGTCTTGCATCTGCTGTCTCAATGGAGATGTTATTACTTTGCCTAGAATGCCCCACAGTATGGCATTAAACTTATCTCTATGGAGGCAAGCCGGTGACACGACCAGACTGAGTTACAGTGTCAGATATGAGGGTATTCCGCTCACAGTAAAGCTTGGATTATACTTTCTGCATGTAGATTCCACGTGGAAATTAGACACACAGAGACAAGCACGCAGGGCACGCAGGCAGTATTTATAGTCTGTGCGGATACACACAGTAGAAATCAAAACTAGCTACTTGGGAATCCCGCTCATTTGACTCCAGTCTCTTGCTATTTTTGCTACTTATTTTGTTCAAATAATTCCCCTTCCCAATAAAGTTTGTCTAAGTCTAAGTCACTTTAATTCCTTGTGTTAAAAAAAAAAAAAAAAAAAAAAGAAATTAAGCATAAATCACGATTTTGTGGCATAAAAAAACTATTGAATAAATGCAAAATAGATCTGTTTAATACTAATACTTTAATACTGTGGAACATTCCAGGATATGCAGTAACATCTTAAATCCTTGTGTGTCTTAATATTGCTACGTAAGATAAATTCTATGTAAGATATTTTAAACCAAGAGAGAAGAGAATTCAAACCTAAGCTATCTCAAAACCTGAATGAAAATTACCAAGTGGACTGATCTAGGACCAAACAAAAGCTGAAAGTATGTGGGAATCAGGATTATTCATATTGACATTTTATTTCACTATCTGTTTGTTAAAGCTTGGCACTAGTGGAAACACCTCACCCACTCTCATTTATAGCCCATATGTTCTCGTTGTTTTGCATCTAATTGAATCCCCATTGGAAATTCACAGGAGGAGGAAAAGCCTCAACTATTGATCTGAATGCCGGACTACATTCGGGTTAGCTGATTCTCTCTGCGGTGGTCGGATTTACAATCACTTTAGCTGAGATGAGGCGTTTTAAGATGAGGGAAGGTGTCTCTGAAGGTGATCTGGGTTTGTCCACTGCAAAGAGGATCTTGTCTTGGACTGGTGCCTGTATTCCATCGGAGTGTACCTACCTAGACTCCTGTTTCCAGAGGGAGGATTTAGCACCTGGCATAGGCCCACTGCTGTTTTTAACACCCATTCAACTGGCAACAATGAGCGAGCGTTAAGTAAAGATTAATACAGATACACTAGACATCACTCAGAACAATCAAACCCCCAGGGGCACTCAAGCTGTCATGGGTGCTAGAGGATATATATATTATATATGTATATATATAGGAGTAAAGTGAGAACTTAAAGCAAGTCTAATTTAAGGACCAAAGCAAGATTAAACCAGGCCTAAATATAGCTTCAAATTTAAACCAAGTTTAAGTCTATAAGTACGCCAAGTTAAGACTTAAGATGGAAAAAAAATTAGATTTTAAATTAGACAAATTAGATTTATGTTTAAAAAATGTAAACTAATCCCTTGAATGGAACAATGCATGTAGAGGTCTAAAGATAGCATATTGTTCTGTGCAGAGGACGTTCTATTATCTAAATAATTGCACCCTTTGTAATTTGATCCAACTCCAACTCGCGTTCATACCTACACCACATCAAAATTGGTACTAAACTGTGACTGTTCTAAATCCGTAACTAAACTAGGATTGGACCAGGGCTAAACAAGGACTAGACCAGGACTAAACCGGGACTAGAACAAGACCATATCAAGTCTACATCAGAACTAAAATGGGCTAAAACCATTACCAAATCAGGAGATGTATGGACACAGCCGCAAACACACAATTTAATTATCAGTCTCATCTACATCTAAACCAAAGCCAAACTGAGACTGAACCAGGACTATACAGGGTTTAGTATACTGGTCACCGTGGCTAGCCTTTTTTTTACAAGCCAATTACAATTGTCACAGTTATGGTACTTGTAATGTTTTGGTGCATAATTCAGTGTAATAAAATATACACTTGTGGCTTTAGGTGTACAGTTAATAAAGATAAAATGCATTTTATGTCTGGACAGGGACCAAACATCTTCAAGATGGCGCTGGGATGCCAGCTGCGAGTAACAGAAGCTCTGAACCCCTTTTTCTTTCTTTTCGTCTATTTACTTGTACATAGACACTTTTTTCGTCTTTTCTTTAGAGTGGGTGAAACATCGTGCAGTTTCGCACATGGGAAACCTACTCTGACTACAGTTTTATTGCTCGCTGTAGTCTTTTTCACACTTTTTCGATCTGCGTCTGGGACTCCATTCAGCCACGGCTCGGAGCGCATCAAATACGAACGTGATGCGCTCCTCGGTCTACGCGGCCCCGCTTTGCTCCACACCGGGAAACCCGAGGTCCCAGTGGAAATACAGAGGAAGAGAAGAGGGTGCAGAGGTGGACGGAAAAAACGGAGACCGTATCTGCCTTCGGTGGTTATGGGAAACGTCCGCTCCATCTCCAACAAGACCGAGGAGTTCACCGCACTGACCCGGCATCAGCGGGAGTACCGGGACTGCAGCGTGATGTGTTTTACGGAGACGTGGCTGAATGAACACATATCAGACTCTGTGATTAACCAGGAGGGATTTACACTGAAGCGGGCGGACAGAACTGCCGCTAGGAGCGGTAAGAAGAAGGGAGGCGGGCTGGCGGTGTTTGTGAATGAGCGGTGGTGCCACCCGGCTAACGTGTACGTCAAGCAACAGCTGTGTACCCCGGACATTGAGTTGCTCGCAGTGGGCATGCGGCCGTATTACCTGCCGAGGGAATTCTCACACGTGATCACGTATTGTGTGTATATCCCCCCTTCCGCCGATGCGACGGCGGCCTGTGAACAACTCCACAACAGCGTAGCGCTGATGCAGACCCGGCATCCCAGAGCCCTGGTTTTAATCAGCGGGGACTTCAACCACGTCTCCCTGTCCGCCATTCTCCCCACTTACACACAGTACGTCACGTGCCCCACGAGAGACAATAGGACTCTGGACCTCCTGTATGCGAACATCAAAGACGCTTACACCTCCGTCCCCCTCCCCCCGCTTGGACGCTCAGACCACAACCTCGTCAAACTGCTCCCGCAATACACACCAAAGGTGCGAAGAGGACCTGCGCGGAAGCTGTCTGTGAAGCTGTGGACTGAAGAGGCCAATGAGAGTTTGAGGGACTGTTTCCAGACCACAGACTGGAACATGTTCAGCAGCTCTTATGGAGATGACATCAATGGCCTGACCCACTGCATCACGGACTACATCAACTTCTGCGTGGAGAGCACTGTGCCAACCCGGAGGGTGCGGTGCTTCTCCAACAACCACCCCTGGGTCACCCCTGAGCTCAAAGACCTCCTGAACCAGAAGAAGAGGGCTTTCATCTCAGGGGACAGAGAGGAGCAGAAGAGGGTCCAGCGGGAGCTTCAGTGGAGGATTCGTCGGGCCAAGAAGGATTACGGGAAGAAAATGGAGGAGCAGCTGGCCCAGAACAACGTGCGGGATGTGTGGAGAGGTCTGAAGAACATCTCAGGATTTGGTCAGAACACCAGAGGGACATCTGATGGAGATCAGCGCTGGGCGGATGAACTAAACGTTTATTTCAACCGTTTTGATTGTCCCCCCATCCCCTCTGCCTCTTTCTCGGATCCCCCCTCTTCACACACCCCCAGGCCACTGGACACATCCCCCCTTCCCGGACCGACTGCACCCACCCCCCGCCCCCTACCACCCACGTCTCCAGCTCATTTCACACTGACTGTTCCCAGCACCAGCCCCCCTCTGCCCCCCACCCCCGGCAGTCCACCCCAGTCCCCCCCTTACTCCTCCGTCTACATCACACCGGATCAGGTGAGGAGAGAGCTGAGGCGGCTGAAACAGAGAAAATCTGCAGGACCAGATGGCATCTGCCCCAGGCTGCTGAGGACCTGCGCGGACCAGCTCTGTGAGGTTCTCTGCTACATCTACAACCTGAGCCTCAGCCTGGAGAAGGTCCCTGTCCTGTGGAAGACCTCCTGTGTGGTACCAGTTCCAAAAACAACACATGCCAGGGAACCGGCCCACTTCAGACCAGTCGCCTTGACCTCTCACCTCATGAAGACCATGGAGAGGCTGATCCTCAGCTACCTCCGCTCCGTGGTGAGCTCCACTCTGGACCCGCTGCAGTTTGCCTACAAGCCCAACATCGGAGTAGAGGACGCCGTCATCTACCTGCTGCAGCGGGCGCTCACCCACCTGGAGACTGCCGGGAGCGCTGTGAGAGTCATGTTCTTTGACTTCTCCAGCGCCTTCAACACCATCAGGCCGGCACTGCTGCGGGGGAAGCTGGAGGACGCCGGAGTGAACGGACATCTCGCCGCCTGGACCATCGACTACCTCACTGACCGGCCGCAGTATGTGAGGCTGCGCGGCTGTGAGTCAGAGGTGGTTGTCTGCAGCACTGGGGCCCCACAGGGAACTGTCCTTTCACCCTTCCTCTTCTCTATCTACACCTCGGACTTCACCTACAACACGGACACCTGCCATCTCCAGAAGTTCTCTGACGACTCGGCCCTTGTGGGCTGTGTGTCTGAGGGGAATGAGCTGGAGTACCGATCGGTCATCAGGGACTTTGTGGACTGGTGTGAGCACAACCACCTGTGCCTTAACACCAGTAAGACCAAGGAGATGGTGATCGACTTCGGGAGAAGGACACTACTTCCCTCACCGGTGAACATCCAGGGACAGGACATAGAGACAGTGGACAGTTTTAAGTACCTGGGTGTTCACCTCAACAATAAACTGAACTGGTCCCACAACACTGACGCCCTGTACAAGAAGAGCCAAAGTCGCCTCCACCTTCTGAGGAGACTGAGTTCTTTTGGAGTGTGCAGGCCCCTGCTCAAGACTTTTTATGACTCTGTGGTGGCCTCTGCTCTCCTCTACGCTGTTGTCTGCTGGGCCCCGAGCAGCACAGAGCGGGACAGGAAAAGACTGAACAAACTAGTCAGGAGAGCCAGCTCTGTCCTGGGCTGTCCTCTGGAGTCTGTGGAGGAGGTGGGTGAGAGGAGGGTGCTGGCCAAACTCACATCCATCATGGCCGACACCTCTCACCCTCTGCACCGGACTGTAGAGGAACTGAGCAGCACCTTCAGCGGCCGACTGAGGCACCCTCAGTGTAAGAAGGAACGCTACCGCAGGTCCTTCATCCCCACTGCTGTCAGACTGTACAACTCCACTGTTTAACACTTACAATAACCTGTGCAATAACCAGTGCAATAACCTGTGCAATAACCAGTGCAATAACCTGTAACCATGTCACCTCATCAGTAACCGCCTCCACTGTCCTCAGATTATATATTTATATATTTGTATATTTGTATTCTTTTACATATATATATATTATATAAGAGATATGTTTTATTATATATTTACATTTCTTTCACTCCCTGTACATAAGAGCTACCTGATGTTGTAAATATGTTAATATTTATTGTGATTTTATTTTTTATTTACTTATTGTTCTGAGTGTTTGCACAATTTTTCACAACTTTTTGCACTATACTGTCCCCTGACTGTGAGCTTCTGTCACAAGTGAATTTCTCCTCTGTGAGATCAATAAAGTCTTATCTTATCTTAAACAAGAAATTTGGCATGCATTATAATAGGTCTATTTATAACATTCAATTGGCCAAAGTGGTTATTTAGGCAGAATTTGTTATAGACAAATCCAAAATTTACAAGTATTTGAGTAATTGGCTAGTGTTAAATGCCAAGCCCACCCCTGACTATAGCAATCCATCACTAAGCCAGTACTATAGTAAAATAGGGGATCAATGGGAATCAGTTCTAAACCAGGACTAAGCCAATTTAATCTAAATATTGATAGAATTGAAAAGCCATATTTTCCGTCATAAAATCTTCAACTAGCATCCCAATTGTTCATTCCTGTCCGAGAAGACTGTAGCATTTACTTTATTGTTGTATGAATATATCTTTTCTGTATCGTATGGGCTCTTCTGTTGTCATGTTTATCCCAATGAACACATTGAATTTCTGTCTGTTTTTTGCCAGTGTAAAATGAAGAGTTATTTTAGGCAGTATGAGCTTGTGAGCCCCATGCAAATAGATTTCTTTTACGACGCTGTCACTGAATTATTCTGGGCTCCCTTGTAGAGACTGCTGGAGAATGCTAATAAAGCTGGGGACCGCACCACCTAAAGGAACTGAATTCATCTTACAGCTTCAGTTTGATGTTTTGAGACAATGCATGTTCGACTACAGGCGCTTTTCCATTGTTTTGTATTGAAAATGTATTTACATGTTACCACAGAAATGCTGGCCTCCAGTTCCCACTTTTATTTTACAACAAGTCATTTTAGTTTTGTGATTATTTTTTATTATCCAGACCAATTCATTTCACATTCTGTGATACTCTTGGTGATAGCTTAAAGGTCCTATATCACAAAAAACTGACTCTTGTGAGCTTTAAGCCATGTTATAATGTTGTTACCTCCTTAAAAACAAACCTGGAGTTGTGTTTTGTTCCATTCACACATGTTTGAGTAATCCTTTATTATTAGCCTGTCTACATCTCCAAAGCTCGAAATGCTCTGTTCCACCTTGTGATGTCATGAAGTGGTAGATTTCTAGTTACAGCTACCTTTTACCTTTAGTTCAGTAGAGATTGGCAGTTGCAGGGCAGAAATCATCCAAATGATTCTGCTCAAAGTGTATGGAGTTTAAAAACACAGTGTAGCACAGAACAGTGTTTTCTGTTTGAGAAAAGAACCCAGCCTGTGTGCAGGGTTTGTGTGTTAAACATGTGTGAATGAAACAAAACACCGCTCCACGTATGTTTTTGATGAAGGAACAACATTATAACATTGATCAGAAAATATCTGAGGCGTTTTATCCCTTGGCAGGAAGAAATAGTTCAGGGTCAGAAAACAGAGGAGCTCATTCTCCAACAGGCTCCTACAGCTCCGCTCAAACAGTGAGAGATACAGGACTACATTCATACTATACTCCATATAAGTGTACAACAACTCACCCTTATGTAACAGATAATACTCCCTACAAGTGTACAACAACTCACCCTTATGTAACAGATAATACTCCCTACAAGTGTACAACAACTCACCCTTATGTAACAGATAACCTTGTGTTTATCACTACTTCATCTTTGCACTTTATCTCCTTACCCACCTCTTATGGCATATAGCTGAGAGTTACATTTTGTATTACTAAATTTTTATATTTTATTTTTACTTGTACACGCACATTTGTATAATTATGCCTTATTTGAGACCAGTCTGTTGCCATTTTTTCTACTTTTTTTAAATGTATTATTACCATTTATATTTTTGCTTTTATTATGCTGTGTCCAAATAATTTCCCTTGTTAAAGTTTGTCTAAGTCTAAACTGGCACATAAACCAGATCATAAACAAAACTTAGGGTTAACATTTACTATCCAAGTCTAATTAATCAAGGGCACACAAAAATTGCAATATTATGAAATTTCTTTTTCCCCACAGAAATGTTGGCCCCCTCAGTCCAATTCACACTTACTTTACAACAAGCGTTTTCACTTTTTAATTACTTTAATTATCTGGACTTTTCCGTTCAGTTTCTGGGGCAGTTAAACAAATGGAATGTTCTGCTTCTCAGATAATCCCAATGGTGCTCGTATTACAGAACATGTAAATCAAGATGTAAATCCACCATAATTTGTTGTTTAGCCGTTAAACTCGCCTCACCTCTTTGCTAAATAAAATGACTATACATACAAAAAGGATTACAGAGGGCTCCATTGTTGATTGCAGACCAGATTCTTGATAACATTCAGTCTACATCGGAACATTTTATTGGTTAAGCCTTCAAGGTCATAGCTCCGAATTTCAGCTGTTTTTGTTTAAATTTGATGCGTATGTGTCCTGTGTTTTAAGTGGGCTTTTCTATATAAAGTAACTCATCTCAAGTTAAATCAGTGTAGATGAATTTGGGCCCGGAGGAGCCTCGTCCAATCATGCGACATCATGAAAATTTGAATAACATCACATTCTTTTAGGGCTATGGGATTAAGGGCTGAGAAACAGAATGTTTTAAACCAAGGCCAAACATGCACTTGAATTTATTAAGAAAGAACAAAAGAAAATCTGGTGAAGGAGGAGTTTTGTAACCAGGGTTCAGGATTTAGGCATGGAAATTTCTTGTAATGTGTTGAAATGTAATGGTACTTTGAGAAGTTGTTTCCACTTCTCATTTACCCTTTACTTCGTTCTCCAGTTTTATTTTTTTAATTGTGTTACACAAAGGATTCAGCAGAGCTGTGTAGTCATTTTGGTAGAAAGCTACTAGCTAGTGGGATGTGCAGCTGTCCATTGGAAGTGCCGACAACTTCACAGCTCTTTGTTGTGATGACATTTGCGGCATCAAAACTGGGACTGAACCTGGACTAGACCAAACCAAGTCTGTATCAGGGCTAAACTGGAGTCATTCCAGGACATGTGTAAACTCATGATACACATTATAGAGCTGTGCATTTGATCTTATTCTTATAGTTATATTGTAGTGTAGTCAATAAAATGCACATACAAATGAATTAAATAGTTCCAGTCATCCACAAAGACATATTATTCTG
This sequence comes from Taenioides sp. WSHXM2023, assembly GCA_029959045.1. NCBI lineage: Eukaryota > Metazoa > Chordata > Actinopteri > Gobiiformes > Gobiidae > Taenioides > Taenioides sp. WSHXM2023. The sequence goes on along the minus strand of CM057104.1, from coordinate 11,490,341 downwards.
CTTTATAGTTATAATCTATGACACCCTTTGGAACATTATTTTATATTTCGGACAGTGTAGCTACTGAATCCTACGCACATCACCATTTAAGGGGAAAAATCTAAGCTTTGAAGTAAGTACAGAGCAATGGGCATGTATGGGTTGGTTGGAGAGTTTTTTGACCAACAGTGCCTTGATTGAAGAAGAATAAATACTTAAAGATGCATGAATCACTCTAAATACAACTCTGAGTGAGTAAATGAGGAGAGAAAGATGATTTAACGTAACAATTCCCTTTCAAAAATCATTGCAGGAAATGCCATGCCCTGTACTTGTGAAATGCCCACAAACTCCATTATTGTTATTGATTGCAGCTATCACTCACAAAGATCGAACACCAGTTAAACGCATTTGTCTCTCAGTATTATTAAAGGTCCACTGCGCAACTTTTCAGCTGGAGGCCTGCCACCTGTTTATCTCCATAAAGATATTATTGCTTTGACCAGAAAGCTCCACAGTACGGCATTAAAACATAACGCTTCCATGGGGTCAAATGATTGGAGCGCAAGCCCACTCACAGTGCAAATGCATGTTTTCAAGGTATTTTTCCCCAACAGAAACACTAGTAATGGAAAATGCTATAGGTACATGTTTAATGCCTCACTGTGGAACATTACAGAGAGAGCAGTAACATCTCCATAGAGACAAGCACGTGGTGGACCCTTGCATTTTTTGAATGCTCTCAAGGATATTGCAGTTGGGGTTTAGGGAATAGCACCAGCTTGGCAATAGTGATTGGGGATGACAGAACCCCACACACCGTCAACATGCTATTTTTACCATACTGCTCACTGCACATTAGAGGCCTAAGGCAATACAATGCCACTTTATCTCCAAGCATCCCCAAATCTATGTAAATAAATCAAAACCTACAGGCCCACATCACAGAAGCATGTGCACACGAGCGTTTGATAATGCTTTTGCCTATGTTCTATCATTCAGGCGCTTTGTCCTTGAAGGGAAATGCCTTCAAAGTGATGGAGTAGATCAGTAAATATTGAGACTTGTGCTACTGGTCGCAGTCCAAGCCATAAACCAACCGAAGATATTTGTAACCGTTCTGTTTGAAAAATGATACAAGTAAAATGGGGAAAATGTGATGTGTGAATTAGAGCTACACTATATTAGAAAAGATAATGCAGCTATAATGGCTGTTGTAAATAAGGTAGTACTGCAGGAATAAAGTACGACTAAACATAGGACCTATCCAGGAGTATAACAGCTCTTCAGCAGTTCAGGTTTTTAGGGCTGCGAGATCATAATTTAACTAAAATTGCTTTTTGATTGTTTGAAATTATCACAAATTCTGTAGACATTCTCTACAGACCAAGTCTTAGCTTGGGTGGTCTAAAAAATCATTACCCAGATACTAATTGACTGAAAATGAACTACTATTGAAAGTAGAGACTCATTTGAACTAGTGTCATTACTGAAAGAAATGACATATATAGGGCAAAGTTTGATCTCTTTTGAAAAGTTTTAGAATGGTCATGATGTATCATAAAAGACCACAGCATAATATTTAAGAAACCACTATTATTCTGTGTTGATTTTACTGATTAAAGAGCATTTTTATGTTATTGTAGTATTGAACATTTTCACGACACTACCTCAATGGGGGCTTACTACAGGACTCTGAATCTACAAACAGCTTCTGAAATGCATGAAGTTAGTATAACAGTTCATATTTTAGTCGTCTCTCAACTGCTTGTCCCTTATATGTTTGCCACGTTTTAGGCTGCACTTGAAAAGTTGCGGGACCTTTGCAGCGTCTCAGAGTCAAAGTGTTGTGCGTAATAATAAATTCACATCCAGTCACAGTCTGTAGTCTCCACGTAAAGTTGAAGCCAAACAGATAACATGAACCAAACTTCGCCAAAATCCTCCTCGGTCCCGGTAAAAGCGTAATTCTCAAATGTGGTGTTTGTATCCAGTGTAGATCGCGTAAAGTTCTCCATAATTTTAATAAAGACAAGCACCGAAAAAAGAACCATTCAGGAACCGGTATCGAAAAGCAGGTATTGTTAAAGTACTGGTATTGAAAAAAATCAAACAGTACCCAGCCCTTCTCATGTATTACGCAGACCCATGTAGAGCTTTCAAGCCTTTATTGGTTGACTGATGTTGATTGATGGTCTGGATCTGCACACAGAGGAAGGAGACTCAGGTGAAACGCATTAGGGTGACATCAAGTAAAACTTATGGCGATGACTTTGCTTCTTAGGAAAATGCCTTTAAAGAACAGACAAAAGATCATTATATTTAAGATGTTACAAAAAAAATAAAATTCTTTTTCAGAGTTTGGCAATTTTTTAGGTTTAAAATTTTACTTCCTGGTTGGAAATCATGACATCTAGATAACTGTTACCTAGCAACCATGTAGTACACTGGGCGAAAACTCCTCTAATGTACACAGAAATTACTCTTTGACAAATAAAAATATAAGAAAACACATTTATTTTGTTGAAATAATGTTTTTCTTGTGTGTAAATTGTGCTGATTTTTTGGACAGATTTCTTCAGATTCTGGAAGTCTCTAAATAACTGTCCACTTCCTGTAATTTTCAATATATTTTTCAACTTTTCTTCACAAATTGTTCTTCTTGATTGGTGTAAAACTATAATTTATATTTATAACAAACAATGTCAACAGTAAAGAATCATCAAAACCTGTCATACGCACTTTAATACTTATACACATTCCAGTTAGTGTAGCTTTTGTAAATGACAAACAGTGTCCAGAGACCATTTCCTCCCCTCTCCGCAGATAAATGCATTGATGTCCCGTAAGCCACAATCAAAGTAATCCATACAGAAGCTTAAAGCATATAAGATGACAATGTCCCCTCTCGATGTCACTTAGCTCACACTGCCCGGCTTTATCTATATCCGCTGTCCGTCTATATCCACTGAGTCCCTCCACAACTGACAGGGGAAAGATGTTTAACGACCCACGGAAATGACCCTGGCCAGCGCTGGGGGTCAGAGCTGTTCATACCGCGTGCTAAAAAATGTATGGGGGTGTGATTAACTGCAGCCTCTCTCTGCACACTGCCCAAAACCCCCCCGATGGTGCTGTAAACGTCAGCACAAGATAAAATAATCACTTTGCCCCCTTTGCATCCACCACTGTTATGTATTCTGTATGAACATGTAAATTATGTCAACGATTTTGTCTGACAAGCACTAGAGAAGTTATATTTAATGATATTTGTTATTACATTAACTGCATGATGCCTCGGTAAGAAGGTCTGTGCAACCTTTGGGCCCCCTGCTCAGCTTATGTGGCTAACTGATGTCTAACCAAGTAACCAGACTAAAATGACCAGGACTAAAAGGATTGTAAAAAAAAAAAAATCAATACCTAGATACTGATCGATAAACTAATTTCAAAAGTACTCATCTGAAGTATTGATACAAAAATTATAGGATGTAATTTACCCTTTTTTGAATGGTCTTCATGTATCACAACTAAGATCATATGATAACATTTAAGCAACTATTAATATTTTCTCAATTTTGTGGTATTGAAATCTGTATTGAGCATCAAGCTTTTCCCATAACATCAAAATCGAGTTTGAAATTTTTTAAGTACCATAGTTTCCTCCACAAACAACAAGACATCCTATTTTATTCTGTATAAAAACTCAAGCCTGTAGTTAAGATCTGTACAAACATGTTCTGAAATATGATTCCTGTATTAGTGTGTCAGTTCATATTTCAGTGTTTTTGTTAATTCTCCTGGATGTAAAAAGCTTGTCAGAAAAAAAACACAATGAGATATTTTTCCGAAATGGTTCCGCCCTACTTGACTAAACCAGTTTTGAAATGAAGTCCACATGAGAAAGTTGAATGACTAAAGCAGACTGATCTAAAAGTTTAATAGAAAACAGCGTAGAGGAGAGTTAGACCAACCAGGAATGAATCAGCTCCAGACTTAAAACAGAGACTAAAAAGTGGTATTAATAATGAATTAGTCAATCAATCATTTAATTTATATAGTGCCTTCAAGACACCCAAAGCACTTTACAGAGCACTTTACAGAGCACTTTACAAAGCACTTTACTTTATTCATTCACTCCACACTCGGTGGTGGTAAGCTGCTATTGTAGCCACAGCTGCCCTGGGACAGACTGACAGTCTGCTCCATTGGCTCCTCTGACCACCACCATCACTCACGCACACCATTTTCTTACTAGGCAATGTGGGTGAAGTGTCTTGCCTAAGGGCATAACAACAGTTTTTGCACTGGCACCTGTTGTTCGCAGTGGTCTCCCATCCAAATACTATTCAGGCCCAGTCTTGCTTAGCTTCCAAGATTTGACAAGATCAGGCTTTGACAAGCTGGTATAGCGAGTCTATTTATAGTCTGTAGTCTTTAATCTTGATTAGTTATAGTCAAGACTAAACTTATCTTAACTGCTGCTACTACTACTACTACTACTACTACTACTACTATTACTACTACTACTACTGTAACTATTCTACCCTTCACTGACCAAGACTTAATCCAGATTAAACAAAAACTAAACCAGAACCTACTTTGATTCAGACTAAACATATCACAAAATAATTATTGTGTAAAATCAAATCCCCACATTTTGGAAATCATTATGTAATCATCTACTATGAGACTCCACCTGCTCTATCAGCGCAAAATTTGCTGACAGCGTGAACTGTTAATTCATTTTTCTTCCTTGACATTTCTTCTTCTTCTCATCATCACATGCATCACTGTAAATGGTTTTGAATCCCGCGTGGCCTATTTAACAAATGTAATTTCCATGAACGCATAAGAAGAGGAAAATGTGGAAATTGTGTGCAGAGACCAAAACAGCAAATGGCTGTGTGGTCTGAAGTATCGCTTGACACATATAATTAAACATATATAAACCAGTTCTTTTTGAACTGAGGTTACCTCATTCTGTACTTTTCATTTGGGAATATACAGTCTTCAGGACAGGTAGCCGTAAATAAAATACTACATATGTTATAGCCATTGGTGTGAAGCCTTTTCAGATTTTTCCACTTATTTTCACATTTTTTCAAAGCCATCTTGACACCAGGATTACACGGGCTGCCTTCCTTTGTGTGAAATGCCAAAGTATTGAGGTCACACTCTTTGCTATTGGATTCGACAACAGGTCAAAACTATACAGAAATACTATTTTTAAAATCTAAAGTGAAAGACCCTTCTATATCTGTCTATGTCATAGTATCAAAAATTTAGAGTTGCAATTGAGAAGAAACATTTTGAAGATTATTTACAGTTATTGACATGATCAAACAACTGTGAAATCTTTCATTTTGGTTCATTCCCATTGTCTGATGTATTATCATTCCTCTTTGACAAACAACATTAAACCAAACTTTCTGAATGATAAAGTTAATGCTATGTAAACAAAAAGACAGAAAGCACTTTACATTTATATATTTAATTGAAATTACACATTTTTCTGTTTTGTTTTTTTTTTTCATTTTTGGCCTGAATAGTAATCAAGGTTTTCCATAAAGTAATTAAACTTGACATCTCTTCTGTATAGACATACTAGTATGTTTAAAATAGAAAGAGGCTGACCCTTTTGACAGCCGGTGGTGTGAAAATGTGCAAGTCTAATTATTTCTCGTCTGATTAAAATCAAAAGGTCAGATCTCCTAGTGATTATTTTAGATGTTGCATTTCAAAGCAGTAGTATTGAACGATCTAACGTTTGGTGCTTCTCATTTGCTTTTGTGCAGATAACGTGTACAGGAAGTGTCTGGCGAACGGGACTTGGGCACCCAAGGGGAACTACTCCATGTGTAAGCCCATCCTTCACGAGGAGGTAAGGTTCTGCTGTGTGCCTCTGCATTCTGCCTGCTTAATGAATGGCTCTTAATGCTATGCTAATTACAGTCGGTGAGCTGTATCAGGACTTGGTAAAGGTAGGTCAAAGCCAGGTCTTTACAAGCACTCAACAATAACTAAACAACTAGTTATCTCAATGCAAATGGAAATATTTTATTGTACATTATTATCACAAGCTCAACAAAACCATACATGTTTGCTAAATGTACCTTGATAAACATGAATCCTTTCTGTGAGTGGACTCGCCTATCAACTTGGTTGTGTCATCTGCTTATTTCTATGGAGATACATAAGATTGAGATGTACTGATCACTGGGCAGTGAAGAAATTCACTTGACTTAAAAAGATTAAACGACTCAATGAAAGCAGCAAGTCTGATAGCTGCAGATCACACTAGCAAACAGCAAGAGTTTTTTCATTTGTATCAAAATGACCACGTGACGCTGCTAAATCCTACGTGTATCACAGATTAAGAATATAAAATTGGAGAACCAAGTAATCACAGATCAATGGAAATATGGCGTCTTGAAAATAAGCCATTAATGATTGCTCAAACGTGCACGAATCACTCCAGTAAATGAGTAAATGGTGAGCGGAAACAACTATAACATGGTTAAAAGCTCTAAAAAGTTGATTTTGCATAATAGATCTGTTTTAACATTTACTGTAATATGCAAAGGTAAACCAAGACTAAACCAAACACGCACTTACAAGACAATATCAGTGTGAACATAAATCCCAATTTCAGGCCTTAATTAGGGAAAAAACCAGGACATAACCTGGACTAATCCAGGCCTAACTTTGGGTCTCTGTCAGCAGTGTGTGTCAGTGCATTGTCCTGATTAACGAGCCCCCTGTCCGTCTCATTCATTACAGTTAGTGGGGCAGCTACACCCGCTCGACATTGAGGTCTGAACAGTGAACGCAGCAGTTTTATGTGAAATATATTCATAGTAAACACAAGTTAGAGCCATGAGATGTATAAGCCTAGCCTGAAAGGACACACTGTACATTCACTATAGAACATGTATGCAACTGTATACTGCCATGCCTTGAGGTGTTAACAACTCCACAGCACAATACTGTTTGGGATTAGTATTTCACAGCTAACATGGCTTTAATATCATAACTGTCCCAGTTGTAAAGGCCTCTCTGAAGATACACAAGAGCTCTAAATCTGTTAATCAACCTGAAGCGATTTGGTGTATGAACAGCTGAACGGTTCTTTAAATTTCTCAAAAGGGATTTTCTACACAGGTCTGTCCTCTGGTCATGTGAGCGCGCATGAGTTGAGAAAATATAGTGCAGAAGAAAATACAACAAGGGAGAGAGGGAGGGAGGGAGGGAGGGAGGGGGAGAGATGAGAGGGAGTGAGAGAGTGAGGTAGGAATAAAGAGGGAGAGAGAGAGAGAGAGAGGGAGAGAATGAGGGAATAAGAGAGGGGAGAAAGAGGAGGGGAAGAGAAAGGGCAAGAATAACAGAAGGAGGGAGAGAGAGTGAGAGATGGAGGAGAAGGAGAGAGGGAGGCAGGAGGTATAGAGGCGAGAGTGAAAGATTGGGGGAGTAAGAGAGGAGGGGGAGTGAAAGAGGGAGAGGGAGAAACCTAGAGTGATCACATGTGGATGCTTTTTTGGTACAAGCTTTTAACTACCACCTGGCTGGGGCATTTTGATGTCCTCATGTACTCACTTTAATTGTGACATTTAGCCAGAACATTGTGACCCAGTGCTGATCTGTCTAAGGCAAAAAAACATGTAGAGAACTTATTTACAACGCTCAGTTTGTGTCCATTGGAATTGTATTTATTTTTCTTGCTGCTAGTCATTAATCTATTTGACTTTTAGTATGTGTTTTTCAATGTTATATTATTATAATTACAGACGGTCTTGAATGATTAGGTTATAAAATAGTTGTATGTTGAAAGGACCTGTCTCATATTTTTGCTCTAGGCACAAACTTGTCATGGGAACTAACCGCTGCTCCCTGTTGAAGTGGCATTGATTTGCCTGCAGAGCTCTATACAGGCAGGGCATCCAGTGTTATATGGACATTTGAAAAATCCTTTTAACAACGATTAATGTTAATGCTATTATAGATTATGAGCAGTGTCTGAAACTCAGTTAAATGGGGTCACATGGGTCTAGTCAGGGGGATGTGTGATGGGCTGTAAAATAACATTATTGACCTGTAATAAATTGAATCTGTTAACTGGAAGAAGCACTTTGAGCATTCTTACTTGTGATATTATTATTAGCCTTTTTAAAATTACAGTCACATTAAAGTCAAATTAATTACATTTAAATTAAAGTCACATTACAGGTAAAAGAAATTCTGAAAACATTAGAAGTATTTAGTATGTTAAAAGCCTGTAATATACTACATCTATTGCTAATACTATTACTACTGATGTTACAGCCACCCTATCCACAGCCACTAGCCACAAAACAAATTTACCTGCAAGTACAAATAAAGAAACCCAACCTAACATAGCTAATTTGAAATTATTTGACTCATGTGTCAGTGGACATTCATTCAGCACAGTGTCAGCTCATGTGGTAGGGTGTTTGCTCACTGATCCAAAGGTTGGCGTGCGATTCCACCTCCAGCAGATGAATGTTGTTGTTGTGTCCTTGGACAAGACACTTAACCCCCCTCACCCTCAGTGTCTGCGTACACAGGTGTATGAGTGGGTGTGTGAGTGGGTGAGTGGCTCTTTGATGTAAAGCGCTTTGAGTGCCTTGAAGGTGGAAAAGTGCTATATAAAAATGTGACCATTGACCATTCAGCTTTAGTAATAATTTAACTCCTATACAAATATATGGAAATATAATATAACATGTTAAAAACGCTTTGGAAATGCCTAGAATTTTAATGTACCTAAATGTATGCACAGAAAATGCTGACAGTAAGTGAGTGGATTTAACTAATCTCTTACAATGGTTCAGTGGCGATCCTACACTCATTTATTCTCCGGGTGAAACCCCCTCCTGGCTAAACGGGCAGTGCACACTCGCGACCCATTTTTTTTTCTAGTGTTCATGCCGTCCCCCACGAAATGCTGCCCCAGGTGGCTGCCCTGTCCGCCCGTGGCTAGAACTGCCCCTGCAATGGTTAAAGGGGATATAAAGATTAGAAGCGTGTGGCAAAAGGAGAAATTCAATTTGTCAACTGGACAGAAGTTTATTTGGTCAAATACATTTCGCAGCTCATCCAAGCTGCTTCTTCAGTTCAGTTCTGAACTCCCATGGATTCTTCTTGGACGACTGAGGGATTCTACACACATAATAAGTGTGTCTAAATCTGTCTGTATTTTGTGACATCATTTTTTGGCGTATTGCCCCCTCACCACCCCTCACACGTCACCCACCCTGCCATGTGCTGCTGGCCACTGGTTAACAGATTTATGAGGGCTTTTCAGCATGTGATGTTCTGTATTTTGTATTTCTATCTGCAGGTGAAAATCACAACGCTTGTTAAAAGCCCTGTACCCGATTTTTTTCTCATGCAAAATGGGTCTTTCCCCAGTATTTAAGACAGTAAAAACCAGGTATAGCACTTTTAATTAGAACACTTTTTTTTGTGTCTGTTGTGTCTGAGAACAGACACAACAGGCTGCTCAGCATGTAAGCAAGATCCTTTATGTAGAAACGGTAATTCCCATTTGACATTTCTGTGCCAAGTTGGTCCCTAATGATGTAAATTTGAGGAGTGAAAAAAAAAAAAGTGGCACTGCTCCCACATGTCCTCAGAATACTCTGATATTTACTTTTAGTGCTCGATTAGCTGTTACGTGATGAAAGCCTCCAAGGAATCATTCATGTCTTCCTTTTTTTATTTATTTATTATTATCTTTTTTTTTTATTCTTTTTAGCATCATTTATTTTTAAATGTTGTACTTTGACATAAAACTGCAAAGAGATATCCGATTGAAGAAATGCCATGGCATGTTGCCCTATAAACCTTTAGAGGATTTGAAGTTTGGTCCACTGAGAATGCAAAGTTTGAGTTTTGACCTTGTAAGGTTACTGTAGTTTTAACTTTAACCCTATTATTTTGTTGTACTGTAGCTTTTTGACCCACTGAGGCTGCTGTAGCATTTACTGTTAGGTGCTTCTAAATTAATGAATGAGAAGTTTTGTTGCCAAATTGCTGTTAGAATTTTCATGGTCAAATTTGAGTCACCGAAAACACTGATACTCTCCTGAGATGCCAGTTCTTATAACAGCTGTTTTAAGAAAGATTTTGTCCTTGTACGATCCAAATTAGCTCATGTCATGTGAAGTAAGGTAGAGTGCATGTCCAAAATGAAGTTAGGCTAGTTAAATTAACGGCCTGTAATTGAAATGTTAACTTTCACATTATTGTTGCATCACCCTATTTACCTCTTGTGAACCTTCTCACAATTTTCTACCTATTGTCACGTATTACTTATTTTAATGTAAGTTCCTCGTCTGGGATCAAGACTACACACTTCTTCAGTACTTTAAGAAGATGTGAGTCCGGTCACCGAAAAATCAGTCAATGTGTCATTGAAAAAACAAATCTGATTGGATGATCATGTTTGGCTTGAGATTCGGCAGGGGACCAGACTGAAATTGAACTGTATAAAGAAAAACAAAGAGATATAATGCTGGATTTCCAGGCCAGTAAGCTCCACATTATTTAAATGAAATAAATGAAGTATATCCGAACAGTTGCAAAGAGTGGCAGGAGACGCTGGCGGTCTAATGCAGGAGATGTTTTTACCATCAGTTTAGGACCTGGAGACATGAGCACTCTACACATTGTAGTAGTATTGTTCAGGTTAATATTGAAAATATCAATAGGGCAGAATATCTGAACTAATACTACATGCTATATATGCATGATATTCAGAAAATATGTTTTTATTATCATTGTAATATGAAATTGGTATTGAGTTAGTACTCAATAGCTTTTTTCTCCATCCATCCATTTTCTTCTGCTTATCCGGGGCCGGATCACAGGGGCAACAGTCTAAACAGGGGCTCCCAGACTTCCTTCACCCCGGACACTTCCTCCCTTTAGCTTCCATAAGTCGAGGTAAAGGTCAGGTTTATTTATAAAGCATGTTTAAAATACAGTCAACACTGCCCAAAGTGCTGTACAAATTTTAAATGACTAAAACGCATAAGAACAGTGATAAAATGCAATAAATACAACAGTGAACATAGGAGGTAAAAAACATATATATAATTATTATATATAATTTTTATTTTCCTTGCTTAAAGAAATGCACAATGCTCATCCTGATTCCTGATTGAAGTCTGTATGTAGAAAAGTCTCATTGTCGAAGGTTCTATTTTGGTTTTGAGTCACAGGTCTCAAACATTAACCTCATCCAGTGACCAGACTACTTCATCTTAGAAAATACACAAACTTGTGTTCTGAATTGACAAGAAGAAAACTTTGACCAAGCTCAATAACAAAAAGTTTCTCAGACAAGTTACGCAGAGCATAACAAGTGCTTTTTAAATGGACATATGGCATTTTTCATTTCACTGAAACAAACAAATAAAATATCAAGTGCATAAACAATCTCTGAACGCATTTAACAGCTGTGGTCGTTTGTACATTATAGATTTCCAAGTGTTTGGGACAGTTTTGTGTATGTGTGTGTGTGTGTGTGTGTGTGTGTGTGTGCGTGTGTGTGTGTGTGTGAGACACTGTTCATTTTGTGTTCACTTTGACAGTTTCCGAATGGGCTGGTGTCTGATCGATCTCCGTTCGAAGATAAATATGGCGCCTGACCTTTTAAAAATGTCTTATTTTTTTCCTGTTTGTGGCACTGAAATGAATCACTCGGCAGAGCTTATGTGGAACCGTGGAGTGACTGACATCGACATGGAGACAGACTTGTGAGATAGTATAGACGGCGGGGGGTGGGTGGTTGGGTGGGGGGTGCAGTCTTGTTCATGTCCGTATTGAACCAGAAATGTGATGGCCCCGCCGGGAGTACTTAAGAGAAAGTTGGTTTAACTACAATCAAGTCTTCCATTTCCTCTCAGGATTCACCCAAGGTTACTTTTCCAATGAAGCATGTTTCAACAGGAAGGAAAACTAGTTAGGTTTGATTTTTTAATTATCCACATGTGACGTTTTGCATCTCATGCAGGGGTGGACTGATCTTATAGTGGTTCAGTGTAAAGGAGGAAAATTGTATCAGATGTAATTGATCCACAAGGGTAATTATTTGGAGTAGCTCAAAAATCTATTATAAAATCTGTTCAACAATGAGCAAATACATTAGTTATAAATTTAAAAACCCAAATATTACTTCAGGTTTTTTTTTTTTGGTTTTTTTTTACCTAAGTTAAATTTTATTTTTGAGGGATTTTGGTTTAGAAAAAATAAGCAGCAGACTCAGTTTCTTCTCTTAAACTAGTTTAGACCTGGTTTAGTAGCTTGTAAAAGTAAACACAATTATTATTTCTTAATATCTATCTATATTTGTAATTTATTATATATGAATAACTTTTTATCTGTGCTTAGACTTTTTTCTTTTTTTTAGTTGCAATTATTGGTGCTCCATGTACCTTTCTGGAGGAAGTCTTTTCTCCACAGAGATTTTGCATGCAAGAAGAATGCATGCTCTTAAAACTATAAAATCTATATCTATAATCTATAAATAAGATCTATAATTGAATAAATGCAAGAGAGTTAAGTTTAATGCCATACTGTAGAACTTTCCAGGCAAAGCTATCACGTCTCCATACAAACGAGCAAGTGGTGTACCTTTCACCAGAAAAGTCACATAGTGCACCTTTAAATACGTTGTGTGTTTTTATGTCTTGTCTTGTGTATCTCTACTCATCAGTAAAGAAATCTGCCCATCACTGGTCTTATGCCTCAACCTAGCTCCAATTTGCCTGATTTATTCCCTGACACTCTGTCCGCCTTCTGAACCATGATTCTTTTTGCGAGGTGACCAAACTAATGAGAACCAAGGCAACCGCACGATCAGTCTAGTAGATGTGGAGTCCAGGATTGGCACTGGCATAACAAATAGAGTAAATAGGGCAGAGATGACCTGTGCCCGTGTGCCAGCGGATTAAAAAAATGCCCATGTTTAATCTGGGCGTAGACACCACCAGCAGGTTACATAAATCCACTTAGAGCGCAGATTACTGTTGCTAATGACAAGGGGCAAGCCTATCACAATGGATAGCCCTGGATGTGTTGCTGTAATTTGGTTAAACATGATTTTATGTTATTCTTACTAAACATTTGGCTTAACAAGGGAAAGGAAAGAACTGTGTGTGTAATAGTGCATGCATGTGTTCCCACTTGATCACAGTAGGAGTTAGTTTTGCAAAATTAAAAGAGAAATGGGGTACAGAGGATTTACTTTCCACTCTTGGCAGTTTAGACAATGTTGTTTTTGTAAATTGGAATATGCCCCAAAGACAGAAGTTACAATTTCCTCCTTGTTATAGTGTTGTTCTTGGGTCACTAAACTAATATTTAAAACTTATGGAAGGAAATACCTCAATACTTGACACTTGATACCATAATTAAAATAAAGACAAAATACTTACAATACTATTTATACTATATTTGAATCACCCTATGTACCTCATTTTATAGTAGAAATGTAGTTAGTCTTGTACATACACCACAGATATTTTTGTTTGGTAATTGTTTGCTTCATAGTACTTAGACTCTATAATTTTTAAATGGTCTTATTTGCGGTTACCCACTACTATGTCCAGTTTCTCTAAGTTTCTCTAAGTTCAAGTTCTGGATTCACGCACAAACATCTCATAAACAACAACAACAACAGAGTATGCATAATAATATACACAGTAACATACGGTAGGGCTTTGACTCCGAACTTCGTTATTCAAATATAATTCGAATATTTCAAAAAATGGAGATATTCGAACAAAGCCCTTAATATTCGAACCTGTTCGAAAAGTTTAACATGAACATCTCCAACACGATAGAAGCACAGAACAGACTCACCATAGGCAGAACATCCCTCAGTCACAGAAAGAACACGCATATTCCACCAAGTCCTGCCCTTAAGGAGCGAGCTGTTTTTTCAGCGCTTCTAGTTTATGCAAATGAGCCATGTGGTTTTAAGTTTCGCTTCTGTATAACGTAAACAAATGTGCGCAAAGCTGCATTAAACACATTATTATTTGAGTCCTCCTTGTAGGAAATAAAAATCCAAACTTAAATTATCCACCCGCAGTGAACCAAAAATGCGTCTGCTTCTGTGTTACGTCATCATTTTATCGCGTGTACCGCGTGTACCAGTGTCATCAGCCGTGAAAGCAAATGAATCTGCCCACGTCGCATTAAGCGTTCTGTTTTCTTCAGAAACTTTTCTTTTCTTGGATTTATCATCATTGGGCCGAAAATAAGTCTGGTAAGTCCGGGCTGCCAGTGTGTGCGGGTGGCGCACATCAGCGGCTTTGACGCATGTTTTGAGCGACAAAAATATTAAAAACGTTTTATTTAAATGTTACAAGATTACCATTATCTACAATTTTAGATTCACATTTAAAAAACGAACAAGCTAAAATAAAAATACAATGTAATTAAATACTCATTATTATTTTCCAAAGTCACAGGGAGCCACAACAGAACGATGAAAGAGCCACATGCGGCTCTGGAGCCGCGGGTTGTGGGCCGCGGGTTAATATTCGAATATATTTGAATATTAATATTAATAAACAAACGAACTTCGAATATGATTTTTGGGCAAAAGTCAAAGCCCTAACATACGGTGGAAATTGTATACTGGTTCGGTAACCTGTAAAATAAGGTAGTAATGAAGTTTACCCATTTTTGCATTTTTCAGTTGTATTTGTTCACTGTATAAAATACTGTGCTCCAAAAGGTAAACCTTAAACAGGCATATGGATAATACTCAATCATAAACACAAAATTGACGATTAAAAGAAAAACTGTAATAAAAAAAAGAGTGATTTGTAAATACTGTAAATTGTTCCATGTTTGAGCTGAAAGAATCACAGCTTTCAGCTTTATCAGTTACCTACTCATAATCGCACACACGTACACACAACACACTCCCATATTAGCGAAACAGAACCATATTATTGTTTTTGTGACTCCCTTTAAACCTTGATCTATGCACTCCCTATTCCCTCGAGTCAAAATGTCCAATGTCTGTTTCTAATATCACAATAAAAAAGAGGGAAAAAAGCTGTATGGGAGTAGGTGCTCATAAGCAATTGTTTCAGTCTTCTCCTTTTGGGCTATGTGTTTCTCTATGTTTATCTAATGTCTTAAACTAAGTCTTAAGTTTCAGTTTTTTTGACAACCCAACTTTGTTCTTTCTGCAGAAAAAAGGCAAGATGCACTACCAGATCGCAGTCATTATAAACTTCCTCGGGCACTGTATCTCCATGGTGGCCCTGCTCATCGCCTTCTTCTTGTTCCTGTGCTTGAGGTGAGTGTCTGTCTGCACTAATCACCCCTCAGACTGCTCTGATGTGATACTGTTCTCCAAAGCCCTTCACGTTCTTATTCAAAAATCGTTTGGTCATGGGATAAAACCTGCCCCTATCTCAAGCCAGCAGAGGCAAGAAGGCTTTAGAGGTGCCGCAAACTGGGGCATATTTACCCCCCGCAAATGGGAATAATAGTCTGGGCAAGAGCATGTAAAAATACCAGAACAGCTGTGTGGAGAGGCCTGAAAGAGTCATCACAATCTAAAAAGTTTTTGAATAATCGCTATTGGAAAATCATAAACACTTCGAATAATACAAATATTTTATCAAACATGATGGAAGAGATGGGTAGAAATAGTTTGTAAATGCTCTTTGTTTAATACATGTACTTGTATTTTGTTAGAAAAATAAATGGTGGTAAAAATGTTAACTGAAGTTCAAACCTCAAAAAATATGATGTTTTGAAAGTGATTTTGGAATACATTGTAAGCAGTAGGGCTGCAACGAATGATATATAGATAGCGGACCCTCTACCAGAAAAGTTACACAGTGCCCCTTTAAAACATCCTCTCTGAACAGAATCAGAATTTAAAAACATCTATCTAAAGATGATTCAGCATTACAATGTTTGTAGAATTCATAAATCACGTTTTTTTCTCCAACTAGTCCATTTCTACGCGTGGAGACTGCTGGACGCCTGCTGACGGTGGCGCGGTCTTTTCTGACAAACTGAAATAAAGCACGTGTTAACGAGAGAAAGGTCTTAGCACCCCACATGGCCACCATCGCTCCCCAGACACCCCGGGGAGTGCGAAAAGCGCGAAAGAGGGTGCAGAGGGGCGTAGTAAATAGAATCGCCATGGAACGTGTTTATGCAGTAGTCCTGTTCTTTGACCGCAGAGGCATAGAAAAGGCTCTGACATTGAGAGACAAGAGTTGGAGAGCAGTTTTCAAAAAGACCATTTGGATAGTGGACTGCTTTGGCATTTATTACCACCTTCTTCACTTTATGGACGATAGAGATAGAAGCCACTTAAGAGAAAACTGCAGCTTCCAATGACAAATAGACAAACCATGGACGCTCTCAGGGCCGAAGTGGGAATTCTTCACTTGTGGAAATGTTCATCCTCGGCTCAAGTCTAATCTAAAAAAGTGTTCAGGTCTTATTTTAGAACGCACTACTTTTGAAACTATGCCAAGGAAATTTTAGGTGACGTGTGACCATTATAATAAGCCTTGCTCTGTGTGGGTTTTGCATTGTCTGTTTTTGTAATACTTAAAGGGCAGTATTGGAACAGTACCGTGTATTTTACAACTTGTAATCTAGGAAGGGTCAAGCCATTATCCATAGAAGATAGTGCTAAAGAATATAACATTTCTCAAGCGTGAATGAATGAAACCAAATACAGCAACATAATAGCCTCTTTTTACGCAGAAGGCTTGTATATTGCCTACTTCTTTGACTTTTGTGGCACCTAAGTACTAAGTTTTAAAATATATTTCAAAAGAGCTATGGCTATGTAATTAATAAAGTTATACCAGGCTGCTATTTGCCCTTTTTAGCGTAATGGCTATCAGCCCTAAATCTCAAGCACATGCCAATATTTTATTTCCACCAACCCCCTGCTTTAAGAATACACATGAAACCTTATTTGAACACTTTACGACAAAGAGGACACTGCAAAAATGTGACTACACTGTTCTCTGGTACCTGATACAGTTTGCAGGAAATCAGGGTTGTGGATGAATTTGTACTGAACTCAAATTATATAATATGGAGAAAATAATCAAAATTAGCCCAAAAATATTGGCGGGGCTCATCAACAATCGGGTTTCTCTGGATTCTAAATCGGTATCGACATCGGTCACGAAAAGCAATGAAACAAAAAACAAAAAGAAACATTTGTCGATTTCTAGTAATTAATCAAAATTGTGAATACAGTAATTACTAAAATGTTCTATTTGGGGAAAAAAAAGTGTGGTTGTTTGTTTTGCCCCTCAATCCTGAATCAAAACCTCTAATCCATCATTGTTTTTTAAACAAAGCATAAATATTAAATTAAGTCTACTCTTAGTCTATATGTACAGTATGTACTTGTAATTGTTTTTTTCATTTTCCAGCAGTCTTTTGAACAGTGGCATTTTATTATTACATTTACAAGGACAACAAAGAAAAGAGAAAACAACAGTGCAGAGCTGTGCAGATTAAGTATTGATGAGCGTTAAAATATAAATCACCATCATTCAGAGTTAGTGAAGGGAGAAGGCTTTTAATGTGGGTGACAATAAGCAGGTCTGTCACTGTTTACCATGACCATTCCATAGAGCTGCTGCTATTTTCAAACACACATGCTCCTCCAATACTGTACATTTAACTGTATCCCAGGGACAATAAAGAGTTCAACTGCAAAAACAGATATCTCCATTTTTCTTTTTGTTACCATCTTCTACAAGTATTATCAATGAATATAATATCTATTGGATTTTATTAAAGGTCCTCTTGACTTTTGTGAGCTTTACATGTTATAATGTTGTTACCTCCTCAAAAACATACCTGGAATTGTGTTTTGTTTCATTCACACATGTTGGCGTAACCCTTTCTTATTAGCCTGTCTACTTAAGAGTTCCCATTTACCTTTTGTTCTGTACAAATCGGCAATTCCAGGGCTCAAACTATCCAAATGATTCTTGTGAAGGTTTATGGAGTTTTTTCAGTTTGAGAGAAGTCCGCCTAAATGTACAGGATTTGTGTATTAAACATGTGTGAAAGAAACAAAGGTATGTTTCTGATGAGGGCACAACATTATAACATAGATCAGACAATAGCGTAATATGGGCCCTTTAATTGTATCCCGGGGACAATATATTTACAGGGTTGAAAAAACATCCAACAAGACAATAACAGGAACTGAAACAAATGTCCCTACATATTATAGTAGGGGTCTAGCAAGTGGGGGAGTGATGTTTTCTGAAGTACGTTCATAATTTATAGTCATCTTCTTTATTTTCTGCTCGCTTATTTTCTGAGATTATCGACATAGATCTCATAGTGGCCTGTGGGGTAAAAGAGTTAGCCTATGCCTTTGTGCCATTCAGTTGTTCTTCATTATTGCTCCATAGTGATGCAGCTTCCGACTGACCCAGTCGCTATGGTGTCAAACTCAATTTCACCACAGGGCATATCGGAAAAAAAAAAGTGGTTAATTAACTAACCTCTATTTAGTCCATATTTGAGAAGGATTTTATCTTAAAATGAAGTGGAGAGCAGGTCAGAACGGTTCAATTTGCCTTTAAACTGTCACATTGCAGATGTTTTGACCTGGTTTATGGTTGATATCTCTTTAATTACCATAAAGAAGTGGACTAAGGGACTGTGATGTCACCCATAGCTTCAATCAAATGAAGCTCACGATGCCAGCAGTTATAGGAGCAAATTTGGAGTCAGTTTTATTAGGAATATGAATTTATTTATGGACAAAATATCAAAAATACCAGGATCATGTAGAGTGAGTTAATATGAACATTTTATGACCAAAACGACAAGGCTCACTGCAGCGGTTACAGAGAGAGGGGTGACAATTTTTCAATGGAGCCAGAGTCGAAGGAGCCAGAAGTGCCCCCATAAACACTTCCTATACGAAGTGCAGGTTAGCTATATCATTTATATATAGAGTTTATGGTAATTACTAGGCCTATGCACATAAAACTGGCTCATACATAAACATTTTTCTACAATTATACAGTCACCCAGACATGATTGTTTTCAGTTGATAGGATTAAGACCATATGTCAAAAATGTGAGGATATTTCAAAAATAGTCTCTCAGCTAAAGATATGAGAATCCTTTACTATCTCCCATGGAAAAATGTTGCCTCGGGACTGAGTTATAAAGAGTTATAGTTCCCTGCCTTCCATCTAAAATTATGACATTATCAAATCCTGTAATGAGAACTGAACCGATTTTTGCTTTTTATGGCTTTTATAGTTTTAAATGGCTTCTGATAAAAGTAGCTAAAAATACAAGGAACACAGCAGCCCTTAACCATGCATGCAAAACCTCTCAAATGAGTTTATACTGTACCATTTTTGCTGCTGTGGTTGTATTGTGAAATGTGCAAAAAGCAAAAACATGTAGATAATAGAATCTTGTGGGTTCCATGTGGTTTCCTGTCATGCTCAAGACTGCAGTAATGAAAGTACTGAATAGTTGCTTTATTAATATATGCCTCAATGGCACAGCTGTATATAGACAGCACAGTAGGTTGGACGGGTGAAAAGTGGCAAGAGACATTCAGAGATGGAGCACACACGCACGCACACACACGCACGCACACACACACACACACACAGGTTCCCTCAGATTCTAAAGCAGGATTGTTAAAATAATTGATACCCAGATACTTATCAATACTAAAACTAGATCATTTGAACAGGTTTCAATACACAATTTGACATTTTTTCATTAGTTGTTAAATGTCCTTTTCATCTACATCAGAACAAGGACAAACTTGATGATATGATAACATGAAACTGTTATGTTGGTTTGAAAATATTTGCTTGCTTAAAAAAAGGATTTTTAATTATCACTGTGGTATCAGTACTGAGTATCAAGTATTTTCCTTAGTATCGGAGTAGAATTTGAAGTGCTTGTTGTGATAACACAAGTCTAGGATATTTTCTGTGGCCACTTTTCATTACCGTAGGAACTCCAGTTAATGAACAGAAGATTATTAATGTATGCACGATAAAACTAACAAATCTAGCCGACTGAGCTAAAACAAAAGCTTAAATTAGAGCTAGCACAGCACTTTGTTAAGTCTATTAGCAAGCCTCTCACTTTTCATTTGACAAAAGGCCAGTGCTATCAGGCCATCTGTTGTAAAGCACGCTGCTAGACTGACAGATTTAAGTGATTATGAAGCCATTTTGACAATGTTTCATAAATTTCGTTAAGAACGTTATGCTTTTGCCCACATATCTACAGGAACTGAAAATATTATGCACAGATAAAGATAAGACTTTTACGAAAGGTCAGTAAAGAATAATAATGTTATCTGAATTAAAAACAAAGTTTAAAACTCTTGCATGCAATTGTGATTCTGCAAAAGTGTATTCAAAACTTAACTGGGAAAACATACATTTTATAAGAAGTGATTAAGTTAAGTTCCTTACATCCACAGTCAAATCCAGGCACCGGGGACCCAACCCTCTGGAATGCTGTCCTCCTTCACATGCTTCTGGCTCCATCGACTCTGGCTCTAATTGACTTTACTTTGAAAAACTGTCACCCATCTCTTTGTAACTGCTGCAGTGAGCCTCATCATTTTGGTCTTAACATGTTCATATAACCTGCTCTACATGAAAAAAAAACAAAAAAAAACAGCTCAAAACTCACCTTTTCCTCATAGCCTATAACCCTCACATCGGACTGCATCCTCACTACTTGCTTTGTCTGTCCTGTCCTTGTTTTGTGTTACACTATTGTTAAGCTGAAGTTCCCATGAAAAAGGCTATTATAAAATATTGATTACTGATGATTATTTAAATCTCAAAGGACGTTGTTTCATCCACACATTTTAAGTTTCCATTTTGCTTTTGTGGTCCTCTGAATACGCTTTGCCTAGAATGTTCCACAATATGGTATAAACCTATCCATCATTCATTTATTCACTTACAGGTGCTTTATTGCCAAAAATACTTGGTTTTGGCAGGGTCTTCTGCTTGTCTCTATGGAGATTTTTGCGTTTTATCATCTCATAACAGTTTAAAATGATTAAAACCAATTCAAAGACGCCCAAAAGTCGAGACAAACCCAACAAGGATTGAGGATCACTGACATAACAATTAACAATATCAAATCAAGATATGTTTTCAGTGGTTGAATGATCCTGAAAAAGTCCTTCAAAACACAGGAAGAGGTGATGTCAGTAAAACCTATGAATAGGCTAGACTTGACCCTTGAACCATGAGATCAATACTTCTAAACATAGCCTGAAGTCACCACAGTCAGAAACCTGAGAGTTGGTGTAAATATGTTAATCCTTGTTTGGTTCTCACAGGAGCATTCGCTGTTTGAGAAACATCATCCACTGGAACCTCATCACAGCCTTTATCCTGAGGAACGCTACCTGGTTCATTATGCAACTGACCATGAGTCCGGAGGTGCACGAAAGCAATGTGGTAGGTCGCCCGCATCCGATTACACAGGAAGGAAGCACACACGAAATATGAGTTTTCCATACAATATCCCATTTGGGGACATCACAATAGCCCACTGTATATGAACTAGTTAAGCATTATCTTATGTCATGTTACCTGCCTTTGTGAGAATGGTCACAGGCGGATTACAAATTGAAAAGGGTGTTGGTGCGCTTAAACATCAGTCATTCATTGCATCCTACAGGGAAAAACCTATTTGAAATACATAAGATCAGATGTACAGAGCATGTTGTACATTTTAAGGGGGTCAGGCATTTTAAATTGTTTACACTGGTATGTAATATAGTATATCAAAGTGAACAATACTAGTATTGAAATATGATGATAACACAGGGATCAAGACCTTAATCTTAGAGTAGAGTCAAGTCCCAAGTCACTGACCCACAAGACTGACTCAGGTCCTATGCTTTGAGTATTTTCAAGTTGTTTATACCAAACTACCAACCACATACAACTCATATTTTGTTACTGTCCACGTTTTAAAAAGCATGATAACCAGTAGATAAGTGGTAGGGACATGTTTTTTTTTTCTGTAAAATTAAGCACAGAAACTATATGAACTATATAGAGCATCAACAAGTCCACATTTTTTTTATCTAACAACCAAATCCTCAAGATGATGTTATATTTTAGCTAGATGGACAGACCTTTATTACCAGTATACATAAAGCAACAAATCTCAAGCAAATTAAAGGTCCTGTATCATGCAAAATTTACTATTGTGGCCTTTAAACCATGTTAGAATGTTGTTACCTCATCAACGTCAAGCGTTATTAGTCTGTCTACATCTCTGAGTTTTTTGTGTTAATCATGTGTGAATGAAACAAAACACAAATCCAGGTATGTTTGTTACGACGAAGCAACATTATAACAGATCAGAAACAGCTCAATACGGGCCCTTTAAAGTGTAATGGAAAATAAAATACTGGGTTTTATTTTATTTTTAGAATAATTTTGGTTTATGGACTTTCAAGAAAACCTTTCATGTAACACCTCTTTGTTCCGTCTTGTTTGTTAATCTCCTCAGGTATGTCAGTACTATTTACAGATAGATGCAGTCAGATCTTTCAGATCTCTCTCCATTGAAATGTACCACACCTTGTATTGTTTTAACTCCACATGTTAATCCTGAGGCCAAACCAACTCATGATTGTCATCAGGGGCTACTTGGTCACACCTAACCAGGTGACCCACCCATTCACTTTGTAATGTATGATGTTTTGTCATGTATAAATACTCATAGGTTCTGGGGGATTGGAGGAAGAGATGGGACACTCGAGACTCGAGATTGGGACTCAGGGAGGCTGGCAATCTCTAGTCAGGGCTGCCCGGGTTCTGTCCTGGCCATATCTGTTGCAACAAAGAATAAATCTGCTTTCTATTCCATAACTCACGCGGAAATGTATTATTGTAAGAAAAATCATTTCCACGACAAAAGTAAAAATACAGCAGCCACTGGCCCAAATAAAAATGTATTACTAAAAATGATAATATGAGAAATGTACAAGTTTGGCTAACAAGGCATTTAAGGACATAGTCATGGTCATTTACGCGCCATGTGTGTTTAATAAAAGATACCCACTTTGAAGAATCAATATTTTAGTGCGAAGTGAGATGAGGTAAGCTGGCAATAAACTGTCTGAGTGAGTGCAAGGTATTTGTGAACACTTTACAAACGCAAATCTGTTGAGTGAATTATGGCTGTGATTCATCAAACATAAATTAGATATTAAAACTTCAGTTGACAGAAGCCAATTTTAACGGAAAAGTTGTAATTTGATTTAAATAAATAATGTGATTTGGAAATATTACACTAGAATAGTTTGACAGGCAAGTGGTGGTAATGATTAAACCTTAAATGTACCATTACACAAAACCATATAAAAACACTGACTTTATAGGTATTTATATAAACACAGGCTGCAGATCCTGAGTCTGATATGTTATTTTAAGGATCAGTTGTTTTCAGAAACGTGTCAAAAACATAAGTTGTTTCTGGCAACAACAAGCTGTTTTTACTTAATGGAGAGACCACTCTCACTGAAGTGTATTTTCCATTTGGCATTTACCGTATATATTACTGAAAAAATAACAAATATGAAATCTCACCAATGAATCATGGCACCATAACTTGCCTATAATTAGCAACCTTATATGCAAAAACTACAATTACTGTGGTACTTTACAAACTCAAACTTAATACTATAGCAGTAATATATGAGACAACTTCTTTAGCAATTTGAATGAAAGCTTGTTATTTTGACCACTTTACAAGTATATTTATGCTGTATTGTACACCAGAAAAAACCCACAAGAGTTTCATTTATTGATTTTAGTTTCAAATTATTTCTTAATCATAATTGTTTAGACACAGTTTGGGTGCTGAGAATCGTGCTAAAATTCCTATATTACACAAAATTGACTCTTGAGCTTTAAGCCATGTTAGAAAGTTGTTACCTCATCAAAAACATACCCAGATTAGTTTTTTGTTTCATTCACAAATTTTTGAGTAACCTTATATAATTAGTCTGTCTACATCTCCAAATCTTAAAATGCTCTGTTCCACCTTGTGATGTCATGAAGCTAGTTTTCAAATTAACAGCTACTTACCTTTAGTTCAGTAGAGATTGTCAATTCCAGGTCTGAAATCATCTAGTGAAGGTGTATACAGTTTAAAAACACAGTGGAGCACTTCCTGTATTACTGCATGACATCACAAGGTGGTGTTTGAGACCAGAACCTAAATATGCAGGGTTTGTGTGTTAAACATGTGTGAATGAAACAAAACAGGTATGTTTGTGATGAAGAAACAAGATTAGAACAGATTACAAAATAGTGTAATATGAGCCTGTGAAACTTTTCCCACATTATTTTCTCTGCACAATATCGAAGACCTTGTGCTCGTTGTCTGCCTGTCACACCCACTCACATGTGCTTTGATAAAGAGTCACTGCGGGTTATTCCCTTCACTTGTCAGGAGCTGTAATTTTGTCTTGCTAATGAACAAAGCCTCTGATGAGTGTTTTCTCCTTCTAGGTCTGGTGTCGTATGGTCATTGCCTGCTTCAATTATTTCCACTCCACCAATTTCTTTTGGATGTTCGGAGAAGGCTGCTACCTCCACACCGCCATTGTGCTGACCTACTCCACAGACAAGCTGCGCAAATGGATGTTTATCTGCATCGGCTGGTGTATGTACCTCCTCTACTATTTATTTTTACATGTTGGGATGATACAACGCAAAATTAGGGTCAGCAGTTCGAGAAGAAACTATTTTTCAAGTGGTTGAGTTTTAGTAGATGATTGAAAAGGTGTTCAAGCTTGAAGCAATTGTTGTAATTGTTTAAACCAAAAACAAAACTGAAATTCCTAATACATGTTTTTCATTTTTGTGTTAGATGTGGTTTACTTAAACTCCTGCTGTCTTTATTTTTTGTGCTTAAAATCACACATTAAATTAAGATTTTGTAGTTGCTCAAAATGCCGTAATTATTTGTACATGTGTGATTACTTGAAGATTAATAATTCATTCTGGACAGACTCAACAGCATTATTAACAAGATAGGAGTTGTCCCCATAAGATACTGGAGGGCAAAAGGAGGTCTCAGGACTAATGTTAAGATGAACTGGTGAGTCAGAGCAGCCAGTTAAAACTGGACTGTGCCATTAAGATAATTAAGATGACTTTTACTGCTCCAATCACTTAAAAAAAATGTGTATCTGACAAAAAAATAATCATTTCTGACTGATATGGGTGCACATTTTGCCCCACAAAACCTTAAGCAAAACTACTCTACAGCACCTTTGAAAATATGATAAAAAAATTCTATAATAAATGATAAGTTAACAGTTTAACTTTTGACATAAATATAGACGACTTCAGTTTGTGGTGTTGTTTTAATATTTATTATGCCTCAAGATTAGCATTGTCTTCGAGTGAAGTATTCATTTTATTTGTGTACTTTTTAACATGCTGTCAATGCCTTCTCTTTAAATATTTATTAATTTTAGCACGAGTCAGCAAAAAACCCCATACATTACACAACTGGACAGGAAGTACTGACATTAACATTGCGGTTGCTGGGCACTGTTGTGCACAGAGCCTACTATTACTACTACTATTTTTTAATTCTCCTTTCAGAAATAAACAGCCATTTCATCTTCACAGTTGAGTTTGCCTGTGAAATCATAATCCTTATCAACATGACTACTAAAACTTTAATTAAAACCAGTTGAATAGTTTTCACAGAGGTTTTGAATTATTCTTTGAAATCCACCTGTAACATTAGCTGTTTTACAAGTAAAACTGCATTTCTAAAGCAGGATTTCTCAAACTGTAGTACAGGAACGCTGGAGGCTATTTCTAGTGGTACCTGCAGGTGTAGCTTTGTTAAACGTTTTCACCTTTTTTCCCTCAATTCATTTCTTTTGCTTTTTTTTCACAAAAATCTGAAAATTACTTTGACACTAAAGCCATTTTTTTTTACAAATACAAAAACACTACTATTCTATAAAGAGTGTTGTGTTGTCTTCATCCTATTAATGTCTTATAGCCTCAGTCAAGCAAATAAAACTTAATCTTTTTCACTTCAGAAATATGCTGCCATTTTGTCTTCACAGTTGAGGCTTCATGCTGCCCTGGGGAAATGTAATCCAGCTGGCACAATACAGCTAATCTGAGCACCACATAGTTTAGTTTGACAGTGTGAAAAGGGGTGTTACTGAACTCGCCACACCAATGCAGATCCCAGCTGTCACTCGCACAAAATCCACCATATAGTCCTTTCAGATTCACTCAGACTTATAGGGACCCCTTTGCATAGGTTCAACTGTTTGGCACTTGCTCAGGTTGTCTAATATAATGATGGATAGAATAGGATTTTCCAGTAAATAGTTGTAATAGTAATAGTACATTGCATAATCGGTGCAGCTGCATGGAAAAAAAAAATCATCATTATCTGGGTCACAATTGAAATCACATGTGTTCTTATTAAAGTCCTTATAAGTCATGTAAATGTGTAAATCACTCCACATTATTGTCAAGCAGAGTCTAGCTATTCATACATTCAACAAAAGAAAATCAAGACGGTGACAGGTCGTAGCTTGAATCTCTGCCTCAGTACATTGATGTAAAAATTACTTCTGACAGAGCTTGGCAGGGGTTGGTGGGACATTGTACATCTCTCACTCGAAATCCCCCCAGGTGATAGTTCGGGATTTGAATAGCAGCTAAAAAGGTGAAAAAAGGAACAAAAACGTGAAATTGTATCTTTTTGTTGCCCACAGGTATCCCATTCCCGATTATTGTGGCCTGGGCCATTGGGAAGCTGTACTACGATAATGAGAAGTAAGATGCTTGTTGTGACTCGAGTTATTGATTGGGGAAAGGGGAGGAGTTGTTCTATTTTTGGCCAGGAAGCAAAAGGACAAAAAGCAAAGTCAAGCTGTAGCATTATAAAGATGAACTGCTGTTAATAATTGCTGTAATCACATTATATATTAAATACTTAAGCCTTGATGGAAATTAATGGGAAAAAAAAAAATTTACACTTTATAATGCTAATATTCTACCAGTGAATTAGATGAAAGTTTGTATTTTGAAATATCTAGAGTATAAACATATGCATTTCTACAACAAGGAGTCAATTTTGTATTCTTGTGCTGAGGGCAACTCTAGAAAAATGTACTGGTGCAAATGGATTGACTTTAAGAAGCTTTATTGATCCAGGAGCTTGGACGTGGTAGAATTCAGAATAAAAACAATTACATAGAGTGAATAGAATAGTAATACAATTTGAATAATTATAGAAAAATGTGTAAATTAACTACCAATATTTTACTTTGCATAACAGTAAACATACCTGAGAGTTTTCTGTCACTGCTATATCTACACCACACATCCATAAGCAAGCATGGCTTCACACGGAAAGCTCACAGGGGGCATCTCTATTATGAAGAGATGATTCCCAACATAATCCTCATTTTATTGCAGTTAGTTATGAATCCTTTGACATTTCAGGTGCTGGTTTGGGAAACGGGCTGGCGTCTACACAGATTACATCTACCAGGGTCCTATGATCCTCGTTCTGGTGGTAAGGAAATAAATTTTTTTATCTCAGGGTATTCCCATGGTTGAAAATGAAAATGTAATTTTCATTTTGTTTATTTAATTAAGGCATGAATTTTCAAACTAGAAAACCATGTCTTTACAATGATGGCAATATTTTACGTAATCTTTATTTAACTCATATCTTACTTGTTATTCATTGTGTTTTATAGTTATTGAATATAAACACTCTACTCTTATACCTTTGTCTTTGTACAAGCTAAAGGTGCATTGTGTAACCTTTCTGGTGGAGGGTCCTTCAAATGTTTTTCTTCACAGAGATGTTATTGCTTCATGTTTCACAGTATGGTTTTACACCTTTCTATCCTCATGGAGACAAAACCAAAGACCAAATTACAGGTCAGATCTGTGGATCTGTGGAGAGGCAGCCTCGCTCACTGTCAGAATGCCTGTTTTTCTAGGTATTTTTGAGCTATAAAACCATGTGTAATTGAATAAATGTAAGGCAGAGCTGTTTAATGTCATACTGTGGAACATTCTAAACAGAGCAATGACATATCTATAGAAACAAGCAGGTGACAGACCCTCAACCAAAAAGTTACACAGTGCACCTTTAAGTCATATTTCCGTTAGTTGAAAGAGAGGCTGATTTAGGCCTTGTACATAGATGTTGTGACAGATCAAATGAAGTTTTAGTGCAAGCTGGTTTGGGTTTAGCATCACGTAGAGAACATTTGGAGGCAGATGTGAAAAGAACAAGGATAATGGCTCTTACATTTTACCTTCAAAATCATTGAAGTACCCTGTTGCTGTAGCATTAGCTGTTACACACAATTAGTTTTTATTCTTTTTAAGTGTGTCTCATTCTTTTTGTTAGGGATGAAAAATGAGCCAATGATCAAAAATGTTTAAATAAAAATATTATATATTTTTAACCCATACCCAAAGCACATGTTCCATCTTGTTTGGTTCTATTAAAAATGAACTATGCCATTATATCCCAAAGGTGCTCTTTTTTATAGCTTTTTGTAAGACATTAAGAGAACTTCTATAAGCTATGAAACATATACAAGAGGCAATTTATATGAATGGGCAGTGTGCCAGTGTGTTTTAAAGGGCCCATATTTCACTATTTTATGATCTATGTTGATGGTTCTCAACCTGGGGGCGCTAGAGTTCATCTGCGTTGAGGCTGTGACTTTACCAAAATTATATTTGTGCACATTAAAATTATAGAATCCCAACAACACACCCAATAGGATAATCAAAATTCAGTGTAATTCAAATTAAAACATATTTTTGGTCTACATTTAAATTCATTAGGAGATCTGTGACAGAGCTGTATGTATAGGCCTAGGTGCTGATACATCTCTGAAAGTCTATCTTTATTCCTTATGTAAGGTGTGTGTAAGTCCACTCTGTTCATCTGTTTAGAAAAACTGTTAAAGTTTAATGTGAGACACTGGGCCTAGTTAAATGTCCCTGCAGTTATTATTTTTGAACATTTTATACTCCTGGTGACACACAGAAGAAAAGAAAGCCATATAGATTCTGATATATCTTTACAATGAGTCATTATTTTTCTGTTGTAATGGGGTACACCTATTCTGTTTGGCTGTCAAAAATTAAACAGTGCGTAAATAGTGCGTATATGCGGGTAGGATTCGGGGTTGGGGGGCCTGGCTTGTCTTGGACATAGGAAAGGGGGGCGTCAAGAAAAAAAGGTTGAGAATCACTGATCTATGTTATAATGTTGTTCCCTAAAACCATTTCTTCTCTCAAACTGAGAACACTCTGCTCCACCTGTGTTTCTAATCTCCATACACCTTCACTAGAATCATTTGAATAATTTCAGCCCTGGAATTGGCAATCTCTGCTGAACTAAAGGTAAAAAGGTAGCTTTTAGTTAACTTGAAAACTACCACTACATGACATCACAAGGTGGAACAGAGCATTTTGAGCTTTGGCAATGTAGACAGACTAGTAAAGGGTTACGCGAACATGTGTGAATGAAACAAAACACAACTCCAGGTATGTTTATGAGGAGGTAACAACATTCTAACATGTCTTAAAGTTCACAAGAAGCCATATAATATGTATAATATAGGACCTTTAACTGACCCGCCTAGAAATTTATTTTATTTAAGTTTAATTTTCCCCTGGGTTCTTTGGTGCATTCTTTCTGTCTCAGCAAATATACCAGCAAGTGCTATTATCACAACACACTATAATGACTACTTGTACTACTACTTATGCTATGTTCAAACGCTAAAGGTTTTTCCATATACAGTAGATGTGTTTTTGTCCATACCGTCATTTTCAGCCTCAACTCAACTCAACAGCTTAGCATTTGTAATACCACAAAGAGGATATCATTGCATATTAAGCTCGTCTGCATGACTTCTCCATCAACACTGCAGTTTTTTATCCATTTTTTGCACTAATAATAAGAGTGGGTGATATCGACCTTTTTATATATATCATTATTTTTCTGGTATTCCAATAACAAAATCAGAACTGTATAAACATGTCTTCAGACATGTTAGTTGAGGTTTAGGTAAAAGTAAATAAAATTAACCAAAGAAAGTGCAGAAATATCACTTTATACCCTGAAAGATAACATAAGTTTGTTCCATTTTCATTTAAAGGGCCCATATTACTTTGTTTTCTGAGCTTTTAATGTTGTTTCCTCATCACAAACATACCTGGAGTTGTATTTTGTTTCATTCACAAATATTTAACACACAAATTCTGCGTTCTGAGTTCTTCTCTCAAACAGAAAACACTCTCTTCCACCTTGTGATGTCATGTGGTAATAGAGGAAGGGCTCCACTGTGTTTCATATAGGCACACACACCTATAAGCAGTACCGATTCTTCATATTTTGGATGTTGGCCAGGAGCTCTTATGTCTTGTGTTGTCTGAAGTGAACTTTCATCCTGGGCAGTCTAAGATGCTTTCACACTTACTCTCCCCCACTCAACAGACTCCAGCTATTTTTCTTTTGGGGTTTTTGACCATTTTGGCGCTGGCTCTCCACTGCTAAAATAACCCCTCTGTCCACTGTCAGGGATACTATATTTATATCTTTTTATCCTCTCTTTCTTAGTGAAAATGTAATCTTCACCAGAGCCACTTATTGTCTCTGCTGCTTTGTTCTGTGCACAAGCTTACATCTGCCTCCTGGAATATGTCTCTCAAATATAGTTCAAACAGGGCTGTATCTTCTGCTACAGCTTTGAGTCTCAAACTATAATGGGGTAACAGTGGTACGAAGTGTTCAAGTGGGCTTTTGAAATTCACCCCCGGTGTAGTTATTTATAGCTATGGTTATATTCCTGCTTCAATTGTATTTTTTTTTTTTACTATTTTTATTTTACTTTTAGACATGTTTTAGTCTTTGTTTAGATTACGTTTATTATAAAAATTGTCCTTAATGGCGTTTGTCTGTTTTTTTGTTTTTTGTTTTTTATCTGGTTTACAGGTGCTCTATGTATCTTTTCCAGTGTAGAGCCCTTGCTTTTCTTTCAATGCTCCAGAGTATGGCAATAAAATTACATAAACACAAGACGGTAACACCTTCTACAGTAAGTTTGTCAAGGTGCTGCTGGCTGTAAATCTATTATTTATTAAAAGCAAGATGGTGTAATGCCATGCTATGGAACATTCCAGGCAAAGCAATAACATTTCCATGACGTCAAGCAGGCGAGCAGGTGGCAGAACTTCAGAACCAGAAAAGTTACATTGTGCACTTTGAGTAGCTAAGACCTATTTTAGACCTTATTAAATCTTGGTTTAGAAGTGATTCTCAGGTATTCTTACCCTTCGTTCTAAACGCGTGATAGAATTTCAACTGAATTGTAATCTGGTTTAGGTCTTGGTTTAGATCCATTAGATGTTCATCTATTGATATTCGGCAGTGATATCATGCTGGGGCTGGTCTAAACATTCCACTATTAGAGATGCAATGAGATGCATCTGAAAACAAAAAAAGAAAAAACACAAAATAGATTTAAACAACACATTTTCAGGAGCCTGTGACCAATAAGAGCATTCATGGTCCTGTTTAGGTGTTTGAAACTGTTGGCTAATGCTAGCTAGCTTGTGACTGTAATTTTATGTGTGAGACTTGTTTAACAGCACAAATAAGATCACCGGTTGTAGTTACAACCAAGCCAGCTCTTTCTGGTCAGATTGTGTTAAAATAAAGATCAGATTAAGTCTATGAGTAACAGATCTTCTAACAGAGTAGTGCTTTCAGTTAGCTTCACACACCCAGGGAATGTTGATGACATCAGCTGCATCAGCTGCACGTAGCAATATGTTTTATTGACTTAGTTTGGCTGAACATTTTTTTTAGATTATACCAAGAAATCAAATTACTTTCTGAGGCTGCACTTGTGATAACTTTGAGAATCTCTGGTCTAGACCCTTGATCCCTTGGGATCGTCAGGTCAGCATCATTTATTACGGCTCTTTCTAGTGGGTGGGGGAGCACTGTTATGGACTTTCAATGACTTTATAGCAACATTTAGGACACTGTGTGGTCATGTATATATACCGGATGCTCTTAAAGCCCCCAAACACCAGTGGAACCATTGGAGCTTTAGTTTAAGACCAGTAGTCCACATGTTCCCCCTCAACTGTGGAGGTCAGGTCAATGGGGCTTGGAAACTATTCCCTCAGCTATTTTCTTCCAGGTTACATCATTCACGCTTATTGCGTGGGCTGCTCATTTTATGTCATCACCATGTGGGGAAAGCTGAAGCTGCCCATTCAGAAACATGAGATTAGTAAGGCTTATAAATCTCCTTTTGAACAAATGCATATTTTAGTAATTGTGGTAACACTTACTAAGGCCTTTTCATTAGGGGATAGCAAGAGGAAACTATCTTCTTCTTACTCTGATTAGCATATTAATGAGCTAATGAGTATTAGGACAGATGCATTTATAGTATTAAACAACACTCTTTGTCTCATCTTGGTATTGACAATAAGTATAAGAATATGTATATGACTATAGCAACTGAATTTTGTTTTTTGTTTCTGTATCTGGATTTAACAAAAGTTTCCAAGTAGTGTATAATTCTTTTAAAACAGGGGTGTTTTTTTTTTTTTTTTTTACTAAATATCTTAAGCAAATGTATTCTATTACTACTAAAATTGACAAAAATGCAAATGCGTGATAAATTTTATATCAACTTTTGAACGGATTGAACTGATAATTATAACTTTGAATATTAATTTTGTCTATCTTTTACAGCATACTAAACACCTGCCCTCTCTGGTATAGGCTTCATCACTACATTATAATCCAGGAAGCTCCTTTGTGTTTTTACACATTCACCAGACGTGTTTTGATCTTGCCACTGTACAAATTTTCTTCATTGCCCAGTTTAGTATTGTATTTAGCTTCATAAAAACTACTTCACTTTTCAAAGCACCACCAGATGCCATGCCAGAATTCTCTATAGACAGATTTTTATGTCAGCTATCTCTTTGCGAGATTTAGTATATACTTTCATGTGATATTACAGGAAATACCAAAGCTAAGGTGTTCAAAATAGTTCAAGAACCAGAGATACTGTACCAGGACTGTAAAAAACCCATATGCAATGACACGCCTAGCTTAACAGTGCCACACATTGTACAGTAAGGAAAATATGCTATGAAAAATACATGGCCCTATCATCTTACATTTTTAACCTACATACTCATATGGGCACAGAATTGAGTAGGAGCTCAACACAAAAGTGATTCTTGCTTGAACAAAAGCTGCTGAAAGAATAATAGGTGACCGGCTGTGAATGTAAAATGGATTACAATGAAAAGTATGGCTATGTGTATGTTTGGAGCTGGTGATTTGTATTGACAATGATTCGCTATATTAGTAACAGTGTGGGCAACCCTTAGTTAGTTGTAGCTGTGGAAAAACAAACTCTACAGTAATAGTGTAATATTTAAGGTTATATTTGATTATTGTTTAAAATGCGTTTGAGTACGATACATGTGAGTACACACTGTTAGAATACTAGTATGCAAAAAACAGCTGCTACTTCCTCTGTTGCTGCTGTGGTGGTGGCGGCTCACACGATTGGTTTCCAGATTTTAGAATGTGATTATGTCACATTCTCAGATGGGGGGATAGGGGTCCAGTTTTTTTTTTTTCTCAGATACTAGAAAAAGAAAAATGTACAAATGATTAACTTTATAATTTATAGTGATTAGAACTGTAATTACATATATGCACATTAACAATATCCTGTGTCATCTTCGCTCCATCTCAATTCAAATATTAATAACAGTTATATCACTTATTGTTAATTACAAACGATTTTCATTCTTGTTATCTGCTTTGTTCTGTACTTTTAGTTATTATGTTTTCTTGTTTTTCTTTCCATAGATCAATTTTATTTTCCTCTTCAACATTGTGCGGATCCTGATGACCAAACTCCGCGCCTCCACAACATCTGAGACCATCCAGTACAGGTAAACACACTGCCCCCTGCCATAGACACGGCCTAAATATTCAAAAGTCAAAACTGTTGAGGTATTCTTTTTGTACATCGTAAATAATTCATGGTTTCCACTTGGCCGGCGATGGGTACAGGGGTTCCTTTTTTATTCAACAAAGTAGTGGTGTGATAGCACAGATAACAGACACTAGTGTCCAAAGATAGCCATGCTATCGCTGTCATGTCCGCTCTGTTTCTCTTCAGGAAAGCGGTGAAGGCTACGCTGGTGCTGCTGCCTCTCCTAGGAATCACATATATGCTGTTTTTTGTCAATCCAGGAGAGGACGAGATCTCACAAAGTGTATTCATTTATTTCAATTCATTTTTGGAGTCATTTCAGGTGAGTTACCAGGATAAATTACAAATATAACACAGATTGAATGTAATGTAATTGGATTCATAGACAGTGGTAAAAGAAGTACTCAATTTTGTTACTTGAGTAAAAGCACTAAAAAGTAAAAGTATTGAGCGCAGATTTTGAGATCTGTAAAGCTTCAAATGTAGTGATTTTGATAAAGACTTTTTGCTGACGTTTGTTCAATTGAAACAATTGAATTGATTGTTTTTTCCTAGCTATGAATGAAACTTTTTCTTCAGTTCTCAAGCAATAAAACATATCTTTCACTTTGCAGTCTAGTTCAGAAATGTAGTGGAGTAGAAAGTACAGATACCAGCTTTCTAATGTAGTAAGTTAAAGTAAAAACTATCCCCTTTAAAATCTACTTAAGTAAAGTACAGATGCCAAAAATGTATACTTAAGTGCAGTACTTTACTACTTTTACTTTCCACTTTCCACCATTGTTTATAGCACATTGCATTTTAAAATTCTACAATACAGGTGCAAATAAACAATATTATGAATAAGTTATATTAGATGGAACAAAATGAACACCTTCACTCTAGTCACATTTTATCAGGGATTTGAAGGATTTTCCATTACTGCTAATCATCTGCCCGTAGTATTCAACATGATGCTTCAATTATGTGCACAATTCTTATGTGAAAAATAGATTTTATCATTAAAAATAAAGTGAAGCATATAAATCAGTCCCAAGCCTGCAAATGGCAAAGTACATTATAAATCTTAAAGAGGCGTTTAAAAAAGAAAAGAAAATCCAAATTAATTAACAAATCCCTGCAAATGAGGAGGCAGATAATTTCCTGCCACAATCCCTCAAGGGAAAAGATGATTCTTATGTGTTATGTAATGTTTATTAAGATTGAACTAAGACTGAAATTTGGGTTTTTCTGTAATTAAATCCTCACATTTAAACAAATAGGCGGATTTCACTTTGAATTAAACAGTGAAATAAACATTTTTAAATGTGGTGATGTAGTACTAAATGAAATGAGTGATGGCTCTGCTGTTGCCAAAAAAGGACAGAGTGAATCAGTGGGATGCATGTGTTAAGCCGCTGTGTGTGATTAAATTGTGTTTATGCTGATGTTGTAACGACCCCTCTTTAATCATGTTTTGTCTCTATCTCACCTCTCACACAGGGCTTCTTTGTGTCAGTATTTTACTGCTTCCTAAATAGTGAGGTAAGCAGATTCACATCCTCTTGTATTGATCCCACATTTCACAGCTCCCTCTGCTCTAGACACTGGTTTTTATAGTAGGGCTTTGGGCGTTTCCACTCTCTCCTTTTGGTGGCCTTTGCTGCTCACGTGTGCGCTGGGTGTGGGGATGAGTGATGAAGAGTAAAAGATTTATATTTAGGTGCAATTAGTCGTCACGGTGGACAAAGTGTGACATAAATGACATCACTTCTTACTCCTAGTGACAGTGCCACGGCTAATTGAATAACAAGCAGAAATCCTATAAAAATAGCAATGAAATTTTACAAGGTCTCTGTAAGCACAATCTGCTTAACGTGTTGTTCAATAAAGGTTTAAAAAGCACTTAAAATGCATTTTGCCAGCAAAAATGTGGCCAGACTGAGGTTTAAAGGGGCACTTTGTAATTTTTCTGGGAGATGGTCTGCCATCTGTCGCCATGGAAATCTTATAATTTAGCTTGAAATGTTTCATAGTATAGTATTAAACTTAAGAAACTTCCAATAATTCTTACTGTGAGTGGGCCCTCCTATCCACAGATCTCACCTGCAACTTGGCCTGGTGGTGTCTCCTGCTTGTTTCTATGGAGATAGATAAATTGAATGACATTTATTGAAAAACTCTTCCTGGAGACAACAGGTTGCAAAGCCACCACCAGAAAAGTTACATAGTGCAACTTTAAACACAGATTTTATTTTGTATTACCTTCCTACAGCGATGTTTCATTGGCTTGAAGGGTTGGTGTATTTATTGTTATACATTTAGTGTTACCAGTCTCGAATCGTATGCTAAGCTAAAATGATGTATATTCTCAATGGACCAATTATTAGCATTGCCCAGTTTCTAATTGGTCCGTTAGCAACTGGGCGATTAGCGTTGCTAATCACACCAGTTATGATATGATAAAAATCTTGAAGGATGTCACAACCAACAAGCTATCGACATACGCATTACATTCTAGCCTGATTAGTGGAAAGAAATGACATTTATATTTTATTTAAATTCAGCTGTTTATTTACAGTGGGGACTGCAATATGATTAATCAATTATCTAAAGGTTTATCTCTTTTTTAACTCCATGTTATGTTGACCAAGATGTAAATGTTTGGCCATGTTGCATTGATTTTTCAGTACAGCATTTTTTTTCCTTTCCATAAAAATCCCTTAAACAAAGACGCAAATGACCTTATATATATATACAGTGCAGTGTATACAAGACATACGATTGCAAAGATCAGTTGGATTGTATTAGCATATTTGCTGCTTGCTTGAAGCCATATTAAACCACATATTTGCCACTAGGGTTACATTGGTTATTCCCTTGGTTGCGTGGAGCTGTAGTTTCAACTGACTGCATTGCTCTTCGCTCAGAGTCCCTCAAAGCCTTATCTGGTCGTATGATGGATGAATATCTCATCATAGACCCTGCTGTATCGCCAACAAGGGGCTTAACCAGCATGTGTAGCTTGCGGAGGATATTGATTTAGAGTTTAGTTTCAGCTCAGAGCAAGTGAAGGATAAAGGTTCTATAGAAATATGCAACCACAGTCACATTGAGAATAACAAGGCAATATGCAGTATAATGTATAATGTAAAGTACTCAATATTTATGTGTCAAAATATGAGACAGCTGTCAGGGATTTGACCATGTTTTAATCTGTTAAAGAGGGAGGAATCTAGTTTATGTTGGTTTAAAT
The DNA here is from genome assembly GCA_029959045.1 of Taenioides sp. WSHXM2023. Taxonomy (NCBI): domain Eukaryota; kingdom Metazoa; phylum Chordata; class Actinopteri; order Gobiiformes; family Gobiidae; genus Taenioides; species Taenioides sp. WSHXM2023. Next base: position 11,452,962 of record CM057104.1, on the reverse strand, counting down.
AATAAATAGACTTAGACTTAGACGCATCACAATATGAAATAATGTAGAGCAAAAATATAATAGTTAATAATTTCAAAATAAGTAGCGAAATTAAAAAATAAAAAGTAGCAAAGAGTTTACAGTGTATGTTTTTGGCAATATTTCTGTTTCAATCTCTGTGAGTCAGGTACATGTTGGATTAAGTAGTAGTTGTTTTACTTTCAGAAACAACATATATCCTTTCCATTTAATTAAAACTCCAATTAGTGGCATTGATCTTCATAATATATAATACGGTATCTTTAAAATGTTCTCATGCCATATGCTGTTGATTGACTGAAGTGGGGACAAATAATTCATTCATAATATTCGTTATGCAGCAGGTAGTGTTTTGCTTTAGAACAAGCATTTCAAGAAAAGAATGTTAGTAAAAAATATATGTGTTTCTGTCAAAGTATTGTGTATTGACTTCCTACTCAAGGTCAGACAATCTCTTAACTGAACTGTACTATGTGGTGTTTAATGACTTGACCTCCTGCCATCCGGTAAATACGTTTTGTCTGCTGACAGGTGCGGTCAGCTGTGAGGAAGCGTTTCCACCGGTGGCAAGAGCAGCACTCGATCCGAGCCAGGATGACCCAGGCCATGTCCATCCCCACATCACCTTCACGGGTCAGCTTCCACAGCATCAAGCAGTCTACCTCTCTATGAAACAGGAGAGCAGCTTTGTCCCAGGACACGCTTTTGGATTGAAACTTTAGTCTGTCAGCGTCATCAGTTTGTGGAGTACATTGAAAGACTCTCTGAGCTGGGACAAGGCCAGGGAGCAAAGAAAAAGAGGCTACAGCAGTCTTTGAAACCTCAGGAGAGACCATACATAGACTTACTGGATAAATGAAAGAGGAGAGGAGGACACTGCAGATTTTATCAAACAGGATTTTAGTTGATTACACAAAGCAAGACGTGACCAAGAAAGATATGTTTTGGTCAGTTTCAGCTGTTGTGAATGTACAAGACTTAATATTATGTATTTAAATCAATTAAATAAAAAATCTGTTTCACACCTCACTATTGGAGAGCCAGAGCTAGAGCGGCTGGACTGCACTGCACTGGACTGAGGCCTGATGGACCTTGACTCAAATGACATTCTGCTGCTGGGACAATGAAGCTATTGAAATGATCTCACATTGTTTAGTTTCTGTTTTTAATGTTTTCAACAAATGTCTGGTCAGTGTGTTGATCCCCTTTAATATTGTGGTATTTTCCTCTATTGTCTTTTAGCTGAGTACATGCTATAGTTTTATTCCAGAACATAAATCTCAAAATACATTCCTTATGTTCAAATGGAAGAGTTTTGCTACAAAAATATGCCATACACAATCAAAGACTTTAAAGTGAAGCACATTCTTGTTTACACGCACTTCTGTTGACCACATATTGCCAAAAATACATCTGTATTTTGTAATAAAACTCTTCCAGTCAACCAGAGACTTACTATTGCTGCCTCTTTATCAGCACATTCAGTATGGTGCATTGTAAACAGATCTCTCCACAGAACTCTGTGGTCAGTTTTCTGCTGGTTTCCTGATGTTTGATATTTGAATGGATATTGTTACAGATATCTTGTAAATACATATAAATTCTGGATCCAGAGGTATTCACCAGTATCAGTCCAACCGAACACAAACTATGCGCTGTAAATGGTAGGGGCACAGTCTCCACTCGCAGACCACATTCCTCAGATACGCCATGCCCTGCACCTGTGCATTTTTATCAGCTGCTGTTAAAGTCATACATATTGTATATTGACCTCATTGTTTCTACTTAACACTTAGAGCTGTCATCTTCAGTGATGTGGGAGTTATGGTTGATAAAGTTAAGAGGATTATTTAAACACCAGCCACTCCACTATGTAATATTCTTATGCTAAATACCAAGCAGTCAGTGTAGCTGCCTTTTAAAGTACTTTGAAAAAAACAAAACAAAAACACAGTTATTGTGTTAAAAAATGAAAATTTATTGTTGATATGCACTGTAAAAATGTTCAAAATGTCACCTTTTAAAAAACAGCAGGAATAAGCAGCATGTGTAAGAGTACACCTCAATGTGTCATTCCAACACAGTGAAAAGGGTCAACAAAAGAAATTACTGATAATTTCTAAAGTGGTAGTACTGTGTGTGATGGTCAAGCAAATTCATTACATAAAACACAATATTATTTATTGTTATTTATTTTACAATATTATTTTCATACTTGAAAATGTCAATTTGTGTTTGACTGAATTAAAAATTTAACAAATGGCTTGGATGTCAAGTCTGGTTTATTTATACCCTGTCTTTTCAGAAAAACAACTGGATATGCCTCTTCTATTTAAAAAAAAAAAAAAAAAAAAATTCCTTGGTACATGTCGAGCAGCTGTTATGGGTACTAAGCTTTAAAGCCAGCGTCTTGGATCACACTGCCATTTGTCTATGGCTTCCCCTGAGACAAAGAAAACAAGAAATACATTTTGAGCTCCGTGCGATCCTTTTAAGCTTTGTGTGTGCGTCTCTAAGGAGAGTGTATCCTGACATTGGCTTTTAGACCAGTTCTTTCTGCCCAAGTAAACATGCACCTTTCTTTCCATGAACAGAAGTTAAAGAAATACGCTCCTTTCACGTCTATCTTTGAATCTGCAATACTACAGCAACACTGGATTTGTAGAAATAGTGTGACAGTACGATAGCCTGATGGCAGTTGTATTTGAAAATGCTTGTGGTGATATTATATTGTTAAATGGAATGTGAATGGCCATGCAAACACAGGACAGAAGATTATACATAGCCTATGGAGCAGCCCTGGGTTAATGATTATCTCTATTTGGCAGCATTATCTTGAAATCAGGCTTTCACAGTGGGAGTGCGGCGCGTGTCAGCTTCATTATCACTGCAGAAGAAGCTGGTGATTTGGTTTGATCCATGGTGTTAAATAACAGTCCTCTTGCTTGATAAGGCTGTTAGTAATGAAATTAAGATCAAAGATTTTATTGAAATTTGGATTTCTTGAAGTTCTTCACACAACCCCAAAAATGATCGTTTGTTATTTTAGTTTTTGTTATTTGTTTGTGTGTTAGAAAAAAAAAAAAAGAAAAAGAAAAGAAATAATAGGACAAAGAGTTACTTTAGCCAAATAATGAAACGTTTTATTGAACAACTATGGAAAATCAGCTAATATACAGTGCACTTTGTTACAGTAACCCTATTAAGATACACAAATGAGGAAATCCATAAAGCCATCTCTCTTATTCAAGTATATCATTAGTCTGTGATAGCACTGATAAAAGGCTTTCCCATTACTATGGTATTGTAATGACATATATGTTTGTATACTTCCTCTTTTATTAGATTGCCTGTTCTTGTGGAATTGATAAGAGTGGAAAACATGGAAAACAACTATAACATATTTACATCATGCTGACGTTCCTAGACCTCCTGTGGTGTGGACAAGCATGCTCCAACATACATTTTTATATTGGTTGGGAATAAATGATTTCATGAGTTTTACAGGGAATGCATATGTTTCGGAGAGTAAAAGCTTTCATGAAAAACATGTTTAACTATAGGATGCCTGATACTCCCCATGTGGCAAAACAGTTGGACTTGATAAAAAGCTGGAACACAAATCGGCTCAAAACTATGATCAATTAATTATTTACTAATGAAAAAGTATGGAATGGTTGAATGCCAAAGATGCTATAACCAAATTATGAGATGATACATTGAAATGAACTTACAGCAGTTTCCAAGTGCAATGTATTAGCGCCATCTAGTGCTTTGTCAATTCACCTACATTTGAAGGCTTGGCAGAAGTTGAGAGTTTATAGTAACTAACAAATTAGTCAAAATAAATAAGAAAAAGTACAAATTGAAATCAACTCCACCCTGGACCTTGATATCAAATGCTTGCATTGAGCCATTCCAGGACTACTATGTTGGATAAGAGGAAAGTAAGAGGAAAATAGACCTAGTGCACACCAGGATTCATTCAGTTAGGTAGATATTCCAAAATACCTGATACTACCTTTAAAAGTGTCAATTTTATCCATCTAATTTATTATTAGTAGGATATGGAGGCCTATTGTATCATTCAGTGTATTTAATTGGATGTTCTTCCAGTCAGATAACAAAAACAAAAAGTAACCACTGCCTAGAAAATGATTAATATGAGTCATAGTGTAAAATATTCTAAGGTTATACAAATACAAACAAAACTCACAGCGGGTCTTACAAACTGAATGTTGACTTTAAAACAGGCTATATTATCAGATCAAATAATAGTGTTCTGATCACAAATGTTTGTCCAATTGCAACTGTCTGTGAGATTTTTTTTCCATAGATATTAACCCTGCAAGTTAACCTATTGAACATTACATAGGCCTACTTAAGTAGAAGTAGTGCAGTGTGAGGTTACTCCATCTCTGAAAGGCCGCAATATTATTGTACCAACCCCAACCATACCCCTCCATGTACTGAAGTTGTGTAGGCCTACTAAACAGCAATATTTATAGTTAAGAATAAAGTGGCAATTTGGAGAATATAGTTTAAAAATATAGTTTAAATGTCATTTCCACCATCATCTTAAAATATTTATAGCAATCGGTTCGCAGGGCTACCTATACGCCTCATAATGTAGGTTTACGCTCACATTTCCTTATATTTATTAGGCCTCTCTTGATTTGTTCTTGGTGAATGCGAAACAACAGTCTCGACTCTGCAACCATTTGTTTAGCATGAGCTGCAAAAACTAACTACTGCAAATAAGAGAGTTGCAATTTAATAAAATACGATTTGAAAAATATTACGCTGCGTGAAATTATAGTAGGAATAAGTAATTGTAGTGCAAATACATGCAACACAGCATGTATAATAACATAGATTTTTACAACTAAGCTACTTAATGTAAAAATGTATTAGCTGGACAATGACTAGCTAGCATACATGTGTCAGAATTGAGATTTGCAAAGTGGCATTGCAGAAAAATGGCACAAATATAATGGAAAACTTGTTAGTGAGTGAAATTATTTTCAAATTAATGCAATATTTGAAATATTGAAGTTTTGAGCTATGAACTTTCGGGGCACATTTCCGCTGTACGGGTATTTCTTGTGATTGACACTTGTAAGAGCCAATGAGAAGCCTTAAATTTAAGAACGGACCAATCGCAGCACAGAGGAGGATGGCTATCGAGTCGTAAACGGTTAGTAACAGGACAAGCAGGTAAGTAAGATTTTTGTCCTATTATTTCGGGGAAAATAAATAAACACACTAATCGACAGACAAAGGTGTGCATTTATCTAAACGATCTACTAGTATGTCGTCTTATATATAATTTTCTCTGGTGATTTTAACCGTAAACATGCAAAAAACAGTGTTCATTGAGAAGTCAGTATGGGATCGGGAACTAAACAAGCTAGTAGCATTAGCTAAGCTTCATTGGCCAGCAGCGTCTGAGCTAACGATGTCCTCAGACCATCAGACTCAAACACGACCTGGACTAATGTTAGCTTTAACCAACTAGAGTTCAACTGAAGTATAATTAATGCAAGATAAACACTGCTATATCTTTTGTTCCTCTATGAAATAATGCATTAGTTTAGACTAAGTTAAATGCTTATTTCATGACGGGCACATATCCATTTGTTGGAAAACGAAAACTTTTTCATTATAAATATCCGTGAAAACGTTATGATTGTAACTTTCAGCTGTAACATTTAAACTAAATACACTGTCAAAATGATTGTATTTGAATTATTTCATTCATAATGTTATGTAAATCACTCATGTTGTGCTTTTTGATTTTAGGTATTTTCCAGGACCATCTCCGCGCATGTGGATTATGGAAAAGAGAATGAGAGGAATGGAGTTACAGGTAGGCTTTAGTTATACCATGTCTATGCTGTATACACTTTTTTCACTTAAAATACATTTGCACTAATTATTTTAGTAGTACATAAGTGAAAACTGTTTGGGTCTAGTATTCAGATTAATATATATGGGAAAACATTTTTTTCACAATCAATCACTGGAACACTAGTTACTTGTTTTATCCATCCTTCTAGTAGTAAAATTAGGATGCATTCAAAGGATGCTGAAAGGAGATGGATAATTACTGTATAATTTAAATTACAGTATATGATGTAAAGTTTAATACATTGTATGCTGTAAAATGTTACTACAAATGTAGTTAACATAGCTTTACGTGCATTTTTATTATTTACTCGAACATGTTTTGCACTAATTTATGACGGTAAAACGGCTCCCTCACGTGGACATCTCGTGAACATTGCATGTGTTGTGGGCGATTGACAGTCGTTTCTGTAAAAAGTGACGTGAACATGCGTGAAAAACAACACAGCCAGTACTGCAGACTCTGGGAGATTATTTGTTACAATCTGACCAACAAACCAGATCCTCTCACATTAGTGGAACATTTTTCTTCTATATCATTATGTTGTGGCATCACATAATGGCTTAATTTTGCCCGGACATAATATATTATGCCTTTGTGCATATACGGGATGTCTGTAGATAAACAGGTTGTGTGACGCAGAACAAGTTGATTCCTATTGTATTTATTCAGCCCATTAGAAACCCTGTAGCTTGTGGTTACGAACGAGCTATTGTATAGATATACAGTTAACGAGTGTAAAATTGAGCCAACATTGTTTTTTGGAGGACAATGCCCTCCTGTGGTATCTTTTTGGGGCATTTTGTCGTTTCTTATCTGCCCTTTACTCTAGTGGTGAGTATGAGAAATGTCTCCCGCCTACCAGCAGCACACACGCATACGCACACACACAGCACTTCTATGTTTGTCAGACTCAAATCCGAGGGAGAGGAGCGAGCCGCCATTTTCTAAACGTCTCTCCCTAAAACGAGAGAAAAGCGCTGGCGTAAAACAACCATCTGGATTACCTTTTGTCAACGAAGAATTGGTTCTTTTGGTAAAGGATTGCCTTGTTATGCTGTAAATCTGAAGTAACTTGGTGTAGAAACCGCGATTTCTCGGCCTTGTCTTATATTCGCTCTAGCGGCGAGGCGAGCGAGCAAGGTGTAGATTGATTCGCCCATTGCCTGAATCCGGAACAAGCGGCTGTGTCCACCGGGCCTGTGAGGTAACTCGGTGCCTTTTGGAGTATAAATGGCAAAGTGACCGAATAGACTCTGGTTTTTGTTTTAGCAACCTTGGCTTTTTTCACCAAACTGCAGGGGATTGTTACCGAAATTCCCTCGGATAGTGCAACCTCGTCACGTGGTAGGTTCCTCCTTTTTCTTTGTTAGCGAGCTAGCTTCACTCGCAAGGTCTACTCCCAACTTACCCGCTTCTGACATATTTACACTGGCCTCTGTATTATTTTCACTAAGTAGTAATATAGGACAATGACTGGACAAGTCTCCAGACGTTCCCGGGACGCGCTGACCGTATTTATTTCCTGAATCTAATTACAATGCACACCATGTCTCCAGCACTCTGCAATAGGTCTTTACGCGTTTGTTTAAATGAGTTGCAATGCTCAAGTGGTGTCTGGCCTATAATCACACAAAACGGGCCTTTACTATACCACGAGATGTGCATTTAACTGCGAAATTACCGCATACGTGACTATAGCTTTTGTCGCAAATGAGATAACACTGGGCGGTATAAACCAAAACTAACGCGGAGGAAACATAACTTGAATTGCCAGAGTTGTATTTCACGCACATTCAGTGATGTTGCGTTAAAAAAAAAACTGCGCTATAGAACAGGACAGACATAAAACCATTTACCATCCCGAGGCGCGGATTGGTACAGAATGTGGTGTGGCAAGGTATGGTTACACTGCAGTTGGCTTATGGGACCCGCACATTGGCTTGCCAGCAGGTTGTGTTTCTTGCATCAGCAGCTTTCGTGGCTAACGTTAGCCACAAACGAAGCGCATTAATTAGTACGTAGTGTAATGGGCGACACGGTTTGGATACGACCTTTATCATATGTTCCTGTTCTGTAGGATTGTTTGATGTGGTAATCGTATGTTGGTATTAACATGACCGGAACAAGCCCACGTCAGATCTCACCATATCCCTTCTATAGACCAGCCCATTATTAAATAACCTTATTACCCTTGGAGCGAATTGTGGGGCGGATGACTCTTGGATCAACCACTGCTGCATCTAGTGTTTTTGTAAACACCAGGAAGACGTTTTGATGATTACGTTATGGTCGGCTAACGAGAGAGATGGGTTTTATGTCGCATCTATTTCCAGTTATTTATAGCAGTTGTGCATTGAAAGCTCTAGTGAATAATTTGAGCAATTATGACACTGTCTAAGCATCTTTGATACGGTGGAAACTGGTTCAGTGTGCTTTGAGCATAATGGACGGCTTGAAGGTATATGAATTGTATTGCATAATCTGGTTCGGAAATACCAACATGGCGTAGTGCGCGCTGACTAGAAACTGCGGTGAAATACTGAGCCTTCATTCATCTGACCCTGCAGAAGATACGCTCAGATGCAGTGTGCTTTTCATCTCTATTACTTGATGCAAGGCCACTTTATTTGAGCAAATGCAATAAGATGGTGTTTTTCTTAATCTCACACCGTTAATTTTATTGTTTACATAATTGTTAGGACACTAGATTATACACTTTTAAATTGAACTGTGTTAAGATGACATCATGTGCTTCAGACTAATGCTGGGCCTAAATCCACCTACTTACACAGCCCTGTCACACAATGACTTAACCCGAGCACATGTAGGGCAGTGGGTTTGGTTCATTTCACTCGTCTTTGATTCTTTCAGAGGTAGAAATTTTTGCAGTGAAAATAATCTGCACAAATATCTGTGTAATTACATTTATTGTACAGATTTTTATATTGTCTGATGTCCACTATTAATACATTTGAAACTATATAAGGCTTAAACTTAAACCTCAAAGATCAGAATATTCTTTTTGTACAATTCAAGAAATGTAGTAGTAGTAGTAGTAATAATAATAATAATAATAATAATAATAATAATAATAATAATATTAACAATATTATTATCATTATTATTATTATTATTATTATTATTATCTCAAACTGCAGAATGACGAAAAATATTTACTTGGTGATGGAGCAAAACAAATATTAGGATGGAAACTGAAATGTTAACAAAATGACCACAGGCACTAGCTTAATACTTTTCAGTGACTGGAAAATGGGTTATTAAGTAGATGATTATTACCAGCATTCATTGTGCCATCATGTGAACACTTTGTATTTTTCTGGCATTGTTTTAATGGTCATGATGCATGGAAATTTTCCACTGTCAAGATTCAGAACTAGAAGTACAGGTATACTTTTACAGACATTTAGACATTTCAGTTGCTTTTCATTTGTATTTTAGGGATGGGCAAAATTATGAAAAAAATGTACATTTTCTCCCATTGATTGCAATTTCTTGGATTCCATTTTTCTTGTCTTAATAGTACATATATAGTATTTGTTTATAATAAGAATTTATGAAACATGAACAAGATAGGTATTTAATGATAGCCATTTAAATAAGAGGCAAAATGTATTCCTCCAAGGTCTGAACGCCAAACCACATGCTTTTACTGAAAAAGAGTTGGCTATAGACCTTGAGTAAAAAGATCCAAGCATATCTTTGACTGAATTTGTACAGCCCAGATTGTTCTTATTTTACAACTGAAAGTATTGTGTAAATATTAGAATTGCCACACAGGACTCTCTGCATGCATGACAAGTTGACATAACATTTTTTATAATTTCTGTTTTGTGATTTCTCCCTAGGCTGTCCTCTGGCGGGGCAGTAAGCGGGTGGTGTGGAGCAGGCCTTGGTGCCCGTCTCTCGGCACTGCATGGCTGCGATGGCGCCCGCTCTCACCGACGCCCCAGCCGAAGCTCACCACATCCGCTTCAAACTGGCTGCCCCCTCTTCCAGTTTGTCCCCAGCCAGTACAGAGAACAACGGTAACGCCAGCAACATCCTTATCCATAGCAGTGGTCCTGCTAAGGGCAAGGCCGCCCCAGAAGAGTGCCCACTTGATTTTTGTGGAGATCAGGAGCAGGAGCAGCCCCAGGCAAACCCCGTGACACAGGCCTCTGCGCTGGGAAAGCTTCAGCCTCTGGTAGCTTCCTACTTGTGCTCGGATGTGACGTCTGTTGCTTCAACCAAGGAGTCAATCAAGCTGCAAGGAGTCCTTATCAAACAGTCAGTGCTTAAAAATCACAGAATCCTGCCCACCTCCCTGCTCAACGGCAGTGGGGAGTTCCTGTTGAGGAAAAGGCAGGCCATTGAACTCTCTGGTGGTCATCTCAAAACCCTAATGAGTGGAAGCACCAACGGTGGCAGCCAGCCTATGGCTCCGGTCAATGGCCTGGCCAAGAAGCTGGCCACGATCCCCGGCTCTGGCTGCGTGGTGGCAGTGAACGGTGACAAGCCTTCTGCTGCTACAGACTCTCACACCCAAAACCAACCCCTGGATTCAGAGACTTTAGATGCTTCTTTATCAGGGCATGTCCCATTGAAAGGAACCCTCAAACAGAAGCATTCCTCAGGGGTTTCCCAAAATAATGATGGAAATAACCTTGAATCAACAGTGCTTCAACCTGCTGCACTTTCCCCCTTTACCCAAGATGCCTCAAACTCCAGTGAACCTGGTGGACAGGTAGAGGCTGATTTAAACACACTTAACCAGCTACAGAGATGTGACGGGGAGAGACCTGGGAGCAGCCAACAAGGCTCTCCATCTTGTGCACTTATACCAGACCCTCCCCTCCCCTGTGGCTCCAATTCTGAGTCCATTGACGCTCACATTAGGGAGCGCACTCTTCTGAACAGTAACCGCCAGGCTGAGATTGAAGGTCGTCTGCGCCGCCTGCGTAAGCGCCTTCAGGTGGTCCAGGCCAAGCAGGTGGAGCGCCACATTCAACAGCAGCTCGGGGGCTTTTTAGACACCGCTCTTAGTCGTTTAATTTCTACTAACCGTAAGTCAGAGACCACCACGACCACGGCCACGTGGAGGACTGGGCGCCACTCAAACAACAAAGATGGTCTCAGCAGGTTCCTGAAAAGTGGATCCATGCCTTTGGAGCTGGAGCGGCTGTACCTGAGTGGAACGGCCAACCTCCACTCAGCTGAAAGCGCCTTCGACTCGGACGTGACCGAGAGCAGCTCCGGAGGGGACTCTGACCTGGAGGAGGAGGAGCTGTCCCGAGTGGACATTGAGCAGAGACATGTCAAAATGTAAGTACAAGCGTCAACATGAAACACATGCTTATGTGATTCTATGTGACATTCACAAGGGCTGCTTTGGAGAAAGTTTGCATCATTAAAATAGATTAAGGCATTTAGACATTAGAAAATTATCTCATAGCACCTCACTTGCACTGCTGGTGAAAGATCAGTGTTTACAAGGAAGGCATTATACTACTATGCCACACCACAGCAGGTGCTAATGACAATTAGAAGTCACTTGTGGTCGAGGAAGACTCCAGAGAGGGGTAGGCAGATACCATGTCCATGTGCCCTAGGAGCTTTTGTAAGTGTGTGGGTGGCATCCTCCTGTATCCAGTGCAGACATGAATTTTCTACAGTTCTGACAATAAGAGAGTGTAAAACCAAATGTTCTGTGGTTCTATTTTCACATATTCAAAGTGGAATGAAACAGGATGTTGAGTTTGATGGTGGTTTTCCTTAAGGTATGGGTGTACATTGTCCCTGGTGCGATGAGGGCAAATGCAGAGCAGGGAAGTTCACATCATGGCTCCCCAGCCCCGCAGCTTTAAGTGGTGGAAAGTCACACTATAGCATGCGGGTCAGGAACCTTAATGGACTAACTGACCTGTGCAGAATATAGTAGATAATTAACAAGGTGCTAACGCCAAATTTTATTGTTGTTTTTCATTTTGTCTTTAGACGTCGAGCCTTTGATTTAATGTGAGAATGAGACTATTTAGCATTTCCTAAAAGCGCACAGAAATTATGAAACTGTCAAATAAAAAGTGACATTTGAAATCAAAATTGGAAACAGACTTCGTGTTGATTTAGCGGTGTAGTTAAAAATAAAGCTTCTCAAGGTTGACCTCATCAGGACAGAAAGTGCAGTAACTCACAGCAGACCCCTGACGTTTAAACAGGAAGTGCTGATCTAAAAGAGATAATAAAGGCGCATGCGACTACAAGAGAACCAACAGCTCTGTCAAATATCTCCTATACTAAGCTAGGCTAAAGGCTAGCATTTAGCCTTGATAAATGAACATATGTGTAAAATAATCTCCACAGCTCAACTATTACATGTATAATTTACTACATTTACTTCAGTATATAATTATGCACAGAGAGCTCCAGATGCATTTTAATAAATCACAGTATAGTTAAGTTGGTATCCTTAAAATGACCATCTCAAACTAATCTCATTGCACAGAACTTGGTCTAGCTCAAGTTGCATTACCCCAGTAGAAAATAGCACAGATGATGATGTTATGATCTTTGTGCACATTGTTTCATTTATGCTTCATTGATTTATAGCTTTCACAGTCACAGGAATGGCTTTCTTAATGAGAATTTCTTGACTATTTTGCCATGTGCATTTCAGTCTTCTAAAATTAACATGTCATGAATTAGCAACAGCTCTGTGAGGTATGCGCTACTAGTCAACAACAGGTAACTAGGACAAAAGGTGCACCTGGTGCAGGATGTTCTACATATTGTAGATGATGTAATGTTTTTCACGTAACTAAGATACTAGACGGTGTTTTAACTTTGACCTCTCAGGAGCTTAGTCTTAATGTTGTGCAGTTATGGTAATTTCTTATCCAAAATGCTAATCTTGAGCGCAGACAGTTCCCCCTGGTTTATCCATTGGTCTGACACTGACTGAATAATTTATTTGGTTCCACTGTTATTTTTTTTTTACTATTATATTGATAGGTTGAAGCTGCTTTGTATGTAGTCCTACGTTTTCCCACCCACAGACAATACAGACAGCATTTCTCACAGTGGATTGCTGCATAATCCCTCTTATAAATGGCGTGTATGTAACCATAACGGCACATTTTCTCTGCTGACATTTTGCCTCAGTTACCAATTAATGGCTTACACCACAGCTCGAGTCAGGCCACTGTAGCATCGTCGTCAAGCTCTCCCCCTTTAATTATTTAACTTCTGCTGGGTCGCTCGTCGTGTGGAAAATGATCTCCTTTGGCTACTACTAGTTCTTTGGATGCCTCTATGTATCGCAGAGGATTAATCCAGCCCCCTGTTCTTGACGTGGTTTCCTGTAAATTGCGCTGAGAGAGGATTGCAGGCTCGTCGACATCTGTTGGTGTGCTTATGCTGCAGGCCTTCTCTTTCTGTCCGCAAAGGGCCCATAGCATAAGGGTGGGTCGTGCACAGGGCTACAAAATTTTGGAGAAAAATCCAATTAGAGATTTGCGATGTGAAAAAATTAGGATTCTAGTCAGAAAGCACATTGTAATCAACTCCAGGGGGATTAACATTTGGGAGAAGACTGAAATATGAACTGATGAATTAATACAAGAATCCATGCTTCTAAACAGCAGGCCTAACAAGATGTTTCTATATAAAGATAGGCTAGGATTTTGTGAGGAATTTCTATCATCCATTTAAATAAACATTGTACAACCCTAATCGCGAATGACTTTAAATGTACTAGGTTATACTAATGGTCTGTTTTGAATTTTTTTCCCTTGGCTTGTTATTTCCTCATCCAAGACATACCTGGTGTTAAGGCTGCAAGATTAATCAAAATTAAATCTAAATCAGTCTCATGACATGGCAAATCTCACAAGCTGCAGTGCATGTTAGCAGTAATAACATTCATTATATCTTCTAAAAACATAAATGCAAATTTAATCACAAGGCATCAAAATAAAACATCCCTGGAGTTGTTTCGTTTGATTCACACATGTTGGAGACTTCTATGTAATCAAAACACTGGTTGCCACGATGAGGCACTTTTGTACATACACATTCACTCTTGCCATTTATGTGCTCAGATTGCCTGTTTAGAATTCCTTGTGTCCTGTACTGGCAGTCATAGAGTATGTATGCTGATGATTAGAGGCCAAACACTTTTGTTTAGGGTTTAGGCTCTGAAACCTTTTTTTTTTTCATGGATATGCTGTTTTCCCTGAAATGTCCATAAAGCTTGGCACTTTCCATGGAGAAAAGCAGGTGAATCCACCAAATCTAGTACTTTTTTGCAAAACAAAAAAGCATCTGTAATTGAACGAATGAAAAGATGAGTTTATACCATACTGTGGAAGCAATAATTACACATTAAAGCGATAACCCTTTCAGGAGACACTCCCTCCACTGGAAATGTTACATGGTGCACCTTTTTAAGATGCAAAACATAAAACACTAATGCGTTGGTGTCCTAATATAACCCTGAATAATGTATAATTTAATCTCTTTAATGACATGGGCAGTTTCCTTTTGGATTCATATTGACGTCCAGGAACCACACACGCTCTTTTCCCCACGTTACTGTGGGCACAAGCTGTTCTCTTCTCAGAAATGTGTAGGCATCTTTTTGTTACTCCGGCAACAATAAAGCTCATCAGACAACTCCTGGTCTTACATAATGGACCATTGACTGAACATTCAAACGGCCTGCAATTCTGAGGCATCAAATCAGCTCCCAGATTGAGCTAGTCTTTGGATAAAACTCACTAAATGTTTGAAAAGGCATTGCTCCTGTAGAATTAGGGTAACCAGGTTGGCCCAGACTACAGCGTTCCTTTCATGCTTGTGCCTCAGCATTACTCTGCTCTTGAGTTATGTACCCCTGTGATTCCCCCCTCCTCTTGCCCTCGTGTGCGTAAACGTATGTGACTGGACACTTGTGTAGGTCTCGTTCCTCTTTGACACATCTGGTTGTGTTTAGCTCGGCCCAAGTTCCTCACCAAAGCAGACCCACAGCCTGTTACATAACCCCCCCTCTTTTATGTAATGACTGCTGCAGCTCTCTCCTGCCCCGCACCCGGATGTTTGATTGTCCTGACTCTCCTGCCCCACTCCCAAACACTTTGATGACAATATCTAGTCATTTCAGTAGTGTTTCTTTTGCAGCTTGTAGTCATGAATGTGATGTTGGATTTTAAGATGAATTTCACTGAGTTTGAATTTATAACTGTCTTTCAATCATGTGATACTCATCTGGTAAAAAGGACAATCTGTGACTCTGATATGGGCAGCTGTATTCATGGAGATGTTATTAGAATGGAATGTTCCACAGTATGGCATGAAAATTGTCAGTCTTGCATTAAGGTGTTTTATTGCTCTAAGATACCTTGAAAAAGTGAGCAGGGTCACCTTTCTACAGATCTGACCTGCAACTTGGCCTGGTGGCGTCATCTGCTTGTTTCCATGGAGCATTAATATCATTTTTATATCATAATGGGCATAGACATAACATCTCCATGGTGATAAGCAGGTAACTGAGCAGGAACATTACTTAGTTCACCTTTTGTAATAAACAGTAATTATTGAAATGAAATGAATATTTTTTATTTAATAATAATAATAATAATAATAATAATAATATAATATAATATAATATAATATAATATAATATTTATATATTTATTTAGTAATGGGCAAAATTAATCAGTTTAACCTAAACTGTTCTCATTGATTACTACCCCATATCAGAAGTTGGAATTGAAACCCCACATGATCTTCCTATTGTACTACAAAGAGAAATGAAAATGGTAGCCGCCAGAAAATTGCCCTTGTTCGTTTGCAGTGAAGCACAAAGTGATTGAATACCCAATTAAATGTGGATTAACTGATCAATATAAAATCATCAGTAAAGGGCCCTGTGCTTTGCTTTACCTTGAGTAGGAGCCATATTGTCTGCAGATGTTGGAGAAAAGAGGCACACCTTGTAATACAATGCATGTCAGGATTTGAGAATGACTCAATTTCCAGTGTTAAACCTAAAACTTGTGCTTCAAGACAAACTGGCTTTTATTGTATGCAACATTTCACATTTTAGGGTCTTGTAAGAATCTAAATATTTAATGAACATACAAAATCACAAGTTGTGTGTGTGCACTGGGCAGCATATGGCTACAGTGCTTGTGGAGACTGGATATAGGTCAGCTTTGTGCATTGATGTAAATGGAATGTTTTTATTGCAGGCCGCATGTGTGTCTTGTGCAATTTCCCATTGTTACTTTGAACCTGCATTAACTGTGTTTCTGAAGCAGGGCTGATATTATAGATATATTAGAGATTGCAGTTTCTGTAAATGGCACACACAAAATCTATAGTTCAATTAGCAAGAAGCTCTGATAGTTAAATCAATTGTCATCAAGTTTGTGTGTGTGTCTATGTGGGCTTCTAGAAAAGTCTGATGCTGGTAGTACCTTTCTGTGAACTAATAGTGGCTGTTGACAAAACATGAAGAGAATATTGGTCCTACTAAAATTGCATATTTGCATTGAGTTTGTTTTGTAAAATAAGTTGTGTTTGACTGTGAAAGAGGACCACACACTGCTGCTTTGTCAATACTTTTCTGTAGGGTTATCAAAAGTATCAAATCAGATACTAATTGGATACTAAAATTATATACTCATTTGTGGAAGAATTGTTATAGCAAAAACAGGACAAACAAGACCTCATGCTGAGATAAAGAAAGTACTGTTATTTTGTATATGAAAATTACATTCTGTTACTAAAAGAGCTTTTTTTTAGTCTTCATTGTGGTATCATAATAGGTATTGAGAATTCCTTGGTACCAGAATCAAGTTTGAAATTTTAGTATCGTGACAACACTAGCTTAGAGTAGCTGTACAAACCTATACAATGTGGAAAAGAAAGCTGTCAGTTAATGGCAACAAATTAAGTACTGCAATATCTGGTCTATACACAAACTCCAAAACATGCGAGTGTACAAGAAGCTGTATGACTCGGGCAGAGCAGTGATTGCATCAAATGACTAATGTCAAGAGCACTTAATCTAAGACTTTATCCAGCGACATCACTTTCTCTGGGTCTGTTTTAGTATAGATTGCTGAAGGCCAACGATATTTAAACAACTAATTGATTAACTGAATGTGTTTACATGCACTCCTTATCCTGGTTTTGTCTATGTCCATGTACATTTTTAGTAACTTGGATAAACCAGTCCGGGAAATGATAACCTGAGATACTCTCGATGGAGTATTCAGGATACTGGGGCATGTATCCTGATTTATCAATACCAGTGCCAAACTAAACAAACAAGTATGGTAGGAGCAGTTTCCTAAAACAACTGTACAGTCCTACCTGGGCTTTTTTTTTTGTTTTGTTTCGATTTAACACCATCCAATAGCTGTGGCCATCTGTGCTACTTTTGGACTCTGTGTTACTGAAAGTGAGAGGGTTCAGCAGTCTTTTTAACTGTTTTCTGGCAATTTGTTTATAGAAATGTCCTAAAAAGACAAGTATTTTTTTCTCTAATATTTAGCCCCACATCTGTAATTGGCTCCTGGATAACCATATATACAAGGATATGAGTATTTTCGTTTCTCTATGTGCATGTAAACACAAACAGAATGCTGTCACAACCAGGATAATGCTCATTATGTAAACACAAATAAGCCTCAGATTTATCAATTGCAAAATAGTCATTCATTTCACGCAGCTCTGTTTGAATTACAAAGTTGATTATTTTCTCATAATCTTCTGTTATGGTTTGTGGTATATTGCTTGACTCATTGTGTGGAGAACTGCTCATAAATTCTAAGAACCGTAACTTGAAATTTTTCATTGTCGAATCTGTGCCAAGTTGGAGACAGAGCAGCTAGTTATTCTTTCCATGGTTGTTTGTTTGCAAAGGACTTTTATGACAAAGGAATGTGAACAAGGAAGCCTCATATTGTGTTCTCAGGATCTTGTTTTAATGGTTGGTTGCCTTATATCGTCTGCAGTACTTTCAGTCTAAAATGTGGATATTCTTGAAATTAAAAACACATTTATTAACATTTATTTATTGTTGACAAAGTATACACTGGATTCTGAATTGCTTTTCAGTCTTTTTATTTTTGTGTTCACCTTTTAGCAGCATTTTATTATTACAGACAGTGGTGTTTACTTTAGACTATTCTTGGGATGATATTGAAATTTGGTGTCACGATTATCATGGCCAAAACAATTGTGATTAATGATTATATCATGATAATTATTAAAGATGCTGACAGTTTAAAAATGTTATGGATATGATTGATAATTTGAATGATAAATTGAATATTATTATATTGTTATAGTGTTGAACTTTGTCACAAATAATTTTTCAGCACATTCTGGTGATGCAATTGCGATTATCTTTGTTGCCGATTATCATGATCATATAAAATGGCCCACAAAAGATTGCTTATTATTATTATTATTATTGCTTATTGTCCCATCCTTGCATCTCATTATTGTGGACAGAGGTAACTTTAGACAGGTCAATGTGTCATGAAACAGCCCTGCTTCAACATATGTGCAGTGTCCAGACAGGAGCACTGTGTAGAATGTGCTGACATGCGGGAAAGGCGTCATAGTGATTGCCGGCGGTGCTTTTGTGCTGGAGTAACGGGACGGGGGAGGAAAATATGGCCTGGTTTTGGAGGGGAGGAGGGAGGGGGCGGAGCTCTGTATCACAACACCCCTTCCCCACACCCCCCTCTTTCTTCACATTGACGATTTAAGGTCATCAGTAGTACAAGCGTTTCAATAATAGCACTGCACTTCAAACAAGACTTTTAGCTCTTCCTTCGTCTCCACTAAACTTAAGATTAATGCAAGCTTTGTCTGTCTTTATCTTTTGTTTGTGGCTTCGCTCGTGGGAAGCTCGGTTTACATTTTCCTAAAACACTGGACACTGCTTTCAACTCCCTTTACCATTGTTTCTGGATGACCTTTTCTGTCTTGATTTGTGGGAAGCGTCTACAATCACTCTCAAAAATGCTCTGTTATATTTTTTTATATATGTGATTTCATAGTTATACTTGTTTAATAGCATGTTTAGTTGTTTTTGTGTATTGCCTTTGTGACACCTACAGTTTTTTGGTTAACTCCCCACAAGAATGCAAATGATTTCCTTTTGCACTGATCTCCTGCACCAGGCTCCTGCTGTGTACATTGTGTTGTGAACATTAGAGCTGAAACATTTATTTTTAGTCTTTTAATCAAATGAAATTGAAACAAATGAAATTTTTAAATACGCTATTCACAATGTAAAGTTTTAAATATAATGAAAAACGGCTTCTAAATATATATTATTTATAAGATGTATTATTGATGAATTTTTTATTTTTTATTTTTTTTTACATTTTGATTTAACACTGCGGTTGTCTGTTTATAAATGGCCTTGTGGTATGTGTTTTTGCATCTTTATAGTCCAGATTATGATTAAAAATGTGATTATTTTAGTAGCTGACTAGTCACAGTTATTCTGATTAATCATTCCAGCCCTTGTGAACATCTTATTTCCCAAGCTAACCAGTATGTAAGTGGGGATTTATACTTGAGTGTAGAAATGTAAATATAGAGGAATAAAAGTACAAGTCTTAGTATTTCAGCTCTTTGTAGTAATGTCCTTGATGTGGTGAGGGAGCTTGTTTTGTTTTGCAGTGAAAAGTCAGGGCTTGTCCTTCTGTTCTCAATGGAAGCTGTTCCCACTTAAAGTTCCCAATAACATAAGATTCCTGGTCGGATTATTCACTCAGCCTCTGTCTGCTGCACCACTTCCTGCCTCGGCCCCACCCCCTCCACACAACTAGACTGTAGATTGCTTTTTAAAGTCCGTCTGCTCCTCAGGCTGTCTCCTCCTCCCTATAGTCTCATTTATTCCACGTTTCAGTTGTTTTTTTCCAATTTAATTTTATTTTCCATCTTCTCCTGTCTGCGTTGTAGTATTTAAATTCATTGGCTTTCTCTAGTTTTGCTGGACTCTTGAAATTGAAAACAGAGCCGTGTTCAGGGAGGGGAGGGGAGCGAAGAAGAGTGCAAGGTCTATCTTTGTCTGCTATCTGAGTCATTATTTTCATTGTTCAACCAGCCTCTGCAGCCCGTGTCTCTGGGGTGAAACTGCGCCCCCTGTGGCCGCTGGCGCACGGTGCAGGAGCAGACATTTTCCTCTCATGTCTGCTCCTTTTGAAATGCCCATTCTGTGTGTCATAGTGGGAAAATGGAGCTCAGTGTTCTCAGATGGTGCATCTGCTACAGTGGAGTGAATGAGCAAAGCCACAATCTCATATTCAGTAACGAGTGAGAGCAATGACGCAGGAGACGAGCCGTTTGTTCACAACAGGCCAGTTTTTCAAGGTGTCTGCAGCTGTGCAAGGCCTAAAGAGGTGCTGATACACTGACCCCTGCTGTCTGCCAAGGGAACTGCTCTCTGGGACTAGGGACGTTGACCTTTAGTCAAGTTAATCAGTCAATCAGTTCACGGTGTTTTAGTCAACTTCTATTTTTAGTACAATTATTGGGATTTATAGGACTTGTATGCACAGAAAGAATGCATGAAATAAGTTGACTGGAGTTTTAAGAGTAACTGGACAGTTAAATCTGCCTTTTTATTAAAATATTGTTTATTATTTTAGTTGTTTCAGAGAATTGTAATAATTTTGCCCCTTTATCCAGTTAATCAATGCATAGGTCACAGCTTTAGTCAACCAAGAATTTCTTTAACTACATCTCTAGACATTTGTTGCGTGTTGAGACTCCTGGCATTAGTTACAGTATATATCATTATTAGTTACTTATTTGTTTAAATTCTACACTATTGGTTTGGTATTCTGCTATTGATGTTTGAGTTTACCATGCTAATGCATAATTTCTTGAAAACCTGCTGTTATGTAACCAGTTATAATTTAATATTTGTGAACCAAATGGAGGATTTTGAGGGTAAAGCCTCGATGCTGTGATAATGGTATAGTGTATCAGGATTGCTGGGGGTATGTTTTTATTCGTAATTATTTTACGGGCTTTATCTGGCTCTTTGTGTTAAACATTTTGCCAAGAAAGCTATGTAAGATTACGTAATAACAGGAAGAGTTTTACAGTCTAATCCCGGTCCTTGTTAATAATAAAAATAAAAATGTGATGACTAAGCGCAAAAAGAAAAAAAGGCTCTATTGATTACAATGGTTAATAATCACAGTATTTTACTACAGTTATATATGTACTTAGCTTAACAAAATAAATCTGATGACTTTTTTTTTGTTGTAGATGGAAGCGGGCAGAGAGTCGCTACACGGTGGAGCGAGCGGCCATCATCAGTCACTGGAACTGGCTCCAGGCTCACATCTCTGACCTGGAATATCGCATCAGACAGCAGACGGACATCTATAGACAGATACGGGCCAGCAAGGTATGGAATTTTTACTTTGTACTTTGCTAGTGAAGTAAAATCCAACTATATTTATCAGTATTGTTAGTTTTAACTTGAAATTTGGGTCTTTTACTTTGTCAGGGCTCAGTGGAGTTGGGAGGTGTTGCTCCTAGTGTAACAGAAGTCAAATCAGAGCCTGTAAATAGTACGGTAAGCAACTAAAGCCATGCTTTCTCAGTAACTGACGTTTTGGCAGTTTGTGTTTTGTGTCTGTTTGTGAAGTTGATTTTTGAGTAACTCTATGTAATATTAATTCTTTATTGAGCGATGGTGCTTTGTTCTGGTGTGACTCTCTCTAGTGGAAAACATTGACAGGAAAAGGTTTCTTTTATGTGTGCTTTCTGAAATGGTCCATACAGGAACTTTGATCTTCAGTGCTATTTTTTGTTAATAGATGTGAACTTTTTTTGTTTGGCTGATGTTTTGGTGGTCATTTACGTTTCATGACTTTGGGTGGGTAATATTGACAGGGGCATCAAACTGAGGGGACATGAGGGTACTTGTTATCCAAGGCATGGAGGAAACCTTCTTAACTTTGTCCTGGGAAATTTTCACTTGGAATATGTAATATGGGCCTACCAAGATGTTTTGTCCCCAGGACCTAGGATTATAATTAGATCAGTTTTGCACTCCATCAGAAATTCAATATGCCTTTTTAATTGTTTTATTTGAAGTATCACACAGAATGGACTTGGCACAGTTTTTATCTTTTTAATATTCCCAGTGCTATAAATGATGTCTACTTTCAAAACTACTATTCTAATGTATACCTGTTTTGATTGTATTTAAATAAGAAAAAGCTCTCTAAACCTGTGGTCAGAAGGAGCAGAGCTGTGTGCTTTGTGGCAGGGCCTTGTCTCTTCTCAAATCAAACTAAATAATTTAAGAGCACACGACCAGGCTGTTGGATGTGGTCCTTTATGCTGCCGCCTTAAAATATCTCCATTTGGCGGCACAGCCTGCAGTCACTGGGGGCTGATGGGAGGTGTAGTCTCTGAATCGTCTTATCTGTCGCTGCAGGACGTGGCTTCAGAGCGGCTGGAGCACACAGTCACCGCCCACATCAGCAACCCAGAGTCTACGGGAGCCTGGAAAGGTCAAAATGGACAGCCTGTTAATGGCGTCCTCAGCAGGTAACGACTCTAGCAGATTTTAAGAAAAGGGTGGGGCTTTTCTGTATGTGGGAGGGGCCTGTGGTATGTAAAAGCAGTTCTGCAACATGTCCTTTTATCATTTATTCCCTGTGGTGTGTGGCAGTCTCAGGACAAGAGTAATTAAACATAGTTTAATTTGCATAGCAGATTTAGGGTAAAGAAAACCCTCTGCTGTGTTGGTGTATTTCATAATTTATTAGAAATATTTGAACACCTAATTAACTTAATTGCAAATTTCTAAATTAAATTAAATCTACTTTATGGTTAATCCCCTGTTGTTGTGTGGTGGTCCCAGGATGGCAGAGTGTGCGGAGCCCCGGCCCCTGCAGCCCCTTGACAGCTCGTGTGTGGCAGCTCGGACGAGGCCCCTCGTCAGCTGTCGCCGACGGCGCCTCATTCAGCCCAACTCTGTGCCCAACCTCAACGGCAAGGTGAGCCACGTGCACTGTACTCATGTGTAATCCAGTCTAGAGGGGGTAATAAAGTCATATTATTGTATCTGTGTGGATATGCTTCTTTCCCTCTGTTACAGCAACTATTAAACATGTACATTCTTGCTATTTTGTCCCAAATATATATTCACTTTAAAACACAATGTTTACACATACTACTCTGCTGTGTACGACCATTGTGTTTGGCTATGGCAGACTTTATTTGTATAAAAGTAGGGCAACATTATGTTAGTCCAACAACTAAGAATGGTTATTGTGCCTTGTGACATCTCACAAGTTTTTGTTGGATAAAGTTGTTCATGGCTCTCAGTGTAAGTCTGGTATTTAGTGCTGGTGATAAGATCTTCTTCTGTTGTATGTGCAAGTCATCTGACCTATTAACTCAGCCAAGTTTTAAAGTCCCTGCAGGCCGTAGACATGCTGATGTTAAAAAGTGTCATTTGTACAAAGTCCTGATGCTGTTACATGCTTGT
The DNA here is from genome assembly GCA_029959045.1 of Taenioides sp. WSHXM2023. Lineage (NCBI taxonomy): Eukaryota > Metazoa > Chordata > Actinopteri > Gobiiformes > Gobiidae > Taenioides > Taenioides sp. WSHXM2023. The sequence continues at coordinate 11,429,485 of CM057104.1, read as the reverse complement.
CAGAGTTTAGTGACGTGTGCCTCTGTGGTGGAAGATTAGAGGATGTGCTTTGATCTCTGTGGCTGGGGCTTTGTTGCTTTTGCACCTGTTCAGATGTTTCTTGGCTCAAGATGGAGAATGCTTCTGCTCTTTTAAAAGTACTTTTAATGCGCAGATTTGGGTTTAAATGTCAAAGGGGCTGTTATTGGATTGTAATCTTTGCCAACATTGTGGTCCTTTAATACTTTAGTTTTTAAATGAATGTGAATGCTTCTCGTTTGTGATATGTGCATTTCACTGCTCCTCTGAACCACAGTCTAACTCAGCATTGTTTTCTCAGGCCCCCAGAAGCTGTGTCCAGTGTAGCTGCAGAGTAAACCTGAGCTGTGTGATGTGTGGTGGCTGGCCCACCCCCAGAGAAGACCCCCAGTTTGAACTGCCCACCCTTGAGCGCCTGTCAAGGCTGGATCTTGGCATCCACCCCATTCTGTCCTTCCCTGACGGTCAGTTCTGTCACTGTTTAAAGGAACAGTTTACTCAGACATTTCCTATTTTACATTTTGAAGGAAGACAAACAAGGAGTGGCAGCCTTCTTCCTGGGAAGTTCCTTGAGTAGATTTACTGAACCACTCACTGGTGTCACATTTACAGCAGTAACCACAGGCCCTATAGTTCTGGTCACATACCTACGCCCTATAGTTATGTGTTGTGTCTTAACCATCCTTTTCCTCCTCTTCCTCCTCTTCCTCCTGTCTCTGTAGACGTGAGTGTCAGTCTGCGCCTGCAGCAGGTGATGAAGAGCCAGTGGCACATGAAGTCACTGGAGAGACGCAAACCTCTGAAGAAACTCTCCCTTAAACACAAGTTATCCTCCTCCAAAGAGAAGCACAAGTTTACCAACTCGCTTATGGCAGTCAGTAAGTACTCTGCCACTGATGCTGTATTCAGAGGAGACTAGATAGATCAGATATACTGTAACTGTCTGAACCATAGGAGACTCTTAACATGGTGTGTGTTGCCCCAGGGTTGGGTCATTATAAGAGCCGCGAGAAGCAGAGGTCTCTGGAGAGTGGTGGCAGCAGCAGTGCGGTGCTAAACTCGTCCAGACTGGAGAGTCAGTGTAAGAGCGAGCGGCTGCAGACCTCCACCCCTCTCGGACCCTACGACAAGAGCTTCAGCCGCAAGAGATTAAGAGAGCACTCTCTGGAACGCTCAGACAGTGAGTTATCAGACATCTCAGAATTGCTCAGCAAATATTCTAATGACCCAGTAAAAATTCTATAGTCAGACGACTTTTCACATTATACAGGTCTAAAAGCCACATCGGCCTTATGGTAACCACTGTTTAACTGTTTCTGCAGCATCTCCCAAGTTGTTCCTGGACTCGAGCAGCCCCTGCCCCACCCTGGCACACATGCACTCGTCCCTCCACAGCCCCCTCACGCGACAGCTGTCCACGTCCTCCGAAAACTCCACCCCACTGGGCACCGGTGCACAGAGCATCATAACCACACCTGTAAGTGCTCTCAGTACTCCAATAGCCTTCTACACAAATGACTAAAAGTCTATTACCATGCTAATGGTGCTAATATCAAGTAAAAGAGGCTCTTGGGAAGAAAAAATGTCTGAGAAATGACTACTGTCTGGGCTCCATCTAGTGGTCAGAAGTTGATGCAACAGGCTCATTTCTCCTGCTGTATTTTTCCTTTTCCACTTGGCTCTTGTCATGTTTTAAAACAAAAAATGGCGTCCTTCGGTTCCCTTGGGACAGTCTTCATGAATTTCCTCTTTGAATGTCTTTTTGCACTTTGTCTGTCTTCACAATGTAATCTGATCCTGTCTAATTACTCCTCAGCAGCAGCCGATCAAGAGGAGGAGAGGTGAGAGCTCTTTTGACATCAATAACATCGTGATCCCCATGTCTGTGGCAGCCACCACCCGAGTGGAGAAGCTGCAGTACAAAGAGATCCTCACACCCAGGTAAATATTTAGATTGGACCCACTGCTCTCTCTCTCTCTCTCTCTCTCTCTCTCTCTCTCTCTCTCTCTCTCTCTCTCTGCCTCTCTCTCTCTCTGCCTCTCTCTCTCTCTCTGCCTCTCTCTCTCTCTCTGCCTCTCTCTCTCTCTTGCTCTCTCGCTCTCTCTCTCTCTCTCACTTGCTCTCTCTCTCTCACTTGCTCTTGCTCTCTCTTGCTCTCTCTCTCTCTTGCTCTCTCTCTCTCTCTCTTGCTCTCTCTCTCTCTCTTGCTCTCTTTCTCTGTCTTTCTCTCTCTCTCTGCGACATCTTGGCTCTGGGTCTGCCCTGAGTCACACTACAGTCAGACACGCCCAGTAAAGCTCAGGTCATGGTGTTTTTCCAGTGCCACTTGTCCACAGTGATTAGTTTACGATCCATGTAAACTTGGCCTGACTTTCACAACCCACATGCAGCTGTTTCTGTGCTCAGAGCTGTTTGTTTTTGTTTCATAGTTGGCGAATGGTAGATATTTTCTCCCAAAAAATAACTGAAGAAGAGGATCAACGGGAGGCAAGTATTTTTGTATATTCATATTTTCAGAGCAGCCTCGTGGAGCTCAGTCCTAGTTTAGTTTAGTTCATTAAGAGGGTGTTTCTCATTGGTTCGTGTGTTGTGTTGTGTGTAGGTGGAGGATCTGTCGGACGCAGCCTTTGTGCAGCTCCACCAGCCGTACGAGGACCAGGAGAGGTCCCGCTGGTCCTGGATGGCTCTGGCTCCAGCCAAACGGCGGGGAAGCAGGTCGGTTTAATCAGCATACATGTGCCCTTGAAACAATATTACTTCTGTGGTTTTGAAATGGTCAGACATGAGATTAAATTTGATCTGTTCTTTTTTTATTTTGTAATCCTGTACTCTGAAATTATGTTTTGGTAAATAAGGGGTATGTTTCAGAATACCCCCACATTATTGTATTGATCCTTACCCTTTGTCTATTCCCAGGTCATATAAATCTATAGATGGTCGGACCACACCGCTGCTGTGTGGGACCAACCCCCCCACGCCTCAGCCTGCCTCCCCAGACCCCGGACACTGCCCCCTGCTGCACGACTACAGTCACGTGCCGTCTCCCCTGAGCCCCCCCAGCCCTGACACCACCTCCAACCCCCACACGCCCTGCTCCAGAGACTCCCACCGCCTGCTCTCCAGTGAAGACACACGCTGCTCCACACCAGACTTCTCCTTTGAAGAACGAGTATGTACCAAACGGTTCTCTAATGTATATGAGGCTATTTAGTGAGTGATTTGTTTTGGAGTCAAGGTATCCACATACAATAACACAGGAGTGCATGCTACCTACATACAGTCCCTGACAAAAGTCTTGTCGCTTATCCATTTTGTAGAAACAAAAGCTTATAACCTGACTTTAAATTAATCGATTGGTTTTAGAAATGTCTCATATGAAAGCTAAAACCCTCCCAAATTATGCTCAATATACTAAAATAAATTTGCTTCACTGAAGAAAGATTGATCATTTAATGAACACAGAAAGGTCAGATTTTGGCAAGACAAAAGTCTTGTCGCCTACAGAAAATTGAACAAATAATTTACTTCAAATACAAAAATATGTTGCATAACGTCAGTGAATTAAGTAGTGGTGCTGTGAGATCCATATTTAATATCTTGTATGACTTCCATGAGCTTGAAGGACTGCATCCATGTGGTTCGACAATGATTCATACAATTTGTTGATGAAGTCATCAGGAATAGCAAAGAAAGCAGTCTTACATGCCTCCCAGAGTTCATCAAGATTCTTTGGTTTTGCCTTCCATGCTTCCTCTTTCATTCTACCCCAGACATGCTCAATGATGTTCATGTCTGGTGACTGGGCTGGCCAATCCTGGAGCACCTTGATCTTCTTCGCCTTGAGGAACTTTGACGTAGAGATAGAAGTATGCGATGGAGCACCATCCTGCTGCAAAATTTGACCCCTTTTATGGTTGGGAATGTAAGAGGTAGCTAATACTTCTTGATATTTTAGGCTATTGATATTGCCTTCCACCCTGCAAATGTCTCGCACACCCCCATACTGGATGTAACCCCAGACCATGATTTTTCCGCCACCAAACTTAACTGTTTTCTGGGTGAATCTTGGATCCATGCGGGCTCCAGTAGGTCTCCTGCAATATTTGCGGCGGCTGTGATGTAATTCAACCGAGGATTCATCTGAGAAATCCACCTTCTGCCACTTTTCCAGTGTCCGTCCTTTTAGCAGGCTGTGGGCCTTGGCAAATGCCACACGGTTTTTTAATTGCCTTTTGTTTAGTGCTGGTTTCTGTGCACTGATTCGACCATGGAGGCCATTTCGAGACAGAATTCTACAAACTGTTCTGGTTGACACAGGGACTTGAGGTGACCAGGCCTGGTGGAGCTCTGCTGCAGTGGAAAAGGGGCTGGCCTTGGATTTTCGAATCAACAAACCGTCCTCCCGAGCAGTTGTCTTGCGGGGTCTGCCGGACCTGGGCTTGTCAAAAACATCTCCAGTCTTTTCAGATCTTTTTCTTATTCTTTGTACTTGACGCTGAGACACATTGAAGGTGTCAGCCACCTCAGCAGTGGATCTGGTCTTCAGCCTCTTGATAATTAACGCTTTGGTCTCAGGGTGGATCTTAGGCATGTTGTCAGAGGTCAAGTTGCAGTTGATGTGAAGGTCTGGTGTGCTGGGGTTCTTTTTATACACACCCACTAATTGACTGATCAGTAACTGATCACAGGTGAGGCTGTAATCTAGGATTGGGTGCATCATATGACAAGGCGACAAGACTTTTGTCTTGCCAAAATCTGACCTTTCTGTGTTCATTAAATGATCAATCTTTCTTCAGTGAAGCAAATTTATTTTAGTATATTGAGCATAATTTGGGAGGGTTTTAGCTTTCATATGAGACATTCCTAAAACCAATCGATTAATTTAAAGTCAGGTTATAAGCTTTTGTTTCTACAAAATGGATAAGCGACAAGACTTTTGTCAGGGACTGTACATGCTAAGGGAAGGTCAGGGTTGAATGGGTCTGATTGCGTATTGTACATTATAATCATTAGACTGCTGCACACAGTGGAGGCTAATTTTCTCTGAAATGTCCTATAAAGAGCAATAAGGGCTGATTTGAGTATGTCATCATTTGAGTTTTAATTTTTTTTAAGACATTTTCTTTTAGAGATGATAAATACTTTGTTAGAAGGATGTTGAGGCAGAAGCTGCCAGAGGAGGCATGGACATTTATGAAGTGTGCATGTAGTGAAAGAAGTTGTAAAAATATACAAGTATGTGATACTACCATGCATAAAGTGTGTTGGAGAGATCAACAACCAGTGTCTGTGTTCCCTGTCCTCAACTTGTGGTGCAGTTATTCTACTGCGGTAATGCTTTGCTTGGACTGTCATAATCAGTGTGAATATATATAAATGATTCTGTTCCTCTTCAGACAGTGGCACCGTGGGAGCGCCGGAGCTTCCCCCTCTCTGAAGACCCCGCCCCGGAGCCCGAGGCCGACCCCGACATAAGGCCCAGGATGAGGAGCATCTCAGGTTGCCGTGCAACAGCCTTTGGTAGGCTGGATTCAGATGACATGGACCTGCCTTGTGATGAAGACACCCCCAAACACAGGACGTCCCACCGATAAATGACTGACCGGCGCCCCCTACAGCTCCTCTCTGGCATTAACAAGCAGAACCTCGAAGCAAAATAAAATATTAATGGGTTCCTGTTGTTTGATATTCAAACATCAGTCTAATACTTTTCACAGTTTTTAGTGAATATTATGGAGATAGAAGCCTTTCCCTACACTTGTTTTTGTCACAAGAAAAAAAGGATAAATGTTAAAAAAAAAAGTATAAAAACAACACGTTACAAAAAATGATTTCTGTAGTAGGCTAAACAATGTACATGGGGGCTTAGTGGTGTTCATATGTCGCGTGTACACTTGTAGCGCACTATGTAGCGGACTCCTCAAAATATGGCCAAAGGGTGTTTTCTATTGACTAGTTTGCTTGTAATTCCCATGTACATTTTTAGTGGAGTGACAAATAACAAAACAAGAAAAATGCCCTCCCTCCTCCTTCTGTCTGCCCCTCATCCAAACCCACAGGTACATGAAATGTGGTCCCCCTTGGTCCTTTAAGAGGAAGTCACCACAGCACTTCTGCAACTGCCAAGTCTAGTTTTGTTGGTTTGCTTTCTTTGTTTCTCATTCCTGGAGTTTATTTTTGTGTATGTTCTGTCTGTTCCAGCTCAACACATTTTCTTTTGTGTTTTAAATAGTAAAAGTAAAAAAAAAATCATTCCTTTTATCTTTGGAAATCGTCAGTCTCTTTCCCCTTGCCGTGTGTCTCTTCTTTTGAGTTTTAAACATGGGGTGATGGCGAGATGACTGGGATGTCCTTTAAGAGCACTTGCCCAACAGAAAGTAATGCTGCATGCTCTGAACATGCTACTCGAATGCTAGTTTTATCACAGCACTACTTATTAAGAACCAACCAATCACAGGCTAAATGGGAATGAGTATACCATCAACTTCACTCCCAGATCCTTTCCATTTCTGTATTACATGAGTAAATTGTGGCAAAATAAAAAATAACATGAACACCTCCATTTTACTGGCTCGGCTTGACAAGAATAATTGTGTTTGTCTTGCAAATTTTAATCATCCAAATGTAGCGGCACCCACTCAACTGAAGCCAACCCCAACTCAGGTTTTTCAATTTAAGGGAATCTACTTTTCTGGTGTTAATAGTTTGAACATATGATCTGGATATTCTAGACTACTGTTGCTTTTGGTGAAATTTTGTTTTTTCCACCCCACAGTCATAACCACACAATTGCCCCTCCTAAGTAACTAATTGCTATGCAAAAAATATATGGTTGTTTTTCTTTTATGCCACAGTCATTCAATCACTGTTTTTTCTTTTGTAGTTAAGCAAGATGTCAATGTACCTGTTCGATTGTTGCAGCAGTTAACCTAATCAAAAGCAGAATTGTTTTTTTGTAAATAGTACCATTAAAACATTTATGTTTAACTTGGCATCGTTGTTCTGGCCTCCTGTTTTGTTCTTCATAACAAGCAAATCACTAGTGCTAGGGACAAGACGTTCAAGCATAATGGATGAATGCTTGAAGTTTAGACATACAAATTGTTAGAAATCAGAGAGCCTGCAATGCTCAGTATGTACTTTATTTTTTATCCTCTTTATAAATAACTTGTAATTTTAATACTTTAAATATTGCTATTTTAGATTGATGCTGGACTACATGGACCAACATCTCCGCTAGTACAAAAGAAATGGGTACACAAGTTTTCTGAAGATCTGGGTGCGAATGTAGTTTTTAGTAAATAAAACCCACCACTCTTGACTTCATAGCATTTATTTTCAAATACACATATTACATCAACAAGAATCATCATAAACCAGTTATTGATAAAATGCACAATAACGAACAATCACATTGCCACAACTGTACAGCATCAGAAATAATTATAAAGGTGATGAGAATTTGTTACTACAAAAACCGCCTCTCCATTAACTCCGGTACAAACAACGGAGAGGACTAAGCACAAGCTCTGGCACGTTTCTTCTTTACTGCAGCTGCGCGCCTCGAGGGGGCGCCATTCCACCTCCCTCTGAGCACCCAATCGCTTCTTACACGCTAAAATTAACGTGGTCTAAAAACCGAGATTTATTTCGCATGCAGATCATGTTGCAAGAACACCTTAAAAGTCCTACTGTCCATTTTGGCAATGAGATTTTGCATTATGTGTTATTAGGGTGACCACCTGTCCTTGTCCCACAGTGATTTAGACCCGTGTTCCTCGTCCCACTTATTTAGAGTATGTCCCACTTTTTATTAATGCCACATGAATTAATAAAAAGTGAGATATTTTTGCTCTAACTTTACATTTGCTCTCTCTGTGCCTTACAATTGATAATTCTAAAACTCAAATGGTGTTATACCCAACCACATTCAACAACTTCCCTCATTTTCTACAATTTGAGGTGGTCACCCTGCGCGTTATAACAGGGAGCCATGTTGAGGACTTCTTTTATGACCACTTCTGAAAGACAAATTGGCCCATACACACGCACAGACACACACTTAAACCTACCAGTATATCCTTGCGGTTCAGTTCATATAAAGAGGATATACATTACATAGAGACCACTTTGTGAAAGGGAGGCAACAAGCAGTTTTTTCTCTTACATGAAGAGCATGCAAGAAGATCTTTAGTGAGACTGACCTCTAGGGGGAGTAATGCTCGACGATAGGGGTAGTATTTGAAGTGAAGGGTAGTTCTTATTATATCCAGCGAGTTGCTTTCATTTTTAGTGAGTTAAATAATATTAAGTACCATTTTCACTGTACAGTTTCAGACTTGCAGTTCTCACCAAATCCCTCTTTGCACCACAGTGGCCCAGTTAACCTTTCATACCTTACATTTACCCATCTAAAAAACACTCATTTCTTTCAAGATTACATTTTAAAATACTAGGTTCATTAATAGTTATGAATGCTTATATGCTTACTTAGTGCATGTAACCTCCTCTTCCTCAAAATACTGTAAAATTTGGCCATTACGTTTTCAAAAGCCTACAGGTTAATAATCAATGCTTTCGCCTCCTATATTACAAATAGAGCAGTAACAAAAAATCAACACTGACAGTAGCAGGCACGAAACAAATGTTTTCTTCATATCAAATACATGTATCCACAGAGTACAATTATAAAACTGTGCCCAACACAAGCCTACGCTCTAGCCGTTGTTTTTTCTCCCATTTCTTTTCAATCAGAACTAAAGAAAGCAAAAGAAAGATTCGCAGTGAGGTCTGAAAGCACTTTTTTCCCTGCTTATATGAAAATGTTGCTACTACTTTCCATCATCGCTGTATCATGTAACTGCCCCCTCTGCGTTAATACAGACCTTACCCCTTAATAATGATACACACTTTGTCTTTTTCCTGTCCAAACATGACTGTCTGAATAAAATGAAATAAAAAAGGGGACTTGCACGCTGACAACTTGACTCCTATGGGGTTAACTGTCAATGTTACAGGGAGACAAGCCTTGAATGGTCATGGGAATTTGATCTGAGGAGCTTGTGTATCTTAAAGGGACACTTACAAAAGGTGGGCTACCAATTAAATTATCGTAGAAATAAAAACTTGGCCTAATAACACTGCCTCATGAACAGTTAGTTTACAGTGGTAGGTTGAGCTAAAATGTTGAAAAAATAAAACAATAAATTAAAAAGTCCAGTGGAAATTAACCAGGAAGGCATCACAACTCGACTACGTTGCGACTGTGGTGGTGTGAAGGGAGAGACAGATAGAGGAGGGTAAAAGAGAGAGAGAGAGAGAGAAAAGGGGATGTAGGGAGGGGGGTCTTTGTGGACAGTTATGTGCATTCACAAGCCCTGTTTGGCCAGCGAAGCGGACACCTGGTCGGCCAGCGTGGACAGCTGTGGGGAGTCGGCCATGTTGAGACTGCCGGAGGACGACATGGTGCTGAGCTGCTGCGGCGACTCTTCTAGAGAAATTATCTCAGCGCCGTGGTCAGTGCGCGCCTTGGCCGTCTCACGGAAGGTCAGTTTGTGGCTCTCAATCTGCAGAGGAGAGGGGTATTAATAACTCAACTGGTTACCAAATATTTTTTAAAAAATGGATGTTTGGATGTTTTAAATTAGTGTGAGCTTGCAATTGTGGTATTCATGGGTTTCAAGCTTCCTGTTATATGCAACCGTTTGAGGACTTTTTCCCCATTGAAAAGATATAATTTAGCTTAATAGTTTAAATTACTGCTTTTTAACATGAACAAACTATTTCTAGTCCTTTGCAATAATGGTACAAAGTGGAAAATAGTAAAAAAAACAAAAGTATATACTAGCTGGTAGGTAATGCTGATGCTCTCTGCTGTGCGTTGTGCTCCCTCTAGAGGACAGACAGTATCATTACTACAGAGGTGTGTCCAGACATGGACTATAAACTGTACAGCAGGTGCACCATTTTGTTTACACTACACACTGTACTGTCAATATGGCTGCCACGTCCACCAGTGTATTTTACCCAGAATTATTTATATGTGTCAAACCTGTCAAATAAGAACAGGGTCAAATCAGCCAATGTTATTTTCAAATAATTATTTAATGATTTTGCTCTGGCCTTTATGTTTTTTTTGAAAAGGATTGAAAACATGAAATTCTGTACATTCTTTAAAGGTGCACTGCGCAACTTCTCCAACTTCTGATGGAGGGTCGGCTACCTGCTTGTCTCCATGGAGATCTTATTGTTTTGCCTGGAATGTGACCTTAAACGTATCCATCCAGCATTTATTCATTACGGGTGCTTCTGTTGCTTAAAAATACATGAATTCCTTCTGTGAAAATGCAATAACATCTCTATGGAGACAAGTTGGTAGCGGACCTTCCACCAGAAAAGTTGCACAGTGCACCTTTAAAATTCTCAGTATTAATATTCAAAACTAGACACTGGTTTACATGTAGTCTATTGTGGCGTGTACTTACAGGAGTCCTCAATCTTTATGAGTGGGTTGGTGAGCACAGGAGTGGTTGGGATGGGGGACACGGTCTGGGGGGTGAGAGGGGGAGTGAGGCCGGGGGAGGTCAGAGAGGGGCTGTCCGAAAGGCTGCCCTCTCTGCTCTGACGCTGCTCATGGTCAGGGGGGCAACAGAAACACATGAGATGGCATCAACAGAAAAACACAACAAAAGCACAGTAATGAACGAAACAATAATGAAATAGAAACAAGGGCTGCACAGTATAGCAAAAATTCTCCTCTCATTTGATAGCGAATTACACCGTGTATTTCCTCTTTCCTCTCTTCTTAATGAAACTTAGCCTTGTGTTTGTGATAATGTAGAAGGCAATGCATTTTTAATTTTAAAGCTTTAATTTCAAACTCATTAATGGTCCTATATTACGGAAAATTGCTAATGATATAATGCCGTTAAACATACCTGGAGCTATGTTTTGTTTCATTCACACATGTTTGGTGAGTAATCCTTTATTATTAATCTGTCTACATTTCCAAAGCTCAAAATGCTCTGTTCCACCTTGTGATGTCATGAAGAGGTAGTTTTTTCAAGATAACAGCTACCTTTACTCTTTGTTCAGTATGATTCTAGTGAAGGTGTGTGGAGTTTAAAAGCACAGTGGAGCACTTCCTGTATTACCATCACATCACAGGTGGAACAGAGTGTTTTCAGAGAATAATAAGCGTAATATCAGCCCTTTAACAAACTGTCAAAATGATCTAGTAACTATAATAAATGTTAAAGTTTAATTATTTTCAACCATTTTTCCCTCATACTGTGCAGCCCTATGAAAATATAAACACATACAATGAACTAAAATAATAATAAAATGGATGATAACAGTAATGATAAAAAGGATAAATTAAACAAACCATGAAATCGAAACAGTTTGGTGCTATGTTGTGTTACTCTATGCTTTGCTGGTTTCGTGCACATTCCAGTCTCATAGTAGTTTGGAAAGTGCTATGCTGTGGTGTTTGTTTATACTGTTTTGGACCTGCATTCCTGTTACAATGCTACATACAAAATGAGGAATCACATGCCTAAAATAGCTAGTTACCCTGAAGCCTACAGTATCAAACCATATACGTAACTATAAGCTGTCGGCACAAGAAAAATATATTTAAACCTCAAATTATAAAGAACTGAGACTTTAAGCACCACATTGTAATTTGCAAGAAGCATCTATGAAATATTACCACAGATTAGTAAAGATGAAAGTAAATTATTATTTTTCATGATACAAAAAAAGACAGTTGCTTCTATTGCTTCTCATCTAAAAGACTCCCTTTTAATATGCATAGGCAATATCCTTCAGTCACATTTTTATCTCCAATATCTACTTTTCCATTACAGTGAATGACATAACTTTATTGATGAACAAACTTTATTGATCCACAAAGGAAATTATTTTGACACAATATCTCACACATCGTATTATAATAACATAGAGCAAAATTATAAATGGTTATAATAAACTCAAAATAAGTAGCAAAAATAGCAAGAGACGGTGTCTAATAAGGCATAATTATCTATATATTATATGTGTACAAGTAAAAATAAAATATAGAAATATAGTAATACAAATATATCTCAGCTGTATCCAAATAATTTCCCTTGTGGATTAATAAAGTTTGTCTAAGTAATTTACCTAAACTAGAAGAAATATATAAATTACAGCCCCTTTACGCTAAAATACCCACATACTGTATACTCTTATCTACACCTACACTTATGGGATAAAGGTGTTAATCACAGTATGAGCCATTGCTTCCTGTTGACATATTTGTCAGCTGTTTCTGTTGAAAGTGTGAAGAGCTGACATTATTATTTCAACCACAAATACTGAACAGGCCCTACAGGGTCTACGGCTGCTGCTGCATTCAAGTTATTTAAGACTCTCCTATGATCAAAAGCAAACGCTGAAGAGACTCTCCATGGCAACAGTGGGCCAAGATAACTGTGTGTTACTCATAAAGGAACTGCCTACAGCATGGGGCCAGTTTGGTCCTGGTTTGAAGTCTTTACCTTTCTCTGTCCTCCTCCCGGGGTGTGACCAATGTTATCCAGGGACCCGATCTTAGATTGGACTTTGAACTCCAACTTCTCGCTCTTGATTTCAACATTTCCACCACCTCCACAAATAAAAACAAAGCAACGTGTTAAAATGTTAAAAAAAAAAGTGTGATTTAGTGTCTCAAAGAAATTGTGAATTTAATGTAAAGGTGTACTAAGGAACTTTTTCAAATGGAGGGTCTGCCACTTGCATTGCCTGGAATGCTCCACACTTTTGTGAAGAGTCCACTCACAATACAGTAAGAATGGATGTTTTTTCATTTGTTTTTTTAAACAATGAAAACTCTTATAATGGAATAAATGTTATATATGTTTAATGCCACTGAGCAGAACATTCCAGGCAAAGTAATAGCATCTCCATGGAAACAAGCAGATTCCCTCACCTGGAAAGTGCGCCTTAAATTAAGACTTTTTTTTTTTTGTATTCTAGACTGTTAAGAATCCCAATCATAACAGTTTGTAAAATAATCAGATTGTTCAGAAGTCAAAACTGAATATGAAAGTCAACTTCTCAATTATTTTGCAGACTGTAGATGCTGAAGCCATTTTTATAAAGCTCAAATTTAACAGAAACACTAATGACACCAACAGCAATGACTTCAACACAACTGTATAACTTATTTACTTTTTGAGGGGACATAGCACCACAATTCAGTATAATATAATACATAAAGGAATACCGGGTTTATGGCGGATGTTGTCTTTCGAGCCACACTTGGACTGGACGTTGCTCAAATCGATTTTTTTATGCACAATTTGAACCTGAAAACAAAAATGACAACAAAGATAAAACTTTATAAAACAGTACAGCACAATGCATTTTATTTGACCACAATGCGAACCAAACTCGTGTAATGTTAGGGTTTTAGAGGCTATTACTACGACAGCTTCATGTTAAAGGTGCATTGTGTAACTTTTCTGGTGGAAGGTTCAAGGTCTGGTGAAATGCCTTTCTTCACGGAGATGTTATTGCTTTGTCTAGAATGTTTCACAGTATGGCATTAAGCCTTTCTATCGTCATGAAGACCAAACCACACACCAAGAGAAGAAGAGGCCACCACTCACAGTCAGAGGTAGGTATTTTTGAGCTATAAAACCACCTGTAATTGAATAAATGTAAAGTAGAGCTGTTTAATGTCATACTGTGGAATATTCCAGGCAGAGCAATAACATATCCATAGAAACAAGCAGGTGACTGACCCACCACAACCAAAAAGTTACACAGAGCACCTTTAAACAGACTATTTGACAGCATTAGATTTGAGAAGAAGTTTATCCATTTATGTATGTAAGTAGTACGTTTAGTTTTCATAGACTACAGTTGTTCATGCACTGCTCATGTTGACAGCAGACTCAGCACAGTGCCAGTCTCAGAGCAAGTTCCTGTTATGGCCGCCTGTCTCTGAACAATGTCCTCTCTTTGAGCTGACATCATCCTCTAACAGCCCCGCTCTGATGAGGAACACACTGGGCCTTTGTTAAAGTCTACAGGCAACTTCTGTTTGAATTTGGGGAGCTTTATGTATCAAATACCACTATGATCTTATGTTCTTCTCATCTTCAGACATTCAGAAAGTTCAAAGTTGAAAAGTGGACACACAAGACTCATGCATGAAGACAAGGGACCAGGTTTGTTGGTAAAACTTCAAATTGAGGACAGTAGAAGTGATAGGGAAGTGATTTGGCCATGAGCATGACATAATGGTCACTAACTATCTGTAATTACTGTATTGACTTATTGTTGTATAAATGGAGATGGAATTATATTTTGGGGGGATCAGGATTTATTCTGGGTACTTTGGCTTTGCAGAACAAAATTTGAGCTGAAGAAGGTTGAATACATGATTTCTATAACTCATTACAGATACAAACTAACTACTAAAGTGTAGCTCTTGTTTTTTTTAACAGTAATATCTTTAAATTCTGCGTTATGGTAATTCAGTTATAAATTAGTTTCAGTATTGTATATTGTATATTTAAATGGACATAGCTAACCTGCTAGCCACCTCGCTCCAAATAGGAAATGAGCATCAGGGCGCTTCCGGCTCCATCAACTCTGGCTCCAGTTGACTTTACATTAAAAAATTGTCACCCCTCTCTCTGGAACTGCTGCAGTGAGCCTCGTCATTTTGGTCTTAAAATGTTCATATTAACCCACTCTACGCGATCCTGGTGTATTTATTTCTCTAGTTTGTCCATAAATAAATTCCTATTCCTAACATGAAACTGGCCCCAAATTTGTTCCTATAACTGCTAGCCTCATGAGCTTCATTCGACTGGAGCCGAACGCTATGGGGGACATCACACTCACGTAGTCCACTGCTTTATATAGTCTATGACAGCACCTCAGACTTTGTTCTTGTGACAGGCCATATGGTTAGACAGACTTAGAGACAGAGAGGGAGATGCATTCAGGTGTCACTAGTTTAGTTCTGCTCTAGTGGAGAAGACGCTCATGGATCACACAGGTGCCATGACACTGTTAGGAGGAGTGTTAACAGTGCAGAGGTCAGGGGTCAAAGGTCAAGGTTAACACACAGATTTCGTGCACCCTGCTCCTCTGAAGATGCATTCAAGAGCAGACCCTTTCTACTCACATTGCCTCCACCTGGTGTGTGTTTTATATTATCTTTGGAGCCACAGCGCGACTCCACATTGGCTAAGTCCAACTTCTTATCAAAAATTTGTACCTGGAAAGTCGATAATTTGGGAAAAACAGGTTATCGTTGAGATAGAGTGAAAGTGCAGTGAGTGAAGACCAGAGCGGGGGAGGAGTGGGTGAGGTGAGAGAGGTGTATGTGAGTAAAAGGGCGTGGCTTATTAGGACAAATGAAACGTTTTTACCGTGTGTCAGAGGGTCGTGACTATAGAGCTACTTTAATACAATGATTCTGTTATACTTTATTATATACTGAAGTACAGGGAATAGAATTTAAACCAGACCTCATCCAGACCCAGTCCAGACCCAGTCCAGACCCAGTCCAGACCTAGCCCAGACCCAGACCAGACCAGGGCTGCTGCTTCTGATGATCATAACTGCAGAGATACTCAAAACCGAGTTGAGTTTATCTCTTGAGTTACTCACTTGGCCGCCACCAGGAACATGTTTGATATTGTCTTTGGAGCCGCACTTAGACTGGACATTACTAAAGTCCAACTTCTGTTCAAGAATTTTAACCTGAAAAAGTGCACAAGTAAGGGGAAGAGACCGTTACCTCTGAGTAAGTGTGTGTGTGCTGTATGTGATGAGAGAAAGCCCTTTGTGGCATAGAAATAAAGAGATCAAACAATAAAAAAAGAGAGATACTTTTCAATATGATGTCCTCAGATCACCTGTTACAGTGATCAAAATATTCATCAAACTTTTTTTACAGAAACAAAAGATCTGTCTAAGTCCTCACCTTGCCTCCTCCAGGAGTGTGCTTCAGGTTGTCTTTAGAGCCACAGCGAGCCTGGACATTGGAGAAATCGATCTTCTTGTCGAGAATTTGAACCTGAGAACAAGTTACCAAAACATAAATGATCATTAAACTAATGCCAACCAGAAAGGGGAGAATATGCCCAGATGGAAGAGAGAGGATTAAAGGCACTTTTTCTTTGATCTTGATGTTGATCTTATTGAGACAAGGAATCATTTTAGTACAGTGATATTCAAAACATGAAGTAGCACAGGTGCAAAGCAAGAACACAAATAAATGAAATCTAAGCTGCATGAGGCTAGTCAATGTGAATGAGCTTCAATCAGAATTTTTATGCGATCGTTATAGTTTGGTCTGCAGTCATGTGACTTTTTCATAATTTGACTTGAAAGAAGCGGAACATGTGAGTATGTATGTTTGGGCTAATTTTGCTGATCCTTTTATTTTTAGCTTATAGCCGTCACCAATCAAGAGCATCAATTCCCTGAATGAATTATTTTTATGTTATCGAAAGAGTTTCATGATCATAACTGCAGAGATACTCAAGAAATCCATGTTGAGTCTATCCCTCAGTTACTCACTTGGCCGCCACCAGGAACATGTTTTAGATTGTCTTTGGAGCCGCACTTAGACTGGACACTACTATAGTCCACCTTCTGATCAAGGATTTGAACCTGAAAAATCAAAAGGTTACAGTTGAGATTGGAATAAAAGTCGTAGATGCACAGGAGTTTGTGTAACCTGCAAAAAACAATAATATTTCCAAAAGATGTGAAAAAACGAGCCAAGCAGGTCACCGGTACAAGCATAAACAAAAGAGAATGAGCTGAACAGGGCCAGTGTAAAGTAGGGGACATTTACCCTGCCACCTCCAGGCTGGTGCTTGATGTTGTCTGTGGAGCCGATCTTGGAGCGAACGTTCTTGAGGTCGGGCAGAGGAGCGGCGGAGCCGGTGGCAGCCGCCATGGGACCAGGGCGGGTCTTCAGGGACCCTGGAGATTTGGGCGTTGAACGCACCACCGCCACCTTCTTCACTTTGTTGGCCTCAGTCACAGATTTGGACTGCGCCTGGCTCGCAGGAGACTTGGGGGTGCCAGGGCTGCTCTGTCCACTCTTGTGATCTTAGGCAAAAACAAACAGATCCTAATATTTAAATATATGACACTAATTAATCTGGTGGTCAAGGAAAGTTAAGAAAAGTTAGAAGAAACACCAAACTATTGACTACTAGAAGCTGCCCAAGTTTGATCCAGGCTGGGCCTGATCAGACTATGGCGTGTGCCATGCCAAACTCACAGCGCGCTCTGTGCATCTTTTACCTTTGTCATTTTTGGGAGTAGGAGGTTTCTTGGCATTAACTGTATCATAAAAGTATGACAAATCATAAATAACTCTAATCCTCAGTCAAATAAAAGAAAATACTACATATGTTTTAATAAAGTCTTATGTTTACAAGGGAGGTTATAGTAACACACCTGGTTGGGCAGTTCTGGCGCCGGTTTTGGCTGTAGGGGTCTTCATGCTCTAAAAAACAAACGTGAGTTGCTTTACTTAAATATATTTGTACAGAAGACAATTAGAAAGTGAAATATTTGTCAAACCAAAATGTGGGAATGAAACAGATGGATGTATTCTCTACATGTTTAACCCTGACATTCCCATAAAGCTCAAATTCACACAAAAACAAAAACCCAGTCCACTCCATATACTCACTCTGGTCTGCGCTCGCTCGGAGCTGCTGGTTTTGACTGGGATAGAGCTGTGTCCATTTCGAGGAGACTGTGATTTGCTCTTTGAGTTTAGTGACGGTCGTTTAAGAGGAGAGGGAGGCGTTTGGGTGGAGGGGTGTGTCTTTCTCACAAATGAAAATGAAAAAATGAATACAGAAAATACCAAATACATAAATAAATACCAAATTAAAATGACACGTAAATGAAATAATGAAACAAAAAGCAAAAATTAAAATGTGAATGAAGTGGTTGTGGTTATACGCTTACCTTGTCTGCAGGGCTGTCCGATTTGGCTTGAGCTATGGGGAAGAAGAGAAGAAAAAGAAACCATTGTAATACTTAGTCAATGATAGCCATTCAAGCTGAAAACTCATAATTATTTAAGGATGGCAAATAAATGAAACAGGTGATGCAGGATCTGTGGCATGCAGAGTGATCCATTCAAATGCATGTGTCGACAGTGGCTCATTCTGGGGCTGCATAACTTGTGAAGAGAGCTGTAGAAAGCAAAAAGTAGTGGGGAGGAGGGACGACAAGCTTTTCTTCTTTGACTTAAAATCCTTTGTGAAAAATTAAAACTTGGAAGAGGTGCTGCATAAAAAGCTGCTTCGTCAAACTCAAAAGGTGTCAAAACGGAAGAACGCTAAAAGTTCATAATCAGGTATATTTAACAGACCTTTACACACTGCCACTGGAACCATTGACTTTCTAGCTGGGGAGGTGTGTCTTGGCTCAGTGTTGTCCAAAACCATCATCTCTGAATCATTAGAAAGATCAGATTTTGAATAGCCATCTCTACATGAATCAATTAAGTTATTTTCCTCCACATTGTCAAGCAGCATTGGTGGAGAATCGCTTTGGGCTTCATGTAACTGTGCTGAACCTTCTTCTATTTGTCCAGAACAATAACTGGTCTCTGACAGGCTTTGAGAGCGTTGTCCACATGTGACTTCTTCTTCTGATTCATTATTTTCTATGTTTTCACTGCTTTGCCCTTGTTCAATAGCCGTGAGGTCCTCCAGCGCTGCACTGCGGACCAGAGACACATCCAGGCTAATGGCATCCAAGCACTCTGTTGCATCCAGGCTAACAGCCCTTTTAGCGTCAGCCTCACTCCACTCAAAGCTCTCCCTTGTGGCCTGTGCTAGTACTGCGTGATCTTCGGACACCCATTGAGGCTCTGTTAGCTTCTTGTCCACCATGTCTCTTTCAGGGACAGCACAACACGACGCTCCCATGAGGTCAGCGCTCGGTCCGGACACAGAGGGGGACAGTTCGTCAGCAAAGGCACTGAGCGATCCAGTGGAAGGAGCAGGCGGCGCTAGTGTGTTTGGAAAGGACATTAATGGTGACATTCACAGCAGTGGCTTTCACTAACTCTCCCCCATTGAAAAGAAATAAACATAATGGGTACTTGATGATCAACATAGCGTATTTGTGTAAATTAATGTAGAAACAAAATGATAAAAATTAAACTGCATAATGTGAACGAGCAGGACTTCAAAATGGGAAGTGATCAGAATGGTTGCTTCATAACAAAACAATAAACTAAAAATGAAAGTGACTAAAACAAGTGAGGCATTCAAATCCACAAACACCACACAGTTGTCTATCTAAACATTATCTACATTAATCATCCTGCTATTTTTAGGTAAATTATATTAGACAAATTTGATTTGTAAAGGAAAGGCAAGACCCATTTACTTTTATAGGTAGGTAATGAATTCCATTTCAAAGAACTCTCCTTTTAAAAACAGCCATTCATGTTTGTCTAAACTGGGCGCTGTACCAGTGTAGCCTGTATATCTATCCAACTGCATTTGCTTCCCACAGGAAATAAACTCAAATCGATGGGGAAAAATGTTTTTGTACATTCCTTTAAGTTACTATTTAGAGCACAGACAGCACAACAAAGAGTCAAAAAAGAAATATTTACTCCAGAATTAGTTTAAAAAAAAAACTACTATAACAAAGCAAAATCTTATGAAAAGTGTATAAGGAAAGTATCGACCCATCTTGCAATGAAATAAAATCAAAGTAAAATCTCTGAATAACCCTCAATACTGTTGCCTGGGGCCTAGAATACACACTTCAATACTTTATGAAGATGTGTGTCTGGTCACCAGTGAATCTCCAAGTTTTCAAATGGGTGTGATTGACAGGTGGATTAGCCAATCAGGGACTTGCATGGTCTATTGTATCGGAAAAAAGGAAAAGAAATATCACAGGCAACTGAAAAACACTGCAGATTTCTGCAGAATTATTAATTATATAATTAATTAGCAAAGCACTAAACTCTGTTGATCTGAGGTGAGATAAATTAGATTTTATTTGATAGGTGACCAATGAGCTCCTTCGTTTCACATGCATCACTGAAAAAAGCAAATCTGATTGCATGTTTGACTGTATAAAACAATTCAGAGAGATATCATTCTGGATTTCCAAGCAATTAATACTGATTCACACCCAAAACTAATAATTCTTATCATCTCCCATGAATGACTTTTGCTTTCCTTTGTAAATCAAATATTATGCCTGGATTGTTACACTGCCTACAGCTTCTCCATTTATGATATGTCTGTTGTCTTAAGTGTATTCATAAAGAACATCACCATCAAATGAATATTGTCTGGGACCAGTCGATAACATTTAGAGGCCCTACCTGTTGGAGTGGCTCCTGCTGTCCACCGAACGTGAAGAGGCAGAGGGGAAAAACACACAAGAGCATAGTCAGTAATAGGCCTCTGTCATTCAAGCCAGATTAATGCACTCACTGAGAAGAAATCAATGCAAGCCAATACAGCATACAGCCACCATTAATTCAAATAGGCCACATGATAGCACATCATTTCAAGTAGGCTCTGAAGAATATGCAGGCATTTTTCCATAGGATTTATATTGCAGCACCACACCTAAGCAGTGCTATACAGCTGTTTTGGACGTTATCCTGGAGAACAACATCTGCTAAACAGATCTTTCAAGAATCAAATGTGCCTGTGTTTTAGAGACATTCCCTTTGCGCAAAAATGCCCCAAGATGTCGTAACCATGTTTTCTTAGTTTAAAATAGACTTCATGTTAACATCTCACGAGCTGAAAGAACAAGCTGTCAAAGCAAGCAAAACAAAAGCAAAGAAAAGATCACACCCACAGAGCAGAGGTGGAAGAAGTACTCCACACATCTGTACTCAAGTATAAATACTGCTACTTCACAATGTTCTTATGTGTGTATTTGAGGGAAATGGTAGGAGTTAAAGAAAGAAGTACTATGTAACTTTTCTGGTGAGGGGGCGCCACTTGCTTGTCCCCATGGAGCTGTTATTTCATTGCCAGAAATGCTCCAGACTGTGGCATTAAACACATTTAAAACATATGTACTGAGAGCAGGGATGCCTCTCCACAGATCTGAGCTATAACTTGGCCAGGTAGTGTCACCTGCTTGTCTTTATGGAGATGGATATGTTTAGTGCTATACTGCGTAATATTTCAAGAGTTAATAACTCCATGGTGACAAGCAGTTGATCCTACGTCACATATTACATCTTTTAGGATTCAACAGTAAAAGTATTTCACATAGTTAATTGAAGCAGAAAATACACCCTTCTGCCACCACTAATATTTGAAGCACTTTTTACTGTTACGTTAGCATTACTATAGTTGCACTTAAAAATTAGTTGAGTATCAGTGCAAAGCTTCATTCCACCTCTGCTCAAAACAAAACCCCTTCCCAATGAAAAGCTGAAAGAAAAAGGAAGCCTTAAAATTATATATAAACACAGGCCATGTTATTGTTTGTAAACTTATAAATGAACAAGCAGCTATGAGGAGGGAGCCTTGGCGGGAGGCGTACCAGACTGACCCTCATCTTGGCAAGGGTCGCTCTTTTTCTCTTCTTCTGCTGTCTCCGCTGCAGGACACATACAAGTCATACACAAGTTACACAACGGTGACACTATGAGGCCTCCCAGTTTAAATGGCCCATATTACACTATTTTCTGATCTATGTTATAATGATGTTTCCTTGTCACAAACATACCTGGAGTTGAGTTTTGTTTTATTTACACATGTTTAACAGACAAACCCTGCATATTTAGGCTGAAATGTTCTCTCAGACAGAAAACACCTTGTGATGTGGTAATACAGGAAGCGCTCCAATGTGTTTTTAAACTCCATACACCTTAACTAGAATCATCTGGACAGTTTCAGCCCTGGAATTGTCAATCTCTGCTGAAATAAAGCATGTGTGAATGAAACAACACACTCCAGGTATGTTCTTGAGGAGGTAACAACATTTTAACATGGCTTAAAGCTTATGAGATTAAAAATGTCAAAATGTAGGACCTTTAACTCTGGTCCTATTGACTTTACACAGGGCTTGTTCAAACTCCTCTCCTCTGTCTTTTGGGTCAGTTGAGATATTTACCGTGTTCTGGGACCTGGGGAAGCTGGTTAACACATCAAGGAGAATTTTCACCTTGTTGAACCCAGTACCAACCACGACTTAATAAGCTGTCACAGCAAGTATGTTTGATCAAAGAAGGACTTAAACCTCAAAACCGCAAAATTTCAATGGCCAGTTCTTCAACTATTTTCCATGCTGTAGCACTTTGAAAACATGAAGAAGAGATTGAACATGCAAATAAGCTCCTAATGCAACAGTGTTTGCAGTGACAGCTGGGAAGCTTTATGTCTTCCTTCCTCTCAAGATGGCTATAAATATGAGCCAAACAAGCTGGGTTCAAAGTATTTGCGCAAAGGTGGGGGAAAAAGTTGGAGACAGGTTAGTCAAAGCTGAAACCAATACAAAGTCAACCAAGCAAAACAAGAAGATTTCTCTGCTTAGAAAAAAGATAAAAGATCAAATCAAGTTGGCAAAACCAAAGCATGCCGAAAAGGTAAAGGTTAGTGGACCGTGGATCATACCAGGTGGGACCTCACTGTCCTCCATTGCGGGACAGGGCTGATCCTCGTCCTCAGCACCCTGTTCGCCAGAGACCCCAGTGAGGCCATTCTCACTTGGGACAGCTTCCTCCTCTGTGGACAGGAGTCAAGGACAGTTTTAAATGGATCTGACAGAACTAAAGTTAGCACATGAGAGAAGAGACAGACATCCTGATGGCTCCAAAGAAAGCCTGCAAACAACATTACAGCAGAGACAAAAATGGACATTATAAATAACAAAAGAAGATACTCTGTAAAACTGTATTGATTATATTATTTGGAGAAAAAGTGTCAGAGATTATAACAAACAATGAGTACAGCTAAAACGTTGAGTGTTAACCCCCTTTAGTTAGCGCAGAAGGGGAGTTTACCTGTGATCCCACAGCCCTGTTTTCACACGTTTAAAAGATATTTCTGAAAGTAAATTCAAAACCACCAACCTCACCCAAGCCCTAACCTTAACCATAATCTCAAAACCACCTTCTAACCTTCACCACAAGTGTACAACCCAACTAAAGTGTGAGGAACATACAGCAGACCTACAAAAAAGGACATAAAATATGAAAGCGATATGAACACACAAGTCAATATATTAAATGAATAAATTGTTGTCTAATTAGCAAATTACAAGCCCAAATAGCATACCAATATATACGTTAAAGGTGCACTATTTTTGCTACTACTTTTTGCTTGGGGGTACATTACCTGCTTGTTTCTATGGATATACCACTGCTCTGCCCTGAAATGTTCCACAGTATAACATACCTTACATTTATTCAATTACAGGTGGTTTTATAGCTCAAAAATACCTAAAGTTACACAATGCACCTTTAAGTATACAGGTAAAGCATTGCTAATATTGTGTCCAGTGTAGAAGTAGTAGCAATAATCCAACCCTTACAACATTCATATCCTCTGTGAACCTCAATGAGCTCTGCTTTTCATATTTATTGTAAACAGCTTGATAACATCACCAACTGAGCCAGTCTGAGCAGGTTTTTGGCATCAAGCGTAATAATGGACAGATGCAAAAAGATTACAAAAAACATAATTCATGACTATAGCCTGTATTAAAATCAACCAAATACCATATGCTTTGTACATGCCAGAGACTCTAACATCAAAATCAATAACCTTTTGTTCAAATATGCAGTCCAGTCAAAGTATTTCTTGCAGATAGTTAAATTCACCATGTTTATAATTTGGGAGTGTATGGATAATGCAACAAATATATGAAAGGGCCCATAGTTTGCTGTTTTCTGATCTGTTATAATGTTGTTTCCTCGTCACAAACAGACCTGGAGTTGTGTTTTGTGTCATTTAAACATTTAACACACAACCCCTGCATATTTAGAATGAGTTCTTCTCTTAAACAGAAAACACTCTGTTCCACCTTATGATGCCATGTCATAATATTCCTCTGTGTTTTTAAACTCCATAAACCTTGGCTAGAATCATACGGATAATTTGCCAATCTCTACTGAACAAAAGGTAAAAGCTGTTAACCTGAAAACTACCGCTTCATGACATCACAAGGTGGAACAGAGCATTTTAACATTTAGAGATGTAGACAGAATAATAATAAAGAGTTACTCAAGCATATGTGAATGAAAGAAAACACAGCTCCAGTTATGTTTTGAGGAGGTAACAGCATTATCTTTAACGCCTTTCCTTGGGGTTAAATTTCTTGTAGAGTCAAGACATGGCAGAAAGAATAGATCAATGGATGGACGTAAGACAAATCAATAAGTAACAACAACACACACTGGTTGTCTTGTCTGATACAGAATAAGACAGTGAAATTGATCAATATCGACTGATCCAAGATGGCAGCCATAGATCTAGTTAGGGGAGCTACAGGGAAGTCTATTCTGAGCTACGTAAAACTGATTAAAAAAACCCGACAAAAACCGACAAGACCCACATAGTACTGGTACATTACTACAACAAGTATACTGCCTTCTACAAATACTCACTGTTTACTTTGTAGTTGATAAACGCAGAGTTTACTTTAGTGGATGGCTGCTTCCTGCTTGTGTGCGAGATAATGAGAAATGGGAATGGGGAGAAGCAGAGCACTAGAGAGGGCTGTAAGCTAGGGAAGGCTAAACTACGCACTAATTGGCCATATGGTTCGAGATGGGATGAGACAGAGAGAAACAGTGATAAAGAAGCCTACACAAGATGAGATTTTGGTCCAGTTAGCTACGTTTAAGCACTTGTGAAGCTGCCCTACAGATGTGGAGAGTTATTTTGTGTTTAACTGCCCATAAAGTCATCATAAGTGAAATTAAAAGTTGCCAGAATCAGACTAACGAGGTCTATTGTAAATGTCAAGTACTGGTATTGAAACGGAACATAATATAATTTATAGTCTTTCAAGAGTGTACAAATTAAGCTACTGTTTTCAAACGCTGCTACTAAAAATATGTTTATTAGTTCTTGTACTATTTATGATAAGAATCAACAGCTACTACTCCTGCTATAACTACAGACTACTACTACTACAACTTCTAAAAGCTGCTGGTAATACTATTCCCACACCTACCAGTGTACCGACAATTATTACTATTCTGACTTTATCTGTTATGATTTTACTTAACTTTCTTTTAAAAGTACATATTGTATAGAAATGTACTTTGATGAATTACTGGTATAAAAATATTTTGTGGCCTCTGTTTTGGCCCTAGTGAAAGTCTAATTGTTTTGAACAGATAGTAGTTAGTGTGGGGTGCGTTTGGAGGGCTCTGACCCTAAAGCCTGGATTACTGAGCACAGTACAGCTGCAGTTAGGCAACCGCCCCAGTGGAGCTGAGCATGTCTTGTATCTATTATGTAAAGAGGAATTAGAGCAGAGCAGTGTGGGGACTGTCCGGGTCTCTGTGACCAAACAAGAATGCAACTTTATAGAGATACAAACACAACTTTATAAAGATATAAAAGAATGGAGAAAATTTCAAAGTTTTTTAGTTGTGGAGTTATGATGCTATTGAAAACAAATTGGTGATTTCTTTCTGGGCACTAGTATAGGCCCTATACATCTTATCTTAAGTAGATCACAAAATGTCAGTGTTTATATTATATGAGGCCTATGTGGTGTATTAGTTTGGCTGCAAAAATAAGTCAACCCTGATAGATTTGATTAATTCCAATATTGCAAGAGGTTTAACTCATTCCTGCAAAAAAACAAAAAACAAAAAAAACACACTCGTTGCTACTTTGTAGACTTGGAAAATGGATATGTTAACTCATGTTATGTAATCATGAAACAAGATTGCTATTTATATTTGTATGAGGAAGGACCAAACTGTAAATCCATATTGCATTTTGTGTCAAGTCTTGAATCTAAATTGTATGGTACTATGGTACAAACTGTGGATACCTTAATTTCTAAAACATACAAGATGTTGACAGGGCAACTCAAAATGACAGGCCCAACCTACACATCTTTAACCCAGCTGCTTGTAAACAGATTATTGTGTATCCTCTATACAGTCCATTAACCTCTGGCTTTGTTGTGAGTGTATTATCTGCTCCCTCTGCCCCTCATGACTCACCTTTCATGGTGTGCCCCATCTGGACCCCGTTCTCTTGGTGGTTTAGGCTCATATTGGCCAGAGATGCATTCACCGTGTCTCCGGCGCTGTAGCTATTTGAGGTGTTCACGTAGTCCATCGTCAGTCACGGTTTGGGGGCTGCAGAGATAGGTAAAATAGAGGGCTAAAGTAGGTTAAGCAAACAAACATCAGCTGTCCAAATGTCCATGCTGTGTCCTTGCTATCAGTGTTGCTTCATGCTAATGTTATCTAGTGGTAAAGTTTGTATCTATAATGGCAGACAAAATGGGCACTTAGTCATCATAGTCACAGCTAAATGTAAACAGACACGAACAGGTTATTTTTACATTGTGACGTGGGGTAGCAGCCTCATGTTTCGGGCCCATGGACAGAAATAGCCCCTCTGCCCGTGCGCCTGGCTTCCTTGCTGTGATAAGTTGCACTTCCTAAACAAGCACTGGTGACCACCTTCAGTTTCCTGTCCAGATCCTGAGGTTGAGGTTCAGCAGTGGTTTCATAGTAAATATATACATTCAATATCCTTCCTGAATGTTCTTCTTGTGAAACCCTACTGTTTGCGTGTTTGGAGCTGGTAAAATCATTAAGATTATTTGGTTGATTTAGAAGCAAAATGAAGTAATTTTAATTTAATCTATACATCAAAATTGTAAGATAGTTGGCAAAAAATTTTAATCAGGGTATTTATGTCACAATAACTTAAAAGCCCCTACCTGATTTTCCGTTTGAGTACAGATATACAGTATTATATAATCAGCTCTTGAGGTCAGCGTCTACTGTGTGCTGTCTAAATCTAAGTGGAAAGCATATATTGTCTGATAATCAGGAAGTGAGCCTTAGCATGCTGGTTGTTGTTAGCATTACGATCAAGCAAAACTCTGCAGTGGTCTCTGAGAGTTTTGAAAAGTGCCTATAAACTCATCGTGGATTAGGATGTCCAGAATGCATAAGAGGAATAATTTTGGACCACTGCAAACCATTTAAAATGAACTAGTTCCGTTTTATTATTATTATTATTATTATTATTATTATTATTATTATTATTATTATTATTATTATTTATTTTATTATTTTCATTTTGTTTAAGACTCTTAAAAACCAAAGCATAAATCTGTATTAAACAAATATTAATGTTGAAAATGTATAGAAAAATCCTATAGAGTGCTCAGTTTCTCTCTCTGTGCAGATGCTGCTGATGTAATTGGCCTTTTATTAGCTGAAATGCCTAAACAGTTGCCGTGGTTACTCCACCCAGTAAATCGCCTCCAAGCGACACATTCGACTCAGCTATGTGACCTTTTCCTGAGGACCTGCTACTCCCTGAAATCCTAAATGTTTAAACTAGATTTCACTGTCAGGAACTGTCAGGAAGTATATTTTTCTATGGAAGACAGGACTGTATAATGCTATATTGGATGAAGATTTGACTGTAATGATGTTTAGGACTATGTTTTATTATAACAATTAGGCATAGGAAGTTGAACTGAAACTTAAGAAGCAACATACAGCAAACAAAACTGTAATAATGTGTTAGTAATTAATGGTAAAAAATACAAGGACTGCAGCCAAAATAAGGTACACAAGAATAATAGGCCAGTAGCACTATTCTAGTTACTTTTTTATGTATGTTTACCCCAACATCTACTCAGTTACAGTAACATGAATATTTTTTTTTTAGTTACTTGTAGCAGAATGTAGTAATAGTTGTAGAAATACCACTAGCCTTTCTGTTTTTCCACCAAACTTTAAACAGAACATAATTCAAGCTTAGTTCAGTTCCTTTAAGGCAGTAAAGCAGAAGGAGTTCCCTGTACAAATGGCAGTGTGACGTTATTCAGAGTGTCCCATAGAAATCTAAATGAATAGTGCTCTGAGCCCCTCTCAAACACACAGCCCCAGGACAAGTGCCTCATTGTGGCTTTACAGATGACAGAGTCCAAACAACAAGAGCCTGCCAACCCGGGACCGTCCCACCAAGAGGAGGTCTGTCACAAGAATACAGTTTGAAGTGCGATATTACTACAGAAAAATATAAAGATAGTATTGAAACTACTAAACTACTTTATACCACACGACACAATAAAGCTAAAGCACTTTGTAACTTTTCCGGTGGAGGGGAAGTCACTTGCTTGTCTCCATGGAGATAGTATTACATTGCCTAAAATATTCCACAGTATATTAAACTTGAGCAAACTGGTTGAGAAGATGGCAAACCAGGCCATGCTACAAGTCAGATCTGGGAAAAGGCAAGCCCAGGGACAGTAAGAATGCATGTTTTAAGGTATTTTGAGTAGTGTAAGCCCTAACCCAAAGGAAAAGGAAAGTTAGTGCACCTTTAATCATAATGATAGTGTAAAAAATGTGCCCAGTAATAAGTAAATAACACAATCAAACACTTTATTCTAGTATCTATAATATGTCGTACATGTTAATTCTTTGACCAACTCAAGTTCAAACGTTATCATGTTGGCTTAATACTACAAAATACTGCATTACCAATACCAAAACTGTATACGTGATAATTACTGAGCCTGAAAAATGTAGTTCTTCCTATCATATATCGCACAAAAGTCATAGTAAGTATTGTGACAGGCCTAAAGGAGAGGAGCCCTTCTGGAGGCTCAAATGTTTTACATTAAACAAACTGCAGTGATAAGAGCAGGATCTGATATGAGGCTGTAAACATGGAGTGCAAGTCTGGAACAAGATTCAGTAACACAGGAGGGGAAGTTGCACTCAGCAGGTTGAGCAAATATACTAGTGTTGGCAATTTGGGCTGCACAATATATTGCAATTGAAATCCAATTTCAGTTGGTGCAATTATGAAATTGTAAAGGCTGCAGTTATTTAGGCAAAATATCCTATATTTTAATGATTGTGTTAATATTGCAGCCCTATTGATATTTTGCAATAATCCTTTGGGCTAACTAGAGGCACTGCCCTGTCTTAAGCTACTCACTTACTCAAGTTACAATTTAATCTGAGCTTTCTTTTGACACAATTTCACTAATTTAGTTGGCACTACAAAAGGAGAGTTTATTTGTACTGTTAAACAAGTCCCTCTCAAAGGACATTACCATCAGATTAACATTAGCTGTTTTTCAGTAAGTCATGCTCACTTTTTAGTTGAAAGTCAAACATGTAAACAGGGCCAAAAAGAAAAACTCTTAAAACGTATCTGGCAGTGTTTGCTAGTGCATTGTGTCACCATGGTAACTGCTATACATTCCGCGATAGACATACATGCAGTACCATAGACGTTCATGTGCAGTACCCCCCCCCCCCCCCCCCCCCAGCATGATGTCACTGCAAAGTATCAAGTGGCAATGATGATGTAGTGTATTTTTACTGAGCTTATGAAGTAGGCTGCATAATGCTCGACAGCCATGCCATCCATGCCACATGAATAGAACTGAAATTCCTATCCAATATTATGACTTATTGATACTTTGCAGCTGATGTCATTAACATTCCCTGGGGGTGTGATGCTAACTGAAAGCACTACTCTGTCAGACGCTCTGTTACTCAAGTTTTAAAGACTTTAATCTTATATTTATTTGAATACAATTTGAGAAAGAGCTGACTTGGTTGAAACTACATCTAATTGATCTAATTTGGGCTGTTAAACAAGGCTCTCATGCAAAAAATTACAGTCACAAGCTAGTTAGCATTAGCCAACCGTTTTTCAGTTAGTCGCTCTCACCTTTTTGTTGAAAATCAAACGCCTAAACAGGACCGTGAACGCTCATATCGATCACAGGCTCCTGAAAATGTGTTGTTTAAATCCATAATTTTTTGTTTGCTAATGTGTGCATTGTGTCACCATGGTAATTGCCAAAGATTCCGCCAATAGAGATGCATATAGAACACCACCAGCATGATGTCACTGCAAAGTATCAATACATTTTAAACCAGAGATCATTGTCACAGTAAAAGTACATGACAGCTGTCGTTATTGAAGCAAATGGGAGAGATTTCGGAGGTTCGCTGATGTGACCGGCTGCTCTCAGGGGCGTGTGAAAGTGTAATCTTGGCCCGGGCTTTTCCTCTGTGTGGCAAAAGGGCTTTAGACGATTGAGGAGGAGCAATGTCCACAGAGGGATGTTTACACAGATCAGTATGTAGACCCAACTGCACGACCCCCATATGCGCAACGCTAGAGCTGCTCAGTTAATATCTAATTGAGATTTTTCTGTATTGTGATTTGCGATACTTGTTTAAAAAGTAGATTTTGTTCAGAGAGCAAACTCCAGGGCACTGACATGTGAGAGAAGACTGAAATGTGAAGTGATAAACCAACACAATAATCCTATACATTTCAGAACATGTTTGTAAAGGTATAAACTACAGATAATACAAGATTCTATCAAAACTAAGGACATGCTGTTTGTGGCGAACATTCTCACTGTAACTAGTTATCTGCGGTAATTCAAAAAACAATTTCAATTAGATTACGATTAATTGTGCAGCCATGTGAACGCTAATGCTGCTTTCATTCACACCAAACATGACAGCGCAGTTAGAGCAAAAATGTGTTTAGACCGGAAACATCTGGCTCCATCACTCATATATTCAGCTGCTGTGGATGAATTCACATTTTCAGCTTCAGTGCGTATCCGTGACATAGGGATTAAGGGAGCACATAATGTTAACGTTTCACCTCATCAGAAATGGGCCTTTGAAAACACTGGAGGTCTTTGGCTTGGATAATTATATAGGTTTACATGAATTGCCTTGTTATGTGGTTTGGAGCTTTATTAGGGTGGTTAACAACACAAAATGCAAACACGTCATAGATGCTAGGCTTGTTTCTTGTGTTTATAGACCACACATTCTGGGGTACTATTTCTAAGATTGCCAGAACAAATGATCATTTATCCTGACATGGACACAAAGAGTATTTACTCCTTGTTTCTGGATTACATTGTTTTACATGCTTTGCCTTGTATGTGGTTGGGTCCTTAGCTCGGACTTCTAATCACAGAAAATACCAAAACTTCCAGACACCAGCCTTGTTTATTGTGTTTATAAACCACTGCAATTAACACTTATTTGACAAACTGTTCCACAAAGTCCAGACGCATACAAAAAACAAGAAGCAGACGAAAAGAACAGTTGAATCTCAGTTAGCTGTAGCCGATTGAATGAATTATCCACAGTGAAATTGGGGGAGGGGTACTATAATGCTTGTCTTGAAAATCAGAAATATAGGATCCAGTCTACATAATAGAATCGATTGGAAGCTGCATACCTCTTGAAATGAGTTTTCAAATTACTGCAGTCACAGTGCTAAAATTTCAAACCCAAAGGAAAGGAAAAGGCTCAATATTTATTTATTTATTTTTAGTATTGATACTTCAGATCAAATGAATCTAGTTTTGATACTAGTTTCAGTATCTGGGTATTGATATTTTTGACAATCCAAATCCTAAAAAACACAATACACTAAACAGTAGTAGGCCTGTCATAATAATTAATCTATTGACTTATCGTTCAATATATGAAAGATGGAACAATTATTTTTGGGGTGTCTATATTTATAGTGCGTACATTTCTTTGTACTTCTTATGGGGAACATTTTATTTTTCTGTACTATGATGAGCTTTGAGTGGCAAAGGGCTGAATAAATCACCTGTATGACTTACTATACCTCAAAACTAAATTAAGTGTTAATAATTTCAAGTCAATGCCATCTTTAATTTTCAGTATTATCATTTATCATCTATATAGCCTTAAACAGCAGAGATTCAAAGGTTGCTGAAATAGCCAAATAGCCCTACAAACACGCCCATAATGTCCCGTGTAGGGCGTGGCTTATATCTCTCATAGTGCACAGACAGAGATGCTGCGCTCATGCTCGACTTCCTCTCTGCATCTCTGACCTACTTTTGTCATCGCTCCTCACACAGACTCCCATCTCTTTCTCTCCCTCTCTATCTCTCCCTCCCTCTGTCTCTCTCTCCAGACTTCCTCCACCTTTCAAACCAGGCTGGAGGTGGTCGGCTGCCATTTTGCCCTGCATCACGATACCACTAGACTTGCCTTGCAGCCTCTTCAGACGGCTTAGACATTGTCACATTGCAGGAATAGTTTCTGTGTTTGTTTTCATAACTCCAGGATGTCACACACACACCTATTTACCTTCATCACCTGTGCATATTTGACTAAGAACAATTTAGCTATAGTTGAATAGCTATAGTAAAACATCCTAAATCACAGAATAATTTTATGATTTATTGGTTTTATGGTTATGGTTGCAATGTATTGTAATGTATCTATTTTTTTTTTTTTAAATGGTAAATTTAATTCAAATTTGTAATTTCAACACTATCACATATCACTTTTACTGTAGTGACAGTGTAGCTATTAAGTTAGCAGTTTAATAGCTATAGTATAAACATTTGAAATCACACTAGCCACAATTTTTCGCCTAGGACCCATTTCTTCAATACTTTACAAAGACGTGAGTCACCGGTGACTCTCCCAACTTTCACATGGTGATTGACAGGTGGATTAGCCAATCAGGGACACACATGGTTTGTCCATATTGGAAAAAAATATCACAGGGGACTGAAAAAACATTGTGGATTTCTGCAGGATCAGTGACTGAAGCACTAAACTCTGAACTGAGATACATTTGATTTTATTTGTAAATGATGAGTGACCACTGACAAATGCTTTTCTGATCACAGTCATGTTTGTTAGAGCTTGAGATGCAATGGCAGGAGACCAGACTGATATCAATCTGTATAAAACATACAGAGAGACGTCATTCTGCTGGATTTGCATTTAATTTCAACATACCACATATCACAATGAATGCATGTTTACAAGACTCTAGTAATGTCTTAAAACTTTAATTAACAGTTAGCCCTGTCATAAATACTTGCTGTTGTTGTCAGTTGTAGTTCATTTTATAGTGTCACTTCAGCATCCCGGATATGATTAATGCCCTGGCGTTGTCATGGAGATCTTAAAGTAACAACAGCGATGCTCCGGCTGCTCATTGTGTACAAAGGACCTTGGGCTATATCTCCTCTCTCTCTCTCTCACACACTCTCACACACACACACACACACACACACGCACACACACACACACACACACACACACACACACACACACACACACACACACACACACACACACACACACACACACACACCCCTCCTCCAGCTTCTCCAGGCCTGGATGAGGGCTATTGGCGCAATGATCCAAGCGTCTCAATCAGCATGGTGCCAATTAAAAGCGGACAAGAATGCCTAAGAAGAGGTTTAAAGCCCGCCGTGGCATTTCTTCTCTGTTGTTTACAAGACTACGTCAGCCAAAAAATGTGGACTGAAGACAAGAAGGGGTTTGAGTTCCTGCTTGTTTAAAGTCCAAATGTACATTGTATTTTGGTTACTATGATTGTATCATATGTTTTGTTTACTAGTTAATCTCAAGTGAAGTGTAATTTTCTGCTAGGACCAGTTAAAGCTGCAATAAACAATAATTTTAAGTAGAGTTGACTAAAGTCAGGATTTTTTTTTCAGTCAGTCGGCTAGTCAAACTATTATGTATATTGTACACTGAGGTTTTTAAAATGCGTTAGATAAAGGTACACTTATGCTGACTGAACACATCTGGTGAAAAGGGTTTACTATAAATCACTGCAGACTTGAAGACAGAAAAGAAGTACTTACAAACTGGTACTTATGTTTTTGTAAAGTACAGCTCAAATATAGGATCCAAATTTATTTGAAACATTAAGGTGGTTAGAGTCACTTACAAAAATGTAATAATCTCAAACATAGCAATAGATCATTCCCACACTAAACTGACTAGGTAAATGTAAATGTAACAAGTTTATAGGAAGAAGTAGGGACAAAACGCAATATTACAAACACTACTGCAATCAGTTTCTACACAAAACTGATTTTTTTGCAAACATGGCAACTTAAGACCGTGGTTCAGAGCCAGGGCAGGTCAATAAATTACATAAATGTCCACTTTAAAGACTCAGCCTGACTGATGTTTTGGGTTTTGCCAGCCTAAGCCCTCTCTCTCCAAAACCAGGCTGAATGGATGCGGTCACTCCTGGATCAGAGCCTTCATGAGCCAACTGGCCGTCTGCGCTAAGCGGAGCACTCAGTGGATTCATTTCATAATGCTTTGGGCTCTGGGATGGTCCATTCAAATTTATGAGGGAATAAAGTTAGCAGCCAAAGTGAAAGCTTTCAACAGTAATAAACCAACCATGTATATGTTCATAGTTATGTGTGAAATGTATGTTCACAAATAATGGAGCATAATCAGTATTATTAACTGCATCCTCATGACCCTCATTCCTTTATGCAAAAAGTAATACAATAAAGATGCACTATGTACATTTTCTGGGTATGCCACCTGCTTGTCTTCATGGAGATGCAACTACATTGACTAGACTGTTTCACTGTATGTAAATGTATCAATCTAGCATTCAATTACAGGTGTTTAGTAATATCTTAAAAAGCATGCACCTTACAGTGAGCATGGTTAACTCTCTCCACAGATCTAACGTTAAGTTGTCAGATTGTGTCATTCTGTAGAACAATCCAGGCGATGCAATAATCTCCATGGAGACAAGCATGTTGCAAACCCTCCTCAGAAAACTTGCATAGTGCATCATTAAAGTATGGACTGTGTAGTAGGAGCTGAACTGCCACCTTGCAATTAGTCCTATTTTTACTGGATGAAACTGGGCCATTTTGGGCATGCCATGGCACACGAAAACTTGTAAGTATATGTTGACATAATAGTTAAGTATGTCTTTGAAGCTATAGATAGCAAATACAGTCTACACGCTAAGTCTGTTATTGTAGTGTTTTGCCAGATACATATTTCTGTAGATTCAGCAGCTCTTCAGGAGGGAGGGGCCCATCTCTACACTGAGAACAGCAGCATGCCAAAGAGCTCTGCGCTAACTTGCACTAGGCCTATATTACCCTTCTGATCTTATCAAAACGATCAAAAACGACGCTTAGAGCCCTATTTTCATTTCACTCTTGTCAGCGTGGAATGACTCCCAGCTGCGGTTACAGACTACAACATGCCGGTCTCCCTCTTAGTGCAAAAAAAATCAATGTCACAAGTAAGCGCTCTTGTTCCCACGAGAGGGCCAACAGGAGGGGAGAGAAGTGTGTCCAAGCAGCGAAAGAAGATGCCCAACTTAGTTCATTTTAACTAATCCACCCATTGACTCAAACAAACAGGCCAGCGTTAATTTACTATAGCCTGTAGCAGATTTGGGCCCCGCTTTGTTGCGTTTGGAGCGGAGCGTGCTATTGGGTCCATCTACACCTAGGGCTGCAGCCAGGATCTAGTTGTGTCCACTGACCTAGGGAGGATTACTGGAGATCCCGTATGTGTCAGATAAGCGGGCTGCTGCTGCTGCTTCCACCGCTTCTAGTCGCTGGTTGTTGGAGGAAAACGCTCTCTGCGCTCCACTGTTGCTCAATTGAAAAATGGGCTTGGCATTTGCGCACAGTCGCTGCATCACTGCTAACGTTTGACAGCTCGTATTTAAATAACAGAACAGTAAGACCATAATTACGAGCACAATTAAAGCGTTATACCGGGTTATTGCATTGCTATGGAGAGAGATAAAAGCATTGTCTTTTAAACAAGGCGCGCACAGCTATGCGTAAAGCAATTTAGGCCCCTACAAGCGAAAGATCCAGAACAAGAGAGGAGGGGAAAACATGCTACAAGTCTTGCACTGTCACCAAGGCTAAAGCAACCAACAATCTGAGGTGATAACAACGGCAATAACGTTGCATTGTGTCTCCTCGGGGAGCCACCAACAAGATTAGGAACAGACTATTGTGTGCGATAACGCTTGTTACAACGTGACATCATGTGATAGAGAAGATGAACCTGCTCCTGAGATGAGGGGAGCTACAGGGATGGAGACATTTTGATGGAAAATGGAGAGAATTGTACACTGTGTCGTTTATGTAAATGTGAGTCTGCCTCGGCGTGTCTGCTGTGATGGCTGCAACAAAAACACAGAAAGGAAACGGAGATGCAAAAACGTGCTGGCTAAACGCGACAGGGACCTCGATGTGCAAAGCTAAATGATGTAATACACGTCGTCCATTCAATGTAATTTCTATAGAGACTCACACAGGCCCAACCTCTCCCACCTCATGCAGAAAATATTAGGTGACAAGACGAAATGCCGATGGAGAATACGACGCAGCGGGTCGTCTTCACGTCAGGGGAAGTTTACGGCATTCAGATTCAGATGCATGAGTCGAATAGAGGTAAATAAGTCTGAAAATAGCGCATTTCTTACCTGAGAACAGACAGCGGTGTTGTGTCTTCAGCGGCAGTCGCTCACCGGGCGCACACACAGCTCGTTCGCGCAGTTCACCCGCAGGCCACTAGGCGGAGCGCAAGAGACGAGACGAGGAGACAGGAGGAGAGGGGGGTAGGGAGAGGAGGAGGGTGCTCAGAAATGCAACCTGTCTGCTTCACACGCTCCCTGGTGAAAAGAGGGGCAAAACATCTGGCTTCTTGTGTTAAGTTTTATGAGCGAAGAAGAGTTAAAATTCCCCATGCGTAATGACGTAGAACATTGACGTAAAAGCACCATAAAGACAAACAAACAATGTTCTTTACAGCGCTACATTATGGGCTGAAACAGTAAAAACAGTTAAGATTTTGAATAATTTTACCAAGAATTTTTGACCTTCTAATTAGCCACTGATAACAGGCTTTTATGAAGACTATGTGCCTAATAAAACAGGCCGATAAATCGCTACAGTTATGTGCTAGGAAATTAATGTAGTGCACTTCTTTTGCTACCAATTAAAGCCACAGTATGTAACCTTTTAGGCAAAACAAAAATGGTTAATGGTAATTATTGCACTGTCAAACAGCTCATCTTAGTGGGCCTGCATCTCCACAAACCTTACTCTAATTTGGCCTTGCTTGTTTCCATGGAAATGCTTTTCCTTTGGCTGTAATATTTCAAAAGTGTGGAATTATATTAAAAGTTACATAGACTACTGTACCTTTAAGTAGGCCATACACACACACACACACACACACACACACACACATTAGTAGCGGGTTTTAAAGATGTAAAACGAACGCTGTTTAAGAGACTGAGCACTACTGTAGAGTCTGGTGCAGTGCAGTGAACACAGCAAAGGGGTCAGGTCTTGGCACCAGGCAAACAGTAGCGTCTGTGTCATTTCTCTCCCTATCACAGCCTGTGCCAAGTTTTACACAGAGTCGAGAAACCACAGGGCAACAGCAGTGGGAAATACTGACAGACAGATCACACTCGAGAATGCACCATTTTGACAACAAAGAACTTTATGGTTAATACTTTTGCAGCAGCTACCAGTTGTTATATGGGCAAAGGCATGGTGTGGTTTCAAGACACATGATCTCTCCTCAAACCAGAACCAGAAGCAGGCAATAGCTGTCTTTTTCCCAAGGATGTAATTACATATGTGACAGAGCAAGAGCAAGACACATCATTTTAATGTTAATCTAATGGGAATCAGCACATTTTAGTAAAGTCAAACTAGGCTAAGACATTCTCAGATATCAAGCCTGATAAAAATGCTACTCAAAACACCTAAAGTTGGAGCTATTGATGGTTTTCAGATTATAGAATGTGTTGTGTGAATGTGTTAGAATGATGTCATAATCCCAGATGTAATATGTGTAATATGCAAAACATGAATGAATGGTGAATCTGATCCATGTCTATTATTGATTAGACAGAAGAACTCACTGTATTACAACATCTGCATTTTAACAACCTGAATTTACCTGCCTATAGAATGTTGTGATGTCCTCTGAACCATCAGACACCTTTATCATCAGAGCAGTGAAGGACCATGAAGTCATCTGGTCCATAAATATTACATTAGTTGTTGTGATTGGGGAATTCATTTAACAATTAAAAACTGGTCTACACTCTTAATGATACTTTGCAGCGACATCACGCTGGGGGGTTCAGCATCCAGACCTATCTCTATATCTATATTCATCAGTTATCAGCGTGACACAATGCACACATTAGCAGAAAATGGATTTAAACAACACATTTTCATAAGCCTGTGATCAATTTGTGACTGTAATATGATGTGAGAAAGACTTGTTTAACAGCGCAGATACCTGTTGTAGTCCCAGCTAAGTCAGTTGTTTAGGGTTAGATTGTGTGTATATAAAAAAAAAGATCAAATTAAAGTCTAAATGAGCTTCAAACAGAGCAGAGCCTACAGTTAGCATCACACCCCCAGGGAATGTTGACGAGACATTAGCTGCAAAGTATTAATTATAGTCATATAGCCTACCACTACTCCAACAACAGCCCCCAACAACAATAACACAAATATCATTCACAGCACTACATTTTCATCTATGACTCATCTAAGTATAGCTTTGCAATGTCTGACTGTAAAATGTAAACAGAGCCTACATTTGAGATATTTTAAAAAAGCAGTTTGAGCATATTATTTCAGTTACATGATTTATGGCGAGGGGAATATACTGGATTTCCCCTCCATGTTGTTGTTATCCAAAAAATGTCAAACAGTTTAGACTTTTGTATTTGTATCTCGACCCATGGCTCTGTTTGGTCACACACTGTGGCTTTGAAGAAATACCACCAGAGGAAAATGCTGACCACACTAAAAGCTGGGTTCAATTTTTAGGAGATGATATCAGTGATGTGAATGAGCAAGACACTCCTCTGCTCAGAAGGGACTGTGAGGTCAGGCAATTCCCCCGACATCAGCTCTATTTACGTCAATGGTAAGTGATTCTGACCCAAACACAATAAATCATATTGAAATTCAAGCTTTGCAGTTAAAAAAAAAAAAAAAAAATCTGCAGACAGACCTTAAAACAATTGTAATTTGTGTTTCTACGTGTGGTTGTTTTCTAGTAACTTTGGCTACAGACAAGTTCTACTAACCCTCCTGGCCATGGGCTCATTTAACGCTAGGGGGAGCTATTGTAGAATAAATTTAGGTTCTGTCTGATTGTTTTTTTTCCAGGGTGTGCACCATAGTAATATAATCTAACGTTGTTTAAAACTCAGTTTTATCACAAGTTGAACAGATATTAGGTCTTACCGTCTGTCTGCATGGCTGGGCTCACACAACTCATCAAAAATGATAATGGAGCAACCTTTTGCACCCTACACTTGAGTCTTTGAGTGGTTTGCATGATCAAGAATGTAACAGACTCACAGGTCTTTGCTATTATGGGGAAACTAGTTGCCTATGATCCAAAATACACACTTCTCCAATACTTAAAAAATACAGAGACAGCTACTGTAATACTATTGCTGTCTACCACACTCTACAGGTCACTGGCTGGCCCACACTCATCAAATCTTCAGTGCTGCTTGCTCCTAGGACTTATTTGAAGCTTGTCCAAGTCTCCGCCAGGAACCAGGGGTCTCAGAGGGAGGTAGTTAATTCACACTTTCTGTATCTCTGTGTGATTTTAAAGCCAAGTGAAGTGAAGAAAAAGTGATTATTGTGTGGCCCTGTAGTCTTTCCTCAGGTGCAAAACTACAAGCCTGAGATTATGATTTGTTTTATTGCCTGTGGTCTGGTGTAAGAAAGCTTAAAAAAAAAAAAAAAAAAAAAAAAAAAAACTTACCTGAAGTTGTGATTTGTTGTCTGTCTATATGTCTAAAGCTCAATTTGCTCTGGTCCACATTGTGATGTCATGAAGTGGCAGCTTTCAAGTTAACAGCTACCTTTTCAGTAGTGATGGACAATTACAGGGCTGAAATCATCCAAATGATTCTAGTGAATGCGTATGGAGTTTTAAAATACAGTGGAGCACTTCCTGTATTACCACATGACATCACAAGGTGGAAGGAGTGTTTTCTATTTGAGAGAAAAACTCAGCCTAAATATGCAGGGTCTGTTAGTGATGAGGAAATAACATTATAACATAGATCAGAAAATAGTCTAGTATATGTCCTAATTATTGTCTCTCCCCGTATAGTGTGTGCCCATTAAAACAAGAATAAAACTTTTAATTACAAGTGGATGTTACATGGACTACAGTAGTAGAGGTTGGTTCTCATCCTCTCAACAGATCTTGACACCAGGATGACCTCTAGCGCTCAACACATGTCATTGCATCTGTAAGTCTTTTATCAACTTCATATATTATTACCACGCTTGTATCAAGCAGTACACAAAGTCCATTTGAGTATGATAGATATCATATCTTTGATCCTTTGTTGTTGATTAAGAAGCCAGAATATCAACCTTACAACTAGGCTACTACTACTACTACTACTACTACTACTACTACTACTACTACTACTACTACTACTACTACTATAACTACCATTACTTCTACTACCACTGCCCCTAAATCAACTTCTTGATCTTTGGATTGCATAGTGAGTTTTGTGTTAAAAAAATTAAAACATAATTAGGCACTTGTGTGTGTTAGTGTGTACTTAAGGTATTCCTGATAGTTCATGAGATTCTTCTAGCAGTACCACATCTTTTGCAGACTTCAGTCGGTCTGATTAAGTTAAATCTTAGTTACCGTTTTTCTTTAACACCTAGTTTAAAGTCAGTCTGTTTTACCCCTCAGTTAGTTATAGTTTTAGGCAAACATTAGACCTGGTTTAGTCCGAATCCAGTCTTTGTCCAGTCATGACATTTTGAAGAGCTAAGTTAAAGAAAATCTGTGTGAATTACTTGAGTAAAAGTTCCTTTCCTCTTTTGAAGTGTCCATAACCCTAGGCAGCCTCCCGGTGAACTTAATGGCCTTTGTTGCATCTTGTCCTAAGTCCTCTTGTGATACACTTGCTGAACAGTCCAAGATGTAGTGGTCTTCAGAATGGGAGGAGTTAATCCAAGGGTCTCTATGGAAGAAAAGCAGAGAATCCCTCCCTCCATTTCTCTGCTCTCTGAATGGTCTAACTCTTTGGTTCACAGGGCACCCTCCCCCCTGCCAGCCCCAGCACATGGATATGTTGTCTTTGCCTTATATAGACCAGACTTACCTCGTGGGCAGCAGTGGGACAGCTAGTTTAGTCAGCTTTACTATCTACTAGTTAACTCATTTAACACTAACTACATTTCTATTGTGTAATTTTGCAGAATATAGTCAAAATGAATGGGAACTGCGAGCCTTCCCACGCGGATGTGGACTTTATGTTTACTTCTGAGTCTGTGGGAGAAGGGCATCCGGGTGAGTGTCAGACCGCGTGTGGTGTACAGATGATGGTTATTACAAAACAGAAAAGTATTGTTACACAGAGGAAGTACATAGAGAGGTTCAGACACATGTGTTCAGTGAGTTGTTCCATGTGCTGTGATCTTGCATAACTTCATCTCATTTATTGTCACTGAGTTTGAGGAATGCGCAGAATGCAGAGAGCTGGCTGCTTCATTCAAACTTTGGCCCGCAGTTTCTAAAGTCAAATAAATATGTAAACGATCATTAATCATATTACAGAGAAAACTGGGTATTTTTGCATGCACTTTATTAATACTAAATCAGAAATTCCACAACAGTATGCACGCTGCTAACAAAATGAATATGTTACAAATATGTGTTTATAATTCAGTCTATAAAAATAAATCTACAACAAATCCTTACTACTACTACTACTACTACTACTACTACTGCTACTACTACTGCTACTACTACTGTTCCACCTCTTTTATAGCACTACATTACTGACAATGTTATTTGCGATCCAAATTAATTCATGTTTATTCAAAATTGCAACATTTCCTTTAACTTTAACTAGTAAGAATGTGCAAACAAGTCTATAATATCTGAAAACTTAAGCAGTTGTAGTAGTGTCTCAGAGGAGTGGACAGCAGCGGTACTTTGAACATGTGATGGACCTTTGGATCGTGTCACACTGGTATGCACAGAGCACGGCCAGAGCTATAATTAGAGTCATAACGCCACATGGGAATGGTACTAGTACTACTCTGATCAACCTGAAGTGAAATTTGACCATTCAAGACCACAAGATCCAGCGCTCTATGCGCAGCTATAGGTCAACCCAGGAAACCATTTCACAGATATTTCGCACATCTTTTTATAAAGCACTTTTCTTTTTTTAGATAAAATATGTGACCAAATCAGTGATGCTGTGCTAGATGCCCACCTCAAGCAGGATCCAGACGCGAAAGTGGCCTGTGGTTAGTTCAAAGTTCCACGCAAACATTATTTTATATTTTAATTTCTATTAAATGACACAAATGTTAGTCATAATAATTATAATTTGGTAAAATGTGTTGTTTTTGTACAATACAGAGACAGTGTGTAAGACAGGCATGGTGCTGCTATGTGGTGAAATCACATCTCGGGCCAATGTTGATTACCAGAAAATTGTGAGAGATACAATCAGACACATCGGCTATGACAACTCTGAAAAGGGTCTGTATGTTTTCATCTGTTTTATGTTTACTGATCATTTTTAATCTGTGAATCCAATTTTGGGCTTTTATTTTGAAATGCTTATTCTACTGGTGCAGGTTTTGA
This sequence comes from Taenioides sp. WSHXM2023, assembly GCA_029959045.1. NCBI lineage: Eukaryota > Metazoa > Chordata > Actinopteri > Gobiiformes > Gobiidae > Taenioides > Taenioides sp. WSHXM2023. The sequence continues at coordinate 11,386,682 of CM057104.1, read as the reverse complement.
TTATAAAACCTGCAATGTGCTGGTGGCTCTGGAGCAGCAGTCCCCTGATATCGCACAAGGAGTTCACATCGACCGCCCAGAGAGTGACATAGGAGCAGGAGACCAGGTCATTTTATTTAAATAACAGAAATGAATGAATGAATTTGCTGTCAGAATTAATGTGATTTTTGTTTGATCTTCTTATGTAAACAGGGCCTAATGTTTGGATATGCTACAGATGAGACAGAGGAGTGCATGCCTCTCACTATTGTCCTGGCGCACAAACTGAACGCCAAAATGGCTGAACTGAGACGCAACGGGACAGTGCCCTGGCTCCGACCTGACTCCAAAACACAGGTGTTTAATATGAAAGAGTTTGAGTGATAGACATGGAGCTGAAATCTGATTTGATAAATTTTACCTCTGTTGTTGTTCAGGTGACAGTTCACTACACCCAGCAGGACGGGGCGGTGATCCCCAAAAGAGTCCACACCATTGTGATCTCGGTCCAACATGATGACTATGTGGACCTGGAGGAGCAGAAGCAGGTCCTGAAGGAGAAGGTGATCAAAGCCGTGGTCCCGGCCAAATACCTGGACCAGGACACTATCTACCACCTGCAGCCCAGCGGCCGCTTTGTCATCGGAGGACCACAGGTAAAGGTCTTCTGAGGATTAAAGTCCATAAGACAATTATCCAATTAGAGACACATAGGTGCTGTTTACAGACTGTATTTTGAGGTTAATCTGTAAATCCGTAGTATCTCTCAGTTGTAAATCCTTAAATCTATAGACAAAAGGCATAGCACATTCTCATATATTAGTTCATATTGAAATGACATACCTGTGTTTTGTAATTCAGGGCGACGCAGGTGTGACTGGGAGGAAGATCATTGTGGACACATATGGAGGCTGGGGGGCTCACGGCGGAGGGGCCTTCTCTGGGAAGGACTACACCAAAGTGGACCGGTCTGCGGCCTATGCAGCCCGCTGGGTCGCCAAGTCTCTAGTTAAAGCCAAACTCTGCAGGAGGGTCCTAGTTCAGGTACAGAAATATGTCATTGTCATATGTCAACAGTTAGTTCAAAATAGTAGTTTTGAAGAAAGAAGAATTCAGCATCATTTATATGGTGGATTTACATTTGACTTGCATCAATGAAATATGTTTAAAATACACCATTATCAGGTGGCATACGCAATCGGAGTGGCCCATCCTCTGTCCATCTCTCTGTTCACCTTCGGCTCGTCTCAGAAAAGTGAGAAGGAGCTGCTGCAGATTGTTCACAAAAACTTTGACCTGAGACCTGGAGTCATCGTCAGGTGAGTCACAAACAGTTCTTCCAACCTCCAACCAAAGTAATACTGGTGTGAAACTAAGCAAATATCTGCTATAAATTATGTACAGTTTAGATGTTTGATTTTGAAATGTCCAAAGTCTGATATTAGTAAAGAAATAGCTGTATAAAACTTGAACATCAAATTTTGCAACTTTTTTGCTTTGTTTTTTATTTGCTGTGGTGCATTAGGGACCTGGACTTGAAGAGGCCGATCTACCAAAAAACAGCTAGTTACGGTCATTTTGGGAGAAAGGACTTCCCCTGGGAGGTGCCGAAGAACCTGGTGTACTAAAATGTGCATGTGAGCGTGCTACTGTACTGTAAACAGATCAGTGTAACCCAGTACGGGGCAGCTGCAGTGGACACTGGGATGGGTGCAGGGTGCTGGACAGGTCTGAGGCGGTTTTAGGAGCGAATGAGGTGTCATCTTTTATTTATGACTTTCCCCTACGATCAGTGGCAACAAGAAATCTGAGCACTACCAGATTTTTGTGACGGCAAAGGTAGATCCCATGCATGCAGTTTGTTCAAATTTAGGCGACAAGAAAGTTGTTTTGCTGATGGTGCACGGCTTTGACCAAAATCCTAGTTGGCCATTCTAATTCTGGTAAAACAGTATGCACTCACTGGTCATATTATTAGGTACACCAGATGCCTTAATGCTCCAATGCCTTATTTAAATTGCATCACATGGTAGTAACTTAATATGTTTACTTAAAGGTGCATTGTGTAACTTTTCTGGTGGAGGGTCCGCCAAATGCTTTACTCCATGGAGATGTTATTGTTTTGTCTGGAATGTTTCACAGTATGGCATTAAACCATTCTACCTTCATGTAGACCAAACCAGACCAAGTTACAGTTTCTGTGTCAGAATGCCTGTTTTTCTAGGTATTTTTGAGCTATAAAACCACCTGTAATTTAATAAATATAAAGTAGGGTTGTTTAATGTCATACTGTGGAACATTCCAGGCAGAACAATGACATATTCATAGAAACAAGCAGGGACGGACCCCAAACCAAAAGTTACATAATGCACTTTAAACTGTAAAGGTAAACCTCCAAAAAATTTCCCTGCAGAGGCATCTAGCGTCCACTGGGCAGCAGTTCTGTGGACAAATATATGAAAATATGATTCCATAGTCCAGATAACGACTTAACTATTAACTAATAAATCTAACCTAATAAAATGGCCAAATGAGGGCTGCATGAATATTCAGTAGTTTATAGAGTCCACTCAAAAAAAGTCTTAATTGCAGATTGATGAGTTTTGCTTCCAAAGTTGATGGGGTTTTTTTTGTTTGTTTTTTTGTATTTCTTTATAATTTTAGAGTTTGTGAAGCTTAAATGAAATGTAGTTTACTAAACAACACGAGGCATTATGTAAATATGACTTTTGATCAATAAATGTTTTATTAAGAAAGTATTACAATTCTGTTGGATGTACATGTTTATATAGATTTGTATTATTGCATACAATATTTTCACTTTGTGAAAATATATTCTGTAAATAATCAAATATAGCAGAGTAGATCCTGTTCTATAAAAAAAATTGTTCCCATAAGGCATATGTCATACATGTCAAATGTAGTTGGCACATAACGAAACACATAAAAATCCATCTTAGACAGCATAAAATAACTGAACATTTGTATAGCATTTTGGCTCTAAACAGACATATTTAAAATAAATGCTCTTTTTGGTCACCTCCTGTTTCAATAATAACTATACTTCAATGTATTTACATTAAGGCAGAGTGTGTTGGAGGAACACTACTCTAAAGAGAGGCAGAACTAAAGTATAGATACTTAATATTACTATCTCTAAAACAAAACAGTATCAGAAATACATCATAGGGACTAAAATACAACAACCACAGCACTTTTGTGGTCCCTTTTGTAGAAAATATTTGGCCGTAACGTTTGAGGTAAAAATACTTGAACTCACAAACTTCCTGAGATCAAAACAATGCAAAGTTTGTTCAGACCATCCACAAATGCACGAGGCACGTAAGGCCACTTCTGAGGCACATTCAGTAACATAAACAGGCAGCTTCGGCTTTATACACAGTTAATATTACATAATTACAATAAAAACAAACCATGAGCACATGCAAGTCAACATCCGTCAGGCAGTCATAAGATTGTGACAAACTGTTCAGTATTTGCAGTCTTCAAGATGTTACACCAAGCTGCCTTTAATACAGCCCCATACACTCAAAACACTTAGAACTGAATGTTGTTTGTAGCACCCTTTGAAATTAGAATTTTTTCACCAACAATCACAACAAAGCTTTTCTGATTCTTAACTTCTTCTGTCTGCTGGATTGGACCGCCTGATCCAGCCATAGCAGTTAATGTGCCTCCCCCCATGCTGGTTCACTTTTAGTTTTAGAAATGCTCGGAAACAGATTCAGCCATCAGCTTAAAGGTGCACTATGTAACTTTTCTGATGTAGGGTCCGTCACCTGCATGTTTCTATGGTTATGTCATTGCTCTGCCTGGAATGTTCCACAGTATGTCATTAAACAGCTCTATCTTACATTCATTTAATTACATGTGTTTTATTGCTCAAAAATACCCAGAAAAACAGGCATTCTGACTGTGAACAGATTGCCTCTCCACAGATCTGACATGTAACTTGGTCTGGTTTGGTCTCCGTGAAGATAGAAAGGTTTAATGCCATACTGTGAAACATTCCAGACAAACCAATAGCATTTTCCATTTTCCATTTTCCAACTTTAAAGAATCAAACTGCCTCTCTCACTGCCTAACAGTTTCTATCCACAAACTGGCGCCATAATAATAATCCTATAGTATTACTATTGTGTGGAAGTACACCATCTTGAAAAGCAACTCCACTTTGGCCTGCAATACCAGCCATAAAATTCATTAATGGCTTTGGTGTTGTGAGCTGGAGTGCGCTTGGTGAAATACATTTCCCAAGCTTATTTCTTGGGCTTTCACATTGTCCTTATAGCCCTTAAGTGCAGACATAGCCGTATTTATTTTCTTACAGCATGGCTAAGGTCTCAGGCTGGTGATGGTTAGCTCCTCCCACCTCTGTCTTGTGGTCCGATATGGGATAGCTTTGCTCTTTGGCTCCTTTAGATAAGACCATGAGTGTGTCCCCTGAAATGTCAGAAAACTCAAAAGCAAAAGTCCCGTAGAACAGCATTATGAGCATACAGTAGATCCACTCAAATATGGCCGACGCATGTTGAAGTATGAAGCTCTCCTGGCAAAAGAAGACCCCACCTGAACACAACTGGTTAAAGAAAGCCAAGCAACAGAGGAATGCATTATAGTAAGGAGTGTAATGTTTGGTATGTCCACTAGAGGGCAACATAACCTAAAACCTAACCTAAAACAGTGATTCTCAAACATCACAGCAAGTACTACTCAAGATTAATATTTAGGTTTTCACATACCGCCAGATCTAGATCAGGTCGACAACAGGACTATATCATTGCTAGAACATTTCTATATATAGTATTGTGTGTTAAGCCTTGATGAGATGTGTGTAAAATCCCTCAGTCGTCCAGGTAGAATCCATGGCAAAAGGAGAAATTCAATTTGACAACTGGACAAAAGTTTATTTGGTCAAATACGTTTCGCAGCTCATCCAAGCTGCTTCTTCAGTTCTGGTCAGACGCTGGTGGACACTGCTTTATATCTGCCTGAAGGGAGGAGCTAATTACAATGAAATTACTCTGAGACTAACACACCTATTTGTTTCTGTTTCTGGTGGGCCTATTAAATATGCAGTGGGAGTGGGAGTGGGGGAGTAGTTAGCAGAACCATTCAGGGCCATGATGGGTGTTTTCACACCTCTGGATCTGACCTGGCTAGCCCTATTGTTTTCTTTGTTTGTTTTGATTTAGGTTTGAGGATAAAGTTATAGATGGGAGACAAATGATGTCTGAGACCTTCATTTCTGTTCAAGGAAGGATGCTCTTTCTTGACAAAAATAGCCTCTTTAACTCCCCTCTCAAACCAGTTTTTTTTCTCTGGCCAAGATCTGTACCTCACTGTCCTCAAAGGAGTGGCCCGTGGCTTTTAGGTGGAGATGTACGGCAGACTGAGGTCCACTCTGTGTTGGTACATCCTCTTGTGAAGTGGCTGTTTTGTTTCTCCAGTGTAGCGCTCACTGCAGTCTTCACTACATTACACTCATTGTAGTTAGCTCCTCCCTTCAGGCAGATATAAGGCAGTGTCAACCAGCGTCTGACCAGAACTGAAGAAGCAGCTTGGATGAGCTGTGAAACGTATTCGACCAAATAAACTTTTGTCCAGTTGACAAATTGAATTTCTCCTTTTGCCTTGATGAGATGTTTAACACACTAACTCAGCATATTTAGTTCTCTCAAACAGAAAACACTCTGGTCAACCTTGTGATGTCATGTGGTAAAACTCCACAGACTTTCACTACAATCATTTGGATAATTTCAGCCCTGGAATTACCAACTCTACTGAACTAAAGGTTAAAGGTCACAGTTAACTTGAAAATCACCCCTTCATGACATCACAAGGTGGAACAGAGCATTTTGAGCTTTGGAGATGTAGACAGACTAATAATAAAGGATTACTCAAACATGTGTGAATGAAACAAAATATAACACAACAGGTTTGTGTAACAACATTATAACATGACTAAAAGCTCACAAGAGTCAATTTTGTGTAACATAGGACCTTAAAGGATAACAATATCTTATCAAATGTTGACTTTCAAGTTTAAGTTTACACTGAGTAAACTTTGTATTTTGTAGATTTGAAAAGGATACTGAGAACAAGAGCGACCAGTGCCAGCAGCGTCATGGCAACTCGTAAATGTCCCGTCCTGTACTCCCCTTGTGTTTTGGCCAGTCTGTACGTCAGAGCCGACTGCAGGCACACAAACAGCATACTGCAGGGGAACGTCACACCAGCCCCCACATAGTGCAAGACTTTGGCATAGTCCACCTGTACAAGAGAAACACAGAGGAAAGGAAAAGGAAAGGAGAGAAGTTAGTGTGGTCAACCAAGTTATATCAGTTCCCATTTGTAACAGGCAGGACTGAACAAATTAAACTGCTTCAATTTTAACAGATTTTTATTCAGAATTCTTAAGTCAAAATTGGTAAGCTAAAGTATTCATTATAAATGCAGATGTTGCTAAAGTAGCCAAGAAAAAATGGAAATCAGATATTCCTCAATTAAGATGAATATCTGAATTACAATTACAATGAATTAAAATGAGTTGGTCACTAAGAAATAGCTTGTACTTAAAGTTGATCCAAGTTTTAACATCAGTTTAGAAAAAAAAACAGATTTTTTTGTATTTCACCATTACAAAAATGAAACTGCATTTTAAACTTAACAGCAAGTTAAAACGCAAGATAAAATTAGCACATTTTGAAAAACACAAAAACAAAAACAATGTTGTACCTAAATGAATTAAATGTGTCTTTATTCTGCACATTTAAATATAATTTCTCATTATTTTGTTATGGACAACACGACATGTCGTCAAATGATAAGTTTAGCTTCAACGGTCCAATGAGCTCCTAAAGACTAATCGTATCCCTTATCATGTTTCCCTAAAACAAGGTCAAACTGGACATTACATAATCCACACCCTGTCTAATCCTGTGCAAGAAAAATCAAGCAACACTTTTTTATCTCAACAGTTTGTCATTCATTTCCGAGGCTGGTGGTGGAGCTGAGTCACGGTGTGCAGGGGGAGACTGAGAGAAATCATCGCAGCTGTTTGCAAATAACAGGGGAGACAAAAGACAACTGTACATCTTGATTTAATAGACATCCTCTGTCAGAGCTCCTTTAAGGCCCACAGCAAAGAAAGTGTCAATTATTTAAGGCGTGGAGCTCAGAACAGGAACAGAGTAACAGCCAGTTTTCTACTACATCAACTGGAAAATGGAGCACGTTCTCATTAAAGATGACCTATTGTGCTTGTGTCTGCAATATACTGTAGTTATAATCTATGACACCCATGGATCATTGTGTTATAATTTGCACATTTTAAATCGCAGTATTAATCTAAAATAAAATTTAAAAAACTGACTTCTATGATAGAAAAATGGGGTGCCCAATGGGAGCTGCAATAAACATCATCACAGCAAACCCTCAGCATCTCCTATGAATAGCTGCACATTAGTGAGAAGCGGATTTTTTTCCTTTGTATCAAAATGACTATGTGATGGTGTCAAATCCAATGCGTATCACCGATTAAGAAAATCAAAATATAGCGTTTTGACAATAAGCGATTAAAGATTGCTCAAACATGCACAAATCACTCTAAATACAACTTCCGGTGAGTAAATGGTGAGAGGAAAAGTCGATATTGCATAATAGGTTTGCTTTAAAGACACACTATGTAACTGTTGTGGTGAGGAGGTCCACCATTTACACCCCATGGGGATGTTATTGCTTTGTATGGTATGGTATGAGAGTGTTGGGTTTATCACCAACACAAAATTGGTATCCACAATAAAATAACCACTGAAATAAAAGATATACTTATACTTTCTAATCCATAAATATTTGAAGGCATTTCAAACAAAATTTTTGTTCAGAAGTTTTTCATTAGTTCAGCCACGTCTTGTATTTCAGAGTCAAAATCAACACTTTACATTTGGGATGTAAACTTTGGTCTCTGCCTATGTGGTCTGCTATTTAGGTTTGGTTTAAGTTTATACAGAACTGCACCCTCTCCAGGACGTTTTCCATGTTTACTCAAAGGGGAAACACTGAGGCTCATTATGTAAGAGTTAATGTGAAGTGGGCGGGACTTTACATCAGCCAATGGAAACGCAGAGAAGGATCAGCCCTTAACCGCGAGTCCAAATACTGTACAAAGGACCAGAAAATGAAACAGTTGTGTGCCCCTCAAAATCAGAAGGGCCCCAGATGTGCACAGACAGGCCAAAGGGAACAGGAGATGAAGGCTTTGAGATGGGCCCCCAGCAACTTTGACCCCAGACACGTTAAGTCAAACAAGCACTCTTACTCACACGTGCGCAGAAATACTACACTTACCACTGCAAAAAACTGTATAAATTCAGAATATGTATACAGATTTCAGGACTGACTGTCTTTAAAAGTACACTACAGGATTGTCAAATGTATTGAAAATCAGATTCTAAATCGATGCTAAATCTAGTAATATAAAAGAAAGTACTACGATTTAAAGGGCCCACATTACACTATTCTCTTATGTTAATCTTGTTTCCTTATCAAAAACACAGAGTTGTGTTTTGTTCCACTCACACACGTTTCACACACAAACCCTGCATATTTAGGCTGAGTTTTTCTCTCAAACGGAAAACACTCTGTTCCATCTTGTAACAAAACACAACTCTGGGCATGTTTTTGAGGAGGTAACAACATTATAACATTCTTAAAGCTCACAGATTTTTTTTTATTATCATGTGGTATTGGTATTGAGCATCGAGTCCATTCCTTATTACTAAAATCGAGTTTGAAATTTTTGCATCTACACTACGCAACTTTTTCCAGTGAGGATGTTGACTTTACAGTATTGCATAAAGTAATCTGCCTTGTACTGATTCAATTACAGGTGTTTTTATTGTTAGAAAATACCTTCACAAACATGCCTCACCACAGATCTGACCTGTAGTTTGACCTGCTTGCTTGTCTCTATGGAGATAGATAAGTTTAATGCCATAGCGTGGAAAGGATTATGCCAGAAAAGACAGGTAGCATTCTCATTTATTTAGCTGGTTGGTCAAGACTGGTCAGGACTTGCTTATTTAATGGTATGCACTGGTTGTACAATAACTACAATTTCTCACTCTACTGGCAGATATCCATTCCTGAAATTACAATTAAAATAACAGAAATTTCCAGTCTGAAGTAGAACTTGTCAAAACCACTCATTTCAAACCATTAGCCCACATGTGGTGTTGCTTTTTTACAGTGCATTCTCACGTGCACGCGCCCTCTCACGTGCATGAGCATACTGTACAAAAGACAGACTCTGCACCGACAAGAACAACACTGTAAATTTCTGAGGGTAAATACACAAGACACACTGTAAATGACAAAGCCCATAGTCTGCACATGTTTAAACTCTTCAGCATTGCAGCAGACTACAGCATTTCAGAGAGTTTAAGGGTCTAATGGAAACGTGTGCTTACAAGTACAGACACCAACAATACTGCAGTGATATAGGCCTATACCATAGATAATTAAAATCCATAATGAACACAATGAACTTGATGTTTTATGTGTAAATTAGTTGTAAATTGTAGTAGTTATACTAGTAGAGCAATGCCACAAAGTGCATATGTTGTAGCATATAACTTGTACGTGTATATACTGATTAAAGTTCAACAGTATGACATTTAAAGATGGACTGTGTAACTTTTCTGATGGAGGGTCCGTCAAATGCTTTTCTCCATGGAGACGTTATTCCTATGTCTTGAATGTTTCACAGCATGGTAATAAGCCTTTCTATCTTCACGGAGACCAAACCAGACCAATCTGTGGAGAGGCCGCCCCGCTCACTGTCAGAATGTTTGTTTTTCTAGGTATTTTTGAGCTGTAAAACCACCTGTAATTTAATAATTGTAAGGTTGAGCTGTTTAATGTCATACTGTGGAACATTCCAGGCAGAGCAATATCCATAGAAACAAGCAGGTGATGGACCCTCAACCAAAAAGTAATTTCATTTGTGAATCAATTATTTTTTTGTAAGTGTAGGTCTGTAGTATGTTAATACAAAATCACATGTAAGCATGTCAATCAAATGGTTAGAATTATTGTATTTAAAATTGTCTAAAAATGCAGTACATCCTTTAATACTCAAACAATGAGTGAAGATTATAATCCATGTCCACATTGGAATTTATAATCACTGAGAAATGCTGATGAATCAAGTTGAGACAGATCAAAATGAGAAGAAGGCTGAGAGAGGTTGAACTGACATATTTCTTTTTTAAAGGGGCACAGTGTAACTTTCTGGTGGTGTGTCTGCCACCAGCCTGTCTCCATGTACTTTTTTATTTTGCCTGTAATGGTTCACAATATGGCATTATAATTATCTATCTCCAAGTATTTTGCGCAATAATAAAATGCCATACTGTGGAATATTGTCACTCCTATCGGTAACTCCATAAAAGTGACCTCTGTATTTGGTTCCAAAAGCATGTCTTTGAAGGATTTATGTAAGAAATTATGCAACTAGATGTACAAAGTGACACGTTTGAAGTGGAGAGGAGTGCCCAGTTTTTGTTTTAAGGGACTATACCTGGAAGTTTCCCACCATGATGAGACCAGCCGCACAGATCCAACCAGTTGAGAGCCCCGCCGTGTTCAGGATGCAGTTTTGGTGCTTTTCGATGACATGGGCGTAACGCAGCAATCCGATCAACAACACTGCAAAAGAGGAGGAAAGGAGGTCCTATATTATGTAAAACTGACTCTTGTGATCTTTAAGCCATGTTAGAATGTTGTTACCTCATCAAAAACAAACCTGGAGTTGTGTTTTGTTTCATTCACACATGTTTATTATTAGTCTGTCTACGTCTCCAAAAGCTCAAATGCTCTGTACCGCCTTGTGATGCCATGAAGTTGTAGTTTTCAGGTACCTTTTACCTTTTGTTCAGTAGAGGTTGTAGAAATACCATAGATGAAATCATCCATTCATCATGTCGCCCAGTCAGGTGGGTAGAGTCTACACAGAAACGAGAGCTGAAATCATCCAAATGATTCTAGTGAAGGCGTATGGAGTCTAAAAACACAGTGGAGCACTTCCTACATTACCACATGACATCACAAGGTGGAACAGAGTGTTTTCTTTTTGAGAGAAGAACTCAGCCTAAATAAGCAGGGTTTGAGAGCTAAACACGAGTAAATGAAACAAAACACAACTCTAGGTATATTTGTGATGAGGAAACAACATAATAACATAGATCAGAAAATAATGTAATTATTTAAAGACATAGAGAGCAAACATATCAATATAATATATATCATATAACATATCATATCATCTACAATATCATATATCAATATAAATAATCAAAATTTTAAATTACAAATAAGCAGGAACAAAACGAGAGCTCAAAACTGTCCCGTACTGCTTGATGTTATTAGTAGCTACAGTTGAAGTAGCAGTGTGTTAATGAATGAAGTTTTGGGTCTGTGATATTTACTGGTTATTTATTTTTCCTATCAGTCATGAATAAATCACTTGAGGTACTGAGTTACTTTACATGTTAAAAGTAATAAATACAAAGCTCTAAATAGCCCAAATATTACCAAGGACATTACTAACAGTAAGTTATTACAAATTTGGAATAAATACAAATAAATAAATGTATTATGGATAATTATTTGTATCTAAAATATTGAGGAGTCGGGTATAAAGATAAAGTACTAATAACTAAGCCAATGCTGTCGTCAAAAGTCAAGGGGTTAAAATCACTAAACCTTTAAGTAAACATCTTAAGTAGATTACACCCAGGCAGTTAAGTGTATGGAGATCAATGCTATTCAAAGTGACGATTCTGCAGATCTTATGTTGACTCTGCAGACCTCTGTCACATCTGCTTTTCATCAGAAATCACACATGCATGTTTTGTGTTCTTTTAATAACTTTGATAAGAATCGACAACCAAACTAAGAGGTTTTGTTTTTGCTCAGTAAGAGATACATTTTCTGGTCCGACAATTCCCATTCTTCAGATGTGTGCTGACACCACACCTTCGAGAACTTCAAAACACTATTGTTTCTCTGAGTGGATTAAGAGATAGCAGACTTTTGATGTTTTTAAGCATATATGAATTGTATAGAAATGGCTACAAACTATGTATTCAATTCACTGGTCTGAGGTGATTTGTATCTCTGGTTTTATGTATGCATATCTGTTTAATTCATAACTTCTATACTTCTATTTGATCTTTGACTTCTACTTAATTTATATTATTTGACAGTAACAGTTATTGTATTATGGATTACATTACAAAATTACATTAAGACAAGCTTATTCCTGTTTCATTATAGACAATCATGGTGTTAAAAGATATTTTCAAAAAAGCTGTAGTGGCCTTATATGTTACTGTAAAAATATTTGTATTTTCAGTGTTAGAAAAGAATTAGCATTGTGGTATTTTTTTTGTATTTTTTGTCGTTTTGTCAGTGAGAGATTGTCCAAACAATTATTCTTTTTTTCTTTAATTCAGATTAATAATTTACTTGGCTACATTCTACCCCCTGACCAATGCCTTACTCGGCTCTATAATCCAGAAGAATCTGCTTGAATTTCAGCCAGTGTATTTTTGGACATTATAGTTTGCCCACCAGTGACCTATGACCCCTCACAAGAATTCCCCGAAGTGAGACCACAAATCACTGTTGTTTACTTTGTACAGGAGAGCCTAGTTATGTGTATTGTGCAATTTAAGTTGTGGAAGTTGTAGTATGTATATTTGTTAGCACATTTTACTATTGTACCAATATAAAAAGAATATATGTATTGTAACATTAAAGGTATCTTAAATTACTAAGTCCAGACAGGTTAATGACCCTGTAAAATGGACCCAAATTCCATCATTTTCAGTGAAGCTATCCACAAGGAGCAGGTGTGTGAGGGTGAGAGGGGTCAGCTCAATAATGACTCTGATTGACTGATTTAGAAAAGAGTAAATACGTTACAGCATTTGGATTGGAGGTTTCCTGGTATTAAAGGGACATTGCAACACAAACGATATGAGTCAGGTGATGCAAGGACTGGTCTGTGTTAGGACAGACCGACATGTGGAAAAGTTACTATGATTATGAAAGCATTATGTTCATTATAGCTTTATATTGTACTTAAAAGTGCATTGGGCAACCTTTCTGGTGGAAAGTCTGCTACCTACTTGTCTCCACGGAGATGGTATTGCTTTGCCTGCATTAAACATATCCATCTAGCATTTATTCATTACAGGTGTTTCTGTTACTGTTACAGATAAGATAAGATAAAAAATTTTAATATTTTATACGGATGGTACTGAAAAATAAATGTTTTTTTTTTTTTATATTGGTACTATTTGCAGTACAAATACTCAATACAAAATTCTTAAGATACTACTAAAAGTACCATCTGTAATGTTAAGTGCTTCTATCCACAATGCTATAAGTTACCGTGTTAGGGAGTAGTATCTAAGTTTCTACTTAATTACCATTTCTGGCCTTTATGAACATACCTCATTAATCTAATTACCAAACATCCCATCTAAAAAAAAAAGCAAAAAAAAACACTGAACATTGGACCTAGTCATGAACTTTCCACGCTGCCACTGAACCTGGGTTTCATCTGGTCTGGATTTCTTGTTGACAGAGTTAAGTAAAAAAAGACAAATCAATCAATCCTGGCTTATAACCCCACTCAAAATGGATGATGAAATATCTAGATACAGTGGGACATTGCACTGCCTTGTCAGACATCTTTATAGCATGCACGTCATGTCAGAGAGGCAGATAAAATGTCCCTTTGGAGAGGGGGGTAAATGGGACCGGGGCAGTGGGTGGAGGTTGAGACTTGGCAGGAGCTATTGCAGCTGAAATAACATCTGAATTGGGTTCACAGAGTCTCTTTGAACCAAGAACAGGATAAATTTGGGGGCAAATGGTAAAAAGCAATATGGATTTAATGTCAAGGCATTTCAGTGCTGGGTCTGTTTGCAATCTTACATTATAAAGCTAAACTAGTGTGAAAGGTTGAAACTACAGAAGCTAGTGAAATAGGGGATAAAATGTGTTTTTTGCAGATGTAGAATTTGGCTCTTATTATGCTATTTTCTGATCAATGTTATAATGTTTCCTGGAGTTGTGTTTTGTTTCATTCACACATGTTTAACACGCAAACCCTGCATATTTAAGCTGAGTTCTTCTCTCAACCTGAAAACACTCTGTTCCACCTTGTGATGTCATGTGGTAATAAAGGAAATGCTCCACTGTATTTTTAAACTCCATACACCTTCATTAGAATCATTTGGATAATTTCAGCCCTGGAATTGGCAATCTCTACTGAACAGAAGGTAAAAGGCTGTCGTTAACTTGAAAACTACAACTGCATGACATCACAAGGTGGAACAGAGGATTTTGAGCTTTAGAGATGTAGACAGGCTTATAATAAAGGATTACTCAAATATGTGTGTATGAAACAAAACACAACTCAAGGTACCGTATGTTTCTGAGGAGGTAACAACATTCTAACATGGCTTAAAGCTCAATTTTTGCATAATATAGGCCCTTTAATAACAACAACAACAATGCAAAGTTGCTTTGAATAATAACGAGATTTCCTGCTATAACTGTATTATACATTGTATTTTTTACTTCAGTCCATAATGACATAAAACAATGTAGTTAACTGACTTACCCATAAAAGAGCCAGTGCTGCAGATGAGGCTGAAGAAGCAGCTTTCTGGTGGCATTGTTCCACTTTTACTGCAATGAAAACAGAAATATTTATGTAAATATAAAAAAAGATGTGGTTGTTTCCTCAAAGCATTTCAGTCAGTAACAGTGTTTTACCTGCCACCTTTTAGTGTCTATATTTACGCATTTAAGTTAAAATAAGTTAAGCCTCTTTCTTCCAGCAATTTGGTCTCCACCATGTTCGACATGTCTATTCTTGTTACTACAATGTTTTTGGGGAAGTTGGTGAAGCTATAAATTGTTTAAGTTCTCAGTCACTGTCTGGTGTATAAAATGTTCTAAGAAAGGACTTCACCAGAATCCATCTATAAAAATGGTAAATTACAGTGTTGCTGGGAGGATGTGAAAATAATGATAGAGAATGCTACGTTTTATTTGCAGTTTTAAAGTTAGTCAAGTTCGCAAACAGCATGATGTGTTCAGCAAAAGTCTGATCTCAGGATAGAAAGTAAGGAAGGAGACTCAGTGCACAAATGTACAATATTACAAACAGGAATAAAAACAATAGACTAGAAGAATAGGCCACTACCAACAAAGCTGTTGCCTAGTGACTATACCACACACACACACACACACACACACACACACACACACACACACACACACACACACACACACTGGGACTACAACTAGTCTACATCAGGACAAAACTGGGCTCAAAACAGGACCTAACCAGGACAAATGTGGATAAACCTTTAATCTCTTAAAATGCACTTGAACATAAACAAGTCTCAGAATCCTATCCTGGATGGTGCACTAAGAAACTTTTCTAGTGAAAGGTCCACTTCCTTCTTGTTTCCATGAAGATGCTATTTTTTTACCTGGGAAGTTCCACAGTAGAGACAAGCAAGTGACGCCACCAGTTACAGGTCAGATCTACGAAAGCTAACCCTGCATATCAGGAGGATTAATGTTTTTATGGTACTTTTGAGCAATAAAACGTGTAACTGAACAAATTCAAGATAGATAAGTTTAATGCACAAGCCTAGGACATTATCTTCATAGATGAGCAGGTGGCAGAACCTCTATAAAAGTTACATACTGCACCTAATCTAATACCAGTATTTCCTAGAACGTTATAATAACCAAGATCAAATTCAGCATTTCTTAAACACCATTTGAATCATGGTTCATTTACTCTTCGTGATGGTGGTGCACACTTGGAGGCACCTCTTGTTTAGTATTCCCTGGTTTGTTTACACTTTGGTGGTCTGAGCTTTGAAGGATCCACTACACAAGACAAAAGCCTTTCTTCCTGCCAAGGTGACGAGGTCCCATCCCCCCGACTCTGAACTTAAGTCAGGCAAGTGCAGGCCTATCCCACAGGTAGGATCTAGAACAGCTGTACAACTACTGCAAAACATATACCTCTGTTTGGTGATGTTTTTCATTAACTGTGATTGACATTTTGATTGCTGCATTTTTGAGAGAAAAAATGTGGTTTGCGGAAAAACAAAAATAGAAACCACAAAGGCCAGGCAGGGAGCAACTGCACTGCTGTTCATATGCACAAACTATATGTTCAAGAATGGTTGAAATCCTATATGCCAAATGTTATATTCATAAATGTTGTTTTAAAGAAGGAAAACTGGGAAAATGTTTATATTCAGACCCATATACACCAAAATATATGAGGACCAGGGCAGCTATAGATGGCGTATTTAGCCAAACCATAAAAAAGTGGTAGTTTAAAGGTGCATTGAGTAACTTTTCTGATGGAGGGTCTTCCAGCTGCTTGTCTCCATGATGAATAATATTGTTTTGCCTGAATGTTCCACAGTCTGCCATTCAACTTTTCTATCTTCATGGAGACAAGTAATGCCACCAGGCCAAGTTCTGGGTCAGATCTGTGGCAAGACACGCGTAACCTAAAGTAAGAACGCATGTTTTTCGAGCAATAAAAACACATGTAATTTAATAAATATCTGACATAAGTTTAATGCCATACTGTGGAATATTCCTGGCAACCCTAACCCAGGCAAAGTGATAAATACAGTAGTGTAACCTCAACCAGAAAAGTTGCACAGTGTACCTTTAAATTGCTCATTCCTTCAATGAATACTTTGCAACAATCCACTAATTTGCCAGTTCACACTATTGTTTTTTAATCTTGAATTGTGAGAAAGAAAGAATTGTGGTTATTTGTGAATAAAGATGGAGCCGAAATCTCTTATTTGTTCCTCTGAGTACAGTTACGTCATTCCCTGTTAAATACTGTCCAGAAGTACTGCTTTGTTCAACTTGAAAATAACACTATTTAACACCAACCTTATGAGAGGTATGTTTTCCAATGTACAGCACAGGACAGGGCCTCTCTGTAGGTGAAGCTCCTCCTCACATGACTCATTATAAAGCCTGGAAAAATGATAAACAACTAAATCAGAATGGATTCATCACAATATTCTAATAAGAACATTAGCATAGTGTATTGAGCATACGTCATCATTCAAGGCCATCAGAGCAGCATAAACAATACTCATACACGCAATATACTGACCAAAAGAGTGGAAAGGGCCTATATTATTCGATTTACTGATCTGTTACTAGTACTGAACTAAAGGTAAAAGGTAGCTGTTAATTGAACAACTACCACTGCATGACATCACAAGGTGGAACAGAGCATTTTGAGCTTTGGAGATGTAGACAGACTAATAATAAAAGGTTACTCATGTGTGAATGAAACAAAACACAACTCCAGATATGTTAGCTCTCAAGAGTCAATTTTGGTTAATATAGAACCTTTTAGTTGTTTGTCACGGATAAAATCTACGTGAACAATTTACCAAGGTTTATATTTAATTAAGTTGCTACGTGCTTGGTGTTATTGCATCACAGTTTTACAGTGGTCACGTCAGCAAGAGCAGGTCATTCACGTCAATTTGACCTTATTTAAAATGTATAAATGCATTTTGGACCTCGGTTTAGCAGATCATTGCCAAAGTTAAAAATAACAATAGCCCATGCACAAGTTCACTGAGAGCATGCATGAGTTTGTCCTTTTTCAATCATAATGATAATTCTTGTAGTTCTTCAAATAGGATAAATTGCATTGGTTTAATATTTCACATACCAAAGAAGTCACTTGATATGAGAAATGTTCCTCTACCCAAATATTATGACTACCCCCTACAGCTGATTTACTGTTTTCCAATGTACATTTTATCCCTACAGTTCCTCCCATTAACTCTGGCTTCACTTTATTTTCTTAATGTCCACTCCAAGAATTCATTTGGCCTGCCGTATTTGACAGGAAGTAGAAAGTTAGGGAGACCGAAAAATGACAGACAGTTTCCTATGAATGAATGAACTCCACTGGACGTACATCATAACCTAAACATTACACAGTGAAAATGTGTGAATGTTCCACAGTATGGCTCAAATTTGTCAGCCTTTCATTCAGTTACAGACATTTTTATTGCCAAAATGTAGTTTTGTTTTTGTGCATGGGGTCACCTGTTTGTTATAGACAGAGCAAAGTTCTTATTTTGTGGAACTAAAGAACAATATCTACATGAAGAATCGACGTTTTGGGCTTGCAACCTAAAATCATATAGTGCTTAAACATCGCTCTATGGTAAATGGACAGATTTTTATATAAAGCTTTTCCACCTTCAAGGCACTCAAAGCGCTTTACATGAAGGAACCCATTCATACACACAATCATACACCAGTGTACGCAGACACTGGGGGCGAGGTGGGTTAAGTGTCTTGCCCAACAACAGCATTCATCTGGGGGAGCTGGAATCGCACCGCCAACCTGTGGGTCAGTGGATGGGAACGCTCAGTGATGTTTATGTTTATGTAAAAGCTTTCCAATATGAATGACCACACAAGTATTTAAAGTTGTATTGTGATTAGTAGTCTATGAATGTGTTTTAATGTCTCATTTCCCTTACCAGTTACTGACAGGACAGACATGCTGGTTGTAGAGGGCCATTGCATATCTGTAAGACAAAAATGCAAGTTCAGTTCACATTAGGCCAAACCATTCTGTAGTATTAAGTACACTATGTAACTTTTCTGTTTCAGTGTATGCCACCTGCTTGTCTCAGGGAGATGCTATTGCTTTGCCTGGAATGCTCCACAGTACGGTATTAAATGCATCTATTTCCATTGAGAAGAGCAGGTGACAGGTTAGATCTGAGAAGAGGCAAGCCAATTCACTGTTAGAATGTATCTTTTTGAAGTCATTTCAATAAAAGCAATAAAAATGACTGTGATTTAAAAGGTTCATATTACACTATTTTCTATTTTATGTTATAATGTTGTTTCCTCATCACAAACATACCTGGAGTTGTGTTTTGTTTCATTCGCACATGTTTAACACACAAATCCTGCGTATTTAGGCTGAGTTCTTCTCTCAAACAGAAACAAAACACAACTCCTGGTATGTTTTTGAGGAGTTAACAACATTCTAACATGGCTAAAAAGGTCACAGGTAATATAGGGCCTACATGCAAGATACAGTGTAAGGACAAGCAGGTGGACCCTCCAGCAGAAAAGTTACATAATGCGCCTTTAACTCACAAGCATGAACCTCTTTAATACTTTCACACTGTCAGTTATGCATACACACACTCATCCTGGCGTATTTTAACCTGCTGTGACATCAGAAAAAAACAGATTTTGAATTAACTTAAAATGCCAATTAAACAGTAACCACGTCTGCAAATTGTGAGATTAGAGGAACATTATCTGAAACTGTCCTTTGTTCACTTGACTATGGATTTACCACAGAGTTCAGCTCCTTATAAGGCGTTCATAGACAACACTGTGCTTTCCAATAAGAGAGTGAACAGTAATCGACAAAGCCAAGATAACATTTGACAAGATAGTTAAAATATTTAACTTGGTTGGTGGTCAATATTAGTGTTAAGACTGAGATTGTATTCATATCATCTGTTGTAAATGTTTAAGAATACTGTAAACCACCAAATACAGAATAAATGTTATGAAATTGAATAAAGACAAATTATGTAACTTTTTACTTCATGGGGTCGTTATTGCTTTGCCTGGAATATCCCATGGTAGGGCTTTAAATGTGTTTTAACCTGTATTTAAGAATTTATTCAATTGCTGGTGTTTTTATACCCTTGAAAAACATAAATTCGTACTGTTAGCAGGTTATAGTTATTTTGCTTTGGTCCAGAGAACATCTTAAATCATAAAGTGTCTGTGTAATCCCTCAGTCGGCCAGGTATGATTCATAGCAAAAAAATATTTAATTCTGTCAATTGGTCAAAAGTTTTAGAGTGAAGACTTTTCGTTTTTCATCCAAGTGACTTCTTTAGATTGCTGGTGGACACTGCTGTATAATCTGACCAGCCCCTGGGATGAGCTGAGAAACGTCTTCACTCTTTTTGTGCATTTGACAGAATTTAAATGTTCTTTTTCTATAAATCTTGAACTGTTAAGATCTGTGGCATTTTTTCCCACATTGACTTCACAATATTTGGTTTTGTAAATTTTCACCATTGTGGAAAATGAAGGCTTTGATGGTCAATGAAAAAGCATTTGCCCTATTACCCTATTACAACTACAATTGCGAGACACAGCAAAATGCCTTTTCAGTGGTCTACCCTGTCCAAATGCTTCTACATAAATTTACACAACTTTCTACATTTGCCGTATTGGACGCAGGGTTGGAGTGTGGCTATTACAAATGTCAAATATTTACTACTGGGGGTAAAAAATTGCTCCATAGTGTGTGGTACTTTTGCGTGGTGGGTTTGTAGGTCAAAAGGCAGACCCATAGATGTAACACAGAGGCATTATTAACCTGTAGGATAAACACGGGCTGTGACAGGCAGAGGATTACAGCGTTGTCTTTAGGGAAAGCCTTTTGAAATCTGGTGTGAAAAATTCCTGCTCTCCCTTTACAGCTGTGTGAAGGACTTGACAGAGGAGAAGGTGCAACTGCAGACAGAGATGTATGGACCAGTCTAGGTCTACTGTAGGTGTAAAGAGCATTTTTAGACATGTTTCAGGTTAATCTTGTGCTCACATTAGTGTAGACTGTATAATAAAGACGAATTTATACATGAGTTTCAGATTCCTTTTATAGACAACATTTTGAGGACTTTTCACAATTCAAAAGAAAAGAAGAGTGTTTTGTTTTAAACTGTTAATGCAATGGACACAATCCTAATTTTTCATCAATGAAAAATCCATGGATAGAGAGTGCTGGGAAGGGAGTGCACATTCCTTTAGACTGCATAAATATTATATTACTTATATTACTTATATTACTTATATTTTTGTTTGGAAATGTGCATCTATACAAATCTTGTACTAGAATTTTTTTTTTTTTTGTATTTGATAAATACACAATGTATTACTACTCAATACATTGGGTTGTCTAGTATTCATAATTTTTAATTATTCATAATCCATAATTTCTAAATGATTACTTATTTATATTATAGTGTCAATGTTAAAAAGTAACTATTAGAGGACTCAAAACTTAAGGAAGTTGAAGGGGTGGTAATAATAACAGTGTGGCGACTGCAATCATAGACAATAGCTGTACTAGTAGTTGTATGAATATAGGAATGCAAGCAGCATTAGTTAGTGATGTGCGCTTTCTACTTTCAAAATAAACTTGAAGCAAGGTGCATCGTGTCTTTTCTGGTGGAGGGTCTGTCACCTGCTTGAAAAACAGGCATTCTGACTGTGAGCGGGGTTGCCTCTCCACAGATCTGACCTGTAACTTGTTCTGGTTTGGTTTCCGTGAAGATAGAAAGCTTTAAACCAACGATACTGTGAAACATTCCAGACAAAGCAATAACATCTCCATACAGAAAAGCAGAAGAAAAGAACAGCAGACCCTCCACCTGAAGAGTTACACAGTGCACCTTTAAAATTTAAACTTCTTAAACGCATATACAAACGCATGAGAGTGTATTTTAGAATAGCCTGGAGGAAAAACAGTCATCCAGTAGTGACAATGCAGAGAGCATCCTATTACTGAAGAGTGGAGCAGGTTTGAGCACCCGCTGGTATCTGCAACAAGTGCAACAGATGTTAAATAACACTTCACTAAACAACGGACACGACTACAGGCTCATTTCCACCATAAAGGCCAGAATACAGCACTGATCACACACTATTGTCATGGGAAGGGGATGTCAAAGAAAGTAATACATGAGAGAGGAGAGGGGAAGATTGAAACAAGACCATAAAGCAGGAATCTAAAACAGATACTCCTCCACATTGTTCTGTCCAAATAAGGAAACGTGCTTAATATAATGGGGTTGAAGAGTTGGTACAGCCCGGTATATGCAGGTTAGTTTGTTAGTCGACAGATGTATTAAGTTTTGAAAAAAAATGTAAGACTTACACGACCCAAATTCCTGTGATCATGAAGACAGGAAGACTGAGAGGAAGGATCATCCACAAAGACATGACGCTCACGAGAGTTTGACACTGCTGAACACAAACAAAAGGGATTCAGTGGGAGATGCGTTTTGTAGATATTGGTTAATGCAGCTAATAAATGTAGCAGCTATGAGTTACACGTGGAACTATGAGATGTTCAGATGTAATTGTCATCTTATATGGTGGTTTGTCTGTGAAATATTTTAGTAAACTTGCAAATGAGTCCAGACAATTTTGTGTAATGTCAGTAAGAATGCCCATTTGGTTTGTCATTAAAATACTGTATAAGGGTGCACTGAATTCCTTGGTTGATTTTGTTGGATTGTAGACTAGTTTAGTCCTCATCTAGTCCAGGGTTAGTTCTGGATTTAATCAAACGTTAAGTCCCATTTTTGATGTGATTTGCACCATAGTCTACTCTTTAAAGAAGTTTAGCTATTCGTTTGTAATTGACTGTAAGTGAAGTAATAGTATTTGTATTTTAGCAAAGATCATTCGTTTTGTGCAGTGTGAATAAGGACATCCATTTGGCTGTCACTAAATTGTGCAACTTGTGTTAATTCATAAAAAGCATAATATTAAAATGATAAAAGGAGCCTGTTCCCTTAAATTGGCCCTTAGTTGCATAGTTTTGACAGTTTTCTATGCTCTACAAGATGCCACACACATGTACTGAGCTTAGTTGAATATTTCATTATTCTGATTGATTATTTACAACCTATACCGTAGCATATTTGGTTTACAAAAGTTTCAGAGTATCCTATAGACAGAGCAGTGCATGCGTCTATTGTTACCTGAGTGTCGTAGGTAAAAATCTTCAGGATCTACCCCAAAGTTGCGAACAGTCTGTGCGCGTCCTTGCTTCCCTTTTGCAGAATAACATCCCGTTCTGAATATTTCCTAAGTCTTTTAAATGATCTTTATACGTACACGGGGTTACGCTCACCCATCCAGCCGCTGTTGAGCGTTTTCCACGGGAGCCTTGGTGGTGTTGTGGTGGTCTGTGCCGCGGGACCACGACAAACACAAACTCCGCCCATCAGGAGGATTTCTTCAACACTTTTTTTTGGCTCTGGCGATTGTGCAAAAGTCAGTCCTGGTTTTGATCCAGTTGTTTGCCACATGGAGATGGAGAAATCGTGCTGTTTACCTTATGAGTCGGATCACACGTGCAGAATCCATTTACGGAGTTTTAGGTTTAAGGCAAGTTTGACTCAGTGAGGGTTAAAGAATCGGATCGTTTTACAAGAACAAAACAGCCGCATCCCTGGCCAGAAGCTGTTGTTTTGGTGGGATGTGTTGAGGGGGCCAGTTTCATGCTTTCAAGGCACGGGTAGGTTCTGTCCTGTAATTCTCGGAAGTTCTATTAAGAAACATCTGTCACTTGTTTTGGGCTAGACAAAACTATTTCAAAAAGAGTCTCATTTAATGTGGCCTATTTACATAATTGGAATGAACTGTAGAAAACAAAGATTTTCATTACACAGAAACTTGGCTTTAGATTCCTATAGTGGCACAGATTATTCATTTTATTTATTTTATTTCATTTGAGAAACTCAGTCAAAAAGATGAGCTGAGATATATTTCTATTACTATATTTCTATATTTTATTTTTACTTGTATATATACTTTTATATAATTATGACTTTTTTGACACCAGTCTGTTGCTATTTTTGCTACTTATTTTGAATTTATTATTACAATTTATATATTTATTTTTCTCTTTATTATGTTTATTTTGATTTGTTTGTTTAAGTCTAAGTCGAAGATAAATAAGTTGATACCGAAAAGGAGTGGACGGAACAAGAGCTTCCAAAAATCTTATATTAGCCTAATGAAAAAGTGATAACTGTAATAATAATGTAATAGACGTTGTTATTATGGCTACAGTGACAGTGGTCTATGCTCCTTACATCCACAAGAGGGCGCCAAATATTATCAAATGTAAATAAAACACTTTATCCCGTTTTTGTTTCACAGGTAACATTCTGGGTTATTTCCATCAGAAGTATGGCGCTATTAACATGAGACCAGGTTAGGTTTTACTATAATCCTTTCTGCAAATGTAAATACAAATTCTAAACTGTAAAGCTTTGATAAGAAAACACTGTGGTTATCTTAAAACAAAAATAATCAGCTATTGTCAGTTATTTGTAATTATTTTTATTGTAACATTTCAAAAGATGCAAAGCCCTTCTTAACAGTTTCCCTTTGTGCGGACTTCAACCACAGAAAGAATTATTTTATTTCACATTTTAAGTGGTTAATAGCAAAAGACAGCACAGATGACAAGAAAAAAACTGCATTGTTTGGCACAAAGGACTTCAAGTTAAACCAGTTTAAAGATAAGGGATGTTCAGATGTTCAGATAAAATGAATGAAAGTAATCTTTAATCTTTTGTACGTCAGAGAAAAATACATGTATAGATTATGACGGCATAGCCTATAGGAAGACAAATAGCTGTCAACGCTTTACAATACAACAATTATATTTAATACTGGCCACAGCAGTCAGTACATTCTCTATTCTCCATTCTCAGCTGACCCACTATCCGCCCATAACCAGCATTTTAAAAAATCCTCTTCAATTTCTCTTCAAGTTTATATGAAACTGTCCTAAAATAGGTAACATTAAAATTATGCTGCCAAAGATTACAAAGTGGTAATAGACATCTTCATCACAAAACCCTTTCATCCCCAAACTCTGGAACTGGGAAATGGTTTGGTTTATTTGATCCATTAAGGCTACTTTGCTGTTTGTCAAGAACAGGTTACAACAAAACTAGGAATGTAAAAATTAAAGTGAGAAATGACACTAGTAGTAGATATTAACAACTACATTACATTAACATATTATTAAGAAAATAAATACATATATATATATATACACATTGGACACAACTTCCCTTATAATACTATAATGGCAGCTTGTTGCAAGATGCCATTCATATTTTTGGACGCAAGTTCTATTTTTTATATTATTAATTAATTTTCTGTATGTACATGCCCAATTTTACTATATTTATGAAGTCATGTTAATTAAAGGTGCACTGTGTAACTTTTCTGGTGTGGAGTCTGCTACCTGCCCGTCCCAACGGCGGTGTTTTTGCTTTGCCTTGCATGTTATACAGTATGACATTACAGTTAAAGCAAATGGAGCAGGCAAAGTTACCGGTCAGATCTTTGGCGAGGTGACCCCTGCTCACTATAAGAACGCATGTTTTTCAGGCAAAGCAAAACAAGCAGGTACAAGCCCCCATGAGAAAACTGACATAGTGAAGCTTTAAATGAGAATCTATATTTATCACAAATTCATGCATTTTTCTATATTCTAATTCACAGAGATGGACCAGGATCCCTCATTCACAGCACAGTGAGTGAATATTAATCACTCATGCAGTATGGGGCATTATTGTTCAGTGCATATCAGGGACTGGAAGGCATACGTTGTGTAAACATAAGAAACAAGGGTAAATTAAGGACAAGTAAACAAACAGGATCTTCTGACGCTACCAAGAAGTAACTACACACTGTCACTCAAGGAATGCCTTTAAGATCTTATCACCACAGCTAAGGTTAAGGGCAGTATCTTTAGTTCTTTCTTTCCAGCACAAACTCAACTTGGATGGGTTGAAAACAAATGGAATATGTAACTGAAAAAAGGTAATTTGAACTTGAATTTGAACTCTTATTAAGCACTGATCAATATGTGTGACGATTAAAGCTGACACAATTATGGCGTAGCAGGATTCCCTTAGGTCCATGTATATACAATGTATGGTAATTTAGTGTCCTTTTTTCCCCCTTTCTTCAATAAACAAAGTATAGCTTACAGATATCAGTCAAGACTATAAGGAACTGGGAACAACAATAAAAATGTATTAAATTAATTAATATGGTATGGCACTGTTGTAGCAATTAAATATGACTAATTTCACAAATAATGCAATGTCTTAATAATTTTCCAGATTAAGCCTTTAAAATATGTTTCTTCCTTGCCTTTTTGATGAGTTTATACAGAAATATAGGGGTTTTTGGTATAAATTTAAAAGAAATTACAATGCCCACAATTACAACTAAATCTACTCAATGTTTTTTTTTTAAATTCTCTTGTAATCCATACCATGCAATCTTTACTAAATAACCTTATCGTATCATTATAATTTTCATAATTGGAAACTATGCTACATGCAGATTAGCTCACTAAAACTGCTTTAAAGGTCAGCTGATGATGAAACACTAGGAAAATGTTAGTTATTTTGTTGTCCAAAAATCCATCTATGTTTTTTATGGCACAGTCTGTTCACACTTTTACTCTTTCTTTGACTTGCTGCTACTGTGGGATCCCTTGAGGTAGGTCTCATAGAAAAACATGCCAAACAGGATCAAATAGCTGAGATACATTAGAGTCCCCCATGTGATGTTGTGCATGTTGGATGGACAGTGGACTTCATTTAACCAATTATAAACAAAAATCAGCACCGTCAGCCCCATCACCATCTGTAGAATCTGCATGGTAGTGATGAACATGGCACAGAATCGTGGTATACGGATCCCGGCAGCTCTCGCGGCGTAGTACGTGTACATGAGGGAGTGGACGAAGTAGTTCATGGTCATAAACCAGCCGCCTCCAGCCACCTGGTCCTTGTACGAGAACCAGGAGTAAAGCAAGACGGTGATGTGGTGGTACCAGTGCAGGAAGATCAGACGCTGCTTTCTGAGAACTATGAAGATTGTGTCACCTGGAGAAGAAAATTAGCATGTAAATGTACCCGAGAGAGAGTGGATAAATAATTTAACAGTAGGCAAAGGAGAAGTTATATCGTAAAATACTGTTGTTGCAAGCAGTCAAATAATCCAACATTTGTGAGCAATTTCTAGCAAAAAAACAACAACAAAAAAACAACCAAAAAGGGACTACATTCATACCACACCACATACAACTCAACCTTATGTAGCAGATCACACTATGTCAATAACTATTTCATCTTTGCACTGTTTAACCATACCCACCCCTTGTATATAGCCGAGATATATTTATATTACTAGATTTCTGTATTTTATTTTTACTTGTGTATGTGTGCATGTGTGCGTGAGTGTGTGTAAATGCCTTATTTGACACCAGTCTCTTGCTATTTTTGCCACTTATTTTGAATGTACTATTAGCATTAGCTTATTAGTTTGAGAGTGTCATTGTGTGATAGAGTCTTTGTAGGAAAATTAATGCACTCTCCCTTGAATGAAGTACAATGAAACTACATATTTTGCTTGCTACAAGTGAAGGCCAAAGTTTGTTGTGGTCTGCGTCACTGTCTACGGATTTCTACTATTCTACTATTTCTACTTCTACTACGATCTGTGATGACAATGTTTCATTATTACAAAAAAATGTATGTTGATACTCAAGCTTTTTAAAAGCTCATAACAGATACAGCTTGCGCTTACAGTTGTGTCTACAGCTATGATTTATATGTTCATTTGCATCAGTCTCTTGCTTCATATAGAGCACCTAAAGCCTGTCTGACAAGGACAATAGGACGCACTGGCCCACAGCACAGGAGCATGTATCAGTCATGACTCATGCTTTAATAGTATATAGTTGCCATCTCAGCATCTGGCTCTAAAACATTTCGCCCTCTGTCTCACCGAGATCATGACGAGATTACTCCATAGACAAAGACAGCATCTCCACACCCTCAGAAAGCTTTTAAGATAATTGTCTGCTGATAAACCTACAGGAATCTTTACAAAGCCAAGTTCAAATCAGGGTGGCTTCCCTTTATTGGGACCCTAAATTCTCTGTATTTCGTCCGGGGGTGGGGCTTAGCATTCCATGTAAATCAAACTGCTGTGTGCTGTATTTTCCAAGAAAGTAGTTAATTCATAATCAGCAGACATAATGTAACAAATAAAAAGGTTCAGAGACATTCCTAAACCTAACCATGAGCCTAACCCCAGGCTCAGACTGCACCTGGTCTAGCAGCATCTCAGTGTTGGGCCGGTCTTATGACTGTGACATTCACACAAGGATCGGAGCTCTGCTGTACTGTTGTTGTTATTTATTTATTTATTTATTTATTTATTAAGGGAAAAGGCTGCGTTGGGCTCTGGCTCGCTACTTTTAATTATACGTAATACTTGGGACCACTACCGGAGCGGCATCGTGTTCAGTCTGAGCCTGGAGTAACCCTGACCATAACCTGATTGACAAAAAATATTGTCAAAAATCAAGATTTGTGTCTGTTTAGAATAACTCTGTTTGGAAGAAGAAAAGTGCTTCCTGAAACATCAACAGAAATTAAAATAAAAACTGGATGAGTTTTGGTTGTAATTTTAGGTCTAATTTAAGCTTTGTGTTGTCAAAAAATGATAATGCTCCTGGACAAGTTTAAAATTTGCACTCCTACTTTAAAACCAAATCTAATCACAACCACGATACTTATCAGAAAAATCAGTTACATTTTTTGCCCAAATTATTCAGTCCCAACCATAGACTGTATATGTGGACAAAGCTAACCTGCTAGCCGCTGCGTTTTCAAATAGGAAGTGTGTTTTCCGGCTCCATTGACTCGGCTCCAACTGACTTCGCACTGGAAAATTGTCACCCCTCTCTCTGTAACTGCTGCAGTGAGCCTAACAAAAATGATCATTGCTTTTCTTACCGAGCTCAGGAGCCTTGGACAGGACAAAAGCCCAGGCCCAGAATTTGGTGAGGGGCGCGTGGTAGAAGCTGGTGTCACACACGGACTGTCTGAACCCGCTGGTGGTGAGGACGTGCATCATGTAGAGCCCTGTCCGAACCACTCCAATAATACTGTGGACCCAAACAACAGAGGACATTTTCAACTTGTCCCATTTTAAAACCAGCTCAACAGATAACAATAGTGCTTTGTTCTCACTAATCCTTGGCATCACAGCAAAATAAAGCAATATTGGATTTCTGAGTTGCATTTAAGTGCAGTGTGGGTTTTTCAACACTGCATCTGTTGAACATCACCAAATGAAGCCAAAGAAGACACATTTCGGTGTAAACTACATATGTACCGCCTTGTTTAACCCTTTGGTGGTGGCTAGCGGTTTCTCAAAACTGGACAATTCCACCAGTGGAGGTGTTCATATAAACTGTACATGTGGTTTATGTTAAAAGGCAATTTTACTGTACAGATGTTTTTCAGGGATTCAATATTGAAATAAGACAAAATAAAATTGAATTGAAAATCTTAAATGATCAATATGCAGGAAAATAATGGTGATTATATGTGACCTGCATATGACCTAATCATATGAGCGCTAACAGTGGTGTTCAGTTGAACAAATAGCAAAAAGTGACCACTCTTTACCTGAAAATAGCGAGGCTGAGTGACCACAGTACCAGTGGGCGGCGAAGGTTCAACTTTGGCCTCTCCCTCATGAAGTGCTGCCCGGCGAAAACGAAGGCAGCATACAGGCCACAGAACATAAAAGAGTTGGTCCTGTGGGTGAATAAAAACACGTAAGGTCAAATACATTTAGGTGACACCGTAGAGAGTGACTCTACAAAGAACAGTTTTCCATTTCATCTCAGCCCATTTCATTTTTATTCATGTTCAGATAGAAATGGGAAATACATATTGAACAAATGAATAATGTTGATACTTTGCAGATGATGTTATCAATATTGCCTGGGGGTGTGACTGTGATGCTAACTGCAGGCTCTTATTTAAGTTGGACTTTAATCTGGCCTTTATTTGAACACGGTCTGACCATAAAGAACTGACCTGATTGGAACTACAGCAGGGGAGATGATTTGTGCGCTTAAACAAGTCTCTCACCATAAAATAACAGTCAGAAGGAAGTGAACAGTTTTAACTTTTTTGCTGAAACACCTAAACAGGACCATGAACACTGATATTGATCACAGGCTCCTTGAGATCTTAAAACTTTTTTTTGACAGTGTTTGCTAATGTGTGCATTGTGTCACCATGGTAACTACTGAACATTCCGCCAATAGAAATACATGTAGAACACCCCAGCATGATGACTGCAAAGTATCATTTGAAATGGAAAATTTTATACTGTTACTGTTTGTTATAATTTATGCAATCTTTGGACCTCGATCAAGACATTTACAGACATGTTTTAACACATTGGCAACGTCTCGCGATTATCTCACACTTCTACGTATGACACTGAATCAACTTCTCTTTGTAAAAATATTTGTTATGATAAGATTTAGTCCTGCAGTTCTTTCGTCACAGGAATGATGCTCACCAAAATATTCTAAATACCATTATGCTCCATAGGCCCCACACGCACTTTGAACTCGACTGACAGACCAGACAGCTGTGGCTGGTTGTCTCGATTGCAACATCTGAAATATGGAACAAATCTGACGTAACTGATTTAATCTTATTTCATTATCTCTATCTCTATTAGCTATCAGGTCATCAAGGCCAACAAGTGAGAGCTGCTGTATCAAAGAGTATGATAAGCAACTGGACCATTACTCTTCTATTGTTGCATAACCATCTTACACAATTAGGCTGAATAGACAAGACAGTTAAAGGTGCGCTGCATAACATTTCTAGTAGAGGGTCTGCCACCTGCTTATCTCCATGGAAATGTTATTGCTTTGTTTAGAATGTTTCACAGTATAGATTAAACCTATCTATCACAAGAGAGACCAAAAGATTACAGCGTTACGTTACATTACAATTCAGATCTGTTCAGAACCACCCTTATTCACAGAAGGAAGGATTTTGAAAGTATTTTTGTGCAATAGAAACAATGCTAGATGGATATGTTTAAAGTCATACCATGGAACATTCCAGGCAAAACAATGACATCCCCATCTTCTATATTGACGTACTGTTCAGGAACAATATTTTGGGGGGTCAGTATTTATTGTGTGTACATTTTCTTTGCATTACTGGGAGATTTTTGGTTATTTTGGGTATGTGATCTGTAAAAGGTTGAATTAATAACTTTTATGACTTATTACAGAAGCAAACTAAGTACTAAAGCGTTTCCTTCTGCTTTTTATTTATTGCAGTTCATATTTTTAATCATACTGTATATTTAGAATGTTTTTTTGTGGTTTAAATCTGCTCTTGGGTTATTGTATCAGTGGCAAAAAATTGTTTCAATATTATTGTTTATCGTCTATATTTACTTATATAATTACACTTCGATTTTTTTTTTAGCGTGACAGGCCTAAAGATAATTATAAACAAATATTACGGGGTGGTCTGTTTAATGGCAAGAATAACGTGCAGATTAAATTGTAATTTGTGTAATCATTCATCCTTATTGATACTTAGAGGAAGGGATTTACAGGGATTAGTGACACAGTGACCATTTACAGGGCCAGAAGGGCTATAGTGTAACGTCAGTACGGGCAACAGTTTGACTCGACAACCTTTACCACAATTACATCAGAGAGAGAGTACGCCAATGCAAACATCCCTGTAAAAGAATAGTACAAACACTCAGTGTGAACAAACTCAATCCAAGTTTACCATCTAAAAAAAGAAAGGAAATTGGTTTTTGAACTTGTTGTCCCAATCTACTTTCAACAAATCAATAAAAATATGTGATGCCAACAAGGTCATAGTTCATTGGTGAGACTGTTGCGTGTGAGAGGGGCGGTTTGGGCATAGACCAGATGACTAATCCAGATTGGCAGAATACATATTAGGATGAGAGTGAATGCTTGACCCACTTCAGTGTATATAGGATTGTGGTGTTTGCTCCCAGTGTATCCTGATGAAAAGCAGGAAAAAGGGCTCCAGGGCAGCTCATAAATGGACAAATAGGACAAACATATTCTTGGGTTTAGCTTCCTGTTATAGGCAACATTTTGTTGTTGTGATATAAAATTTTGTTTGAAATTGTTAATTGCTATGGCATTGGTCTTAATTTTTCATCAATCTGAAACCCATGCATAGGAGGGAGAGCTGTGAGGGCTACAGCCAAACAAAATAAGATCAACTGATGGTTATTTTATTATTATTTTTCAAACAAAAACAAAAGCAAGTCCAAGTCAAACCCCAAGTCAGTGGTCCACAAGTCCAAGTCGAGTCCAAGTCCTATACTTAGATTTTCAAGTCTTTTCAAGTCCTCAGACACAAATGTATTTAAAAAAAAAAGTTTAAAAGGCTGCTGCTACCCAAACTCCTGTGCTTCTGCTATCGAACAATATAACCCATGAAATTATTTGCCCTTCCCACTGAACAGTTTTACCACGTTGATTGTCCCATTTTTGATTGGATGTTGTAGCTGCGCCATAACACTGAGAGTGAGGGAGAGAGAGCGCGGGAAATGCGCCATACTGATTTAAATAATGTTTCTTTACTTTTCTATACCATTTTGAGCATCAAGTCTTTTCAAGTCAAGGCTTTAAAGTCCAAGTCAAGTCCCAAGTCAGTGGTGTTTAAGTCTAAGTCCAGTCCTTGGCCGTTTTCCCAAGTCAAGTCTCAAGTCTTTAAATTGGTGACTCAAGTCTGACTCGAGTCCAAGTCATGACTTTCAAGTCCCCAGCTCTGGCGTACACCCAAATAGTACAACTTCAGATCTAATATTTTTAGTTACTATCCTAGTGTTCCAGAGACTGTTCTTGAATCATTTCAATGAAGAGCAGTTTTGCCACTCTGGGACGTTTAAAAATTTGGTTTACTATATATGACAGACTAGATAGGATTAAGAATGACATTGTGGGAACACCTCATGAAACTGAAAGTTAAATAGCGACGAAACTGAAAGTTAAATAGCGAAGACACTGGAGAGAGACTTGCAGTTTCCAAGAATGAATACAGCAGCGTCACAGCACAATTTTTAGCTGTTTGCAGCATCAGTTCATGAACACTCAGCAAAAGGAATGCTGCTGAGGTGCGTACGTCCAACATTATGCAAAACCCAACCCAGTTTTTCTGTCTTATTATTGCAAGCGTCTTGTTGTTCAAGCAATGAAGATATGTTCAATTATGCACATAACTGTACTGATCTACAAGATACAGTCAAGGGGAAATGGTCATCTTGAACTTCTCGTCTATGAACAGTTTTAGGAACACGCCTGACTTTAACCAAGTTTCAGTCTGAGCCATACGATGAAGCAGCAAAAATGTAGTCGTACCAGTTTTTACACTGAAGACTCACTCCCTGCTGGGACTATACAATATGAAAAGAAACATAAAACAAACATTAAAACAAGCCTATAATAGTATCTTCTATAATCTGCTTCCTAAATAGGCTATGCATTTAATATAAATATAAATATAAATATAAAATATTTATACTGAGAATTGTCATAGTGGGTCCTGCATATAATAACTTTTTAATATAATTTTTTTGAATCGCAAGGTTTATGTAACGTGATAGACGTCAAGTAGGATACGGTACCCCACATGATGACGGGAGAGGGCATGCGAGAGTCAAACCAGAGAGGAGGCTGCAACAGAGCTGCACAAATCTGTTTTTCTAGAAAGTAACATTATATACAGACTAAGCTAAGTTACCAGTTTTCTTGCATCCATTCAAAAGCTCGTCTCTCGTCGAAGCGTCGCTCAAAGTCGTACGCATTCAGCTCGGTCTCGTTCATCTTTGTTGGATTCTTCTTCTACGCTCACCGCTGGAACCGCTGGAAGTTTCTGGACAGAACTACAGCTCGAAAACTCCAACCTGAAGCACCACAGGCAAACAGCGGCGTGGATGGTAGTTTTATATCACCGGCCTGTCTGAAGAAAAGAGGAGGGAGGATGCAGCACCAGACGCACTTCTCCACTGACACACGTTTCTACCGGCGGTAAAGCGCAAAGGCAAAACATGCTTCAGTTTTGATATGGCCCTTCAAAATAAATGTCATCAGATATAATGTTGTTTAATAAGTCTTTTATGCTGTCTGTATGTGTACAAAATATTTTCCATGAATTACTATAGTCAGGTGTAAGCGCAATTTTGCCATTACGCACAATGAAATCAGGATGCTAATTCGCCATTTTATTATGATAAACAACATAACTTCCTGTATTTCTCTGGCTGTTGGTGGATAACTTAACGACGTGAGGGCACTTTCCTCCCTTGGCCGCGGTGATGGAGACGAGGGAGGCGGGGATTGTCTCATGACGTAGAATCGCACAGGAAAGCCACAACGTCATTGGTTAAAACTTTCGTAATAGCACATCCCCAAGCCCCGCCTATAATAAAATTTATGTGGCCCACTGCAGTTGATTGGACATCATGACAACTGTAACCTATATTCTTTGTAAATCATTAAATTAAATACACTTCACGTTCAAACGGTTGCTAAAGGAAAACTTTAAACCAATATTTTTTATTACATATGCCTGACTGTCTATGCTATTATTATTATTCACCTGGTCTGGGCTATTCACAGTTCATTTCAAATGCCCTTATCATTACGCCAGTCCCTCGACAGCAATATTACATGTGAGGTTGCTTGTAAAATCACATGTTCCTTTCTGTTTTATATAGCAAGTGCAAAGGGGATTTAGTCATAAAATGGTTAGGTGTGCTCTTATGTAATAGCCCTAAGATACCGACTGTCGTAGGCGTGATTTGTAGTGAGACAATGGAAAAGAATGAGAAAAATGCCCCGTCTTACGCGTCAGTAGTTCAGGTGCGTAATAGAGACGTTTCAGCCGAGAGACAAAAAACTATTATTGACATGTAAAATTAAACTTAAAGTGTTTGAGTGGATAAGAGCAGCACAGTGTATAAAAGTGTCTTTCAGGAGGTCAGGCTGACACGGAGTGCTTTGAAGAGCTCCTCCCTGGGCACAGCTGCTCCCCTCGTCGCTCTCGAACAACTCAATAGCCCAAGTGCTCGCTCGTGCCCTTTGATCCACTTCTCCATGAAACGCAATCTGTGTTCTGGCCACGAGAGGACACTCTACAACAGCGTTTCATTTTTTATTTTTTTATTTTTTTACAAACCGCTCAGAAGTTGATAGGGTTTGTGACTGAGAAAGTGGTTCTGAGCTTTATGTAAAACATGTAATAGTTTAAAAGAAAAGGTTAAGATGAAATTTTCATGGTTGTTTATGAATTTAGTAAGTAAAAGTAAAAGACAAATGTGGATCAATTGTAGATGATCAAACACATGCAACAGTGAAAGCAATGATAATGCCAAATGCAACAATGCAGCAGCAATATAATTTCGCTGACATAACATTTGCAAGTTAATTTGTTACACAAGATGAAAGCTGCAGGCCCAGGGGAACAATTAGAGGAAACACTGGGGCATATTAATGTGGACATCTCTTTAATCGTGTAATAAATATTATCCCAGGGGGGCATTGTTATCATCATTGCCAGGAAACACCTGAATAAAACTGACAGATTATGTTTTACAATATACAATCAGGTAGAATAGCCAGGGCCATGACTCCCCTGAAAATCAGACTCCAAATCTTAGTGACTATTCTCGTAAAATGAATAATATAAAATACACAAATGGGCTCTATGTGCAAATCATATGATCTGCTGCATCTCCAGTGATACAAGCAACTGTAGTACAAGGCCCTGAACAAGAGAACAGGGCTTAAAGGTGCATTGTGTAACTTTTCTAGTGGAGGGTCCGTCAAATGCTTTTGTCCATGGAGATGTTATTTCTTTGTCTGGAATTTTCCACTGTATGGTATTAAACATCTTCATGGGGAACAAACCAGACCAAGTTACAGGTCAGACCTGTGGAGAGGCAACCCCAAATTCTGCTCACAGTCAGAATTTCTTGGTAGGTATTTTGAGCTATAAAACCACCTGTAATTGAATAAATGTAAGGTAGGAACTGTTTAATGTTTAATCATGCTGTTGAACATTCCAGGCAGAGCAATGACATATCCATAGAAGCGGATGATGATGGACCCCCAATCAAAAAGTTACATAATGCACCTTTAAAAGTACCCCTTTTTGTCTGTAAATCCTAGTAAATGTTATAGTCTATAGCCTACTGCTTGTACTTCTGTTGCTGTTTCATTTGCACCCTGCTATAGCCCCATGAACCATAGACCAACACAAGACTTGCTGTATAAACGCTGGCTCATTTCATTACAGTTATACAGATTTATTTGAGCACTTTGGTCTCTGATAACAAGGCCTACTTTATATGAACCCCATACAAATATATTTTACACTGCTTGTTGTGATTTAAATAATTTGAATGGATGAGATGTTATGAATTCTGAAAATATGCCAGAGGTGTTTAAAACCAAATGAACAATTTTATCAGAAAAGGACAGTTTTGGTCAATTGCATAACATTTGTGATTAACTTAATAACAATTCACAATCTCCGCCCCTTGATGACTCAGTGGGAAGGGAGGGCACTGGCAATTGGCAGATGTTAAGTAGGTGTATATTTTGTAGAAAATATAACATATTGGTATACCAGGGTATATGTTCACTCATTTGTGATGCTTTCATTTCCACGTGGCCCTTGATGCACATGTACATGCACATTACCATATTAAAGATCACTTTATGAAAGTGTCTCAATGGCATTCCTCTCTCCTCTTGTTGAATAACTTCCCTTAGTGTTTATGAGGAGGGTCGGACTGGGCATGCTCACAAAATGGGGAGGGCTCGAGGAGAAGACGGCTGCCTGGGAGAGGAGAGAGAGTGAAGCAGGAGTTGTGATATATCTCTCTGACTCTATGAAAAAACACCGGTGAGGAGCTGTCCATTTCAGAACTGTTAAGCATCACGTTCGGCACAACCTAACGCTATCACGAGCCGCTAATTTTCACAGAACAGTGCGCGAGGAGGGCTCACGGGTGGAAGACGCGGACGTACGTGGACCGCAGTGCCACTGGAGTGCTCGCTACCTGCAGCACAAGCCGATGCAACAGTAGCTTATCATGTGCATTTATCATCAGCAACAAGACGCTACACTGCGATGCCATCACGCTGCTTGGTAAGTGGACACCTTTGCTTTTCATATCTTGTACGCAGTGATATCTGTATATTAAGCTATGTTGTTGAATGAGATTCAAGTGCAAAACAACTTGAGCCATGTAATGACCTGGCAGACAGTCGCTCCAATCTACTGCATCACAGCGTCAGACCACTGAGATACTCGCGCAAAGGTCATTTTCTGCGCAGACGCCAGTGTCATTGACGCATCTGTGCGGGCCATTCTCAAGCAGAAATGCGTGAACAAGTTTTGCCCTTGACTGAAAAAGTTGGCGTTGGGCTGCTTTGTCAGAGCGATGAAATACGTGAGGGGAATTAGGATGCCTTACCTGAACTGAAACAGCTGGGTATATGTAGTCTACCCAGTGTATTAATTGGTTAATTAGAGGGTTTGTTTGAAAATCTATCCAATGTTTTACAGATGAGGAAAGTGTGTTTTGTTTGTTCACAATTGCTTCATTACTTTTTGATGAGACTTGATGCTGCAGTTACATCACTCACTAACTATGCTTTTCTCTATCTCTTTACATTACATGAGTTAATTCAATTCATTGTACATTTATAACAAGAAAACCAACAGAAACCTGGATTATTATTTAAATTTGATAAAACAGGGTAAGAAGTATGCCCAGTTGTACTAATATAAAGTAAATTAGATCTATAATTCATAAACATGATCAAATACAGAACTACAACCAGAAGTACATCTTGACCACTTGGTGGTTTGGTTTCATTTTCTACAAAACATCTCCTGCATAATCACATATACCACCAGTAGCTCTGACACATTTGAAAGCAACTGCCCTTCACTTTTTGGGACAGGACTCTTGTCACTGAAGACTGGCCCATTCACAGCCGTCATGCGCAGCTGGAAACATTTTGTCTTCATTTTCTTGCAGTTATAAATCCCCCCACTCCACTCTCACTTTTGGGGGGTTCGGTCTAGACATTACCCTTGGCTTGTTTAGGCAGCGGAGGTGGGGGTAGTAGAGCAGAAAGACTATGTACCTTTCACTGGATATAAACACACAGTCACATAGGGAGCTAGTGGAAGTCTCACAGGAAATAGCAAGCTTCACAACAAGTATAAATGCTGTAATGTCTTCACCTTAGGATCAATGTCAGCTTTACAAATTGGGCTAGGCTAGGGCTGGGCTGAGGCTAGGACCTCAGTGGCTTGTAATTAGTGGATAAATGCTTTATTGAGTGCATGCTGAAGCGAAGTCTTGATTTCCTGATAGCACAACATAGCACCATTGGGATCCTATCATGCCTTATTGAAACATTGCTATGGCTAACCTCACCTCTAGTCAATGCTGCAAGAAAACACTATTGGCGACCTAGCTGTTCTTCTGTCTATAGCCAATTCTTCACCTGCCTTCTTTATTACCTCGTGGTAATACTCCTCCACTGTGTTTTTAAACGCCATGCACCTTCACTAGTATCATTTGGATGATTTCAGCATTGGAATTGCCAATCTCTATTAAATAAAAGGTAAAAAGTAGATGTTACCTTGAAAACTACCGCTTCATGGCATTGCAAGGTGGAACCACATTTTGAGCTTTGGGGATGCAGACAGACTAATAATGAAGGATTACTCAAACATGTGTGAATGAAACAAAACACAACTCTGGGTATGTTTTTGATGAAATAACAGCATTTTAACATGTCTTAAAGCTCACAAGAGTCAATTTTGTGTAATATAGGACCTTTAAAAAATGTCAGTGGACATCTACCTAGACTAGAGCATGTATGGCAGGCCTATATTTTCTCCCTTCATAGCAAATGTTGTGTTGGAAGCCAAGTTTTGGAGGTGTGGTGGTGGGTGGTGAAGAGGTGAGAGCGCTGGCAATGAAAAGGGCCTTGTAGCGTTTGGATAGGAGTGAGATTGTGTGATCATGACTGCGTATTAGCATTTACAATCTGCCTGTGTGTGTATGTGCCATGCATTCTCCCCCTATTTTAAATGAGAGTCCTGCTACAGCTATATCCAATCTGTGTGGAGTTTTTTTCACTGTATATTGGCTGAGATGCAGATGGAGCGTTTGCAGTGGCCTGGTTTGTTGTGTGATTAATGAAATCTGTTGGACAATTCTTGCTTGCTTTCTTGTTTTATGCGTACCTAGTTTGGTCAGAGCTAGGGCTGTAAGCAGTGTTGGAAGGTAATGAAGTACAAAAGTAAAAGTACAATACTTAAGTAGAATTTTTAGGTATCTGTAAGTTGTTGTTTTTTTTTTTACAGTGGATACTTTTACTTCAGTGGTTTTACTTCAGTACAGCTGAGGGCATGTATCTGTATTTTCTAATGCACATTTTAGATCTGGACTGAAAATTAAAAAGTACTTTGATGCTTTGATAGTTCTAAAAATCTCTGTAAAATACATTTTCTTTTCTCTTAAAGTACATTTTTAAACAGGTACTACTGTATAATACTTTTAGCTAGCTAGATTTTTTCATGCCCCTGTATCTGTACTTTTACTTACAAAATTGAGTACTTCATCCACCTCTGGTTGTAAGTCTTTAATCTTTTTATTAGTCAATAAATGGTGTCTTTTGCTAGAACTTTTTTATTAGTCGACTTGTTTTATTTTATTGTTAAAGATTTATATGCACAACATGGATAATGCATGAGTGAGTTAGCTGGAGTTTTATCTCTCTTTTTACAAATATACAATGTACTAGAACTTCTCTATATAAATATCTTTTTTGGGTCAGATATGTTGAGAGATACTTAATAGGTTTGAGAATTGTTTGTCTTTATTGCAACTCTGCAAAAACTAAAATCTGGCTAATTAAAATTATTTGAATTAAGGAAGTTTTATCATGATCTGAGTCAGATCACTTGAGAAGTAAAATGATCTACTAGTCGAACAAGACTTTTTGTACTTAAAATACACTATATATACTAGTACATCTTGCTACACTCAAGATAAGAAAAACAACTCTTTGCACTTAAAATAAGAAACAAAACCCAATCTTGTTTGGATTAAGAAATGCAATACACACTTATTTCATTGGTAGGATCATTTTACTTGTTAATTTGAATCTACTCAAGTGAAATGTTCTTAATTTAAGTCATTTTAACCTGCCTAGATATTGCTTTTTGCAGTCAACTAGAGTTTCTTTAGTCAATTACAGCCCTTTTCATACCAGAATCTGTGTGGATTCTATGTGTGTGTGTGTGTGTGTGTGTGTGTGTGTGTGTGTGTGTGTGTGTGTGGGTGTGTGTGTGTGTGTGTGTGTGTGTGTGTGTGTGTGTGTGTGTGTGTGTGTAGATCTGCTGTTTGGATTCAATGCCTGCCGGTGATTGATTTTTTTGTTTTGCTTCATGTCCTGTTAAAGTGGCAACAGCAATGGATACCTCACTCATCAGATTATGAGATGTTACAACTTCTATTTGACCTTGGGGCAATTTCTCAATGACCCATCAGTGTTGTCATTCTTGAGCTGGGATCTTGGTCCTAACTGGAGTATTGTGCCCACTGTGCCCACTGTGAGCACCCCTGACTAGGTTTTGGCCCAAAACCCCCACTGGGGTTTGTCCTCCTATTTTGCAGAAATTTGTTTTAAATATCAGTTTTTGTTCAAATTTGAAATGAATGTCTAT
Source organism: Taenioides sp. WSHXM2023 (assembly GCA_029959045.1). Taxonomy (NCBI): domain Eukaryota; kingdom Metazoa; phylum Chordata; class Actinopteri; order Gobiiformes; family Gobiidae; genus Taenioides; species Taenioides sp. WSHXM2023. The sequence continues at coordinate 11,346,033 of CM057104.1, read as the reverse complement.
ATTTGGATGAAAGACCAAACCAATCTAGTCCCTTAAAGAGTCCCCAATCTTACAATAAGCATAATTTCACCAGAAAGCATATATTCACTAGCAAGGACCACGCCACAACAATGAAATACGATAAAGATATTTATTGACGGTGAATAGATGTGATGGCTGGGGGGAGACTCAGGGTGGGGGCTCCATCTCCAGTTCAAGAGAGCTGACACTGACGGTGTTGTCGGGATAGGCTGTATAAATAGGGCTTCTGGGTAATTGAAGGCGTGGTCGAGATGAGCTGTGGTTGGCTGGCAAGGAGGTTGAGGCGTGGTCCAGCTCCTGAATCTAAGTTAATCATATTAACTCCACTTATAAAAACAAAACAAAAACAAATAATATATATCTTAACACATCTCAACAAAGATACACAAAAGACAACTATTGAGAGCATTTTACAGCTTATACCAAGGATGTCTAAATGTTTTTTTTCTGAAGATGCTATAATTTCACATAGTTGAATTCATTTTCAACTCAAAATGCCTTAATCATTTTTAGCTTGATAGAAATATGCACATTTTCAATTTGTCCGTGGCTAAGAAACATTTCAAAGAATAAGCTGTGAAACCAAGTCTTAACCACATGAAAACATTTATTTTTAAATTCCCATTGATCAAAGAGTGTCATTGTCTGCCCCTGTAGTGCTCTCAAATTAAGAGCGCGCTGGTGAAGGCCATTAACCAAACATAATCAGATTGTGCCTAATGTTATTTGTCTGAAATAGACCTGAGAGTTTCCATGCTGTGGTGTTGGAGAGTGGGTCTGCCCTTGGGTCTGTCCCTCTGCCTCAGGACTGCTGACTCTGAAGAGGAGGAGAGGAAAAGCTGGCATCATGCGTTTGGTGCAGTGTGGAGAAAGTCACCTGTTTCACCTTAAAAGTCCAACATCCTAACCACAGCCATGCTACTAAATATCAGGTCTGGACAAACAAACGGCCCATATTACGCTATTTTCTGATCTATGTTATAATGTTGTTTCCTTTTCAAAAACATAACTGGAGTTGTGTTTTGTTTCATTCACATATGCCTAACACACAGTCCCTGCATATTTAGGCTGAGCTCTTCTCTCACACAGAAAACACTGTTCAACCTTGTGATGTCATGTGGTAATAAAGTGCTCCACTGTGTTTTTAAACTAAATACACCTTCTCCTGAATCGTTTGGATAATTTCATTTTACTGATACTAAAATTTTAAACTCAATTTTAATACTACTCAATATTATTAGGACAATCTTTCGAAAAATCTTGTTCTTATATCTGTGTAATCCCATAGTGGTCCATGGGCGTATACTAATCTATGTGTTCTGATACATCTTAAGATCATTCTAAAGCTATCCAGGAAAGGTTCAGTTCTGTCCTGTGAATGTGACTTTTTTGGTATCGTACCTGCTCAAAAGAGTATCTAGTTTTGATACTAGTTTTAGTATTAGTATCTGATTTTCGGTACTTTTGACAACCCTCGTCCCATGTATGCTTAATGACTGATACTGATCATGTCTTATACATACATGTACAGGACTGCTACCCTCAAGTGTTAATTGTAATTCTTTGCTTTCAAATGATCAATGCTCTCCACATTCTTGCACAGTTAAAAGGGCTTCTGTCTTTTCCACTGGGGCATGTTGCAAAAAGACTGGAAATTAAAGTTGATCTCTTTAAGTGCTTGTAAATTCAGTCTCAAAGTACTAAGAAACTGTCTCATCTCATTTACTCTGCACTTGTTTTACATGGTCTTTGCTTTCTTCTTATTGTTCTTTATGTAACTATAGGTTGTACTTGCTGCTGCTGGAGTTTCTGGATAGTTTCTGCCTTTTCACTTATGAAGATGCACCTCTCTCTTCTCTGTATATGAAATTGTTTTTGCACAATATTAACAGTTTTCAAAGACACTGCAGTGTATTGCTTTTGTGCCATTTAAAGTTTTAAAATTTCACTTTTCAAAGCCCTGGAGCAGGTCAGAATTTGCCCAAGTTGCATCACAGTGAATGAGGTGGGAATTCCATTGGACCCAGAATCAGCCAAAGTGTGAGTGATGACATCAACCTTAACTCTCCCACAGCGTTTCCATGGAGAGAAGCAGTTTCATAGTTCACCTTTATATAAAAATGTGACCAATTACCATTGCTGCAACTGATTTCATAATAAGAAATTGTTCAAGCCATAATGAGCAGATTAAATGGAAAAAAAATCAAGTAATCGAGTGCATATGTTTCAGTGGATTAATTCATTGTTATGTTCTCATCTATCTGTTGGTGGTGTTTACAATTTGATGAGGGCTGTTTAGGATGAGAGAGGAGAAAGTGAAGGCCATGGTTTATCTGCTGTTGTAAATCGGACGAGGATCAGCACCTCTCAGACACTGGGGCCAAACTCACTCAGACAAACTGCTGCTCTGCACAGATCTGTGGAGATTAAAGAAAGTCCTGACGTGTCCTGGGATCATGCTCATAAATCAGGATCTGTTTAGGAAAAGTGGCATAATCTGGCTCATATTACAGGTGTTTAGTTTGGGAGTGAAAATAATCCATTCACAAAGGATTGAGCAAGTGTTATCTTTATCCACAGATAAATTTAAAAGTTTGTAGGGTTGGGCAATATGAAACAAAAAAGATGACAGTTTTGTTTTTGTCATATCATTCACAATTTTAAGTTGTGTTTAATTTATTTATTTTTATTTAAAAAAAAACAACAACAAAAAAAAAACAGCCTAATTTATTCCTCCAAAATCTGAACTCTAGTCCAAACCGCATGTTTTAATGATAGAGGATAGGCTATAGACAGAAATTTGCCCTAAAATGTGTTTGTAAAATTTGGTTTGAATCTCTTGTCCAATAAAATATGCACAAATTACAACTTGTATTGTGTATTGATGTTTGACAGTCAATTGTTACTCAAATTTCAATGATGGTATTGACACATTTCACCTTAGGCTATGAGGGAATTAAATCCAATATATGCAGGGTTCTCATTAATATTTTAATCTAATCCTCACATAATGGGAATTTTTTTTCTACATCTGTGACCCTTGAGACAACAAGGTGAATAATTTTAGCTCCATCTGCTCTGGTACACGAGAGGGGCTCAGCTCATGACAATGCACAAAATATTCATCATATACAGTACAATATGAAGCCAAAAAAAAAAAAAAACATTAGACAACATGCAATACTGTTTAGCTCTTTTTCACTAGTCTTTATTCAAACATGCAAAGGGTATAGTTTTTTAGGTGTGAATAAGTTTGAGTTTCTATAGCACTAAAATAACCGTTTGCTTTGCTTTTGTTACTGTTTGAATAAAGCATCATTATCTTTCTATCTGTTAATGTCTGTGAGGCATTGACCTTTGACCTCTGAAGATGTTTAGTCTGAACTCTTTCACTTTTATACTTTCACTATACACTGACCTTTTGTTTGTTGTATTTTCTACTCAATAAAAATTTAGTTTACTCTTAAATGTGTTAAATATTTAATTTGAGTGGGAGCTTTTCCTTCCCCAAAACATTACTTGCCACATACAGTATTCTATGAGATCAGACTAAATTGGATTAAACATACATTAGCTATGCACAGCGTCTGTCTTGGGGCTGTGTTTCTTCATATAACAGTGCTATTAGCTAATGACCTGATGTTTTTTTATTAAGGCGAGTGCATTAGAGGCAGGAAACTGGAGAGACAGACAGATTAAGAGAAATGTCAAGGATGTTGAACAAGGTCTGCAGACTTGAATTACATCCTGCATATTGACAGGTCAGCTTCTGTTCAAATGTGAAATATTACAGCTCAACAAATTTGAAAAAATTATTTAACTTTAAAGGGCCAATATTACGCTATTTTCTGATCTATGTCATAATGTTGTTTCCTCATCACAAACATATCTGGAGTTGTGCTTTGTTTCAATCACACATGTTTAACACTCAAACCTTGCAGATTAGAAAACAACCAGGAAGGTCCAGAGGCCATGATGGCAGTACCAGTAAAGTATGAAAAAGAAATAAATAAATAAAACCAACGGTGGCAGGGGCTGGTTGGAAACACCCAAAGACTCCAGACATAGAGGTAACACCTCAAAAGGCTGCAGTGATGAGTCTGGAGAATTAGGAGACATGGAGAACCCCAACAAAGGCAAGACAGGGTGTAGTGAGGACCTCAGGTGAGGATCAAAAACCTGCTTAATGGAGTCCAGGCAATGAGCAGGAAGCAACTGGTGTGTTGACATCACAGGAAGGTCTTGAGGAACAGGTAACCACCCCGGACGGAGAACTATGTCCAGCGGTGGCACGGAGGCAAGAACAGAAGGAAACCACCCCAGACAGAGACTCATGTCTGGCGGTGGCTCTGGGCACAAGGAAGGGCAGCAGGTGTTAAACAGGGTTCAACAGGGACCAGCAGGTACCAGGTCTGATGAAGTAGGCCACTCTAGTGAGAAAACCAGGTGCAGGTGATGCTCAGAGGTGCAGTCTGGTGAGTCCAGTTTTGGTTGGTTCATTCTGTCACGTTTAGGGCAGAAAGGACCCAAAATGCAGGACTGCATTTGTGAAGTTGTTTAATATAACAAATAATGACCAAACACCAAAATCCAAACAGACGTGACACTGATAATGAACCAGCAAAGGGCAGAGGAGAACACATTATATATGCACACAGATGAATGAGACACAGGTGAGACACATTAGAGCGGGACAAACAATCAATACAACAGGAGGTAAAACTCAAAAACACACGGCTAGAGAAACAACAAAATAAAACCGGGTCAAGAATAATAAAATAATTCAATTAAAATTAACACCACGACATGTTCCACAGTATGTCATTAAACAGCTTTACCTTAAATTTATTCTATTACATTTTTTTTTTAGCTTGAAAATACCTAGAAAAACAGGCATTCTGACTTTGAGTGGAGTTGTCTTTCCACAGATCTGACTTGTAACTTGGTCTGGTTTGGTGTCCATGAAGATAGAAAGGTTAATTGCCATGGTGTGAAACATTACTGACAAAGCAATAACATCTCCATGAAGAAAAACATTTGACGGACCCACCACCAGAAAAGTTACGTAGTGCACCTTTAAGTTATTGTCTCCATGTTTATTTCGTGCATACTGTTTGTCTAATATAAGTGCTGTCGTCATGCTCTATTAAGCAGCAGAGTTATGCAGGGGCTGACTTTTATTGACAAGCCTCTGTGCTCGTCTGTGGGGGCGAGCCATTCTATCGAACTTTATATTCACCAGGCCTGCCTCACTCATAATCATGCCACTGTAATATGATGCACTGGGAGGGGTCTTATAAGTGACATTTCATACTAAATTATGATAGGGTTTCAGACTGAAAATAAATTGTATGATTAAAATCTTGCACACAACGGAGAAGGTATTTTTCCACTGACATATATAGAAATGTTATAGAGAGGATGTAAAGCTGCCTGTACATTGAGAACAAGTTGTTCTACATTGTTTTATTTCAAGGGTCTTATAACTGAAATTGTATGGTTGAACTCCTACAAACAAGTGTGTAGGTATTTTGCGAATTAAGTATGCAGAAATATTATGGAGACGATGCAAAACTAAAACTGTCTGTACTTTGAGATCAAGTTGTTCTACATTGTTTCATTTCAGTAAGTAAGCGTTAATGGTGCACTTATATATATATAACAATAGAAAAGTTACAGAACTGGATTTGAAGCAGTGTCTCATCTTATTCATGCGTGACAGTTCCCTACATTAGCAACAGAAAGAATCCACAATATTTAAAATAGTAACGCTAAAACAAAATACACGAGTCTATATTGGAGATGTTCCTTTGTTGTAGGGGGAATGTACAAGAAGAGCAAATGCTAAAACCGTATTAAATATATTATAGATAAATTCTTACATATTGTTATTGGCCTTTGACTCAGTCTACCCAAACAAATGAATGACTCCTTTGTTGATCCACCCTGATCTTTTCCACGAAATCTGAGTTTGTATAGTTGACCTAGTATTTTCAAGTATGGCGTATTTGATATTCTCTTATTTTAAGGTCCTATGTTACACAAAATTGATTCTTGTGAGCTTTAAGCCATGTTACAATCCTGTTACCTCATCAAAAACATGCACAAACACGTTTATTATTTACATCAGGAGTAGGCAATTATTTTTTTCCATGGGCCACATGAGAAACAGAAAATATTGTGGAAGGCTGGGCCAAAATGCTTAACTTAATTCTGCATAATATTAATTGTATTTCTTTATTAAAAAACAAAACAAAACAAAACAAAACAGTAAATAGCATTGTTTTGACAAGCTGGTCAGACTGGTAAGAGTGTATGTTATGACTAAGCAATGAAAAAGTGAGGCTGCCTTACAAAAAATGTCATATGAAAACACCTCTAAAATAAAAGCAATGCAGCTGTAGTTCATGCATGAGGTAAAATTATATAATATGTTTATTTTGTAATTCCAAATTATCTTAAACAGGCCAGTCAGAGTCAACCAAAGGGTGGTATGTGGCCCGGGAGCTGGACAATGCCCAGGTCTGGTCGACATCTCAAGTCTCAAAAGTCACGTACTGGTAGTCTTTAGTTAACCTTTTATATTTAGTTCAGTAGAGACTGGAAACTCCAGGACTGAAATGATCCAAATGAGTCTAGTGAAGATGTATAAGGTTTAAAAACATAGTTGAGCACTTCCTGTATTACCAAATGACATCATAAGGTGGAGCAGAGTGTTTGAGAGAATAACTCAGCCTAAATATGGTTTCAGTGTTAAACGTGTGAATGAAACAGAACAACTCCAGGGATGTTTTTGATGAGAAACAACATTATAACATAGATTAAAAAATAGCATAATATGGGCCCTTTGATGTAGTTTTCCTGTATTGTCTTTAGTATTGATATTTCCTTATTTAAATCCAAACTTCACTTTCTTGTGAAGTCAGCGCATTTAGCCTCTTAATTTGCATGACACTGTACTGTTTGGGAGGTGTGGTTCACACATGCCTCACAAAGTCCAGCTCCCATATCAACTCTCATTCACTGTTTTCAATATATAAACACTACACAATATAAACACTACACAATGTACCAGCACCAGGCACATTTAAGCATTACCCAATTAAAGCTGCCTGCCTGTCCCTCACTCCACTACACTGACTCAGCAGCATGTGCATGAGGCAGGAGGCGAGGGGGGCAGGGGGCAGGGCTTAAGAGGATGCTTGTGTGGTAAGTGGCTGCTGTTGTAGAAAAAGGAGGGCCTTGCGAGCTGGATGCACTGGTCGGACAGGTCTGCGAAGAGAGGGAGCAGCACTGCGTATAGCTCCTTCACCGGGGAGCAGGGAGCGAAGGATGAGAGAAAGTAGGAAAGACATGAAAAGAAGATGAGTGGGAGGTGTGAATGGTGTATGGATTTGGCAGCAGTGAAGGGAGGAGAGGTAAGTGCAGAAACATTTAGATATCAAGTGTGAAAAATGCTATAGGTGTTTTCAGTATTGACAACTATGATCAAGGTCTAGCGTGAATGTATAGTGGGTTGGTATGAATGTAACGTAGTAGTTTCATCCAACACTATTGCAGGTGCCTTATCCATCTATTTTTAGCTGTTGTACATCTGATACAAGAGCTAATACGTCCATGTGCTTCTGTACTTGTCTGGAGCAGGTTGCATAGTGAAGGCATGGATGAAAAATGTGTTTTTTGAATTAAAAGCTTGACATCCTATTTCATTGATTAATAGTGTATGGATATAGGTGGGACGTAGTACATAGGTCTATATTACAGTGATGCCAAATGACAACTTAAGCTTAATTTTCATATTTTCCTGTTTGTTGGTTCAAACTGTGCAATATTTTAGTATTTTTTTACTGTTGAAGTGTATTTTTACATGCTATTTTCACATAGTATTTTGAATTAAATTTTAATAAGAATTTATAAGAAATGCTATGACTTATGATACATGGAGGCTTATACTTAATTGCAGTTTGTTCCTGTGCCTTTTAGCTTTACAGCGTTGTGTTTTTTAGTTGATTGTAAATACTTATTATTATTTATCTTGATTTTGATGCATGCTCTTATTTTCCTACTGTTTCTGTAACTTGCGTTGTGACACTGCAATTTCCCCATTGTGGGACAAATAAAGGATTATCTTATCTTAATCACGATTTCTGATTCTGATTAGTAATGCCAGTTATCATACAATAGCTTCTTGTGGTGAAGCAGCAGTATGAGGTAATGTGTAAAATTTTAATTGGGAACATGATTGTACAAGTATATTAGAAGCTTTATCTCTGGTGTTATGGTGGATATTGTGGGGGGAATGTCAGCACATGTAGAACCCAGTTTTATATGTGTCGTCTGTGGTAAACAAAGTCATGTTTCAAAGCAGAGCTACAGCTTCAGTTACACCAAAGATACCTTAATAAGGAGAGCGTTGTATAGGTGGCTTGTAGACTACAGTAGTTACCACTGATTGATTGTTACTGAAAAAACTGTATTGAAATTGTAAAATATGCAACGGATACTACATAAGTGATTGACTGTCTGATTGAGGACAGTAAATGAGAATCGAAATTATTATTCAGTATTTTAAATAGTAAAACAATGCAGAATGAGAAAGCAGAACAAATGTGTAGCTAAATAAAGTGGACTGTCCTACATATGCATGTACTTTGCTCTGTCAGCACACAGATGTGATAAGAATATGGTGTAAAATTTCATTCTAATTAATTTATTGAACAGCTATAATGGCTCTGATTGATATGATCCATACCTGATACTATCCTACCTTTCAAATTTTATGTGTGCTTTAATATGCCCCATACAAAAGCTCAAAATGTATTGCCATGACATCTTCTAGCTGTTTCTTTTTCTTTTCAATCTAATATTGATTTATTTACTTATTTATTTTTGATTATCCTGATAACATTTTGCCAATCCAACAGAAATCTACCAAAACATACCACAAATATGAAAGGACAACACCAACAACAGCTTGTTCCAGTTAAATTTTAATCATCATTTGCAGCAATTTAAGAATTCGTTATGAATGATACACTAGACCTGTCATAATTACTATATTGACTTGGATGGAAAGATGGAACTATATATTTTTAACGCCAATATTTATCTTTGCACTTCTTGGAAATTTGTGGCTATTATTTGGTAATGTGATAAGATTTAAGCCATAAAAGGTTGAATGAGTAACTTCTGACTCATTACATATGTAAAAGTGTTTCGTTCTGCTGTTTAATATTGTAGATTTAGAATATTTTTTGTAGTTTAAATCTGCTCTTGGGTTTTTGTGTCAGTGGCATAAATGAGTTTCAATATTATCGTTTATCGTCTATATTTACTTCAGGAATATATCAAACTTCTAGATGTCAGTCCTATGATCAACCTGACATTCAAATTTTCAAAACATTTACAATTTTCAGTAATTCTGCATATTACCCACCTCTAGCCTAGATAATATAACAACACAAAAGCTCATGACTAGTCTTAAATTCATGTTCATATAATCGGATCCTCCTGATATCTTTATGGGCTATTCTCAATCACTCATGCACCAAATGTAGGAAATTCGAAAGAGGAGGAGGGCGGGGGCATCCCATCTTTTCATGAGCATCCTTTGGTCTCACTGTGCCTCTTTATGAGTCAGACTGCTCTCCTCTTTTGTCCAATCGCTGTGAAAAGTAAAAGCTTTTTTCTTCTGATCAAATGTGGGTTTTTTTAGCTGCAAAATACCACTTTGACACTTGCTCTTTTGTTCCTTTCCTCTGTTTCTTGGTGGTTAATGATAAGGTACAGTGAAAGTGAGTGAGGGCTTGGCGGGTTTTAACTGTGCGTGTATTACATCATCTGGTTCTCGCTGTGTGATGTGAATTAGCCATAGGAAATCAATAACTACTATGATCAATAAGGAAGTAATCCAGCTAGGGACAGCTCATGTTACAAAGTGTCCATCTCTCGTCCCTCATTAAAGGTGCATTGTGTAACTTTCCTGGTGGAGGGTCCGTCAAATGTTTTTCTCTATGGAGATGTTATTGCTATGTCTGGAATGTCTCACCGTATGGTATTAAACCTATTTTCATAGAGACCAAACCAGACCAAGTTACAGGTCCGATCAGCGGAGAGGCAAGCCCGCTCACAGTCAGAATACTTGTTTTTCTAGGTATTTTTGATCTACAAAACCACCTGTAAATGAATAAAAGTAAAGCAAAGCTGTTTAATGTGATACTGCGCAACATTCCAGGCAGAACAGTGACAAATCCGTAGACACAAGCAGGTGGCGGATCCCCAACAAAATAGCTACACAGTGCACCTTTAAGATAATACTTCTTCTCAATGTGTTACTTACTACCTTAGCAAGTTCTGAAATTATTGCTGTAACAAGCAGGAGCTAATATTAGCCGCTCACACTCCAGTCGAACGGAGAGAAGGGAGCTAAGATTAGCTCTGCTCCATAGACACGATTTAATTACCTATGTGATGTGCCTGCCCCCTCCATCTGAGCGGGGTTATCTGTGCACGCCTGTCACATTCACCTGTTTATATAGCTCACATTTAGGACGGGTCTGTCACCTGGAACACGTCCACAGGCTGAGTCATCCTGGAGGAGCTGCTATGGTCTTGTGTTGATTAAGAGGCTAAGGGTTGGCTCTTCAAAATGTGTCAGGAAACGTCGAGGCATTTCTGTTTGTGGATTAGGCACAACAGTGACGTACTCAAATGTCTCACCTATTGTTGACACCAAATTTGAGTTTGTAGTTTTGTTTTAATAGTTTTTGATAAAAATTTGCATACATGCGAAAACCTAGATTTACGTTTTTGATTAATGAGATAATTAACTTGACTGAAGTGGACATCATGAGCATCTTTAATTAGATTTGCAGATCAAGAAGGCTAAAAGGTTGTACTAACTGTTGTGTCCTTGGGCAAGACACTTTCATTAATGTTAGTAAATATGCTGCTATTATTTTGAGTGTTTGTTCATGGATATAGCATGCCACATTACACAGAGGTAGACAATTTTCACTTGTGAAAATTATCTAAACAATCACCACGAGGTTACAGCAGTAGTTACTGTTGTGGTGTCAATTAGTATATAAAGTGTATGTTAGAAAAATCTGGTCTCTGAGGGCAGGAAGATTGCTGACACATGTGATTTAGTCTGTTTGATCACTGGAGCAAACATGGACGACTGCTGGTTTGGATCAAACTGTGAGAGCTGGAGATCTTCTTCTCCATCTGTTAACATGTAGTGTGACTTTAAAGTCTACATATAACCATGAAACAGCTCAACAACATGCTCTTTAAAGATGCACTGCTCAATTTTTCTGGTGGAGGGTCCTTTACCTACTTGTCTCCAAGGAGATGTTCCATGGTACAACATTAAACATATTCATCTAGCATTTATCCATTACAGGTGTTTTTATTGCTCAAGAATTCAATAATTCTCTTTGTGAATAGGGGCGACTTTCCACAGATCTGAACTGTAAGTGGAGTTAATATGATTAACTTAGATTCAGGAGCTGGACCACGCTTCAACCTCCTCACCAGCCAACTACAGCTCATCTCGACCACGCCTTCAATTACCCAGAAGCCCTATTTATACAGCCTATCCCGACAACACCGTCAGTGTCGGCTCTCTCGACCACCTCCCTCCCACCCCGTGTCTCTCATCCATTCTTCAGCCTGAAGACATCATCTTTAAGGAGGGGGGGTTCCAAATCAGCTGGGTGACCATTTTGGATTGGAGACGGAGCCCCCACCCTGAGTGTCCCCCCAGCCATCACATCCACCCACCGTCATAAATACCTTTATCGTATTTCACTGTTGTGCCGTGGTCCTTGCTAGTGAATGTAGTGTTGTGCTGTAACCTGCTTGTCTCCCTTGTGAGATGTGGTTTAATCTATACTGTGGAACATTCATTTCCATGGAGACAAGTAGGTGGCGACCCTCCACTAGAAATGTTACGCAGTGCATCTTTAAAACCCCAAAGCAATATGTCTCCAATAAAAACAGCAACAATTTGTATTCATGGTGAGACACAGAAGCTTATTTATTTAACATTTCACAATAACAAGCAATTAGTAATCTAACATGAATATGCAGATCGTATAAGATTACATTATGTGATTGCTGCAGTGTAAGTCAGGGTGTTTGTTCTGGCACAACAGTGAGCTCCACCTGAAAATTGGCCAAGTTGGATGTATTTACAGCCCATGGGCTTGAAGACAGCTGTATGGATTATAGAGAAAACGTCCACTTAACACTAGTATTGTTAATAGGTGAGTTAACTGAGGTGTAATTAGGGGTAATGAGTTTTCCAAACATCATACCTTGATTATGATTGCTCTGTTAAGTCTGTCTATGTCTGACAAACTTGACTGACAATCTCTGAAGTAAAGATTATTTCATTAATATATTATTTTGAATAAATTTTTTATCATATTTTTTAATGACTTTCATTTTATTTTCCTAAACGCTAACAATATAGACATTTAAAGGGCCAATATATTACACTATTTTCTGATCAATGTTGTTTTCTCATCAAAAACATACCTGGAGTTGTTACATGTTAAACACATGTATATTTAGGCTGAGTTCTTCTCTCAAACTGAAAACACTTGTGATGTCATGTGGTGATACAGAAAGCACTCCTCTGTGTTTTTAAACTCCATACACCTTCACTAGAATCATTTGGACGATTTCAGCCCTAGAACTGCCAATCTCTACTGAAAAAAGGTAAATGGTAGCTATTAACTTGAAAACTACTACACAAAACTATATCACAGAACAGAGCATTTTAGCTTTGGAAATGTAGACAGGCTAATAATAAAGGATTACTCAAGCAAATGTGAATTCAACTAAGGGTCAATTTTCCTTAATATAGGACCTTTAATCATTGCTGTTCACCACAAAAATAGTATTTTTTTCCCCCTCCAAAACCACATGCTTTCACTGACAGAGGACTGACTGAAAAGAACAAAGTGTTGATTGACATCAGCTGAAATGACTGAATCTCTCTTTCTCTTCATTAAAATTCAGTTAACTACACAGTGATACTTTGAACTTTCTATTCAACACTCAGTATTTTCCACAACAGACAGAATTTGTTTTGGTTTTCTGCTGGTCTGTTACCGCATTGTGTTTCTAGCAGCAGTCTGGCCCTTTGCCAACTCCTCTCTGTCCTTCACATACTCTACACATCTCCCTCCTGCTCCTCCATCTCCTCCAGTCTTATCTAACACTTTCTCGACATGCTTCTATCTCTCACTCTCACTTTCCTGCAAAGCTGTCGTGGTATCATGTATTATCCCATACAGGCGTCTTATTTATGTACAATCAGTGCAGTGTTGTCTTACAGAGTCATGTCTTGACACATGATCTCTTTTTTTCATGCTTTAAGAAACCTTTACATACAAAACATACTCTTAAAGGTCTATCTGTTTCCATAGAGACAATTACCATGCTAATTTACTTTTTTTTTTAAGTGTAAAAACACCCATAATTATATAATAAACTAGTTTAATGCCATGCTGTGGTACATTCCAAGGAAAGCAATCTTCCTAGTACATCTCCATGGACACAACCAGGTGCTGGACATGTACCAGAAAAGTTACATTGCACCTTTAAAATAAACCATACAGAAAATCACACACAATATAAAAAAGGACAAAAATATATTATATACAGTACATATACTCACACAAACCTTCTTAAATATACTGTATCTACATGTACACACATACATATACACCTCTATTCATACTTATTTTTCTTTCTTTTTTCTTTTTTTGTTCGTAAACTCTTGACACATGATCTTGGTCAGATATTTGTCTCTTGTCTCATTGAGGCTGTCATACAGTAGTCATTGTGGCCATTCTCACACTCGTTATACAACAGGAGTCTGTGGAGTAACTGACAAAGGCCTATTTAGAAAAAGGTGCAGCCGCGGGAGTCAAATTTGTGAAAATAACAATAAAAGTGTGAATGAGAAGGTACGAGCAAATTTGAGTGTTACTACAAAAACAAGAAGAGTTTGACAGTCTCATGACAACTGGGGATGTCAAGATGATTCTGTTAATCAATAAAAATAATAATATTTAGAAGAACTAAAAAAAAAAAAAAGATAATTGTGACAAATTGGAAAACAAAATTACATTATTTCAACTCACTCTATACTCCAAATAAGTTAAGGTGCATTGTGTAACTTTTCTGGTGGAGGGTCCATCACCTGCTTGTTTCTATGGAGATGTCATTGCTCTGCCTGAAATGTTCCACTGTATGACATTAAACAGCTCTACCTTACATTTATTCAATAACAGGTGGTTTTATAGCTCAAAAATACATAGAAAAACAGGCATTCTGACTGTGAGCGGGTGTTGCCTCTCCACAGATCTGACTTGTAACATAAGTCTTGTTTGGTCTCAATGCAGACAGAAAGGTTTAATAATACCACATGAAACATTTAAGACAAAGTAATAATATTTCCATGGAGAATAGTATTTGAGCCTCCACCAGAAAAGTTACACAATGCACCTTTAACTTAAATGTGTTTTCTTCCTTAGCTGATTAGGTCACATTGATGTTGCTATATCATGTACAACATTTTATAATGTTAGTAAAGTAATGATAACATACAATAGAAGATCACAGGAGTGAAAGAGAATTTAAGATTTCACTGTTATTTGGTCATGGTGAAAAATCATGAATAATCACTAAATAGGGATGCTTCTGCTACAATAATACTACTTTAAAACTAGTACTTTAATACTTTAATAATACTTGAAAACAAAAATTTGATAGAGTGACATAATGACAATAAAACCAAAAATATCACATTAAATACTGCTAAAACAAAGTCTCAAACAAAATCACAACATCGGAGTCAAAAAGGCAAAATACTTCACCATTTCCAGCCTGGTCCCTCTCAAGTTCTCTTTGTCCTGTCAACTTTGATTTTCAGCGAGCGTTTCTCCCTGTCACCATACGGCACCTGCAATCTGCTGTTGTTGGCACCCGACACAAGTTTAGCATCCTCGGTCTGGTCTCCTCACTGCAGCTTTGTTTGCGTGTCTATCTTTGTGGGGAATCTACAACAAGACAGTTACATTATTCCTCCAGTTATTAGAATGTGTGGAATTAAATTTATCACAGTTTTAAACAAGACACAGTTACATTATTATTGTCCATATTAGAACATATAGTGCTTCTGGGATTGATAGGATTTTCATGCCATTTAACTCTTTGACTATTGTATTTATTAGTATTTTACAATCATCTGGTATAACATTATGACCATGAATCTTTTTAGAGTAAAAAAATCTTTGACATGATTGAGACAATTTGATATAACTTGGAGAAGAGCATCAAAGTTGCAAATATTCAACAAAAATACATATACAAAAACCTATATGAACAAATAGAATACCATATTATCAGTATCAACATTTTGTATAGCTCACACCAGGCTATTGTGAAAGCATATTTGCATGTAAGTACTGTGAATATTATAAGGTCTGTAGTCTAAATTATATGCCTTATTATCAAGTTACTGCATATTTTATCCTGCTTCCCGCATTTGTCTATTTACATGTGTTGCACCACTGTTAAAAATACCATTATTATTTCCACTGGATAATTTCACTTCTCCCTTAGCCCACACAAATGTATTTTTAATTACTTCACTAAATCCTCTTTGGGCTGATGAATGGACTCAGAATTGTTGTCATTCTTGCCCTGTCATCGTGTTGTTTCAGTTGGAGAAGAGAAGTGAGGAAGTGAGGGATGATTTCCTGCTTCCTCACTCTCTGTGATGAGCTCATGTGACAGACAGCTACACAGTGAAACATGACAAGAATTGTACAAGGGATGTACAAGCAGCCAGGTTGTTTACGATGCTCCGCTGAGTGCTGTGCAAGGCGTATATTTATCCGTTTGATCCATGCTTTAAAGGTGTACTACGGAACTTTTCTGTTGCAGGTGCATAGAGATGTTACTGCTTTGCCTTAGATCTACCACCCTATAACGTATAAATATGTATCTTGCATTTATTTAGCTGCAGATGTTTTTAGGACAAAAAAATACATTGAAAAACACAGCATTCTTGCAGTGAGTGGCATCACCTTTCCACAGATCTGACCTATAACTTGGCCCAGTGATGTCACCTGCTCGCCTTCATGCAGATAGTTAAGTTTAATGTGATATTGTGCAACATTCCAGGCAAACCTTCCCTGTGGAGACAAGCAGGTGACATAAGCTGCTCTAAAAAAGTTATACAGTGTCTCCTACTAACATTTACACTGCTAAATGCTTTTCACAGCACTATTTTAAGATTCTATTTTTAGCAAGACAAATTGGATTACGGTTCTACCCAGAGATGCCAAAAGAAAGGAGAAAGCACGAGTAGGATGAATCAGCATAGTAAAAATAGGACTGTTCCAGGTCAAACACCCCATCTGCTATGAGTAGATAACAGTTTGTCTCTCTTATTCACAGGTATGAAGAGGAGTAGACATCTGCAGGTGTCCCAGGGCGATTCTGTCCTCTGGCTGTTCCTCCTCTGTCTCCGAATGCGCTCACACCCCCCAGGACAGCTATAAAGGATGATCTGAAAATACACTGACACAACACTGAGCCCCAGAAGTACTGTCACAAAAAATCCAAAATTGCTGTTTGTTTTGGTTGGTCTCCAAGTCTCTACTCTGCTCCACTTTTTTCTTGCACTTTAATCTCGTCTGCGTTCCCATTTCTCTGCTCAGAGGAGGTCATGTCCCAGTCTGGAAAAGTCCTTCATCTGTATGTGGAAGTGAGATCTGCCCCAGATCAGAAAACAGAGAGAAGTGAGGAGGACAATCCTGCTGAGCTACTTTCCCAGCTAACGAACTCGACCAAAACATCAACTAGCCACTGCGTAGCCCAAGAGTGTACTCAAAAGCAATCTCCTTCAAAGCATTCGGTCAGTTTTCAGCTCCAAAATTCACCAAAAGTCACAAAATCCTGGACCTCACCGTGCCATAACATTCAATCTCTACAATGCTACGCCTCAGCGAAGTGTTTAAAAAAAGGAGAGGTCAGTGATAGAAAACGATCTGTTGTTACATTCAGTTATGTTGAGAAATCGAATGTTAAGACAATAGAAAGTCCAATAAGAGACCAAAGTCATTTTCGTGAAAGATCAAGTGATCCAGTTTATTTTGGCAGCCCTACTTCTACTTGCAGCTCGAGTCCCTACAGATCTCCAGGTCACCAGCACTATCTTCCCAGACACGCACCTGTATTTGACCCCATAGGGAGGGCAGCTACACAAAGAGCAGTGGAGGAGTTTGGTTCTCCTTTATTGCGAATCAAACTAGCTCATGCACTTGAAAACAGTGACTATTTATATAACCGAAAACCGCGTTGTCAATCCTGGGCTGGCTCACCTCTTTTCAAAAAACAACAAATGCACTCACATGTGGAAACACAAAGCCCTCGCCACCTCTTACAAAGCAGTCCCGTTACTCAAAGACAATTTGATGACTCTCCAATGTGTGGTACGGACAAAGTAGAAGGAATGAACCAGTTAAGTGAAAGAAAATCGCCGGCAAATAGTCCGGAGGTTGCGCGAAAGCTAGTTGAAGAAGTCATAAAAGTTTCTGCTAGTTTAGTGGCAGGTAATCATTCGCCGTTGCACAATCCAGCGTCCAGTGCACAGCAGTGTAAAATGAACATCCCTTTAACAGAGCAGCTTACCCCAACCAACTCAAACCAGCCTGAAAACTCACAAGAAGCAAATAATGACACTAAGCCCATCGACTGCCACCAAAAATACCAGCATCCAAGCTCGATCCACTCTTCACCTGCCATTCCTTCTCGTTTGGTGCGTCCCGTTAATCCTCCCGCTGAAACTAGTTCACCTGTAAGGGACCCAAGACTGAGCCAGGGAGAACTCCGCGCCCCTGATACCCCAACATTACACCGCTACCAACCTCCGCAGTATATGGGCGATGTCTGGACGCCTCATTTGGATTTGAGAGATGATTTCGAAAAGGGAGACTGTACAGAAATAGCACGCAGATTGTATATCAATGAAAATGTAGAGGAATCGCCCGTCAGTTGGACGTCCAGGCAGCAGTGGGGGAGTGATGAGGTGACAAGTCCAAGACCGAGCCCTGAGTCTGGGTTTGTGTCGAATAGCGATACCTCCACAACTCCACCACCTCAACCAAACAAGAAGGGAAAATTTCTTAGCCCCAAAACTAGACAAAAACGAGCAGAGCAAAGACGAAGGGAGATTTTGCTTTTGGGACCTGTGGCGTTGGACTCGCCTGATGAAGATGAAGGATGTGATGAAGATGTAGCAGGACAGGGGCAAACCGGAGATAAAGAAAGTCCAGGGGAAAATGGAGGAGGAGTGGGAGGGTCCTCTTTGCGCAGCTCCAGTGGGGTGACAGGTAGCCTTGGCGACCGGGACTGTGTGTCGCCCGAGTCCAGCCAGTCGAGTCGTCATAGCAACGAGACGGGGGCAGTGACCTCAGGAATACAGGTATGCAAGTTCTAATCATCACAAAATAAGATCCTGTCTTGCTTTCTCAAAACTTTATTCAACCATATGCATGCAATGCAGTAAACAACAATAATGGTGATTTTAGGAGTAACAGTAAAAAGCTGTTGATGACATTAGGGTTGGCACACAATAGCTAGTGTATGGTATTTTTCATTATATATTATACAATTTGCATTTCCTTTTTCTCAAGGTAGTTTTACTTTACACCACCACTGTTCAATAAAATTCAAATGTCATGGATAATATAGCACTGTGAATGCAAATTAGTCTTATATCACCAACAGTACTTGACCACACCTCTAGTTGCACTTTTAAATGGTAACCTTTTGTTGATTATTATTCTGCTAAAATATTAAGGGACCTGTACAGAATCAAGATAACTGCATAGCTTTTGTTGTTGTTTTCAAATACATGATGAATATTTGTGTGTGCTTTAATTCTCCAGACGGACAGTGGCAGTGCAGCTCCTGTGCCCTCTCTCCACTGTCAGAAGATCGCCCGTGCCAAGTGGGAGTTTCTGTTCGGGACCCCCGCTGAGGAGGCTGCTGGCAGGAGGGAGAAGAGTGAGAATATTTAACACAGTTTTCTGTCATCTATGCAGATCAGCGCTCTTATGTTATCAAAGTTAAACCTGGGCCATACTGTTCCAGAAGAGCTCCCATGGGCAAGACTTAGAAATAATTCTTTGTTATTTGACAGACCGCCACAGCCAGTCGTCTTACATTGTCTCTTTTCTTTCTATCCACATTGTTCATATTGATTAACTTTAACCAATTAGTTCCTTGTATAATTTGCTTAATGGCTGCATTTAGTTAGGATTATCATATGCGATTATTCATATGTAAAATGTCCCGCTATATGAAATAATAGACCTAAAAGAATCAATTGCAACTTTGAAAATATTTTTACATGACAATTATTTTCATCTCAATTTATACTGCAAAGGCTGATCATAGAATGTGATGGCATTAGATGTACCATACCTTAGCTTTATATTAACAGTCATATCTGAATGCAAGCTCTACTGCACCTTCTAGACAAGAATACACATCATTTCCTGTATTGTATTACATTACATCCAACCCATAACAATAAATCTTGTATTCCCTTCTGTCCAGATGGCGTTGAAAGCTCCACAGCCCCTCCTAGCGGTAACTCCAGTGAATCACCCACTCCCACTCCTCCCTCGTCCCTGCCTCTGCTCTCAGCCAATCACGAGGTGCAGCATGTGGAGGTAGAGCTGGTGACACCTCCCCCTGCTGTGGTTGGGACATCCCCCAAAACTGGCATCATCCGCCGGACCTTGAAGTACTCTGAAACAGACCTGGATGCTGTCCCCCTGAGATGCTACAGAGAGACAGACATAGATGAGGTGCTCATGGGCGAGCAGGAGGATGCTGACTCTGCATTTGGGAGCAACCGCAGTGTGCAGGGGAACTCAGGTGAAAAGAACTTAAGATTTGCACTAAAACACTGGTAGAATATAAAATGTAATGTTGGAGGAATTCAGATTGTAGAAAGGGATCATTATCTCTGGTGTGTAGTTCAAAACTGTAGACAGGTGCTCTTTGGTGAGGGCTTTTTTTTTTACTTGAAAATATTTAAGTAGTTGAAAATGCCTCTAGAAAATCAGATAAAAAAAAGTTTAAAGGCCTTTTTTTTGGCTATTAAGGATAAAAACATACACACCAACACATTTCGGCCAATATAGCCTTCATCTAACAAAAAAATTATAATAATAAATTCAAAGTCTGCTACCACCACTGTGTACATGGCACAATAACTTTGCATATATTTTTTAATTATGTCATATTCCCAAAGAGGAGCAAGAGCAACTAGATTTTCTTATAACATGGTATACATAAATATTAAAAATAACATCACTACTAACTAATAACTTGCAAAAATCTGCATTTAACAATATTCAATTAAAAATATTATTTAATAAATAAAATACCCAAGTAAATTACACACAGTTTGTCTTCTCACCAAAGAGTGATGAAGTATGAAATCTTACATAATGCATCAAGTATCTCCAACTCTAGACAGCTATAATTTTATTCAAGAGCAGTACTCATGTTATAGCTATTTTACACTATACTAACAATGACTAGAGTGATTTACAAAGAATAGATATGTTATAGAAGTAATGATCAGACTTATACTGTACTTTAGAAAACTGTTTAGCATGTTTAGGTGCTATCGGCCTCTCTGACCACCACAACACCCTCCAGCCTTTTTAATAAGTCCATATGCAAAAGTAGAAACCGCAAAAAAGATACACTAGTTCACTAACTTTTGTAATTGTTACTTTTGAATATAGGAATTGGCATTAGTCCTCTAGGGGGCGATAATCCTAGGACAGATGGGGAAGATGGAGAAAACAAAGAACAAGAGGATGAAGAGGAGGATGATGAGGATGAGAGTGAGGAGGAGGAGGATGAGGAGGAGATGGTGAGCTGGGCCAGTGTCCGGATGCAAGGGGATGAGCGGAGGAGACTGCACGGGTCAAGGGATGATCCTGAGGTGTTTGAACCCAACAGGTGATCAATGCAAAACATACTTACACAACACACATAAACAAGTTAAGTCACATTGTGTAAAGACAGAACTCAGCACAGAAATGTAATTACTGTTTAGACATCTGTAGTTAGCGTTAGACAATATACAGGTTTGCTCACATTCAATAATATGACACAACTGCTAAAACTTAAAGGGTCAAGTTAGACGTTTAGTTTTTTTGTTTTTCTTATTCATCCTTATTTATATTGGTTAGCCTCTTTAGACTTATTGCCTAATTTTCAAAAGGAACCAATATATTCTGAAAAACAGAAACAGAACCTAATTTTGAAAAATCACTGTAATGGTTTATAGGACAATATAGGACTGTTCTAGGGGCATTTTTTTTTTTTTTTTTTTTTTAAATCTGTGGTAAATTCATTATAAACAAATTTGTCCCTACTGAGTTATTATAATGAATGAAAAATGTTGTAGGAAAAATCATACAAAAATACTACACTTTAAGTTTAATTAAAATGTCCTGGTAAAATTGCATCTTACCACATACATAATTTCGAGCTTGAGATCAAATAGCATTTCAGAGTTGTGTCTGCGCCATTATAGAATTGCTGGAAGAGTGAACTTTGAATGTATAATCATGCTTTCTTTAATTAGATAGATCTATATATGTACTGACAGAAGTGAATAGTGTGAAAGTAAAAAAGACCACTTTTAAAATGACAGAGGCCTCTCCCATTCTCACTTTTTATTAGAAATGCAGTGGGTGGTTTGAGGCGCACACAGCAATGCTTTTGGTATGCGTCAAAGTCTCTCCTCCCTTTGCTTAGGCCAGAGGAAACTTTTTTTGACAACCACCACCCAGCCCTGAAATCCCCGATCCTGGTCTCTGGTCCGCGGCTCTCAGCAGAAGATACTTTCAGTCGCCACTTTGAGAGCATCATGGAGTCACACCGAGCTAAAGGGACCTCCTACAACAGTCTGGACAGCGAGGAGATCCTGACTTCAACCACTCAGACTGTTTTGACCTTTGACCTTCCAACTCTGACCCCTGCCATCCACGGGCCGGTGTGCCAGAGCGCCAGGCAGATTGTGCAGCTCAGTTTTGCCCCGCTGGCGCACGACGAGAGGCCCAGTTTGTCGGACTCTATCTTCACCATGGGAGGGGGCGGTGATTCGGACGCGACCAGGGCACCCTCCAGTGAGAGGCTGAGCAGCGGGTCTGAGGGCACCCCACCACGCAGACGAGAGGCGGAGCACATAGGGAGCCCCTGGTACAGCAACTTGTCCTTCCCAATGATCAAGTGAGTAAGGATTCAATTTACACACAAGGTCACACACAGTTATATTTTATTGTTACATTTTGCAAACAAAATACATGCATCAGCTTCCTATGCAGTATTTTCTCCTTTGGATGTCTTTCCTGCTACAGCCCTTCTCCATTTATAATTTATATTTATAACTTAGGAATGGTTCAGTGGTTCCTAGATTTATGGATTTATGCAAAACCCTGCATTGGCCCACTACTCCATCTTGTGGTACAGAGTAATATAACAGGTTGGAAAGAGTACATCACAGTATAATTTTAAGAAAATGCTATAATAAATTAATCATCAAAGGAGCAGTGGCCAGTAACATTAGCCATAGTTGCCCCCAGGCAGTTGTGGCTAGAGGTCTTAGCCATAATTGTAGTGAAGAAGTTAGGAACTTGCACTATGTAACTTCTCTTGTAGAGGGTCTGCTCTCATGGAGATATGATATCTTTGCCTGGAATGTTCCACAGTATGGTATTAAACATGTATGTCTTGCATTTATTCAATTACAGGTGTTTTTATTGCTCAAAAATACTTTTAAAACATGTTTTCTTAATGTAAGTGGGGTTACCACTCCATAGGTCTGACCTGTTACATAGTGCACCTATAGTAGCTTTTGTTTTAGTAGAAGTTGTATTTTAGTAGTTGTAAATCAGTTTTCAAATAACTGTATCTCCATACTGTATGATAATCACTAGATTTGCAGTGTATTCTGATGAACTAAAAAGACCGCAATAATCTTATTCCCACAAAGTCCTTTAAGTAGTTTTTGTTCATTGTTGCACTAACTGAGTTAAAGACCAAGAAACACACAAACATTTCTAGAGGCAATGAGTTGTGGAAATTGATGCTATTTTAATGTTGGCTTTTCGTTCACTACCTCCCTAATGGGCTGCTGTCATTGCCGGATAAGTCTGCCTCTGTCTGTGTCATTATCCTTGCATAGAGAAGTGGTGCAGTGCTATTACAGACTTGAGCTTAGACAGTGAAGGTCGCTCACAAGGCTGTCCCTGCTGTCTACCACCACCACTCACACATGTGCTTTATGTGTGGTAATGGTGTGTATGCATAGTAGTGTGTTTCTAATATGGCCTTATTAACATGCAGAATATGAGTGTGAAGATCATGTAGCACAGGTGGGCTTTCTGACAGAGCTGCAGTGAAGAGAGATCACCTTGACTGCTGCAAACTCATTGCGCACTTTGAATCAACTTCTCTTTTACTCAAGCAATCTTTTTTATACATTCATTTAGTTCTTTTCATTCAATTTGTTATGTGTTTTTAATAGTAAAGTACAGTGATTAGGGTGACCACTGCAAATTAAAGAAAGGGAGGGACATGTTCAATGTGGTGAGACATGGACATGGACAGACTGGGGAATTTTAAGCTTATAGATAATAACTGCAATAACACCATATGATTTGGTGATGAGCTGTTTTTTTATTAATTGTAATGCACAGAGAGAGATTAGAATAGATGCCAACATATTTTCATCCCTGAAAACCAGTGCACACAAAAAATCTTGTTTTCTTAGTGAAAAAGTGGGACGAGGACAGTAATTATAATTTTCTTTTATGTAGTACTTTGTGTATTGGGCTGTATCCACTAGTATAACATTAAGGTTTTTAAAACAATACAATTATTTGATTCTTTAAATTGTACTTGGTATGTTTAAAGGGCCTATATTACACAATTTTCTGATCTGTTACAATGTTGTTTCCTTAACACAAACACACCTGGAGTTGTGTTTTGTTTCATTTCATTCACACATATTTAGACTTTAGACTAGAGAGTTCTTCTCTCAAACAGAAAACGCTCTGTTCCACCATGTGGTAATACAGGAAGTGCTCCACTGTGTTTTTAAACTCCATACACCTTCACTAGAATTATCAAAAGATAGCTATTAACTTGAAATGACATGACATCACAAGGTGGAACAGAGCATTTTGAGCTTTGGAAATGTAGACTAATAATAAAGGGTTACTCAAACATGTGTGAATGAAACAAAACACAACTCTGTGTATGTTTTTGAGGAGGTAACAACATTCTAACATGTTTTAAAGCTCACAAGAGTCAATTCTGCATAATATAGTATCTTTAAATAATAACCATTATCTTTATTATTATTAAAATGGGGCTGTATCCATTTACATAACACTATAGTCGATACTGTTTTGAAATTACCTCTTCACTGGGCTTCAGCTTCCCTTATGAAAGTGCAGCTTCTTTTGTTTTTGAATGTCATTGGAGTTAAACAGCACTGCAGAGGAACAGGCTGTGTCAATTTGCGGCTGTGGCCACTAGAGGGCAGAAGAATACAGCAGCCCTGCTTTAATACACTACATCTTCCATTATTTTCTTTCTTCTTCTTCTTTTTTTTCTTCTTTTTTTTTTTTTATAATTTATCTCTAGCAAATTGAAATATATTGCATCATTAACTAGGGTCGTTTGTTTAATTTTAGTTTGAGTGTCAAAACTTGGCAACCTGGTAATAATAATAATAATAATAATAATAATAATAATAATAATAATAATAATAACATATTTATTTCTTTTATTAACCCAAGTAACATTATCGTGAAATAACCAAACTCAAGCCCCCAAGGCAGTATCAGGAAGAATGTGTATGTTTTTATTTAGTCTTGGCTCTCTGTTCTGTAGAGTTTAAATCCTGAGGTAATAAAAGTGCATGTGGAATTCCCCCTGAAATATTTAATTTCACTGTGCACAGTCCACCTTCACTACAGTGCATCATGATAAGACTCGCCGTATGAGAAACTAATCAGGGTACTTATCCTTCAAGGCCAGATGTATTTTTGTTCTTCTTATCTCACATTTTTTTGACCTGGCAACCCTGTAGCAAAACCTCCAAGAAACGAAAGCATATTTTTGAAGCCTGGTTTGATGAAAGTAGGAATTTCTCTGGTGCGCCTCCTCCCCTCTGCCTCTCCCCTTTTCATAAAGTTTGGCCCGTTGGACAGTAGCTCATTGTGCAAAGTTAGGAGAGGAGGGGGTTAGTATTTTGGCTAAAACTGACACTGGGTTTTCTCTCAGGACCTTTGATTATTAAGCTAACAATGTTAACAGGTGGCTAATTTACCCCCCTGGCTAAATCTCTATGGCACAACACAGTGAGTAAACAGGCAATGGGAGCTGATAGGAGGCTGTGATGAAAAACACACACTCTTTGCTTCAAGTTAAAACCTGATATCTTTAATATTTATTTTTCTCTGCGGACACCAAAACAAGACCAACCAGAACCGGTAAAACTCCCAGCTGGGGTGGTTATATAGACTACTGACTGTGTGTAATTGGAGATGCAAAGAGAACAGGAATGAATGAAGGAAATAGGAAGAAGGAGGCCAGACTATACGCTGGTTAGTTTTGGGGTATTGGACAAGCCAAGTTTCATGCCAAGCTTTGGAGACAAGGTCAGTAGGGGACAGAGGGAGTTTACTCAGTGGAGAAGGGAGAGGGAGGAGTAGAAAACTGCATTCTGGGAAGAAAATGTGCTTTTTTACTTCGAGGGGAAAAGAAGGCATGCTGTGAAGATCGGATGACAGCAAACACAGGCAGAGACAGAAGGAATTTTCACATAGGTTTGCCATAGTTCAATGAGTGATATGCATTAAGGTAGGAATTGCGGGATAGGGATGAGGTCCGGATATGGGCTAAGGAGGAGAAGTGGCAGTGGAGGGGCCAGACCGGTTTTAGTCCAAACATCTGGATATAGGAGAGAGATGAGGACCACATCGGTAATGAGCTGTCAAAGGGAGATGGCTCGTGCAGAGGAGCGAAAGTTGCAGGCAAAACGCTCATTTCACAGGTAAGACCCCATCCACAAACTTTTTAGATTTGAATAGTCAGCATGGGGGAAAATAAAAAAAAAAAAAAATTTGGTCAGTTTATAATTTAATATTGTTTGTGGTGTGCTCTCTGAGTCCAAGTTGCTAAGTAAGTTGATCCATTTGTCACATATCACTGGAAACAGAAATATTGTAATGAAATTTAAACGTGTGTATTCAATGACTACTAAATTTTCTTGTTTCTCTGTTGCTTTTGAAAAGACTCAACAGCATTCTAACAAAATAGACTATTCCAAATATGATTGCTTTTTTTCTTGCAAATTAAGAAATGTATGGCCCATGCATGCCAAACAAAATATGCCAAAACTTTTATCAACAAATAAATATAGAATGGGATGAAGGAGCTTTGCCTGGTTAGCAGTACACAAGTTTAAAATAGTTTAATATGCTTTTTTAAGTTATCGTGACATTTTTGTATTGTTTTTTGTTAACTTTGCAACTTCCCTTCCCTTCATTTCAGCCTACTAAATATATTGCCATGTATGTATTTTTAGGCCATGTTTTTGTAGAGAGTTCAATTGCAAAACAGAAACAGATAACTCAGTTTTGAAAAAATGCCAACATTTTTCTATCTTCTACATAAATTATCAATGTCTAGTGTGTTTCATCACAAAGAGATGGAATAATGTTTTGACTGTAAAATACATTTGGCTTAAACTGTAAGCTTTCAATTACTTTTTAAAATGGCACATATCTGTTTTTGCAAATAAACTCTTCAAGTGCACTGCTTTTGCTTTGTTACTGTTGACGTGGAGACTGGTTTGTGTGCACTCCGTAGTTACCCATTGATAATCCCTGGTTACTTTTTTAACCAGACAGCTTGTGCTGTTAGTGACTGTTGCTTGTTGCCATTGACTTGAGTTGATTCATTTGATAATAGCAGCGTTATTGAATGTGAGCCCTGAAGACTGTTGGTTTTCTTGACTTGTTGGCGGCGCTGTGAAACCGTCTCTCTCTCAGGAAGTGTGGACTCTTGGCAGTTTCTGTATTCAGCTGCTGGGCTGTCATTGTCACTGGCTGGTGTGACTGGAATGGCTAGTAGATGCTTTATATTAGGCTCAGCTTTACCCAAACAAATCATGAACAAGTTAAACAGACCTAAATTTGCACTCTACTCTTATCTCTTCATCATTACACCTGTTAGTGGTAGTGCTGTATGAGGCAGAACAGTTTGGCAAGTTGATGTGTTAGAAACTAGATGTATTTTATCTTTTTGTTATAAAATACATTAAACACATCAGTTTTAGAACTTGTGGCTGTGCATTTTTTATTTTTTTTTTGGAACAGAAAATTCAGTTTATTTCTAATTGTCAACAATGAGCTTTGGTCTTTCTAATCAAAACATCCACAGCTGATCCTCTGTCAGTAGAAGCATCTGGTTTGCAGCAGAGTTTAGACTTTGGAGGATGAAATTGGATCATGTAATTTTGGTGATGGCATTGATTTAAAGTCTCGACATAATGTTGCTTTATTTTTTTAGTAATTTGTAATCAAATAAATCAAATCGAATCAGAAATAATCACTGATCAATTCAAAGAGAAACATCTTTATTAACTGCATATCTCCCGGCATTACTCTGGGTATGTGCATGCAGTAACTGAATTCCATATTTGTCTTTAAATTGCTTTTGCTATTTCTGTCCTGAAACATTTAGTCCAGCAGAAATCTCTAGTTCTTGTACATTATTAACATAGTGAAGTATTAGTGTTACCATTATTCTCAGCTCCTCTTTTTAACATTTGACCTTGAATTATTGATGTTTTCACTGGTGTGTTCTGGAGCAGGGAAAAGGCCCGTTTGGCCACAGACTCAGAGCTGGACCAGGACCTGAGCGAGCGCCTGGGTCTGAGCAGCAGTGACACTCTGACCAACGGCAGCCACAGAGCTGATCTCGCCGCCGCACGAAGACTCGCCAAACGTCTCTTCAACCTCGACGGATTCAGGAAGTCCGACGTGGCACGACATCTGAGTAAGAAGTGAGTGGGGAAAATGAACTGACATTATACATGTTGTGTGTTATAAGGTTCTGTCTATGTTCTGGGTAGTTCTGAGATATTGAGGTTTAAAGATCTGACATAGAGCATAATAGGATGTGCTCTAAATCCCACAAAATGTTATTTTCAGGAACAAAAACATCTATAGAACCTTATAATTCTAATGGGATGAAGTATTTTAGAGTTTTAGAGATGTATCGGTCCAGCTCGATATTAACACAAATACTTGGCTTTTCAGCTATCCCTAAAAAGGTTAACACATAGCAAGTGATCCAAATATGCAAAAAAACAAAAAACAAAAAACTACTGGTTAACTAGTAACTTATTTACGATGCATTATCATTATAAAAAACCATTTGCAAAAGTTACGAGGTGTTCATTGTCAACTTAAAAGTTGGGCCTTGCACCAAAATCAAATCCTGAAGTGATACCTCATAGCAATACTGTCAATAGGAAGAAGCACTGCAAAATGTGCACTTTGAATATCATTTTAGACAGCTAGCTAAACAATTAGCATTATAATTAATTAGTCAATCAATATGAATACATTACAGTTAAACATGTGCAACAATTAAAATCCTAAAAATATCAACCCGTATTACAAACTGTTTATATATCTATGTGTTTTTTCAGTAATGACTTCAGTCGGATGGTTGCAGAGGAATATCTGAGCTTCTTCAACTTCACAGGACTCACACTCGACCAGGCTTTACGGTAAGATGGTGCCAAAAACTGCTTTCTTTCTCTTCGCTCTTTGCCAACAATCCCATAGACATTACATTTAATCTCTTCTTACTTGAGTTAATACAGCAAATTTAGATTTTTTAAATTAGTTTTTTATTTATGTTGTATTCACTGTACACAATGAAGACAAAAGAATAAGAGATAGACTGCAGAAAATTTTAATATTGGATATTTTGATAAACGTCCGTTTACATGGCCAGTAAAAAGCAGATATCTAGAATATTGGTGTGGGTTACATGCACAAGAAAAGTGACACCTGGAAAACACATGGTGACAATTTAAAATAACCTTTTCAATCTGTAAAATTTTCTTGTTAATTTTTGTCTTTGTCACATTAATTTGCCCTTCTTTTGCATAATTCTCTCATAATGATTAGATTTTGTGATGTACATGTAAACATAGCAACTGTCCACTAGATGGTGCTATTGTGGCTGCATTTTACCAAGTTCCCAAATTCTACAAGTTGTTCAGCATCAACTGAAGGATTATCATATGTTTTACCTTGTGTGTCCCAGAGCATTCCTGAGGCAGTTTGCTCTAGTGGGGGAGACTCAGGAGAGAGAAAGAGTCCTGTCCCATTTCTCCAGACGATATTTTGACTGCAATTCCAAAGTTGTTCCATCAGAGGGTAAGTTAATCTAAATACACCTCCTCTTATACCACTGCTTTGTGCTTCTTCCCATAGTGTTCAGTGCTTAAGCTCAGTATTTCTTATTTCTTTCTTCACTTTTGAAACTTATTTTTTTACGTTTACATATTTTTGTTTTACTAACAGATGCAGTCCACACGCTCACCTGTGCCCTAATGCTGCTTAACACTGATCTGCACGGCCAAGTGAGTAGTTTCAATACTGACACAGCTCTAGCAAATATAAAGAAGTGTATTCATAAATATTACATCAATACCACACCACTGAATTACTGTATAATGCAATAAAAGTGCACTGCAGAAAATCTTAAATCATGATTATTAATTTTGGGGCCCTTAGGCTTTATCAAACAGGAAATAAGTAAGCTTCAAGAAATGGGGAAATGTTAATGCCTAGGGCATCCTGTGGGGAAAAAAAATATGCTTTTATGTTCATTTTGATTATTATTTTGGTTTCCTTTCATTCAAAATGCTTTCATTCAAAATCATGAATACATTTAATAAAAAATATTCATCTCTTAGTTATCTGATCCACAGGTACATTTTCAAATATGTACATTTTAAAATCTGATTATCTTCACTCAAAAAACAATGTCATCTTTAAATATTCCTATCATTCATAATTTTAATCAAATTTTATAAATAATATATTCAAAATTAAATGAATAGTCATTTTAAGTCTAATCAAATCCACAGGTTTCAGAGCTTTTTGAATTTGAACTTCTGTATCTCCACTTTTCTGTGTAAATCTGGGCCAGTGTCGATAGTACATCTCTGCGGATGAATGATTCATTAAAGTGTCTTCAGAGGTGACAAGATCGTCAGTCTTCTTCTTTTATAGAGCGTCTCAACAAGTGGGACCGCACCGTTTTTGACTCATCATCTGTTAGATCATTAAGATCACAGGAAGACCACAAACAACACCGTGATGTGACTAAATGTTTCACCCACAGTGTAATGTGAAAATTAAGTACAGCATTCTGTACCTAAGTATGAGAGATATAGCAGATTTTTTTTAAAGGTGCATTATGTAACTTTTCAGTTGGGATCACCTTCTTGTTTCTATGGATATATCATTGCTTGGCTTCAAATGTTTCACAATATGACATTAAACAGCTCTACATTACATTTATTCAATTTATTCAACTCAAAAATAATTTATTGAAATTTATTAAAAATAATAATTATTGTTCAAAAATACCTGGAAAAATAGGTGTTCTCACTTTGAGCTGGGTTGCTCCTCCAGAGATCTGACCTGTAACTTGGCCTGGTTTGGTCTCTGTGATGATAGAAAGGTTTAAAGCCACACTCTGAAACATTTCTTACAAAGCAATATAATCTCCATGGAGAAAAGTATTTGATGGACCCTCCACCAGAAAAGTTACACAATGTATCTTGAATATTTATTTTATACAATCTTAATTTAAATTTCAAAATCAATATTAATCAAAAATATATAATTTAAGGAGTTTTGTAATGTATTTTAATGCAATGCCAAAACCAAAAAGTTCTTGCAACAAAGCTATTCAAATTCACAGGGTAGGGTAAGATAGAGTATCAAATTGAAATCTTAATAAGGATGCCAAATCTTTTCACACCTATTACATTGCACATCTTTTGTATTTAGCTATGGCTGATTAGAACATATCTCATATACACAGACAGGTACGACATTCAGACTTTGAATTCAAATGCAGATAGTAAAAAGACAAGAGAGTGAGTGTACAATCATTTTATTTCATTTTGCAGAACATTGGCAAGAGGATGTCATGCACGCAGTTCATTTCCAACCTGGAGGGGCTGAACGACGGCCAAGACTTTCCCAGGGATCAACTCAAAGTAAGCAAAACGTCAGAAATAGCAGCGCACACAGATACTCCTCCCAAATGGCATCTATGTGTGCCAGTTTTGTCATTCAATTCCACCAGCTGGCATTTCCCCTATCTCCAGCAGTATCCAATCAGAAGCTTGCGTGGTCTTTTTCACTTCCTGGTTGTCTTTAGTGGAAGTGGGTAATATGCAAAATGGATGATTTAAAGGTGCATTATGTAACTTTTTGGTTGGGGATCCGTCATCTGCCTGTTTCTATGGATATATCATTGCTCTCTGCCTATAATGTTCCACAGTATGACATTTAACACCTCTACTTTACATTTATTAAATTGCAGTTGGTTTTATAGCTCAAAAATACCTACAAAAACAGACATTCTGACTGTGAGCGGGGTTGCCTCTCCACAGATCTCACCTGTAACTTGGTCTGGTTTGGTGTCCATGAAGGTAGAAAGGTTTAATACCATACTGTGAAACATTTCAGACAAAGTAATAACATCTCCATGGAGAAAAGGATTTGCACCTTTAAAAATGTGACGGGAAAAAAGCCCCACAAAAAGTCTCCAAGTAATTAATAAAAATGCTGTCTAATGTTTCAAACAAAGTTATATTTCTGAACTACATTGTATGATGTGTTGCAAATAATAATACTGTTAAAATCTAGAAATTAAACCCCCAAAATATTGAGTTTTTCCATTTTATCAGTATTGCCCTTCCTACTCCACCTGCCTTTAAGACTGATTGTTATGTGATCTAAAGCTAGCCCCTATAGGCATGTGTGATTATAATAGCTTCAGATTAGCCTGTTAGCTTCATTGTGGTGGACATTGCAGCTTGACCATCAGATAGGCTTTAAAGCAGGCCCGGGGACACATGATGACACCACATAACCCAATTATGGGGCTCTGACTTTTCTCCTAATTACGATGCAGTCAATTAGTTTTGTTGCTAAGTGGATTCGTCACCAGCCATCGAGTCGACAAGTTGTTATGGCGGTATCATGGACAAGAGCCTCCAGAAATAATAGAGCTGGATTGATTGTGTTCATGTCATAACATGAGCTGCAGTGTTTCTCATTAATACAGGAGACTATGATGGCCGCCATAGAGTCCCATTTAGTATAAAATAAAGTGGACTATATTTTCGCGTTACAAAATTAGACTGTTGCTCATCATACATTTATAAAAGAGACGTACTGGTCAAAATGCTTAAAGGTCCCATATTACGCTATTTTCTGATCTATGTTACGATGTTGTTTAGTCATCACAAACACACCTGGAGTTATGTTTTGTTTTATTCGCACATGTTTAAGTTTAACACACAAATCCGGCATATGTCGGCTGAGTTCTTCACCTTCACTAGAATCATTTGGATGATTTCAGCCCTGGAATTGCCCATTTTTACTGAATTAGATAAGATAAAGGTAGCTGTTAATGTGAAAACTACCACTACATGACATCAGAAGATGGAATAGAGCATTTTGAGCTTTGGAGATGTAGACAGACTAATAATAAAGGGTTAATCAAACATGTGTGAATGAATATGTTTTGTTGTGTATGTTTTTGATTAGGTAACAGCATTATAACATGGCTTAATGTGTAATATAGGACCTTAAATACACGTAGTAAGTGACATTTATACTCCACAAATTGAATGAGATGAAACTATCCAAATAATAATAATAGTTTGTGCCACCATCACCTTAACAAAAAATATGGGAAATACTGGTGTTGTAATGTGAGACTGTGAGATCGAGGAGGAGAAACTTTGAAACTAAACTAAGGAGAAAATAAACTTTCTATGGTAGAAGTTGCTGCCAGAGCATCCCTAAGCAGATCTTATGAAATGGTTTATGCATAAAAGAGATGCGCCAATGCCCTGAAAACAAATGATTAATACATGATTTTGATTTTATTTTTTCAAAGGTGAACTTTGTAACTTGGAGGATCTGCTTGTTTACATGGAGATGTTGTTACCTTGCCTAGAATGTTTCACAATGTCACAGTTATTAGCATTTCAGGTGTTAAAGAATCTTTATTGTATAGAGCAATCATACAAACAGCAAAAAATAGCATACAGGAAGCATACAAAAAGGCACAATGAACATACAATCAGAGATCAATTAACAGAATAATCAAAATAGGATCAAACAATAAAAAAATAAAATAAATCAAGTTAAAACCAATTAAGAAAAGGCTATTCGATAAAGATGAGTTTTAAAATGTGATTTAAAAGATTATTCTGATAAGACACTCATCAATAACAATGTGACCATTACTTCCAATGTTTTTGTAATAAAGTACAACAACATTACAATTGTTATCAGTAAAAGCTATATTTGATTTGAATTTGATTTGTCTACCTCATATGTGGAAACGCAGAGTGTTCATGTTTAATTAATTTAATCAAAATCTTACATGCAGTTTTTGTACTTTTTGTTTTTTGGTCCATCACCTGCTTGTTTCTATGGAGATGTCATCAAAACAGCTCTACCTTACAATTATTAAATTACAGGTGGTTTTATAGCACAAAAATACCTAGAAAAACAGGCTTTCTGAATGTGAGCGGGGTTGCCTCTCCACAGATCAAACCTGTAACTTTGTCTAGTTCGGTCTTCATGAAGACAGAAAGGTTTAATACAATACTGTGAAACATTCCAGAAAAAGCAATAACATCTCCATGGAGAAAAGCGTTTGACGGCCCCTCCACCAGAAAAGTTACACAATGCACCTTTAATACAGATATTTAGGACCTCACTGCTGACATAACTACTCATATTAGAAATGTAATGGGTCTAAAGTCACTTATTCATCACATGTAAGTAAATTGCAGTGTCAGATATTATCCATATTATACAGAGAAGAGAACCCTCCCCTTACTCACTGCTGTTATATTAATGTATTTTCTTTTTAATCTTCCATTGCACCTTTTCTAAACTCTTTTATGCTGCGTTCTCATTGTGACTGTTTCACCCTGGAGCTAAACTCCCCTCTGGATTCTTTCTTTTTGTATTGCTCCTGAACGCTTCGCTCTCTCCTCGCTGTTTGGCTCCTATGCTCTTTAATCTCTCATATGAAGTTATCTTTCTTCACACGTCTCACCTCCACACTTTTTTTTTTTTTTTTTTTTACTATTTATGCCCTGTAAAGCTTTTTTTCTCTGCTGTTTTTGTGCATCTGCAGCATAATTTCCGGGCTCCAAATAAGCTTGTATCCCAGACCTCCTCCGGTCATTTACACATTTCCCCTCAGTGCCTGTTATCTGCTCATGTGTGCTGTATAAGTGCATTAGAGATGACTCAGGCAAATCCTTCTTGTTTTTTTGTCGTCGTCAAAGCAACATTAGAAAACAAGTCCCATTTACTGTACATAGCTTGTTATGGTACCATGGTTTGGACCTATGGCATTGATTGAGGAAGCACAAGCCTCCCTTAGAATGGCCAATTCTGGATTTTAGCCCCATTTTCATAGGACATTCAATCTCAACTAAAAATGTTCAAAATGACAATAAAACAATAATTCCATTTTAGCTATACAGGGGCTAAAGGTGTATAAAACAGCAAAGCAAACATGGTAGGGGTGACGGTGCTTTTACATCCATAAAAGGCTGTAACTTGCACCTCCACTGAAGAACTTGGCACCCCCATAGCTCCTCCAACCAAAAATGCCTGGTGCCACCGCTGATTGGGAATGTAAACTTATTTAGATTTGGCTTTTTAATTTCTTTATTATGTCTTTTTCATAATGCAAACATTTCTAGAAAACATCAAATGGCATTTATACAATTTACACAAGACATGATTTTTGGCTTTCCAATATTTGCACATTTGACAAATATAAGCAAAGCAGGCTGTAAAAACTGGTGTCCAAACAAATTTACTATCAAAATATGTAAACTCAGCTATTGTTAATAAAATACCAAGACTACAAACAATGAAACCAAAGCTTATTACCTTTGGAACAAGACACATTTAAAGTGCTTATGACTTGACTTAATTTGGTGGGATAATACCTGTAGTAAATATAAATTGTAGTTTTACACCAATCAAGAAGCAATTTGCAAAGAAAGGTCGAAAAAATATGTAGAAAATTACAAGAAGTAGAAAGTTGTGATACACACTGATGATATCACACTGGGGAGAATTCTATCCCAAAGTTCGGCACAATTTACACATTTTTCTGATATTTTAAACATTTTCAATAAAACAACGTACTTTGAAAGGAAAGATTTATTGATCAGATCCAAGTGGTAATCGAGTATGTAGATACGTGTGATTTGTTTTATAATGTATACTGTATTAGAAGAGTTTTCTATGTATTCCATGTATTTGCCGTGGTATTCCTGTGTGAGGCTGTCTCATGGCTGTGTGTTTACAGTGTGTGAAATGTGTTGAAACGTGTCAAAAGGGCAGCTGACTCGTTTGAACCTCTGCGTCCAGGAGC
Source organism: Taenioides sp. WSHXM2023 (assembly GCA_029959045.1). Lineage (NCBI taxonomy): Eukaryota > Metazoa > Chordata > Actinopteri > Gobiiformes > Gobiidae > Taenioides > Taenioides sp. WSHXM2023. The sequence goes on along the minus strand of CM057104.1, from coordinate 11,310,123 downwards.
TGGTGCTTAGTCGACTGGAAAATAATGAGAGCATCCCCACGACGCTTTTTACTACCCCATCACATACACACACATTTTTATCCTCTACATACTTCTCTCCCTCCTGTTTTACCTCTCTCTTTCTCTTCTCCTATCTCGATTCCTTTCCTCTCTCTCTCTCTCTCTCTCTCGTACAGCTCCTCTCTTTTCTTCCATCTTTGTTCACCACTTCCACTGTCTTTTCTCCTCTCTCTCTCTCTCTCCCTTTCTCTCTCTCTCTGTCTCTCTCTCTCTTCATCCTCCATCCTTGTCTCTTCATCCCTTCCTCTTTCCCTCTCTCCGTTATCTCTCCTTCTCTTTTCAACTCTTTCTTCTTCTCTCTCTCTTCTCTCTCTCTCTCTCTCTTTTCTTTTCTGTTATCCACTTCTTTTCTGTTATCCGCAAAAAGTTTCCTTATTCTTTCATTTTGTCATCCTTTTGTATTTTTTTTCTCCTTAAATCTTAACAACTTGCCCTCATTGCTCATTGCTGCTCATTATTTCACACTGGATTCTCTCTCTCTCTCTCTCTCTCTCCCTCCTTCCCTCCCTCTCTCCCTCTCTCCCGCTCTCTTTCTTTCACCAGTTCAGCCAGTGTTGATTAAACCTATTACCACCACAATAGAGAAAAAAACAGGCAATCTACTGAACTCAGAGAACTTGGTCCAGTCTCCCACACCCAGCTAATACCTGCAATATCATACAGTCTTTTGGATCTTTAAAATTATGAAGCAATGGTGACCAATGTTACTTTATAGAATGACGTTTGTCCCCGGAGGGCTGTGCAATCAAAAAGTCGTATTAGTAGAAAAAGAAGTAGAAGTATAGGTAGTATTAATGGTAAAATGTTTGGTCAATAGTCACATTTTTATATAGCCTTTCTCCACCTTTAAGTCACTGAGAGCGCTTTACATCAAGGAAACACTCACCCATTCACACACACACATACACATACACACACACACACATACACCTTTGTGCGGAGACACTGGGGGTGAGTGTAGTAGTAGTTGTTAAAGCAGTTGGCAGTATTAGTAGTAGTTGCTGCCGTAGTAAATGTAGCTGTTGCATTAATATCAGTTGTGGTTGAATAGCAGCCTTAGTATCCAAATGGATTCTACCATAAACTGCATATATGGGTTCTACTGGTAAATGTAATATGCTCAACTTTGCAAGGAACTTCATTTACTATTATATTTTTAACGCATTTTATACTTGAGAAATGCTATTCAGTTTAACAATTACAAAAATATACTGTGTAAATATAGTTCATATTTTGAGTTATTTTATCTCTTAGTCTAAATCAGTTTGTTTATCCAAATGTGCAGCCTGTTTTCATTTTGGAGGTCATAATGAGGCCATAAACTATCCTAATGTATTCCTGTGGACATTTCCTTTCCCGATTATCAGAGCAGACGATAAGTCACAGCAGATCACTGATAGGACATGACAGTTATATCCAACTGCAGCCTGCTCCTCTCTTACTCACAATTATCAAACAGCACACTCAACCCCGTCTAAATATTGGATTCTCAACTAATTTCATGCATGTGATTTTAAAGGTGCATTGTGTAATTTTTCTGGTGGAGGGTCCATTAAAATGCTTTTCTCCATGGAAATGTTATTGCTTTGTCTGGAATGTTTCACAGTACGGTATTAAACCTTTCTATCATCATGGAGACCAAACCAGACCAAATTACAGGTCAGATCTGTGACTTACAGCTCATAGTCAGACTGTTATTCTATTTTGAGCTATAAAACCACCTGTAATTTAATAAATGTAATTTAGAGCTGTTTAATGTCATACTATGGAACATTGTAGGCAGAGGTAATGCAATATTCGAGAAACAAGCAGGTGATGGTTCCCTAACCAAAAAGTTAGAGCAGCAAGTTTTAAAGTACTCTCCATTTTAGCTATGGATTAAGTAATTATCAAAATGGGAATGCCTTTTTAACCCATTTTATATGGTTATCATTTAATCAGGAGCAGATCAATTGTTTTTTTTGTATTTTCTATTAAACACAGAGGACAAATTTCCCTACGGAGACAATAAAGTGCACCTTACCTGACCTTACCTTATTATATAACAGAAAAAATGGTTTTCTTCACCAGTATTCTAATGTGTATTAATTTGCATATAGTGTTAACATTTTATTTCTAACAAACCAAATGACTACCCTACTTAAAGGTTAGAATTTAGTATCTGTACTTCTAAGTACAGGCTTGCTATGCAATCTTTGGTGACATTTAGTGATGAAACTGCTGGTAACGTTGCAAACATAAAAATTGCATGGTGTCAGTAAGCAGGTATGGTGGCTCTGCAGGGACATGTTGCCACAAAGTAAGTCAAATTATAAGTTTACAAAATATTCTCCTAACTGTCACAGTTCCAGCTGTTATCATGTACCCAATTTGTAACATTTGCCACACTTCTAATATAATAACCACAACTTCCTGTGGTCCACATGTCATTTCATTATTTTAAGCAATACATAGTCACAAGTTGATGCTTCAGATGCCAACACTGAAAACATCGCAGCTGTTTTTGCTAGCACAGCTCCCTTTGGACCCCCTGGCCATTTGCCAAAGATTTTGAAAACTTTCATCAATTTTTTGTGAATCTGTGAGATGCTTGTGCTCCTCTACTGCAGTGCTTTGGGTGAGAGCTTGGAGCACCATAATGACAGCCTGAAGTAGGTTAGCAGCAGAAGCCTGCACTGAAGCAAAGAAATGAAAATGCATACAGCTCAATCAGGCACAGTCCTCAAGCTGTAATTAGGAGCAGTGATGTGATCAACCACGCGCCACAATCAATACAGAATGGAGAGATAAATCACTTATTTGGTTTTTGGTAATGAAGGAGAAGAAATCATTTGGTCAGTACTTGTGAAATACTAAGAATGGATTTGGAGCATGGTCCAAGTCATCTTTGTGCCTGTATAATGCAGATAAAAATATAATTCAAAGCTATCTTTTTAATTAAAAATGCTTGTATTCTCACATAACACCACTAAATGCTCTCTATGCAGTGGTGGAAGAAGTACTCAGTTTTGTTACTTAAGTAAAAGAAATAAAAATAAAAGTATCACATGAAAAAATCTAAAATTTTAAATCTAAAATTGAATTGAACATAAAAACTAAAAAGTATTTTTAAGATCTAATGAAGCTTCAAATGTAGTGATTCTGATACAGATTTGTCCTGAAATTTGTTCAACCGAAAGAATTTAATCATCAGCGTTTTTTTCCCTAGCTGTTTTCATTTGTATATTTGTGTTTGCTCTAAGTACTCAGCCTTTTCAGCAGGTCTCAGAAACTTACTTTTAAGTCCAGTTCAAAAATGTAGTGGAGTAGAAAATACAGATACATGCTCTGATGTGTAGTAAAGAAAAAGCAAAAAGTATCCACTTTAAAATGTACTTAAGTAAAGTACAAATACCTAAAATGTATACATAAGTACAGTACTTTACTACTTTTATTTCGTTACATTCTACCACTGTATCTATGTTACTACTGTCTGATAGTGGGGCAGCTTTGGTCTGACAGAAGACCAGAGAGACCACAGGTGTGAAACAAATAAACGTACAGATGGTAGTGCTAATATATAAAAAAAAATGTAGTATTGTAGATCACATCACATTGTTTACATCACCAAATCAGATCACATTGTTTACATCACCAAATCACATCATGTTGTTTACATTACCAAATCACATCATGTTGTTTACATTACCAAATCAGATCACATTGTTTACATGACCAAATCACATCATGTTGTTTACATTACCAAATCACATCATGTTGTTTACATCACCAAATCAGATCACATTGTTTACATGACCAAATCACATCATGTTGTTTACATTACCAAATCACATCATGTTGTTTACACGACCAAATCTTGAGGCAAGTTCGTTATTGACATATCTGGTTTGCCATGGTACTCCTGAACCCGAAGAGGAAAAGTACTTGAAAACCTAGACTACAAAATGTAATATTATGGATAGGTGGAGAGTCCTAGAAACAAATGTATTTGTAGCCAATCAATTAAATTTCAATGTTTTAAGTTTTATGCAGTGTAATTGTTGTTGCAATACATGTATAGGCTACACAATATTGCATATCACATCATACAAGGCAATTCACCTATAAGATAAGCCGATTTCCAATACAAAAACAACACCGCTGTATTGCTTAGTGTCTGTCTTGGGTAGAGAAAACATCGATCTGATTTAGATAATACAAAGAGACGACTCCCTTAGCCCCCTGTGTCTGCCTCTGTCGTCATTGTTCCAGGTGCTGGGGTCAGAGGTCAGCGGTGATAGTCTTTCGTCTCCACAGTGATAGAGACACTAGAGAGAGCCGTCAGATCAGAGCCATCACAGACAGACAGGGAACAGGGCAGTAGTTTCTATGGATAGAACCAAAATACTCATCATTCAATATAGATGGTACAATTCAAATGGGTGATTATAACTAATAACTAGATGTTCCTTTTTACTATGTGTCAGTTAAAACTTTAAAGGACCCATATTACACTATTTCCTGAGCTATGTTATAAAGTTGTTTCTTCATCAAAACATACCTGGAGTTGTGTTTTGTTTCATTCATATGTGTTGAACACACAAACCCTTTATATTTAGGCTGAGTTCTTCTCTCAAAAAGAAAACACTCTGTCCCACCTTGTGATGTCATGTGATAATACAAGAAGTGCTCCACTCTGTTTTTAAACTCCATACACCTTCACTAGATTTATGGGGATGATTTCAGCCCTGGAATTGCCCATCTCTACTGAACAAAAGGTAAAAGGTAGCTGTTAACTTGAAAACTACCAATTCATCACATCACAATAATGGAATAAAGCATATGAAACAAAACACAACTCTAGTTATGTTTTTAATGAGGTAGGTACGTTATAACATAGCTTAAAGCTAACAAAGGGTCAGTTTTGCATATTATAGGACCTTTAAACAAAAGAATGAATCCTACCAATGGTCAAATATTTTATTAATTTTAAACACAAGCACACTGAAAGGAATGATAGTACAAGATAAGACATATATTTATTTGTTGCTGTTTATAGACTGCTGTTTGCAAATCAAAAAGCTTTTTTATTTTACAACATTACAAGAACAAAACATATGAAAACGGCTTATATTATTTTGAAATGACTTTCTTGACAGCATGAGATGTTTGTAACCATAAAGCTTGTACTATCAACAGAGCATTTGTAGCTGAGGTTGGAACGTGTAGCGCGGAGATCTTGATCAATAGCTGTGATCTATGAGTGGCACAGTCATTAAAGCTACCGTTGCCGTGGTGATCCTGTTACTTTCTCAGAGTCAGTAATTCACTTTGACAAATTTCTCATGAGCAAAGTTCTACTCCATTTGTCTGAGGCTCTGCCAAATACTCTTTTATCCTCTCCGTGACTCTGCTTAGCCCTTTACTTGTCTGTAAGAGCATAGATTAACTGTTTTCAATCAACTCCTTATGTGTATTTCAATGCAGTAATCAATCATTCAAAGTGAAGTAGGTTTTTGCCAAGTTCTGTCATTAAAATTTTATGAAAATCTACATCTTCATTTTCTCTTTGAGGCTACCAGATACATGATGTCCACCTTGCAACATGTACAGGAATAAGATTCTTGGATCAGATATGGCTGGGCAGTATGGGGAAAACAGGGTCACAGTAGCTCAGTTGAGTGAGTTGAGTTGAGTTGAGTCATGAACATAAACAATAATCAGCGTCATTTAAGCCAAAAAAATATACTTTTTTTTTCATCCAGAGCTTGAACTCCAAACCACATGCTTTTACTGTTTGGCTGTGGACTTCTCGATTCAAAACATATTAATGACAATTAGACATGACTGATTCACCATCTTGCAATCTTTCGATTAACTGCCCAGCTTTAGATAAGTTGTAATATACAAACATACGATGTAATATATATATATATATATACATACAAAAACAGCTTTTTAACTCAGCAAAGTCAAATGCTATAAACCTAAACAAACCATCGCTATGTGGATTTATGAAGTTATTTATAATTTTTGAACCATGACTCTCTTTGGTAAGATAGTTTGGCATAGCTGTTTTCTTTCAGAAACCCATAAATCTCTCTTTTCTGTTCATGTCCCAAGTCCAGGCATTCTCAAAGTCAAACTTGATTACTGGATTATTATTTCCTACTTTGCCTCATTTGTTTTCTTCAGTGCCACTGAATCCCTAAACTGTGCAAAGGCAATGAGTGTCTTTATTCTTTATGTCTTGCAGCCTTTCTCCCATTCTTCAGCTCTTATGAATATAAATGATCTCGCATAAAAGATTATTGCAACTCAAGGTTAATAAAGGGACTAAAAATTAAAAACGTAAGGGCCAGTTATATCTATAAATAGAAAATCATTAGTCAATCAAGTAGCTTTAAACCTTCACATCTGACCCCATTTTGTTCCATTAAATTCTCAGCCACCTCACAAGCGTCTCCCGGGAGATCATGCAATGAATACTAATTAGCGGTACAAAAACATGCTCAAAACGCATATATGAATTCATTTCCCAAAACCTTGATACTGAATGTGCGCTGGAGACCGTGCAATTCGCTGGCACAGACTTTCAGAAGGGAGGGGGGCGTGTGCGCATTGACGAAGCGCTCCCAGAAAGAAAGAGAGAGAGACGGAGAAGACAGGAGAGGAGAGGAGCGTTTTGCCTTCACTGCCCGCGATCCAGACAGCCAGCGACCACAAGAACCAGAGTCACAGCGGAGGTACTGAGGAGGATGTCGCTATAGCATGCATTGAGAAATTTGCCACAACCTGTAAAGACGATTGATGGGAACGAACGAGACTACACGGAGGAGAGCTGCGTTTTTCTCCCTCCTACACCCACACCCGCCAAATGTGCGGTGGGACTGCGCGCGCTGCTAAAAAAGACAGACTGAAAAAAGAAGTGGACTACATTTTTATGGAGACAGGATAGCACTGAAGCCCAAGCGAAAGCAAGATTGTTCAAAAGGAAATTAGCTGTTAATGCTCGCTGTGTATTTTGAATTATAGGAGCAACAGGATTCTCTATTCTTTTACGCGCTGAAATGTTAACATCCGAGGACTTAATAACGTATGTTGATTTGTTTGTGTCCGTGGGTTTGTGACGAAATTCAGGGTGCTCATTGGAATCCCTCTTGTCCAGTCTGGGGGCGGCTCACTCCCCCTTCTCGCTCCAGTACCGTTATTCGAAGTTATTCTTTACGCCTGCCTGCTTTTTGTGCCCATTTCCTGTGGGTTTTTTATTTATTTTTTTGTTTTTTGTTTTTTTTTTCGCATCCAATCTACTTCACACTTTTTGGCACAGTTTTCAGCAGCGTCTCGTGCCATCTGTGACAGCGCAAATTCCCGGTGTGAGCTTGTTTGCCTTGTTACTAAAAGGTGGACAGGTGTTCGCTTTTGCATAACTTGGCACGAGCGCGTAGCCATGGAGTGACGGACTGTTGACCCCTTTGAATCCTTTTGCTGGAGCTTTTTGCCTCTTACCGTTGTGACAGCGAACGCCTGTGAAGTTATCCATCTTTAATATATGTATCTCCTATCAATAATTCACACTTAGGTGGGCCCCCGATGCAGCCGGCCTTGATTAAGACTCAGTAGGATGGTTTGATGCTGACAGATCGCGTCACTCCAGACTGACAAATGATATTCCGCCTGTGCGCGCGTAACAGCTGAGCCCTCTTCCAGCTGCAGCTCGTTACATCAACTTCAAATCATTTCACTTTTGGATTTCTCCTCCGAGGCTCGTTAAGGGACGACTGTATCCAGTGTTTGACCATGATCGGTGTTAACAGCCTGCACTCCGCGGGGCGCCTACGCTCGCGCTCCCTCTGCACTGTGCGCTACGGAAGAGACTTTCGGATGATGGACCCTTTCCGGTACCCCAGGACCCCGCGCTCACGCTCCCTCAAACCGCTCGTGTTCCCGGATCTCCTCGGCAAAGCTCAGGATGGCCAGAACCACCCACAGGCCAGGAAGAGAAGAAAGGTACGCACATAGCATAGGTCCTTCTGTTCATTTCTTCAGTCTGCTTTTTCCATGTAACTTTATTCTTTTGTTATAGGCCTATCATTCAGCCCAGTTGTAGGCATATATTATACATATGGCCTCTTTAAGTGTTGAACCTTATCACAAGGCAGTCTGAAGCCTATGTTTGGTCAGGATTGGTATGCTAAATATTAGTAAATTGGTAAATTCACTCAATAATGTGCAATATATTTTCTGTCAACCAAAAACCTTTAAAAACGTATTAAACCCACCACAACGCCAAGGACCTAACTGTGAAATAAAGTCAAACAGAACTAATAAATGTTAATTGGAAGATTGCAGCCAAGCTAATTGTGGCATTAATCCTTTACAACTGACCCCATTTTGTTCAGTTAATTTCATTGCTATCCACTTCACAAATGTTGGATAGAAACCAATGAATACTAATGAGCAAATCCTTTTAGACTTCAAAGTTGTCACAAGTTTGAACGGCAACATGCATTCACTTTAATTACATTGACATTTAGCTGGGAGTGGCCCCACAGAGCCTGCATAATGAACACATAACATATTGTGTAAGGCCACCGTTCTGTCCAAGGCTGAGCAGATGAGGTTCATGAGGCAAAAGACGCGTCAGTAAACAGATTCTCAGTGTCTGGCTTAGGAAGGATTTCTGACTGTTGTAAATGGATTCAGACAACAATATTTAAGAATTACTGTGTTATTTGACAAATCTGACAAAAGTTTTCTCTGTGTGTATGCGGATCTGGATTGAAGTTTTGACAGCTGTTGGCTAATTTTGTTTCTGTAAATGTTTGATGTTTATTAGTTTATTGCTACAGTTGCAGTTTCACTCTCACTTCAGATTGGGTCGACTAGTCTTTTCTGAAGTACAACAGCCAGTGTATTTAAATATCTGCTATAGGTTTACTTTAGGGCATGACCTGCGTGGGGACACCGGGCTGACCTAATTTTGAAGGAGCTCTTACAAAATAAGGTAAATGTTGTCATGGAGAGATGATTTACCAAAGATTGCACAATGGTAATTAGTGTAATTACAATATAAACTGGAGGAGATTAGGTACATTTAATTTAGTTAGAGAGAAGTCAATAGAATTACTTCATCACAGCTGGGTCATGGACATAGGACTTCATGTAATGTCTGTATTTACTGTCAACTGCTAACACTGCACTGGCCTAATATTAAGGTGGAAAGTGTATGTAACGTTGATGTTTTGTTTTTAGGTCTGATAAACATAGCAGAATATTCCAAATGTTACACAGTGAAACTGTTAATGTTTGTCAGAACTATTAGAAATTATTTGAACTTCTGAAAATTGTGAAAATTGAAAATGAGCATAGAAAAAATAAATGATAAATAAATAATAGAGGAAAAATGTCCAGAATCCATGGCAGAACAGTTGTAATTATTCATTTTTGTAATTTCCTAACTTTTATATTGAAATTAGCCTTACACTTTGGGCATAGATCCCAACAGATAAAGGTGCCTGCAATACAGTAATATCTACACTGATATGTCTTCATGGACCTTTACTGAAGGTGGCTGAGGATATTGCTGCAGAGGAGATGGGGTAGAGCGGGGTTAGGGTCGTTTTTGTCCACTTTGGTTTGATTGTTTATCTATCGTCCCCCAAAACATTTTTAACAATTATGGCACAATTAGCCTATATATAAATCTTTGATCATTTTTGTTTTCTCTTGAGATTTTAATAAGTTATAAAATCAGCGGTATATGGTTTGTTTGGTTTCAGAGTTGAGTATTTGGCACTTTCAGTCATAGTAGGGCCACATACTGTATCTGTCTATAGGGAAAGCAGCAGTGATGGAGTGAATGATAAACAGCCCTTGAGCGTCCTCTCCATCACCTCCACTGTCACAGCTGTCCATCTGTCTACGTCTCCACAACACTACACAACTCTGATGGCTGCATGTTGTCTCCACCACCCCACCCCCCTCTCACTCTCTTTCTCTCTGTCTCTTTCTTTTCCTTCTCCTCTTTCTTTTCTCTTCTTTTCTGCCTCCTTTCCTTTTCTCCCATCTCTTGCCCCTACTCTCACTTTTTCTCTAACCGATCTGTCACTCTCTCTCTCTCTCTCTCTCTCTCTCTCTCACTCTACCCCCTCTCTTTCCTCTTTCCTTTCCTTTTCTCTCTACTGCCTGTTCCCCTCTTTATATCTCCTGACCCCTCTCTTTCCACCCTCTCCCTTCTTTCCTCTTTTCTGGGCCCTCTCCTCCCATCTCCTCTCACCTCTCCTCTCAGTTTCTTTACGTTCTCCTCTCCTTTTCTGTCAACTACACACTCCATCTCCCCTCTCCCCCTCTCCTCCTCTCCCCTCTCTTCTCCTCCCGTCGCTCCCCCTCTCCTTCTACCATCTCCTCTCTCCCCACCTCTCCTCTCTCCCTCCTCACCTCCCCTCTCTCACCGTATACGCTCTTCTCCTCCCCTCTTTTGTCCCCTGTCCTCCTCTCCTCCTCCCCTCTCTTCCCTTCTCCTCCTCTCCCCTCTATCTCCCCCTCTCCTCCCCTTTCTCTCCTCTCACTGTCCTCATGTCCCTATCACTGCAGATCGGCTGTGAAACTGCCACCATCACATTCAGTCTCTAATGTCACTCTGCAGCCCACAAGTGTCTAAAGGTCTCGATTGTCACAGGTTTATAACGCCAAATGTGCACTGTTCCCTGAGTTTTTCAATGACATTTTCTTAAAAAAAAAAAGAAAAAAAATCTTGCAAATCTGCCGTGCTGTGCAAAAGTTTTAGTCAGGCGTGTCAAACTTACAGTGTGGATCCAGATTATTGTTTTGATCCAGGACTACTTTTTTGAGATATGGACCAAGTTACTTCATGCATAATTAAACTAGATGAAATTTAAATTACTTAAAATTGACAGACTTATTATATAAGTTTTGTGTTGAAAAATACGTTGTATATAGTACCTTAAAAGAGTGTATATATTATCCTAGTTAAATGATGGTATGGATCAAGCTAAAATGTGTTTGTTTTTTTTGGGTTTTTTTTGTTATTAGTGTTATTTTGTACATTAATTCACATTTTCTCATAGCAATTCTTTAGAGTTTGTCCCATTCTGAAAAAAAAAACCCTTTACAAAGCAGATAGTGTGATAATAATAAATCCCAAAGCGTGTAAACACGGCTACAATCTAATTATTCACAGTGTGCTCCAGATTGCAGCAAACCCAATAAACAAAAGACAATTAAGCTATTTCTTTTTTTTTTAGATCTTTTTTTCAAACGTAATCCCATTTTTCTCAATGAAAACATCTCATGTTGTAACTTAATTTTGCCCTATATGGATCAGTAAGTCGATGTTGTGGTTTAAATTATTTATTGATCGTGGAGATCAATCCATTGATCTGTTCATTGACGTTTGGCTCTCAGGATAACAGATCTCTAACTGAAGGACTGGGGCTGGAGTGGCTGATTGATGGATGGGGCTGCTGTAAAGACAAGCAACTGGGAGTACATACAATGACATTAAAGAGTTTACTCATAGACTCTATAAAGAAGTGGACTAAGGCAGTGTGACATTACCCATTGCATTCGGCTCCAGTCAAATGAAGCTCACGAGGCTAGCAGTTACAGGACCGAATTTGGAGCCACATCCATATTAGCAATAGGAATTTAATTAGATACAAAATAACAAAATAAGGACACCAGGATCATGTACAGTGGGTTAATACGAATGAAATGTAAAGTCAACTGGAGCTAGAGTCGATGGAGCCAGAAGTGCACCCATGCTCACTTCCTATCTGGAATGCGGCGGCTAGCAGGTTAGCTATGTCCATTTATATATACAGTTTATGAGTTTTATAGGTATTATATAGAACCAGGAACTACTGCATAAGAACTAAATTAATTTGCAAACTGTTGGCATAAAATATAATTCTCATTGCAACACTAATATGCACTAATAGACAAATCATTACAACGATTATGACAGTGGCGATTTTCACAACACTCTGGTCATTATCTGATTTTAGATTATTGAAATATCATGCAAACAAACAGTTACATTAAATGCAATCTTTCTTTCTGGTTGTTCACACCTCTGCAGGTTTTGACAAGGACAATTAATGATGCAAAGATGAAAGAAGATATTAAGAGTTATTTTTAAATTCATTGTACTTTGTCTTCCAAGCAGTTACTCTGAAAATCCATTGATTAACTGCCACATGTCACAAGATGTTTTTGATAATCAGATTTCTTTTGTCCATGTAAACACACCAAAAATCAGATCCAATTTTTGGGTTATCTCATTATTGTGTAGTTGTCAGATTTTCACTAGCCATGAAAGTATACACAAACATGTCTAATAACAAACTGTACTCATAAAAGTTAAAATTCTCAAAACATTTTCACTGTTGTAAAAGTGTACATTAGCAATAATCTTGAAATTTGAATTTAAATAACTCTAGACCTGGACAAAACTAAGTAAGGTTTTTATCATTTAAAAAGTAAATTCAAATACTAGTAATTCATGTTACTTAAAACAAATCTGTGCCATGCGTGCTCACACTCAAAACCTGAAATGACCCATCTGTCTTGTATTAAATTACCCACTGACATTTCTCTAAATCTCACACTTGTCTCTTTTGGTCCTTTTCAGGCACTGTACAACTCAATCAAGAACCAGAAGCTCCAATGGACGCTGTAAGTTCTTTAACATTAACTTTCTGCTTTATGTACTGGTTCCTAGCCTTGCCTCCGTGTGCTAATTGTTGCTTTCAGTTGTCCATAAATAGCCACACACACAAGGACACACGTTGCCACTGTCCTGAAGGGTAAAAGAAAAAAAACAAATCAAAAGGGATATATTGATTAAGTTGTTAGCTTCCTCATTAATGACGTGAGCGTTGTCTGGCATGTGAAGGCAACATTAGTGTGTCAAGGGTTGCTATTCTCGCACACCACATCCAGAGTGTGCCTCCGAGATGCCAATTAAGTCACTCGTTTTTCCAAGCCTCTGTTTCCATGGCGACGGCACCATGGATACGACTCCATGGCTACCGCATCACTCTCCTCTCCATCTCGTGTGCAACACTAAATAAATAAACCAACGATATATAAGTTGCAAGTTAATAATAATAATAAAATAATAATACATTTTATTTATATAGCACTTTTCAGGACACACAAGAACGCTTTACAGAACACATATTAAAACAATCAAAAGAGCAATAAACAAATAATACAGGAAAGTTACTTTATAGATGCAAAAACAAGTAAATCAGGTATAGACTAAAACTAAAGTTTAATTAGATAGTAATATAAATACTTTGAAAGATTTAAGATTTTAAGATGAAATAACAAGGGTATGCAAAAGTGCAAGCGGTCATTTAACTCTGGTCAACAAAGGCTTTACTGAATAATAAGATAGATAAGATAACTGTAATGCTTTCACATACAAATAACAAAATTATATAGGCTAATAGATCATATGCTTTTGTTTTAGTATCATTATAGTGTGCAATTTTTAAACAATGGGCTGTTACTTATTAATATAATTTAAACTTTTATTTCAGTATTAATGAACTACAGTTACATTTCAGGTTTTGCCATTCTGTTAATTGTTTATAGCACTGTCCTCTTTGTGTTTCAGAAAGTTCTGCATTTGCACAGTAATGGTTATAGAACAAAAGTTGCCAGTAACAATACATAATGTACAATGGAAAAGGGAAAGCTTGGTCCATTTACCTGCATGTCCTATACAAAGTCGCCCACTGCCTTTCCAAAAATATCACCCAGAGCAGGAATAAACTGGACAGAGACGGAGATCCACAGAGAAGCTAGACATATAGCAAACATATTTCAATATCCTATAGGCTGGGCTTGTACATTCACGCATTTAAAATACATTTGTTGTGATTTCTTCTACTTTGAAAAATAATAATTTGCAAAAGTACAGTGCACTTTTTCTCACTGAATCCATTTCGCACCCACACTGGCTTATCTTAAGAATGATAATTTATTTCACCCATTGACTACAACTCAAAGCCGGCATTTCCTGTGATGGCTTAGTCTCTATCTTGTAAATACACATTTGTTTGCTTTGCGTACAGGCTATATATAGTTTATTTACTCTTGAATGCGAAGATGATGTGTGATTTTAAGCAATACAAACACTGCATGTATGAAAGCTGGCTTTGCTTATAACAGGTGTGCTTTCATGTGGGTGTGCTGTGAGTTTTTGCGCTCTCAAATAAAAAAATTAAAAACCCAGAAAAAAGCACCAGAAAAGCAAAACAAAACATAGCAATGGCCGCTACTTCACACCCCCACATATGGACATTCGCAGTAATGCAGTTGGAGGCCCCCACATGTTCTCATCTTCAAAATGATGCACTGTATATTTACACATCCTGGTTTGGAGGCGTTGGCTGGAGCAGAAGGTACAAGGGAGAGAGAGCGGGCGGGTTAAAGGGGAAGCAACAAGTTGGAGAAATTTAGCTAAACTGGCAATAAAACACAAACAAACGTAAATGTCTTATTATTATTATGATGATGATGATGGTGGCGTTGATACACAGAACAGCTAGCCCCATCTGCTAATCCCCTCATAATATTGTACAGTAGGCAGCACAGTGGAAAGGAGACCGTGTGCCAGTTATTGCATCATCATTCATTCATCAATGACATTTTTTGACATCTTTTGCAAAAGCGAAACATCAGCCATTTCCATTAATTATGTATTTTTTTTTTACCTTGGCAAACCATATTAAAGGTATATGAATGAGGTACCGTATTGCTAAGATGCTGGGGAGCACCTGTAGCACAAATGCCACCCCTGCTTTGCTTGTATTCCTCAGGACACCTTCTCTTGAATACTTCCTATCTCGTATTTTGTTGTTAGCACTATCTTTTTTTCTTTTTTTGTTCTTTCGCCTCCCTCCATCCCCCCTCTTCTTCTCCTCCACTTGTTTCTGTGTAGAATGGGACCCAGTTACCAGGCAACAGGCTGCGTGCTCATTGGTGCAGCCTCTCTTTTTCTCTCTCGGCTCTTGCATGGGGTTAACTGCTGTTATGTTACTGTTGGTTACTCATAGTGTGGTCTCCAGGGAGGGGGGCTGAGGCATACAGCCATTACTGCTATTTTCGGGCTGAACTTTTGCAACAGCGGGTGATGTAACAAGTGGAATTGCCATTTTACTTAATTTGGTTTTGTTTTAAGAGCCTATATTACGATACATTTTCTGATCTACGTTATAATGTTATTTCCTTTTCAAAAACATACCTGGAATTGAGTTTTTCTTTCAGTCACACATGTTTAACACACAAACCATGCATATTTAGACAGTCTGTTCCACCTTGTCATGTCATGTGGTAATACAGGAAGCACTCCACTATGTTTTTAAACTTCATACACCCTCACTAGAATCATTTGGATAATTTCAGCCCATCTCTACTGAACTAAAGGTACACGGTAGCTGTTGACTTTAAAACGACCTCTACATGACATCACAAGGTGGAACAGAGCATTTTGAGCTTTGGAGATGTAGACAGACTAAATAATAAATAATATCTAATAAGATAAAGAGTTACTCAAGCATGTGTGAATGAAACAAAACACAACTCCAGGTATGTTTTTAATGAGGTAACAACGTTCTAAAATGGCTTAAAGCTCACAAGAGTCCATTTTGCATAATATAGGACCTTTAAAGTATTGATCCTGTAATAATAGGTGTAATAATTCAAAAAATGGCAGTACAGTGTGATATACACTTTTAAAGAATTGCACATTCTCCACTATTAAAAAGAACAGTTTTCTCATCAAGACATTGTCCATGGTATACTAACCTAATGTGCATAGTTGTTGCCCCTCTGGTTTATAACAGGAGATTTTCCATGCACTCGTGTACCAAGGACACCTCTAGCTTGGTCTTTGTTGAAATTTCTTTGTGGACAGCTCCATCTCTCACCTTTATCATCAGATGTTATAATACTCCCTAGAATAGAAATACAGCCAGTTTTGAATGGACAATACTACCACAATATGTCTTTGGACCCTGTACTCCGTCCTCTCCTTGCAACTCTTGGGTTACTTGAATTATTAAGGCTTATATACCATCGCAGGTCCATCACCTGCTCGTTTCTATGGATATGTCATTGTTCTGCCTGGAATGTTTCACAGTATGACATTAAACAGCTCTACCTTACATTTATTCAATTGCAAGTGGTTTTATAGCTCAAAAATACCTAGAAAAACAGGCATTCTGACTGTGAGCGGGGTTGCCTCTACACAGATATGACCTGTAACTTGGTCTGGTTTGGTCTCCATGAAGATAGAAAGGTTTAATATCATAGTGTGAAGCATTCCAGACAAAGCAATAGCATATCCATGGAGAAAAGCATCTGACAGACCCTCCACCAAAAACGTAATGCACCTTTAAACTAAATACTGTGAAACAAGCTGAAATTATACAAAAGTACGTTTCCACATATTAGTGAACATTTTCATTACTTGAACACAAAAATGGAAAGCAGTTAATCAAAATTCTCATTTAAACACATGTCTCCTTGACGGTTTCTAATGAGCAATGTGCGCCCTGCAGGAGATGATCTGCGATGAGAAATTATGCTTAGCAAACACTTTTGGAGAGTGCTTGAGTTTGACTTGTTCAGGCCGTGAGGAGGAAGTACCAGAGCCCCCTGGGTAAAGATGGCCCTGTTACACTCACCTCAAATCCTCAAATCAGGTTAAGAGTCATTCTGCTGCTCAGGTACTTTTTGATCAAGTCCTGGACATTAAAAAAAACGTATAGTGAGTACGGCTGCAACTTTGAGTGCACTAGTCTAGCACCTCCTTTGACTTCTGTGCTTTGTAAAAATTGAGTTAGTTCAAAGGTCAATCAAGTTCAAATCACTGCTCAACTGTTCTCAATGACGTTTGTGGTGATGTGTGTCAGTCACTGATGTACAGTAATATGTGAAAAGGTCGTTCTATTTCAGTAAGGTTGAGTTTGAGTTGAAGGTTGAGTTTGAGTTTGAACAGTGCACTCAAAGTACTTTACAACAAGGAACCACTCATCAGTGTATGCAGACTCTAGGGGTGAGGGTTAAGTGTCTTGCCCAAGGACACAACAATAGCATTCATCTGTGGGAGCTAAAATCGCACCTTGTGACCTGACCTGTGGGTCAGTGGACAAACGGTCTACCAGCTGAGATACTGCCACCCCCAAAAATCATTCAAAAATTTCATGTAGCAATTTTTGTACAATAAAAACACGCAAATAAAAAAATGCTGTTTGCTATGGTGAAATGTCAACAATAAGGATGGCAACGTGGCAGAATGGTTAGCACTTCTACCTTCTAGCAAGAGTGTTGCTGGTGCTATTCTCCATAGTAGAGACATACATTGCAAGTCTAAATTTGAGGCATATTTGATCTCAAATACCCTGTTGCCATAAATAAATGTATTTCACTCTAACCCAATTACTTTCATTGCACAGCAAGTTCAAATTACTCAAGTGAACATTAAAAGTTCATTCAGAATTAAAAATAAAATCTCAACTCCATCCCAAATATCTATCAGCTTACACACTGCTACAGCTAATGTAATGTCATTACAGTAAATGCTTTTTCTAATATAAATTCTTTGTAAATAGTGCTTTCCCAAAGTTGTTCTGACCCGCTGGTATTACTCATGTGTACTGTATGAAGTTTTCGGTGTGAAGTCCTCTTGTGGACCGCTTGTGCTGTAGTCGAGAGCGAGCGAATGGACAGGATGAACGCCGATGACGATGTGTTTGGTGCGTCGCTAACGAGACATGACACACAAGTGCTAATCTCCCGCCGAATCTGTGCCTTTGTCTCCATAGCGACGAGGAGGAGTTGCGGAAGTCGTTTTCGGAGCTTGGGGACAGTCTGTGTGAGTCGGACGCCTCCAGGCCCATACGGCGTGTGGACAGCAGCGGGAAGCCCCTGGAGGATGGGACACAGCCCTCCGGAACGCTGCTGTACAAGAACGGCTTCCTGGTCCGAAAAGTGCATGCCGATTCAGATGGAAAGAGAAGTACGATCTTACTGGTTGTTTTCAGGTTCTGAAATGTAAAATATAAGTTTTATCGCTACTGTCAGTAAACAAAATTCACAAACTAGAAATATATGTGATATAGTGCAAGATAAAACCATTAACATAGATATTTTTGGCTACTATTTCATATAAATACTAGGCCTGAAGATGTTAGAAATTCATCTGAAACGCAGATAGTTTTGAGATTATATTGTTCACACTTTATCCATAATTTAAAGAGAGTGCATATATATAATGTTTCCCATTAACAGAATACACTGATATATATGGCCCTCTTCCATAATTTGAAAAGAAGATGGACTAGACTTTGGCAAAACAAAATCTCACTTTGTTGCTCCATACATAAAATTAACTACGCTTTTAAAAATTACAGCTAAAATATGAAATACAGGCAATAAGTGACATTCAAACTCCCCAAATTGTAGGAAAGAAAATTATTAATATAGAAAGTATTTGTGACACCATAGTCTAAACAAAATCCATGGGAAACACAGTGTTAAATGATGCATCCAATGACCATTTTGTTTTTGTTGACAGCTCCAAGAGGAAAAAGAGGCTGGAAGACTTTTTATGCGATCTTAAAAGGGCTAATCCTCTACCTGCAAAAAGTAAGTGCATACATATTTTACGTACTAATGCTGTGATATTCTGTAAACCGCTTATTCAACTTATTCTGTGATGCATTTGGATAATTTTACTAAGGATATGCAGAGAGATCTTATCCCCCTTTTAATTACATTTTAATCATTGTTACCCCAGGAAATAACAGTTTTGTTGACCCACCAAATTTAGGGCTATTATAAAATAAGTCAATTACAATCAAAGTCATTATGTTAATGGGTGTTTCAGGGGGAGTACAGGCCTGATAAGCAGCTCTCTGATGAGGACCTTAAAAATGCAGTGTCCATCCATCACTCTTTGGCCATGAAGGCTTCAGACTACAGCAAAAGGCCCAATGTCTTCTACCTCCGCACCGCAGACTGGAGGGTCTATCTCTTCCAAGCACCGTAAGTGAATCCACACTTAAATTATACAGGCAAAAAATATATATAAAAAGCAGTCTAACATCTGCAGCAGACTGTGAAAAGTAGATCAAGGGGAAAAAATCCTTTATCACATGAAGCAGAGATGAACCCTTGTCCCAAAGTGACACTGCAAGGTGACTGCTCCAGCAGAGTCTGTCCTTAGGCCCCGTTTGTGTGGGGAGAGCATGATCATGTAACACAATCTGTCACACAGAGTCACACAACGCAGGCCGACCACATAAATAAACATGATGTACATATGTAAACATGCTTAGTACATGTTATGATATGTCTGTGTGAGCCTATGTCTGCAGTAGAAAATGACATGACAAAGAAGTGGCCACATGTTCATCCCCCAGGAGGACACTCTCTCTGCTCTAGTTGCAGCTTGCATTTGTCCCACATACTGTACCCCTCTCCTCCCGCCTCCCTCACTCTCTCTCTCTCTCTCTCTCTCTCTCTCTCTCACTCTCTCTCTCTCTCTCTCTCTCTCTCTCTCTCTCTCTCTCTCTCTCTCTCTCTCTTTCTCCTCCCGTCTCCCTCTCTGTCTTCTCCCTCCCTCTCTTGGGATTGAAGCAGGGTTGTTTGATTCACACTGATATTTCTCATGGACCCCTAATGGTTTTGTAGTTTAAAACCGGCCGTTTCTCCTCTGCATTAATTGGTTTCAAAATAATTCCTTTGTCAACTGTGAGGCTGCGCTCTCCGATAATTATCCCTTTGATGTAGAGGGCTGATGTGTGCACAGGCTACATGGAGCTAACTGATAAGAGGGTTTGTTTGCTAACTTGTTTTGTGTTGTTTGTGTGTGGGCGTGTGCAGAAACGCAGAGCAGATGCAGTCCTGGATCACTCGGATCAACACGGTAGCGGCCATGTTCTCGTCTCCACCATTCCCTGCGGCCATCGGCTCTCAGAAGAAGTTCAGCCGCCCCTTGCTGCCCGGGACTATGTCCAGACAGACCGAGGTACACGAGTGTACACGCACTACAGTAAAGACTGAAAGGAAAATAATCACAAATTATTGATCCCCACTGCACAACTACTTGAGGCTGGCACGTGCTTCATCAAAGAGTGCTTATAATTAAATATTCATAACAAAGCACTGCGCCCAGCACCTCTGCCATACATAACTATTGACAGTTGTGCTACGGCCTTTGCATATTTTATTACACATGTAATTGTTTGGAAGTTTGAAATGCCACTGAGTTCAAACACCCATTATTTTAAATAAATACTAAATTTATTATAGCGTCATTTTTAATACTTTATTTAACATACAAAGCGCAATGGACACATTTCACTAAAACATTACAGTTGTGAGTTTGACAACTCAATCAAATTAATGTAACAAATGCAATAATGACCTTAACGACCTCTGTTGTTGTCTGATCCAGGAGGAGCAGGTGCGCTCCCATGAGGCCAGATTTCGGGCTGTCTCCACTGAACTGGCCGAAGTACGCTCTTGCCCCCCTCCAGATCGAAAGGTCAAAGGTCGGGAGTTGGATGAGTATCGCCAAAGAGACGAATATCTGGAGTTTGAGGTGAGCTACAGTCCAGTACTGTGTGCGTCTCAATTTTTCACATCTTTATGTGACCATTATTCTTATATTTGTCTGTACTTTAGAAAACCAGATATGGAACCTATATCATGCTGCTGAGGGCCAAACTTCGCACCGGTGAGGAGGACTTGTCTGTGTTCGAGTCCCTGATTCTGGAGGAGAACGGCCTGCAGAGGGCGCACTCCAGCCCCACACTTGGGGACAGCAGCCTAGCCTCTCAGGCCAGCAGCGCCAAGGACGGTCCGAACAGCAGCAAGGCATCCTGCTGCAGCGCAAAGCCGCGTCAGGAGGCCCAGAGACACAGCTACAGACAGGCAGTGAAGAAGTGAGGGGCCCACAGCATGTACTGCTGTGACAGGCCCTCCTGCACAGGCTTCATTTAACCAGAAAGGCTTTGAGCTCTGCTTGTAGGGGGGCCGGGTGGGCCCTAACACTGATGCCCTACCCGGCACCCCACCCTCCTGTAGAGGAGCCTGACAGTGGCTGTCCAGAGGCGGAGACAAAGGAACAGGAGAGGGATCGTGGTGCTTAAGACTGGACCAGGCACCAACAGGGAACTACATCTGACATCTTTGCTTCTCTCCAGCCTCACTCTCTCTCATTGCTGTTGCCAAGTTTTCTCCTTTTCACCTTTTTCTTGATCTTTCACTCAGTTCTGGGACCAAATATGTTTACACATAAAGAGCGTTATATATTTTAGACAACTGATTGTTTGAATTGCCACCACTGCTCTGATTTGAAGTGCTGTTTTAGAGACTCTAGACTCATGGGTTTCACTGGAGCTATTACATTCCAGCTCCACATCCTCATAGTGTGTTCACATTCCACAGAAGAGTGGGACATTTCAGCATTTCACTCTCTGTCACTGAAGAAGACGGATACTGAAGACTTTATTATGGTGATGCCCTGGTGGCCTGTTAGACGTGTTTTCTCAGTACTTACAACATCTTGACCAGACAGGCTCCAGTTTTGCTCTACTTGAAAAGACAATCTTCTACCAGTTGCTTTAGCTTACGTCCTGTGGTGTGCTACTGTTCTTTCTTCTTGGCCGAATGTTGTTTTCTCCTGTGATTCGCATGCCTGCATCCAGCTCCATGACTTTTAGGGCTTTTACGTCTATGAGGGCGAACACTGAACGCAGCAAAAATGATTTATCCTGAAATCATTGAGTCGTTTTTCTTCATGTTGGTGCCATACCCCCTGTGTGTGACCACCTCTACACTCACTGCGCAGATCCTGAATGTCTCTGATATTTTTTACTGTCATATGTTACTGTTGAACCTTTTCCTCCTGTGTAATGTATGTCATGTGTAAGTGGAGATGCTATTGACAATGTAACAGAAAATGTATAATATTATTTGTAAACATCTGGGTTATGTTTGTATATAATGCAACCTCTGCTGTATGCGTGCAGTATAATGTAGGCTATATACCAGTATATATTTACAATATAGTCAACACAATATTGTGGAAATTATTTAGGTACAACGCATTGTACTCAGAGTCTCAGAAGCACTAAACAATAATCCTATTTTTGTTATTTTTTTGGAAAGTAAGTAACACAGCAACAGCACAATATGAGTATTATAATAATGCCAATTTATCAGAGATTAGTAACTTCAGATGGTGTTTGTGAAGTGAATAAGTCTTGCATTAGGAAATACTAAACATCTGCTTTAGGATTAGGAATAGTATGGGAAATACTCTAAAGAAGGTGCTTGGTAGAAAAAACAAAGGCATGACTTCTAATAAAACATGATATTAGATAAATACCGTTGAACAGAGGAACAGAACATGTAATGGATATGGATCATTTTGGTAGCCTTTCACACCTCATAACAGTTTCTTTATTGAAGTATAGCCATTTTTAACTCAGGCTTTAAAAATTACACTCGGAGCAGCTGCAGTGCCAGTTTCTACCAGCAGGGAGCGCTGTGGACGCTCAGTTGTATTGTAACTCAGCCATAATCACTCCTGCTGCACTTGCAGTGAATATGCATGGCATCTCCCACCCAGTCCATGATCCGCAGGGCTATTAGATCAAACCAATGTACATGAAGCTTTGTGAGTGTCTGTCCACTGTGGCGCAGTTTGAACTAGTCTCATGTCAGTGCATTTTATTTACACATTCATCTGTTTTCTAGAAATACTAAATGAAAACTCACTCCATTGTATTTTGATTTTAGTACCCATTTTGTATTTTCTAAACGTCAAGCTGTTCTTTTTTATTTAAGTTATTGTGCACTTTATGCTCGTATTTCAGTGTTTAGTCGGTCAAATCTACATGCCTGAGTTTTTAACATTTAAGATGGTACATGGCTCCATTTATGCCAATGCTTTTATTTTATGAAAAATATGAAGAAAACTGTAAAGAGGCGCATTGGGCCAAGTCAAGTGCCATTCATAATGCATTCAAACTGCTCGCAAATGAGAACTAATTGTAGTTTTGTTTTAGTCTTTAGTAATCTATAATGCACATCCATAGATTATTTAAAAGTCAATCAATTTCAGTAGTTAAATTTAAACTGAACTCATGCACACTGTTTAACAATATTATTTCACATATGACCATCTCTGTAATAAATGAATCATGTACTAAGTAATATAGCGTTGCACACATAAATTGCACTGCTGAAATAAATTGCCTTTTTAAATAAAATTGTAGGCCTGTGCAACCATATTAGGCCTTAACATAACCATCAGGTTTTAGCTTCACATTAAATCCAAAATTAGTACTCTGTTGTAGATTTTTAGGAGCACTTTTTTTTACCCTTTCCCACACCTTTCTGTTGTCATCTCACCATTGCACTGGTCAACATTGGCTGTATTGTTTTTGTTGATGTTTTGGTCAGCTTGTGCCAACCTCCATTTCTGAATGTGACATGTAAATAAAGCATGAGATATTAAGGCCTGCTTTTATTTATATTAAAGAGTATTCAAATGAAGGGTTTAAAGTAGGTCAACATGAGCTCACATCTTCTTTTTGTCAATGTGAATGGAGATTATGACTGTATTTGGAGCTGTTGTATGCTGTGTTTTGGGGAAATCTTTTACATGTAAAGGTCTGGCTCCATCTCAGTGTTTTAAATGATAATGTTCATTTGATGCTACAAACGGCAAGCTACATGTGTCACTGCCTTGTTTAAAACACACCAAGGAAGTATTGTATGTGAACCTCCTTTGGGAGACAGAGACATTGAAAATAAACATGATTTGAAAGGTTACTGTGTGTTAAAATTATTCTGTTTTATAGTTAGTAAAATTAGCCAAAATCATGCTTATGTAGAATTTGAAAAACAATTGGCACTGTTCAAAAATAATTGCATATTATGTGATACTAATCAGCATGATTAAAAGTGAAATTCTTTTTTTTTTACACGATTCACAGCATAATATACAATATGAAAATGAAATTTAGTACATTAGAGACTGACTGAAAACTGACTTAAGCTGTAGGCCTGTAAATGAGGCCCTGTCACATTTTATTAGAAAAAACCCCCAAAACATCTTAATATCACAATGCTTTTTGTCTAAATACTAAATTCTGATACCCTCAATGTTAATTATATATCTTGAATTTTGGTGTATTCTTGGTATAAAGCAATGTAGAACAAATAATAAAATAAACTTTCAACATAATACAATATATACACAATGAGCAGACATTCGAATTCAGACTAGTTAAGAATAAGCACGTCAACATAAACAATAAATAATAATAAAATAAAGAACAAAACATAGAAAAACAAACTTTACTTTTGCATAGCTCGGTTTGGTGGTGATGTCACACCGGAAGTACACATCTGACGGCGCTGCACTGACCTGAAAACAACACGGGACCGACACAAACCATCACACCGACAAACCACCACGGACCACGGCTCATGACATCTGCGTAGAGGCACGGCGTGAGTCAAAAACCTCTTTAATCTGGTGCTTATCCAGCTCAACTTATCCAAAATGCAAGGACAATAACATTGGATCTGCTACAACAAAGCTAGTGGCGGGAGCTGTCTATTTCCTGGGTCACACATAGACAAGAGACGTAAAGACGCAAAGCTGTAATTTTTTTATAGCGTGCTACCTTTGGTTAAATAGTGCAATACGAGCTTATTTGTGATCATTCGTTCTAAATTGCTTATTTAGCCTCTATTTTGCCATAGAGGTCAGGATTTGAAGAGAGTCTGGCTAGGCTTCTTTATGCTACTGGTCGTGTGATCACCAGTGCGAAAGTGAAAGCTCGTGGGTCTCTTTATCAACACATTTTGTTGTTGGTCATTTATTTCTTTGTTTGCATTTTGTTTTAGCTTTTGTCTGAACAATGGAGAAACCTCCCTTTAGGCAAAACCAGTACTGCGGAGACTGGGAGTTCAAAGAAAGGCTTGGCATGGGAGGGTTTGCCCATGTATACCTCTACCAGCATGTTGTAAGTGCCCACAATAACATTATTTGTGTCATACATACAGTTTCAGCTCTACCAGTATGCTGATTTTCTTATTACATAACCATTGTTAAATATACACTGGCGCATAAAGGAAATTGCTGCTAGGCCAATATTCTGGTATTTATTTGGGTGTGTGTCCTTCTTACAAAGTTATTGTCTTCCTGGTTGGCAGGTGACTAATGAAAAACTAGCTGTCAAAATGTGTCGTCTAGAGTTAACACCAAGGAATGGTGAAAGATGGGGAAGAGAAATACAGATCATGAAAAAGTGGGTATTCAGTTTTTGTTTTACATGTGTAATGCATATCTTTGTGTATCATTTAACACACTAAAATGTTAAAAATATGCTAAATGTGCTTGTTGTTTATGTTGTTTATGTCTATCTATCTATATCTATCTATCTATATCTATATCTATATATCTATATCTATATCTATATCTATATATATATATATATATATATATATATATATAAAATTTTAATGGTGACGTTTATGGTATTTGTTTTGTCTTTTGTTTTCACCCAGGTTAAATCATATAAACGTGGTGACAGCCCGGGATGTTCCTGAAGAAATTACACATATAGCCTTAAATGATCTTCCACTGCTGGCCATGGAGTACTGTTCAAGAGGAGACCTAAGAAAGGTGAGAAAGCTTTGCTTTGTCTTGTCTTTAGTTTTATGCCAAGGTAATAATATAGTTGCATTGTGCTGATCAACTTTGTAGGCACGATATTATGTTAGTGCACTGGGGTTTCTGTAGAGGGGTCCAACATCTGCATGTGTCCATTGACAAGTTATCACTTTGTCTGGGGTATTTCACAGTATGGCAGTATGGCTCTATCTTAATTCATTCAGTTATAGGTGTTTTTATTATTAAAGCACCTTGAGAAATATGAATTATTTCTGTGAGTTCTGCGAGCCTCTTTGAACTTGACCTGGTGACCTGGTCACTTGCTTATCCCCATGGAGATGGATAATACTATGTAGTATTCAAGGCAAAGCAATGACATCTCCATGGAGATAAGCTCCACTAAAAAGGTAGTGCAGCTTTAACGGAAATTGTCACAAATGTATTTATCTGGAAAATTACAGAAATATTGCCTCATACATGCTGTTCTGTATTGTGAGTGTGAGTGCCATGTCTTGTTCTTGGACAGGTGCTGAGCAAACCCGAAAACTGCTGCGGTTTAAAAGAAAGTGAAGTGCTTTCATTACTCAGTGATGTTGGTATGTTTCAGTCAATTTATCTAGTTGCCATAATCTATAGAGACCTATAATAATTTCTGTTGTAGGGTCTGGTATCCAGTATCTCCATGAAAACAAGATTATACACAGAGACCTTAAACCTGAAAACATAGTTTTACAAGATATTAACGGGAAGGTATATTATAATATAAATTACCGTAACTATATTTGTTATAATTATTATGTTTTTTCTTGTGTTTATTAACATTATGATTGTGTGTTCGCGTAGCTGGTTCATAAAATTATTGACCTGGGCTATGCAAAAGATTTGGACCAAGGCAGTCTTTGTACATCTTTTGTTGGCACTCTACAGTATTTGGTAATCACAATTATACAGTGTAAATCCTGCAGTATTTCATATTTATTATTTTGAAAATTAAAGGAGGCTGTTTTTTTTTGTTTTTGTTTTTGTTTTTGTTTTTTCTAGGCACCAGAACTTTTTGAGAATAAGCCATACACTGTTACTGTGGACTATTGGAGTTTTGGTACAATGGTTTTTGAATGTAGCTGTGGGTTTCGTCCATTTTTTCATAATCTTCAACCTGTGCAGTGGTAAGTATCCTGCATTTTATTAACCCCACTGCTATTATGTGTATTATGTGTATTTTGGTTTGTCTAATATACTTTTCATACAAAGGGTAAGCAAAGTGCGAAATAAAGGACCTAAAGATATCATGGCAGTTGAGGAACCAACTGGAGAAGTAAAGTTTTCCAAACACCTGCCAAACCCCAATAACCTTAGCAGGTGAGAAATATCTTGTTTGGCCATTTTTGTAGTTTTGTTAATCTTGATGGTATACACGATATATTTCCACTTTTCTGTTTGTATAAATATGATTTCTTTTCAATTCCAGTCCATTATTGGAACCAATGGAGGAGTTACTTCAACTCATGTTGAAATGGGATCCTGTTCATAGAGGAGGCAAAGTCAACATGGAAAATAAAAAGCCCCAGTGCTTCGAAGTCCTGGAGCAGATACTTAGTATGAAGGTAAGCAAAGACTGCAATCATGCATACACTATATTGTCAAAAGTATTCACTCACCCATCCAAATAATGGAAATCAGGTGTTCCAATCACTTCCATGGCCACAGGTGTTTAAAATCAAGCACCTCGGCCTGCAGACTGTTTCTACAAACATTTGTGAAAGAATGGGTCACTCTCAGGAGCTCAGTGAATTCCAGCATGGTACTGTGATAGAATGCCACCTGTGCAACAAATCCAGTTGTGAAATTTCCTCACTTCCAAATATTCCACAATCAACTGTCAGTGGGATTATAACAAAGTGGAAGCGATTGGGAACGACTGCAACTCAACCACTAAGTGGTAGACCACGTAAACTGACAGGGAGGGGTCAGCGGATGCTGAGGCGCATACTATGCAGAGGTCGCCAACTATCTGCAGAGTAAATCACTACAGACCTCCAAACTTCATGTGGCCTTCAGATTAGCTCAAGAACAGTGCGTAGAGAGCTTCATGGAATGGGTTTCCATGGCCGAGCAGCTGCATCCAAACCATACATCACCAAGTGCAATGCAAAGCGTCGAATGCAGTGGTGTAAAGCACACTACTGCTGGACTTTAGAGCAGCGTAGACGTGTTCTCTGGAGTGACGAATCACGCTTCTCCATTTGGCAATCTGATGGACGAGTCTGGGTTTGGCGGTTACCAGGAAAACGATACTTGTCTGACTGCATTGTGCCAAGTGTAAAGTTTGGTGGAGGGGGGATTATGGTGTGGGGTTGTTTTTCAGGAGCTGGGCTTGGCCCCTTAGTTCCAGTGAAAGGAACTCTGAATGCTTCAGCAAACCAAGAGATTTTGGACAATTCCATGCTCCCAACTTTGTGGGAACAGTTTGGAAATGGCCCCTTCCTCTTCTAACATGACTGTGCACCAGTGCACAATGCAAGGTCCATAAAGACATGGATGAGAGAGTTTGGTGTGGATGAACTTGACTGGCCTGCACAGAGTCCTGACCTCAACTAGACTGAGAGCCAGGCCTTCTCGTCCAACATCAGTGTGTGACCTCACAATTATGCTTCTGGAAGAGTGGTCAAAAATTCCCATAAACACAGTCCTAAACCTTGTGGACAGCCTTCCCAGAAGTGTTGAAGCTGTTATAGCTGCAAAGGGTGGGCTGACGTCATATTAAAGCCTATGGATTAAGAATGGGATGTCACTTAAGTTCATATGCGAATCAAGGCAGGTGAGCGATTACTATTGGTACCCACCCAGACAATAAAGATGTTCATATTGACTTTAAAACCCTAATTGATCCTTGCCATTTAACAACTTCATGTACAAAGTTTGTTTTTGGAAAACAGAGTAGTACTGTATTTGGTCCCTCTGTTTGGTCCACTTGCAGCCAGAACAGATGTATTACTTTAAAAAACACAGAAAAGAAAGCTAAGTTTTTGGTTTAACAGCTTGTAACGATTGCTAACAACAAACATGACAAAATATCTGTACTGTTAACTTCATCTGTCAGTGGTCATGTTTTCTTCTTCATTGTTGTACTTTTTGTGACATTTTAACGGCACATTTCACCTCTCTACAGGTTGTCCACATTCTAAACATGGTGACGGCGTCAGTCCATTCATTTCAGTTGACTCCAGATGAAACGCTCTACAGTCTCCAGAAACGAATTGAGGCCGAGACCAAGATCGAAGTTGTGAACCAAGAGCTGCTTCAAGAGACCGGAGTGTCCCTGGACCCACGTAAACCAGCCGCCCAGTGTGTCCTGGATGGAGTGGTAAGAGACCTCTATATTTCCACTCAGAAAACATGTTCATTTTTAATCCAGTACAGTCTTATTTGTATTTCATAATTTCACCCCACTGATGTGAGTAGATCCTCTCATGACCTTAAAGTAATATTGTAGCTTTTTCTCCTCTGTTACACACTTCATTTATGTAGCACATTTTAAAAACCTAACCGTTTCCACAGTGCTGCACAGAAAAATTATGACAATTTCTGTGCCTCTCCTGGTAGTTGAGGGAATATATCATGGAAAGAAGGAAGGAGGACAATTTAGTCAAGTAGTTTACTGCCTAAAGGATTCGGGAGATGATACAATTTCAAATTTTAGTGTTATGATTATTGTGAGAAAGAAACATCACAAGGTTTGCAAGGTTTCACGATTACTAACACCATGAATAGACATAAACAGGATAGAAATGACAGATTTTTGCTTCTAAAATCGTCAAGATTATTTATATTGTGACTTAAATAATCACAATTAAACCCTTAACGTTTTAAGAATCTTTTACCCACTGCTATGAAGGACAGTATTTGTTATTTTTTTATAATGAGATTCTGTATTTTTCATCACCCATGTAGCGGGGCTGGGATAGCTACATTGTTTACTTGTTTGACAAAAGCATGACCAAGTACACTGGCCCTCTCAGTGCCAGACAGCTGCCTGAAAAAGTCAACACTATTGGTGAGTTTTTGTTTGATCAATGTTCTGCGCAGTATATTCTCAAGTGTAAATGATGTATTTGATTTTATATTATTTTTATTTTTGCAGTTCAAGAACCCAAAACCCAAGTATCATTAGTGGTGCTAAAGAAGATTTGGGGGCAGGCAGTTAGTTATATCTGTGGTCTAAAGGACGACTACAGCAGACTTTTCCAGGGACAGAGAGCTGCTATGTGAGTCAATATTTCAGGACAAATGTAAAGTATAATTATGTTGTTCTGTGCATCTAATGCCCGCATCCCGCAGGTTAAGTCTTCTGAGATACAACACCAACCTGACCAGGTGTAAAAACAGCATGTTTGGATTTTCTCAGCAATTGAAAGCCAAACTCGATTTTTTTAAAAGCAGTATTCAGTATGATCTGGAGAAGTACAGTGACCAGATGCACTATGGCATATGTAAGCGTTTACTTGATTTACCAACATCGGGTTTGGTTGAAGACTAAAGATAATTTCTCTCTCTTCCCAGCCTCTGAAAAGATGCTCAAGGCCTGGCAGGAGAATGAAGAAAGAGCAGCTGCTTTTGCGCAGGTAAAATATGCAAAACATTTCCTACAGCATTTCTAATAATAGTAGTAGGAGTGTGTGACCGTGTTTTGTCCTGCAGGTGGCAGAAGTGGGCCATTTAGATGATGAGATCATGGCTCTTCACTCTGAAATAGTGGAGCTGCAGAGAAGCCCCTACGCTCGTCGCCAAGGAGACAAGATCGAGCAGCTGTGAGTAGTTTCTGTATTTGTGAATGAGTGTGTCTGTGGGCAATGACAGCTGCTGTACATTGTATTTCATTATGTCGGTCTAGTCTTGGGCTCTGCTCTGCACCAACAAACATGGTTTTTAAAGAGCACTTAGTCACTATGTACATTTATTTCACTGCAGGGAAGAAAAGGCAATTGACCTGTACAAACAACTGAAGATGAAATGCAAAAGTAAGCCTCTTCACTTCTTTTGTACTTTTTTATTTTATTATGTGTAAATGATTAATTGTTGTAATTCCTCTGTCTGTCACCAGTCCCTGAGTCAGATGTGAGCTCAGACAGCTCTGAGATGGTGAAGGCCATTATTCAGACAGTTCAAAACCAGGCCAAGGTCCTCAAAGACTTGTACACACATCTCAGGTATAGCCCTATGCTGCTGGAGACCAAGGCCCAAACTTAAAGTCATTAAGTATTAACAGTTATCCTCTGCACTGTTACAGTAAAATCCTGATCAGCAAACAGAAGATCATCGACTTGTTTCCACGGATTGAGAAAACGCTAGAAAACATCAAAGAAGCCGACAACACAGTGATGCAGATGCAGATCAAGAGACAGAGGGAGTTCTGGCATTTGTTAAAAATTGCATGTGTAAGTATATGGTTATTAAAGTAAAAAGTGAAACAAAATAATATATTTTATACCATTTCAGAATACAGTGCATTTCTACAGAAACACACAAACATACAGGGATAGTCAGAGGGAGCTCAGCCTGCTCATTTTCAGAGCACTAGGGCATTTGTAAGCAAGATATACCACAGAAATTTCAATGTACTGCACAGAGCCAGTGACAGCACCCAGAGATCACTTATGTGTGCTGTTTGTAAAGGGCTTAAGTCACTGACGTCCTGGGTGGCATTTTAATGAGCCATTACTTTCCTCAGACATGTAAACTGCAGTGTTCATAAATGCTTGATGTGGTGGTGTTGTTTTTGCCTCAGGCTCAGAACTCATCGAGAAACTCAATCGCGGTGAGTCCAGAGTCGTCCAACCTGCTGCAGGTGTCCCAGTGGTCACAGGCACAATCTGCCCAACCGGTCAGCTCCCCTCACCCCCTCACCTCTCTGCCCGGACCCAATGACAGGTACACACTACACACTCAGGGAGAGCTTTAGTGATGGAAAACTAGAGAGTGAGAGATACTAGTACTTTACTGATCCAGAGGGAAATTCAAGTTTTGCTGCTGCAACATTTACACTGCGCTTCTGTGGCCTTTGTGTCTCAGTCAAACGTCTCAGTGCAGTTTAACAGGAGAACTGGTCAGGTAGTGTCAGCAGAATTTTATCAGGGCAGAGGAAGAGTCAAATTCAAAGGACTATAATAGACAGGATATATGAAATAAAACTCTTGTAACTGCAGTTTTTTAGCTGGTGTCTTTTTTTTTTTTTTTTTTTTTGCATTGTCTTTTATTTTGCAAGAAAAGGAGTAATTTACAAAGATCTTTCAGCCAGGACTTGCAAAGTTGGTAACAATTGTTATCAAAGTTCCATTACGTAAAGAATATTGGCAACTTGGATCCTCTATGTTGATGGAAAAACATAAGAAAGAAGAAGTCTCTCATACACTGTCTATCTTGGAGCACCAGTGATTTTATTTACAAAATAGCAAATTAGCCTTCATCAGGCAAATCATGATGGAAAAATTGATGAATGAAAAACATGTATGCATTTGTATCCTACAGTTCACTTATATTTTATATTGGTAGTATTTATATGACTATTTATTGATGTTTTATACAGCTTTTTTTGAAGATTCCTGTGAAACAATATCTTAATATGATCATAAAAAAGATGATCAATTGAATGTGAATCAATATTTTTTTGTGTTGCCCTTAGCGACGCAGCCCCACGCCTGCTCCAGGAGAACCAGAAGTACCTCAGTCAGCTGACCAGCCTCATGCAGGAAGCTGCTGACGACCAGGCCAAGAGTATAGTGGTGAGTACTCTGTCATGGGTTCAAAAATGTAAGACGAAAGTATTATTATTTTTCTTTATTATTATTATTTATTTTATATGTATGTGTGTGTGTGTGTATATGTATTTTTAATTTTAATTTTATTTTGTATTATTATTAATACAAATAGTATTATTTTTTATTATTTTAATTGATTTATTTTATTGCCGAGCTTACTTTATACATTTTTAACTATATTTTTCCTCTTCTTTTTTCAAGGACCAAGACTGGAGCTGGACAAAGTACGAAACATTAACGACAAAATTAAAAAAGCGAAACGCCTAAGACCCTTGGGTGCGTGGGTCCCAGCCTGCGCTCCCAATAACACTAAGGACTAAAGCTGTTAACTTTGTGGATGGAGTCTTTGTACAGTTGGACTTTGGATTATTTCAACTCTGGTCTCAACCCTAAAAAACAGATCTGATATAGATCTTGTTATGGCATATTATTGGGACTGTTTTAAAGGAGAAAACACTGAATCTTTGTAACATAAGCGGTTTCCACTACGTGTGTACATATTGTAACGCACTGTTTTTTCTTTTCTGAACAGTTTTAATCCTCGCTCATGGTATGGATTAAGTCGATTTACTATTTACTGCTGTTGAACATTGAGCCGCCTGTAGCACGTGTAGAAGTGGACACAACAGAAATAAAAAGAACAGGGTCAGTGCGGGACAATCAGTTAAGCCCAAAATAATTTATACATAAACTTATTCAATTATTCAGACAATGACTGGACAACATTTCCTTATTTTTCATTTTTCACTCCATGCACTGCAGCTCTCCTTTGAACCACATGGGGTCACACTTTTTAATAAAACAGAAAAAGGACATTCTTTGCAGTGGTTAAATAACTTAATTATTTTGTTTTCAACTTTTCAACTCTTCATATTTATAGATAAAGAGGTCACGTTTGGGTTAGGTTGGTACAATACCTACTTGACCATTATAGAACAATACTATTAGCCGACTTAATATAGGCTTGCTTTTCTCAGGACTTACCAGGTATAAAACATTTTTTGGTACACATTTTTAGTACCCAGTAATAGATCCACATTAACATCAATTCTTTGTCTTAGTTTTTCCCAGAATCTCACAAAAGGAACTGAATGATATGGACATGAGTACATAACTAGATACAAGATTTCTTCCCTATTCTTTGCCAGTCATTTCTGTACCAGTTAATGTGTGTCCTGGGTTTCGTATGAATCATTTTGGGCATAACTGTTCAGCATAAACAGGGGAAGCTGGGTGGAGCTTTGGAGGAAATGGCAATCAAGCAAGCAGCACTTTGATAACATCTCATATCTTCTGTAAAGAGATGCTCAGATAAAACCCTAGCTGTCAAACCAGCCTGGTATTACAAGACAAAAACTGTTATTCGGTTCCCATTGATATTTTTTTACACTTTGTGGGTGCTAGGAATATATGTAAATGTTGATTTTTTTAAACCTAGTGTTACTCATAGGCAAAAGTGTCTGTTTATTTCTGTGACAAAGTGGCTGGCCATTATGTTATATACAGTCTATTCTCCATCTTTATAATGTCTCACAGGGTTTTATTGTCTTATGTGCACATTTTGTTTGGATAATGGTTCATTTGTGTGGCTGTGTATCATTGGTACACGGGTCACGAGAATGAATTGTCACTTTCTAAGGCAATGAATAGGTGCAGTGATGGCTGTAGACAGTGCAAGGAAAATACAATGAGAACATGCCTCAAGAAGGTTACTATGAGCCACTGAAATTGACCTTGTGGGTTGTATTTATGAAGTCTAAGTGCAATGGAAAAATATCTATATTTTGTATTTAATTCTCTTTCCATTTGACAGTTGGTTTCCATCTGTTTGGTTTTATTTGTAGAAAATGTTCATTGTAGAAAGATCCAATGTTTGCTTGGTATTAAAATAAAATCAGTTTGGCATGAGTGTGACATTGTTTTTCTGCACAACATCAAACCCAAAAACATGTTTAAAATTATTATTATTTTTTTTTTTTTGACAATTTTTAAACCATTTAGTTTACTTTTACATATACATTTATATAATTATGCTTTATTTGACACTGCCTGTCCATCTGCTATTTTTGCTACTTATTTTGAATGAATTATTACCATTTATATTTTTGCACTTTGTTATTATATTATATTGTGATGTGTGAGCTACTGTGTCCAAATAATTTCCCTTGTCGATCAGTAAAGTCTAAAAGTATCTTTTCATGTGAAAATAAACAGTTAAAGGTGCACGACAATGTAACTTCTGCTGGAATTTGCTTGTCTTCAAGAAGATGTTATTGCTTTTTCTACCAATAATCCCACTGCTTTTTACTGAATAGTTTAAAAGCCATTCTGGGGACTAGTGTTTGCAAATTAGCCTTAGCTATAAACATCTGTATCAGATTACTGAATTATTAATCTATGTTTGTTGTATCTGTCTCTATTCAAATAAACAATGAATAAATAAATTACTTTGCCTAAAATGTTCCACTGTATGGCATTAAACTAAATCTTTAATAACATGTTCATCAAGACAAGCAGGTAGCAGACCCTCCACTAGTAAAGTTACATTGTGGAGCTTTAAGGCTGAATATGAATTGGATGACAGCAGTGACTTAGAAAACTGTGACCAGAAGTGACAAAAAGCCATTACTGTGATTTGCCTTTTTCAGTGTGATTCCTGGTTGCAACAGAAACTTAAACATTGCACTCAGTATTATTACTACTGAATGTATCAAATGTATGCATACCAAGAGACACTGCTATTTGTTGCTCCAGCTTCAACCTCTGCTGTGTTGAATAAATAAAAAACATGGTCCAAAGAATATCCCTTGTGGAACAGTAAAGCTTGTCTAAGTCTGAATGCATACTGACATCAAAATGCAAATAATTACAACATAGTCAGAATAGGTTATCCAATTATATACTATCTATAGTCACATTCCTGTTATAAAGTCGGATAGATTTCACTCTGACCCATGCAAATCTGGAAACAATTACATTTGTGAGTCTGTTGTGGTCATTACTCAGAGTTTAGGTCATCCACTGCGCTTTCTTTCCAAATTCGTTTTTAGCACACACTTTTCATCTGTTTTTTTTGTCTTTGAACATCTGCAAATACCCTCATGTGAAGACTCATGTGAACTGGAGCCATTCCGGGTCACACCATAGTTCCTATAGCATTACAAAGAGTCTAGTCACTTAAAATCTGGTCTGGAATTTTTTGACCCCAAGTTGTATGCTTTGACTCAAAACTGGGTCACCCACCTCAAGACAATAAAGTATAAATAGTACATGCCCTATGGATTAAATTATAGCATACGTCCTACTGGTGCACAGTGGACACGGGAAAGGCTCGTGGTTTAGTATGGTTTAGTGTGGGTTTATTTTCAGAGGAAGATGTCATCACCTCATATAATTGCACTAAACAAGCCGAGACAGCCATTGCCATAAAACTGTAAACTGGTTGGTTGGAAAGCAGTTTGGCTTGTGAATCATAATAAATCAGCCCCACTGTGCGACAAAGGCCCACTCCTTCATTCCTCAAATACACAACTCCCACTTCAGCTATCGGATATGCATCTAGTTTTCTCTCAGACGCACTCGTGAACTGGAATGTCTTGCTTCAGCAGTGATTTTATAATGTGTTAAAGATATATAGTCGTATTAGAAGTCGTAAACTAACCCTGGTTATGATTTTGTTTAGGTTTTGTGTTTGGCTTGGTTAATGTTAATCCTGTTTATTCGTAGTTTAATCTTGTGAAATCCAGTTTAATGTTGACAAAGATTTGGTTCCAGAGTTTTTGACATTTTGATCATATCTGCTATGAGTTTCTTAAGAGGTGAAGGAGACGTTTTATCTTTTTGTATTTTTTTTTTGTTTTGTTTTGTTTTTTGGACAGTACAAATATTTCTGGGTATTTTCATCTTGATTTCCACTTCTTTCTATGTGCTATAGACAGAGCCAAATATAGTCAGTACACCTCACTGTCAAAATGTTCTACCTAACATTTAATTTTTTTCCACTCAGAGATTAACTGATTTGTAACTACTGTGGACTCAGATGAGGGAGGGCAGAGCTCTGACTCACTTCCTCAGACTCTCTTCAGGCATCTGTAAATATTGATGAACTGTGGAGTGAACCTGGCTCAAATCAGATAAATGTTCTCAAATGCTGATTACACAATACACATCAGATACATGTTTCCTCGGTGAAATCCTGTTAGCTGCAACATGACCATCTCTGTATGGGTCAGAAATAAAGTGCACTTTATTTGTTGAGACAAAGGCCCTCTCATGGGGTTTCATTAGGTTTAAAATAACCTTTAAACAAAGACTGTATTCAGTCATATGTAACACATGACCACTGCAGCGGGACTGTCCCAAACAAATAGCACCCATCACTGAGACTCACTGAGTGATTTGGAAGTTTTAAAGATCCTCCTCCCAGGTCTGGACCCTGTGACTGATTTTAAACAAAAAGAATCGCAATAAAAACACAGTTCCCCTGAGGGCTCACATGTCAGGGCTGGAAAATGAACAGAACATACACAGTCCATACAACTATGTACCATTCACTCTTCAAGTAGACTGCCAAGTAATACGAAATACCCCTAAGAAGGCACAAACTGGCTTTAACACAGCAAACTACTTAATAAATACTTAAAAGACTAAAAAAATAGAAACAAGCAATGTTATGCTCTACGTCATACAAAGTGCAAACAAAATTTGATCCTACCAAATGTTAACACAATCTGCACCAGCAGCTTTGATAAAAGTCCTTTTCCCCACATACAGTGAGGATCAGTGCTGGGTTTGTGCTGCTACAAAACCATCACAGTTTTCTTTAGGCTTCTTCTGGGCAACTGGAGGTCGAGGTTTTCCTGGAGGCACTGGAGGGGGACTCGGCTTCACTTTGAACTGAAAAACAGGAGTTTATCACTAGAAAGAAATTTAACCAGATCAAACTACAGTAACATCATAGAAAAACATTTCAGAAGTATGCTCATATACCTCTTTTTTACATTATTCTGGATTTATACTGCAAACATTCAGTAAAACTAAAGCCATGCAAAAAACACACAACACTCACCTCTGTTTTACTCAAAGGGGGCAAAGGCTTCACTGGAGGTAAAGGTTTGGTCTGTGAGACAGAGAGCTTTATTAATTTGATTTTCTGTTAAAAATCCACATTTCATCTGTTCAGAAACTCACCGCCTCATTGTGAGAGGTAGGGGGCTCTGGAGGGGATTTCTTTGGAGGCTGAACACAACATACAACAGTAAAATGTTAACATAGTCCATTTTCTAATATTGTCATTACTGTATTGGTGGTTTTCAGATTTTAGAATGTGTTAATGTCATACTCCCATTGATATCATGGTATTTTGCTATGAAATATCTAAAAGGTAAACTCACAAGTGTTAACTTGATCATTTCTATTAGAGGTTAGACCCCAGAATTCACAACAAAAATCTGGGTTTTGACAATATGGATTTTAACTGCTATCTTTTGTATTAGATATTACTGGCCTATAGGATGCTGCAACGTGATCTGAAACTCACCAATCTAGTAAAAGTAATAGTAGACATGATAGTAAACTTGATGGAAGTGTAACTGACCAGAGGGGCCGGTCGGCTTGGGGGCACGGACACAAAGTGAGGGGTACAAACTTGAGCGGCGGTGGACTCCATCAGGGTGGGCTGGCTGATCTCAGGTCTGGGTTTGGGTTTTTCAAACATGGGAGTCTGCTTCTCCAATGCAGAGTGCACTTTCCTGTCCAAAAATACGTTATATTTAGTCAAACAGGCAAATCGCTTGTACAATAATATCATTTATATTATTTGTGTGTTTTGTAACTATTGGAAATGTGCTGAAATTGTCCAAGTTAGAAACAGGTTATGTGATGCAAATTATGCACCACTGTTTTTCTTTTTCTCTCTCTATCTATCTCTGAAAGTGTAGGACATATGAAAGGGAGACAGAGAATTCTCTAACTGTCATCCGTTGATCAAAGTGTAATTCAACTTTTTCACTGGTAGGGTGTTGTCTTGTTGTCTCGACAGCTAAAACTAAAACTGACCTAACACAGTTACCTGTGACCTAAGACAGTTTTACCTCTTGCTTTTGGAGATGTAGTTTTTGGACCTGTCTCTTTTGCAGCAGATGAGCCCGGCGACGAGAGCGGTGATGAGGAGGATGATGAAGACCGCTGTGCACACTCCAGCGATCACAGCCTGACCTACAGGCACAGACAGAGGAAATGAGGCCATAGAAACACATGTTAGACACCCCTTTGTGCATTCAGGCTATATGTAGTCTGCATTTTTGTCCACAAATTACATACATTTGCAACATGGTATTTGTGGGTTTCAGCTTCCTGTTATGTGTGACATTTGGAGGAGTTTTCCCATTCAAAAGATACAATATATAGTTTCAAATTGTTACTCGCTACGGCAACGGTCCTAATTTCACATTATTCTGAAACCCATGGATGGGCAATTTACTAGTTAACAATATTAAAGTATCTCCATTTGTTAGTTACCCTTTGGACATTAAAACATGACTCATTTTTGGTGCAAATGACTCACTTCACTAAAACTTTTTCCACTATCACAGCAGATGTAAAACTATGATAATTATTTACCACATATACTATCCTACCAAATCAAATAATTTGAAGAAAAAAACAAAACAAAAACATGTAACTCTGTCATATACACTTTAAGTTATAATAATACCTTGAGGTAAGTCTGCGTACTGAACGTTGCAGAGCGGAGGAGCCCAGCCTGGGTCACAATGGCACTCTCTTTTGTGATTACACACCTATAATAACAGATAAGGTCATTTAGTCACATTTACATCGCGCTTCCTGAATTACCACATGACATCACAAGGTGGAACAGAGTGTTCTCTGTTTGAGAGAAGAACTCAGCCTAAATATGTAGGGTATGTGTGTTAAGCATGTGCGAATGAAATAAAACACAACTCCAGGTATGTTTTTGATGAAGAAACAACATTATAACATAGATCAGAAAATAGCGTAATATAGGCCCTTTAAAACTTCCAAAAATGTTGTTGTCACATTTAAATAAGTGAACTCACCCCATGGTTGTTACATTTCTTGGAGCAATCATCAGAGTTGCCGTAGACTACTACATCCTGGCATTTGTTGTCTAAGCAAACCTGTGAAAAAAAAAAGATTTAATAGAAATATTAAAAATAGAATAGATATAAATATTTGTTTGATTCTAGGGATGCACATCAATATTGGTGCTGATACTGATGGATCCGGTATTGATTCCCTATCTTCTGATACTAATCTGATACTTCAGTCAGCCATTTTAAGAATACAAACACGTTTTTTACCAACTTCAACCCAGTAAAAGTGACATTTGATAACTCATTTTAAAGCTCAGAACCTATAGAATTTTGAATAAATAGTTTTAAGAAAAGTAACCTGGATGAATCTGAAATCAGCATCGCAGCTGAAACATCATCCCTATTTGATACAAAGAATAATTTTTCATAAATACCAGATGAGGTTTTACCTTATTTGATCCACATTTAGTGCCATTTGGGACCATGTCTATATTTCTGGACTTGTCATCCTCCACAGCGATGTTGCATTTAATATGATAACGCACAGTAAACACTGCCCTTTTCCCAGTAATGGCGTCACCTCCTTCTTCACAAAATATAGATCCACATTTTATATTGCTGCAAAAGTTTGAAGTATGGTTAGTTGTAAACAACAAATACAATTACAAACAGCATAATAACTATACTTACTTTAAGGTACAACGGGTGTACCCATTTGTGCTATTACCACAGTTAGCCCCCTCCTGACCCTGCATGTTCAGACTAAAACAATCTTCATTGGCGACTTTAGCACCTGAAATACAAAACAGATTATTTTTCTCTGAAATAGACAAATATAAGACTAAAGTATAGGCTTGTTCAAAAGACATTTCCGGCTCTAGTAAAAAGCCTATTCATTTAATTCCTGGTAACGCATCTCATTCAAGAAAACTGGACAGTGATTGTGTGTAAGCTGCTGTACTACAAAGAACACACTTTCTAAGATGTGACACTGAAAAAGAAAAGAAAGACTCTCTTCAGACCTTAAAAACAGATTCATCTACTACTGCCTTTATTATTAGATCAAAATTTTAAATTAAGGTACGAGTTAAAATAGATTAAGGTTATAGTTTATGTTAACGTTTGGCAAGTAGAAACTACAATTATTGTCAGGACTGGTCCCCAGGAAATGAATTAAAGTCAACGTAATGTCCTCAAAAAGCATAGAAACCCAAAATATGTGTTTGTGTGTGTACTACTGGTCTAGACGTACTGGACAGACTAATTTTTTAAATTTATATTTAGCCTAGTTACATTTACATTAGGGTTAGGGTTAGCATTAATATCTTGATAAATTATGTAATTCTAATATATCTTGGAACCATGTATTATTTCTAAGTACGTTTTTGAGTACCTTTTCCAAACAGCCTCCAACAGTGCTGCTGGTGTGTGGGGCACTGGCCGTCGTGGCAATATCCGGGGCCCAGGTTATAGCAGGGTTTTCCATTCATGACAAAACTGTCATCGGGACACGCCTCTGATGTCCCTGTACAGAACTCGGGCAGGTCACACTCACCAGCAGGTCTCCTACACAAGGTCCCCACTGGTTTAAACTGTAATGTAAACAAACAATAATAAAGACATCAGTGAATATATTAATACTAAA
Organism: Taenioides sp. WSHXM2023; assembly: GCA_029959045.1. Lineage (NCBI taxonomy): Eukaryota > Metazoa > Chordata > Actinopteri > Gobiiformes > Gobiidae > Taenioides > Taenioides sp. WSHXM2023. Next base: position 11,268,807 of record CM057104.1, on the reverse strand, counting down.
GGTAAAGCTTGAATGTGGTTTATGAATGAAACCCCTTTTGTCAATGAGAGGATTAACATGTAAACAAAACACTGTATTAAATAATAATCTGACTTAGATGTCTAGTTTAGTAATATTTTATGTTTACAGTCAACAAAAATATAGCATATTATGTTGAGAGGCTACGGCCTATGGTGAGGAGAGAGGTCAAAAGTTGTACTAAAAACTTCCAGAGGGAAATTTAAGTTTAGCTACAGAAACATTTACAGTTTGCTTCTCAGTCGCCTTTGTGTCTCAGTCAAAGGTCTCAGTGCAGTTTAACAGGAGGACTGGTCAGGTGGGGTCAGCAGATCTGTATCAGGGCAGTTTGAGGAGAGGAAGAGCCAAAAGTGTCCCTGGTCTGTGTCCTGCAGCATCACAGCAGTGTCCAGGTGAATACAAAAAGAGAGGCCTCATTCTTACTGCACTCTGTTGTTTTGGTTGGTGATGAAATTGTCCATTACATAACCAAGTACAAGTAGTGCTAGTTCAAAGAAATCCTTCAATGGTAAATGGTCACATTTATATAGTGCTTTTCTACCTTCAAGGCACGTAAAACTTTTTACACTGAGAAACCCACCCATTTACACACACATTCATACAACTGAGGACACTAGAGGCGAGGCAAGTGAAGTGTGTTACTGCCCACCTCTACTTACCACCAAAAGAGAGTGAACAAAAATAACAATAATACTGTGTATTTTTGCACTTTCAGTGAGCATCTGAACACCTTGATCCTGGATCAAAGCAGTAATCTAAATGTGCACATAAACTCATACGTTTCTCTGTCTCTGTCACTGACCACTGTCATAACAGCTTTTTTACATCATGATAAGGCATTGTCTCATTGCTGCATGTATGTTTTATAATGACATTTATTGACGCCCTTGAATCTATCATTCTTAGGAAGGATGTGGTCAGTTTTAAAGCAACATCAGGATATCGCCCTGCTTTTCCTGTTATTATTGAACATGGCGCTCTGGCAGTTACACCATTTTAACTGCTCTTTGACTGTTTTCACAACCTTCACCGGGCACTATTTTAAAATCAGGGAGTGTCTATAGTAAATTATGACCGTTCTCTATACAGTCCACTGACAATGAGCCCAACTGGCTTTTAACTAGGGGATCTTATGGGGAGAAGGTTAAGATTTAATTACATGGGCTTCCAGAGAAAATATACAGAAGAATACAAAAATGATTTGAGACAATGCAATGCTTTAGAACACACAGAACAGAAACAAAATGTATCAGTCTCAACAAATGAATTTAAAGGTACACTATGCAACTGTTTCTATGTAATTTTTCCTCTCAAGGTATGCCCCCGCTCATTTCTATGTTATTGCTTTGCCTGGAAATGATGTCTATATGTTTTTCACTTCTTTTCACTTCAGGTCTAATTATTGCTGAAAAAACATGCATTCTTACAGATCAAACCTATAACTTGGCCTAGTGCTGTCACTTGCTTGTTTCCATGGAGACAGATACATTTTCAGCCATACAGTGGAACATTCCAGGCAAAATAACATGTCCATAGAGGTTGCAGATTTTCCACCAGATAAAGTTACATAGTGCATCTTTAAATATTATTTTCAGGAAGTGTCAGTAGGTCAAAGATTCTGACATTCTGATATGAACTTTTCTAGGTATTTCTTCTTGCAATAGAAATGCACTAACTCAACCACCACCCAAAGAACATTAGATCATCACAAAAAATATACTCATGCAAGATATTCAGCATTTGTGTGAAAAATAACGTCTTAAGAGTTTCAGTCTAGGTCTGGTAATATGAAAGACATTTACATTGTAGAATATGTCTAGAGCCTTGGCAAATGTAAATGTATATAAAATTGTGCATTGGATATTGCACAGATAGTCCAACTAGGCCTGTCATGATAATTACTATATCAACTTATTGTTCAATATATGAAGACTGGAAGATTATGTTTTGGGGCTCAGTATTAATCGTGTGCACATTTTCTTTGCAATAATGAGGAGATTTTTGTTATTTTTGATGTAATACAATAAGATTTGAGCTGTAGAGGGCTGAAAAAATAGCTTTAATAACGTTAATTCTGCTATTTATTTGTTGCAGTTCATGCCTTTAAATGATACTCTGTAATTAAAAATGGCTCAGTTATCTTGCTTTATTGCTTTTGTGTCAATGGCATAAAGTAATTTCGATATTAATGTTTAGCGTTATATTTGTCTGTAGCAATATATCGTGCTTTAAAATTTGTTATCGTGAAGGGCCTAAACCCAGTCCTTTCTTTGTTTATAATCTTTTTTCATAAACCTGTTACTCCCCTTTCAATTCATCATAAAACGTTATTGTTTATTACTGATGTTTTGTATTGTATTGTGTGTGTAACTGACTGTACCTGGCAGTTTTCACAGCAGCGTCCATGAGCGCATTGGGACCCAAACGTCAGGCGGCACGTAGACGGGTCACAACATGGATTCTTACATTCCTCCAACAAAAACAAAAACAAAAACATTTTGTGTTTAGTTTCATCTTGATCTCAGAACCCAGGAGGCAGTGCAGATCGCTGCCAAGATGTTATATCCATGATAAAGAATGTGAGCTAAACAGTATTGTGAAATCTCTAACTGAAACTCCAAGGCAAAAAGAGCAGTCAAAGGTGTACTCATATTGTAAAACCGCAGCATTATTATCTATGTAACTTTTCTACAGGGGGGTGCAATCTGTTTTTCTCCATGAAGATGTTATTTCATTGCCTAGAATATATATGAAGTTAAAATTATCAATAATTATTCAATTACTGGTGTTTTTCTTGCACAAAATGCCATATTGTTCCCCATACAGCATTAAACATATCACCATGGAGGAAAAAAAGTGATACAACTATGCCATGTTGCAAATCAGACTGTAAGAGGTGAGTCCACTCACATATGCTGCATCTTTAAGTAGTTGTGATTATGTTATAAGAAATGTGTGGTGATCTTATAGGTAGAAGAATAGCCCTTTAGCTAATTCTCAACTTTTTTCAGTCATTATGATTAATATATATTATCCTTGAAAAAAAAGAAATCCTTAAAAAATAAATGCACTTTGAGTAGACACTAGCTAATGAACTTAAATAAAGGTATTTACAGTAATCAGTCAGGAAAACCTAACTACACTAAACTGTAAAATAAAATCTTTGCAACAATCTAAGACACATAAACACATATTTAACTCAGTACATAGGTTCATATACTGTACAGTGTAGCTGAGGGTAAAAATTTGAAAATATACTCAACTCAGATTGTTGCTGAAAATAAAATTACGCAAATTTCAAGCCAAAAGGGTCAAGTTTCATATCTCCTCTCCAAATTTCACAGTATGTTTCACAGATAAAAAAACACAAGCCAGACCATGTGTTGTGAAATCACTTACAAAGAAACCCTCCCTAGTATCTCCATATGAAACCTTATATCTTTCCTGTCCCTTAGCCCCAGACCAGCTCTTACCTGCACCGTCCCACAATCGCACTCCTCCCCAGGGTCCACCAGGGCGTTTCCGCAGCGTGGGCCTGTCTCTATGCTCCGAGAGAGGGCGGGTTTGTGTAAACAGTTGGGACGTGCTCTGGTCAAAAACTCGGCCAGCTGAGCCTCACTGCAGCTGCTGAACAACTCGGGGAATGACTGACTTCCTGTTCTGATAAAAAAGATTGAGAACAGATTTTTACAAAGATGACATAAACTTAAACAAGATTCACAGAGATGCTTCAAAGTGCAGGACTTCCCGTGAGAACTTCTTGAAGATATAAACTGTGTGTCCAAGTTGGATAAATGGAGAGAAAAGTATTAGATAGGGCATCTGGCATAAAATTTTCCTTACTTTCCTTTCCTTACTGCTTTGGATTGAGAAAGTTTTAAGACAGATGTCCTACCTAATACTTTTCTCTCCATTTATTGTACATTGATTCAGGTTAGATTGCATGGTCCAAAGGATTAAAAAAACACTTATTGTCACTATAGTGTGTAATAGAGAAGCAGTGGTTGGAAAATTCCTCAGTCCAAAGGAGGGTCAGATGGCGCAGATTTGCAGCCTTGCTTCTGCCAGTCTAACTCAGGGCAGCTGTGGCTAGAGAAGTAGCTAATAATCACCAGATAGGCAGTAACTAAATGTAATGTCAAGCCGTTTGGAGTCCACTATATAAATCAATACTTTTTTTTACTATTAATGATTATGTTTTAGTTACATAGCCTATAGCCCAGTCCATCACACTAGTCCAAAAGTGCTCTACTTGTTACTAATTTACAAATTAGGCACTGGATTCACAAGACCATTACAAGGGAATTTTATAAGATGTACCAACCAATGGAGAAGGTTGTTTCAGGTAGGGCATCTGGTACATAGAGGACTTTATAAAGCAAGTAGGAAGTGAGCTATACAGAAGGTATCCTGAGATCTGATAACTTTTAAGTTGGTATTTTGTGGTGAATACCTGAGCTTGTCTGTCATCACACAGTTGGTGCTCAGAGAAGGACCACACACGCAGCCAGGACCATCGTGGGACAGGCCAAAGTTATGCCCCATCTCATGAGCAATGGTGGAGGCCAAGCCAATCGGGTCTCTGTGGTGATCCTGAAGAGATAAAACATAATTGAGTAAAATCAAATATATAGCCATATCTATTCTAAATAAATAAAGTAGTTACCTGATTCACACCTCCTGAGTTTTCTGTGCACATAGCAAACTTATTAGCCAGTCCGACAGTATCACCTTCAAAGTCTGTGCCTCTGTAAAGGACATTTATAATTTAACCACTAAATTATGGCATCATCTGGCATCATTTCCAAAATTTTGGTGATGTCAAAATCTCTGATCTAGAGGGCAGGGGACTATATTTCTTTATTGTGATGCAAATTTTGAAAGAAATATTCAAACAAAGAATAAATATTGAACTATTGAAGGATTTGGTACACAAGCTTGCTATATTAGTTTTATGGTTTAAAATTATGGTTTAAACTGATTACAATCATGCCTATATGACTGAATTATAGAACGTCTTTGGCACAGAAAATTCTTAGCTTGTATTGACAAAAAAATGTCCCAGTTTATATTTCATGTAGGTCAATTACAGATATTAACCAAAAACCTAAAAACATCTGCATTTTAAAGGAAAATTCTATCATAGAACTCTGACTTCCTTCTCAAGACTTTCAATCCAACGCAATATAATATAAAAGCAAAGTTTCTAATAGATTCTCACGTTACAAACTGTGCGTTGTCATGCTTGACCCTCTTCAGCAGATGTGTTTGTCTCCAAATAAGAAAATGGTCAAGGGTAACTTCAGAACTCCTGTCGACATCCATCAAGTCTTCTTTTGTCCAAATTTCCAGCCCCACGAGTACGATGCGCGTGTTTATAGATCGATAAACCTACAAAAACAGACAGAGCAATACGTCATTCGAAAATACTGACCGCATAAATCTAATTCACAATCATAAATCATCATTATACCTTATCAACGTGATTCACAACACTGAGAATGCGAGACTTGGTGTGATCGCCATATCGAAGGTACTAAAACATGAAAGAAATATAAATTGTTTGGGGGAAAGGGGGTTCGTTTTGCAGATGTGAAATAAGTTAAGATGTTTACCTCAGCTTTGTCAACAACCACAAACAGTTCAACAAAACGCTCTGGTTCTGAAGTCGGCTTTGATTTCTAAACAAGAACCAAAAATGGATCAGTTAAAATCAAATGTAAAAAAGAAAATAAAAGAAAATAGATAAGGGACAGGAAAAGGAGGCACAAGTTTGAAAAGCAGGTCAGCAGGTTAAACATTGTAATAATTTATGCAAAACCAAAACTTAACTTGTATTCCATTGAACACTTTAATTCAAATGACACTCTATTAACCAAACAATTGTGACTATTTTAATTACTAAATTTTTAGCTACTATAGTTAGAAGTGGCACTGCAAATGTTTATATTAAATAGAAATGAGATAATCTGAGCATCAGTGGAGTTGTCATTGAGGATATATTTATTATACATATTTGATAACACTAACATAAAATTTCTTTGTTACAGCAAAAAATGTATGTATGAAATAAAATACTATTTAATACTAAGTAGTGATTTAATGGTTTTGAGGGTGTGGACAAATGTTATGTATTCATGGGTTTCAGAATGATAAAAAATAGGACCGTTGCCATGGTTAACAATTTAAAGCTAAATGTCCTAAAACACTGTAGTTGCATCTAACAGGAAACTGAAGTCATGAATAGTCATGTGTTCTTTGTCTATGTTAATTTAAAAAATAGGCAAAATCTTGGCAGCAGTGCTTGTTGTAACTGTACATGTCAATATATCTTATTTTAACTTAAAGAATCAAACTATTCCTGTCTGGAGAGTATCAAACATACCCAGGACTTGGATCTGAAGAGTCCGGCCAGTCTGGGTCCTGTGTCCTGGTCCACATCGTATTGGTCTGTGGTGCTGTTTGTGGCTCCAGGTGAGTCTGTGTAGCGGTAAACAGCGTGATCGCTCTCATCAGTGTCCCCCAGAGGCTCAATCAGATACAACTGCTGCTGCGCTCTCACAAAACCACTACAAAACGAAACACAGAAAATGCTATTTAACTATATGGCAAAATAACAAACATTTTCATAGATGCACATCACAGATTAGAAATAGGAAGTTAATTATGCATTTTCTCCATTGAAGTGAAAAACAGGCAGAAAGGTAAAGAATTATCTAACATCTACGCAGTGGTTTGCACATTAACTTTGAAGCCATTAGTGAGGCACCCTGTCCACATCCATGCTTCAAGTTGGTACAAAGTTTACATTGGTTGAATCTTTATAGCCACTGCTATAAATGTATAAGGAATCAATAGAACCGCTAGGTTTCAAAAACTGTTTATACAAGCAACATTCAGGCTTTGGTATAAACTCAGTTTGAATCAGTCAAGCTTATAGAGCTAAAATAAATACTTTTAAATGTCCTATATTACACAAAATATACTCTTGTGAGCTTTAAACCATGTTAGAATATTGACTCGATTGCAATTATGGACAAACAAAATTAGATTAGGATTTGTCCCATAACGGATCAGCCATAAAGAAAACAAGCTATAGTATAGTATACAATTACAATCTCTACACTACACAAAAGAGTCAACAGAACATGCAATCTGTATTTGGTGACGAAATATCATAATAATTGTCAATTATAAATATAAAAATGGCATCGTGGAGTGTGGTGTTAAGGCTTTAAAGGTGCGCTATGCAACTTTTTGATTGGAGGTCCATCACCTGCTTGTTTCTATGAATATGTCATTGCTCTGCCTGGAATGTTCCACACTATGACATTAAACAGCTCTGCCTTACGTTTATTCAATTACAGGTGGTTTTACTGCTCAAAAATGCCTAGAAAAACATGTATTCTGACTGTGAGTGGGGTTGCCTTTCCACAGATCTGACCTGTAACTTAGTCTGGTTTGGTCTCCATGATGATAGAAAGCTTTAATATCAACATTCCAGACAAAGCAATAACATCTCCTTGAAGAAAAGCATTTGACGAACCCTCCACGAGAAACATTACACACTGCACCATGAATAAAAACAGATGTTAGCCAATTCAAATGTACTTAGAATTTCTCAAGCATGACTTAACCAGAAACAAAATACCAAATGAGGAAGTGAGTGGCCTGTATAAGAATAGTGCAGTAAACTCACCTTATCCCTGAGCATGTCCCCACACTCACAGAGGAGTCTGGCATCCCCTCAATCCGGCCATGATAGTAACAGTGCTCCTACACAAAAGTATTGCTGTGTTTCATATGACATCACAACTACAAACCAATAATATTTAATACAGATGGGGGGCAGCTAAATTAATATTGTTAAAATACTGATTTTTGTTGTAATAATGTGAGTTCTTCAGTCTAATCACTAATAGATATGATCATGTTCAACATTTGTGCCTTTACCTTTTGGATATTTAAAGGTAAAATACCAATAATATAATAAATCAATCAGTCAAACTGTTTCTTGCTGAAAGTTACCAAAAGAACCTTTAAAAATTCTAAATTCCACAATGGAGGCAGAAGTGAAGAGGAACATGATGTTGTTTCAAACTGGAATTAACCTCAGAATATCACAAAATATGAACAATCAAGGGAACTTTGTTCATCATAAATTATACTTTTTGTGAAGCTCAAATGCAATTTGAGGGAAGAACATTTTATTTTTCCGTTCTTTTTAATAGAGAAGCAAATTAACTACAAGTGTACCTTTGACAAATTGTTGTTTATTTGTTATAATGCTGCAAAACATTTAGATCTGTTAACCAGTTAATCATTTAAAATATATTACGTCTGCTTCACACTCCAGAATTTTGAATATTCTGATGACATAGGATTTTAAAGGGTCTATAGATTAGTTTAGAGAAAAACATTCTTTAAATCGGCTACAGCCAAGGCCACAAACACTCTCTTTGTGTCAAATCTTAATGTATTTGTGAGTCACAGGTCAGGAATGGCATTTCTGAGACTAAGACTGCACAATAAGGGAGGACAAATATGTGTTGAAATGGTTTTGATTTAGTGACTTTAATGTAGCATAAAATATACAGAGTTGTAGTGTGTATAACTGTTATTTAGTAATTAACTACAAAGACAGAGTTGATATGAATCTTGGAGGAATTTGTGATTCAAAGCCAAGCTGATAATAACCTGTAGTTGTTATCTAATGTAAAATTATTTAATCAACATTTCATTGAATAAGAATTTATTCAGCCACAAGGAGTTTAGACACCGACCTAGATAAACAAAGACTGTATTGTCAGTTGTTAGAGAGGGCATCTGACATAAATCTATGCTAAATCAGTATTGAAATTTATGGAAATTATACATGATACAACAGCTCATTAGTTATTGCATTCCAAAACATGGCAACATCCCATCAGTCTTCAGTGGTAACTTAATGAAGATGGGGGCAGGTAATATTATTATTTTTTTGTAGTATTTTATTATTCCTGTAGGGAAATTGTCCTCTGCATTTCATCCTTCCTTTCAGGAGCAGTAAGCAGCACATTCTTGTGAGCTTCTGGCCATGTTACAATGTTGTTTCCTGTGATTTGTTTCATTCACACATTTGTGGTGTGTGGAGTTTAAAAACACAGTGGAGCACTTCCATTATTACCACATGATATCACAAGGTGTTTTCTGTCTAAATATGCAGGGTTTGTGTGAATGAAACAAAACACAAGTCCAGGTATGTTATGAGGAAACAGCATTATAAGAATAGTGTAATATGGGCCCTTTAAGTAACCCTTTCTGACCCTTTTCTGGATGTAGGCCTACAGAACTCACTCAAAACTCTAAATTATAAACTTTTATTGCTATGACATAGTACAGAGGCGTCTAAGAATGGTACCTCATGTGTGGATGTCGTCACCCGTTTTCCATCTTTGGTATAACGTGTTTCAGTGAAGTCTCTCCCAATAAGATACCTACAGCAATGACATACTGTATATTAGGGTTGAACTGTAATGGGCAAATGTGTAATGCAATTTTCTGACAAATATTGCAAGATTTTAGATTTCTGTTTTTATTTTAACATATAACATGTCTATGAGAATTAACATTTAAGAGAAGAACAAATGCAAGAATCACATGCATTTCAGAGGTCAAAGGTTAAGGTCTAAATTACTGGGTGATTGAAGAGTTTGCAGTGTCCCAATTGTCACTATTCAAATGATGCAGCCTTACATAAAATATAATATAGTGAATCAAATAACAAAAAATACTTATTCTCATGTACCTGTTTTTCTCCAGATGTATTGTGTGGTTTTGTCCTTCAATTGCTAGTTGATATTGTACTACATCTGGATAAACCTGAGAGAAAGGAAGAAATATTAAACTCTTGTAGATTGTAGAAAAATGCTGTTAAAAAGTGTATAGATTACCTGTGCGTCAGATAGACTTCTCTTTGTTCTGAGTTGAAGTTTCTGTGGTTTCACAATCTCATAGTTCTTCACATGAGGCAGTGAACATAAGCTCTGTACTAGAAAAACTATTAAAAACAAACAAAGAAACAAAAAAAAACAAAACACAAATACAATACTATAAAACCCTGTAGATTAAAAACAGAATACACAGTGACATGGCTGATAATGGATTCAATCTTAGTCATACACTGTCTTTTCTGCTGCTTATTTTGAATGTATTATTACCATTGATTTTTGCTCTTTTATATTTATTGTGATGACTGAGCTACTGTGTTCATATAATTTCCCTTGTGGATCAATAAAGTCTAAGACAAAATCTTAATTTAATTCCATGCTCATTATTGGTTAGACTGTCACGACAAAGCTAAAAGAACAAAAAGGGGTTTAGGGTGGCGTTTTTGTTGCATCGTGTATCAGGCAAAGACAAAAAGTAAGAAAACAGACCAGTTACAAATCTGCAGTTTTATTCATGGGTGTAAACTTTGTGTTAGACACCCCCCACCGCTTTTTCGTTCATTTCAAACACACATTTTCAGTCCCCTCTCAAAATAAGGCAAAACAGACCACGGATCAAGAAGCAGGCCAATATTTCTGATGACAACCATAAAGTGAAAACAAAAGGATGCCTCTTTCAATTTACTGAGACTATTTTAAAGAAAAAGCACAACAGGCTGAAGAGTATCCCTATGGTCAAAACATCTGCTCCATTCAAAAGCTTAAACTGTTGAACTGCATTACACCATGAGTCTGGCATTCACACCACTGCAGATGATTTGAGAGAAGAGGAACCGGATCAGTACCAGAAAGCAGATACCCAGAAAAGTCTATATTGATTTAATTAAATAAAGTAAAGTAAAGTAAAGTATAGGCCTAGTTAAAGTCTACAAATACAATACAAAAATGTCTTCAGTACATAAACTTGCACTAGCAGTCAAAGGAGTAACTGCCTAATAATCTGTAATAGGATAAATTTGTAGCAGAGGCTATTGTGGATGCAGTAACAGTAAATGTGATATTAATAATAGGGAACTGACCACTTTGCAAAATACTTTCAAAAGTACTGTAAATACTTTTAGCCTATAGTGTAGTAATAATGTTAAGATTTTTAACTGATAGTAATTTAAGCAGCCATTTACTAAAACTGTTTGTAATAAGCTATAGTGCAGAGTATGGAAGCAGTGAGACAAAAAGTATGCATCCAGTGTCTCTTCTCTGCAGGGGGGTGTTCAAGTTTACCGCAGTAAAAACATGTGTTGATTATAAAACAAATTCATGTAACTAACGGAAGATAATTATAATACTGATCGCTGAATAAGTCATTTTTAAATATGTAAATTTGACTTACCAAACGTTAGCGACAGTGAGATGGAGTTTGATCCCATTATTGTGCGCCTCGTCCGGCCACTGGAGCAGCTCTGACTGCGCCTTGAGTCAGCGCGAGCGTTTCCCTTAAAGCCACGCCCCTTCTGTGACGTCTTATCTTTGGCTCACAGAAATACCAGACTAATGAGTGAGCAATTAATAAACAAACATTAAAGCATGAGATCATTTTACCACCTTTTAAAACTGCTTACTCATCACCACCCGCTTCTGCGTTGATCATATTACAACAATAAGTATAAAAAAAAATCTTTCCTGTGCAATTTCAAACTCAAATTGTAGGTTATAAATATAAAAACACTATTCGATGGAGTTTAATATCATTGTATTTAGTTTTCATAAAATAAATTTAAAAAGTAATGCCGTCCCCCACAGCATCCCTTACACAAACACACACAAATCCAAGTAATAATGCCTATAGTTATAGATTAAAGAAAAAAATGACAAGACAAAAAAAAAATAAAATTAAAAATTAAAAATAAACTAGTGGAGAGAGTTAACTTTAAAATTATTTAGAAGAGCTGACTGTGGAATTGAACATGTATGTAGGCCCACCAAAGTTTTTACCCAAGGCCCAGAATTTGTCCGGGCCATGCCAATCATTTATTAGTTTATATATATTTATATAAGTGCACAAATAAATATGTGCCAACTCTAGATCTAAAAAAATGCTGGAGAAAAAATTCATATTCATCTTTTAATGAAGTGCCATACAAACTTACATAATACTTTGTACAATAATTTACCCATAAAGAGCAAGAGACCACCGAGTCAACATAGCCATTCACCTTTAAAATGTGTTCACAAAATCTTTTAAAACATACACTATAGTCTACATATTTTACACAATGCAATACCATCTTTTTTTTAATAACAGGTATTATAGTTAAGACAGCAAATTGATGAAATACACAACAGGATTTTCAACATGCTATGCTGCTGCCTTTTGACTTCGCTCCACTGCCATCTTTTCCAAACGTTCAGTGTAGAATCCATTGAAATCAAGTCTGTGAAATACAAAAAATATTAGTCGAATCAACTATTTTACAGTATCCATGTAAGAATTAAACTACAAACCTGTAAATTATGCTGATCATGCTGTGCTCACAGTCATTGGTGCTGTAAATGCTAAGTTTATCCAACAGATCAAGCAGAAGCAGACTGAAGTTATTGTCAAATTTGTTTATTGTTGCCTCAAAACTGGCATCAGACTGGAAGGTGTCTGTGTGTTCTGCTAAAAACTAAAAAGAAAAAATAAAAGTACAAAAATATTACTTTGAAATAATAACACATAGCTTCTTTTCATCTTTTCATTGGGAGTTGTCACATGCTTCCTGAGGTGTAGTCATTTGCCCTTTTAGTTTTGAAAGAATTTCTGCTTTTCTTTACATATATAAAGGTTAGCACTAGCTTATTTTCCTTGTATTCATTTAAACATTTACCTTGGTTGTGAGCTTTTTCTTCTCGTCATCGATGTGATCACTCTGGGAGGCTGCACCGTCAATAGACCCTTGCTCCAAAGAGATACGCTCCATCCTTTTGCTTTGAGTGAATCTCTACAATAGATCACAAGATATGAAATAGTGAGACACTGAAAAACATAAGAAATATAATTTAATGTAAATAAAATATAAAAAAGTGTATGGTACAAACCTGCATACAGTTTGTGAACATGACACAGACAGACATGAGTTTAGAAAAGATTCGGAGCAGCTCTGGGTTGGTCAACATGCAGTCCTTTAGACAGTTGTCCAAGAAGCTGGTGTGATGGTGAAGAACGTCATCAATGTTTGACGCCTTGAAAGCAAAAATATTTATATTCAAACATTTATAACAATGGCCATGAACAAACAGGGGAATGATGGTACAAAAACAAATACAGTAATTAAAGTATTTAGTTTGGCATTTGCGTTTATACATTTAAATTTCTTGGAAGTATAGAATTTGTAACCAAAAGCAACTTGTTAATTTTAGTATATTCATTTACAACTTTGATTTCTAAACCACTTACAAACTTAACACATAGAAATACTAAGTGTGGGCCATTCATAATTAAAAACAGTATTTGTTTAGTGGCATATTTGTGCACATTATACATTTATTATGATGTGAAATTTTGCCTAACTGATCATAAACAATCCAGACTTGTCACTGTGATGCTTGTCAGCTGCTTTAACTCCAATTAAATATGTCACCATTAACTCAATAAAATGTTACAGAAAAGAACAAAGACTTATGGAGGAAATAAATCACCGTTTTGAGGTTCTTCTCCATCACGTGCCACGTTGGCTCCATGACCTCAAACATCATGTAGTACTGAATGTTCTGCACAAAGTTTAGCATCCGCTGTCGGAGGGCAAATGACGCAGCGAACCTACATACAAAAGATATTAGCATGGCCCATCTATTACTGCTACTTGAGACTATGGTGCTCCAACTATCCTTACTAATCATTACTTAACATTTAATTAATCATATTTATTACACTTTTTGTGATAAAGACATAAAGGGGGGAAACATCTAGCCTTTTAATCCGCAAACATTCCTTTTTGACCAGTCTAGTTATTTGAAAGGTTACTGATAACATAAGGCAAAAGGTACAATTTCTTTTAACAATACATTATAAAGTCTCTATAATCTCTGGAGGGACAGTGGGGGGGACCTTTGTCTTTTCAAGAAATCTGAAACGCTGATAACACCAATCTATAAGTACTAAAATACTATGGGGTGATTATTTTAGTCACATGCCTTACCATTTACCGCAATGAAGAGAATACTGCTTGAAGTCTTTGTTGCAGATCCAAACATTACAGAGTAGCCTCTCCACGTGTTTACAATAAAACATGTGTCGAAACAGCATCTGGTATCTTGTCAGGGCTTTCCTAGAAGACAATATCACGTACCACATTTATACCAGACATGCATGCCTTTAGGGGTTATAAAATATTCTATAATACGATATAATAAGATGAAAAAAACATTATTTGTCCCAAAGAGAAGAAATACTGTAGCAGAATATAATGTACTGTAATAGTCAATGTGCTTTAAAGGGCCCATATTACGCTATTTTCTGATCTATGTTGTTTCATTCCCACATGTTTAACCCATGCAAACCCTGCATATTTAGGCCGAGTTCTCCTCAAACGTGAAACACTCTGTTCCACCGTGTGATGTCATGTGGTAATACAGGAAGTGCTCCACTATGTTTATAAGCTTCATACACTTTCACTAGAATCATTTGGATTATTTCAGCTCTGGAATTGCTACTTCTGAACAAAAGATAAAAAGGTAGCTGTTAAACTGAAAACAACATCACAAGGTGGAACAGAGCATTTTGAGCTTTGGAGATGTAGACAGACTAATAATAGTCTCAAACATGTGTGAATTAAACAAAACACAACTCCAGGTATGTTTTTGATAAGGTATCAGCATTTTCAAATCATTCTTTAGCTGGTAGTATAAAGTATAAGTGCTGATGAAATCCAACCTGTTAATGATGAGTGAGAGGGGCCATTTCACAATATAATCGAATGAGAAAGCCTCTAGTCCACTTAGCGTTGTATCTGTTGGCTCGGCATTGATAATAGCTTTCTCCTGCTTCGTCTCGATGGCCAGCACTCTCAGGAGCTGTGTGATGACGTCATTTGGCATTAAGTCGATCTGGAGGGAGAAGAGGGTAATAGAATGAATCACCAACTCTTAGATCAATAATGGATACAAAAGTACAATGTTTTATTCATCCCTGACTCATATTAATGGTCATAATAATAATGTTTAATTTACAGCAACAACTGTGATGCACTATGTTATTTGAGACCAGCAAATTTTACAATTTACACAGGTCAGTTTATGCTTTAATCCATATTAGAACTTTTTCAATAAATTACAAATTTTGTTGAACAGCAGACCCCAAATAAATGTGGAACATAGTGCACCTTTATAAAGCAGTTTTTCACATTCTTGACTTCTAATCATCAGCCTATGACTTCACAAAATTACTTGCCATCTGTTCTACAGTATCCTAACATGATCCAAAATGAAGAGGCAATCTAAGTAACTAAATTCATAAAATGATAGATTTATTTGTTCAAAACTACCAACCTTCAGATCATCTTTGAAAGGGTCTGTGTTTGCGGTGCTCATCCTCAAAGCCAACTCCAGAAGAGCCTCGAGTCTAGGGGGAACAATGTCATCCACAGGTTTCTTCAGCTCTTCTTCAGTCAGGTCCATAAAGTGCACAAAGAAGTCTCCTTTATCCATCAAGAAGTAGTGCTTGATTGACCTACAAAACAATGTAGCATACATAATTTTAAAAAATACAAATCAGTAAAAACTGTACATGAAAACAGTAACTGAAATATATTTACCTAAGGCGTGATACCAGCTCCTTTTCTTCCATCAAGAAGTCTAAGAGAACCTTGCTGGCATAGTTAAAGGCCTTCTCTATCTGCTCTACATAGGCCCTCTCTTTTAGGGTATACAAGACCTCCTTTGCGTCAGGACAGGTCACATCGCGCCCACACTCCCGTACAACATTGAGGTACTTTCCTATAAGATACAGATATTTAGAACAGATATTCAAATGTGTAATATTTGCTATTAAAACAGTTATTCAAAGCTTTTTGATTACCTGTACTTAATATTTTGTCAGCCATTTTCTGTAAATATGATGGTATTCGATGCTGTACAATTGTGTATCTCTGATCCCAGTATTTGTCATTGTAGTCTTCTTGGATTTTTTCTTTTTGCAGTTCATGCTCTTCAACCATAAACTCACTACAAGCACAATAAATACAACTCTTCATACACCCTTACCATTCTTGCCATTGATAATAATAATAATAATAATAATAATAATAATAATAATAATAATAATAATAATAATAATAATAAATTTATAAAGCACTTTTAAAAACAAGATTTGTGCTGTACAAGTCATAAAGAACAATACAAAAAGCATAAAAATAGCATACAGAAGGAATACAAAAACAGACAATAATGCAAACAATTCAATTATTATAATAAATAAATAAATAAATAAAAAGAAATAAGGAAATCATATTTACCTGTATGGATCCTTGATAATACCTCTGTAAATCCACTTCTCTAATATCTCAAAGTACGGGACACTGGCTGCTTTGGTGAGGTACAGACACAGTTCTTGAGCCTGGCTATCCCCAGTGTAGTTAAATGTCCTGTCGTGAAGCAGGGTCAATGTGGATCCACCCATACACTCTCCTTTGTCCACAGAGGAAGCTAGGGAATAAAAAAGAATATAATATAATATAATATAATATTATATTATATTATATTATAAATATAATATATAATATTTATTATATTAACACACACAAACACACACACACACACACATTTGAAGGGTTAATTCTTTAGTGCCCTCTAGTGGGTGCAAGTAAAACATTCCAATTAAAAACAGCAAACAAATGTACATACATATTTTTTGCATGTGCTGCCCTACCTATAGAGGCCAGTATCTCCATTGTCCTCATTGTAGGCTGGATGTAGAACCATAGTTTCTGTAGAGAAAGCAGGCCTTGGCGCAAGAGGTGCTCCAACTGAGTGACCAGGATCAGATATTCCTTCATCAGGGTCCTCATTGCTGCAGTCAGAGCATGATTCACCTGTCCATACTCAAACGATGACTTTTCTTCAATGAATCTATAAAAAAAAATATAGTAACAAAAACATATATTCACACACATACTAATTTAAAGAATTGTCATACCTTGTTACAGTTGAATAATAAGATGCCACAGGTAATATTCTGTTGACTAGCTCTTTGACAGACATGTCCAGAGTTGGATCTACAATAAATGAGCGGTTTTGTCGTCCCAGGACAGGTTGAGCAGTTATGTCTCTGCCGTCAACTCCACTCAGCACAAAGAGCAGATCTTCAACTAGGGCTTGCTCTTGAGCCGCCAGAGGCAATGTTCCTGAAATAACATGCAGTGACAACCTCAAAATAAATGACTTGCTTGACAATATTTTCAGTTTCTATACCACAATGAAATAAATAAAAATAGACGAAAACAGAATTGAAAGAAAACCTACCTACTGCTACAGGGGGCTCTCCTGTGGAGGTGGTGCCTGTAATGAAGTCTCCAATTAGAGCAGGGCGATCATAAACCCAGTTAGGAAAAACTGGGTTGGGCTGTGTAGGATTCTTTTTGTTATGTCTGTCTCTGAGCATTTTCCGTGTTACTTCAGCAGGCTGTAGAAGTCCATAGAGAATTGTTTTATAATAGAAATCCTTAATTTAATGGCATGACACTAAAGAGGTGTCTTTCTTACCATTGGAACATTAGCGCTGGCCGTCACATTACCAAGTTTTTTACGCAGCTCATCCAGCTCCTGCATGGACATCTTTGTGCTTGTCTGAGGCAACGTGAAACTGGTGGTTGTAGAGGAAGTTGTGTTTGCAGTGGACTCTGCTCTGTCTTTGGCATTCTGCTGCAGGGACTGAAGTGTCTGTGATGATGATAATAAATATTTCAATGTTATGACATCACATTATAAATATTAGTAGCAAAATATCTGAACAGTATGCCCAAAAACTAACCTCTGTGTCCTCTGACAGCTTAGAAAGGAGATAGACCAGTGGGTCAAGGTTGCGAACATTTTTGGATTTCAGCTCTTCATATTTTTTCAGAAAGTCTTCGGGCGTTTTAGAAAACTCTGCGAGCTTAACCTGCATAAAACAAATATATATTCATAGTATCCATGATTCTAAGCAGAATGTGATATATACTATGCCACTTACCTTGGCACTGTGGGCAGAGACTGTGGTGGTGACATAGGGAGTTCGGTGCTTCTGCAGTAAGTCACTGTAGCCCTCAGCTCCATCACCACCGCGGACATGCAGCAGGCTGAGCAGCTGACTCACGTCATGGTGAATCCTGAATTCACTCATGGCTATGAAGGCAGGAATATCCAGAGAGCAGAAACAAATGAAAGCACTGCACCTGCGGTGCACCGCAACCCAATAGGATGTTTTGACTAGAGAGCATAACACAGAAATAAACTCTATGTAACATCAAAGTTGCACAAACGTCTTTAAACAACTTTACTAGACACACATTTATTTAGGTCAATATCTAGGGCTTCAGTACACGGCATCATCCACTCCAGTGATGCTACCCATGCAGCTGACCATCGAAAGCTAACTAGCATGATAGCCAGCTAAAAGGTATGGAGAAATGCAGCTATAGAGGAAATGCTACTAAATGACTCCACTGCCGTCTTAAATCAGGACAACTTTTGCCTACCTGCCAAATGGTTTCACTCCCAAATACAACGCCTTGCACTGACACAGCCACACCACAGAATCAAAAACAAGCCTGGCCACCGCGCCAGCGCTGAAAATCTTCTTCTACAAAAGTGGAGCTGTCACTGCCGAGACGCTATGGCGCCCTCTTCAGATAAGGTGAAATCATGGATAAATTATTATATTTTTTATGTGAATGATTGCTTTTATATTATATGGCATATATAGGCAATTAAACTGCTATAGGTTCAACACATGCCTTAGTGACTTCGTTGTGTTTTCTTTATTTGTTTTAGAGTTCATTTTGTGCCCTTATTTTGAAGAGCCATGACATAGCGGAAGTAAACATTAATCACGTTACAACCCGGAAGAATTGCCTTTCTCTGATTAATGTTTGAATAGACAAAAATGGGCAATTTATCTTTAAAATAAACGAATAACCACGATGCTGCCTACCTCGTAGAGGCTCATTAGTTATATTTCTATCCAAGTATTTGGGGTAAAAGGCGAAGGCAGTCGACTGTGAGTAGCAACGCCCTGATGCCAGCCTCCCGTCCGCGAAAAATAGCCTCGTTCTGTTTACAAATCTGATATAAATTGTTTCCCTGCAGCGAATCGTTAGCTAATCGCATTTTACACGAAGGAACCATGGCAGAGCTGCATGTAGTGGAACCGAGTGCCACGGGTACCATAGAGCAGAACGAGCACCGGGACGTCAGGGGCTCTATGCGCCTGGCTTCGCCCACACTGATGGTTCCCCAGCGGACGAGCCAGCTCAGCCCCGGTGTGTCCAGCAGCAGCAGCGGCCGCTCCGTGTTCGGATTCCCGGTAAAAAGCAACTCCAGCTCATCGTCTGAACCCGCGGAAAAGCCAGGGTTCCGCTGGGTACGCCTCAATGTTGGTGGTACATACTTTATTACGACCAAGCAAACGCTGTGCCGAGACCCCAAGTCATTTCTTTATCGACTTTGTCAAGATGATCCTGATCTAGACTCTGACAAAGTAAGTATCGGCCACATTTGTTTTATCTAACCTAAACAGTTAAAGGCCTTTGGTCCTAGTCTTTATGTTATTAGTGCTTTTAGTATTGTTACTGTTGTTAAAGATATACACACATGCTCTACTTTACAATTTACACATTTGTTTCTGCAGGATGAGACAGGGGCTTATCTGATTGACAGAGATCCCACATATTTTGGACCCATACTAAATTATCTTCGACATGGGAAGTTGATTATGGACAAAAATTTGGCAGAAGAAGGTAATGCAATATTGCAATGTTTACAGACAGTTACATTTACATCTTATATCATGCAGAATATGATTTGATCCCCTTCATACTGTTATAGGTGTTCTAGAGGAAGCAGAGTTTTATAACATAGCCTCTCTGGTAAGAATGGTTAAGGAAAGAATACGCGACAACGAGAATCGGACATCTCAGGTAATCAAAAGTCCACTAACTACACATTAAATGATGGTGTATTTCCTTAGCAAAACACATTATCTATATTATTCTAATGTCGATAATGAATGCCATGGTCCCTCCATAACATAACACTGTGTGCTCTGCCGGTGTCCCCCAGGGCCCTGTGAAGCATGTTTATCGAGTGCTGCAGTGCCAAGAGGAGGAACTCACACAGATGGTCTCCACCATGTCGGACGGCTGGAAGTTTGAGCAGGTGCACAGCGCCCTCTTTATTTCACTGGTTATGAAAACATATTGTGTTTAGTCTTTGTTAACTTACTCTAACTCTACTCAGTCCTTTTATTATTTTTCTCAGTCCTTATTATTTGTATTCCTTACATTTCTCTATATCTATATATTTTTACCATTTAATGCTTCCTTGAAGTTTAATTCTCTACTTTTTGCTGTCCGTCTGCTCCCTCAGCTTATAAGTATTGGCTCCTCATATAACTATGGCAACGAGGACCAGGCGGAGTTTTTATGTGTAGTTTCCAGGGAACTCAACAACTCCACCAACGGCATTGTCATTGAGCCCACTGAGAAGGCCAAGGTAAGAATCCTTTCCCATCTCAAAAACCTTGCAGTAAAAACAAATGTTGTCTAATTTTATTGTCAGTTTCTCCCTGTACACATCAAACAAACTACAAATTATGGAAAATATATGTCATAAACAAACAAATTAAACAGCAGTTTGAAACAACAGCCAAGGGAAAGTAAACAAATGTTAATTATATCCTGGAAACAAACACTATTCAAAACTAGTCGATACACTATGCTGAACTAGTCCATGTGGTCCAGGGCAGGCTCAGGTGTCTTTATTGTTACTTGTAAGTATTCTCTCTTTAAATTAAGTCAAGTAGTGAATGCATAAATCACACTGATGTTTTGTGATTTATTTATCATTATTTATAACAGTTGTACAACAGAACTGCGGTCCTAGACCACTGTTGCCAACTTGACCTACATATTTTACAAAGACAAATTATTTATTACTTCTTTTGTATCTCACCCAGATCCTTCAAGAACGTGGCTCACGGATGTAAAGAGACCAGACCCTGAGCTAAATAACACTTTATCAACACAACAACATCATGGACATCTTCTCAATGAGTTTACTTACCCCCTTCGATTGCCACCCCCATTGTCCACACCACCCCTACCCTTCTCTGGTGTGCCTTTCCACAGCGGGATGCAACACAAACCATTACCTGTGTATGGTTAGCTGTGAGGACCACTCTGGAGGGACTTTCAAGGAGATGGAGCAGTTTTTCTTGTTGCAGCTTTTACGGTCAGTGTCTTTGGCAAATCCAGGCTACGGTGCTAGATGTAGCCCCTTTGTTTGTGTCGGTGGAAGCACACACACAGAGCTACTATTATCATATTCGTATCATTATTATTATCACTGCACTTTGAACTCAACGGATGCCTCTCTCATATGTTTGGCAATGATAACTTAGTAGACTTCTCCTCAGGATTTAAAATGGACATTAAGGAATGAAGACATCTCCACTGACTGAGCCGTTTTGTGTTTTGAATAAAATTATGGGATGAGCAGTAGATGTTACAATTTCACTGTTTAGCACGGTATGTTCTCACAAGATGTCCCAGGCTTAGTTCAATTCCTATTAAAGATTATTCGGTTGGGAGCTCTTTTAATCGAGATGTGCAAGAAATAATTCTTTTCAGCTCCCACAATTGTAATGTTTTAACACAAATGAAAACGACTGACACAAAAAGATAAAAAACCTGTGTACAATTTGTCAAGGCATGCAAGGAATCTATATAAATCTATATAGTCGACACACAATGGAATTATATGAAAACATGAATGCAAAGGTGTTTGTTGATTTCTGTATCATAGTCATATTATAGCATATAATGGTGAGAAAGTTTATTTAAGACTAAACTATCAATATCAGTTTCCTAATTGTTTCCCATGTGATGATGAGGTTTTTGTATGCAGTACCTCTCTGCTTTTCAAAATGTCAACATCTGCACGTTTCTATAGCGACACTCCAAAAATCATTGAAAGTGCATATGACAGGTTTCTAAGTTTTTCTAATTATTACCTCATTTGGTGAGATAGATGAATTTTGAAATGTGTCCTCTTTATCATCTATCTGCAGGTCTTAAGGTAGGATTGGTCAAAACTACCGTAGATGAAGGATTTTACCTATACCTTCAGTCAAGTCAAGTGGCATTTTGTGAAGAAAAGTTAAAAACAATTGAAAATTACAGGAAGCAAAGTCGAATTCTAAAAAGGAATGCTATATCTATGTACAGAAACGTCTATCCAAAATACAGAAAAATGTGCGCAGAAGTTTAACAGTAATTTATCAAACTGATTACAAGAAGTTGTGATGCAATTATTTGTCAAATAATTTCTATTGTATAAATTAGACAAACTTTGGTCCTTGTTTGCGGCTCAATAATAGAATAATAGGAATAGGAATTCTATGCATGTCATATCTGTTGCCTATAATGGTCAAAGTAGGGAATACTAGATTAAGGAGAAATAAGTGGTCCAACCTGTCATATGCATTTTAATACCATATCCCTAACTGACATTTTTCATAACTTAAAATTGTAAATCGAAATGTCACGGTTCACTGTTGGTCCAGGGATGTTGTCTGACTGTGCAGTTTGTTTGCAGCCTCAAAACCTGAAAAGCACTTGTTCTCCCTGGCCTTGTGCTAATCTAACATCCTCCTTTTTACATTGTGTGCATAACATTTTGCAGCACTTGTAGCAACATGACTATGATCTAAACTGTGCTCCTCATGCATAAGCTCTAATATATCTAAAAAATAAGTCACTAAAGTTATGTTTTGCAAGGCTAAAGCTAGCATAAACTCTTGTTTTCTTTTTTCTGCCATCAGACATTACCTGTTGTGAAAGACATTACTTTGCTATTTATTGCACATTACATTACATTTACAGCAACATTAATACACACGTTTTCCATCATTATAATCTATACATGCAAAAACCTAAACCAATCAGCAGCAATAGACATTTTTACCATCTTTTGTGTATCATTGCTTATAATGTTGTTCTAAATGTAATAACTTTTGAGTCAAGCTATACTCATACATATCATTGTGTACACTTGACTGTGGCAGTGAAAATCTGTGCTCCAGAAATCAAGAGAGGAGCGTGTAATCTTTATGTGATATCATATATACATACACTAGCATTGAACACTTGGGTAAACCATTCTTTGTATTAAAGAAGTCACATTATTTAAGCATGAACAAAAATACTACTAACCCTTCGCTTTGCTGTTGTCATGTTCCCAGTTTCAGTCCCATGTTTAGTTTTCTGATATTTTTGCCTTTGACTGTAGTGTTTATTTTCCTAATCACTGGTTTCCCCTTTTTCCTGCAACTCTGTCCAGTGTTGTGCCTTTTGAGCGGTGTTGTGCACAGTTTGTCCCCCTTATGATTTGGTGTCTCTTTACACAAAGGCCCATCAAAAGGTGAATACAATCACAAATATCATGTCTAACTACATCGGCCATATCAGTTGTAGATCTTTTCTTTTTCTTTTTAATAATACACTGATCAAAAATCTTCCATGTGCCAATACGTTTATGACTGAGCTCAACACTTAAATTCTTGGAGATTTCAACGATCTTAGTAATAATTCAACTGTTTTCATTGCTTTGGTATATTTTCTTGAGTTGCATGTTTGTCATTGCGATTTTAATGTTGACTTTCAAAGCACTTATTGTGAATTCCATATTTGATCATCTAAACTTTGTAGTGATGACAAAACCCAACCCTGTGTGTGAACTTTTTAGTCGACAAAAATGTGCAATGTTATTAACCAACCTGCAAAAAAAGATCTCGTTTTGGC
Organism: Taenioides sp. WSHXM2023; assembly: GCA_029959045.1. Taxonomy (NCBI): domain Eukaryota; kingdom Metazoa; phylum Chordata; class Actinopteri; order Gobiiformes; family Gobiidae; genus Taenioides; species Taenioides sp. WSHXM2023. The sequence goes on along the minus strand of CM057104.1, from coordinate 11,244,827 downwards.
ACGTGAAAAACATGAGAGCATGCATTGTTCAAACAGTTATGGAGTTTTGTACTGGAATCTGTCCGACTTCGGTGTTAGTAAAGCCAAGTTAATGTGATGCATGGTGGGAAAGGGGAGGCATGGCTCTGCGGTAGGTGTAGATTTTAATGTGATGGTCTACAACTATTCCTCAATCACAACGTCTGTGTTGTTTTGTTGCTTGAAAATGGCTGAGTATACCATTTCAGATCCCCTTAAGTTGTTTATTTTTAAGCATTAACCCACTAAAAGATTTTGGATCCATGGATCATTTTGCCAATTAATCTATACACACCTGCATGCATTTGTGGACATGCACACTTCTAGTACACTCATTTAGATGTATTGAAAAGAAATGTCATCATTATTAACAGTTGCTTTGTCTTCATTTATCAACAGTATTGATGTCAAATGTGAATATTGTTAATGGAGATTGTGGAAAAATGTTCGGAAGCTGACCAGAAGAACACAACAAAACATTTTGTCTAATTGTTCGTTCATTTTTATTTATTTTATATTGTTTGAATTTGTCTATCAACATTGTTTATTTACATGTAACAATTTTAACAGAACTCATGTCTGGTTTTTAATCATAAAGTGTGTCTGTGTTTAAATTGTTGTTGGGTGTCTTTTTACTTTACAGTTGTTGCAGAACAGTCACATCTTATCTAAATTACTACTTACTTACACTCTTCTTATTTAAACTATCTGAATTTACCTGCTTAAGTACAGTTAACCAGTAACCTAAAGACCACAATTGAGAGCTTTAAAGCAGTACTATGTAACTTTTCTGGTGTAGAGTCCTCTCCTTACTTGTCTCCAAGGATTGTTTGCCTGGAATGTTCCACAGTATGGCATTGAATTTATCTCTTTTGAAGGTAACAAGCCGGTGACGGTACCAGGTCAAGTTACAGGTCAGATGGAGAGGACAGCCTGCTCACAGTAAGAATGTAGTTTATCAGCAGTATCATTAAGTGTTTCTGAGCAATAAAATCTGCTTAAATTGAGTAAATGTCAGATGAAAAGGTAATGCCATATTATGGCGCTTTCCAGGAAAAGCAATAACTGTCAAGAAGCCCTCCAGTGTAGCCTACCTTGCTAAAAGCAAACAATATCAAGAATAAGCACAGGAAAAAAAATATTGCCTTAAGGCTTATGGCATTATTAATGACAGCTACAAATAGAAAGTCAATATTAAAAATAGATAATTTGTTCTTATCTGGTTACCTACACCCCAAGTCAGCGCTTGTTCCAAGATAAAATGCCTATTCAAAAACCTCAACAAAAAACTGTGTCAATAACTCTTATCTTTTAGAAATATAGGGCCCATATTACTGTATTTTCTGATCTATGCTATAATGTTGTTTCCTCATCACAAACATACCGGGAAACGCTCTGTCCCTTTTGGATCAGCCCTGGGATTGTCGATCTCGACTGACCTAAAGTAAAATTCAGTTAACCTGAAAACTACCACAACATGACATCACAATGTGCAACAGATCTGTGTTGTGTTCGTGTTCTTATTAAAGAATGAGGCTTGTTTTAAAAACAATGATTTTTTAAAATGTGGCATTATTACAGTGTACTCACATGTTGTACAAGTACCACTACTGCTTCTGTCCCGGCACAGAACACAGCACATAACGTGTGGCACACGCCATTACAGGTACTGATCATAACAGTTGAGGATGAGGATGTAGACAGACTAAAGATGTGCTCCAACATGCGTCTACGTGTAATACAGAGCGTTTAACTAAGATGACGCTTTGAATGGCAGACGCCTGAAGCACCTTTTGACATGACTGCGTGTGTCAGCTGTAAAGGGGCTGGGCAGAAGAGTACCGGGGCTTGTTGTGACTGTGAGCCCGTATCCTCCCTCCTCCCCTCGGCCTCGGCAGTCTCCTCCTACCGCCGCCTTAACACCAGGTCTCAGCTCGAGCAGCAGCAGCAGCCGTCGCGGCGGTCATCGATGGACCACGGACCGCGCATCTGTCCAAACCGTGAGGGAAGGACGCACCGTACCGACCCCAATGAGAGGTGAGATTAAGAAATACATTTGCGTAGCTTTCTTTTTCAGTGATGGAGGGCGATTCTCAAAGCAGCTAAGTAACGTTGCATTGAATGGAAAAGAATGGCAGCGGTTCCCTTTCGTTCAAAAGGTGGATATTTAAGTAATTAAGCTTTTTATGAGAATTTAACTGTAACCTGACACCTAAACACTGGTCAAGATCGGTTTACAACTGGAATAACTTGACATTCCCTATGGTTGCCACGTGGAGAATGTGAATATGAGACAAATAGCCTTTACGCTTGACTCTTGGTTCTTCCTATAGCTTTTCAACGCGCTCTTTGGAGGCTGCTTATTGTGGCTGGGGAAGACCGTCAAACATTTATCAATACAAGTGTTTAGTTATCAATTAGGAATAGCCTGGAGTTTTATAGCTGTGTCTTCCTGTACAATATAATCAATTACATGGTAGTTACAAATGTTATCTTACTACAATGCTTGTTCTTGACATGAAGCTTACTTCTCGAGGGTACGTGTTCCCAGCAACCTAATCTCTAAATCTCTTGCTTTGAGTTGAAGTTGTTTCTTGTGCGTTTAGGAGAAAACTGTGAAAATCCACTTGGTACATTTCACAGTGGGCTGCATTCATTCAGGATGTTATAATGTCATAATATCCAGACTGACTCAAGTGACAGCATGCTCTGCTCTCTGCCAGGTCAGATAAATAGAATGGGTTTCTCGTTTCCTAAAAAGCCTCAACTGATTTAGATAGTTTCACAAGAAGTCAGTTTATAATTTATGCCAATTCATTTCCTGTCTGAATTTTATATTCCTAGCCTCTCAGCGTACTACCTCACTAAATAAACTCAGTGCTGATAACACCATGGTGAGTTTGAACTGGTTCCTTTTTCCACTTATTACTAAAGAAGTGGGCAGCAAGTACCTTATATCCCAAAATAATACAGGAGATTAGTTCCAAGTGTGACTAAAGCTGCACTGTGTAACTTTTCTGGTGTTGGATCTGCTTCAAGCATCTCTCAGTAGATATGTTATTATGCTTGATAATTACTATATAGACTTCAGTACATGACTGATGGAACAATAATTTTGGGGGGTTAATATTTATTGAGTGGACTTTTTCTTAGTATTATTGGAAAACTTTTTGTTATTTTTCCTGCTCTTTGAGCTGTAGAGAGTTGGATAAATAACTTTTCTTTATAGATACAAACTAATTACTTAAGTGCGTCATTCTTTTGTTTATGAATTGCGGTTTGTGTTTTTAACCATATTAAGCATTTAGAACATTTTTTGGAGATTATTCCACTGTAAGAATAAATGTTGGTGGTAGAAATTAGTTTCAGTATTATCGTTTATGTCTATATTTTCTTTAGGCCTATATGTTATTGCTTTGCCTGCAGTGTTCCACAGTATGGTAATAAATGTATAAATTTTCCTAGAAAGTAGCAGGTGGCAAGCGACCAAATTACAGATCTGTAAAGATGTGACCCTGTGTTTATTTTTCAAGACTGCTGCAATGGAATAAATGTAAAATAGATATGTTTAGTGTGATACTGTGGAACAAAACAAACAATAACAGGCAAAACAATACAATCTCGAGCAAGTAGCCCCATCCAGAAAATTTACATAGTGTGACTATAAGAATTTTCCAAATAACTGTACCCTTTGTCCTTAGTTGCATTGATAAGCAGAACAAAGGCATCAACTTAAAAACTATATCAGTTTTGGTTTTTTTCACTTGCTTTGGTTATGATGGACAAGAAAGGTAGCTCTATAGTAGAAGCCTTGTGCATGTACAAATATGTGAGTGAAAATGTTTGGAGACGCATATTCGAGATCCTTGTACCATGCCAGTTTTTATGAATGTAAAATATATCATTTATAACTCTTTCATTTATTTATTTTAGGTCCTCTCTGTGGTGCCCAAAGCCACTGCTGTGTCATGGAAAGCCAAGTATATTTATTACACAAACTACATAGCTAATGCTGGGGTCTAACCAGGACTGCTGAGCTAAAAATGACCCAAAGAAATGGAGTGGGTGGGGTCCGAGAGCACTACCTACAGACTGAAGCGTGTGCCAGCGGTTTGGACACAGACAAGCATCAAGAAGCTAATAACCATGATGAAGTGGAACCAGGAAGTGCGCACCAGCAGCCCCACGCTCCTGCGGCTGAAACCGGAGATGGGGCTCCTGATGGGGGATGGGGGTGGGTGGTCCTTACAGCTACCATCGTCGTGCTGGCCTTAACCCTCGCCTTCCCATCCTGTGTGGGAATCTTTTACACCGACCTGCAGATGGAGTTCCACGCCACCAACAGCGAAACATCATGGGTCCCCTCCATCATGACGTCAGTGCTGCACGCAGGAGGTACAATGTGAATTTACTACACAATAAACACAAAAGTGATCACATAAACCTGCAAAAGTACACAAACAATCACACAAACAAGATGATCTATCTATTTATCTGTTTGTCTATCTGTCTATCTATCCAGTCCACTTCATTTCTACAGCACATTTTATAAACAAAGACTATTTCCAAAATGCTGCAGATGGAGATTTAATAAATAAAAAGTCTACAATTTAATACAATATTAAATTGTGCGCCACTCTAACTACTCTCGCTCTCCTGACCGCACTCGCTCTCCTGACCGCACTCCTTGCGCACGCTTAGGTGCATTTGTGTGTGCCCAGAAATAATTCTCAGGGTCTCCTGTATCACATGATCACTTTGACCAATCAGAGCGAGAGTAACTAGAGCAGAGCCAGAGCTAAAGACTAAAAAGCTGTTTTTAGTCTGAAGGATGTTGAGCTGAAAAAAAGTTTATGATCTAAAAATAGGTAAAAATCGCCACAAAATCAAAATCCAACATTTCTGAAAACCATAGGTGCTCTGCCATCCAAACACGAGCAGTTTGTGATTACATTACACTCTAGGGGAAAAATCCTTTCTGGACCAGAGGGATTTTTTTGCTGTAGTACCAGTGAGAGGCCACTATGTCATCTGGTGACAGCTACAAGCTAGCAATACCCTGTTCAGTTATTTTAATAGATCCATGGGTGACATGCACCATTGAGCTCAGCCCATTGACTTGAATGGGCGGCCATTTTTAGACCTTGGCTTGGTAGAGAGCGATAGAAGCTTTTTGACATTTAGTCTCTTTGGTAGAGAGAGCGAGAGAGACGAGGAAAACAAACAAGCATGCAAACAGAAATGATCACAGCTGGAAAAGTTATGGAGCTTGTTAAAATTTATTGTTCAATTAACTGATTTATTGATTATCGTTACAGGCCTAGTCCAAAGCCTCAATACAAAGACATTGTTGCAAGACTTGTTCCTAAAAATATAGTTGTTTTGATATAATATAATGTAGTAGTATTTATTCACTGAATACTGTTGGCAGAGATATTATCCCCAAAATTACTGAATGTTATAAATGTACAAAATTGAGGGGAACAAATCAGGATGTTTGATTTTATCTTGGATTAGTCTGGAATTTAGAACTGGTTTATCCTGAATTTGATGGGCATAGTGTTGTTTTTATCTTTAACAAGGTTTGGCCCTATTTCATTTGTGATCTTCTCTTTGATTGTGGTCTTCTTGTAGAGTTTTTAACATTGTCAGTGTGATTAGGAAAGCTGTTCCTCAAACCACTTCTTGATTTTACAATGTTCAGTGTACCGCATTTGTCTTGGTAACTGAAAAGGCATTAGAGTCTGTGGTACACGTGGGGTCCATTTCCATAGTAATGGACCCCACGTGAGAGACAGATGTTATATAATCCACATCAAACCAGGAAGAACTGAGTGAGTCATGCAAGAGGAGCTTTGCAAAGTCAACACTGGCCCAAGGTGAATGAGTGGTCACCTGTTTATTTATTATAACCCTAATTTAACAACAGCAAAAAAGTATAGTCTAATGGATTTTTTTTTATAACAACAGGGAAACAATAATTTTAGAAATATACCAGGAATTTACTATTGTGCACTGCGTAACTTTTCGGATAGAGGGTTTGCAGATTTTGTTGCTTTGCCTGGAATGTTCCACAGTATCATTGAAAATATATAGCTTTTGCATTTATTTTGTTTTAGGTTAGGGTTTACACTGCTCAACAATATTCTTGAAAAACATGCATTCTTACTGTGCTTGGGCTTGCCTTTCCATAGATCTTACTTGGCCTGGTTGTGCCATCTTTTCAACCAGTTTGCTTAAGTTTAATATACTGTGAAATATTCTGGGCAAAGTAATGCTATCTCCATGCGGACAAGCACCATCCACCAGAAAGGTTGCACAGTGCACGTTTGAATTTGCCTACTTTGTGGAAACAGTCCATTTTGCCAGATTTATTTATTTATTTATTTATGGCAAGTAAGCAATTTACATTATTTTACATATACATATGACAAAAGTGCAATAATAATGAAAATAACCACAAAAAAAAAATTGCCCAAAAAGGAGTGGGAAGAAGAAAACTTATTTAATCCCACCCCCTCTTCTAATTTAACATAATGCACTTTCTTTTGTATTCTTCATACATTTTACATTAAACCATATGAACTATTTACACGTGAGAACAATGAGTCACTGTTATAGCTTGGTAACGTAACTATCATCATACTGCAATAATACAAAAGGATACCAACAATGGTAAAGAAATTAAGGATACCAACAATGGTAACAGACAGCAGATACAAGTAATGTAATGGACAGAACATACCAGCAATGGCAAGGAAACAACAAGCATAAACCAGCACTACAGAAGGCAGTGTTGTTCTAATATTCAGACCCACTCTCTATATACTGTGACCAGACCATATGTTTATATAACAACTTGAATTTATGGATATTTTGGCATTGCTTGAGATGTTTATCCAGAGTTTTACACCACATATAGACACACAGAAACGTTTATGGGTAGTTTGAACATTGGGCAATTTGAAATTTCCATACCCTCTTAAATTATGAGTTCTCTCTCTCATTTTGAACAAGCTTTGTAGATTACTTGGTAGTAAATTGTTGAATCCTTTATTTACTTGTCTTGCTTTTTGCTTTTGCTCAGTGTGTTAAAAGTGCACTGTATAACTTTTCTGGTGGAGGGCGTGTCAAATTATTTTCTCCGTGGAGATGTTATTGTTTTCTTTGGAAAGTTTCACGCCATGGTATTAAACCGATCTATCTTCATGGAGGTCAAACCACACCAATTACAGGCCAGATTTGTGGAGATGCAACCCTGCTCACAGCCAGAATGCCTGTTTTAGTATTTTTGAACTATAAAACCACCTCTGATTTATCAAATGTAACGTAGAGCTGCTAAATGTCAAACTGTGGGACATTCCAGGCAAAGGAATAACATATCCATAGAAACAGTCAGGTGACGGACCCCCAACCAAAAAGTTACATAGTGCACCTTTAAGTTGAAGATTTAACACATGATTTAAATGTGCTAAATGTAAAGGTCAGACAGTCATCATATTTAACACCTGAAGATATGGAGCTCTCCCTGTTCCCAGAGATTTGCGAAACAGGAGTAAGATGATCTGATTGTTTAAGTTCATGGCTCTACTCTGTCACCACTCTGCAAACTCTTTAAACTCTAGACTCTTCTCACTTCTGATTTTATTTCTTTTCTTCCTTGCACAACAACTACTTCTATTACTCCTAATTTCAAATACCTTACCACTGCTTATGTCACATTTTGATCATTCCAAAGATTTAAGCTTAGTTGGTAGAGGTACTGCTTTTGGTAAATTGGTGGGAAAATACCTGCTAATCTCCTGTTCTAGATTAAAATGTCATTGCAGAGCAGTCCCGTAAAACTTCCAGAATTAAGGCACATTTTTTTCCTTAAACTAAGAGCATTACCCTCTCACCCACAGGGCCGTTGTGCAGTGTGCTGGTGGAGAGACTGGGTTGCCGAGCGACCGTGATGTTGGGTGGAGTCCTGAGTGGAGTGGGAATGGCCGCCAGTTCATTTACTCAGTCCATCATCGAGCTGTACATCACCGCGGGGGTCATTACAGGTCAGGAAATGTTATACTAATGTCAATACTGTGGAAACGTAGAGAAGAGAGGTGGAAAGGTCAATACTAAATTTGTCTCTGTCCAATAAAACCACGTTGAACTACAAACTAAACAAAAAAAAATACTTCAGTCAAATTATTATAGAATGTAGGTGTTCTGTTTACTCAATCAAAAAATATGTATTTACACCTGAATAAGATCTTTTAGTTTTAGTCCTTGTCTGGGAATTATAATTGCAAGAATAGGACGAGTGCCTTGATTGGGGTAGGTAGTTCTGACGGTAATTTTGCTTTTTTTGTACATTGATGCAATTTATTCATTTAGAAATTTGAATTTGCTAAACTTGATAAAGTTAGTGAGAAAAACAAAAAACATCCAAAATGGTCATGGAGGTTTTTTTTGTGTGTAAGTAGTCAGTCAGCATTCTTGTTGGTGCTCATTGGTGGCTGAGAGCTAAAATTTCCCAAGCCTTCAAGTCTTCATGTATTAGTTTACCACCACCTGCTTGTCTCCATGTTATCGTTTTGCCTGTATGTACTCCCATGTTATTGTTTTTCCTGTATGTACAATGACTGATTAGATATATCTTTTTTTTCCCACTACTGGTGTTTCTATTGGTTGAAAATGCCTTAAAAACATGCATTTTTACTGTGAGTGGGCTTGCTCTCCACAGATCTGACCAATAATAACTTGTCCCCATGGAGATGTCATGTTTTAATGCTGTACTGTGGAGCATTCTGGACAAAGCAATAATTTCTTTAGGGAGACAAGTAGGTGCTAGACCCTCCACCTGAAAAGTCATGCAGTGTACCTGTTGCAGTGTAAAAGTCTCATTACTGATCTTTTACTTTGGCTGTTTCCAGGTTTGGGGTTTTGTTTTAGCTTCCAGCCTGCTGTCACCATCCTGGGACACTACTTTGTCCGCCGTCGTGCTTTTGCCAACGCCATGTCCTCCTCGGGCACTGCTCTGGGCCTCTGTATCCTCCCTTTTCTGGGCAACTACCTCCACATGGAGTACGGCTGGAGGGGTAGCTTCCTGATTTTGGGTGCTGTTCTGCTCAACTGCTGCGCATGTGGGGCAGTGATGAGACCCCTCAAGCCACAGAGCCCAAGAGGACCACCCCTTATTAACCATCAGCCATCTTTGTCCCAAGAGGGGAATGACAAGAAGACCAAAGGGTTTTTAAAGACAGTATCAGACTATATGTTGTCTGCAATTAAAAAGCATATGGCTTTTGACCAGTTTTGCAACAACCCAAAATACTGCGCGTACTCAATAGGGATTACATGGATGATGCTGGGGTTTGTGGTTCCCTTGATCTATCTTGTTCCCTACGCCACAGCTCACGACATGGAGCCAAGTCAAGCTGCAATGCTCCTCTCCATCCTTGGTGTAGTTAACATTGTAATACGGCCTCCCATTGGTCTAATCTTCAGCATGCCATGGTTCAAAGGACGCCATATTTACGTATTTGCCTCTGCACTGCTCGTGAATGGGCTGAGTAATAGTATTTGCTGCATTGGAGCGACTTTTCCTGTGTTGGTGTTCTATGTGGTCATCTATGGGCTGTCCATGAGTCTGGTGGGGTCCTTAATGTTCACTGTGCTCATGGATATAGTGGAAATGAGTAGGTTCCCCTCTGCTCTGGGACTCCTCGCTATCATGGAGAGTGTCACACTGCTCATCGGACCTCCACTTGCTGGTAAGGAAACATATTTTAAAAATGTTTTGTCTCATAGGCTTTAGACAGGACAGACAACTGTGTGAAATGGAGGTAAAGAGTGTGGAGAGACATTCAGCAAATCAGAATAAATCTTGGAGGCGTAGCTTGGGTGTTGCAACTATTCCCTTGGCCATTGTGCACCATAGAAAGCATAGTTTAAAAGAAAGCTATTGTGTTGAAGTTTGTGAAATCTCTCAGTCGTCCAGGTAGGATCCATAGCAAAGTAGAAATTAAATTTTTTCACCTGGACACTCTACTCTAGTTTCAGTGTCGTTTCAGTGTAGTTGTTAGCTCCTCCCTTCAGACAGATATAAGGCAGTGTCCACCAGCGATCTGACCAGAATTGAAGAAGCAGCTTGGATGAGCTGCAAAACGTATTTCATTAAAAAACTTCATCCAGTTGATAGAATTGAATTTCTCCTTTGGTATATTGTGTTAAATAATATTTTTCTACACCAAATTACCATAACATTATTAACCCTGACATAAAAAGGATTTCCTATTATTTAGTTAGTATCATCAAGTAGTGGGTGGGATATATTTGACTAGTAAATGAACAGTTTTGTTTCTGTTCATTTATTGGTAACAGTAAATGACAAAGGATACTCTAATACGTCTATTGTCAAAAGTCCAGTATGTCATTGAACAGAATATACTATTATACACAAATTAGTTTTAACATGGATATTGCTGTGCTGTCCTCTTACATCTATCTGTTTATAACTTATATACATTTAAAAGCCTACATGTCATATCTCTTTGTATTTAATTTACTCAACTTTTATGATCTCTCAATTAAATAATAATGAAGTCTTACACTTGTGGAAACCTCTCAAACCACTACACTGAAGTCATTATTCATTCATGGCAAAAGGAGAAATTCAATTTGTCAACTCGATAAAAGTTTATTTGGTCGAATACGTTTCGCAGCTCATCCAAGCTGCTTATTCAGTTCACTCAATACACTACACTCCTCACTATTGTAGCCAAAGCTGGGGGCAGATTGACCAATCTGTGCCATGGACCTCTCCAATCACCGCCAATTATTTGTGCGCACACCCCTTTTAATACTTGGCAAATGTTTTTCAAAATTGTGTTCATTCAGCTTAAGATGTGTGTAGAATCCCTCAGTCGTCCTGGTAGAATCCATGAGCTGAGAAACGTATTTGACCAAATAAACTTTTGTCCAGTTGACAAATTTAATTTCCCCTTTTGACATTTCATTCAGCTTAGTCATGTTGACTCTGCTGGTTTTATATCGCCTTTACCTATTTAGATAAGCCCAGTTTGTTTGTTTTAAGAGTCCAGTTTGAGCACTTGTTCAATATAGTATTTCAATAGCCAAAAAGTAAAGAGGCTGAGCTGTACAAATGGCTTATCAAATGTTAGACCTGATCAAAAACGAAAAAGATAGAAGTTGTATTGGGATATTGCAGTATTAAATAACATGTTTTTCTGCTTCTTATGTTTATACTAACAACCCCACTTCCATGAGGTATGGACATGTGACTTCCTGCTTCACTGGAGCTGTGAGAAATATTGATTATGTTGCTTCTGTTTATTGTTGCAGGGATTTTGGTGGACAGGTCAGGCCAGTACTCCCCTGTATTCTACGCCTGCAGCGCCGTTGTTGCCTCTTCTGCCATTTTTCTCATGGCATCATTTTACTGCCTGGACAAAAGGATGAAAAAACAGCCTTCACTGCCCGATCCAGCCTCTTGCACTGATGAAATGGTTGTGTGTCCATACAGAGATGAGCCTAAAGAGGAAGACCAACTCAAGGATTCAGCTAACGAGGCAGACCATGTGACTGATGTTTGAATGAGTGATTATTGGAGGAGTCATATGGTAGGCGATATGGCAATAAAAAATCTATATATGATTTATGAAACTCTGATCTGATTTAGTACTCTATTCAGTGCAGCTCTATATTCAAACACAAATACCTCTACTCTATCACCCTCTCCTCCTATAGGCTCTATTCACGCTTACCAGAAGACGTTGGAAACATGCAGATGATGACTTCCGGTGTAGTTACCGTCACTGGGCATGTGATAAAACCATGGATTCAGCCGCAGCGGTCTTCACAACCTGCCAAAGCTTTCCATGGGGGACATGACTCTAATCGGATCTTTGATGTCACTCACAGGCATCAAAGAGGCATTTTAATTTATTTTTTAAATTAAATTAAATTAAATTAAATTATAATTATACAAATTAATAGGCAATTTATAAAAGGAAAAAAAAAAAGAATACAATGACATCTAGATGAAGAAAACCGGGCCATTTTCTCAGTTTTCCCAGATCTTGTCAGAGTTGCCAACAGAGCTCAAAGGAAGTCGTCATCCGCATGTTTCTGCCGGTTTTGTGATGTAAGTGTGAATAGAGCCTATTGGTCAAGCGCTGTTATGCTCTGAGTAGGGCTGCAAGATTTATAGTGATTTATTATGATTTATAGTGATCAAATCGAAATTACAATTTGAATCAACGCATTTAGCAAATCATAAAGGCTGCAAGTACCATAATTTCCTTCACAAACAAAACAAAAAAAAACTGTTTTATTCTGCATAAATCTGCTAAGCCGGTAAGTTTAGATCTGTACAAATATGTTCTGAAATGTGATTCTTGTATTATTGTGTTAGTTCATATATCAGTCTTTTTGTTAATTTTGCTGGACGCAAAATGTGAACTTTGAACAGAATCCTATTATTAAAACAAATCGCAAATCTTATCACAATCTTAATGCTTGTCCGAAAAAACGCAATTTGATATTTTTCCCAAAGCATGCAGCCCGAGGTCTACGTAAGTGACAGGCAGATCAACAATCACAGTGAAGTATAAAGTCTTAGAAGATTGATTTATTTGAAATTCAACTGCCATATCGCCTAATCCTTATGTGAGACTGAATTTATATTGATGACTAATAGAACGAACCAGTCACTTTTGCCCACCATAAGATGCCAAAGCCTGGTCCGTATTAGCTGCAATATGATTTGATGTTTGTTAAGAAACGTCATCAAAACTGAGTTGGCTCATTTGTTTGCTTCCTGCATCTTTCAGGGCTCATCTCAGTCAATTATTTGTCTGCTTGTTATTACAAAACTATATTTAAAGTTTTATTAATGGAAAAGCTTAATTATTTATATGTGGATTAATATAATTAATATAATTGTTATATGGTTGATGTAAAAATATATCCCCAGAACTTTGTATCTTTAAAGGTGCACTGTGCAACTTTTCTGGTGGACGGTCCGTCACCTGCGTGTCTTTGAGTTGAGGGACTCTCCAACAGAAAAGTTGCATAATGCAACTTTAAAGAAGACACATATAAACATAATATATAACAAAGTGACAGGTTCTTTGGAGGGACGTTGCCACAAAAACAACTTAATAACAACAAGCATGAAGTACATTACAAACACTACACTCTGGGTCATACTGCCCTGAGTGAAGTGGTCTCATGTTCAAAATCCAAATTTAGAACCAGACAAAGTTTACTTTTATATGAGGCGGAGCACAATGTTTTCTCTGAACTTTGAATCAGGTATGCCATTTAAAAAACTTATCACCATCTTTACTGTTTAGCCAATACCAAAACCAGAGGTGCACTTATAGAACCACACTGATTGTATTTTATCTTGCTGCTGTCACTGAATCTTGTACAAAACCAAATAATGCACGTTGTTATATTTGTAAGCACATTATTATAGCTATTATAGCTACTTATTGATTCAGAATTGCCATTAACTTTGCAGTAGTCTGTTCGTTGATTGAAGACGTCTTAGAGAATACACAATTCAGATTTAGTTAAACTACTTCTAAAATGGAGTTTTGATGCTTTTTGTGCATTTTTTGCTCAAATGAATAGTGCCTTTAAAAATGATTGCTGTTTTGTACAATACATATTTGTATCAGTACAATCAAGCCCTTCCAGACAGACTGAAGATATAAGCTGGTCATTTTACATGTCCTCCATCTGATTTAACTGATTTTTTTTTAACTTATATTCATTGTAGTAGAAATAGCATAGGGACTGGTACAGCAATTTTATTGACTAAGTGTGCCACTCTTTGTGTTACAATATACAGTATATATATATAAAAAAAATCTTTTCATCTAAATGACTTCAAACTGTTTTCCATATTATAAATGAGAATGGCCTGATTGCCTGAATTGACACACGACTGTAAAGCAATGAACAAGTTTGAGATTTAAGTAATTTTTGGGCCAAACTATTAAATATTTATTTGTCATAATCAGGGACAATAAATACAAATGTTTAACTGTAATTGTTGTTGTTATTTTTGTCCAAATAATAGCATTTAAGTCCAAAAACAGACCTTCTTCCTTAAGATAGATAGATAGATAAATACTTTACCGACGCCCCAAAGGGGAAATTGAGGTATTGCAGCCATGTCTCAGGCACACCTTTAGGAAACATTTTAAAAAACACTACAGCATAACATGAGGAGAGGAGGACGAGAAAAAAACGAAACAACCCCCAGACCATGCTCCTATGGGGAGCATGTTGTGGAACCCGGACAAAAAAAAAAAAAAAACCTCTGCGACATAAGCACATAATCAAACACAGTACAGCATTAAGACTCGACTTGCAACAGGGGAGAGGAGTGGGGGGTGAAGTTACAGGCAAAACACAATACAACAATGAGGGTGCGGAAAGCGGGCTGGGCCTGGAGAATCGCTCTGCCTGGTATCACAATCTTAGCTGCCATGGAGACAACCTTGATCAGATCAAAGGTGCATTGCATAACTTTTTTGGTAAAGGATCTACCTGCTTGACTCCATGTAAATGTTATTGTTTTTTCTTTGTTCTACATGGCATTTAATTCATGGAGACAAGCAGGCCACAACACCAGGCCAAGTTACAGGTCAGATCTCTGGAGAAGTGGACCTGCTCAGTGTATGCATGTTTTTGCTGTAGTTTTGTCGAAATAAAAACACCTGTAATTTAACAACTACAACATATTTTTGTTTGCTATATGCTTATGCTATACTGTGGAACATCAAGCAATAATATCACCTTGGACAGGGGTGCCTGCAGGATTTTTGGGAAGGTACGCATAGCCAAGTGGATGACAAACCCTCCACTCAGTCTGCACACTTACACCTGACGCATGGGACGGAGCGCTGGGATGGGAGGGAGAAAAGGAGACATAGTGCTCGTCTGGGTATTTTCACGGACCCTGCCATCAGCAACAGGCGCCACTGACCATGGAGAGCAGTAGATAGCAGACCCTCCATCAGAAAAAGATACACAGTGCCCCCCTTAACCATACCGGTGAATGTTGGCCTGTAAAGAAAAACATGTGATTTGTCGCCGTCTAGTGGAGTTTACGGTTATTACATTATTTTTAAAATTAGAAAGTGAAACTGAAAGTACATGTACAGTAAAAACTTGGAAAACGGTGCACACATTCAACACGTGTCATAAAAATCGAAATTGAAAGGATAGAGCTTGGATTTTAACCACAAGAAGGATTTCCTACAGGAGTTTATTTTGCTTGTTTCATTAAGGTGAGTTGGGGACTAAAGTAGCTAGCATGATACGGATACTTAGCATGCTAAAAACAAGGCATATGAACTACTGAACATTGACTACAGACATGTGAACAGATATTGTAAATCCTAGTCACTTTTACTTTTGTTTTGTTACAGTGGGATTATCGAGCGCAAAAATGAAGGGTCTTACCTCATGTGCAATATTCGTCCTTCTTTTGGATTTAGTTTTGGGGTGGGCATATTGTATAGCTCTACCCCTGATAGAGTGCTCAAATTGTGGAGGACTGGTGGGATTGTGTGGTCTTGGAGTAGTCAAGTACATAAGTTTGTATGGTTTATCATCTTTATTGTCGGATCATGGGAAGCCAGAGCCCGTACTGCGCAGGCTGGTGTGTCTCCTCTGCCTCCTCTGTCCAGTTTTTGAGAGTGGACGGATGCTTTTGTCTGAACCTGATCGCCCGTACCTTGGACCACCACCAGACCTCACACAAGTCCCCCTGAGTGCCCTGGCCTCGCTGCTGGCCTGTATTATCTGGGAGAAGGGACTCTACATAGAACCTGCCAAAAGAAAGCCTCAAATTCACGGAGCAGGACAGCTGTTTAAGAGGCTGCTGCAGCTCTTCAAGCCAGATGTGTTCTATCTCCTCACAGCCTTTAGTGCACTCATTGTGGCTGTGATATGTGAGTATATTATTCAGTTTGATTAAAGGTATATTACACTAAACTGATTTCTATGAGCTTTTATCCATGTTAGAATGTTGATACCTCATTGTTTCATTCACACGTGTTTGTGTAATCCTTTCTTATTTGTCTGTCTGCATCTCCAAAGCTCAAAATGCTCTGTTCCACCTTGTGATGTCATGTAGTGAGTAGCTACTTTTTGCCTTTAGTTCAGGAGAGATTGTCTGAAATAATCCAAATTATTCTAGTGAAGGGTGTATGGTATTTAAAAACACAGTGGAGTCCTTGCTTTATAACCTCATGACATCACAAGGTGGAAGAGAGAAAAAACTAAATATGCAGGATTTGTGTATTAAACATGTCTGCATGAAACAAAACACAATTCCAGGTATATTTGTGATGACGAAACAACATTATAACATAGATCAGAATTATCATTATTATTATTATTATTATTATTATTATTATTATTATTATTATTATCCTGTATTTATCCCTGTAGGGAAATTATCCTCTGCATTACCCATCCTTTTTCAGGAGCAGTGTAATCGTGTAATATGAACCCTTTAAGCAAACATCCATGCATGATATATGACTTACTCCTGTTAGAAATTGCATGGGAATGGAACCAATCTTATTCACTATTCTCATAGGATGTATTGTAGAAACGCGAGGCTTTAACTTAAAACATAAACTTCTTATATAGTCTTTTGTAGTAGAAATACAGTTGCAGCAGACAGTCCATTTTTGCCAAAAATTAGCAATACATTTTATATAATAGCCTTCATTCAACATTCATGGTTATTATTCTTACAAACAAGACACACAATGAAATAGGCTTTCCACATACTGCTTTGCACAGGGGAGGGATAACAGTATCACACTTCAATAAAGATATAATAGGTGGGTGCTTTTGTTTTGAGAAGCTAAGGTGCTGCCTGTTTAAATGTTTAAATTCTTTGGATTTTATGTGCTTGTTTTTTTTGTTTTTTTTTGTTTTTATTTATATTTGAATGTCTTTACAGGTGATACATTAATTCCTCTGTACCAGGGGGAAGTCATTGACATGCTCAAAGTCTCAATGGTTGAAAATGATTTAGGCTATGCCATTGCGAAGCTGGCATTTGTCTCTCTTGGCAGGTAAATCACCAAACATTTTAAAAATACTATTCTGTTTTTTTTTTTGTTTTTTTTAATAAATGTTATTTTTGATTTTTTGCCCAGTGCCATGTTTTCCGGGGCCAGAGGAGGGTTGTTCATGTTCACCTTGGCGAGACTGAACAGGAGACTGAAGCACCTCCTGTTCCACAGACTTCTACAGCAAGAAATACAGTTCTTTGAAGAGAACAACCCTGGTAAATGTCACTAAATATGGTGCTCTGAATATAATACTACATTATATGTCATTAATGAAGACCCTATATTAACCTAGAAAAAGAATCAGAGGTCCTCAACAAACAAGAGTAGACAGATGACTGCCTATTTGTGCATGTTTAGCCTTTACACTTGAGATTTTAACAATACACAATATTATTGTGAATTGGTTAATAGTGGCTTATTGATAGGTTTCAGGCATTCTTCATTTGTCCTATAGGCAAACTGTCTTCTCGGCTGCATTTGGATGTGGACCGGATGGGGCGCACTGTGGCCCTGAATGCAAATGTTTTGGCACGGAGCACAGTTAAAACCTGCCTGATGTTGGTGGTGATGGTTCAACTATCCTGGGAGCTCACTGTCCTCACTGTTTTAGAGATGCCCCTTATAGGCCTGGTTCAGAACAAATACACCACACTGTCCACGGTGAGAAATCTTATATAATGTTACTGTTAATATATAAATATTGAATATATAAATTATAATTGAAATGGCAATACTAAAGCTGTAACAAACTGTATTAGCATTTTTTCAAAACACAGGTAAAGGAAGATGAACAATAAAAGCATCCCCGTACAAGCAGGTGGCTGACCTGATGCAACACCTGAAAAAGTTAAATAGCGCATCACAAACATGGCATGCGTAATAATATTAGAATATGTCACTTTATCTAGACATAATACTGTATAAAATGTTGTGTGTAGTTTTACACATAAATGTATCACTTACAATGAAGGATATATGTTTGCTTGTAGTTTATTTTGCTCAACCCAAAAGTATATCTTAAATGGTTGTATTTAAGTCTATTTTTAATTAATATTTTCTTGCATCTTCTACTGCTTTTCATGTGCATGTTTTCAGATCGTCGGACAGTTAAGTGTTCCTTTATTTTAACTTAAAACATGTTAACATGATAACATCTAGATTGGGTCAGTATCAGTGTTTTGGTACTGCTTTGCGGATTTCATTTAAATGGCCATATTTTGTGTTACAGTGCTGTTTTAATTTTTTTATTTCATGCTTTTACTGCAGTTGCTTCTCTACATTAATTTTATGTTGTGTATATCTGTCACCAGGAGCTGAAGGAGCAGATCCAGTCTCACCAGGCTCAGATCAGTGAGTTGGTTCTGCAGACAGTGAGTGGCATTGAGACCGTTCGGAGTTATAATGCTGAAAATGTAGAAATAAAGAGGTACAACGCCGCCCTGGAGCAGCTCCGTGTAGTGAAAAGACAGTATGGTATCTACAGTTCAGCCTATACTTTCATAAGAAGGGTAAGTATAGCTTAGCTTTGCAATGTTTAAAATAGTTTATGTTTTTAGTATTTTAATGTCTTCTATGTTTCCCTCTCTTAGATGGTCAGTCTTGTGATAAGGATCCTTTTTTTTGTGTTGGCAAGGAGACTTATACTGTCTGATCAGCTCAGCATTGGTAGTTTGGTCACTTTTCTGTTGTATCAAAAGCCAATGTCACACAATTTGAGGGTAAGACAAATGATTTTTAGTTTTAAATAGTCCTAAAATACCTTCTTATATCTAAAATAATACACTTTCAAGTACTCTTTACCAGTACTCTTTACCTCAGTCAATTCTCAACCAAATATAAAATGGGGCTAATCATTGCACACACTAATTAACTATTTCTGGAGTAGGTTACGCCACCAAATTGCTGGTCAAATTTGTGGTGAAGTGAGCTAGCAAAAAAAAAAAAAAATATGATGCAAGAAAAACATATAATTTAATAAATGCTAAATAGGTTAGTTTAATGCCATACGAACATTATGAGCAAAGCCATAACATACAATGTACTAATTTGTATTAAACTTATGTGAATTATTATTAAGTAATGACCTCAAATTGGGATTAATCTAGCTCTAGACACATGGCCGAAACCTCATATGCAAGCTCCAGATAGAGAAACGAAACACTGATAATAAAACCGCCTTTGATTATAATGACTGTACCTCAAGTATCCTTACTAAAGACTGAATAAATGCAAAAATAAATGGCTAAAAATCTCCAAACTCTGCACATATTTTAAAATAGCTTCGTACCACAGCTTATGACCTTTCCACACATTGAGATACACTCCCCTATGTTTGATTATGTTAATGGTATATTCATAAATAATTGCATCTTCCACAGGAGAGCATGTATGGTTATGGAGACACAAAGAGCACTGTTGGGGTCATATCTACAGTGTTCAGTTACCTCGATCGAAAACCAAAGTGTCAAACAGCAGGAGACTTGGCCCCTGAGAAACTGGAGGGAAGAATTGTGTTTGAAAATGTCTCCTTCACTTACCCCTCAGCGTCATTGGAAAAAACAGCACCGACTGCACTCAAGGTAATTCAGTGGTTTCAGAAAGTTAATTTATGTTTTTTCTTTCTTTATTTGTTACTATATGGAGGGTAGGCACTTCAAACTTCATCCAAAGTGAGGGCAAGACACTTTAAAGGTGCACTGTGCAACTTTTCACCTGCTTCTCTCCATGAAGATATTGCCTGGAATTTTCCACAGTATGGCATTACACTTATTTATCTCTACGGAGATGGCAGGTGACACCACAGGGTAAAGTTGTGTGAAGAGGCAAGCCCACTCACATTAAAAATGCAAGTTTTTAGGTTAATAAAAACCCAAGTTATTGAGTAAATGCAAGATGCATGCGTTTAATGCCATACCAGGACAAAACAATATCATCCCTTGGAGACAAGCAGGTGGCAGACCCTTCACCAGAAAAGTATCTGGCACAAAAGCTGCCAAAATAAATGTATAACTGAATTTAATTGAACTGTGAAGTAGAAATTGAGAAGTTTATAATAATGTATGTTTAGCTGTTTGTACTAAAATACAAATCAAATGTAAATATAATCAAAAACTTGTGACGTTCCTGTGAGATGAGAGAGTGCTGCTAGCTAGTTTTTCCTGTTCAGCTGCGCCTGTTTTTTGTGGTGTAGGCTTTAGACAGAGGGTGACAGTAGTTAATACCTATGAAAACAGATTTGCTACAGTCCCTTTATGCAGGCTTTGTGAAAGAGAAAAGGTTATACATTCTCCCTCCCCATTCTTCTAAGTGTGATACAAATTATACATAGTTTTGTTACTCAACTCACGAAGTAAAATATTTGTAATAAGATAAGATAAGATAAGATAAGATAAGACTTTATTGATCTCACAGAGGAGAAATTCACTCGTGACAGAAGCTCACAGTCAGGGGACAGTATAGTGCAAAAAGTTGTGAAAAATTGTGCAAACACTCAGAACAATAAGTAAATAAAAAAATAAAATCACAATAAATATTAACATATTTACAACATCAGGTAGCTCTTAATGTTTATCTCTGTAGTCTGTTTCCATGGAGCTGCGTCCAGGACAGATGACAGCTCTGGTGGGTCCATCTGGGAGCGGAAAAACAACGTGTGTCAGTCTTTTAAAGAGACTCTATGAACCACAAGAGGGACAGATCCTGCTTGACGGACAACCACTGCATAAATATGAACTGAAATATCTCCATAACAAGGTACAGCATAGATGTAAACACATTTACTACTTGAAAGGACATAATATGTTTTTTCTGGATTATGCTTCATATAAAATTTCACTGTAGCATGCAGCAGATTGGCTATGTTGAGTCTGAATTTAAAAAATAATTATAAGCAAAGACACTGAGCACTCACGCCGTGAATGCAGGAAAATACAGAATTACTGAAAGATGCATGACTCTATGTGTTATAACAGGGTTCCAAGTTCATAAAAGTCTATTTGACATGGCATCTAACCTAACTATCGATATTTTAAGATGGCAGTTGTGTCCCAGAATCCTGTGCTGTTTTGTGGCTCTCTGAAGTACAACATTGAGTACGGCCTTAAGGAGAGCAACATTGACAAAGTCCAAGAAACTGCAAGAAAGATCAAGGCAGAGTCTTTCTTCTCAGATCTGGATGGTGGATATGACACAGGTAAAAATGCCTTGTGAACTAATTACTTAAGAGAGAGCGAAAACTTAACCTAACTTTGAATAAAAACGACCCCCACATTCACGCCCCACTCACACCCACACATGCTCGGTCAATGCACCATTTTCATTTACAATTTGCAAATAAAGTGCTCCACTGTGTTTAAACTCCATACACCTTCACTAGAATGATTTGGATATTTTCAGCCCTGGAGCTACCAGTCTCTACTGAACTAAAGGTAAAGAGGAGCTGTTAACTTGAAAACTACAGCTTCATGACATCACAAGGTGGAGCAGAGCATTTTGAGCTTTTAAGATGTAGACGGACTAATAATAAAGGGTTACTCAAACATATGTGAAACAAAACACAACTCCTGGTATCTTTATGATGAGGTAACAGCATTTTAACATCGCTTAAAGCTCACAAGAGTCAATTTTGTGAAATGTGGTACCTTTAAATATAAAAGATAAAATATTCCTGCGATTGTCTTCTCAGATGTGGGGGAGTTTGGGGGCAAACTGTCAGAGGGGCTGAAGCAGAACGTTGCCATCCTCAGAGCTTTAGTCCGAGATCCACAGGTTATTATTCTGGATGAAGCCACCAGCAAACTGGACATCCACGCACAACATGCTGTGAGTTTAATACAAATAGATTTTTAAAATTAGCTTGGATCTTAGTTACATAATGTATTTAATAACTCAATATTAGAGTTTGTGTGTGCTCATTGCCTAATATGTGAAAGGTGAAGCTTATTTAAATAAAGCCAATAATGAGTTTGACTTTATTACACAGAGATTTGGCTATTACCTTATAATCAAATATTAAACTTAACTTAACATCTGCTGTTTATCAAGAGATTACAATGGATTATTTAGGTATATTTATTACTTATAGTAACACAGCTAACTAATACAATTTATTTTAATACTGAGGGATGCTATCATTATGGTTGTCATGTAATTGGATCCTGATCAGTCTAATTCTATTAAGTAAATGCCACTTTTTATATGATTCTATGGTTATAATTTTTCTGTTATTCTCAAATAGATTTACTTAAAGGTGCACTGTGTAACCTTTCTAGTGAAGGGTCCATTACCAGCTTCTCTCCATGGTGATGTTGCCTGGATGACTATAGCATTACACACATTTATCAAACAGTTATTTCTGTTATACAGTGAGATTCTTTTTGACACATATTTAACAAAATAAAGGTTTAAATATGGTGACCCGTACTTGTATTTATTGAGTGTATAGAAGAACTCACTGGAACATTTTGATGGGTAACATTTTCATATAATTATGACACAGTCTTTGTTATAAAAAGTCTTTTGACATGAGTAACCTTGACAACAGTTCTGTATATCAGTGGCAAGGGTATTCACAATCACAAGTATTTAGATTCATTGTTGCAGCCCTACTGTTTTGAGATATTTTGCATCTAGAAGACAATAGTGTTATGGCAAAACAAACCATTTTCTCAGGCCCCAGTCTGAATCTTAACAGCCAATATATATGACATTGAAACAATGTTTGTCTCAGGTCCTAGGGGAGATCTGGTCTGGAGGGCGGACCGTGCTGGTGATCGCTCATCAGCTGAAGACTGTGGAGAAAGCCGACCACATCATAGTTTTAGAAAATGGAGAAATTGTGGAAGAGGGGACACACCAAAAGCTGATGGACAAGAGAGGACGGTACTATAGTTTAAAAGAAGAACTGTTCAAGACATAAAGACTCAGGAGGGACCGGGGTTGAGAACTGAAATGGTTGGGTATTGTGATTTGATTGTGTTAGTAGGGTATATATGATTGTTTCGAGTTTAGGCCTAATAGTTGTATTCATTGAGCAACATTTTCTTTTTAAATCTGCACTTATGACCTTTATGTGTTTCACAAAGCTAAATATTACAGTTGCCACAGAAAATACAGGTATTCACATTGATGTCAATTATCAGATGTTAAATCAACATGTATTACTTGTGAACTTGTGTACTTTTTTGTATTAAAACCACATTTATACTTACACGTATGTTCATTAACACTGAGTAGCTGTCTTTTGTAATACTGAATAACTATAAAGAAATTATAGAAGTAAAAGTATTAAATAAACTACTTTTGAGGTACAATATTAGAAATTAATTAGTAATCAATGATACATTTTAGTAGATAAGACATCCAGCACGCTGCCCATTACTCTGTGCACCAGACCCAGACCCCTATGAACCCCTCTGCGGGTGGTGAGCCCACAGGAGGGAGGAATTCCTTGACGGTCCTTGATTGTAAACTGTTCATAGGGGTGTTGCATGTTTATGGTTGATGGGGGGAAACTGGAGTACCCGGAAGAAACCCTAACCCAGAAACGGGGAGGAAACATGCAAACTCCACACAGAAAGACCCGGGCGACCCGGGGATCGAACCCGTAACCTTGCTGTGAGGCATGAGTGTTGCCACTCAGCCACCGTGCCGAGATAAGATAATGCAATCATATTATTAAGAAGAGATAAGATAAAAGTTTTACTCAAGTAACTCAAGTTTTAATGAACTGTAAATGTTTTTAAATGGCAGTACTTTACATAAGGACATAGGCCAACAGTGTGTATGAACATCTCTAATAAATCTATAGACCTATCTGATATGAATGGGCGTTGCAAAACAATGGTATAAGATCCTTCTTTTCTCACGACGCCCCCTTCAGGCTCAAGGAGAGATTGCACTTTTAAATGCGTGCCAAAAAATAGTTGTAGATCAAGGTCCGAGCTCAGACGGCAGTAGATGTTTGGACACCTCAGCGTTGGTAGTAGCGAGTCCCTCCCTCCCCGCGGCGTCGTCCAGTTTCTTGTTGCAGGCTGCAGAGACGCGCGCAGAGGTTGAGAGTTCTCCGACTGGGCGCGGTGTTTTCTTCATCCACAGCTATCCATTCACCATGATGCCTAAATTTGTACTATCTTCCCAATCTCTTCGTAATCTTTCGCCGCTTTCCAATAATCTAAAACTCTTCTGGAGGCAGTGGACTCGTCATCCCGCCGCGCTACCTGCAGCGAGTCGGTGAGTCAAAAAATGGGTAAACAATGGGGTTTAACTTTAAAAGCGAAAGTTAAGTTTTGTTTTGTTTTGGGGTTTTTTACGTTTTTCTGAACGAGTACTAAACGCGGTTACGTAACAACAAAAAGTAGATCTGTACCCTGAATGTGAGAGAAATTCGTCATCAGTAATATTTGTAGCACATGTAAGGCGCTGCACATTTTAGACTCCTTGCACAAAAATTGCAAGTTTGTGCATTGTACCAGCGTTTCAGTTTAGGAGTGTTCATTTAAGTTACATTTTTTGCAACCTGCAGGAACTGAGAGAATGAAACGGGTGGGGACAAAGATTCCTGGGTTTCTTGTCGGGCCACTTGAGAACTGTGCAACTGTTTTCCATTGTATCAGCAATCAGTAAGGAAGAAACGTTGCATCAAAGGGCCCATATTACGTTGTTTTCTGATCTATGTTATAATGTTATTTCCTCATCAAAAACATATCCAGAGTTGTATTTTGTTTCATTCACAAATGTTTAACACACAAACACTGTATATTTTACTCTGAGTTCTTCTCTCAAACAGAAAACACTGTACCACTTTGTGTTGTGGTAATACAGGAAGTGTTGCACTGTGCTAAAGGTAAAATGTAGCTGTTGACTTGAGAACTACTACTTTATGACATCACAAGGTGGAACGGAGAATTTTGAGGTTTGGAGATGTAGACAGACTAATAATAAAGGATTACTCAAACATGTGTGAATGAAACAAAACACAAATCCAGGTATGTTTTTGAGGAGGTAACAACATGGTTTAACGCTCTCAGGTGTCCATTTTTCGCAATATAGAATTTTAAATATAGTTTAAATTGTTTGATAAAAATGACTTTTCACCTACTAAGCATTTCATGTAAACACAATATGATGTAATTGTGGTACGATCATAGTTTGTGTTGGCTATGTGTCAGTGCATGTGTGGCCAATGTGCATAGTCCATTGAATTATGCTATGAGAAAGTTTAACTTACTGTTGTACATAATGACATATCATTTCATCTAATAAAGGATAAAAGATTTATTTAGCCATGGATTTCAAGTAGTCCTGCCAGCTCCATTTCTATTCAAAGGAGGATAGCTTTCAAGGAACTATATGAGCTAGGATTGATAAATTTTTATAGACGCACCACATTTGGTCAGTGAGAAAATCCATCTCTGTCTGCATTTAAACTGCACCTGTGGATGAAGGAAATCCAAGTCTGTGAACACTTTTATCTGACCTTTTACTGTTCTGTGTTAAGTTTGTTTGTAACTGTTTTGCATTTTGTATTGTTTTCTGTGTCACCTGCCTAGGGACAACAGCTATTATTGAAGATATTTTAGGAGCACTGTAAACTGTGCACTAGGACACTTCCAAACAATACTTCGGTCAGAGAGTAAATTAGGACAACTGAATGTGGAGCCTTTAATGTCCTTTCTTTTATCTTTTCATCATAAATGTAATACATATATAATTTAAATTTCTTTCTCTCTGATAGATGCATTCACGTCGACAGCCCGCCCCTCATTCCAACCCTAACGACTAGCTATGCCCACGGGACATCCAGTGTTTCTCTTTCACATGCAACTATACCAGAGTTCCTGCTCAGAACAGTGGAGCGGGTGCCAGACCGAGAGGCTGTGATTTTTGTGAAGGATGGGGTCAGAAAAACCTTTGCACAGTTTCAAGAAGATGTAAGTAATTAAAACACAAGAATCTTAGAAAGCTGCAATTTTATGGGGTGTCCTTTTAATCCCTTTTACACACTGATCAAACAAGAAGAAACAATCGCAAAACAGGACAAATCAATAATAAAAACCTACCCAACGTAAGACAACAGTCTTCCATTTGATACGATTTTAATAGATCTTAATGATATCCCAGTTGTCAGGGGCTCTATAACAAAGGCCTTTCTCCAAATCTCTTTGTTTGTTTTTTCCTTGGTGTGGTCAGGGACAGGTATTGCAAGGAGGTAGGCGTTATCAGATATTCATGCAGATAGTGAGGACATTGACTAATATGAAGAGTTAGACTGTGCATCTGTAAGAAAAATGTTGAAAAAAATTGTAACTGCTGTAACTGGGTACACTACCTGCTGGTCTCCATGGAGATGTTTTTGCTTTTGCCTAGAATGTTTCACAGTACAGCATTCAATATATCAATCTAGTTTTTATTCAATTGCAGGTGTTTTTGTTATTCAAAAATTCCTTGAAAGACATGCATTCTTATAGTGAGCGGATTTGCCTCTCCATAGATCTGACCTGTAACCTGATGACATCACAAGCATTGTCTCCACGCATATAGATTTGTTTTAATGGCAAACTGTGGAACATTCAAGGCAAAGATTAACATCTCCACGGGGGCAGGCCGGTGGCGGACCCTCCACCAGAAAAGTTACACAGTTACACTTTTAAAGTTTAGTTTTAAAAAGCTATATCCTCAGAAAGGCCAGTATTAGAATATTGTTTTATATGCACATTAGTTTTTCAGTTTTTAATTAATAATTAAATTCAGATTTTCTGGATATATGTTGACCTCATCATTAACTTAAACATATACACAAGTTGTATCAGATTTGATGTTGTGCAATGTTGTTTCTTGTGTGAATCCATATTTTCTGTCAATGAGTTTTGTTTTGTTGCACCATTACGTTAATATATAGACCTTGTACCTCTCATAAGCTTTAACTTTGTGTAACAGGGGCTCAAAGGTATTCTGTTCTTCTACAACAGTTTACAACCGTTTAATCTCAAAGCCACACAAGGAAATTATAACATGAAGATAGCATTAGGCTAAAATATATATATATTATTCTTTTGTTTTTTTCATCAATAGCTGTCACATTTGTAAAACTTAGCTAATGCACTTTATAATATTAATGGGACATATTATGTTATTTTCTGATCTATGTTATAATGTTGTTTCCTCATCACAAACATACTTGAAGTTAGGGCTCGGAGATAAGGGGAAAAAAAGAATTTTATTTTCCCATATTAATCTTACATCTTATTTAAAACATAGACTGACATGCTTGAGGCATAAAGACCATGGGGTCAGGATCACTACAGTTTTTATTTTGTGTTGATAGTTGCTAGCTGATAATTACGGAGAAATCCACATGTAAAACTTGGAATGAGTTTGTACAGTATACAGTGGAGGAAATAAGTATTTGATCCCTTGCTGATTTTGAAGGTTTGCCTACTGACAAAGAAATGTCAGTAGGCCTGTCTATAATTTTAATTGTAGGTTTATTTTAACAATGACAGATAGAATATCAAAAAGAAAATCCAGAAAATCACATTATAGAAAATATATAAACTGATTTGCATTTCATTGAGTGAAAAAAGTATTTGAACCCTCTAGCCAAAAAATACTTATTACTTGGTGGCAAAACCATTGTTTTTAGCACAGAGGTCAGGCGTTTCTTGTAGGTGATGACCAGGTTTGTGCACTTATTAGAAGAAATTTTGGTCCACTCTTCTTTGCAGATCATCTCTAAATCATTAAGGGGTCATAGTGTCGCTTGGCAACTCGGAGCTTCAGCTCCCTCCATAGGTTTTCTATTGGGTTAAGGTCTGGAGACTGGCTGGGCCACTCCAAGATGTTAATGTGCTTCTTCTTGAGCCACTCCTTCGTTGCCTTGGCTGTATGTTTTGGGTCATTGTTGTGTTGGAAGACCCATCCACGACCCATTTTCAGTTTCCTGGCGGAGGGAAGGAGGTTGTCACTCAGGACTTTAACGGTACATGGCGCCGTCTATCCCGTTGACGCTGTGAAGTTGTCCTGTGCCCTTAGCAGAAAAAACAGTGGGGATAGTGTTCTTGGGGGCATAGGCAGCATTTCTCTTTCTCCAAACACAGCTGAGTTAATGCCAAAGAGCTCGATTTTGGTCTCATCTGACCACAGCATCTTCTCAGAATCACTCTCTAAATCATTCAGGGCATGATTTGAGCCCTGGAAGGTGACTCTTCATTATCACTACATGACATCACAAGGTGGAACAGAAGAATTTTGAGCTCGGGAGATGTAGACAGAATAATAATAAAGGGTTACTCAAACATGTGTGAATGAAACAAAACTCCAGGACCTTTTAATAGTCACTGAAAGCCCAAACACTGATATGCTGTGACCTTTCCCTCAGTGACCTAAATACTCACTGCAGCTTGAATACATTATACCACAGTTTAGACATGCTCATATCTAAGGTTGTAAACCAATCCACCACTGAAATAAAAATTCCCAGATGTCAACCAGGGCCGTGTCTAAAGCCTGGAATAGAAGCTACTTACTTATGTAAGGCTTTTTAAACATGTTATATTTGAAATCACTATTATGATTTGTTAACTTGCAAGAAAAGATATCATTGGTCAGCAATGGTGGCTTTACAGCAGATTATTATTATTGTGCAACATTCCTGTGCCTTTTAGCTTAGCTTACAGTGTTGTGTTTTTAGTTGATTGTAAATACTTATTATTATTTATCTTGATTTTGATGCATGCTCTTATTTTCCTACTGTTTCTGAAACTTGCGTTGTGACACTGCAGTTTCCCTGTTGTGGGACAAATAAAGGATTATCTTATCTTATCTTAGTTAGAAAGACTAACCACTATCTACTACTAGCTATCTCCAACAAACAAATGAACCAAAAATCAGCCAAAAGTCATTTATATAAGCATATAATTGCCAGTTTAATAACCAGAACACCCTCCACTAACCACCTCACTCCAGTTCTCCAGCAGCTCCACTATCTTCTGGGTCAGTTCAGAATTCAGTTCAAGAATCTATTACTCATCCTTAAATCTATTCATAATCTGGCCCCCACCTATGTGTGTGATCTCCTCCATATTACCACACACTCCTGCTTCGTCCACTCCTCCTCTCTCCTCTTCTCTCCAGCTCTCTGTCCCCTCTGCCCATCTCGTCTGGAATTCACTCCCACCCAACCTCTGTAAACTTGATTCACCCCCAACATTCAAATCCAGAAACAAAACTCGTTTATTTAAACTGGCCTAACCCCATTAATGCACCACTGTTTTACAACCTGTCCTGTATTGTTTGATGTTTGTTGATGTTTTTAATTGTGTGTCGCTGAGTGCCCAGAAAGGTGCCTTTAAATAAAATGTGTTAATAAAAATTTAATAAATGTAACATAGATACATAGGTTTAATAGATGGAGGTTTGATGCCATGCCGTGGAACATTACAGGCAACAGATAACATGTCGGTAGAGACAAGGTGTCTGCCCTCCAGCAGAAAAGGTACATCTTGTACCTTTACCTGATTTATGAGGCGGTAACATTTATGTCTGCCTTGTACTGTTTGTACTAAGATATTTTCATTATTCCAGTTTACACTGCCCATATTACACTGTTTTCTGGTTTATGCTACATAGACCAGAAAATGTTGTTGTTTCCTCATCACAAACATACCTGGAGTTGTCATTTATTTAATTCATACACAAATCCTGCATATTTAGACTGAGTTCTTCTCTCAAACAGAAAACGCTCTTGTGATGTCATGTGGTAATACAGGACATGCTCCACTGTGTTTTATAAACAATATACACCTGCACTAGAATCATTTGGAGGATTTCAGTTCTGGACCTTTAATCAATCATCAGATCTTAAAAATGTCACTAGTGATATTTGACCCACCACTTCTGCTTTGTCAGTATTTTGTACTTTAATGGTGTATTGTGTAACTTTTCTAGTGGAGGGTCTGTCAAATGCTTTTTTTCGTGAAGATGTTATTGCCTTGTCTAGCATATTTCACAGTATGGTATTAAACCTTTCAGTCTTCATGGAGACCAAGTTACTGGTCAGATCTGTGGAGAGCTCACACTCTGAATGCCTATTTTTTACTTTTTAGATTTTTGAGCTATAAAACCATCTGTAATTGAATAAATGTAAGGTAGAGCTGTTTAATGTCATACTGTGGAACATTCCAGGCAGAGCAATGACATCTCCATAGAAACAATCCGGTGACGGACCCCCAACCAAAAAGTTATATAGAGCACCTTTAAGACCATTTTAAGCTATTTATCAACATGCTTATCCTGTGTTGTTAATACAGGTAGACCAGGCAGCAGCAGGTCTCCTCGCCATCGGGCTCAAGAAGGGAGACCGCCTGGGCATGTGGGGACCCAATGTTTATGAATGGGTGCTGCTGCAGTTTGCCACGGCAAAAGCTGGCATCATACTGGTGCGTAAGATCATTTATGACACTGATTTTTTATTTTATTAAACACACTATCACCTCTCAGAAAGTTAAACACCTACTTACTTTTTTACTTTTATTATATTGTATTTTAGAGCCATATTGACGAGTGAATTCTCTACTGTGAAACTGATATAGTTCTAGCTTGTGTTAAGTTATGTTAGGGACTAGGCCTGTCTTTCATATATTGAATGTTCAGTATATGAAAGCTGGAACAATATATTTTGGGGCTCAGTATTTATCGTGTGTACAATTTCTTTGTAATAGTGGGGAGATTTTTGCCATTTTTATGTAAGATATGCATAGA
The DNA here is from genome assembly GCA_029959045.1 of Taenioides sp. WSHXM2023. NCBI lineage: Eukaryota > Metazoa > Chordata > Actinopteri > Gobiiformes > Gobiidae > Taenioides > Taenioides sp. WSHXM2023. The sequence continues at coordinate 11,213,937 of CM057104.1, read as the reverse complement.
GAGTAAAATAAACAAGTATCAGTTCATTCTGACATTTGTTGATTGCAGAACATGCCTTTTAATTATATGGCAAAAGGAGACATTTAATTTGTTAACTGGACAGAGTTTATTTGGTCGAATACGTTTCGCAGCTCATCCACTCTGCTTCTTCAGTTCTTCAGAACTGGACAAATTTAATTTGTCCAGTTGACAAATTAAATTTCTCCTTTTGCCATGGATTCTACCTGGACGACTGAGGGATTCTAAAAATTTTAATTATATGGTATATTGAAAAATTGGTTTACTGGCATTATCTTGCTTTGTGTCAATGGCATAAAGTAATTTCAGTATTGTAGTTTATAGCAATATTTCTCTGTAGCAATATATCATGCTTCAAAATGTGTTATCATGACAAGCCTATTATGGACATCTGATAGAAATATGTTGTCGCTTCTAATTTAAATAATATGTGACTTATTTATTTTATTTTTGACTATAACTAATGACCGAATAAATAAACTAACTTATAATTATAATTTCAGTAGTATTTTACAGTTTAAAATGCATACTTGACTTGTACTGAATGTTTGTTAATGAATTAAATAAATTTTTCTATTAATTGTAAATGGTTTCTTTGCTGCAGGTGTCTGTGAACCCAGCATACCGAGTCAGAGAGGTGGAGTATGCCTTGAACAAGGTTAGTAAATTTACATTATCTTAAAATGACTTGTCTGAACTTGTTTGTGATAGGAATCCTTTGCACCTCTCTGTCCAGGTCAGCTGTAATGCCGTAGTTTGCCCCACTCAGTTTGTCACTCAAAAATACTGTGAGATGCTCCAAGAGATCTGCCCTGAATTAGATACCTGTGCCCCTGGAGCCCTCAAGAGTAAACGGTACTGATCTCACATTCAGCTTGTATTACAAATGATGTTATTGATTCACTATTTAACAGGAAATAAGTTGAGTTCATCATATTTTCATCATTTCACCTTGGTTCAAATCTCAGGCATTCAAACTTTAGTGAAATTTCGGCAAAAAAAATTATGTCAAAGAAAGTGGTGATAATTACATGCATTACACTTATTTTGGAGAATTAAAAACAAAAATAGTAAAATGATACAGCAAAGTTAGATTTTCTTTTTGAAGCCTCAACAAAACAGTGATTAAGACCCCTGCCCTCATGCTTGGTGGTGGTGTAGTGGTTTCGCACATATGTCGACCATCTTGATGTTGGGGGTTTGCCTCTGAATGTCTCTACCCTCTCTCTCCCCCTTTTATACTACAGCTATAATGTCCAATAAAGTGTTCATGCCAGAAAGTTCTATTCTAAAAAATGGAAAAACCCCTTGTGATATATTGACCAAAAAAATCTAATTCTACAACAATGTCTGTGTAGTCCCTCAGTCATAGTAAAAAAAAAAAAAAGATTAAATTCTGTCAACTGGACAAAAGTTTTTTGAGAAAAATGCAAAAATATTCAACCCACTTTGCTCCAATGAAAGGTTAAACTGAACAGTCCCTGTGTATTTGCAGATTGCCAGATCTGCAGTCAGTGATAGTCCTGGACAGTCACCAGCCGGGCATGTTTCATTTTGATGACGTCATGCAGGCGGGAGACAGCAGACATAAACAGGAGCTCCAGGACCTTCAGAAGAAACTCTGCTTTGACGACCCCATCAACATCCAGTTCACATCAGTGAGACTACAGGCTCATTTTTAATAATATAATAATACGTTTATTCTGATATTTGATAGATAGATGATAAATAGCATAGCATATACTGTATATATAGCATGACATAGCATAGTCTACAATTTTGACACTTAGCCCTTATGCCTTGTTAAGGGAAATTTATGTATCTGAAGGTACATAACTTTGGCTGTGGTTGAGACGTGTGTTTTTATAGGTTTTTAGACATGCGTGAGTTTCATCCTGATTGGACCAATTTTGGCGACATGAGAAGTTTTGTATACACTGAGCGTGTTTCGGAAATTTGTATTTCCATTGACTTCCATTATAAACTCATTTTTTGACCCCTACTCTAAAAATCAAGGTGAAAATCATTTTGGTGCAAGTTTTAATTTTTCTGGAGCAAACCCAATGAATAATAGTAAATAGTAAAAAATATGTTTTTCCAAAATTGACCAACTTTTAGCCTCGCCCCCATCACTTCTATTGTGACCCTATATAAAAATAGGCATCTTTGAACAGTTGCTTCCTAGAAACTGGGGGAGATTTTTTTGCACCAAAAATGGTTTGGATGTGTAGTGAGTAATATTTCAAATAGTGTTTCTATGGGTATTTGAATCAGGGGCCTATATGTCCCTATACAGAAATATGTGTATCTGAAGGTACATTCATCGTGATAACGTTGTATATCCCATTATATGTCAATATAGCAATAATAGAGCTATGGATTTAAGGGCTCAACAGGAAAACATAAAATAAAAGGCCAAAACATTTTTAGGCTTTTAATAAAGGGGGATTTTCAGAATGGGTCTTTTATAATGGGAGTCTATGGAGTGCAACGCAACAAACCGGCATTACGCAAAAACAAAAAATGCACCAAAGTCAATCGTCAATCGTCTCACTAATTATCCAGACTGATAGGCTAGTCACACTGATAATAGCTAGAGTAAAAAAATATATATTATTATTGAATTATTGCATATAATTCAAATTTGCTGTATGTAACATATGATCTAGTTTCTTATTTTAAGTAAAAAGAGTTGTTTTTCTTATCTTCAGTGTAACTAGGTGTATTTTCCTATTTCTACTACTATTTACTACTATTATTTACTCAAATCTATATAACATGTTCTTAATTCAAGTCAACTTGTCAAGTTAACTTGACAAGATTTTAGTTTTTGTAGTGTGCACCATAGCCAAACGTCATGGGGTGGGTTCCTGGTTTCTCCCACTCTTATTTTCACACTGCAGACTCATTCACATATATCTGTTATTAGGGCACAACTGGAACTCCCAAGGGTGCAACTTTGTCCCACCACAACATCATAAACAACGCCTATTATGTCGGCCGGCGGGTTGGATACCACTGGAAGGTAAGTCAAGTGTGGACCCTTGATAATACTGAGGCCAATTATGTTTTATGTTTTAGACTTCAGACTCAGTGAATGGTGAGTGAGTGTAATAACTTTTAAAATTCACATTAATATGACTTATGTCACAACAACACTCTTATTGTATCTAAGTTTATTTTATTCTAAGACCTTATTTTATGCATTTTATATTTTTTATACTATTGCTTAATGTTGCACCATATAATCAAATAATTTGGCAGAGTGCTCATATTTTGACAGTATTTTCCAGATTTAATTGAGTTTGAAATATATAAACAAGGGATATGACCAATAAAAAGTTCATAAGGGATTAAAGATTTCAAAAGATAGCCATTTAAGGCAGCTGTAGGGCTTGCTATACAAGGAAACCAACCACCATCAATTCTGACAAGAAGCTGGTATGATTATTTGTTGCAAATGATAGACATTTAAAAGGCAAAAGTATTTGTCACAATTTTTTTTAAAGCACCAATATTACACTATTTTCTGATCTGTTATAATGTTGTTGCCTCGTCAAAATTCAGTTTGTTCTGTTGACAAACTGAATTTTTCCTTTTGCCACCTCGTCAAAAACATACCTCGGGTTTGTGTTATGTTTTATTCATTAATGTTTAACACACAAACTCTGCAAATTTATGCTGAGTTCATCTCTGAAACAGAAAACACACCTTGTGATGTGGTAATATAGGAAGTGCTTCACTTTTAAACTCCATAAGCCTTCAGAAGAATCATTTAGACAATTTCAACACTGGAGTTGCCTATCTCTTCTAAACGAAAGATAAACAGTAGATGATAATTTGAAAACTAATGCTTCATGACATTACAAGGTCACAGAGCTTAAAAAATAGAGCCTTTTGAGCTTTGGTGTTGTAGACAGTCTAGTAATGCAGGGTTACTTAAATATGTGTGAATGAAACATAACACAACTCCAGGTATGTTTTTGAGGAGGTAACAACATTATAACATTGGTAGACCTTTAAATAATGTATTATATTGTTCTTGTAGCCCCACACTCGGATCTGCCTCCCTGTGCCTCTGTACCACTGTTTCGGCTCAGTGGGGGGTGGAATGTGTTTGGCTGTACATGGGACGACTCTTGTGTTTCCATCTCCTGGGTATAATTCAAAGGCCAATCTAGCAGCAATGGAGAGTGAAAGGTATCAACATCAATATTACAGTTTTCAATAAGAGTAGTAATTGTTTTCATCTTCAAATGTTTAACATGTCAGAATGGAAAATTGCTTTTATACATAACACAAAATATAAACAAACTGAAATTGCCTTGAAATGTCATATGAATAACTTGGCTGTGGAGTCTGCGGACTAAGGCAAACATTCTTACATTAAATTACAGTTTAAAAAAAGTATCAAAGCTCACCCTTGGATGTTTTCAAGCACAGTAAAAAATAACATTGCACATTCTGATTATCTGATTAATGCGTATTGTGTTCTTATGTTAATAGATCCTAGTGCTTATATTATCACATTATTCCTGGCTTAGAAAAAGTCAAATGAGAATGTTTTGAAATTCTGATCACAGATTTGTTGAAGGCAAAGCAAGGCAAGTTTATTTTTATAGCACAATCCATACACAAAGTAATTCCAAGTGCTTTACAGAATTCACAATACATACATAAATATAAAACATAAATAATCATAACAGCATTTTAGCAACAATTTATATATATAAAGTTCATTCAAGAATTTTTCGACTTGTTGTCCTTCATGTCTAGTTCTTCTAGTGACAGGTTTCTTGTTTTTAGGTGATTTTAATATTCATATCTGCTGCCCCTCAAAGCCTTTAGTAAAAGATTTTGTAATGACAGCTGAAAGTTTCAATCTAACCCAACTCATACAAACACCCACTCATGAAAAAGGACACATTTTAGACCTCATCTTTACATCAGGTTTTACTGTTTCAAATATAGGTATTTTTGACTGTCGTGTATCAGATCACTTTATGATCACTTTTGAGTGCCTGTTAACATGCCCCATAATAAAACCCTTACCTCATAGCTCTACCCGATTGAGCCGCTCTTCCACAGCTCCATGTTTCTCTGTACTGTTCACTACTCAACAGCAGCTTTGGGCTCCTGAGGGCCCAAACCCATGTGCGGCCACAGAGGACTTAACTAACAAATTCAACTCTCTATGCTCAGAAATTCTGGACTCTGTGGCCCCCAAAAAATCCAGAAGACCCACAGTTAAATGTACACCAACACCGTGGCAAAATGACTCTACTCGTACACTTAGACAAGCGTGTAGAAGAGTGGAAAGAAAATGGAAAAAGGACAAACTTCATGTGTCTTATGAAATATTTAAATCTTCCTTAAAGTGCTATCAAAAAGCTGAACAATCTGCGAAAAGTGAGTATTTTTTCAACATCACTGAATCAAATGCTCATAAACCTCAAATCCTTTTCCAGACTTTAAACTCCCTACTACATCCTCAATCCTCGCACACCTGCCTCACCAACTCAATGGACTGCTGTGAATTATTCAAGGTGTTTGTTATGAATAAAATAGTCAATATTAGAGCACAGATCATTCGCCCCTCCAACGCTCCCCAAGTTATGCCCTGTGCTATCCACCACATCGCTGAATTTAGGCAAGTGTCTCTCCCGGAATGAACTGGGGCACTTGCACATCTCAAACCTGCTGCCACCTGGACACTTTACCTGCAACCTTTTTTAAAGATGTATTTCCCTGTACCCATCCAAGTATTTTATCCATTATAAATTCTAACCCTAACCCTAACCTCTACTTAGTGGTGTTGTTCCTACATTCTTTAAACAATCTATTGTGTACCCACTCATTAAAAAGGCTAATTTGGACACTGAGATTGTATCAAACTACAAGCCCTTTTGTAACTAATAGACTGGACTACTGCAACTTGCTATATCCAGGCCTCCCACAATCCTCCCTCAATAGGTTACAGTTAGTCCAAAATGCTGCTGCCAGACTCACCGGGTCCAAAAAGAGAGACCATATTACACCCTTTCTATCCCAACTCCACTGTTTACCTGTTAAATACAGAATTGATTTTAAAATTTTATTATCTGTTTTTAAATCACTCAACTCACTGGCACAACAGTACATCACTGATCTTTTAACCCCACACACTGCCCCACGGTCTCTCAGGTCAAACTCTCTCAACCTACTGTCCGTCCCACCATCCCGCCTCAAAACCAAGGGAGGCTGAGCTTTCTCTGATGCAGCCCCTAATGCCCTCCCTCTTCATCTGAGATCATGCTCCCCCCTACCTCACTTTAAAACCCTCCTAAAAACACATTTTTTTCCAAGATGGCATTCAACAGCCCATGAGCTCTACTCCGAAGCTGTAAACTTTAGACTTTTATTTTTGTGTATTATGCCACTCTTTTATGTAATATTTTATATATTTTACATTTGTTTTATTGTTTCACTATGTTGTGTTATGGTTGTTTTAAATGTGCTATATAAATAAAATGAACTGACTTAAATCTAAAACAGAAAAGAGAAGTTTAGTGCAAACCTGTTCTCCCTGTCTCTGCAGCATTTTACAGTTGTATGTAAGATCTTGTTTCAGATTTGTTTTCTTTTTCCTGTGGGGGAATTTGAAAGGACAATGCCAGCTTTTTCTCAGACTGTGCCACAACGTAAAGGGCATTTGTTACAGAGAAAACTGGAAAGACAAGACCTTCTTATGAAGTACAATGGATTTTATTCTTTCAAAAAAGTGGTTTTATTAAAAAATTGTTTACACATAAATATATATATATTTAAAAGAAACATGGTTGCTTTTTATATCCACAAAAATGTAGTCACGGAGTTTATTGATGTTCACAATTGTTATTGGCTTTACTACAACTACTACTACCATTATCACTACTTCAGCTACTATTACTGCTGCTACTACTTCTACTTACATACTTCCTTGCAAATATTAGTTATCTATTATTGATTATCTGTTGATTGGTTGATATTATCACAATCCTTTCACAGTCATCTTTGCTTTCTCCCACTAAATTGTTCCCTTTATATAGAAACACTCATATTAATTAGGTATTCTGTTAAATGTTTGCATTGATTACGGATGCTTTTTGTTTTGTTTATCTCCTCCATTAGGTGTACTATTGTCTATGGGACACCCACTATGTACGTTGACATGGTCAACCAGCCGGACATCCATAAATATGACCTGTCATCAGTGGAAGATGGTGAGTCTATATGTTCTGCATGCAGTATTATCTGTGTAATTATTATTCCAATGTTGAAATGTGTTTCCATCTTTCCCTTTGTGTAGGGATCATGGCTGGCTCTCCGTGTCCTTCAGAGCTAGTGAAAAACGTGATATCTGTAATGGGCATAAAAGGAATAACTGTGAGTAATTTATTCAATATAGTACATGAAATATACAAAAAAAATCTTGAACTGTTAAGCCTTTAGCCACAAGAGGGCGACACTTTCTTATGTAATACTTGAGATTTGAATCCAAGAAATGCATAAATAATAATTTTCTTTATAAATAAGTAATGGAAGTGTGGATACATGAGGCAGGATGTGTCTTTTGTAGAGGTTTATTGGTAGTGAAATTGTTATCACTCCATAGTCCAGATAATTACAGATTAAACATGAGTAAACGTGATATCTATAAGATATGGCATTTAGACATTTACAGAAACACTCACTGCAGAGAATTATTGTACATGTATACATGTGGTTACATGTAATGTTATTTACATACTTTTGACATTATTGCTTTTACAAATGCTTATTGTCCTAAAGGATGAGTTAGGCTTTTCCATTTTGCTGCTGGTCACGTCAATAGGTCCTGTGAAAAGAAACAAAACGAGCAGTCAATTTCAGCACCAAGAAAAACAGGAGCAGTGGAGTTCGTGACAGGTTTGACCGGGACAGACCACATGTAAGGGACATGGTTCAGGAAATGACAAGTGTTTTGAAGTAAATTACAGAGCAAAATTTATTTGGAAAAACAACAGTGTTAGTGCAGTCCCAGCAGCTCAGTGAATTCTGAAGGTTATGAGCTTTCACATGAGGCCTGTTCATATATACCAAGAATTTGAAAAACTTGGATGTGTCCTCTGTCTGCAGGTTAAGGCCAGGTTCAGTTGTAATTGTAGTTTCTCATATAAAGCAAGAGGGATAAGAGCAACATACCTAGTTTATAATAGTGTTGGTCAGTACCATAGTGAAGAAGTACTATTTTTATCTTTTAAAATGGCTACTTCTCTACTGATCTATGATCTTACGTTAATTAAAAAGATATATTTTCCTCTGTTTGACTTTTTGGTAGATACGCAATATGATTAGAGAGAGAGAGAGAGGCACTTTATTGACTAAAAAGTGAGGAGTAAATTGTCAGCCAGATCAGCAAAGAGCATGTGTCCAACAACCAAACCCCTAGGCCATTGTACTGCACCTTACAAAATTTATTTAACTGGGTTTCATAGATTCATTTCAAAATTAATTTGTTTTCAAGTCAATTGTACAGTTTCACTCCTCTTGTACCTGATATGTTTTATTAGTGCATGCCCTTCTTGGCTCTCTTCTGTTTGAGTTTGCAGCTGTTGAAGGCAGAGCTGTCCCGCACCTGCCTGCCCGTCTGCTGAGCCGGAGAGGCACACAGGGCATCAGGGCGGATACGGCTCGAGTCCATCCACCTATGATGCAATAAGGAAATAAATGAGTGTTATCATGTCACTTCTTCTGACAATAATAAAATCATAGCAGTTACTGACAATTATTCCCATTGTCTAATTGATTCCTCATGTGCCCAGCTTTATTAACTCTTTATTAAGTTGTCTGATTGAACATATTTTTAAAGCCTAGATTGAAGTAAAATGAGTGTCTAGCACTCTTTTCTCACACTAAATAGGTTCCGGGTTTGACTTGTGGGAATTTGCATGTTTCTACCTGTGTCTAGTGCAGTGATTCTTAATAATAGGGCCACAAGCACCTCCTTGAGGGTCCCTCAATCAGTAGAATATAATGCGGAGAATGCTTGTGACACTCTGCTCTCCTGCATCAGCTCTCTTCAGACTCAGCATCCACAGGCCCTCTTCCTCACCACCGGGGACTTCAACCATGCATCTCCCTCATCTGTCCTGCCAACATACACCCAGTATGTGACCTGCCCCACAAGAGACAATAAAACTTTGGACTTATTCTTTGCCAACGTCAAGGAGGCCTACATCTCATCACCCCTCCCCCCCCTGGGAAGAGCAGACCACAACATCATCCACTTGAGGCCTGTGTACGAACCGCTTGTGCGCAGGCAGCCTGTGGAGCCCCGAGTGGTGAAGAGGTGGACAGCAGAGAGCGAGGAGGCTCTGAGGGACTGCTTTAGCACCACTGTGTGGACAGAGCTCTGCCAGCCTCATGGGGAGGACATCAACGCTATCACGGACTGTATTACGGACTACATTAACTTCTGTTTTGAAAACACTGTACCCTCTCGGACGGTGCGGTGTTTTCCAAACAACAAGCCGTGGATTAACTCGGACATCAAAGCTCTGCTGAAGGAGAAGAAGAGAGCTTTCAGGTCCGGGAACAAAGAGGAGCTGAGGACTGTACAGGGGAAGCTGAGGAAGAAGATCAGACAGGCTAAGGCCAACTTCAGGAGGAAGATGGAACAGCAGCTGCAGCAGCGGAATGTCAGGGAGGTGTGGAGAAGTATGAAGAGTGTCTCTGGTTTCAGCCCTCCGCCCGTCCAGACAAAGGGAGACCAACAGTGGGTGAACGATCTGAATTCTCACTTCCTGAGGTTTGATCAATCACCCACTCCTCCCCCCGCACCGCTGCATGGGCTCACCTTGTCTCCTGCACAAAGGCCCAGACTGCCACCACTTCACACCTCTGCCTCAGCCTCAGCCCCCCAGCCCCCGAATCCACATCAAGAACTCAGCCAGACCTCCAGCACACACCCCTGCTCTTTGTCTGTCACAACAGCTCAGGTTAGGAGAGAACTGAGCCGGATAAGGAGTAGGAAGGCTGCTGGACCAGACGGGATCAGCCCCAGGCTCCTTAAGTCCTGTGCAGATGAGCTGTGTGGAGTTATGGAGCATGTCTTCAACCTGAGCCTGAAGCTGAAGGTGGTGCCACAGCTCTGGAAGACCTCCTGTGTGGTACCTGTGCCCAAGACACCGCACGCCAAAGACCTCAACAGCTTCAGGCCAGTGGCTCTCACGTCTCATCTGATGAAGACTCTGGAGAGGCTTGTCCTGGGTCACCTCCGCTCTACGGTGAGCTCAGCGATGGACCCGCTGCAGTTCGCGTATCGGCCCGGCATCGGAGTGGAGGACGCCATCATCTCTCTGATGCACCGCTCACTGTCCCACCTGGAGAGGCCCGGCAGCACTGTGAGAATCTTGTTCTTTGACTTCTCCAGTGCTTTCAACACCATCCAGCCGCTGCTCCTGAGGGACAAGCTGGAGTGGGCAGGAGTGGACTGTGACCTGGCTGAGTGGATCCTGGACTACCTCACAAACCGGCCCCAGTTTGTGAGAGCCCAGGACTGCGTGTCTGACTTACTGACCTGCAGTGTGGGGGCGCCCCAGGGCACGGTCCTCGCGCCCTTCCTCTTCACCCTCTATACTGCAGACTTCAGACACAACACGGACAGCTGCGTCCTGCAGAAGTTCTCCGATGACTCCGCCATCATCGGTCTCATCACAGACGATGACGACGCGGAGTACAGAGGACTAACGCAGGACTTTGTGGACTGGTGTCACCGGAACCATCTTCTCATCAACGCGGGGAAGACCAAGGAGATGGTGGTGGACTTCCGCAGACGCCACTCTACTGCCCCCTCACCAGTGAACATCCAGGGAAGAGACATTGAGAGAGTGGACTCTTACAAGTACCTGGGTGTGCATCTGAACAATAAACTGGACTGGACTCATAACACAGATGCACTGTACAGGAAGGGCCAGAGTCGGCTCTATCTCCTGAGGAGACTGCGGTCCTTTGGAGTGAGAGGGCCACTCCTGAGGTCCTTCTATGACTCTGTGGTGGCATCAGCCATCCTGTATGGTGTGGTCTGCTGGAGCAGCAGCGTCACAGAGAGGGAGAAGAAGAAACTGGACAAGATCATCAAGAAGTCCAGCTCAGTCCTGGGCTGTCCTCTGGACTCGGTGCAGCAGGTGGGGGACAAGAGGGTCCTGGCTAAACTCATGTCTATGCTGGACCATGAGGGTCACCCCCTGCAGGACGCCCTGTCTGCTCTGGAGAGCAGCATCAGTGACAGACTGATTCACCCTCGCTGTGTTAAGGAGAGATTTCGCAGGTCTTTCCTTCCTGCTGCTGTCAGACTGTATAATGAACAATGCTAGTCATGTGTCATTCCCATAGCAACCATGTGTCATCTCCATAGTAATAATAACAATGTGCAATACTATTTAAAGTCACTGTACCTGCTATTATTTATTTACCCACCACTGTCCATCACTGCAATGTACACAATCATCTCAGAATCAAAACACTTATTGTGCAATGTTCCTGTGCCTTTTAGCTTAGCTTACAGTGTTGTGTTTTTTAGTTGATTGTAAATACTTATTATTATTTATCTTGATTTTGATGCATGCTCTTATTTCCTACTGTTTCTGTAACTTGCGTTGTGACACTGCAATTTCCCCATTGTGGGACAAATAAAGGATTATCTTATCTTATCTTATCTTATCATTTAATATGAGATTGGGCCCCAGGTTACTTTGTACAGAAAAAGATCAAAAAGGTTGCAAACACCAGGTTTAGTGGGTTCACTCCTGCTGTTTAAATGGTTGCAGTCATAATTTTTAAGTCATTACAATTATATTGTGATCTGAAAAACCACAATTATTGATTACTGAATAATCTTGACATCTCAATAAAACACATACAGTCAGGTTAATTTGACTGAAAATGCCAGTATAGATATATTTAGTTATACCTCCTGAGTGGAGAGAGTGAGCAGTTACAGGTCCAGGGGTTGTTGTTCAGGGTCATATTGGTCAGGGTCCCGTACTCCAGACTTCTGGGGAGGGTCTTGAGTCTGTTATTGTCCAGGTAAAGAGACTTGATGGCAGTGACACCTGTGAATGCTCCATCTGAGAACTAGAGATAAAAATAGAGAAAAAATCTCTTCAGTAACTTGTCCTTCAGTAGAATATTTGTTGACGTTTGTCTTCACCTATTTGGTAATCATTTTCGGTAATGACGTGACCATATCATCTAGCCATTTTTTGTGGCTTCTAATACCAATGCTTAAGGTTACATTCAGTTGTTCTGATTTGGTCCTGGTTTGATCCCAGTTTATTCCTGCTTTAGTCCTGGTTTTGTCCTGGTTTAGCCCTGGTTTAATCCTGGTTTCGTCCTGGTTTAATCATGGTTTAGTCCTGGTTTGGGTTTTGTTTAATCCTGATTTAGTCCTGGTTTAGTCTACTCCTACTTATTAACAGATTGCATAATTCAGATATATAAATTGTGCTGCTAACTTTACCTGTTTATGTTGTGGCCATAAAGTTTTGGTTGATTGGTGTATATGGCAGATTTAGTACCACACCCTCAGTCTGACCCTGTGTCCCGTCTGTGAGATGCAGGGGAATCTCTAGTCGCACTCTGTAATGAAAGCCCTCTCTCATCCTTCTCTATGCACACACAGATTTTCTCTGGGCTCCTTTTCCACTTCAAGGGTGCTAAAAACTTCAGAGAGGTGCTAGCCGGGTCCAAGTGCATCGTGTCAAGTTTGAGAGACAACCCTTTGAAATAGTTTTGGATGAAGGATGAGGGGTGTGTTCACTTTTGGAAATTTCCACTGTGAACTTGCACACGGCATGGCATTTTAAAGCAATGGAAGATGGAGGACTTCCAAAATGTCTAAGACGTTTTTTGAAGTCTCTCTGTAGTGTCTCTCTCTGCAAGTCTCTTCTCTGCCAGGAAAGGCTCGCAAAGGACCTAATTGTTCATTCAAGTTCGGAGATGGCTAGCTAAAAATACATCAGTTCATAGCCCCAAGGAACACCTCTGTTTACCGGTGTAGGTCCTAACCCCTCCTGAACTGTTTACTAGACCTGGCCAAAGCACGAGGAGAAAACATATGAACTGAAAATAACTGCTGTGTAATAATTAGACTCTTGGACACGCTTGGAAGGAGTCCAGCAAACAAAAACATGCTAAAAATATATCCACACTGCTCCTAGATGGTTTGTTAGTTTACCATTTGCTCTGTAATGCTTTCATGCTGTAATGCCTTCATACTTTAGCACCTAAAATTAATATTTTATGACTTGTTTATGGTAATCGTATTAATATTACCATATAATAAATACCCAAGTCTTGGTTAATTGCAATCATACCCCCTCTTAAAGTGAAGTTAATGGAGAAAGGCCCTCTATGATTTCACTTAATAGCAATTTATGGTATAGATACATTTTTACACTTAATCTTGACTCATTGAGACTTTAGTTATTGTATTAACTGTAAAAGGGTGCACAAGTATAAGCATGCAGTGTACTCGCTACAAACTGAAAGAAGTGATATCAAACCACAACTACAAACATATGGGATCACAATTAATTATTAGATACATGGATACACGATTAACTAATTGATTTTGCATTTTTACCTTGGCGAATCACTTACTTTGTAGCGATGTAATTTAATTTCCCTCAAGTTATGTCAGATGCCCTCACGCAACCTTTGTCATTATTATGGGCTTAGGATCTATACAAAACAAACTACATAAAGATACCTGCCTTATTCTTTACACATCTTAATACAGCAGACTTACCCTCTCCAGCCCCATATTGTCCAAGTGCAGTCTCTCCATGTATCGCCCAAAGCTCTGGAACGCCAGGTCTGGGATGGTCTTCATGGGGTTCCTGCCGAGGGTTAGCTCCTCCACCACTCTCAGTTTACTCATGGCTGCAAAGGGATAGGTCGCCATCCTGTTCCCATCCAAATGCAGGATCGCCAGGTTCTCCACTTCATCCAAGGATCCAGGCTGCAGTGTGGTTAGAGTATTGTTGGCCATGTGAAGCCAACGCAAGACTTTGGCACCTGTGAACGTCCCAGAACGAAGCTCTCTTAGTCTGTTGTTGTTCAGTTGTAATATGAACAGGTTTATCATCGGAGAGAACAGCCCCTTTGCCAATTCTGTAATCTGGTTTCCATCTAGATGCAGGTATGTCAGTTCTGTCAAATCTTCAAATGCGCCTGGTTTGATGGTAGTGATCTCATTGTTGGATAGATAGAGATAAACGAGCTTTGTTAGCCCTTTAAACGCCTGGGAGCCAATTTCTCTGAGGTGGCAATTTTGCATATGTAGCGAAAACAGTCCTTTACTCTCACTGAAAGCCCCAGTGGGAATGTTACCCAGGTTATTCCTTTGTAAATTGAGCAGGCGCGTAGCTTCGGAAACTCTTGGTATCTTCTTCAGTCCGGCTTCGTAGCAGATCACATGCTGCAGGTCGCCGTGGCAACGGCATAGGTTCGGACATTGCCCCGGGGCGCCTGTAACCGCTGGACCCAAAACCAGGAGAGACGTCCCCAACAGCAGCCAGCTTACACAACGCATGCTGGAGATAATGTGGAGCTGTGTACACTACCCTTACATAAAGTAGAAAAGAAAATGCGTGGTCAGGTTTGTTATGGTGCCTGAAAGGTGAGTGAGCAAAGGTGGGCTGAGCTGAGAAATTCACTTTGAGTGGAGGAGGATGGCCAGTCACTGCACACTGCACTATTTATAACGTTTACTTTGAGAAAAAAAGAGAAAAAACTGGAAGGCATGTTGCGTGTTGGGCTGAGAGGAGAGCAAGTGTCTGAGACTTTAACCCCAAATGAGCTTCAATAAGATTTATGCATATGTATCTACATTATCTTGCTCTGTTTGACGAGAACTTAACATATTTGGTTTTATTCCTATTTTATTTTCACTGTATATAAATGTACACATGCTTGTCAATTTTTTTAAGTATATATTTTGATTTGTATCTTGAGTTCTACAAATTGCCAATACATTTAATATTGTTACTTTTGTTTTTAGGTAGACAATGGTAACATCAGTCCAGGGACAATATATGAAAAATATACTTTTGACTAATTCTGGTATATTTACAGTCATCTTTTTAATGTACACTGCCCCTGAGAATTAAATAACATAATTTAATGTAATTTTATAATATATTACAGATTCATATATTTATCAAAACAGTGACATCAATGTGAATTCCAATCATTAGAGATGCTTTATGAATTGTAAATTGTGTTTTTCATGCATGCATCGATATAGAGGGTCTGTCACCAGCTTTTCTCCATAGGTATGTTGCCTGGAATGTTCCACGGTATGGCATTACACTTATTTTTCATTATGGAGACAGCAGGTGACACCACAGGGCCATGTTACATGTCAGATCTGTGGAGGGGCGAGCCCACTCACATTAAAAATGCACGTTTTTAAGTCAATAAAATACATATTATTGAGTAAATGCAAGATGGATTTTTAATGGCTTACTGGGACATTCCAGACAAAGCAATAACATTTCCATGGAGATAAGCAGGTGATGAATCCCCACAGTGTACCTTTAATCTTAAATTGATTGTTAATTTCCTCACCTTTGCACTTAGGCTGTAGATAATGTAGGACTCATTGTCTTACATGTGGGTGATCTACAGGTGTACATGAACTAACGTGGCATGAGGTCAAACCTGAGTCCAGACTCCTGTATTGTTTCTTCAGTCTGCGGTTCAGTGAAAAAGCTCCACTCGTGTGCGGTCGTTTTATAACCCATAATTGGCTCCAGATGTTTGGCCAGAGGTGTTTAAAATCATAACAATGGCAAAGGATACTTCCATCATCCCAGAAATGTAACCTCAACATGGCGCTTTACGTTCCTGCCTGCATATTTCCTCTCTCCGTAGTGAAGTTATGTAATAGCCACGATCACATTTTTATGACTAAAAGACTATCTTGTTTCAACAGTGGGCTTCATTAGATTGTAAGTTATTTTTCAAAGCGTGTTTCTGGCAGCACGAGGAAGTATAAAAACAGATCTGAAGCCATAATTAGCCCATAACCAATTATATTTCAATCCACAGCTTTATGCTTTCCCAAAACACCGGTCCAGAGTTTGGCTTCAGGTTGGTTCAAGTAGGTTCAGGTAAATGTCAGATGGGCTTAGCTATGTTAAAAGAATCTAGAGTTTACTTACCAAATTTAGCATTTTATTGGGAATATCAACACTTACCGTTTCCAGATGTATCTTCTCATTTGCTATAGGTTCAGTTTCCTGTGTTAGTCGCATACATACACTACCAGTCAAAAGTTTGGAGTCACCCTCTCATTCAGTATCTATATCTACATGCAGAAGACATCAAATATATGAAGTAAGATGTAAGGAATTATATAGCAAAGAAAAAAAAGTTAAATAACGCTAAAAAAGAGAAGCCTATACTATCTGTATAATTTTTGCATTTTGGGAGAAACTACATAAGTAATTGTATTTATATAATTAGTTTCTGTGCATAAAACTACTTTACATTAGTTCAGCATTCATTTACAGTCATTTTCAACCACTCTGATAGGTTAAAGGGTCATAACTTTTCTGGTGGAGGGTCTGTCAAATGCTTTTCTCCACGGATATGTTATTGCTTTGTCTGGAATGTTTCACAGTATGGTATTAAACCTCTCTATCTTCATAAAGACAAAACCAGAGCAAGTTACAGGTCAGATCTGTAGAGAGGCGACCCTGCTCAGTCAGAATTCCTGATCTAGGTAATTTTGAGCTATGGCAGGCAGAGCAATGACATATCCATAGGAACAAGCTGGTGACGGAGTCCCAACCAAAAAGTTATATAGTGCACCTTTAACTCTATAACCACATCTTCTTGGGATAGACTAATAGCGGGATGCAGTGGGAACATATAAAACCATAATAATTACACATTCAGTCCTGTTGGCCACTCAAGACACAATGTAATATGATGCCAGTATAAAGAGCTGTAGAACCCCAACCGTAATCTATCTGTCTACTTTATAAAAAATGTGAACACAAAACATAAACATTTGGTAGACTTAGACAAACTTTACTGAGAAGGGAAATTATCTGAACACAGTATCTCACGTATTACAGTATAATATGGTGACAGTAGCTTAGTTGCTGTGTCTGTCCACTGATCTGAAGATTGGTGGTTTGAATCCCATTCCCAACATAAACATCATTGGTTGAGTGGTCAGATCCACTGGCCCAGCTCTCACAGATGAATGCTGTTGTGTCCTCGGGCAAGACACATTTCTTTTGATTATGCTATATTACCTTCATTTTTTAAACCTATTACTGTGGTCCTGCTGTGGTCCTTCTTTCTTTCTTTCTTTCTTCTTTTTGTATGAAATGTGCTTTGTAAATAAAGATGCCTTGTCTTTTTCAGATTGGCTATGGCACCACAGAAAACAGCCCAGTGACATTTTGTGGAACTCCTTTTGACAGCATGGAGAGAAAGTGTGATACCGTAGGGTACATCCTTGACCATGTTGAGGTACAAGATCAAAATTCAGTAATTTCAATGTCTCAACATTCAAAATGTTAATAATAGTACTTGTATCAACAGGCTAAAGTAGTGAACCCCAGCACAGGACAGATAGTTCCTCTGGGGGAGCTGGGGGAGGTCATGATCAGGGGCTTCTGTGTGATGCTGGGTTACTGGAATGACAAGGCCAAAACTGAAGAGTGCATCACCAAAGAGGGCTGGTACAAAACTGGGTGAGTGTCTTCTAGATAGTTCCTCATATGTATCATTTTTATAGTATGTTAACATTGCATTGAAAATACACTGAAATTGTAATGAAATGGTTTTTTTAATGTATTTTTTTTCTTAATAGGCTTTTCAAAAGTATAGAAATACTAATTGAAAAAAATAAAAACATAATTTTAACAAGTATTGATGCCATTGATCACAAAATTTGACCTTTTCTGAGCAGTTTTAACTAGTATTAGACCACAATTATTTTCTGTCAGAAACGTCATTCTATCAGAATCAGTATTGAGTCTGTTCATTAGTACTGAAATCGATTTTGAAATTTTAGTATCGTGACAGTACTATTGCTTAACTACAAAAGCACTCAGAGAGCGCAGACCTCCGCCAAGCAGCTCAGTTTTCAAAGTGATCCAGAATCCAGGATTTCTTCTGGATCATCACCAAAATTTAATCATCTGTTGGATTTACCATTAGGAACATTTCCTGAAAATTTCATCAAGATCCGTCCATAAGTTTTTGAGTTATCTTGCTAACTAACAAACTAACAAACTAACAAACAAACTAACAAACAGACAGACTCAGGCGAAAACATAATCTCCTTGGTGGAAGTAATGAATTTACACCTTTTGTTTCTCAGGGACATTGGCAAAATGGATGGATACAGCTACCTGAAAATTGAAGGCAGAATGAAAGACATGATCATCAGAGGAGGAGAGAATATTTATCCTGCTGAGATTGAGCAGTTTCTTCACACACACCCAAAGGTCAAAGAGGCTCAGGTAAAAACAGGCTGATAAATACAAACCAGGTGCACTGTATGTATGTGACAAGCTTATACTTTGCCGAAAGGCAAAGCTCTCAATTTACCGGTCAGTGTACGTTCCTACCCTCACCTATGGTCATGAGCTTTGGGTAATGACCAAAAGGACAAGATCGCGGATACAAGCAGCCGAAATGAGTTTCCTCCCTATCTCCCTTAGAGATAGGGTGAGGAGCTTAGTTACATGGGAGGAGCTCGGAGTAGAGCCGCTGCTCCTCCACATCGAGAGGAGCCAGCTGAGGTGGCTCGGCCATCTGTTCCGGATGCCTCCTGGATGCCTCCCTTGGGAGGTGTTCCAGGCATGTCCCTCCGGGAGGAGGCCCCGGGGAAGACCCAGGACACACTGGAGGGATTATTTCTCTCGGCTGGCCTGGGAACGCCTTGGGGTCCCCCCGGAGGAGCTGGAAGAAGTGTCTGGGGTGAAGAAAGACTGGGAGTCCCTGCTTAGACTGTTGCCCCCGTGACCCGGCCCCGGATAAGCGGAAGAAAATGGATGGATATACTTTATACTATATAGTATAATGGTATGTAACTTTTTGCAGGTGGTAGGAGTGAAGGACGAGCGAATGGGTGAGGAGATCTGTGCTTGTATAAAGCTTGCTGATGGACAGGAATGCACAAAAGAAGAAATCAAAGCTTTTTGTAAAAATAATGTAAGATTGTTATAAATTATGTTTTTAACAATAACTGACATTTTATGTTTATTCACAGCAAACATCACACTGTTTAAATTTGTGTGTTTGACAGATTGCTCACTTTAAAATTCCTCGCTACATTCTTTTTGTCACAAGCTACCCACTCACCGTTACAGGGAAGGTAATCCATCTTCATTTTAATACCTCATCATTACACAATGGGAAATATAGTGTGTGTGATATTCTTACCAAATGTATATTATAAAATGGATGTTAGATCTTTGTTAGATCAAAGTTATTATTAGTGGCTTCCTTGTTAAGGCGTTCCCAAAAACTGACAGATTACATTTCTGCTTTTATGTTTCTTTCATGATATGCTGGCTAAAATAAGTTATTATAGACATGTGGTTATGTTTGAATGGTCCTGCCCTGGACGCCCAGACAGAAGGAAAAAGAGCTATTAGTCAGTCTGCACGCAAACCATGTCCTGCTAGATTAATCGAGAGTCGGCCCACCTCGTCCCATAAGGGACCACCCTTCAGACAGTGAGGGACTGAAAGTCTATGGGCTCTGGCCCATAGACTTAGTTACAAGGTTTGATTTTTAGAAACAGAATCTAGTTTCTAGTACAGCAATGTTCAGTACATGTTCTCATCATTGGTGGCCGTTTCAAACACAAAAGGTCCTTATGATACGTTACAGACACAGGTGTGAGCAGGTGAAGAGCAGGGTGTGCATGATGCGTCTGTGGTACAGTGTGTCTATGAAGGGAGAGTGTGACTGGGAATTTTGATTAATACATTAACACTGCGTTGGGGTTGTTTACATGGCTGGTCTTCCAAATTTCTGCATCAGACTATTATTGATGAGGTGAGAATGGCTAGGTGGAACTGAAGGATGTTGTGTAACTTTTGTGTCTTAGAATAAAAAAGCTTTTTTATAGATTTAATCAAACTTCTCCTTCCATCTTAGTGAATTATTAGTGCGGAATTTGAAAAGAGTATGAGGTGGTTTAGTATTCAAGACTAATGGAGTTGCAGTTTTTGGTTGAGCGTGAGGACATAAATACGAGTTGTAATTCTGGCACCAAGGGACTATTTGGGACACCTGCTCATAATATGATTTTCATTGCAATCATTTATTGTTGTTTTTTCTGCATATTTGAGGATGGAAACTGAGCTGTGAATGAGTAGATATTTACATAAATTATTCTTAAATTATATTTGTGATAAAGGTCCTATTTCTGAAGAAAAACCATCTGCATCATTTTTGCTTTTCTGAGTGATGTAGTCTCAGAGTAGTGGGTTGTTAATGTGGATTTATTCTTTATGAATACATATTTTATTTTCTCACCAGATCCAGAAAATGGAACTACGCAAGATAGCAGAGGAACAACTCAGACTGAAGTGACATCTGATATGATTTTTTTTTACATTAAATATCCTCAAACATTAATTATTCTGGTTCAAGTACCCTTTGCATGTGAGGCAATGGTGGTGAGAGAAGAATATTATTCAAATTAAATCCTGCATTTATTGTACAAATCGTGTGGAACAAGTGAACCAAACCACTCTTGTTTTTAAGATCCAGAAACCCATACAATATTTTTTACAACATGAAATAAAGTTTTATTAAAACCAGGCATGGGCGTTTCTCTCTTTACGGGAAGAGCAGGGCTTTTTATTGATCTCAGTGGCAGGTGTTTACCTTTGAGCCACTGGAATGTGATTCAGACTCATGCACACTTAGACAAACACAGTGAGAACATGAGAACATAGTGGAGTTTGAAACGGAGAAGTGTTACAGAGTCGACTTTAACCCAAAACTGTAAAGAATTTCCTCCCAGGCCTGTCCTGGTCCATGTGCCGTCCACCTGACGCTGGGCTTAAGGATTGGATGTCGTTTTCTGTCTAGACCTGAAGGACTCAACCCAGAAATAGCTCTTTAAAAGCCTGGGCAGAAACAAATAGTGCTCTCAACACTAATGGAGAACCCCAAGTTTATTTAAGATTTTTTATTTTGCATATTTTTGGGCTTGAACAAAATCCTTCAGGATGTGGTATGCTCATAGCAAGTGCCAGGTATAAGGGCCAGCCAATTAAAATTAACCTGCGCAGTGGCATTTGCCTGGTATGTTGTAAATCTGAGCCAGAAGAATGTACTGTACAAATGGTCTGAAAACAAAGAGTCCCGGGTAAATTTAGTAATCCATCTTTTCAATGCTATATTTTTAGTGTCAAGTGATGTTTTTGTACTACTTGCTATATTTTAAACATGTACTACAATAATATTGAAACTATTTTTGTTTAAACTGTTTCTATCTTTGTATAAAATACTGACTGCATACCAACTATTACACTGCGGTAAAAATTCTAAAAATATGCACATGTGGACTGAAGGCCAAAAATTTATGTGAATGGTAATAATTCAAGCATGTCTTTTAAATCCATATCACTAAAACTGAATTCTACATTTTTAAATCTGATTAAGCATCATTATTTAGTCAATCATACAAGCTTGCACAGTTGTGTGGAAATATTAAGCGAAATATACAAGTTCTATGGAATGGCAATAACCAGCTTAGTCCTGATTTACCACTTTATCACCATTTAACCAATCACAGTGAAATATGAATCAAGAATCAAGTGACTTTTGTAAACTCTTGGCTATATAAAGACACTAACTACATGAATCAAGATGCAATTGTGATCTGGGCTCAATATTAGAAGATCTATATAAAATGAGGGTAGGCAAAGTGACTACTGGTACAGATTTGTGATTGCAAAATGTACGATTGATCACTCACTATAGTCTGAAAGGAATCAGTGTACCCTTAAAGACATTGTGGGTCTTCTGTTTTTATCACAGTATTAAATAATAAAATGTTTTAGTATTACAAATTTAGTCTTTAGGCAGTGGTATACCAAGTGCTGTCTGCTGCTGTCCTTGCATCTGCTGTTCGGCCTGGGCCACCTGCTCCTTGCTGCAACAATCCTGGAGAAAAACTGAAGCCAAGTTCCTGAGACGAGGGCTTTCGGACAGAGAGAAGCGCAGCATACAGTGAAGAATCCCTGGCTGTGTGATTTCAGAGTGAGAGTTAGCTGTGATGAGGTTCATAAGGGTGGTGATAGCCGACAAAACAGTCTCTTCATTCTGACTTGATAAGCAATTTGTGATCAAGTTTAGTCCATCATTTTGGAGAATAAAGTCTCGGAATTCAGGCACCATGCTCAGGTTACACAATCCCCCTACAAAAGCAATTAAATTAAATAAATTAGTGCGTATGTATGTGTTGTTGTTTTTTTTTGTTTTTTTGTTTTTGCTTACCCATGCCAAACTCTATAAAGTTCTCATTCCCTTCACTTAGCATGTCCAAGAAGAGGTCGATAACTTGTAGATCCCTCAGATGGTCATAGTTCTTTGGATCATATGAGAAATTTGCCAGATTTGCCAGCACTTGCTCCTTAGCCTCTGAGAAACAGATGTCATATAAAAGAACAGCCTGAAAAATCTCTTAAAAAATGAAATGATCAAAGAGTAAATTAACACACGTTTACCAAATACGCCATAAAAAGGGTAAGTAAGATCTTTACAACATATATAAAACTGTAATAACAATACAGTTGCACTGTCTGTGTGTAATTATCAATTTAACAGAACTGAAAAGGCAAATAAAATAATTCAGTAAGACAAACAATAATACTACAATCAAAGTTCAGCTATTCTGCTTTTCCAGCTATGTTTAATCTTTACCTTCACTGTCCGTGTCCTGAAATTCAGTGACCAAGGTCTGTAAATATTCAAAGCGATCAGATCCTTCAGCGGAACCTTTTCTCGACATTTCAACGCCGCACGGGAGCATTTAGTTTGACAAATAATGTAAACACAACTGTCTACGCATTTGAGATTCATTTCCCTCGCTAAATTACTCCCCCCGAAACATCAACTCACTTGATAATAGTTCCACACAAATATTAAATCACGTTTGTGATTTATATAATATGACTTATGTATTATCTTTGTAAACGCACGTCTGACTTACTTTAACACATAACTTCATAAAACTGTCTGGTTAATGCTGTTCTTGTAAATTGTGTATTTGTAAACCGGAAGTGGCTGTACGTGACTAACTGGACTATTAAGGAGGTCACCACTGATCATGCTTACAGTTATGTGCAGGAGTTATCTGATGGTAACTTAAAATTTACTGTGCAAATCCAACATTTTGGGAACTTGGGCATTACGGAACATTATAAAATGAAGCAGTCCCAGTTGTCAGCTCGAAAACGTTTTGCCAAACCGTTCCTTTTTGGGACTTTGTTGTTGGGACTAGCCACAGCTTTCATTAACAGGTGAGGCTATGGTGGTTCACCAGCACCTAACAAGGTTTTGTGGGATTTACTTGTCCTGCCATGCAAAAGCTACATACGTTTAAATTTTACGGTCATCTACATTTTAAAAGTCTAAGTTTAAATAGTTTCATAACAAATTTTAGTTAAGTCACCTTGCCTTTGGTGTATACTCTCTAATAAATGCAATACAAGAAAGCCTACAAGTTTCTTTTAATGGGTAGGCTATAAACTTATAGGGATGAGGATATTATGTTGTATGTCTAATTGTATCTATTACAGCTTTTTAATATAATGAAAGGGGTGACGTTGTGCAATAATAAATTATTTCTGACTTTCTACAGGCACTGGTTCTTTCAGGACGTGGAAGAGCTGAGGGCCCAGGAACAGGCCAAATACAATGCCAAATGGTTAGAGGTGATGGAGCAGAGACAGAGGCAGCTGGCTGAAGTACTGGAGAAGAAGAAACGAGGCACTTAACAGGACTGAAATCTGCCCTTTGGACTTTATCTGAGCATTCAATCTTTTGAGTTGAGACTCATCAAATAAGTTTGATTCTCTTAGTGTCATAAGGGAACCATTACCATGTAAATTAAAAGACTATGTGCAGTCAGAAGTTGTAAACATTGTGTTAACAACTTGACAGGCCTTAACTGTGTGTTATGTGATTTTCTGTATTGAGTGACTGGGCCATCTTTACTAAGTGTGCCAGTGGTGAATTCTTGATCTTTTCAATTGCCTCCCACTTAGTGTCATTTGTGGTAATTCCCCATATTACACACAGCAATGTGCAGTATACTGGGCATTGCTTCATTGAGTGTAATGGACTTGTTATGCTTTAAATCAGTTGCAAGTTATATTTTGTTTTTTTTTTTTATAAGCGTGCAGCATGGCCATACATGTTGTGACAGTGGTGGAGATCTTTTCGCTTTTTTCAGTTTTTCTGTTTTGTTGAGTTCACTAAAACAAATCTTTTTCTGACCAGCAGAGGGTAGTGTGCACTACAAAATCTGCGATAGAAAATTGAAGAAAATTGTAAAATAATACAGTATACAAAACAGCAAGTACAAACTTACATATTTTTTATTAAAACATGCCAATAATATCTCCAGCTTGTTATAAATTAAGATTGGAAAATAAAAAATCAAATATTGCACATGAATAAAAATAATATAAAGTGTAACAAATGAGTTTTGTGGTTCAAACACCAGTCTCGATATAGACAAGGGACAGTAAACACTCAGTTTAAACAGTAAATGATGGTCAGTATGACCAGGACCATGGAATCAAGGAGGCTTACTTTTGTATTTAATCATTTTCCCAATTAAATTGAAGGTTGTTTCATGATTTAAGAACATTTTGGAAATTCTTGAGTACACATGGGAAATTTAGCATTGATTATGTGGCACAATATAAATACCAAAAACAACCATTAAGTCTTAACGGTTGTTGAAAGTAGCAATACTATGACAATGACCTCTTAATATTACCCCACAGTACAGCCTGTTAAACCTGGCCATAGTTCAATATTACATGAATATCATAGGCAAATACTGCACCATATATAAAATATTTAGACAGGGAACTACAGTTACAGAAATGACAAAGCACATGTGTCGAGACATTAACAAGTGATCCCAACAACAGTACATTTAATTTGTAAAGTTTAGTGTTTTCTGGGATTAAGTGCTCCACGCCTGGACTTTTGTGTGTTATCTTTTACTGAATTGGGACAAAGGTGGTCTTTTCTGGGGGGATGCTGTCAGACGGTGAGGGGCACGAGGCCAGAGGCAGTGGCTGCAGGTGGAGCAGTGATGGCTGGGTTATTTTCAGAATCTACTCCATTCACAGCCCTGTGTGAGAAAGTGTGATGTTAGTTACAAGATACAAACAATTAAATTCCCATGACCCAATATTAGTGTCTAATAAAGAAATACCACATTGAAAAAAGCACTAGCCTCTGTTTTCCAGCAAACTTTATAAATAAAATGTAACTTTAAGCCATACAGAAGTGAAACAACACATGTGTAGTCACAAGTTTCTATTAAGTTCAGGAAAGTACCCACAATGTCGAACTCCCCCTAGTGTTTTAAATGCATCTGACTGAGGAACAATTGTCAAGCTATTTTGACATTTGATGTAGAGAGTTAAAAGATCAAATTTCAATATAATCAGCATTCCCTATACAACTGCATTTATTTATTAGAGAGACAACGAGTGAAGTCATTTTTAACATCGCATATAAATGTTTTTTTGGAACTAAACAATTTTAATTTGCATCTTTTTGGACATTGAAGTGTATCACGAGTAGACAACAGATCCTGTTTTAATAAAGGGGGCTCTAAAAAGCATTAATAACACTATAACTCAATGAGGCGTGTGAGGGCTAACCTAATTTTGAGGACACTGGGATTAGCACATTATAACTGGAGGTCGGCAAAAAGAGTCGTTCAGCATAACCTTAATCCCAAACCGGACACAAAACTGCATAATAATTATAAATGGTACCCAGATGAGGTCATTTACAACAGCTGTTGCCAGCGCTGCAAAAATAACTGACCCTGGTGTGCGATTTATCCTCATTGTTTTTAATTGAACCAGATCATGGACAAAAGAGACATCACGTGTTTCAGTGTTTGAATGAATGAAATAGTTTTGCTGGTGAAAATAAATACTGGTAAATCACGTGGAGTCTGAGAATGGACAAACCTGCTGAACGGCTTTCCCTCAGTCAACGTGTAACTATTACCAGCATGTTAAGTGGTTAGGTCTGAGGTCTGAGACTTGTGAGAAAAACGTAAAATGTAGGCCAGAGTCAAGAAAGCTCTAAAACGCAAGACAACAATTAATAATTCATCTGCAGGTAATAAAAAGGGTGGACAAAATAAATATAAATATAACTATAAATATAAATATTACAGCTAAAATTATTCACAAAATAGAAAATTGATTTGTGGTACATAAAACTGGATTAGATTTGATACTCTGCCTGTTCCAGAGTCATGGTATACAATCTCAGCATAGAAATCACATTGTTAACACTACTGCAATAGGGCATATGACCTGACTCACTTTTTATGTTGAAAAAGAGTGACACTGCATCAACAGTGACATTAAAATTAGATGTGACACATAATTCCCCTTTCTAATTGTACTGAAATCCAGCATTTTCCAGGCAAACTTTCTGCTGCTATATTTTCCCAGGTTCTTGTTTTCTAACCATCTACACTAAAAAGTTTAGGAGAACTACTGCAAAGGGGATTACACCAATATCCAAAAGTGGTGTTGCTGTTGTGTCTGATAATTGATTATTGCTGACTCCATTGCTGTTTTAAAATCAATAACAAGCCCACAAATTGTAGTAAAGTTGCTGTAAAGTTCCCAAATTAAAGGTGAACTATGTAACTTTCTAGTAGAGAGGACAGTAAACTAAAAAGAGAAAGACACCATCACGTATCTATAACCATCACCAGTCATGTTAGTGGCTACAGGCTAGGGAATTATTTCTACAGCTAGAACTAGTAGAACTAGAAGAGGTTAAAATGAGAAACTACATGCAGCACCCAAATACAGAGGGAACACTGAGGACCTGTGGTTGTGAGTGAGCAAAATCAAATCCGGGAACGTGACCATCTCTGTCCTGCTGGGAAAAGGCAATAACAGCTCAGGGCAGGCAAACAAATACAGTATAAACACTAATGATTTGATACAGCTATGTTGGTAGTGCCAAATGTGCCAAATACAGTATTAGTGTAGTCTGTTCCCGTTGTGTAATGTTGTCAATCTAGTATAGCTTTATTCAATTAAATGTATGTAATAAAAACAGAAAAAGGCAATAATGAGCATCATAAGTGTAACATAATTTTGTCATGGAGTCAGATCACTGCTAAGGGACTACCATTTTGAACTGAGCATTTACCCTTTAACTAGAAAATCTTAGAGTCTAAGTTCATGTTTAGTCACTTTCTACCACTGCAACACAAAATCAGGTGTATATGCTTATGTGTTTTTGTACATTTTTTACATGCTTTGACTGCTAGTTACCACTCTATATGAAGCAATTACATAATGGTACATTTTTTATGCAAAGGTTGAAATTTGAACTCACGCTTTATCAAAATATGACGTATGAAGAGATTGTGCGAAGTTGTTGTTGGCGTTGAGAGTGTTGCTGTTGTCGAGAGCGTACGCCTTCCTCGCCTTCTGGTCCTTGGCAAAGTTCCTACACGCAGCCAGTTTGGACTCCAGCGCCTGAAGGAAACAGCACAGCATGATGCCCCATTACAGACTTGAGTACTACAAAGAGATATGTTTTTTGAATCATAAGTGTGAATGTGACTAACCCCGACTTTGCGTAGGAGATCACTGACAATGTTGAGTGCAGATATTCGGGCGGAGGGGGTCAGTGGACAGTTGCTGCCATAGCTGTTAGATAGTGCTGCATGGGGAGAGAAGAGGAAATAAAAAAGACATTAAAGAGTGGGCGCATTCAAAAGGGACATGTTGAGATATAATTACAGGCTAATGTGCTGCCAGTTGTTTCTATGATGAATTTCTTGTCAGAGTTTTTAAATAATGCTGAAGAAGTAGCTTGAATATCAAAAGCAGGATTAATTTACATGATTACTCAGTTCATGTTGTTTAAATCTGTCTTCTCAGAGACAATCCAGTGGAGGAGATTAATAGCAAAATGGCTAACATTTGATAATGTGTCATCTGATTATTATTACCTCTATATTTATCATATGTAACATACATTCATATACACCAGTGTATGCAGACACTGGGGGCAAAATGGGTTAAGTATCTTGCCCAAGGACACAATGACAGCATTCATCTGTGGGACCTGGAATTGCACCGCTGACCTGTGGGTCAGTGGATCTAACCGCTCAATCAATGATGTTTTATTAGTTTGATCAGTGGACAAATGCGCTACTACAAATGAGTTACTATATAATAATGCATTGGTCTTAACTGGTCATAATATAGCTCTTTTTGTAAACACAAAGTCACATAACACTGCTTAATTCATTTGCTCTGCACACCACCACCAATCACTCATTCACACCATATTCATACACATTCAAACAAGGTAGGTAAAATGTCGTGCCCAAGGATACAACAACACTACACACAAGCTGAAGTTGTAATTAAAAAAAAAAAAATCTGTCCAAAATCACCCTAAGCAAATACTGTCCCACTGACTCTACACTAGGGGTCTCCATTCTTTTTCCTCCAGTGAGTCACTTTTTGTAAAACGAAAATGCCAGAGAGCTGGCAAGCTTGCAAGCCGTAGATGAGGTGCAGATAGATCCCTATAAAACATAACCCATTATCCAGTAATCAGTGCACAAAATTAGGCATCAAAATGATACATTTACGGTGGAACTAGGCATTTAATCAATTAAATCTGAGTTATTCAGCGCAATATGTATAATTCAGAAATCCCTCGGCAAGCCACTTGGAAAGGGATGGAGAGCCACTGGTAGCTCCCGAGTTACAGGTTGGAGACCCCTGTTCTACACTAATGCTTGTCTTTACCTGTTGTAGCAAAGACATTGTCCAGCCCTTTGCTTAGAGGGGTGGCAGGGAGGGACAGCGAAGCCTGCACTGCACTGTCCATCTTCACATTGTCCTGAGTGGGAGAACTCGGAGCGGACATCCTGGTGGTATCTGCCTGCCTCTCTCGCACTGCCAGCTCCTGTCGTAAGTCTGACATTCACAAAGACACAGGCAAAACAGGATGAGTATGTAAAGCTGTAATAAAATGGTTCAAATAACAAGCAATTGGGGCTGAAGTGATAATATTGAAAATCATTCTGAAATGTGATATGGCTGTTACTGTTACTGTGATATGGATATAGTTGACATTTGATACTTTTTGACACAGTAATTTCACTTATACTAAAACAAATATGCATATTTTTATGTATTAGTCAAAATAAAATAAAAGTGTAAAAAAAAAAAAAAAATCAAGCTTAAACCACAGGGAACATCATTAATTAGGTCAGCCTGTTTCAACATTTTCATTTTAAAAAACAATACATTTCTGTCAGATGGAGGACATTGGTGTTATTGCAATATATATAGTTGAGTTGTCGATTATTGTATTAGTCAATATAACTTAAAAGCAAATATTCAGGCCTCACCTCTTGCTTCGTCCTTTAGTCTTTGCACAGAGACCAGTAAAGACTCCTTCTCATCTAGTTCACTCTCTAAGAAGGCATTTCTTTCTATGGCCTGGTTCAGACGCTGTTCAAAGTTCTCCAGAGAAACGATCGTAGCACTGAGAAATAGAAAGAAGCACAATGAAGATCAAATCTAACAGATCTATTAAAGGGAGAACATACATTTCCCCTGGCATGCTCCTTCTGCATGTGATGATTATACCTGCTCAGTACCACAGCCAGACATGACTCCAATATTGATCTTAATTAAATTCAAGCCAGTGATCAATAGCACTCGTGTGATTTGCTAATTGGAATTACAAACTGCAGCTCAGGCAAAAGTAAGGTATATGGATCAATGTAGTGTTCACATGATGTACTTTGAAGCTGACATCAGATTTGTATGAGAAAATGTCTTGTCCTGGTTTATGGTTAATGTAATTAATGGGCCTAGATCCACATGAAATAGAAAGAGGCACAAAGTTGAATGCATTAGCAGCCTTGTTCAATAATAATAAGAAGTATGATTGTTGCTAGTTTGAATTGAGGTTGAGGTTTAGCCACAGGTTCATTTGTAGAGTTTAAAAACAGCATACTAGACTGTACATTGGCATAGGAAAATCACTCTTTGTTGCACTGTATTGCCATAATCATAAAAAAGTAAATATACTGTTCAAAAAAGACTACTTAAATATGATGATATTCTCCATAAACTGTATATAAGGGAATTATTAATTTTAAGATTATTTGTGCACAGTCTGAACAAAATCTACCGAAAACAGACTCTGGAAGTCCCACATGTCATATATCTGTACAACGCATCGCTATAAATGATGAATGCAAGAGGATAGATTGCTATATTATTATGTTTGTTTAAGTACTTAAGTATTTCTCTATCCCCTCTACCCCCTCACCGTTTGGCCCTCTCCAGGTCATCGTTGGACTGCTCAAGCTCTCGGACATATTTGTGAAGCTGCTCTTTGATGCTGCGTGTTTGGCCCAGATCGTCCTCCAGCACAGAGATCTGCTTATAGCTCTGAGAGTACTGCTGCTCCAGCTTCTCCTGATGGGGACAAAGATGACAAGTATCAGTTTTCTGTAAGGGGTGCAGATTTTATAAATAGGATTGTACAAATAAGATGGGTAAAGTAGTCGTAAAGTAGGTAAAGTCTATATTGTTGGGTTTCAGATGACATCACAACATAATGTAGGCCAATAATATTTAATACAGATGTGGGGGTAGGAAAATGAATGTTGTTCAAATGCAGACTTTTGTTGCAATACCATGAGTTCTTTGGTCTAGTCATTAATAGAAATGATCAAGTCCAACATTTGTGCATTTGCCTTTTGGATATTTCATGGCAAAGTACAATGTAAATCAATAGGGAAATCTTGCCCTCCATCTGTGAGTATGAATCTGAAAACTAACAATTATAATTCCTCAGTTATCATGTTAATGAGTGTTTAATACATAAAAAAAATGTATGGAGTATTCAACAGAACAACTGGAAAAACACGTTATATTTTTTTGTTGTTGTGTTGCAAATAGGAAAAAAATGAAAGGCTTATATATTGGGCGTAGAAACCAAAAAATATTGCAATTGGTATAAAATAAATTCTATCAGTGAGACTGGACTAATGAAAAGTGTTTTAGTGTATTTTTTG
Source organism: Taenioides sp. WSHXM2023 (assembly GCA_029959045.1). Taxonomy (NCBI): domain Eukaryota; kingdom Metazoa; phylum Chordata; class Actinopteri; order Gobiiformes; family Gobiidae; genus Taenioides; species Taenioides sp. WSHXM2023. The sequence continues at coordinate 11,182,511 of CM057104.1, read as the reverse complement.
CACATTAATAAACATAAAGCTTTCTCAAAACAACCTGTGTCAACTCCTTCTACTACTACCAATGCTACATGTCATGTGTGACCCATTTAGCCTAGCTCAATCAGCTCAATATCATCTGACCTATATCTGATGCTATTTGGCTGCCTAAAAACATTCAAAGGCCCGACTAATAAAATACCCTCACTGTGCATGTTAAACAAAACTGCAGTCTTAAAATAGATATTGAGATAAACTGTTTCTGACACCTTGGAGCCGACACATGTGCTACACTTCCTGGTGGCAATTATGCAGTGAAAATACAGGAGATGGAGACTGTAATGTATTATTTATGAGGGTTTTAAGGATCAGCAGTAGTACACCGCCATCTTGGTCAGGGCAGGTGTGGGAGATTACTGCTGAGATGGGAAAAGTTTATGAGAAGAGATTACCATTTAGATTGCACCTGACTCCCAATAAGACTCAACTATGGGGCCAAGTACAGGTGTGTATGTGATGTATTACGATCAACAAGGTGGTATTGTTCTTGTAAAGCCATCTATCACCTTTTGTTTTGTTAAGCATAATTCCAGAGTAGTGAGTGACTTCATAAGCAAGAGCCAACAGCTGTAATAACATGATTCACCCCATTCCTAAGAGACCAGACTGAGAGGAAGTGATAACAGAGGATGACAAACGCACATTAATAATACATTTCAAGGGCATATACAGAAAGATACTATATATCTGGTGAGCTTATGGGTTAGGGTTAGAGTGTATAAAGAGTGAAAAATGCTGACTTTATCATTTACAAATGTCCATGTGCAGAGAAGATGTTTTGTATTACACCCAAGCATTTTTGGTGTGTGAGATTTATGACACTGTATACCTCTTTATAGATCTTCTATAAGTAATCTTATTTATGCTCAGTATGATATGTCATTATGAGTTTCAGGGCCTAAGTTATTATTTGTTGGTATAATGTTGATGACAGCAGTAGGACCCTGTCAGACTCTCTTACATGCTACATATGGTGTGTCTACAATAAGGAAAAGGGGTTGTAGTATTGTACGGGAACAATAAAGATGACCTTAATCTTTGTTTTGGTTTTTCCCTTTTGGGGTCAAATCATTCGCCTTCTTGCCCACAGTGACCTCCATCTATTCTGCATTTGAAACATCCCCATTTAACCTGGGTCCTGTAATCATCTTTTTGTGATCTCATGCAGCTACAAGATATAGTGTATCTTCTGGACATAGCTAACCCGCTAGCCAGCGTGTTCCAAATAGCAACTGAGCATGGATGTGCTTCCGGCTCCATCAGCTCTGGCTCCAATTCCCTTTGTATTTTGTCTATTGCTGTCAGGCTCCTCATTTTGGTCTTAAAATGTTCATATTAACCTGCTCCTAGTGCTATTGCTATTTTGTCCATAAATAAATTCCTATTCCTAATATGGAGCACAGCTCCAAATTAGCCCCTATAACTGCTAGCCTCCTGAGCTTCATTTGACTGGAGCCAAACGCTATGGGTGATGTCACACTCCTTGAGTCCACTTTTTTATACAGTCTATGGTTAGAAGTTAGGGTATTAATTAATAGTTCTAAGCCTCAATCAGTCTAAAGTATTTCTTCATTGTGGAGTAAATCTTTTTTTGTGCTTCATTATGTCTAATTAAGGTGCAATAAAGTGTTACCATGGCAAACCCTCTGCCAGTGTTTTTATATCCACATGTGTTATTCATGCATAAACTCCAAACCATTGCAGCTGTTACCTTGAGATTGTCCACCTCGTTTTTCAGTCGGTTGTTCTCAGACTGCAGGTCCTTGATGCGGTGCTCGGCCTGACCCAGCTGTGTCTCTAGCTCCGCCTCCAGCTCGCGGCTTCCCTCCTGAAACTCCAGCAGCTCGTCCTGTGCATCCTGACAGCTGTGGGACAGAGGTTAGACAAGTCAGGACAGAAAGAGGTTGGCTGTGAGACTCCGAGAGAAATGGTGATGATGAGAGCAGAACATTTAACAACTCATCTGGGATCTGGCTTTGACCCAGTTTTCAAATAATTTTACATTTGAAGTCAGTAATAGCATAGCACCTAGAAAAGCTCCTTGTGTAATAAATAAGAGAAAAGATACATCAAGAAGTGTGCAGAGTCAGAAAAGGCAATATTGAGAATAGGGTGCTAGGCCTTGAAGCCTCTAACCCTATATTCTTTATTTTAAATATCCCCTAAAGATGTGTCATCTCATTTTCAAGGGGGTCCATTATTTGCATCCTAAAGGCCGCTACACACTACAGGATTTTTTGGTCTTAAATGATTTTTAAACGTGCAACAAAGTGCACATCACAAACACAAGGAGAGTCTTATGAGATTTTAAATCTATGATCACAAAGGCTGCTGCGGGATATGCGTACCACGGGCTACGCCACAGCTGTGTACCACAGGCTACAAAGTTGTGAGAGAACCTCGTGTCAGCTGTTTCCTGTCTAGAGTAAAACGACTCTCTTTGAGACTCTTAAGTGTTCAAAAGCTCAGAGAACTGCACTTCTAGTTCCGATCCAAGACAAAACTGTGTTATTATTATTGCACCACATATTTGTGAAATGTGGTGCAATATTTCAGATACATGATTTTTAAAGTATAAAAGATTGGTGATAAAGTGCACAGGAAGTAGAGTCACTATTGCTAATCTGCAGCTTCACCCCGATCCACGTGCTGTGTGGATGTAAACAAACACATGTGAGGAGCTACTCTTGCCTTTTAACTTTCAAAGAAAGCCTCAAACTGGATTAATAGCGATGTTTTGTGGACTTGATGTCATTATTTGAGACACAAAGTCGGGTCCTGCCTCCCTGAACTCAGGGAGAAGCAAATTGCAGCCAAAATTCTCCTTTAGTGTGTGGCGGCCTTAACTCTTATTCTAACCTTTTCACAACGAAATTCTGGAAATTGCTGTAACATGTTAAAAATATGTAAATAATAATCTTTTTCATTAAGTAGAGGCACCAAATTAGAGAATGTGCTAATTAGTTTGGCAAAGGTTTAATTGTGAAGGCTTGTGTCAGGTGGCAGTCATTGGCTCTATGCAGTATATTTCTTTATTACATAATAAGACTTGTACATGTACATGAAAGATGTAAGTTTAAAGTTTTTGTTTGGGTCAAAGCCAGAGGGGTTGAATGTAAACATGTTTCCTACCATCCAGTCATATAGTGGCCATGTGATCACTGACCTGAACCCTTTGGCAGAGCTTGTTATGTAAGAGTGAGTACAGGAAGAGCACAGACACAGCTCTATAAATAGTGGTTCAATAACCTTCAACATGTGAACTTAAAGTGCAGAGGAATTGGACCAAAGCCAGGGAATCTATTAACTAATCCAAGTCCAGAGTGGATAAAATGGAAATATGAAGAAGGCTTTTGGAAATTGTTTTTCCTCATAGACTGTACATGGTTTTCCTTTAGCGTTCCTTTGACGTTTCTTCTTAACAGTTTTCAATAACCTTTACTTTAATCACAGTACTATCCTCAAAAGTTCTTTCATACTCTGCCTCAAAGCGAAGTTAAGTTTCTAGTAGCAACATGCTTAACCTTCTACCACATATTTAATTAAAGGTCATAAGAAATATGTCAGTTACAGATTTTAATCAGTGCAAAACTACAACGATTTATTATATAATTATTTATTTGTGGCAGCAGAGCTATCACGTCTTTCAACACTGAATCAAACTGTTTTCTTTTTTTTTATAGCAACGTATGACATGGCGCAATACAATACATGGATTCAAGCTATTAAGCCCCAACACTTCAAGCTGCCTGGAGGTAGATCTTTGTCTGATGCTGTTACATAATGGGGTGTATATCATTTATAAAAACAATCTTTCACATGTTTCTAACAAGAAATTATCTGATCAGTAACAGAATATAAAAATCTAGGAAATGAAGTTATCATTAAGATGTGAACTAACATAGATTTAACAATAAAAGCGAAATAGGACCTGGCTATGTGGGAAATTTAGGGAGTTTTCCAAAGAGGTTTTCTAACTGTCCTGCCCTGTACTTTGAATGAGTAACTGGATATCTCCAATTGTGAGAGCCAGATTCTTGAAAAGCTCTGTTAACATAGGCAATATAAGTAAGGTGTGGAGAGTTGCTTTTCCCAAACAAAGACACTCTGTAGACTGCTGTTGGATCATATGACGGCCAATGGCATAAAGGAGGATAAAATACAAAGAAGAAAGCCCATACAACCCTGCTGACACATTTTGATCAGACAAAAAACTGGGATAAAGCAGGAGTTTGCTACATACCTTTTTTTGTATTTGAGAGACAACCCCTTCCAGAAGTCAATCTCCTCATCTTTGGAGGAAAACTTTGGTATCACGTCCAACTCCATGGCAAACATATCTATGGAAAAGAGATGTACATTTGTAAATTAGACATTGTCCCATATGACTCATCTGTCAAAATGGGGAATGACTTTTTATTTTGATTTGATTAGCAAAATATGTCTTCAAATCAGATGTCAGTTCACTTTTAAACACATTCAGGAGCATTAACATTGAGCTAATACCAGAATCCCATACATTTCAGAAAATGTTTTTAGACGTGTAAACTACAGCCTTTGTGATCTAATAATTGAATCACTTGTGATCTTATTTCATTGTAATATTGTACATCACTACCAAAAAGGTATTTTAATAATCTTGGCCTCATACAAAAAGCTATATTTTTCCACAAAACTGAACAACACTGAACAACACAAATGCTTAATAATTTAATCTTGTTCAAACTTGCCAAGTGCAATCCATTCATATCGTGTTTAATGTTTAGTTGGAGTATTTGATGCCATAAAATAGGGCCAAAAATCAATTTAATTGTCTGTATGCATACATTGATTTGTGTATAATTAATATTCAAAGCAGACACTGCAAATCATAACACCATACCAACAAAGCAATCTTCAGCCTTTGGAAACAACCTACTACTAAGGAGTTTTAACAGTTAGTCTAAAAAAATCCCCCATTTTGCAACCAAAGTGATTAAATCATTTAATGTGACTCATCTACAGTACAATCATAATTTCCTTCTGCTTCATAAAAATATCCATTAAACAGAAGTTTACGTTTTATATTAGAGTCATGAGCTAAGGTGACCACCTCAAATAGAAGAGGGAAAAGTTTTTGACTGTGGTGGGACATAGAGGGGCAGACTTGAGAAATTTTAGCTCATAGATACTATCTGCATCATCATTATTTTTTATTTATTATCAATCATAACACAGATAGATGGATTGGAATAGCAATAGGTGCAAACATATTACGACCCTAAATGCCAGTACCCCCAAAATGCCATGATTATATGTATTATCATGTTTTCTATGTAAATCTCACTTTTTATCACATTTATGACATTTTTAACATAAGTGGGACAAGGAACAGGGGTCAAAATGACTGTGATCAACAACCAAAAGAGGGACAAGTGGTCACCCCAATGATACTATTGAGTTGAAGATCCATTGATTACAACAGCTCTGTCCTGAGTTAATAGGTTACAGAGTGGCACTAGCACTATGTACAGGATATGAAGGACACTCCTGTGTATTTGATCCAACTGCTTTTAGAGTCTCATGCAAACAGCAGGTTTCACTCTTAGCCACTACAGCAGCCACATTAAAGCACAGGTTCAGGAGTGTAAGCCAAGTTATAGAAAGGACACCGCTTAGTCTACCTGTTAATCCTTTTCAACATTCACACTGAATATATTAGATGGTTTTCTGAGCTCTTAATCACCACCCTCCTGTTAGACCTGTTCTGTGAATGAAGGAAGATTACTATAAGGACGGTAAATAGTAAACAGTAAACAAATGTATAATTAAATTAGATTTGTGGAATAGTAGAAAGAATTAAGAGAAAGAATAGGCCGAATAATTGGTTACATTATATAGGCTACATACATGCACGCTGCTGTTTGACATTCATTAAAACATATTTACATCTACAAAGGAACCAAGGCATATTAAAATAAAGACGATCACAGAACCACGTTCACATGAATTATTCCAATGAAAGCGTTCAATAATTATGTTCTATATTGGTTTGTGTAACAAATTAATAGAGCTAGAACACCCTTTCAGATAGTAGCATTTTCTTTTTCATGGAGTCATTCCTTTTATACAGAAATTCTATAGCTGTTTGATCTGATTGTGGTGGCCTATAAATAGAAATTGTTCTAATCTTATATAAAATGGTTTACTCATCGCACAATGAATGGTATTCGCCGACAGGCATAGCGCTAAACAACACGCATGCATGGCGAAATTATGATTTATATATTTTGTAAATATATATTAATTATTTGATATCATAGTATAAAATACAGGCAAAGGATGACATGATATTGAGGTCAGCTGTCAAATCAGGGTGCGCGAAGCCACATCGATCCACCTGTGGTCGCAGAAATCGCTGGAAAAGATGCCAATGTTGAGCAATAAACACGCGTTACCTGAGCATCACCTCGTTTCGAAATATGTATCAGTCCATCCTGGGCGCTTTACGGGCCGAGCGTCTCTTCTGATGATGATCTGTGCTGGGCTACGCTTCAGGCTTTAAGGCACAGCCACACTGAACACAAATATATATCCGTTTACGCCTTGGAGAGCGGCGTAACAGCGCGCAGGGCCGTGCGTCCCGTGCGTAAAAGGTGCCACATCTATAAATATAAATTATTTAATTTATTCGTAGCTATATAAATAACAGAAACGCCCAAAACCCCGTTTGTAAGATCGTTATGGTCTAATCTATGTTAGATTTAAGTTTTAGGTTGAAAGAGGGTTGTATATTATTCATTGGGATATCGCACACAGTTGCACGTTCAAAGCGCATAAAAAAAGGATAAATAGTGCCATCTGCTGCTGCCTTAAAGAAACTACAGATATACCCACGTGCCAGACACTTGGAACCGTAGACTGTATAAATAACATAGACTGTATATATAATTTTTTATACAGTCTGTGACATATAACCATGCTGTCTTTTATTTTCTTTTAAAGCACTGCGTAATCTTATACTAAATATATTATGAGTGAGTAACTTGCCATAATGTAACATTAGGCATGGCCAAAAGTTTCAGTAATTGTCTTTTTATGCATTCAAGACAATACGTGGAGTAATGGTTATTGCAGTATCTGGCTCGTGTTTGTTGTTTTATTGTCAAACTCACCTTTTCCCGCCAACTTGTCTTCGGGTCACTCGTGACGTCATTTGAGTGCCTGAGCCTGTTGCCATGGTAACCAGCCCAGACCCAAACATCAGAGTTTATTATCTTTAGCATCATCATGTCTGCAAAGAGGAACAAAGGCCCGACTTTAAAGCATACAGACTTAGAGGACGACCAAGAAAACCCACCGCGGTCAATGTTCGAGGTGTTTTTAGGGAGAATAAGAGAGGTTTGTAACTTTCGGCTAACCACGACTAGCTGACGTCTGGTCTGTAAACAAAACTCTTCCACGGATAATGCTAACAGCATTTAACAGTCAGCATTTTAAGAATGTATAAATATTAATGAATACATAGCCGAAGTTAACGTGTAATTAAACACAATAAACACAATTTAACAATTAAACTCAGGATCCAAAGTGGTTAACGTCATGAGTTAACTCAACATAACACTGTCCTCTCACTTACCATTAGTTACTGTCTACTGCCTTAAACACAATGTTAGGAGGCGAGTTTCAAAAGACTTTTATAGCATCTCCTGAACAATAGGTTTTTAGGTTATGGGCTTTATAAACACTGAGGCAGACAGGAGTTTTCATTTCACAGGGGAAACTTGGAGAAGGAGGTCAGGTCAAATGGAGAGTTTGAAGGAATATGATATTAAAATAGAAAAGAAAATAGAACATAGGACAAATTTATTTGATCAAATAATGGCAAAGAATAGGGATACAGAAGAAAAAGAGGTAAAGGTATCTATAAAATTAGATATGGGTCCACTATGTCAATAAACTTTATCTCCAGCAAAATCTGAACACATTTGCATTGCTCTTCTTCTGTTCTGTATCTTTAACCCATTGTTGTGTTATGTTTATTTCTCCATAGAAAATCCTGCTACAAAGGCTGTTGCTTATCGCTCGACTTCCCAATGGTCTTAGAGACAGAACAGAACTGACAGGTTTGTTCACACTTGAATTACAAAAACACAGCCTTTTTTAACCAATTTACCTCATCTTGGGATAAATTAAAGCTATGAAAATCTGTGAATTAATCAGGCTTGCTTATTGTGAAAAGGTAGAGATGTTGCCTGTGCTATTGGGAAGTTGAAAGGCTCTCGTTTGTGTTTATAACTTTCACACCTCAACTGTGAAGGACATTCCAGAGAGTTGAGTTAGAGTGGTATAGGAAGTTATCCACAAAGTAATATTATAGGTCAGGTAGGCACCAAAGCTCGGTTACTGAAATTGTAGAGATACTACTGGGTTGTAAAATGCTGTGTCTGTATTTTCACTCAAAATGTTTGTTTTTCAGCTCATTATGAAAAACTCAGTCTTCAACTGAGTAAACAGTTTCCATGGGATAACATGACTGGGCTTCTCTTACTTTATCCATCATGTCTGATTCATGTCATTGAAGTGAGTTATTAGTAAAAATCTGGTGGTTATTGATGATTTATTCATTATATTATTTAGCATTTAATACCTTCTTTCAGTCATCTAGAGATGTCCTTGTCACTATTTTGGAAGATCTTATAGAGCTACAGCAGGCATCAGACAGGTAATGTTGCACTATTTTGACCAGTATTTTAAATTGACTAACACTTTGAGATTTGTTTTTCTAATGTGCAATATAAATACATTATTATTATTATTATTATTATTATTATTATTATTATTATTATTATTATTATGGACAATTTGTGATTGGACTGAATTTGGATTTGATTAAGTTTTGCTAGTCACATACTAGCAAGTTATAGGGGTGTCTGTCTATTTGTAGTGTATCTCTTGAAGTGCCAAAGATTGTATTCATGGAGCACAGTCCTCACAGCAGGAACTTTCAGCAGTGGAGCTACAAGGTTGGTTTGCAACCTGCATTTCTAAGTAGATCTGTACTTTCTCCTTGGCTGAAAGTTTAGTGATATTTTTATTATTTTTTAAGCTCCTGAATGCAGATGTGGACTCAGCCGAAAGGACTAAAGAACTTGAGAAGGAGCCCACTGAGACGCTAGTTCTTCAAGTCTTGATGTCTGTGGAAACTATAGCAAAACAAATAGAACTAGATAAAAGGGTCTGTCTATCATTGCTGCTTCTTTTAATCAGTTAAAAATTATTAATAATTATTGTTAAATTGTTCTACAGGCAGAAGGTGGATCAGCGTTGAAAGATCTTGGCATACTGCCGGATGTTTTGATCAGGTTAACATCGAGAGAAGATCTGCAGACGCCTCAGCAATATCTCAAGTTATACAACTCCCCTTTACACATCAGCATAGACTTTGGTAAGACTCTGAAAAATTAGCAGCAGTCAGAAGGTCACCAAAACATTCTCACACTCAAATTAACCTATTTTTACCTTTTACCTTTAACCTGTCTCATGTTAATTTATTTCAAAGCGCTGTCACAGGTAGCAATAACCCAAAAGGATAAAAGAGTATTTGAGTGAAAGGTGTGAAATAATTGTTATTTATTAGAGGTCCTATATTACACAAAAATGATTCTTGTGAGCTTCAAACCATGTTATAATGTTCATCAAAAACATACCTGGAGTTGTGTATGGTTTCATTCACAAATGTTTGAGTTTTATTATTAGTCTGTCTACATCTCCAAAGCTGAAAAAAAAGTTTTCAAGTTACCAGCTACCTCTTACCTTTTGTTCAGTGGAGATTGGCAATTCCAGGGCTGAAATTATCTGAACGATTCTAGTGAAGTTGTATGGAGTTTAAAAAAACAGCAGAGCAGTGTTTTTTGTTTCAGAGAAGAACTCAGCCTAAATATGCAGTATGTTTGTGATGAGGAAACAGCATTATAACATAGATCATAAAATAATGTATTATAGGAACTTTAATGTAAGTCTTATTTGGCTTACTCATAATCTAATCCAATGTCTCCTCTGCCCTATAGGACAAATGAAGCAAGGTCGCCCATTGAAAACTATCTAATAAGGTAAAATTATAATTTATAGAACTATGATAGACACCAAAGTACATACTTTGAAGGTCCTAGTTTCTCGTGTGAATACTTCTACACTGTAACCCACTGTTGTACATCATATGCAGTCCATGTGCATTCAGCACTGTCGACATCAGTCACTTGAAATTTGATTTACTTTGCAAATCAAAAATCTAATCAAGTGTTTTATGTCTCTGCAGAGTCTTTGACCTTCACTGGAGCTCAGAGTACATTCGACCAGCTGCAAGAAAAAGGAAACTAGACCACATGAGTATCTCTTCAAATAAACTCAAATGACTCCTTGTGTAGTGAAAATTAAGTACTGTTACAAAAAATACAGTTGCTTGAATGCAGTTGTAAGCACTACACAAGCATATAAACAATTAAAGCAACACTGCATAACTGTCTGGAGATGGCATGTTGTATCAAAATATGATGTACTTTATACGCATATACATGGAATATCTCAGCATCAATCACCAAAAAAGTAACAGGACAAAGAAGTTTAATGTAAAAACATATTTAATAGTTTCAACATTCGGATGAGGAGTATTTTACAGTACACACTGCGTCCACTCTGTGACCAAGAGAAAACAAAACATGTCCAAAAAAGGCATTTTCTCTTCCTCTTTCCAGTCTACATCATCACTAGTTTGACAGCAGAGCCATATATTAGGTCTATTGTGTTCCCTTTTATTTTGGACCCCATTAATTGAAAAACTATTACCTTAGTGGCTACATGCAGTGGACAAATTGTAAATAAAATGTGATATTGCAGATAGAAAATCCAAATTGAATGCTTTATTTATTTTGACAACCATTTTAATTTTCATGTGCTTTTCTTGTTCATGAAGACATTAAAATAGAAAAAGTGGTTAGTGGTAAAATGCACAAGAAATTATGACACTCAAATCAGGACAGGAATGATTATTTTTCTCTTGCAAACTTTCATCACTTATAAAAATAAATACGATCACATTTATTTAGGACCAAAGATGAGACATTGTTCATTTCATGGTTAAAAAGCATGCGGCTAACTTTCACACAGGACAATAATGAATCATACTCCCCACCCACCCTCTTAATATTTCCATTAATTTTTCATTACAACACATGATCAAAATGGTGTCTATGACCATTACATTCCACCTATTTGTGTAAAAAAAAAGGCTTTTGTTTGTCCGTGTTGAAAGGGCTTCATGCTTTCAAAAGCTGTAATACTGGAGTTTGTCACCGTCTGTCTTATATTGTTCATAAAGTTGTTTTGAATGGATTTATTTACAAGTTTTATACCCTTTAGTACAAAACAAAGAGCAGCACATTGTAAAACACAGATTTGGACATAGACAAGACAGACCATTCACCTCAGCACAGCCACCAACAACTTACAAATTTGTGATCAGTGACAGTTTTTTATTTTACATGTTCAAAACACCAGTGTGTCATGCGGATTACAACGTGGCTGTTATGGCGTTACTGTATTTGATTTTGAGTTTGCAGTAGGTATTTTTGTCTGTTTTTTATCAACTGTGAAATGAAATGAGGTCTTCAGCTTAATGTGTGTTTTTGTTTCGTTTCTGCTCTGCCTTATGTAAAGTTGATTGATCTGATTTCCCTGTGTTGCTATGAATTCATCATCTCCTCAAAGAACCAGTCTCCTTATTAGTCGTATTTGTGGGTTAGTATTTATCCATATTACACTGTTACATTACTTTGCTTTTGGTGATTTATATCTATTGGAATTTCTTTTGAAACACACCGTGTGATTAGAGGAGATGGTACGAGTGAACTGTTTTGCCCAAGGACTCAAAGGCAGTACTGGGAAATCAGATTGCCAGAAAAGCAGTGAGACTGTTTTTAATTGAAAAAACTATGAAGTCAGTGCCATAAAATATACAAACAGTAACAGATAAACTTGTTAAAACTACTTGTTATTTAAGTGATTCTGGCAACATTGTGCTAGAACTACTGTATTGTCATAACGTATCATATTTATATTTACAATACAATGTTACTGTCAGCATTATCTTTTCTGTATATTATATCTGTAAATATAAAATTTCTCCCTTTCACTATATACACAACACATATGTACAGACACTATTTACAAAGCTATAGTGAATAACAACAAACACAATGGGAGCAGCACAGTGACTTTGAGGCCAAGTGAAGCAGATGCACCAACATAAAGTTTTACAAACTGTGACAGGTCTAAAGGCCCATCTCAAGGCAAGTAACATGTCCAAAACTAACCTCGTTTTCATTTGTATTCATCAGTGGATATAGTCTGGTCCCAAGTGATTCATTCTAAAATTACTTTAAATATATCAGTACAAATATTCTCTTTAAAATAAACACATCTGTACCTATTTATGAGTCACCAGTAATTAGCAAAATATATTAAATGTCTGCTCTTGCAACCATGATGGAGACACTGAGTGCAGCATGGCTAACTACAATGACTGACTGGACTTCATGTATAGCTGCTCCTTATTTGTAAAATATTTTCTCTTGCTGATAAAAAGATTTGACAGTGTTCATCCTCATGAGAGTTGAGTTGCCATAATATACTGCAGACTGTTTTTTTTTTTTACTTAATATTTTTAGATGCGCTGCCATTGTCAAAACTGAATTGTCTATGATAGCAAAATGTCAAATTATTCCGTCAGTAAAGCTCTATCTATAGTCTACAGTCTTCACTATAAACCAAAAATACTTGATTTGAGTAGTGAGATGATCTGGGAATCTTTTTTTTCCAACCTGGCTTTCTAAAAACCTATTACCACTGTAAAAACATGCAAAATGCACAAACAGAAAATAATGGCACACTCACATTGGGACACACATCAGGGGTTGTTGCCACCATGATTTAGTGCTGAATCTTACAACCCTGAGAAAAAAGGACAAACCAGAGATGGCAACATAAGATCAACTCAAAATTTCCTAAGTGACAGATGTACAGGTTTTGTTTCATCTCAGCAAAGAGCACTTGGTCCTTTGAGCAGCTATAGTCCAGTATTTGTGATTTAAAGGCAATATTGCAAGTCATTCAAATAAGGCAAAACATAAATAAAAACACAATTAAAAACCTACTGTATGTGCCATGAATAAAACCAGCAAATGTAAAAATCCTATTGACCAAAAGTCTAGGAGTACATTGAGATCTGACTCTGTCCTCCTTCTCCTTTGTTGATTCCATAGTCCAGAGATGTAGATGATGTTTTGAGCAGCTAAAGCTAAATAAAGCTAAAGCCAGCAATGTCATAGCACTGTGCTCTCAGACTCCTCCTCAGACTCCGCCCCCTTGTGGCTCGATTCGTAAAATGTCAATGAGTTTCTGAAGTTTGAGATGTGAGGCATGTCGAAAATACTGTCCAGCTCCATGTTGATGACTGGGATCTCCAGGTTACAGAAAGAATCTAGAGAAGGGAAATTGATTGACAATTAATTACATAATTAAGTTGTGTGGATATGGTTATATATTTTTTAAATTGTCTAACGGTATACATATATTTTATATTTCAGAACTGTTTACATTTATTCTCTATCTTGTCCAAAAAATGTTTAAAGTAGTGCAGTAAACCCACTATGTACCCATGTATGAAAAGTAACTGAAACTGACCTCCTTAAAATGACTTAAAATGTAGTTTCCATTGTGTTCTGGTCTGTTAGATTTAGCAGCGGTCTGCCCTAGCAACTTAAGCCAAACATTGGTAGCTGGCTAACAATATTCCCAAAACAATAAATCATCTCAATTTCCTCAGGCAGGCAGAAAGCTCAAGCAAGAAAAATGTAGTTTGGTATCAATATATAGATTCAATCTCAAAAAATAAAACTGAATGCTATTTTGCCTTGTAGTTAAAGCACATTGAACTTGTGTTACATTGAACATTGGGACAAACCATAGACTCTATAAAGAAGTGGACTAAGTGTGATGTCACCTATAGCATTCGTCTCCAGTCAAATGAAGCTCACAAGGCTAGCAGTTATAGAAGCGAATTTGGAGCCAGTTCCATATTAGGAATAGGAATTTATTTACGGACAAAATCGCAAAATAAAAATACAAACATGGGTTAATACGAACATTTGAAGACAAAAATGACAAGGCTTACTGCAGCAGTTACAGAGAGAGGAGTAACAATTTTTCAATGTAAAGTCAATTGAAAACAGAATTGATGGAGCCGGAAGTGCCCCCATGAACGCTATTTTGAACGAGGCAGCTAGCGGTTTAGCTATGTCCATTTATATATACAGTCTATGGGACAAACATTAGTTGTTTCTCTGTTAATATACACTATTTGCAAACTAAAAAACATACATTATTCATTTTACATTTCACTATAGATTCTTGGCATGTTGTGTTGATGATACCCATGTTTTGAGTGATGGACCACTAGACAATGCACAAGGGGAGTCTACTGAGGTGGGCAGTGGGGTGAAAGTGAAGGAAGAGGGGGCTTGTAGGAAATATTTAAGATGGAAAAAATAAGTGTAAACCAAAAAAGAAGCCCTGGGTTTGAAGTGGATGGTGAATTATTACTTTTAAGACATGCATTAGTCTCAGGCACCATGCACAGGCTTAAATCCATATTGTTATTTACAAGGGGTGTACTGAACAGCCACTGCATGTAAAAATGAAAGTAGAGTCAGGTAACCATAGAGATTTGTGTCAGAAATTGGCTTTAATTATCAAAACAAGTCATTATTACTGAGAAAATATTGGAATTAATCTGACACAAAACGCTATTAGCAGCTTTACTCTACTCCAGGGGTGCAATTGAACTGGATGTGGGTCCAACATGGCAGTGGAGTTGGAGAGTGGGAGGAGGTGAGATTTAACTCCTGCTTACCCTAAACTGACCCTCTGGCTTCATACCGCTGGAAGTCAGAGCAGTCGACAAAAGGGACAGTTAATAAAATATTTAGGTGAGTGGGAATATACTTATGAATCCATAGAAAAAGTTAGAAAAAAATTTGAAGGTACATTCACACTATCAGCTGGTTCTAAAAAATAAAAAAGAGCATTTTTTACTGCATGACAATAATTGGTGCAATTGTGTTTGAACATTTTGTTTAAGTTTAAAATGTTCAGCTTATTTAAGACAATGTATTAATATAAATGTATAAAGTACTCCAATGACAAGTCAGGTTACTAATTTAACGGGATTAAACTGTGGACTTCAGTCAATTCAATGTTAAAAAGACACTGTACTAATAATATGTAGACATTTTCCATTGTAGTAATTTTATAGTTTAAAAATATGTTCTTGTCTTTAATTACATATTTTTTAAAGCAGTAGAGTGACAAAGACCATTGATCATACGTTACTTTTCTCACCTGTGGACATGCTCTCCCCTTGCGATAGTCCATCTAGGAGCCCAGTGGAGTGGTCTAGAGGCTGTGGACTGGTCCCAGGGGTGCTGGGGGGCTGAGGAGGAGGCAGGCTGGGTCTATTTCGGGGAGGTTTGGGCGTCGGACGGGCCTTGGTGAGGGTCCCGGCCAGAGAAGGGGGAGAGGACAGGGAGGGCGTGGTAGCGGACTGCACCTGTATGGGGGAGCCTATGGTGGCGTACCCTTGAGGGTAACTGAAGCCGTAGGGAGAGGGGGTGCTGGGGGGAGTGGGGGATAGGCTGACCGGAGAGGGCTGTCCTGTAGACTGGTCTGAGATTGCCCCTGTCTGAGAATAGGGGGCCTTAGGTGGGATAGGAGCTAGCTTCTTTGCTGTAGAGACAAAAGAAGCAATGTTAGCTGATCAAAAACCTCCAGGAACTACTCTCAATGCAGCCAATAATATACCCAGGTATAAAACTGGAAATAAATGTTTTTATTCTAGTTTTAGACTGAACTGAAAATCAAGTACAGCGTTATAGGCCACATTAATTTGTCTTATCTTTTCAATATTGATTAAAATATTTCTTTATTTGGTCTTGGGACTGGCACAATTTTGCCTTTTATATAATAAAATGATGAATGTATATTATTTCATGTTAATCTAAATTGTATTACAGTCTTTAACAAATGCTACTATAAAAAACATTATATAAACATGCTATGACTGATGGTCTGCTTTACCTCTTCTTAGTGAATGTGGGCTGTGCTCTGATAGTTGAGAAGAGCCACTAGAGGTCACTGTTCCCTGAAGCCCTTTCTGCCCAATCACTGGAGACAGCTCCTTGTTCTTCAGGGTGCTGAGGGGGACATAAACAAAACCAATGAGACAAACATACCTCAAACTAACAGTGACACATGCATCTAAAGGCCTTTAATCCTGTCAACTCTGCTTCTGTAATTATATATTATATTAGAGCGCCATAGTTTAGTCAGATTGCTTTAGTGACCACAACTGCACTCAGACATCTATGCATTCTCTAGGAGCCAAAGCTTTTCAAAAATCAAACTGAACCTTAATGGATATGCTATTTACAATGCAGCGCAGCCTGAATGCCAATGGGAACACAAAGGTCACAACACCACAACTAGTCTGTACCATGTGCCTGTTATTTTATTATGAGAGATGGGTGGATGAATGAGCATGCTATATTTACGATGTCAATGTAAAAATGTAAAGCATAAATTATTGATGATTTCTTTCCATGTTGTTTCTTTTTGCTTGTGAGGTTTGTTCTCGTCACAATCGGCTCTGACGGGGTATGACTCATTAACACCCACTTTATAATGCCATTCACCCAAAGCTCTGGATTTCCTTTGTTGCCTAGTAACCGGCTCCAGAATATCCCGCTAGCATGGAAAGTTATATAGATTGCATACGCAGCGTTTAAATTAAAGATGTGGGGGATAACAAAAGGTGGCAGCTCCTAATGAGTATTGATTAAGGTTGAGTGACAGGTATCTCAACACAGGAAATAAGAGAGACGGTCAAATAGACAGGAGGAGCCCAGCCAATCCTTTTAGACACCGCTATTCAATTCACTCTATCCCTGGGGACTTTCTCTCAAGGCTGTGGGCTGTCTCAGTAGAACCCTAATGTTAACTACACTGTAAAACCAAACCAGAAATACTGAGACAATGACAGCTCTAAATATTTTTTTAGAAACTCCATTAAATGTTTAAATGCAATTCATTAATGTTGATATAATTGCTGTATTAGAGGCAAGGGAAATATCATTCAAATCTTGTTAAGTTATATATTAATCACTATTATTTTTTGTATATATACCAAATCCTTAAAGATGCACTGAGTAACATTTCTAGTTGAGGTCTACCACCTGCTTGTTTCCATGGAAATGTCATTGCTTTGTCTAGAATGTTCCACAGTATAGAGTGAACCCATCTATCACAAATCACGTTACAGCTACATTACAATTCAGATCTGTGGACTCCCTGTTCACAGAACGACCATGGAACATTCCAGGCAAAGCAATTACATCTCCATGGAGACAAGTAGGTAGTGGACCCTCCACCAAAAAAGTTGCATAGTGCACCTTTAATTAATTCTAACATATTCTTACTGTGTTTATTACTTGTTGAGGACTGTGCTATTCTGGACGGTGTATTGACCACAAGATTTAAAGAAATTAAGGAATTGCATAAACATCAAAATGTCTACAATAAGCATCAATTAAAATAAGAAAACGTAAAGCTATCTTATCATAACTATTTTTGTTTTAAATTGTAGAACGATGAAGAGTTTAGTAAGCTACACTAATTAGTTTTCAGGATGTGTAGTTACCTATTCAGCCTGGCGCCTCTGTCTTTGGTACAAGCACAGGCCGACCAGGGAAGAGGGGCGGACAGGGGTGTGCTGTGGGGTCTGGGGGGGCAGTTTGGGAACAAATCGTGGCGCGTGAGAACGAGTGGAGGTTTGATATAAAGGTTTGACCCGTTCGATTCAGAGGCGAGGGGCGCATGCTGGGGTTCAGACAGGGATTTGGGGTTAGAGTTCACGTCCAGAGAGCAAAAAGCGGAGGACAGTGAAGGGGGGCTAAATACGGACCAGCGCGGAGGAGGGGAGGGGCCAGGCGGGGACACACACTCTGGGTTAGAGGCAAAGGGGCGCATACTCGGGGGTGCTCGGGTGTAGAAGTGGTGATGGGGGGCAGAAAAGGCAGAGCCAGAGGAGGAAGAGGAGAGGGAGGAGGAGTAAGGGTAAGGGGGCGGCGGTCTCTCCTCCTCAGGGGAGGGGTACGTGTAACAGGAGTCCGACCAATTCGAGGACGCATCATCAGAGCTGCAATGATAGAAATAGTAAAAGGGGGTTGCAAAGAGGACAGTGCCATTTTCAGATTAAGTGGAGTTTATTTTAATGCAAAAGTATTGAAAGATTCAGTTGGTGAAGATCATTTAACATACTGACGAAGGGGGAGATAACTGCATTGATATTTTGGGTGAGGAAGAAATAAAGCAGCAGGCATAAAAAATTAAGTTATGACCATGTGTTTAGTTACATAAAACATACATGCAACATACTATCTCTTTAACATTAGTGTATTGTGACAATGAAAAGCTGTTTGAGGTTTTTGAGTAAATTAAAACAGAAAACATGCAAAACAAGAAAAGAAAAACAAGTCACAAATATAAAGTTCAGCAAAATATATTTCACATATTTTACTCAAATCAAATCAAATATTTTTAATTCAAGTAATGTAGATATGACTTTTTGAAGTGAAGAAAAGATAATCCACAATACAACACGATTATGGAGTTTATGGAGGTTGATAGTTTAGTAGTGTGTGTTAAAACCACACCTAAAGTACTGAACAAATGGGTCCATATACTATAGTACAACCTCACAATATCAAACTCACAAAATCATGCAGTCATTTTATGCAATCATCAAAGCTTTAAAAATGAAAAAAAAAAAAAAAAGTTAGCAGACAGCCCAAAAGCCTGGGTCTGGAGTGGTGGGGCGCAGAGGACAAGGGTAAAGAATTAAGAGGAGGTGCAGCGTTTGGGAAGTGCGCGGGATGGGACCATTGGGACTGGGTAAGGTGGGCTATACACTGGCTATACACGGGCTCTTACCTGGCACGGTCGCTGCTATTGGGTGGAGGGGTTGGGGAGGGGGTGACTGAGCGCTCGTCAATGGGCGGGGTGGGCGGGTGCACATGGGGCGGTGTGGACGAACATTTACGCGAGCCCCTGCGTGACACCCAGGAAGTGTCCATGACCCTGATGCCCATGCTGCGGTGGGACAGAGAGGCACAGCCAATCAGGGGATGGGGCACTGCTTAAAGGGGGCAGGGAGGGGCGAGCTGGGTTTACTTTGCTTATAACAGAGAAACTTAGTCTTTTAATTCATACTTTAGACATTTAAGATTGTTAATTGCTACACATAAAACTCCTGAATAGTTAGGTATGCCAAAAGGTGGTTTGCAGACTTGAATGTGATGATGATGATGCAAGAATCAGATTGCCATATTGATATTAATAAAAGGTAAACTCACAAATGTTAAACCTGATTCTATTAAGTAACACTAAGTAAATCGGCATTTTAACAATATTCAATATACCATATATATTTCCCTCAAGATCAATAAAGTATCTCTCTCTATTCACTTTAGCTGCCCCCTATCTGCATTACATTATTGGTCTACCTGCTATAAAATACTGTGATGTCTTCTGAAATAGTCTTTCTAATGTTGAAATAGTCTGAACCCTAAAACTGTTTGTTACATATAAAAGCTCAATAAATGCATATTAATTTACTAAAACAAGACTACATAAAAAATATGTAAATTAAGGTACTTATTTTTAGATCTGTATTGCAATTACCTAAAAAGAAAATAATTCTTGTGTAAATAATTCCACTTAAAACCAAGGTTGCCTGTAATAGCGGGCTATAAAACCACATTGTATCAGCAGGAACCAATTACAGGTTTACACAATAAACTACCACAGTTGCCAGGGAATATAAACAACATAAATGGTCTAAAAGACTTTCAATGATAATGATCTGAAACATAGAATTGGGAAACTCCAACTCAAGAGTGGTTTGAAAGAAAGAGAACAAAAGGATGGATGAGTGAATGAGTCTTTACAACAGTGTTACAGAAAACAACATTGACATTATCAAGACTGGTCTGATGAAGCAACAAGAGGCTATTGTACAGAACTAGTCTATCCACTGCTAAGAGATCTGTGAAGATATCACCTAAATAAACATGGAGAATAGACTGGCTTTGTTACTCTCATAGTTTTGTCAGACAAGTAATTTAAAAGCCTTTGAAACAAAGATTTAGCAAAAATATGGGTAAGAAAACCAGTGAAACAAGAGGAAAGGACCAGTACTGTACCTTTGGATCTTCCTAATGCTGCGTGGTTAAGAGAGACATTAAGCAAACAATGAAGAGTGCACAATATTAGCCATGCATTTAAAATCTATGTTGAAATAAACAATTGCTGGATATAAGCCTGTCATGATAACAAATTTTAAGTGTGATATATTGTTGAACTAATTATAGACAATAACCAGTAATATTGAAAGCAAACCATAAAGCAGAATTATCCCCTAAAAAGTATTATAAATGTACAATATTATTAAAAAAAATATGAGCTGCAATAAATAAATAACAGAATGAAATACTTTAGTAGTTAGTATACATCTCGAATGAGTCAGAGAAGTTATTTATTCAACCTTCTACAGCCCAAATCTCATTATAGTACAGAACAAAAGTACAAGGGAAAGTACCCATGATAAATACTGACCACCCAAAATTATTGTTCCATCTGTCATGTATTGAACAATAAGGTGATATAGTAATTATTGTGACAGGCCTAGCTGGATACAATAAGGGGTTAGCAATTTAAAGGTGCACTATGTAACTCCACTGGTAGATCGAGACATGCACATCCAGTAAAGTTGCAACTGCATGCTGGGTCCAAAGACAAAAATTGTGCAAAAGAAGAAAGAGATCCGCATCGGATCTTTTTCTTCTTTTACACTATGCAACTCCACCTGCTTGTTTCCCTGGAGATGTTATTGTTTTGTCAAGAAAGTTTCACCGTATAGCATTAAACGCATCTTGCATTAATTCAATGAGTTATTTTTATTACTCAGATTTACCTGTCACTTGCTTGTCTCCATCAAGATTAGTTTAATGTCATATTGTGGAACATACCATGGAGAGAAGCAGATGGCAGGCTCTCCACCAGAAAAGTTACACAGTGCACCTTCAATTCAATAATAAATAAATAAATGTCCAGAAAAGGAGGAGAGTTTAGGCCTGGCAGGGGGCATGGGGGCAGACAGGACTCATGCCAAGTGTAATGAGCGAAGCATTTTCCGAGGGTGAAACGTTTTCTCCCCAAGGTGCTCCAGCCGGTGTCGCATAGAGTGGAAATTACTGCTCTATTTAGGCATAATTGGGTCAAAGATTCCCTAATGGAAACTGGGAAACGTGTAGGGTTTCACAGTCACTTTGGAGATCTTGTTCACAGCTTTGGATACACTTGAGTCACTTGTTTTTCATACAAAACAGAACAATATGTACTTTGCTGTTGGCAACCGGGAACTGTCTCAAAAACAACATGGGAATTTAAGATGTCATTACAGAAAGGATCAAGAGAGAAAAGTCAAAGTGGTGCCTATAAACATGAGACTGAAGCCCATCTATAAATTTCACTAGTAAGACATATCTTAAATTATTATAAAAACGTAGAACTGTATGTAAAATGTGTCAAAATACTGTACTATTTTCCCTTATGGATCAATATAGTCTGCCTGAACCTAAATAATGTTATGAAAGTCTAGATAGTAATCATGTACCAATCCTGTTAATAATGATGTATT
Source organism: Taenioides sp. WSHXM2023 (assembly GCA_029959045.1). Lineage (NCBI taxonomy): Eukaryota > Metazoa > Chordata > Actinopteri > Gobiiformes > Gobiidae > Taenioides > Taenioides sp. WSHXM2023. The sequence goes on along the minus strand of CM057104.1, from coordinate 11,160,628 downwards.
ATTGTGAAATATCAATTTTTTCTAGAAGAAACATCAATCTAAAGCCCTTTGTATCTGAAAAGAGTGAAACGTGCATTGAGCAGATGAGGAGACCCCTGAGCTCTGATTCAGTCCAGGAGTGTCTCTATTCAAAGCCAGTGCTATTGATCAGACCCACTTCAGGTTTAATTAGTGCAGCCTATAGCCCTGCACCCTTCAGCACCGATAACCCCGAGGTGTAACAGGCCTTCACAAAGAGAGAAAGAAAGAAAAACGCGAAATAGGTAACGACAAGAGCTTTAAACCAATCCTCACAGCTGGGGTTTCTTTTTGCTCCAACAATCCACAAAACCTTAAAGCTACACTATTATTTTTCTGCTTCACCTTTTCACTCAAGTCATCTAGAGAGATGTCCAACTTGACATACTCGACCCTGTCAAAAACAAGTCGGGCTGAAATTGAACACATGTGAAAGAATACTGCAAAGCTAACATGCCAACTCAGCTGTCAGTTACAGATCCACCCTGACGATGACAAACAAACAAAAGAACAAGAGTCTACTTCATACTTGACGAGATATTGTCAAAGTCAAAGTTTCTAAAGTAAAAAAATAAATTGATTTATTTCCTTATAACTAATATTAATGGCTGTACACTTCTCTTATGTATCTCATTCTATTATCAGGTGCACTATATAACTTTTCTGGTGGGGGGTCTGCTACTGCTACTCTGTCTCTATGGAAATGTTATTGCTTTGCTTGGAATGTTCCACAGTATGGCATCAAGCTTATCTGAGAGGGGTTGTCTCTCCACAGATCTTACCTCTAACGTCAGCCATCGGTGTCACAGGCTGGTCTCCATTGAGATAGATATGTTTAATGCCATACTGTGGAATATTGCATGAAAAAGCAATAACATCTCTGTGGAAGGTGGCAGGTGGCAGAAAACTCCACAAGAAAGGTTACACAGTTCACCTTTAATTGGTAGGCCCAATTTGCTGTGTCTAATAATAAATACATGAAATAGACCCTTACCCGTCTTTCTTGTAGAACTCCAGCATCATGTTGTCCGTGGCAACGCTGAGAGGTCGTCTACACTGATCGTTTTGTTTCCGCTCAATTTGGTCCATGTCCGGAGACGGCATGAGGCTATAGTTGGCATTGTGGTTCGTGTGGACTGGGCTGCCGTAGTTCCCTGTGACATTAAACTCAATCTCTGCAAAAAGACAATTCAATTTACATATTTAGTAGTGATTTCTCAAATTTAAAGTCTGATATTTTGATGAGATGAGGGGTACCTCCCGGGAAGAACCAGTCTGCGTGTTGAATGATCGGCTCAATGATGCCGACGATTTGGAGAGAAACGGTCGTCATCATCTCTGTAATATTTCTGAAAACAAGTCCATTTATGCATAAAGAACAATATGAGCACAAGTGCATTTGCTTTCTTACTTCAAAATTATGTGTTAAGCAAAGATGTGAGCTTGGCAAGATATTGTATGTTTTGTATGCATTGTCTAAAACTATCAGTACAGTTGTTCTGGTGTTATACAAAATCTGCATGCCCTTTCAGATTTGTACAATATTATTATTATTTACAAGCAACGCATTTAAAGGCACATTTCTTATGAATGGAAAAAATATTGTTGATATAATTTTTCCTCCTGCAGCTATGTTGATAATAGACCTATGTTAGAGTCAGTGAAGCCTAACAGAGAGTAATTTTAACACTTGTATCACATTATGCTAAAGGCAAAAAAAAACACAAAAAAAAAACTCATCAAAAGTTTAACAAAACTTTTATATAAAAAATTAAGAATAAGGGAATAAGCTGCAGAATATACTCCCAGTGCTCCTTAATGGCTTTTTTGGCAGATATATTTGTTACATTAAAAATACAAAAGGTCATACATTCATTAGATTATGGCCAGTTTCCATGCTATTAGAATATCTTCCAGTTTCCCAGTTTTTCCTTGCCTAAGTATTAATTATAAGAAAATAAACCAAGCATCAAAGTTAGTATATGATTAATAGCTGTATACAGTTTCAGTTAAAATGCTGTCACCACTAGGCCAAGTTACAGGTCAGATCTGTGGTGAAGCGAACCCCTTCACAGTTAGAATGCAAGTTGCTCAAGGATTTTTATTTTTTTTTTTATTATCCTGTATTTATCCCTGTAGGGAAATTATCCTCTGCATTACCCATCCTTATTCAGGAGCAGTGGGCAGCCAATCTTTCAGGCGCCTGGGGACCCAGCTAGGCTTGTCAGGACCTCAGCTGGAGGATTTTTACCTATAGTGCGTGTTTTTTGGGTTGATGGGGGAAACCGGAGTGCCCGGAAGAAACCCACCCAGACACGGGGAGAACATGCAAACTCCACACAGAAAGGAATAACATCTCTGGACCCCCACCAGGAAAAGTCACATAGTGCATCTTTAACCTTTGAACTTACCCTTCATTGTGTGTCCAAAGCAGGTTTGGTCCCAGAACGATGGCAATGTTTCCAGGAGTCATCTTGTTTACATCTTGGTATTCAGTGAGTTTGGAGAGAAACTTGATCAAATACCTGTTTAACAGACAGATGATATGCAATGATTATAATAATAGTGTATTTGTGTCATTTCCTCATATAGTGTAAAAAAACCCAGAATGATATTATTAGCTGAACAGTAATTTGAGATGTGTAATGTGAGATACTGCATGACAATATGTACGCTATTGTCCAGAGTACTTTAACAGCTTTTCTTTTGAACTGCATAAGACAATTTTTCCAGCCATAGCCCCACAATAATAATAATAATAATAATAATAATAATAATAATAATAATAATAATAATAATAATAATGATGATGATAATGCCTGTTCAGGTGTACCTTCTCTTCTCTATCGCCCCATCTGTGCACTGTGTTATTATATGAAGGGTCTGAAATGGGCCAGTGGGTTTGTATGACTGTGGAGCAGCTGAGAAGGGGATGACTCATCATAGGTGAAACACAGTTGAATGAACATCATGCCGAGAATGGCAATCACCAGGACAGGTTTGACAGGTCTCCACAGAGCACCACTGTCTAAAAATACAGCCAGTACTCGTGCAATGACAAGTAGTGCAGTGTCCCAGGTGCTAGGTATTTGAGAAAGACCAGTGGATATGGATATGATGATTACAGTGTGGAGAGTGGCTAATTTACATATCCTGCCATTGGGGTTTGATTAGTGAAGAAAAGACTGGAGGACATTCTCATACTTCACTGAATTTTAAATCGGGTGGTAGTAGCACAGTTTGGCAAGACATTTAGTCACTAAGACTGAGGTTGGTAGTTTTTTCCTCATATTGATCAATCATAATTATTGATTAAATATGATTCTGTCTATTGAAAAGCTAATAAAAATGTCACTATACATTTCCTGAACATAAACAAGACCAACTTTTAGTCAATGACACACACAAAAAAGTTTTATCCTCAACGTTTGTCACTGGGTGAAGACTTAAGATGATCATTGACAATTAGAAATGATTAGTTCTCAATGTATTTAAATTTGACTGCATAGCTCTAACTGTTATTGTATCTAAGTCTGGATATACTTTCTAATGTACACCATTACATTTACCCAAGCTGGGAGTGTTACTTTGACTAGTTGACTAATGAAGCAACAGTATGCACAGGTTAGAGTTTTTCTTCCACTTGAATAGTCTTCAGCTTTGCCAACGGCAGCAGGAGCAGCTCCATAGACATATCGGTCATACAGAGTTCACTATCTTTTCTGTGACAGGTGCCAGTCAAAAGAAACACTTTGCTTTTGTGATAAAAGAGATGTGTCAGAGAAAGTGACATCAAAAGGCTTCAAAAATGTGATGGAAAAAAGGATGTACAAAGTGTTTGGATCAGGGCAAAACTGAGCAAAACTTACTTAAAATTGTTGCCATTCGCTGGTGGTAGTTTTTCACAAGCACCAAGGAGAGCCTGCAGTCTCTTGTCTTGGTCTTGGATGCTGAAAAACAAAAGCGATATGTAGTGCCGATAATTATTCATATAAAACTTTTATTAGATTTAGAAAGCACTAACTTTGATGCCTGTATCCAGTCATTGTAAAGGTCAAAGGTCATCAGTGGTTCAGGGAGTTCTCGAAGGTAGGACTTCAAAGCACCTAAAAAACAAAAACAAACAAATGCTAAATTTAGATAATTAGAAACATTTCTTTTTCTTGTGCAAGGGTTACTTAATAGTGGAAAGTGGCAAAAATGGCCTAATTACAGAATTAAAAATACAATTATTTTAGCTGTCATTATACAATTTATTATACTACTTACCTTTTAACATTGTGTCATTCTGAGCAATTAACACAACTGAAATGACTAATTTTCCATTTGGCCTGACACCAGAGAGAGTGTTCAGTGTCAACAATTATCTAGTCAAAAGTTTTTTTAACCAGAATAATAAGATTGGCAACCGTGATAATATAATAGTGAGGATTTTGCATAAAAACTAGTACTTCAATTTATTATACTGTAACTAAAAGGTATTTAACAATTTTCTCATGTATGTTATAATGTTGTTTCCTCATTAAAAACATATCTGGAGTTGTGTTTTGTTTCATTCACGCATATTTAGGCTTAGTTCTTCTCTCAAAGTGAAAACACTCTGTTCCACCCTGTGATGTCATGTGGTAATCCAGGAAGTGCTACACTGTGGTTTTAAACTCCATACACCTTCACTAGCATCATTTGGATGATCTCAGCCCTGGAACTGCCACCCTCTACTGAAGATAAACAGTAGCTGTTAACTTGAAAAGTACCAGAAGCGGAAGTTCGGATGCGGGCTCTTCCGGCTCCTACTGCCCCTGGCTCCCTTTGACTTACATTGGAATATTGTCCCTCCCTGCTGCAGTGAGCCTCGTCATTTTGGTCTTAAAATGCTCTTATAAATCTGCTCTACATGATCCCGGTGTTCTTTTTCCACTATTTTGTCAGTTAAAAAATTCCTATTCATAATATAGCACCTGGCTCCAAATTTGCTCCTATAACTGCTAGCAGCTTCTAGCGGCTGCTCGCGAGCTTCATTGAAGTGGAGCCGAACACTGTGGGTGACGTCACTCTCGCTTAATCCACTTCTTTATACAGTCTGTGGGTGGAACATAGTATTCATTATTGATCCGTATCATTCTCTGCATTTTACCCATCCATCAATGTCTCTGAGGAAACCGGTAAGGAGCAGTGGGTGCCATAATACCACGCCCGGGAAATCATCTCCAGATCTTAAGACAGGTTTGGTCAAGGCTACGTTTGCTGGAGGATTTTGTCTATATTGTGTCTTTTACATTGTCAACTCCCTGTTAAAACTTTTCTAAATTATCACAGCTAACAATGTAATTTAAAACTTATATGAGATGTTGTAGCTTAAAAAGTACTTTACAATTAATTCAGACAGATTATTATGAATTTGTAATAATGTGATCATTTCTACAAGCTCAGTCAGATGTAGCCTTATTAACATGTACTGCAGTCATGTGCAGTGATTTAAAAGTTGAACCCTGTAGAAGCACCACTATAGGAAAGATGTACATCCAGTCCACTATAAAACATATTGGTTCCTTTCCCCTTCAGTTGTATATTGCTGGCCCCTTCTTTGCCACAATATACTAAGAATTATTTCCTGCTATCGACCGTATTTGGTGAATTTGTGGGGAGCAGTGTAATTTTCCAACACGAGACGATGGATGACCGGACTGCTCCTAGTTTGGTCCTGTCTTCTTCTACTGTCTCTGCTCCAGTGCATTCATTTCCCTTGGGGACGTGTGCAATAGATGACAAACATGGGACTATGGGCATCGCTCATAGGGAGACAGCTGGGATCTGGCGATGTTGTGAGACAGAGAGAGAAGAAGAGGGAGAAGGAGAGAGGAAGACAAAGGGAGAAAGACAGTTGAGTGAAAAAGGGATAGAGAGAAAGATATAGGGACACATAGGGAGAGAGAACGAGGGAGAACGTAGAGACAGATAGGGAAAGAAAGAAAAAGGGAGAGGTGGTTGAGAGAAAAGGGATAGAGAGATACAGAGATAGAGAGGAGAGGGAGAACGAGGGAGAGAGGGCCTATGACAGAAGAATGGAGAGAGAAGCAGCTATAGAGATAGAGAGGGGGAGAGACAAAGAGAGAGAAGGAGGAAAGGAAGAGATATACTATATAGAGATAGAGAAGGTGGGAGAGAAAGAGAAAAAAGAGAGAGGGAGTGTGAAGAAGAAAAAGAGACAGATACATATACATAAAGGGAGAAAGAGTAAAAGAACCAAAAAGAGGGAGAGAACCAAAGAGTGAAGTGAAGGGGAGAGGGGGAGAGAGAGCTAGAGATATAAAGATAGGAAAAGGAAGGAGAGAGAGAGAGAGAGAGAGAGAGAGAGAGAGAGAGAGAGAGAGAGAGAGAGAATAATAGATAGATGTGTAGAGAATGCAGTCTGCCATCTCTCGTGGGGGTTGATCTGCAAATTAGATCGGCTGTTCGGTCTGCCCCACTTTAATATGGGATCATTAGGGAGGGATATAGATTCATCTCCCTGGCCTTATCCCATGCACCACTGAACACATTTGATTGGGTCTAGCCTTGATTAGATTTTTAATAGTAAAGAATATTGCAACCTGAAATTGTGTATTATAAAGCTAAAAATATTATTTTGTCTGAATTGTTGTTGCTAAGGCATTTTTTTTCTTATCTGGGAACATTTTTATTGCGGACAGCTCCACAAAAGCAGCACTATCTCAGCTTTAAAAAAAAATCAATATTAAAGTCATAACAGCTCAAAAGCTTTTTCGTCCATCACGGTTTTGATTTAAAATCAAATCATGACAACAGCAAAGACAACCACTTTTTTCAAGCTGTTTCTGTCTCGATTGCAGTAAATTATATTAGAAATATGACAGGGCACATTGCTATAACTTATTAATCATTTCAGCTTCAATTAAAGGTGCATTGTGAAACCTTTCTGGTGGAGGGTCCGTCAAATGCTTTTCTCCATGGAGATGTTATTGCTTGCTTCATCTTTCTATCTTCACTGAGACCGAACAAGACCAAGTTACAGGTCAGATCTGTGGGGAGGCAAACTCATTCACAGTCAGAATGCCTGTTTTTTTATATATTTTTGTGTTATAAAACCATCTGTAATTGAATAAATGTAAGGCAGAGCTGTTAAATGTCATACTGTGGAACATTCCAGGCAGAACAATGACATATCCATGGAAACAAGCAGGTGACGGTCACCCCACCAAAAAGTTACATAGTGCATAGTGTAAAGATAATGTATGTTGGAGTTTTCTTTAATATTTCCTAACCATTACTCATCATTATCCAATCAGAAAGCAGAATGAACTCCTCACTTTGCGTTGCCACATCGTACAACTAAAACCAGTTGCAATAAACCCAGAAGAGCTATCTGTTGTAGAAGTTTTTAGAGTGTCCAGATAATAAGTAAAAACTCCACTCTGGCCTTTCAAAATTATAAACAATTGGCAATTATAAACTCAATGCAATGAATAATTAAGATGCTAAGAGTACGTTAGAAAAGTGAGGACTACGTTTGGACTACTGCAAACTCTAGTTCTGTTTTTCATGTTTTTAAAAATCAGGTATAGCATCTCAGAGACAAGAATGTACCGTAAGAGGATTGAGAAAGTCTGATTATTTTAAAAGAAGGAGGTTTAAATGGTAGAAAGACTAAGATCAGTAGAGCCACGCATTCATTTTGATTTGAGTACTTTTGAGTAGTACTCGAAATCAGGCAAAAAGTTATCCAAAAGAGTGAAAACAATTAGGAATATTTTTTAAGAAGTATAATGTATAATGATTGAGTTGGTTTTACCTGCGATGGCGTGAGGGTCTGCGCTGTACTCCTGGACGTCCAATACCCCACAGTCTAACGAGGCTTTCAACTTCTTTAGTTTTGAGGCTGAAGGAGCCACTCTGAACAAACCCTGAGAGAAAAGAAGTGAAGCAGGGGTCAATAATATGATCATATTTAACTATTCTCAATCTTTGCTTTCAGAATCAGAATCAGAAATCAGAAAAGCTTTTATTGCCATTGTCAGTGAACACAATTCACAGACTAGGAACTTGCTTTGGTGATAAGGTGCAACATAGAACACTGAATAATAATAATAATAATAATAATAATAATAATAATAATACAAGTAGAGATATCACAGTTATAAAGGATAATAATAATAATAATGATAATAAAGTATCACTATTTGAATAAAGTAAGAGCATGCAAAAAGATTAAGATATATAATAAAAATAAAAATATTCAAGTATATACAGAGCATCAGAACAACAGTGCAAACCGACAGTGCAAAGAGCAAGTGACGTGACATGACTTATTTAAAGTGACTGGTATTATAAAGTGTCCTTAGTACAGGTGTTATAAGTGTTCATAAAGTGTTTATGAGTCCAACGGCAGAGGGGAAGAAACTGTTCTTATGGCGAGAGGTTCTGGTCCGTATGGACCGTAGCCTTCTGCCAGAGGGAAGTGGCTCGAATAGTCCATGTCCAGGGTGAGAGGGGTCAGCTGCTATCCGGCCTGCACGCCCCCGAGTCCTGGAGACGTACAGGTCCTGGAGAGATGGAAGGCTACAGCCGATCACCTTCTCAGCAGAGCGCACAATGCGCTGCAGTCTCTGTCTGTCCCTGGCAGTGGCCCCAGCGTACCACACAGTGATGGAGGAGGTGAGGATGGACTCAATGATGGCCGTGTAAAACTGCACCATCATCTGGGCAGGCAGCTTGGCTTTCCTCAGCTGCCGCAGGAAGTACATCCTCTGCTGGGCTTTCTTGATGAGGGAGCTGATGGTCGGCTCCCACTTGAGGTCGTGGGTGATGCAGGTGCCCAGGAAGCGGAAGGAGTCCACAGTGGTGATGGAGGAGTCTGTCAGGGTGAGGAGAGGCAGGGGGGCTGTGACTTTCCTGAAGTCCACGATCATCTCCACTGTCTTCTGGGCGTTGAGCTCCAGGTTGTTGCTGCTGCACCAGGACACCAGCCGGTCCACCTCCCTCCTGTAGGCAGACTCATCGCCGTCCGAGATGAGCCCGATGAGGGTGGTGTCATCCGCAAACTTAACCAGTTTCACGGAGTCGTGGCTGGAGGTGCAGCAGTTGGTGTACAGGGAGAAGAGCAGGGGAGAAAGTACACAGCCCTGTGGAGATCCTGTGCTTATAGTCCGAATGTCCGAGACATTCTTCCCCAGCCGCACGCACTGCCTCCGGTCCGTCAGGAAGTCAGTGATCCACCTGCAGGTGGAGTCAGGCACGTTGAGCTGGGCGAGCTTGTCCTGGAGCAGAGCAGGGAGGATGGTGTTGAATGCAGAGCTGAAGTCCACAAACAGGATCCTGGCGTAGGTTCCCGGGGAGTCCAGATGCTGAAGGATGAAGTGGAGGGCCAGGTTGATGGCGTCGTCTACAGACCGATTGGCTCTGTAGGCGAACTGCAGAGGGTCCAGGAGGGGGGAGGTGAAGGACTTGAGGTGAGGCAGAACCAGGCGCTCAAATGACTTCATGACTACAGACGTCAGCGCCACAGGCCTGTAGTCGTTAAGTCCGGTGATCCTGGGCTTCTTGGGGACGGGAACAATGGTGGACAGCTTGAAGCAGGCTGGGACATGGCATAACTCCAGGGAGATGTTAAAGATGTCCGTGAAGACAGGAGCCAGTTCTTCAGCGCAGTGTCTCAGGGTGGAAGGAGAGACACCGTCCGGACCTGGGGCTTTCCGTGGGTTTTGCCTTTTAAATGTCTTAGTCACATCCTGCTTGGAGAGTGTGAGGGCAGTGGGGGAGGAGGAGGGGTCTGAGGTGGGCTTGGCTGCAATGTCCATTGTAGTCAGTGGGGTGGGGGAGGGGTGTGAGACTTCAAATCTAGCGTAGTAGGTGTTAAGCCTTTCCGCTAGTTGTCGGTCATCCACAGCAGGGGGGGCTTTGGGTCTATAGTTTGTGATCTCCTTCAGACCTTTCCAAACAGAGACGGAGTCGTTGGCTTTACTGGCTCACCTCTTTAATCAATATTCAAAATCATCTAGACTAAATATTATCTTTATTTAAATAGCTGTTGCAGTAGGCACAAATAAATCTCAAATGTTAATCTGGATCCATATTAAAGAGTATTGGCTGAACAAAAAAAACAAAAACTTAACAAATACTAGTTAAAAAGTTACTAGTTATTCATGCAGGTAAAATCAGAACTGAAGAAGCTGCTTGGATGAGCTGCGAAACATCTTCACTCAAAAAACATTTGTCCAGTTAACAGAATAGATTTTTTTCTTTTGCTATGGATCATACCTGGACAACTGAGGGATTATTCAAACTGTAACTTTTATCCAAAATAAGAAAGAAAGAAAAACTATTTGGCTTTAAAATATGCTGATAGAAGTATTTACAGTACAGATAACTATAGTTTACACTCTTTGTTGTACATGTTTTAGTGAATGGATGTATTGCTGTGGCTCTGACCTCCTCCTGCATGCCACACTCCAGCAGCATAGTGACACAGGCCTCTATGGGAAAGGCAATATCTCTCCCACTGAGTGCTAAGTGCTCCACTAATGGTTTGCCATAGCAGGGCTTCTCCACCCAGGACTCTGTCAAACACACAAACACAGTCACTTAAAATACGCACATGGCTCCGTTTCTGGCATATGGACCAGTGCTGAATGCTAATGCTCACTGTATCAAAGAATCGAGCAACAGAAAGCCCAAAATAAAAATGTATGAATAATGCATGAGACGTTCAGGGCTAAATTAAAAATGGTCTACCCCAGGCGCCACATAACAGTGGAAATATAAGCAAAACAACACTAGGCAGATTTAACTAGATTCTGTAGTGTTGGTGGACTAAATACTTTTTTGTAATGCATATTATTACTTGAGTATATTCAACATAGTAAAACTGAATGCCAAACATTGTCTAGGGGTGAAAGTTGCATGTAATTAAACACATTTCATAAGCATGTTTGTTTGTTGTAGCCGAATAATAAAAAGCTATGTCAGGATCTCTGTCCTGATATATTTTTAACTAGATTAAGATGTGCAACCCATAGTATCTGTATTAGCAAGAGCATTAGTAGTTATAGTATGCCATGGTTTTTGTAGCATTAGTTATAGTTTCACTAATTTAGTTAGGTATGTTTACTTTTAGTAATTTATTTTTGAATTTTGGAACAAGCTATTTTGTCTTATGTTAGAGTAGTGTAATTCAGTGTAACCTATTTTGCTGCAGCCAAACTTTGAATTTCCTTCAAGATCATAGACAGATAGATAGATAGATAGATAGATAGATAAACATAAAATAATAAATTAACATCACTGTTAGAAATATATTTTTAAACAAGTGGTTAAAAATATAGTGTATAGATAAAAATCATCTACATGTGGATCTAAATATACTGTAGACTCACCCTGTTGCGCTTTGATCTGGGGCAGTATGCTCTGGAGCAGTTCTAATGACTTCCTGTGGTACTCGGCCTGAGCCTCTATCATCTGAAAACATCAGAGACTAGAGTGACCGAGACAGGCCCAGAAAACTTCAAAACAGGTTTAACAAGAGATATACTCACCGTCTGGAAGTAGCTTGCATAGTCTATTTCTTTGGCCACAAAACTGTACATGTCTGCTGATAGCTGATCCTGGAAAAACAACAATAGCTTTAAAGGTGCACTGTGTAACTTTTCTGGTGGAGGATCCATTGCCTGCTTGTTTCATTGGAGATGTTACTGCGTTGCCTTGATTATTTCACAGTACTGAAATAAAGTTAGTTATCACAATGCTGTTCATGGTCAGATCTATGAAGAAGCAAGCCTGCACGCACATGTTTTTCAATGCATTTTTGAGCTACAAAACACCTGCATTTGAATAAATGCAAGACAGATATGTTTAATGCTGTACTGTGGAACATTCCATGCAAAGAAATAACATCTCCATGGAGACAAGCAAGTTGCGAACAGTCCACCTTAGAAGTTACATAGTGCACCTTTAAGTAACAGGAGAATAAAGACAGTACTTTTTAGTATGTCACAATAGTTACAAACAGCACAAACAATAAATTTTACATCAAACAAAATCTATTTCAATTTACAAATATGAAGTAACCAGGTCTAGTCAAATTAAATCTGGTCTAGGGCTACTTCAGAATTAAAGATACAGAGCATAACTTTTCTGTTGGCCAAGTTACAGGTCAGATCTGTGGAGAGGTGTCCCAGTTCAAAGTGGTGTTTTTCAAGGTATTTTTGAGGACTGGTAATTAAATAAATGCTAGACAGACAATTATAATGCCATACTGCGGAACATTCCTTTAAACCAATTCAAAACTAGGTCTAAACTAAAACTAAATAATTGAACTGAATAACTGAAGTGACCTATTTTCTTTTGCCATTATAAGCCAGTTATTTGTGAAACTATAAACTTCATCTATTACAAAGAATATGTTACCAGTATTACAATATAACCCAATTGAAAGACCCTAAATAATCAGTATTTTAAACATACTCTACAAATCTCCATGCGATTGGCTGCCTCCTCCATCTCTTCCCTGAGGTGGTCCGCCTTGGCCCCTGTCGGCTGCATGTTACTGGACAGTCCTGAAGATTTTGTGGACTGGTAGTACCTGAAAAGAAGACATTTTGAGTTTCAGAAGATTAAAAAAAAAATCTGATAAAATGATAAATGAAAGATGAAGTGAAATATTTTTCTTTAGTCGCATAAGCTTCACAACGCCTGACACTTAGATAAACCACGGCATAAAAGAAAATAGGTTTGGAAAGGGATTACGAAGTTTGACAAAATGACACGATATTTTTCAACTTTTCCTCCCTAAACTATTGTTGCTCAGTTTTATCTATCTGACAGTCTGAGCTGAGGGAGAGATATAATGTGTACTGCTATTGGGTGCACTGAAGCATTATGGAAAAATGACTACAGACTTGTGTTGCATAAAAACTCAGTGATGCAGAAAGGGAGAGAATCACATTTGGTTTTTTGTTATGGTTTTGGATACAACAATAACGAACAGACCAAAATAGCATTGTGTATGAGTAATTTGCAGAATATTGCATCTACTCTTACGAACATGACTCAACAAAAATCTGCAATATCACTCAGATTGCATAGGGCTATTTAAAAAGTACTTTGACAGCTTGGAACTGCTCAATAAAACTAGAAAGTCCATTTTATTTTAGGACCAATCTCCACCACTGCTCTCTCACATTTTAATGTGTCTGAAGCGCTGCTTTATGCGCCAAAATGCAGAACATGTTTTTAGCTGAAAACTGTGAGCTTTAATGTCGCTGTGATTAAGCATGACTTTGCCAGCAAAAATGTGAGTGCTTAATCAGACAACTTCATAAAATGGGTAGATAGTTTTTTTTTCAGTCAGATTTGTATATATTTGGGGATAAGTGATTTTGAATAACCTTGCATGGCAGATGGCAAAATGGGATGAGATTCATCAGACAGAAATACAACAAGGAGTGAGGCTTGTCTGAAATGAACACTTAAATATTAAAGGTCCCATATTGCACTATTTGACTCTTGAGAGCTTTAAGTTATGTTAGAATTGTGTTACCTCCTTAAAAACATACCCGGAGTTGTGTTTTGTTTCACTCACACATTATTTGAGTAACACATTATTTGTCTGTCTACATTTCCAAAGCTCAAAATGCTCTGTTCCACCTTGTGACGTCATGAAGCGGTAGTTTTCAAGTTAACAGCTACCATTTACCTTGACATCAGGATAGATTGGCAATTTCAGGGCTGAAATCATCCAAATGATTCTACTGAATGTGTATGTAGTTTGAAAACACAGTGGAGCACTTCCTGTATTACCACATGACATCACAAGGTGGAGTGTTTTCAGGTTGAGAGAAGAACTCAGCCTAAATGTGCAGGGTTTGTGTGTTCAACATGTGTGAATGAAACAAAACACAACTCCAGGTATGTTTGTGATGAGGAAAGGACATTTTAACATAGATCAGAAAATAGCCTAATATGGGCCCTTTAATGTTTGTATGTATGTAAAAATAATTCAACTGCTATAACAACAGATAAATTAACTTATCAAGGTAGCTTTGAAAACACAAATAAACTGCAGTTGCTAACAAATATGTGTCTGCAAATAGAATCAAGATAGCAATAAAGATATTCCACAGAATGATAGATACTTAAATATAAAAATCTAATAAAATGAGCATTAGGAAAATCTTTGATATGCTCAAATGTATCTGTCAGATTCAGATATGTGAAAGTATTATAGTATTAGCGTATGTCCTTAAAGGTTAATCCTGCATGTGTTAAACCAGATTATCTGTTGTCCCTGGGGACTTGTATCCTTAAAGTGACCTTTTTGACATTTTTTTGACCTAACACTAAATTCACAGACAACAGCTGCTAATTATGGATTTACAATAAAAACTCAGGGCATACAATGACAACATGATAGAATTTGCAATAGAAGAGAACTTTTAGCTCAATAATGATTTGTGTGCGGACTAGAGTGAGAAGTTAGTACAGATGCAACCTTTCAGAGTGCAATCAAATCCTGGTGACATTCAGTGGGAAGCTCTGAACCAAGTCAATTCACAGGGGATGGAGTTTCTCAGTCTTCAGTACCTGCTCTCCCTCCATTCTCTCCTTCATTCTTTCTCTTCCACTCTCTCTTTCTCACTCCCTTACTCTCTCCCCTCTTTCTCTCCCTCTCTCCGCTCTCATTCGTTCCCTCCCTCTCTCTTTTTCACTCCCTTACTCTCTCTTGCCCCTCTCTTTCAATGTCTTCTTCCCTCTTTCTCTCCCTCTCTCCTCCACTCTCTTTCTCTCTCTTTTACCTCCTCACTCTCTTTCTTTCTCTCCCCCTCTCTCTTTTTCTCCCCCTCCCTTTCTCTACCCCTCCCCTCCATATCGCTCCTTCTTTTTCTTCCTCTCTTTCGCTCTCTCTCACACACACACACAAACACACACACACACACACACACACACAACACACACATGCACAGTGCCACACTCACCGTGTCCGTGCAGAGTCCATGTCGAGGACCAGCTTTGCTAAATGTTTCCTTTGTTTCTGGATATTTGGGATTTCCACCTGGGAGGACGGAGCAGAAGGACCAGTGTGAGACAGAGCACACAAACGGCTCTCAGGCTGATGGATTTTTCTCATAAAGATCGAATAACAAAATTACAGTTTTGAAAAATAGACTGAAGTCTTTTTTCTGGCCTGGCAGTTTCTAGTTGTCTTGAGAAACAACTAGAAACTGCTACTACTGCCAAATATTTAGACAAAATATGAGCTCATTGGTCAATGCATGTTACAATACTGTAGTGACACCAAGTAGCACCTAAGATTAAATTTCATTCTCCCACTACCGCCAGATGAGAACTCTGACCTTAAAAGTGCACTGCGTAACATTTCTACCACCACCTGCTTGTCTCCGTGGAAATGTTATTGCTTTGTCTAGAATGTTCCACAGTATAGATTGGAGACAGGCAGGTAACAGCAATATGCTAAGTTACAATTCAGATCTGTGGAGTCGCCGAATTATTATTCATTACACCTGTAATTGTTAATTGCTATGGCAACAGTGCTAACTGCTCATCACCTCCGCCAGGTCGTAGAGTGGCTCGATAACGTCTCTCTCGATGGTGAGTTCGAACGTGATGAGCTCCTGGGCCAGTTTGTCCTGCGTGTCTCCACAGAGTTTTAACATCTTCCTACAAAAACACAACATTTAACATTAAAAACTGTACAGAACTAAGTATTATACCAGAAATAGAGATTACAGTAAACAAGGCTTTAACTAAATCTAGGGTGAACTGACTAACTCCATAAACCTTGAGCTGTATCTGTATAAAACCACAGAGACTAGTATATGCCCATGGACCACTATGGAACCTACCTGGACGACTGCAGGATTACACAGATACATTATAATATAAAAAAAAGTACTTTGATTTAATGCTGAAATGACATTCTATTGTCTTGATAAAGAGTGTTTTTAGTATCATGGTATAGGAATCAGAGTCTATTCTTTAGTATCGTAACTGCGTTTTAAATTTTAGTATCGTGACAACACTATTTGTATATTTGTCTTTTTAAACTATGAAATTATTTTGTTTTTTCCTCAATAAATACTAAATAGTCACTCTGTTGGCTCACTTTCAGCAAGAAAAACAACATCAAATCATAATTTCATTATGTTATCAACTTGGACCTTGAGATATTTTTTGTTTCATTTACACATGTTTAACACACAAATCCTGCACATTTAGGCTGAGTTCTTCTCTCAAACAGAAAACATTGTGATGTCATGTGCTAATCCATGTAATGTGGTGTTTTTAAACAGACAGACTAATTACTCAAGCATGTGCGAATGAAACAAAACCCAACTCTGGACATGTTTATGAGAAGGTAACAGCATTCTAACATGGCTTATAGCACACAAGAGTCAATTTAGCGTAATATAGGACCTTCAAATGTTGCAATTCAGTTAAAAAAAATACACTTTTGTTACTGGAAATTACAAAACAATCAATATCCATAATGAACACACGGTACAGGACGTCCAGCAGCACAGATACAGTATGAGACACGGGTGAATAGTCACCCGGGTAACGCTTGACAATAGCATTCCCTTCCGTGTCAGAGCTTTTCAGGAAAAACAGAGCCACACTTTGGGACTCATCAGTGATTATTTATATGAACAACTTTAGTGTTTATGTTTGAACGCACTCACCCCAGGAGCGAGTCGTCTCCCAGCACCGCAGACCCCTCCACCATACATTGTGCTAGTGTAGTCAGAGGGAGCTTTTTCTGAGGAGATAAATATATGACAACAGTTACATTTATATGGACAGGTCTGGATAACTAGAATAATGAGATAAATCTGATTTTTGGTGTGTGTTTACATGCACAAAAGAAATCTGATCATCAAAGATATTATGCTATTTTCTGATCTATGTTATACTGTAATGTTGTTTCCTCGTCACAAACTTACCCAGAGTTGTGTTTTGTTTCATTCACACAGGTTTAACACACAAATCCTGGATATTTAGGCTGAGTTCTTCTCCCAAACAGAAAATGATCTGTCCCACCTTGTGATGTCATGTGGTAATACAGGAAATACTGTGTTTTTAAACTCCATACACCTTCACTAGAACAATTTGGATCATTTCAACCCTAGATTTTTCCATCTCTACTGAACCAAAGGTAAAAAGAAGCTGTTAACTTGAAAACTACCGTTTCATGACATCACAGGGTGGAACAGAGCATTTTGAGCTTTGGAGATATAGACAGGCTAATAATAAAGGATTACTCAAAGATGTGTGAGTGAAACAAAACACAACTCCAGGTTTGTTTTTGAGGAGGTAACAACATTCTAACATGGCTTAAAGCTCACAAGAGTCAATTGTGCATAATACAGGACTTTTATTAAATGTATTTTTTTGTGTAACTGTTGTATTTACAAGACAAAGTACAATGAATTTTAAAACTCTTAACTCTCTTAAATAAATTTTAAACCTCTCTTTCAGTCTTTAACATTTTCTCTTTCATTATTGTCTTTGCCACATTTGCACTTTGCGCAGAAAATACATCAGATTACTCACATCAGATGTAACTGTTCACATTTCAATACTCAGATAACTCCAGAAAACAGATAACGATAAGATTTTTATGTGGCTGTAAACACAACCATTGTTACTCTCAATTCAGTGCGTAATAGTAAAATATGATTCATTAATATTATTTGTTGTTTCCAAACCAGTTTTCCAATTAATTAATGGTTTGAAATCATGTTCTTTAACGCACAAAAACATGTTCCTTTTTCAATACTGCGTCTCAAAGCAGCAGCTGAAAGTACCGGATTCAGGATTGTGGATTTTCTGTTTACATTTCTTCCAAAACATTATCTCAAAGACTGCAGCTGATGTCCTCAACATTCCCTGGGGTGTGATGCTAACTGAAAGCACTACTCTGTTACACAAATTAGACTTTGATCTGAGTTTTACTAGCACAATCTCACCAGAAAGAACTGACTTGGTAGGCACTACAACAGGTGAAATGATTTGTGCACTTAAACAAGTCTCTCACACATAAAATTACAGTCACAACAAGCTAGCTATTTAGCTAAAACTTTTTATTGAAACTCAAACACCTAAACAGGACCATGAACACTTGTGAACATTTGTTGTTTAAATCCATTTTGTATTTTTTCTTGAGTTTTCAAACAATCTTAAAACTATTTTGGCTGTGTGTGCATTGTGTCACCCATGGTAACTGCTAAACATTCCGCTAATAGAGATGCATATAGAACACCTCCAGCGTAACGTCACTGCAAGGTATCAATAGGCCCCTCCCCTCCTTCTGAAAGTACGACATAATAAAATTCTATAACTTGAAAACAACCTATTTTAATGTGGTTTATGCACCGCAAGTTACACACTAAACTCCACTTATCTTTCTTATGTCTTATCTGTTGTCATGCATAGTCCCCTTGTCCCTGCTTTGCTCCTCACCGATGGAGATCTGACAGACTTCTTCTCCACGTCCACGCCCTGCTGTCCCTGAAGACACGCCGTCAGCTTCTTGTGAGTGCTGTGGGAGACCTGCTTCACCAGCTCCAGACGCTTCTCCACCTGAGCCACAGTGGGCAATAAACACAACTCTCAATACACATTACAATACATTATACTACAGTGGATTAAAATACAGGATAAGGCATCATTTAGGCATTATTTAGCCCTGTTATGTTAAAGGTGCACTATGTAACTTTTGTGGTGGCTATGTTATTACTTTGCCTGGAATGTTCGAAAGAATGGCATTAAATGTATCTATCTTGCATTAATTCAATTACAGATTTTTTTTGTTTGCTTTCTTGTTGTGCTTTTTTTTTGCTATAGCAAAAATACACTAAAAACATCAATTTTCTAAGTGGGATCGCCTCTGTAAAGATCTGACCTGTAATTTGGCTTGGTGGCTTCACCTTGTCACCAAGCAGATAGCTAAGTTTAATGAATTTTCTAGGCAAAACAATAACATCTGCATGGAGACAAGTAGGTGGTTGAAACTCCAGGAAAGCTACATAGTGCCCCTTTAAACTGAAAATGAGGCAATTGCTGTTCATATTTTGCTCTGTAGTTGGATAAGTGGAATAATGTACCTGTCAGAATCATTTATCAGGTTCAGTTAGTGGCTTCTCTTATTCAAATTAAATAAATCAATATAAGAATCGCTCCATCCCACTTTATGTGGTGTTCCTAAATTTAAAAGCAACTACTATCAATGTATCTGTGATTTCTCAGGAGTGGATTATGTCATATTTGCAAATGAACTGAGAACAGGCTAACACAGGCAATGAAGCCATAGGGGAGAAACAGTCGAGCAGATTAAAAACTTAACAGCTGTGAGCTACTGGGAACAAAACTACATGACACCCTCTGTACTTACAAGGTTTTTTTTTCTAACCAATGTTTAAATTTCTGAACTGGCTTGACTAAAATATGCCATTTTTATGTAATTGTAGTATTTTACTATATTTTAGACTACTTAAGCCATACTGACACTTGTTTTCGGAAGTGTACATTAGATCTATTAAGACACTGTATATCTGGGACCTAATTTAAAGCATTGCAGCCCAGATTATTACACTGAATATAAATATGGATGTGTACAATGGCCACATAATGGGACATTTTACATCAGAAATATAATAAGTCACATTATTCCTTACGATCTTACCTGTAGTAGATCTTCACTCAGTACTTCTGTTTTTTCTGCCCTGGAAAACACAGAAAAAGTCCCAAAGTCAATTGAGGACATAATTTCTACTAAACAACACGTGGCTCAGGGAATGGGAATAGGTACAACCTGTGATGTTATAACCTGTCTTATTACTATTACAGATAAGTCAGTGTGATAGTGTATTGTAAAGCAAGTTTAGAGTTTTCTGAGAATTTTCTCATTTAAACGAAAACCAAAACCAACCAGCAAGAAATAGTTATAATAACTACACCTTAATTAGCATTAATATCACATACTTATAACAAGCCTTTCAGTCATAATGAATCATTCTTAATAAACAATTAATAAATAATTGTTCATTATGATTTTAATATTTCTTCATGTTTTATTAAGGCTAATGTGCCAAAATCTGTGTTTTCTTTTTTTTAATTATATATCAAATACTACTTATCATGCGAGTTAAACTGTAAATGCCATTACACAACGCAGGTCAGGTCATGGTATTTTAATTGCCTCCAGATCTTCTCCATTGTCCAAGAGTTTATTCACTGCAGGCCATGTTTTGTTACATAAAACATATAATAATTCACTGCTAGACTCACTCCAGGCTGGGATCTACTGAAGAGGCTGTAAATGCAATGTAAAAGGACACTGACACATAGATCGACAAGACTAAAAAAATCAATGTGGATATTACAACTGGTCTGTTTACAAGGGTATATAAAGGATTATTGGAAAAACAGACGACAGTTACAATTACACAGAGCTATGTTTTATGGCATGCTGTTAAAGTATACAAGCTTCAAAACAATCGTCATATGTGGCAATACTTTGAACCTAAACAAATTAAAGTGACTGTTAAACTGACACTTCCACCCCTGCACTCTTCACATACCACAGATTTTACAGTGTTTACAGCCTGAACCTGCTACAGTCTTACCCTCAGTATCTCAATGACATGAATGAATGAAATGCAGCTCCTTAAGACTCTAGGGTAATCTTCAGGTAAACCTCTTTGCCAGGTGATAAGCCACAATGTAAAGAGGAAGTACATGCTTTGTTTGCATACACTGGGTTTACAACCTGTCCTAAGCCTATATCTGTCTGAATACAGGACCTACATTTGTAACTAAATAATAATGATCTAACTTGTACATAATGTAAAGTAGATGAGATGACTAGAATTAGACCACCTCATTAAACCACAAAATACAGTAGTATACATAGTTTGTAAGCAGACACTAGGGCTGGGCAATATGGCCAAATTGGACGGTTGCAATTTTAAAATGATTTTTTAAGTTAGAGCAGGGACTGCTCATCTTTTTAACCACGGAAGCTCTACATTCTTATTCTTATCATATGCTCTTATTTAAAATATTGTAAACTGCCTTAAGTTACATTTGTACAGATATCTAATTGTCACTGCACAATAATCCTTCTTCGCAAGAACTTGCACTCTTGCATTACAATTAAACAAAATTCTATTGTTAAATAAACCCCATTCAATATACAAATTAACAGGTCAAAAACACACAGTCAGCATTTTTACCAACAACAAACGTCTGTGGCATAGACTCACAGTACACAACTTTCCCACAATCAGCTCTGTGTGCAAGTGAAGTATAAGGCCAGTGTTAACATGACAAATGCCCTAAAAACACCATACATCAACTTAACAATATTATCACCCCCAAAATCTATGACATTACTTTGAGATGAGACAAGTTTATACAACTTTACATGTGCATATTTTAAAAGAACACAACTTTGATCGAACTGATAAACTGTTGAGTACGGGGTAGGAACAGGTAAGAGTGGTTTCAGTCTATCAACACAAGGTGAAACCGCAAATCAAAATCTTAACTTTTCAGACAAACATTGTTCAATAGGATAACTGAAGTAACGTCATAATGCCATACAACTGCAGACTTTTAACTATGCCCAAAATCAGCAGTAAATAATCAGGTATTTGCTGTTTACACAAGACAATACAGCTACAGTAAAGAACCAAACCAAAGCTGTACAGTCCAATATTGGTCTAACAAAGTGGACTTACGGAGCCACGCTGTTCCTACGCAAGGCTCTAGTCCTGCTGATGGTGAGTTTTCTTTTCCACATCCCCCCAGGAAAAGAAAGGAAGCCACCTGTTCTCATGAGGGCTCCCGTACAGTAAAGAGCAAAGACAGGAACACAAGAGGGGAGAGCGAGAGAAAGAGGGAAAGAGAGAGAGAGGGAGAGGGGGAGAGGCTGGTATGAGACCTGACTATCTGGTCCTTTCACTCATCACCCACCAACTCTCACCACAGCCAAGAATTCAACCGTCGACCTGTGAATGCAACGCAAATGAAATACAACTAGTTTTTTTTTTTTTAAATAGACTATTGTAGTAAGTGGTATGTGGTATGTTCTTGACTATATTAACTTTTAACTAACCTGCATGTTTTCCGTAATAAAACATGATATTAAAGGAGCCATATTACACAATCTTCTGATCTATGTTTTAATGTTGTTTCCTCACCACAAATATGCCTGGAGTTGTTTTGTTTCATTTACACATGTTTAACACACAAAACCTATTGACCATATTTAGACTGAGTTCTTCTCTCAAACAGAAAACACTCTGTTCCACCTTGTGATGTCATGTGGTAATACAGGAAGCGCTCCACTGTGTTTTTAAACTCCATACACCTTCACTAGAATCATTTGGATAATTTCAGCTCTGGATTGCCCATTTCTATGGAACTAAAGGTAAAACTTGAAAACTACCACTACATGACATCACAAACTAGAACAGAGCATTTTGAGCTTTGGAAATGTAAACATATAATAAAGGATTACTCAAACTAAATGAAACAAAACACAACTCCAGGTGTGTTTTTGATGGGGGAACAACATTATAACATGGCTTAAAGCTCACAAGAGTAAATTTTGCGTAATATAGGACCTTTAATGTGTTTTGAGTCTCAGTTATTCAGACAGAACCAGAACAACAGAATCCAAATCTTAGTTTTAATAATAACAGACTCAAAACATAAGTCTGCATAATGCTCTTCCAATGCATTTGTTCCCAATGACTTCAACATGAGCCCAGATTTCACGGCTCACTGACTGTATCTGTGGAGGCAGTCTTTAATGAGCAGGTCCTCTTTAGTCAACAGCATCACTCCAACAGACAGCAGCCCCCTCCCTCCTCTACACATGTTTTTACTCTCTCCATGAACACACAAACAATGCTAAACAAATACAGATATTCCTCCATCTAATACTGACATTACCTTGAGTTACCTGTAGACATTGCTGTAACATCTGCATAATATTCAAATACACAGAGGTTGTGATATGCTGAGTTGCCAGCAGGAGGGAAAATAGCGCTGTTACATTATTCATGGGCAATAGATGGGAATTTGATTTGACATACCTGCAGCAATAGATTATGTTAGGCAATAGGCAGGGATATCAGTTTTCTATACTGTAAACTACAATGTTTTGATATACAGAAACAGTAGAGCAGTACAACAGTGCAGCTATAGAGAGAAAAATACAACAAAACAATTTTACAATTATTTACAATATTGACAAAATGACCAAACAATAGTGGAAACCTTTATTTATACTATCTAATATTAGATTGCCATTCCTCTTCTATATGACCAACTTGAAGGTGCATGATGTAACTTTTTGGTTGGTGGTCTGTCACTTTCTTGTTTCTACGGAAATGCCATCACTCTGCCTGGAATATTCCATAGTATGACATTAAAGAGCTATACTTTACATGCATTAAATTACAGGTGTTTTTATTTAGCTTTGGTCTCTATGATGATAGAAAGGCTTAATGCCATACTGTGAAAAACAAAGCAATAACATCTCCATGGAGAAGAGCATTTGACGCACCACCAGAAAGGTTACACAATGCACCTTTAATGAAAAAAAAAAAAATCAAGAATGATAAAGTTAATGTCATTCTGAACTGAAATCCCTGATTATTCTTTTTTAGTTCTTATAATTATAGTTCTTATATGACCTATAATCAGGATTATCCATAAACCGATTTTGACAGGTCAGGTCTGTGGAGATGCAAGCCCACTTACAGTAAGAACACATGTTTTTCTCAGTGCTATAAAAGGTGCACTGTGTAACATTTCTAGTGGAGGGTCAGCCACCTGATGTCTCTATGTAAAATGTTGCTGCTTTGTCTAGAATCTTTCACAGTATAGATTAAATTATCAATCGCAAGGCAGACAAGCAGGTTACAGCACTCCGCCACATTACAGTTCAGATCTGTGGAGAGTCTCCCCTATTAACAGAGAAAAAAGTCATACCATGTAATATTCCAGGCAAAGCTATACACATCTCCATGGAGACAAGCAGGTCGTGGATCCTCTATCAGAAAAGTTGCGCAGTGCACCTTTAAGTCTATTTTTATGACTGGAAAGTTACTTCACTACCTTTCCGTCTTTACTGTATACCTTAACGAAATACAAGATTTAAAAGATATCGCCTACTAATTCAAAGAAAAACAGGCTTTCCAAATTAGTCCAATTCTTAAGTGAGACCAAACATGCGTCACAGCCTTCCCCAAACACGGACCACGTCAGATTCTCTAAAATCACAGCTCCTCTCTGTTTCACTGCAAAATCAGTTCCTGTCGTCACCGGGATTCCCACCGGAGAACTGGAAGTGGGTGGGGAAGTGGGAGAGATGACAACAGAAGAAAAGATGGCACTGAGCCTGGAGTTAAGTCAGTTGATTTATCTTTATGAAACATTTCCAAAAAGGAGACAGCACCTATTAGCAGTGTTAGACTGTGGGTGCATAATGGCTTAATTCACGGTTTTCTCCCTGGTTAGTTTCATATATTTTAAAAGGCCAAGCACACTTTAAATGGCAGAGGAGCCTTGGTACATTGTGACCTTTTAGTGAGGAGAAGAACCACCCAATTTTCAAATTTATATAAGACATTATGTATCTAGACTCTTTTCAACAACACAGTCAACATTATTACACATTTTAAAAAGCTTCAAAAGTTCTGGTTATGACATTCAAGATAATATCCTCAAGAATTTATAGCAAGAAAAAACTATAGACCAGTAAAGGCAGCTGTAAGGTTCAGACATTACATAATTACATAATTTACATAATTAGTTTCCTACTAAATATAGGCAGCTAATGTATGTAACTATTATGTCTTCAAATGTGCATTGTGCAACTTGATGGTGGAGGGTCTGCTACCTACTTGTCTCCATGGAGATTACTGCTTTGGAATTTTCCATGGTATGACTTTAAATATTTCCATCTAGCATTTATTAATTATGGGTGTTTCTATTGCTCAAAAATAACATAATTTGTTCTGTAAATAGGGGCGACTCTCCACAGATCTGAACTGTAATGTAGTGTAGGTCTATAACCTGCTTGTCTTTTTCCATGGAGACAAGCAGGTGGAGAACCCTCCACTAGAAATATTACACAGTGCACCTATAAGAAACTATAGGGAATACATGCAATCTGTTAAAGCGGTCAGTTGCCACTCATGAAGAACATCAGTGGCTGACAATACAAAGGAATAAAAATGACTGTGTAGATCTTATGTGAATCAATATTTATGAGAATTTGTGAAGCTTACACCACTTGAAATAAGTACAATAGTACCCACTCTTGCATGCCTTAGAGATGCCATTGTCATTTTATTCACAATTCCTACAGACGTCATATTTTAGCAAAAGCAACACAATATGACAAGCCAGCATTCATAAACTGGTAAAAAGTCTTCTTTTTCTTTCTTTTTTTATTTATTATCATTCTTGTTTTTCTGACTTCTCTGAACCTGGGCATCTCTCACTGCAGGAGCTCCAATCAGCCTGGCCTCACTCTGTGTCTACTGTCGGCAGGAGAAGAGACGGACCCCCCTTTTGTCTGTTCTAATATATTCATTAAATGTTGGCAGACTGGGCACTTTATAAGCGCGAGCAGCGGGAAAACAGTGAAAAGATATGTCATGTAATATTCCATAAGCCTGCAGGATACAGCGCAGTCTCAATGTGCATGATGGAGATATAAAAATGGAAAGTGGAAAATTAAATCCCATCAAAGGTACTTAAAAAAACAAGAGTATACATTACTTTTTAGTAGGGTTTGGAAACATTTTTTGAATAAATCTATACTACACATTTCTCTTTTATTTAAAGCGCCCATATTACACTATTTTCTCATCTATAATGTTGTTTCCTCATCACAAACATACCTGGAGTTTTGTTTTGTTTCATTCATGTTTAACACACAAATCCCGCATATTTAGGCTGAGTTCACTCTGTTCCACCTTGTGATGTCATGTGGTAATCCAAGAAGTGCTACACTGTGTTTTTAAACTCCATACACCTTCACTAGAATAATTTGGATAATTTTATCCCTGGAATTGCCGATCAAAAGGTAGCTCTTAAGGCAGCTATTAAGTTGAAAACTACCACTTCATGACATCACAAGGTGGAACAGAGCATTTTGAGATTTGTAGACAGACAAATAAAAAAGGATTACTCAAACATGTGTAAATGAAACAAAACACAACCCCAGGCATGTTTTTGATGAAGTAAAAAACATAAAGCATAACATAAAGCTCATAACAGTCAGTTTTGCGTAATATGGGACCTTAAGTATTATTTACATCATCACAATTTTTTTTGAATAAACATTTTAATGTTTTGCCAAATTATTTTAATGACGACTCCAGTCAAACATTTGGTGGTTGAAGTTTGAAAGCAAATTATTTAATCATTTGCTGGAAGAAATCATTTATTGTTATCATGCTAAATTATGTATAATTATATGGTATACTATTCAGTCAATAACATAATAAACCCTATATAGTTTATAAAGCCCAAAAAATGTACTCACAATATTATGGAAAATAATCTGCTATCTACTATCACTCTTTCTAATTGGTTACTTCCACCTCATGTGAAGAAATATGATTCAAGGGCATTGAAAAAACCACACAGTTCAGGTGAAGTCAGATTACCCAGCATGCCTTTCTTCGCCAAAACTGGGGGGAGGCAGATGTTGCCATGGCAGCGGGTGACAAAGCAGTGGGATTGATCAAACCCTGAAGTGAGGCGGGCGTGCGAAGATGAATGAGGAGAGAAAGTGCACTCATTGTTTTAATGGGAGGAGATTGGAGCACTGCTGGTGGTATGGGCGGATCATTTGTCACTACAGGACCACCAAGCACAGTCCGCGATCTCTATCTATGAGTCTTTCACCTAAATACAAACCAGTGCTGCATTTCAAGGTCATCAGAATCACTGATGCATGGGTGAAAGCAGGAGGTAGGATAGAGACCAGTGAGATGATTGTTCAAAGAGTTATGGTTTTGTGTGTAAAAATGACAGCACAGGAATAGCAGTGCATAGGGGTGATGTTTTGATAAAGTAAATGGAAATCACAGAACTGTGTCCCAATGGGTAAATAGACTGTAAATCACAGGTTTGAACTCAAAATAGGAACTTATAGAGTTAAACAAAAAGAAACAATGTAAAAATGATTTGTCTAGTGATATTTTTTTACTTTGTGTGTGTAAAAATGACAGCTAAGGAATAGGAGTACACAGGGGTGATGTTTTGATAAAGTAAATGGGAATCACAATTTGGAATATGGAGCTCAGCTGAAGTAGAACTGTCTCTCAATAGTTAATAGACTGTAAATCCCAGATTTGAACTCAAAATAGGAAATTACAGAGTAAAAAAAAAAATTTGTCTAGTGATCATTTTTTTTTACTTAATTCTTTTGCAGACAAATAAAAAAGGATCACTGTCATTCTTTAACTCGATATATGATAAAATATTTAACTACAGGTTTCAAACAGTAATCTAAAAACTACATTTCTTCAGATGCAGAGTTACGGTTTTGTGTGTAAAAATGAAAGCACAGGAATAGCAGTACACAGGGATGATGTTTCGATAAAGTAAATAAGATTCAGAATCTGAAATATACTGAAGCTCAGCCCAAGAACTGTCTCTCAATAGTGAATAGTAAATCCCAGGTTTCAACTCAAATTCAAAAATATTAAGTTACTGAGTTAACCAAAAGACTCAATGTAATAATTTGTCCAGTGATATATTTTGACTTTATCCATTTTAGCTGCTAATATATATATATATTTTTGCAGACAAATAAAAATGGATCATCTGTGTTCTTTATCTCACTATATTACCAGATATCTTCAGATGCCAGTAACCAGTTTTTATAAACTGGAGGATTAGCTTTTGTCAAGAAAACTATTTTAGCAAAGGATATGAAAAGACAACAACTTTTTTTTTTTTTTAAACAAAGTTACACAACAGGAAGTAACTCAGGAAATAGGCAGCATGCCATACAAAATGCCAACATATAGGACAAGGAAAATAAGCTGGTTGCATAAAAATAGGGACAGACTCTACACACATTCATTTAGATATGGATGAAATTGAAAAACTATATCATGACTTTCAAAATTGTTTACTTTCTAAAATTAATTATTAGACTGATTTCGTTCCCTTCAAAACATCCCAACCAATCCTGAGCTAATGGATTCCCACAACAGTGTAATCTTCTCCGTCAGCAATTAGACTGTAATTGTAATACTTTATTGCTACGCACAACTCCGCCACAAATGTCTCTGAGCAATTACATCTTTATTATCACCATAAAGCTCTGGTTCAGTCTCAGTAAATCCTGTAAGCACCAACCTGATTGTGTATACAGTCCCAATGCATAAATCTGTATTAGTAGTTATAGTAAAGTAGACCATTTATGACAGTGGAGAAAATATCCAACAAGTGACAATCTGTAACTCTATTCTATGCATTAAATGTTGTGTATTACATGAAATTTGACTGAGACAGTGCATCAAATTAAGGACTAAGTAGGCTAATAGTTAATTTTGAAACACCTTCACTAATGCTAATGAAGAAGTAATAATAGTAGTAGTAGTATAGTTAGTAGCAGTAGCAGTAGCTTTCTAGTAGTAGTAATTGTTGTAATAGTAAAAGTACTAGGGGTGATATATATCTATTCCAGTATCGGTATCAACCAATACGCGACAGAGATATTCGATACTGATATTTTTTACATTGTCTCATTCTCTGTGTGCCCTTTTTGACTAATGAGTCAAAATGGAATAGAAAAGCATTATATGGCTGTATGTAACAAATTATTTTATATCCCAGTATAATACATTTTATTTTTACAAGAATAAAATGTTATTTTTTGATCAACACTTTAACATGAGATACATTTGTAGGCAAATATTGGTATCAGTTAATTCTGAAACATCTTCGCTAATGCTTCAAAATCAGGCAGACCCTTTACATAGAGGAAGAAGTAATAGTAGTAGTATTATTGTTATTATTAGGAGGAGCAGCAGTAGCAGTAGTAGTAGTAATAGCAGCAGTAGTAGTATTGTAGTAGAAGTAGTAGCAGTAGCAATAAAAATACATTTCCTTTAGAAACACAATTACTCCTTTCACCATTACAGACTCTTCCTATCTAATAACTGTTTTTAGCGACACTTGTTAACAGGATCCCTCCGCTCCACCTGCAACAAAACAAGACACAAACACTGAACAAGTCCTCTTCCAAAAGACGGTCCAATCAGAATGCAGCTCACATCCCACTGTTGGAATTGTCCGGTCTTGGCCCAGCTCTCCGGAGACCTGGCTGCTTCTCTCAAGGAGGCTCTAAATCCCCTCTGCTCTTCTCATACAAGCACAATGAAAAAGGGTTGACTCATTCTACATTCACTGGCTGTGCCACGGCAGCCCGGTTGGCCCTCGCGATTGACAAGGCAACAAAACATGGAGAATAACATTGCACCAATAAAGATCCACTCTTCACTCAGGGACAATTGGATGCAGGGTGGAAGGAGCTCAAGCAAAAGTTATGGGCAGTAAATAGTTGAAAATATAAAGGAGAAAGGATGTCAACATTTGCATTCAATTTGATGTAAACGTTTCAGAGATGCAAAGTAGGCAGGAGTGACCTTGAGAGAAAGTAAAATGGTTCAATAAATAATTCAGTGCCCCTAAAAAATATGACAACTCCAGTTTTGTGATCAAGAGGGAAGTGCACTAAAATGAAAACTAATCACTGAAATTGAAAGAGCAAGATCTGACTTGGGTTTAGCTAGTTTTTGCACAATTGCTAATGCTGGCATGAACCTAGCCCAAACTGGAATGACCTTTGACCTCACAGCATTATTTATATGTCTTTACACAGCTGGGGCAGATAAGAAAACTGTTTAATTAGGAAAACTGGCAACTTTCTTCCAATGTTTCCCATTAGGAGTAACTATGGCGTTGGCCTCGTGACCGCATTTTGATGACTACATTAAGCTAATTTTGTACTATGAATTGGATCACATTTCTTCACATTTAGAAAAAAGTTTAAAGATACAAACATACAAAGATATTTATATAAATTTATATATTTGCACTAGTATATTCTTGTTTTTTTCTAAGTTAACATACTCAGATACTAATAGATACTGAAAGTGTGAAACATTGAACCAGAGATTTTAGCTGGTACTACTGACACTAAAAAATATAAATGGAACTAAAATGCTACATGGTAACATCAAATAAATTAAGTAAATAAAAAAAAACATTTTTAATCTTTATTGTGGTATTGAAATCAGTAGCAAATATTGCAACTTCCATGGTGTCAAACTGTTGTATAACTGTATGTTATACTGACATGTTACCGTGACAACATAAATGCTACGATAACAGACAAACATGAGATTCAATGAAACCCAAATCAAGTCTATTCAACATATGGACAGAATAAAATGTAGGTATGGTCTTGTTTATATCTACAATAAAACCGTCTGAGCCAGTACACTAATGACAGATTACTTGAACATCTCTACAGGTGTTATGGTGAACATCTGCTAAAATGGTTGCACTTGATCTAGACCCAGACTTGCTGTATTTTTGTATCTTGGCCAGGACCACTACCACCCATCCCCACCCCTCCCCACCCATCCGCATCATCCAAATCTCCTAACAACACAACTCGGACTCAAGCCAAGGATGAGCTAAGCCTTGGTCCTGCATTTTTTGGCAATCTCAGACTTCATTCATTGCGTCTACTCATCCTATTATATTGGCGCTTTTCACACCCTCCCTCATAACCGCTTTCGTCACTTGTAACAGGGAAACACGCAGAGATCTGGCAAAAAAAACTGTAAATTGGAAACTAGAAGTACTGGGAAGGGGGCCGAATATCCTGCCAAGTTCTCATCCTCCTTAACAATTACAATGAATGACTAACAGAGAAGAGGAGGGAGAGATATGACACCCAGAAAGTTGGATTAAAGTTTGAAAAGTAAACTGCAAAAAGCTTTTATTTTTGTTTTGGCAAATAATAAGAGATAACTCCAGCAGGTGACAAGCGAAGGAGGCACAGCATTCTGGTTTAGCATTGTCAGACTGTCTTTCCTTTTTACAGTACATTTTTTATTTACACTACAAGGACCTAATGGTCTGTGAAGAAGTAGACACTGGAAAAATGAGGGGTTGCTCAAATTGCAAACACAAATTTGACAACACAACTTTTTTACGATTCTTTGTCCAACATGTTTAAATCTTACAAAATTCACTTGACTGTGGCCAATGTTAGACCTGCATGTTTTAATCAGGCTGAGAAGCTCCTCCCTCTGGAATTCCCCTTCCCAAAACTTTGGGAGGGAAAATTCAAATGTTGCAGGGCGTGTCATAGCACTCGAGACCGGTCTCGCTCTTGTGGTCTGACGCTCGCCAAGTGCGATTATATTTCATTTCAGCCGCTGTCTTCGGGGCATCTCTCTGCAGCCTGTGCGCTCGTTTGGAGCCCACGGACACAGCGGGGCACATCACCACACACGCTCCCAGCGCGCGCCTTGTCCGCAACAGTGTGTGCCCTTGTGTACCAGCGTGTACCACAGGGCAGGTTCAGCTTTTTAAACATCCTACCTGTCCATCTGCCTTACGTCAGCGCGCCCCTCCTCGCCTTTTTGCGCTCTCGCTTCTCCCCGCGCATAGCGCACACAGGCTCCCTCCTCAATGCACGCTGATTAGAAGAGCAAGATGAAATGCGAAGCAAGAATTAATCTAAATTTATGCCACGGTGTCTGCACAGAGCAGGCCTACAGTAGAGAGCAGACTTACGGCGATATGTGGCTGAAGTTTGCCTAATAAAAGTGCACAAATACATTTGTATTTATCACGGCGTGCGTTTGGTAAATGTGCAGAGGCTGATAAATATCACTGCAAAACTAGTAAGAGAATGTAACTCCAGTTAGGAACTTGAAAAAACAGGTTTAAAAATCCTACCCACTTTCTTTACTTTCTTCGCAGTTTTCTGTAAAGTGCCAGTGGAAGTTATCTTAAAGAATAAATACAAATAAATGTAGAAAATGACAAAGATGGTCTTGATTTGGTCTTGATGTCTCCTCAATGTGCGCTGATTAAAAGTCTTGGTCTTGTCTCGGTCTCGACCCTCAGAGGTCTTGGTCTTGTCTCGGTCTCGGGACCCTGTGGTCTCAGACAGGTCTTGGTCTCGATTAGTGTGATCTTGACTACAACACTAGCAGCACAACACAGAACAGTTAGACACTGCCGTGTGAATCCAGGAGGATTATGAGAGCTGATCTGGAGGTAAGACTTTTCAAAGATTTTCTATGCTTCTCTAGCATAGAATGTAGTCATTGTTAAAACATGTTTGTGGTGTTTTATTTGAAATTAGGGTTAATGTAAAGCTTGTTTCCATGAAACAATTAGCATCGGTTCCAATCTCCAAGAGTATGACAGTTGTACTAAGATTTGAATGTGTTGCTTCCAGAGTCATCTACAAACAAAGTGATCAGAGCATTGCTGTAGCTGTGGGTAAGTTCATGAATGTTAGAGTTGATGTTAGTATTTTTTTGCCCCATTCTGAAAGTGAGGTTAACAGTTAAAATAAAAAGACTAAAACAAAATAAAAATCTCTGTATCTTTCAGAAAAAAGGAAGATGTTTGAGAACTAACAAAACACAGACCACAGATGAACAAAGTAAACCAACTAAAACAGAATTATATTTTTTCAATATATACTTTCTAGTGAACATTTATCATGTGTTTCTACAGGGTGATGTGGCAGTAGGAGGACTTTATACCAGATGCCCTACCAGTTACAGCGTTTTGAGGAAGAAAAGGCAGTTATGAGGCAAATTTGGAGCCAGTTCATGCAGTCTGTGATCTCCATAGAGATGCTATTGCTTTGCCTGAAATGTTCCACAGTATGGCCTTAAAGTTTAAGGCACCTGTTATTGAAAAAATGCAAGACAGATAGTTTAAGGTTTAAACTACGGTGGCGTATTGCTATCACTCCCCAAAAAATATTTCGGCTCAGTATCATGTAATTACGTGAAAAGTTTCACGTTATAACATGAAATTATCACATTATTACGTGATATGAAATTATCACACTATTATGTGATATGAATTATCATGTTATTTTGTGATAGGCATTTATCAGTTTCATGATATAATGATATGTTCATGTTATATAACATGAAAACTTCTAGAATGGTTTTACTTTCATTTCATTATATGATCAGCTACAGCCAAGCCAGTCATACTTCCTCAGGGAATGACGGACGTCTCTTGCGGTATATGCTTTTATTTCCTTCTTGGCATGAGGCACTGGGAAATATTAACATGTCTTAAAAAGGATGGGATTCAAATAAGCACGGCAATGCTACGGAGGCAACTGAAATTGTTGGGGTTGCTCAGGCAGATTGCCCAGTCTGACTTGCTGGAAGTTGCACTCTTCCTGTAAGAGCAACTAAACCAATAGGGCATGTTGCATGGCTACAGATTCATGCATTTGAAATGCATCCAAGCTGGCTTGGTTGTGACTCAGTTTACGGTTCGTGTTCTGCTGAAAATTCTCGACCCTGAAGGAGTGCAGCTGAGGTTAAGACGACGTCTAAGGCGCCGTCTGTACAGAAACCCAGGCCCGAACTTCTTGTGGCATATGACTCCTATGACAAGTTGAAACCGTATGGCATATGCATCAGTGGAGCAGTGGATGGATTCTTGCGTGTGATCATTTGGCTTCACGCCTACTCCACCAATAGGAACCCTAAAGTCATTTTAGGGTAGTTTATTGATGAGTTTGGCAGCAGAGGCGGCACTCCTTCTTGTATCCGGTCAGATATGGGCACCGAGAATTGTGCACTGGAACAAATGCAGCGGTTTCTAAGAGATACCCACGATGATGTGTTTTCCAAAAGATGCTACATAACTGGGTCAAGTAACCACAATCAAAGAATTGAACAATGGTGGGGATTTTAGTTGCCTCCGTAGTGTTGCCATACTTATTTGAATCCCATCCATCCTATGACATGTTAATATTTCCCATTGCCTCATGCCAAGAAGGAAATAAAAGCATATACCGTGAGAGACATCATTCCCTGGGGTAAGTGTGACTGGCTTGGCTGTGGCTGATCTTATAATGAAATCAAGTAATACCATACTTGATGTTTTCACGTTATAACGTGAACATATCATTATATCATGAAATTACATGATAAATGTCTATCACAAAGTAACGTGATAATTTCATATCATGTAATAACGTGATAATTTCACGTTATAACATGATAATTTCATATCACAAAATAACGTGATAATTGGTTGCGATACTTGCTTGACTCCATGGAGAAAATTTTGGTTAATGGCATACTGTGGAACATTATAGGCAAAGTATTAACATCTCCATAGACACAACCAGATGGCAATCATTCCATCAAGTTACATAGTGCAGCTACCTAACCCGTTGCCATAAACAAATCCACTTGACTTTGACTACTTCTACGTGTATCTAATTTATTAACATTTGAAAGTGCAGATCATAAATCTGTAGTGTTACTGGGGCTGTGGAAATGTTCAAACATAAATGCTGTTAAGTGTGTGAGTAGCTCATGTGAGGGAGCTCAACAGGGAGCAGACAGCAGGCGCGCGCCCAGCCATTACCAGCACACTCACGTTACATTCACTGTCAACTCCAATTAATGACTACAGCTGTTTCACACAATGCCTCAGACTATCAGAGCTGAAATACTGACAATGTTTGAACAAACCAGATGTGAAGATATTTACTGGGTCATAAATTAAAATAAAGTAAATGCTTGTATTGCTAAATTATGCTAATTGATCTGACAACAATTTATTAAATGTTAATTGTTAATTAGGCAATTTTCTAGGCCTATATTTTTAAACTATTCACTAGACAGAGCCAAATACACTAAGTCAGTAAAGTTACAATATGTATCTTTTTTAACACTGCAAGAATGGACCAATGAGGATCTGTATTCTTATTGTCTAAGCAACAAGAAAAAATAGTAAAGCTTTTACAATTATATTCTCATATTAGATATAAACGTATTCTGACAAACTATTCACCTCTCATATGATCCAACAGTTGTGAAATAGGGCCACTGCATTATTCATATTGTTGATGTTAAAAATTAAGTCAAGTTTGTATTTATTTATCATGCATTGTCAACAAACAGGAAGGCAGCTTGTGGTAGAAGTCCATGCATTCCAGTGGGACACTGAGATCTAAGGAGCAACATCACATGATAGCAAAACATGCATGTCATCTGGTTAATTAACAATACCCTTTTCTTCCTGGACATAAAAGTACCAAAGTAGGTGTAAAGATATTTCTTGTTTGCAGATTATGAGGTGACTTTGCTGCTAAAACACCTGGCTTTCCCTTTTGAAAGTGAAGACATGTGGCTAAAATATGTTTTGTCCTTGTACATCTGGATAATGGCAGCCAAGGGGAACTCCGTTTCTCAGCTCATAACATGTACCAGCTTTAGACCCCACCCATATGTACTCAGGAGCAGAAACACACAAAAACATAAAAAAAAAAAAAAAAAAAAACTATTGCAGAGCCCTGAGTCCTGCAAAATTTACGAGGGATTTTCACAACACCAGACTCAATGACCCTTTGTATGATGTTACGGCCAATATCTTATCAATATTTGCATATGGTGATTTATCAGGGCTGGTCAGACAAATAAACTGTTTATTGAGCAGCTCACTGATATAGCATTTGAATATATTTCACAGTGTACATGAAAAAGTCATCTGTATATTGCCAAAAAAAAGTGACCAGAGCAGAGACAGTATATGGCATCTTTGCAAGTTAATTTTTTACTTGTCAAGGTATGAAAATACTCAGTAATAATTAACAATATTATTAGATCAACTGGATTTAGTTCTTTCTTTTTCTCAAAACATTTAGGTAGTCATGTTCAATGATAAGATCTCTTCACAACAGAATTCCAATGTATTTGCTAACTGACTATGATGAAATCTATTCACTAACCCTCCTTAGGACAGGCAAAACACATCTGGATATTATATTATTCATCTCCAAAACATCTGTTAGCATCTGTGATGTTGTTGTTCTTAATACATTCAACATCAGAATGAACAATAAAAAAAACTTTAAAGGTCCTATATTACGCAAAACTGACTCTTGTGGGCTTTAAGCCATGTTAGAATGTTGTAACTTCATCAAAAACATATGTGGAGTTGTGTTTTGTTTCATTCACACATGTTTGAGTTTATTATGATTCTGTCTACATCTCCAAAGATCAAAATGTCACCACTTTGTGATGTCATGGAGTGGTTGTTTTCAAGTTAATAGCCACCTGTACCTTTTGTTCATTAGAGACTTGCAATTCCAGGGCTGAAAATATCCAAATTATTTTAAAATTCTTAAAAACAAAGTGTATCACCACATGACATCACCACATGACATCACATGGTCGAACAGTGTGTTTTCTGTTTGAGAGAAAAACTCAGCCTAAATATACAGGATTTATGTGTGAATGAAACAAAACAAAACTCTGGGTATGTTTGCGATGAGGAAACAACATTATAACAGATCAGAAAATAGTGTAATATGAGCCCTTTAATATTTCAGCCCTAGTTAACTAACTTACACCATTGTCTTCAAAGTCTACAATCCACAATGTCAAAAATGCTACAAAACATGTCATACAATCCTTTGGCATTTTAAAGTCACACCTTCATTAATCATCAACAATAACAAATTACTGAATAAAAAATGAGTTTCATAGTGAATTGTCCTTGAGTTGTCCTTACTTACAATCTGTTTTTATGTTCATGAGGGTTAGGCAGGCATCTAACACATGTAGCAAAGGTCAGTGACAACAGAGTGACAGCAGAGACTCTTTGTTCCTCTTGTTTGAAGTGACTTAAACTGTGGAGAATGTAGTTTTGCGTCTTCAAATGATGGAACTAGCTCATGATAACACAGTGCATGTCAAAAGAATCACTCTCATATACTAGTATAGTTTGCCTTTGTATGTGCTACAACAAAACAATACATCAGATACAATTCAATTTGCCAGCATAAAAAAACAAAGCTATGAGAGCACATTATACACACAGAATCATAACAGATCACATCAGCACATGAAAACAAGGCCTAATCACAATTGTATCAATACTTCCATATCTTCTATCAAGAGAGCATTGTAATTGGCCACCAGCATCATCAACCTATTAAAGGGAGCTTTGGAAACAAAATTATTTGTTTGTCTGAGAACTCGTATCACAAAATTGGAAAAATATTGGAGGCTTTAAACAGTTGCTCAAATAAAACAAATAGAAAAGTTTCAAATTAGCGCACCACATTTTGTACTATACACAGAGACAAACTGCCCCAGATACAAGAACCACTAAAATACTACAGTGAGCATTAGTATTCACTGGAACAACTTCACCAGACCCCATTTCATTAGCTAATGAAGGAGATTTTGTACATTAAACTCAGAGGACATCGTCATTTCGAGTTTCACCTTGATTCACTAGTGTGTACAAAACGAAAGAAAGAAAAGGAAAAAAAGAAAGGAAAAAAAGGTGGTGTGGCGAAAAAAGATCATTTTGCCCCCACTGCAGCAGCAACACAGGGGGTAATCGTGCTTTTGTTAAACTAGGACATAGAAATCACAACACAATACACCCATATCCACACGTCAACACATTTCTTGTCCTTGAGGAATGCCACAATGTAATTTTCTGATGTTTTCCTCTACTCGTCACATGAAGTCACAGTTTGCCTCAGGCTCCTCTTGCTCCTCTGGGTTTCCTATAGATCTGTTACAAAGACCTAATAAAGAGCAGCCATTACAACAAAGAGCAGAGTTATAACCCTGCCCATAAGAACAT
The DNA here is from genome assembly GCA_029959045.1 of Taenioides sp. WSHXM2023. Taxonomy (NCBI): domain Eukaryota; kingdom Metazoa; phylum Chordata; class Actinopteri; order Gobiiformes; family Gobiidae; genus Taenioides; species Taenioides sp. WSHXM2023. The sequence goes on along the minus strand of CM057104.1, from coordinate 11,122,633 downwards.
CACTGCTTCATAAAGCCAGACACAATCCATACATGCAAACTACAGTTTCAGATGTTGGGGTTACTGCAAGGCACTGCTATTGATACTTTGCAGCTGATGTCTTCAATATTCCCTGGGGGTCTGAAGCTAACTGAAAGCACTACTTTGTTTACTTTGTTAGAAGCGCTGTTACTCAAGTTAGACTTCAATCTGAGCTTTATTTGAACAAAATCTGACCATAAGTTGAAGTGAACTACAACAGGTGAGATGATTTGTGCTGTTAAACAAGTCCCTCTCAAATAACATTACGTTTGCAATCTAGCTAGCATTAGCCTACAGTTTTTCAGTTAGTCGCTCCTTTATGTTGAAAATCAAACAGCTAAACAAGACCAAGAATGCACGTATTGATCAATTTAGTATTTTTTCTTGAGTTTTCAGATGATCTTCAAATTTTTTTGTCTGTTTTTGCTCATGTGTCACCATGGAAACTGCTGAACATTCAGCAAATAGAAATGCATTATAGAACACCCCCAGCATGATGTCACTGCAAAGTATCAATAGCTAATTGGCTGGAAAACAAAATATGTATATAGGCAAGCAAATAGCCCAAATTAATTGGCAATTATGGTTGGAAAAATGACAAAAGTATAGACCCAACATAAGACAAAGAAGACTGTGAAGAGGTGGCTGTATAGTTAAAACAGTCAGTAACAGTTTTTTCAAATGTTATTAACCAAAAAAGGGGTTCAGACACGTTATTCATTTCTATCAGACATAAATCAAAACAGCATTAGAGCAGCACAGCGTACTGTTTTAGATCAAAGTGAACCTCTGAATACCTGTGGCAATGCAACTGTAACATATAATTGGCAAACTGAACAATGATGACTTCCCTACAATTAGTCACATAAAAATGAAACATAACTTATTTATCATATAAGAAAGCAAAAAGGGTTATATTCCGATGACTTAATGGGGACATAGTATTCCAAATAGTCTTTTAAGAGTTTTTAACCATGCTATAATTGTTTTTGCTTCTCATTTACTCACTCTAAGTTGTATTTAGAGTGATTCAAGCATGTGTGAGTTATGATTATTCTTCTGTATTCAAGATGCCATTGCTCAGACAACCCTTGTTTTCACTGATCCCTGCTACACACCCGCTGCTCTTTACTTAGTTTGTTCTCCAATTTTATTTTCTTAAACAGTGATGCATGTAGCAGCAGCAGACAGTTTGGTTTCATTCACACATGTTTAACACACAATCATATCATTTGTTAATAAAGGAAATGCTCCAATATGTTTTTTAAACTCTATACACCTTCACTAGAATCATTTGGATAATTTCAGCCTGGATAGTTTTATTGCCCATCTCTACTAAACAAAATGTAAAATAGTAGTTAACTTGAAAACTATCCTTTCATGACATCACAAGGTAGAACAGAGCATTTGAGTTTGAGAGATGGAGACAATCTCATAATGCAGTGTTACTCAGACATGTGTGAATGAAACAAAACGCAATTGCAGGTATGTTTATGAGAACTTTTTAACATGGCTTAAAGCTCCTAAGAGTTAATTTTGCATAATATAGGACCTTTAAGTTTTAATGCCATCATCATCACACCATAGCAAAGGTAACCATCAATACCAACAATGAGCACCAATGTATGGATTAGATAGACTATTTGATTAGATTAACTATCTACAGCAGCACAGAGCATATTTTTCCATGTGAAGTTCATCTGTAGGCTGTTAACATGGCAGATTTACACAGATCTACATCTGCGGTTCCTGTTTATGAATGACGAAAGGTCAGTGGAGCAGAAGGAGCGGATTCATATGAACATAACTCTACATCCACATTGCATCTGACTCGCTACGTTTTCAAAATGTCAGCTGCGATTTGCTCCAACCATGAACCAGATGCCTTCAAAGCCAGCGAGACCCCTGGGCAGTGCACTATATAACATCCCAGTTTCTCATACATTCATTTTATCACTGGAGGGAGATGAGATCAAGTCCATTTTAACGGCACTGTACATGATTTTTTCGTCTTAAAATAAAATACAATAAAAAAAAACTGTTAATTTTACCTTATGCATCCCAAGTATCCTAATTATTCACCACAAGGAATTTATAAGTAGTTTTAACAATTCTCAGAGACCAGTGCAGAGTTTTGCTATAATGATAAAGCAAACAACAATTAGTAGCATGCTAAGAAAATGCTTTCTAATTTGATACAGATAGCATGCATTATATTTTGACCTTGAGAGATTAGACAATATATGTGTACTGGAGCCATTTTTTTCCTGTATTTTTTTTAAATAGATAGGAAAGATCAGGTAGAGGGCCTTTAAGGCTAAGGAAGGTAGGATGGTCTGGAATTTCCCCACTGTGGGACTAATAAAGGCATATCTTATCTTATGGTGTTGACAACTCAGCACAAAACAGAGATTTTAAGGAGAGCAAGGTATTATAGGCTTCAGGGACAGGGATTTGAACATACATTTGGGTGTTTCAAAGATGTACTGTGAAGTGCACCTGCTCAATGATGAAACCTTTGCTGCTACACAATGGGAGCAATACAGAATAAGGCTTTTCAAATCCAACTGCAACCATCAAAAAATACCCAGTCATAAATCAGAAAGTTTGGGGTTTCACTGAAGAGAATGGATTTTTGGAAGTTGGTGAAACACGTTTAAGGCACTATTTCAAGAACAAAATATTGCATTCAATATTCAGAGCATTGCACAGACCTGAGAATGTATTGTCTCCTGTAATCTCCCCTACTAATTTCCCAGTGTACTATGAGGCACTATCTCAAACAAGTAGTTTGCAAAATTAACTAAAATAACAACAAAATTAACAAACCTTTTATTCAAAATTTCCTCTTTTGTATATTTATTTATGGCGACATTACAGCTTTTTGGGGACTAGTTCATTTCTCAAACAGATCTTTAGAGTAAAAGTAATCCAAAGTTTTTTATTGTGTTAGAATCTCCCATTTCTATCCCTTTGACAGAGAAGTAGTAGAAACCAATGGATGAGATGGAAGCAAAAACAATTTCACAAAAGCATTAAAAGTCTTACATGAATAAATATAATATCTGTTTAATAGTATAATAAACTGAAAACATTTACTTTTCATGTCGCCACTGGGTGCAATATTTGTGCTGACAATAAAACTAACTATTGCTTTCAAATCTTTCTCAGAAGTACACTGTGAACATTTTAGTTTCAATATAACACCATATGTATGCAGCATGTGCACAGTGCTACCATGGCAACCGCAATAAATGATAGATGTAGAACGTGGATGTATTGCAAAGGTCAACTGATGAAGCAAATCAAGAATAGCATTAACTCGTGGGTTTCAGCTTCCTGTTATATGCAACATTTTGAGAACTTTTTCCATTCAAAAGGTATAACGTTTTATTTTAAATTGTTAATTGTTGTTAATTGAAATCTGTAATCCATGCTGCTAAAGACATTGTAATTGTGGGGCAAATGCTTTATCAACTCTATCAGCTCTATCTGCCTGGAATGTTCCATAGTATGACATTAAACAGTTCTACTTTATATTTATTAAATTACAGATGGTTTAACTGCTCAAAAATATCTAGAAAAACAGGCATTCTGACTGAGAGACAGGTCAGACACAAATCTGACATGTAACTTGGTATGGTTTGGTCTCCATGAAGATAGAAAGGTTTAATGCCATACTGTGAAACATTCCAGACAAAGCAATAACATAAAAGTTTTTGATTAACCCTCCACCAGATAAGTTAGACCATGCACCTTTAAGCATTCATTTCAAGCATCTATTAAGCCAATGTGCACATATACTCCTGATCAAAATTTTAAGACCAGTTGAAAAAATGCAAGAATTCACATTTTGCACTGTTGGAGCTTAAGAAGGTTCTAAGTAGTGCTTCAAAATGCCAAAAGAAATGGGAGTGAGACAAGAAAAAATTTTGAGTAAGCAATTTATTGCAAAAAACCATTAAACTGAAATAGGCTGTTTATCAGCTGATCAAAGTTTAAGACCACAGCCTTTAAAAGCCCAAATCTTCTCAAAAATGTGAATTCAGTTTCATTTTCTGTCAGGTATCCACACTGTCACGACCTCCTGATGGCAAAGGCAAAAAAGCTTTCTCTCTTTGAACGCGGTCGGATTGTTGAGCTGCATCAGCAAGGCCTCTCGCAACGTGCCATCACTGTTGAGGTTGGACTTAGTAAGAGTCATTTTAAACTTCTTAAAAGATCCTGAGGGTTATGGGGAAAAAAAGTCAAGCGGTAGACCCAAAAAAAATTCACCAGCCCTGAGCTGGAGCATCCAATTGGCTGTCCATCAAGACACAGGATGATCCTCAGCCCAAATTATGCTTGTCACTGCTGCAGTCCCATAACCATTAGACGGCATCTGCAAGAGAAGGGTTTTAAGAACAAAAAACGTCTTCAAAGACTTTGTCTCCTTCAATGGCACAAAATTGCCCGTTTGGAGTTTGCAAGACAGCACCAAACATGGGACATTGAAAGGTGGAAGAAAGTTTTTTTTTTCTGATGAGAAAATTTTTTTACCTTGACGGTCCTGATGGCTTCCAAAGGTAACTGGCATGACAAGGAGATCCCACCTGAGATGTTTTCTACACTGCACAGTGGAGGGGGCGTGCGCCATCATGATCTGTTTTTTTTTTTTCCTTCAATGGAACAGTGGAGCTTCAGATTGTGCAGAGGCGTCAAACGGCAGCTGGCTATGTGGAGATGTTGCAGGGGGCATCCCTCATGACTGACAGCCATCGTCTGTGTGGTAATGACTGGGTTTTTCAACAGGACAACGCTGCAGTTCACAATGCCCGCCTGACAAAGGACTTCTTCCAGAGAAATAACATCACTCTTTTGAACCATCCTGCGTGTTCCCCTGATCTAAATCTAATTGAGAACATTTGGGGTTGGATGGCAAGGGAAGTTTACAAACGTGGACACCAGTTCCAGACAGTGGATGCCCACCGTGACGCCATCTTCACCACTTGGAGCAACATTCCCACTAGCCTCCTGGAAACACTAGCTTCAAGCATGGCGAAACAAATTTTAAAGATGATTAACAAGAATGGCGCAGCTACTCATTACTGAGTCCTTTTTTGAAAATCTTATTTCTATTTTAGGGTTTTTTGGGGGGTTTTTGAGATGTAGTCTTAAACTTTTGATCACCTGATAAACAGCCTATTTCAGTTTAATGGTTGTTTGCAATAAATTGCTTACTCAAAATTTTTTCTTGTCTCACTCCCATTTCTTTTGGCATTTTGAAGCACTACTTAGAACCTTCTTAAGATCCATCAGTGCAAAATGTGAATTCTTGCAATTTTTCAACTGGTCTCTAAAATTTGGTCAGGAGTGTATTTTAGTATTCACAATGTGATTTGATGCTTCTTTGGATTATAAATGTAATAAACAGTGAACAGTGCAGGTTACATTATTTTCAAAGCATTTAAAATATTATTCTGTTCCACTTTTATACAGGAGTGGTTTTGTTGACAATATCAAATAGATCAAACAGAAGCGAGCCCATCCCTGTGTACATAAATCCCCATTATCAGCAGTATTCACAGCCCTAGATGTTCAAGTAACCGTGTCAACAAAACACAACTGCAAGGCTAAATTCCCCTGTCTATAATCAAAAGGATTCCTGGTGCTGGACAGTTCATAGTCAAAAGCGAGCATGACAAATTAGCTATGAGCGCTACATAAAAGGCTCCTCTCCTCATAACGGACCAGGTCATTAGTGGATTTGTGCCACGAGAACCCAGTGACTGCTCAGATATGCATTTTAAAGGAATTTTGAAGGTTTAAAATACTCAAAGCCTTATATGCTTATATAGGCATGTAACTAATTCATTCTCTGTGCACTAGAAGAGTACAGGCATTGCAGTGGCTCTTTGAGAATGGTAGTTGCCATGACACTGGATTCAAACTTAACATATTTATCTTCATGGATTTTTTTAAATCGATTTATCTAATTCGCCTCTTGCTTGTTGTGAAAAGAGCTTATGAACTAACTGAAGTGAATAATTAGGATTATAAGAAGGAATAACATAGGGTCACTACCAACTGTTTACTGGTTTTGTTTTTCACATTTTAAGACAGTAAAAATTTGGCCTAGCTACAGTATCTTTGGCCCTTATTCAATAAGTTGTCAATATGTATAGAATTTCAAAATAGTATTAGACTTAAAGGTGCATTGTGTAACTTTTTGGTTGTAGGTTTGTCACCTTCTTGTTTCTATGGATATGTCACAGTTCCAATGAAGTGAAATGTCCCACACATTAAACAGCTCTACTTTACATTTACTAAATCAGAGGTGGTTTTATAGCTCAAAAATACCTACAAAAACAGGCATTCTAACTGTGAGCAGCGCCTCTCCACAGATCTGACCTGTAACTTGGTTTGGTTTGGTCTCCATGGACATAGAAAGGTTTTATACCATACTATGAAACATTCTGGCAAAGCAATAACATCTCCATGGAGAAAAGCATCTGACAGACCCTCCACCAGAAAAGTTACATAATGCGTCTTTAAAAGAAAACCTTCCTTAAAAGAAAACCTTCCATTTATGGCAGAGGTCACATTGCAACCCATCACATATTTATTTCATTTTCAAATGCACCAAATCTTTACATTAAAAGTTGACTAGTGCTCTTATATCACAGCCTTTTGTCACAGGTGAAATCATTGGTGTAGGATGCTGTAGTTTGCTGTCGTCATAGAGACAGGTTTAGAGGGGGAAGCCCGTGAGTCATCAGCTCTAAACTTATCTGCGTCTGACCCTGTCTACTCACTATCAGATTGACCAGACACTAAACAATACCCCTCTCATCACTAATGCAAGAAACACAGTCACTTAAAGCCATCCACTGAGCTCCAATGAACTGAAGTGTCCAGAAGTTTAAAGATAATGGCCATAGGCAAATATCAGGGCCATGTATTTCAGAAAGATGAGAAATTAGAACTCTTTCCATAGCAATTGACAAATGTAACAAAATATTATATAATTTGAATTGAATCAAAATGTTGCATATGCTAACAGGAAGCTGAAATCTATGAATAAGAACAAAAGAAGAAGTAGAGGAACCTGGGGAAGGAAACTCAAGAACAATTTTTTAAGACATTAACTATTTCCTGTACATTAAAGTAGTAGCGATTACAATAGATGTTTCTGTACATACACTGAAATCTCAATAAGCGTTAATAAGTGTTTAATAAATGCCAACTAACAGCTAAGTAATAATTAGCATACCAAAGACCACTTAGTTAATATGTGGTATTTCCATATAAAGTAATCTACAGTGTATTCCTTTGACATGTTATAAAATCCTTTGAAATGTGTAACTACACCATGTATCTTGGAGTTATAGTTTCACTTCTTCATGACCTTTCAGCCACTGAGTCCATGATCTATTGTTTTTCTTGCTCTGATTTTCAACAGATGAAACTGCATTGTATGAAGATGTGAGCAATGCAAGCAACCCAAAACAGAGAAAATCACTTAGGCAGCCAACAAAGTGGGTCAAAGCCTTGTTATGTATGCTACAGAAGCTGCCTGTAACACGCTGCTATTTCTGGACCAGACCGCTCCAAGGCACAGAAAGAGCTTGGGTCAAAAGAAAAAACACATTAAAGACTAAAAATGCATCTGCTGCATATGACTGAAGTCATTGTACAAAGTGTCGCTAAGTAATCTCCCCCTAACATACTAACGTCCCTGTCTGTAGTCCCTATAGCAGTGTTTGCCAACCAGGGGTACTTTCAGTCATGTGGTTTCAGATTTTAAAACGTGAAATTGAATATTTGAATAGAAATGTGCCTTGAATTAAATGTTTACAATCTTTAAAGGTACACTGCCTAACTTTTCTGGTGGAGGGTCCATCACCTGCTTGTCTCCATGGAGATGTTATTGCTTTTCCTGGAATGTTCCATTACTGTATAACATTAAACAAATCTCTGTGAATAGGGTTGCCTCTCCACAGATCTGACCTGTAATGTAGCCTTTAGTTGTCTCTCTTGAGACAGATAGGTTCAATCTCTATGCATAAAAAATATAGGCATAAAGCTTTATTTAAACACTTTAGTTCAAAGAGGCTACTGCAAAAATGAGACTGCACTGGACTTTACACACTTTGTAGTAAAAGAAGAATGTGGATGAGTTAGCATTAAATTTTGATTTAATAATTTGGGGGGAAAAAATCATCAGAGGTCATCTGGATTCTAAACAGTATCAGTATCGGTATCGCCATGAAAAAATGCAACATAGAAAAACAACAACATAGAAAAATTATCATGATCTACTGGCTGAAACCTGAGCCACCTACCATTGGTCAGTGGATAGACAAACATCAGACATACATGTTTACACAACAGAACTGCTCAACTACAGCTAAAGGTGCCAATCTTTGAAAAGAAGCGGGGTCCAATTACTGACTTTCTCAAATAGGACACTTATGCCCTAACACTTGTTTTATTTTATCTGTCTCAAGACACTGTTGATGTGAATTTCTTATTTATTTGTGGCAATAAAAGTAAAAAAAATAAAAAGACAACATGAGACAATGTTTATATCGTAAACAGATCTATTTGCCTTGTAGACGAGATGGGGGTACACAGAGAAAAAAAAGCTTTGGGCCTTCCCGCATCAATAATGACTGAACGCCTCAATGGAAAATGATGTGGACTCTGCTGCGGGGACCTTGAAGAGAACTTATGGAGACACATGAGACGAGAGTAAATCAACTCAATGAAAGTGTCACAGTTACAAAAGCTCAAGTGTGGAGAGACATGAAGACTGTGTGTGTGACCTGTGACTGCTGCATCAAAGCAATATACAGAGATCAGTGAAGCAAGGAGCCTTCATGTCCCGCTGTGTGAGAAGGAAAAAAGGAACGAGATGTGAAGTGGTGCATTGTGGGTAGCTGGGTATGGATGTCAATGTTATTCAGTTGATTGATAGTGGTGATTATACATGTCACAGTGTAATCATGTGAAGTAAAAACACAAATATGTTGTTACAACAACACAGCAATGTAAGTTTAGTCCTAAAAGCAATTTAAACGTACACTATAAGGTATACAATATGTCACCTGCCTGTCTCCATTGTGTTGCCGAATATCCCACAGTATGGCATTAATCTCTATTTGGACAGACAGTTCATGCTACCAGGTGATGTTTCTGGTTAGATCTGTGAAGGGGTGGCCCTGCTCACAGTAAAAATACATTTTGCCATGGTTGAATCATCCATCAGGTTATGGACCGTAGTGTACCTTTAATAAATCTGAATACAATAAACAGGCCAACAGTTAATATATATATTGAGTAACCCTTTATTATTAGTCTGTTCTTTCAAGTTATGCAAATGATTCTAGTGATGGTGTGTGGAGTTTAAAAACACAGCGGAGCACATCCTGTATTGCCACATCACAAGGTGGAACAGTGTTTTCAGTTTGAGAGAAGAACTCAGCCTAAATACGCAGGGTTTGTGTGTTAAACATGTGTAAATGAAACAAAACACAACTCCAGGTATGTTAGTAATAAGGAAACAATATTATGACATAGATCAGAAAATGAAAATATGGGCCCTTTAATTGTAATAATATTTGTGATTGATATTGGTCACTCTACTGCAATTTTAATCAATTACATTTTAGTCAATACATTTTATTAAACTTACTAGTATCTTAACAAAGCACCATTTAAATCCTTAAATGTATCCCACTGATTTTAGTCACTTTTATAGCAACTTTGAGCCAAAAGAGAGGAGAGTCACACAGACAGCCATTCATTCATTTAATTACATAACACAACATACTCCCCATTCAGATCATGCACAAAAGACTGAACTGATAACCTTCACCAACAAAGCTTGCTAATCCTGCTTCATACGTCACTATTACACTGGGTTAAGTCACCTACTCTTTACTTGGTTCATTTACATCACCACGTCGGCCGCAAAATGAAACTGTTGCCATGGAAATCCCACAAAGACTTAAGCCAGACAGTGGTGGGTCCTTGCCTATTAAAACAATATACAACCAAGAGAAAAGAAGAGACACAAGACTTCACCAGTTACCCCCAGGCTATAAGAACATACATGTACAATCTGACCTCTTGTATAAGTCAAACATATGCGTCTCTTGTGATCATACTGACAACATTGTGCAAACTTCATGCTCTTTTTCTTCATTAAACACACAGTATGAAAACACAAGGCTGGATTGTTCATAAGGTAAATGCGCAGCAGGTCAGAGAGGAGTCACGAGAACATCTCCAGGGGGTACAGACTGTCAAAGATGAATGAAATGTCCTGCAGTCTCTGTTCACATGTTTTGGAATATAAAGCCATGTTATTCCACAAATAAATAGTTTCATTTGACCCTTTGTGAATTGTAATAATAAAACAGAAAGCAAGAATGAAGATTTTTGCTTGTCCTTAAAGATGTAACTTTTGTAATGGTGGGTCTGTTATTGGAATGTTCCGCAGTATGACATTAAACGTATTCAGTTGCAGGTGTTTTTATTGCTTCACAAAATTCATTGAAACACACGCATTCTTACTGTGAGCTGCTTGTCTCCATGGAGATAGATTAGTTTAATGACATTCTGTGAAACACTCCAGGCAATGCAATGCTATCTAACTGTGGAAACAAAGAGGTGGCAGACTCACCATAAGAGAAAGTTACATAGTACTACTTTAATAATGCCAATTGTATGTTAACATATTATTAATAACTTATAGCATACTATATTTTTATAGCTGTTATGTGTTATTATATTTTAAGTAAATAAAAGCTCCAAGAGTAGAGGACAAAGCAAGTACTTATATAGTGTTTAAAGGATAAATGACTGAACCTTACATGTAATAAACATGGAGGTGTTTGAGGGTTTGTGGTGAAAACCAAAAGACTACAGACAATATTGATAACTATAGCTTTGATTACGCGAATTGGAGGCTGCACATGTAGCTCAAATTTCCTATACTGTTACCTCATCAAAAACATACTCAGAGTTGTGTTTTGTTTGCTTCACACATGTTTGTAACCCTTTATTATTAGTCTGTCTACATCTCCAAAGCTCAAAATTCTCACTTCCTGTAATGGTAGTTTTCAAGTTAACAGCTACCATTTACCTTTTGTTTGTGAATGAAGCAAAACACAACTCATGTTTCCGATGAGCTAACATTATAGCATAGATCAGAAAATAGATCAAATGATCACAATCATTTGTTTTCTGGGATGACAGGGATGGCTCACTGTCACTGTCCAAGTCTGACAGATTACTGAGGGACTAAAATTAATTTGCATATAACTGACAGTAATAGATTAATGGGTAGATTTTCTCACCTGTGCATCATAACTTACTATGCAAATGGAGAGACTAGGCCAAGATGATTGCAAGAAAAAATAAAATACTGGAGCTTAATAAGAAAAAATGCTGGCACAATATTATTTAAAATACCCAAAATCATATCTGTAACACTGCAGTTGTTAACTTAAACTGATTAGTAATAAAAGAAGTATATTAATTGTTTCTACTATTATCCTTCCTTACTTACTTACATACTTTGTTATTAATGTTGATGTACTTTACTTGTAGTGTAGATATTTTTTCCATTATTAAAATTCACCCATGTGTTTCGTATTACTTCATAAAATAATTATATATAGACAGACACATTGTAGTATAAATATGCTGCTCTGCTGGTTTCCCATTGACCCCGCCCCCCAGTGTTAGAGCAGTGACAGTGACACCTGAGCTCAGGTCTGACTCCACATTAAAGTTTAACCGACGTCACACAGAGACGAGACACAAGAGCAGCTACATAACAGCACGAGGGACTGACAGTGATGCACGGTAACAATTAGTAGCACCAAGAATAATATTACCTTTATGATCTTTGGCGTTCACAGCTAATCCAACAGGTTCGTGCAATTTGTAGAGATCGCCATTGTCTTCAACCACAAAGCATCATGGGAAATACAGAGAGTTTCTTCTTTTTGCTCCTTTTCAATTGTTTGTGTATGTATTTAAAATATCACAACACTGCACAATTGAAACAAACAATAAAAATGAAAAGCATTTTGAATTACTTTGTGTACGAATTGTGCTATACAAATAAACTTGCCTTGCCTGCTTTTACACTATTGGCAGAATTATAATATTGGTATTACTGTTTAACCAAATGGTCAAGCCTTGGGGGATGAATTGCAAGAGTTTCAATCCTGCACATAGGCCAACACACAAGACTTCCACATCCTCTGACTTATTATGAGGTCAAGGCAACTCAATGCCATTGGTATGAGATATGCATGTCCTAATTGTGTTTTCTCCTAAACTTTGCTTTCTTTGATTAAATATGAGCCGAAGCAAAATCAAAATAATTATGTCATGAGCTCCGAGCCTGCAGCCCTATTCCCCCGAGGCCAAAGCAGAGTGAAAAATCTACCTCATGATAAATAGACCACAGGCATAAAAATTAGAAGAAGAAAAATGGTTCCTAACTTTCTACTAAACGTGCAATGAACGAGAGATAGACTTTGCCGTGCATAAGACAATGTAGAAATAACTAGGGCATAGTCTGTACTCCATCAAGTGAGATATGAACTGGGAATACTCAAATGTAAAATAGTATATTACAACAATTAATGCAGTTCATATAGTTTCTCAGCTGGTTTCTTAGTGCGGCAGACATACAACTCACAAATGATCTCAAGCATATCATCCAATATTGTAAAGACAAATTAATCAGAAAAACTACATAATAATTGTAAATAGTAAAAGACCACTGGATCCTAATTGGCCTATCACGATAATTACAATATCAACTTATTGTTCAATATATGAAAGCTGGACCAATATATTTTGGGGCTCAACATTTATCGTGTGTACATTTGCAGATTTTTTATATATTTTTGTTGTAATATGATAAGATTTGAGGTGTAGAGGGTTGAATGAGTCTCATCTATGGCTAATTCTTAGTTAATTTTGCTGTTTATTTGTTGCAGCTCAGGCCTTTTAATGATTATCCTGCTTTATTTTAATTGTGTCAGTGGCTTAAAGTAGTTTCAATATTGTCGTTTATCGTGACATATACCTGCAGCAATATATCATGCTTCTAAATTTGTTATGGCAACAGGCCTAGATCTTAATGGTTTAACAGATCAAAAGATGAGATGAAATAACATCAGATGCATGCTACAAATCATTTCAGAAGATATCAGTTTTGAGCATGAATAATAAATAATATAAACATGGGATAAAACATGTAGTTGACTGAAGATCACAGAAAACACTGCAAACATTTGAGGCAGATGTATAAAGATCACTAGAGGAAACTAGCTCAAAAACCTATTCAAGCTAGCTATTAAAAATGCCTAGCCTCTTATTGCTTCTTATACTTATTTTTACATGAAATAATCTAATTGTTAATTCATTTAATAAAGATTTTATGAAGCTCTGGATCATTTCATTGGCTAATTTACCACATGCTCTTTTTCAAAGTTAATAGGACAGGTAGTCAGAAGCAATCATACTGCCAGTGAGGCGTGTGCAAACATTTTGAAATATTGATATATTGTAATACTAAATTTAGTGATACAGTATCGGTATTGTGGTATTTAGCCTTTTTTTGTGACCGGACTACAATTTTGTTGCTTATTTAGTAAAAGGAATGCAATACACTTGATCTATTCACTGTTTTGATGATTAAAATCGATGCATTTCATATTAACTTTGCACAGGTAGTGGTGTAAAAAAATGTGTTTAGTTCTTAAAAAACAGCAGTATCATGTGCAATATATCGATTACTGCATGTATCACCAATACGTGATAATATTGTATCGTGTATATGTATATTGTATATGTGTATTGTGTATCGAATCGTGAGGGACACTGTGATTCCCAGCCCTACTGCCAGTCTTACTCACACTGGCATTTATAAGCCTGTGACACATTTTGGAAAAGCCATAAATGATCGTCTGTTTGTGGAGTCAAAGCCCAGCAGGATTCTGGGAGCGGTAAGCCCCTGTGATGTCATTTCCTGTGTTGACGGTGCAGTAACTGGAGCAGGTTAAAGTCCACAGAGGGTGTGTGAATGGGTTTTCAAAGTGAAGCCGGAGCTCGTCACAGCTGAGCTAATGTTTGTTATCGTGAGAGGAGGATATGGATAATGTCAATGTAAACAGTATGGTAACCGCGGTAACTGGGCGGAATCAGGTCATGTGACCTGTAAAAATTACAAAATGTAGAATATTATTGGTCAGATAGTGAAGCGTACATAATACCAAATTACCACTGATGGTTTCCAGTCATAATGCTTTTTTATGCTGATATATAGCACAAAGGGACAATATATGATTCACAGTTTCACTGTATTTATTCACAGTTAATAACTTCATAATTGCAAAGTAAATACCTTATTATAAAAACAAACTGCTCTGGGCTAGCCAAGGCAATTTGGGAAAGGCTTACAGAATAATCTTTCTTAATAGCAGAGTCTCTCAGTCATTTTAATGTGCTAAGTAGTTGTTATTAAACATTAACACAACACGTTTCATCAAAATCTGCGATGCCATGAAGTGGTAGTTTTCAAGTTAGGAGCTACCTTTTACCTTGTAGAGAGAGATTAGAGATAGTAGAGATTGGAAATTCCAGGGCTGAAATTATCCAAATGATTCTAGTGAAAGTCTATGGAGATTAAAAACACACTAAAGCACTTCCTATATTACCATACGACATCACACTGTGTTTTCTGTTTGAGAGAAGAACACAGCCTAAATATGCAGGGTTTGTGTGTTAAAACACGTGTGAATGAAGCAAAACACAACTACAGGTATGTTTGTGATGAGGAGACAACATTATAACATAGATCAGAAAATTGCACAATATATGGGCCCTTTAATCACAATTGTATTTAACTTCTTTTTGACAACCCTGCAAACACATCTGTCCAAAATACAAACTTCTCACAATAGTTCATTTGTTAGATGTAAAGCATAATCAAAGTTTGGACATACCACTCAAACAGAACTCTTCCCTTGAGATTTCTATTGCAAATTTTCCTCCTATTTTGGAAACAGTGAATACACATATGATCACTACATCTTCCTTGAAAACCCCTTGTGGACAATTTCAACAGAGGTAAAAATGATGCAACTTTAGGTCAGTGAGGTCCATAAATTTATAAGGACTGAGTTTAGAAGTTTCTCAAATAAAGCTATGACTAAACACTGCAGTATGAAAAACAAAAGCCAGGTTCAAACTTCAAAACAAATTCAAAGATGTCAATGATGGATTAACTGGAAATTCAAACAATATTTCTAGGAAAGCCACCCATTACTGTTAAATCCACAATTCTTTGCCATGAGCATTATAATAGGCCATTAAGGTACTGTACAGCATAAAAGGATTGCATATTGAATACATAAAAGAAGCTATTTTAGTTCGCAGAGCCACCCAAGCCTCTCCCTTTCAGAGCTAATTGCTTTTGAGCAGGACGGGTGAAGCATCGTTAAACTGAGGTGCAGCTCCTGGACAAAGGCACAGACACAGAGCTGACGTCCAAATGAAAGACTGCAGAAGACAGAGGAAGAAACGTGATGAGTTTGAAAAACAGCAGGAGATTAGAGCAGGTTTAAAATGGCAAACAGGCGGTTGGAGATGGACATGCTCAGTTACAACAAAACAATTATTGTGCATTGTTGGTAGGCCTGTCATGATAATCACTATGTTGACTTATCGTACAATATATGAAAGCTGGAACAATATGTTTTGGGGCTCAGTATGTATCGTGGGTACATTTTCTTTGCAATAGTGGGAAGATTCTAGCATTTTATGTAATAATGATGACATTAATGATGTCAGTTTGAAAATTGGTTTACTGGCATTATCTTGCATTTGTCAGTGGCATAAAGTAGTTTTGATATTATTGTTTATCACAATAATTCTCTGTAGCAATATATCATGCTTTAAAATTTGTTACCGTACCTAATTGTTGGGTATTGTTAAAATGTTGTGATCATTTAGCTATCAGAGGTAAAATTAATGATTGAAACACATGAAAACAAATAGTACAAATCTGGTACTAGTACAATGAAGTAATCACCGACCACTTTACCTGCTATTTTGTTCATATGTTGTACAACTATAGTAAGCCTTATATTTTTACACTACCTGCACTATGTTGTGTTAGATTCAAAAGACTGTCTATTTATCTTTTTTTATTGCATATTTCTATTCTCCTGCTGTTCCTGGTATGTGCGTTGCAACACTCGAATTTACCCACTGTGGGACAAATATTCTCTTGTGCTATTTTATTATTGATATGGAGTAGAGATCAACCAATATGGGTTTTTTCATCATCAATACAAATTGTTTAGAATCCAGAACAACCGATGGCCGATAAGCTCTGACGATTTTTTTTTTTTTTTTGTAGGGGCAATTTTTACTATTTTTCCCATATTATATCTTTTGGAATTTACAATAAACTCATCCACAACCCTGTTTTACTACAAAGTGGATAAGAGAACAGAGTCACATTTTGTGCAGTGTCCTCTTTGTCGGAAAGTGCTCAAATAAAACTTTATGCATATTCTTTAGGCAGCTTGAGGGCCCAAACTAAATATCAATCTCTTTTGGAGACTGAAGGCTGATAGAAAAGTGCAAATATCGGCCAAATGATATATCAACAACAAATACAGGAACATTTATAGATGGAAAATGTGTCCCCTCTACTTTCACTTATGAAGGTTCTGTAAACATCAATAAATTATTCTTTGTTGTCCTGTAATATTTAAACTCTGCTATTGTCAGCTACACAAAGTTTAACCAAACATCTGTCAGCCAATCTCAAACAACCATTAAGCATGTCTGTAGAGAGTGCATTATTGATTATGCGAAACTTTCTTCCCTCGCACTGACCAGGCTCTCACAGCTGACCCCATGTGTCAACCACCAACACAAACACTGCCTCTAATGATGTTGATGATCAAACCTCTGCCACCCACTGCGTCTCAACTGCTCGGAGAGGTCCAGCACGAAGCTAATGTCATTATGTCAAGTCCTGTTAGCCGTAACCCTGGTTTAGCCTTTAGCCATTTGCATATTGTAGCACCTTGAAAGCATAAATACCCACTTAAATGATGCATGCACTGAGGCTGCTGTGTGAATGAATGCTAATTATGTTCCCAGTAAACTGTAATCTTGGATGTTGTGGGTATTAGCGTGTGTACAATAGGATACATGTTTGACAAATAGCTTCATTATAACTGAACGGCACAGGAGCCAAGAAGGCTATAAGATAGATTATTGTAATTTATGTTCATCTCAACACAGCTATTTGTACAAATCTGATGGATAGACATGACAACAGGTCTTCAGTTGTGCTAAACAGGACAAATGTGAAATATTAATTGTTATTGATGAGGAGAGATCAACACTGTGACTGAAAAACTGGATTTGAACATTATGCAAAATCATACAGGAACAAATAGCAATCTAATGATGAATTTGATCACCTTACAAATAACAAAAAACACATTTAACTTAATAACTGTCGTAACCAACCTCCAGGAATATCATAAAAAAGTTAAATATTTTTGTCATTCACTTCAGAACTTTTTCATCATATTCTAATTGAAATAAAACATGTAGCTAGAATTGGCTAATCCTCCAGCTACGTACCCATGACCATAACATAAACGCCAATGAAAGATGGGTCAAATGTGGACAAATTTCCCTATGATGACAGTCTTCATGAATAACCAATCCTGTATAATCTAGTTCAATTTCAAAACAAGTTGAAGAATGAACACTGAACGATGCTCACAAATGCTTAATATAAAGTGCTACAAGCGAAAACAAAATTTGCTGAGATGTACAACAAAAATAGTGGCAGGGTTCAATAAAAGAGCAGAATACACATGTTCTCTTCAACTCCCTGTAGATTTATTCTTAAATGCCCATACCAAACTCATCACTGTATTTTATTTGGGTTCTATTAATTTTTTAATTTATTTACTTTAACTGTCCCCATTTTCTACATCAATATTTCGTCCCAGTAACATCGTCATATTCACTTAGAAGCACCCACTGTCTCACTTTATCTGTTCCCCGAATCTACAAAGAAGCTGGACGCAGATCATTTCAGTACAAATCCCCTTTACCCACACCCTTAAGAACTTTAACATCTTTCAGTTCATTTAAATCACCTTTGTTTTCATATCTCAAAACTCCTTGTTTATGTTTTAATTTGTCTTTTTTATTTTTATTATTTGTTTTCCAGTTTGTTCTGTTGTATATTTCTGTAAGTTGGGAGGAGTGCATGAGGGAGCAAGTCAGTCTGTGTGTGTGTATGTTTTGTAATGGCAAAAGGAGAAATTCAATTTGTCAACTGGACAGAGTTTATTTGGTCGAATACATTTCGCAGCTCATCCGAGCTGCTTCTTCAGTTCTGGTCAGATGCTGGCGGACACTGCTTTATATCTGCCTGAAGGGATGTAATGTAATGAAAACATGTAAACCTGTAAGTTTTGTATTCTGTCTATTGTATTGTATTGTACCGTATTGTGTATTACTAATATTTTGTGTTTTTGGACCCCCTCAAAAATAAGATGGCACATCTCAAGGGGCATTCCAATAAAATAAAAGAAAAGAAAAGAAAAAAGAAAAAAAGATGAAAGGTTAAGACTACACCAAGTACCACCAAGATAATATTTGGCTTTTTGACTACCACCAGAAACCAGGACTTAAAAAGGTAAAAAATTGTCTAAAAAAAGAAAAAAAAAATGCATAGGGTCCCCATACCACCAGTGGTACACATACCCCAGTTTGAGAAACATTGGTATAGCCCATAGCCATGCATTTTCTAACTTAGCTGCATTTGACAGTAAGAAATATGTTAAAATCTATCAGTGGTTACATCTGTCTACGAGTTTTTAGAATTTATCTCACTTTTCAGGTTCATATGCACCAAAACCATCATACTTTTCCCATTGAGTTTCCAGTCCTGACAGCTATTGCTACTGTCTGTTTCGAAAAATAATGTTACACTGAGCTCACTGACAGCTAATCAGAGCAATATCAGCAGGTGGGAGAAAAACAGCATGGTCCCAATGTGCAAAGTTAAAATTGTCAGGTGAGATTTCCCCAGCTGTAAGTCTACACAAACAATCATATATTTTTGGACCAGGGGCTTGACTGCATGTAAAGACAGGCTATTTAAATGAGGTGCACTCATCAAGAATCACATTATAAACCATGAGAGCTTGAAAACTCAGGTTGTCTATTCCACAATGCACATTTTAGCTTAAAACATGTCTTCAAAGTTGAGGTGTTATAGAAACGGTTATCTGACAGGTAAGATAGCAGGCTAAATGGTGATAGCTGGAAGGTATTTATCAAAATGCTGCAGGGATGACTGAGGCTACTGAGTCTGAACAATAACAGATATTCATGTATACTTCTGTTGTGTCCATGGGCAAGACACTTCACTCGTCGTAACGTTGCACTGCGCAACTTTTCTGGTGGAGGGTCCGCTACCAGTTCTCTCCATGGAGATGTTATTGCTTTGCCTGGAATGTTCCATGGTATGACTTTAAACATATCCAGCTAGTATTTATTCATTACAGGTGTTTCTATTGCTCAAAAATACAATAATTCCTTCTGTGAATAGAGGCGACTCTCCACAGATCTGAACTGTAATGTAGCACAGTACTGTAACCTCTTTATCTCCCTTGTGATAGACAGGTTTACTCTATACTGTGGAACATTCTAGACAAAGCAATAACATTTCCATGGAGACAAGCAGGTGGTAGACCCTCTACTAGAAATGTTAGGCAGTGTACCTTTAACTCCAGTGCTAGTGTGGTCATTAAAATACATGGTCCCAATCAAATAAACAAATAATAATAAAAAGGAAAAAATTTAACTTGACATTTTGATGACCTTTCAGAATAAATTATTCTTATTACCTTGACAGTATAAATAAATTGGAAATTATGCAAAATTATAAGGCAATTACAAACTAATATTATTAAGCTTGACAGTTCACTTTTACTCTGATGAAAATATATGTTTATTCCATTCCAATTTTAAGGCTCCACAGTGCTTTTAATGAAGCAAATTCCCTAGTGTGCGACTAATGAAGGCTTCTTATTTTATTTGATTAACAGTCATTCCTGGATCCTTCTGCATCTTGCATTGCTGAGCGCTGTCTAACAAGCCCGGCTATTCATGTGTATCAGAATGATGAATAACTATGCCCTGTTGCCATAGTGATTAAAAATTTAAAACAAAATAATACACCTTTTGCTTGGGAAAGGGTTTTTAAAGTGTTGCAGGAACCCACGAATAGCATCAGTTTTTCTCACTGTAGAAGTGACGGAGTGGTCCAGCTGTCGGCAGTGGCTGGAGACGTTGTCAAGCTCCACTGAGAAGCACAGGGATTCATTAGTCACAGGTTTCACCCATCAATCACATACTAACTATTTCTTGCTACAGAATATGACACTGCACAATATAACTAGCACAAAATGGATGTCTAGCTAACAATGACACCATTAACAGAAGCCAGAGCACAACTGAAATCCACTATAGTAATTTTCAAAGCTGATGGGGTGACAGTAATTATTGAACACTGCATTGCAATTTGTTGGAACAATTTTAAACAACATTATTTTTTTGCTTGCAGGCTACAGCAACAAAAGGAGGCTATTTCATATGTTGGAGATTATCCTTTCCCCAGCTCTCAATAATAGATTTTCTCTCACTGTCTAACCTTGACATTTGTAAGCTGCATACACAGTTGCACAAACACCCCTAAAAATGGAACAAACTGGGGCTAAACCTGGAACTAAACCTGGACTAGACTAGGACTAGAATAGGATCAAACCAAGTCTACATTGGGAATAAACCAGGATCAAACAAGGACAAACTGTAATCGTCTCCCTGTACTGTACTAATAATACAAAATTGTGTAACAGCATTAATAGAGCAAAAAAACATTAAAATGGATTTTCTATAACTGAGTAAATGAGTTGTAATTGTGACTTTGTGAGGATTAGGTCTTCCTGTTTCTGCTGTTTTCATTCAGTATACATGATTATGGTGGATTAATGGAGTGGGCAGCGTTTCAGAGATAAATTTAACTCAAGAGTCTGAACCTCTTCTGACCCATATCTTTAACACAGCATTACTGTCCTGATGGAGACGCTTTATTAGGTACTTCTGGATGTGTATTTACAACGGCTGGAGATACAAGGCCCACATGACACTTCAAAAATGACTCCATATGGGCAAGTTAACTTAAGGAGGCACAGATTCAAGATACAGCTGCACAGAAATCATGAATGAGAACGCAAAAAAATCACCTAAAACTTTCTGATAATTTCTTATGGATGTCCAGCGATCCCCCACCAACAAAAGACGTGCAAATATACATGGATCTAATAGCTAATAGTCTATTCATTCACAGCCCCAAAAAATAGGAAAAGAAAAAACTTTCCGCTAGCCAAACAAATAGGGATGCACTCATCAATCTTTTTTCTGTTCCGGTACAGATGTCGATACTATGGCTATAAGTATCTGTTGATATTCAATATCAACCGATATGAATATTTTCAGTCTCTGCCCTCTGCAACAAACAGCATATAGTAAACACTGAATGTGTTTTGTAACTTTTATTTATCATATAAAGTAACTACAGAACAGTTTTGAAAAAACAAAAGTTCAATATTACGAGGTCCAAAATCATAACACTGTCCAGTAAATCATTTTACACCAGTTTTTCGACCAAAATGGGATACAGACTGAACTGATATCTTGGGGCAATATACAATTAATCAGAATTTTCAGTACTGATCCAAATTTGATATTATGACAAGCCTATACACACAAAACGTCTATGCAGATGAATTAATATGAAAAACATCCATGAAGTAATAATTCAGAACTGTGGTCTGTAATTATTATGAGCCTCCAAATTGGAGGGTAACTCAGGTCACGCTCACCTGGTATCTCCTCTCCTCTGGACAAAATTAGGTGGGCTCCAAGGTCGTGATACAAATATGACCAAGTTACCTGTGTGTGTGTCCACCAGTCGGCCAGCTGGGGCAGTCTAAATAAGACTAATTGCCCCTTCTGTTCCTCATCTTCAGATACAGATTACAGCTCATTACTGCACAAATACGCCCCAGTGGACTTGGACAAATAACCAGGCAATACATAACTGTGGAGCCATATATTTTTTTCTGAATAATTGGTTTTATCTTTTCGAACACATCAAAGCTCTTGTCTCCCAGACCTCTGGCATCACTTCCAGTCACTTTTTAGGAGCTGATAAATACTGCTTTGGGGTTTTAGCTGCTCTGCCAAGTCTGCTCAGGTGGGCATTAGCTGTGGTAATACTTTTCTTATTGATCACTGCCTCCTGCCCGCTCTCAGACAGCCAGGCAGGGGAGGTACAAGACAGGAAAGCATCTCTGTGCCAGCTTCATCTATTACCAGGGTCTGTCTGCCAACGAAAACAAGTAGTTGTCATTATAACTTGGCAAGTAAGACATTGGGTGGACAAGTGGTAAATTTATGTATTTTCTGTGGCCACATACCAATCTATGCATGATTAGAAAAGCTATCCATGGGTTTCAGAATGAGAAATTAGGGCAGTTGCTACAGCGATTAACAATTAAAAAGAAAATATTTACTGAGATACTGAGAAATTTGCTAGCATCCAAATATCGGTTCAGATGATATTCTAGTTGGACACTTAAATTTATGTAATAAGACTATTTACTGGTTGTAGTTGGCCCAGAAAGTCTCATAATGTTTGAACTTTTATTTATACAAAGTTATTCTGTCGTTACTTGAGAGATAAATAACAGCTACATAACACATTTGGATCAGTTTTGTCTTATTTTATTTTTGTTTAAAGGAACTGAAAAAGCTGGATCGGTGCATTCCTAAAAATATTATCTCTTTTGAATTAGAAAAAGTCCAAATGTTGCATATAACAGGAAGCTGAAACCAATGAATAGTGAGCAAATGTTAAGAGTACAAGACTAGATGTAAACGTAATGCATTTGAAAAAATACAAAAATATAAGACAATAAAGCAACACCGTTAGGAGTAGGCCTAACGCTAACACAGGCAACTGACAACCATCGAATATTACATCCACTCACCAGAAGCAATTTATAGCAACATGTAGTTTGCCATTCAATGAATAAAAGATTAAAATCTAAAGATAGACATGGGAGATTGTAAATGGCAGTAAGGATGCTATACTGCTGGCAAAATACTGTTCTATGCATTAAAGTATGCAAAGATAATCAAATCAAACAGTATAAAATAGCAAAATAGAAATTGTTATGTGAATAGTACATATCCTATTACAAAGACTGCTATTATTGAGGTAACAGAATGAAAACAACTTGCTAACTCGTAGTTTAGACCTCTACAAAAAATTTCTGAATGTATGAAACTTTTGTATTACTGAGCAGTTACATTTTTTATTCTTTCAAATGATAATGCTCCTCCACGAGTAAAATGTGCTTTGTTATTTTAAAAAATGCATTTGTACTACACTAATTATAAGTCCAATACTGAGCCAGTCTACAACCTGTATTTGATTGTTGGTTGCCACAAAGGAGCGAAAACCACTTGCTCCAAATTGCTGAAGGCACAATGTTGACATTGGACATAGACATTCATTTACAGTTACAGGGAGGAGTCCACAAACAGAAAAAACACATAATGAGCCACAACACCTGTTATAAATAAAACACTTTGACTATATTGGATATTTCTTTTAGATGCAGGAATCTCCTCCTGCATATCCTTCATCTGAGAGTCTATAACATCCAAATGCAATCAATTACTAATGTAGCCAAATTTTACCTGTCCAGATAGGTCATTAACATGGGATTTTACAAACTCCAGGATAAGAGAGTCTTCAAAACTTCACAAAGCAGTCAACTTTCACTGTAAAGAGGCTGTAAAGATGCTAATTCACAATACAACAAATGTATGTTGTCTCGTATGGGTTTCTTAAAAGTCAGACACAACCGGATACCTATGGAGTACTGTGAGAGATAGCCAGCCTAATGAAGAAGTTAGTATTATTTTAAAGTGGTGCAGTGGCTGTGTAGTAATTACTTAAGGCCTGTTTTTTCACTATTTACTGTATATTTAATCATTTCATCATTAGCTAGGTACACCAATCATCTTCTTGTTGTCAATAATATAACCTAGTATGACCTGTGACATGCTACCTTTAATATTTTAACAGTTAAAGAGCCCATATTACTCTATTACTATTTTCAGACCTGTAATAATAATGTGGTTTCCTCATCAAAAATACCTGGATTTGTGCATTGTTTCATTCACACATGCAGCATATTTAGGCTGAGTTCTTCTCTCAAACAGAAAACACTCTGTTCCACCTTGTGATGTCATGTGATAATACAGAAAGGGCTCCACTGTGTTTTTAATCTCCACACACCTTCGCTAGAATCATTTGGATAATTTCAGCCCTATCGCTACTGAACTAAATGTAAAAGGAGCTGTTCACTTGGAAACTGCCACTAGATGACATCACAAGGTGGAACAGAGCATTTTGAGCTTTGGAGATGTAGACAGACAAATAATGCAGGATTACTCAAACATGTGTGAATGAAGCAAAAAAACATGTATGTTTTTGATGAGGTAAGAACATTCTAACATGGCATAAAGCTCACAAGTGTAAATTTTGTGTAATATAGGACCTTTAATAACACATGAACAAGCTTTTCATTGTTTTCACAATTCTTAAATCCCCCATGGCATAATTATCATCATAAACCAGGTTGGCTGGACAGTGGACAGTGGGTTGCCCGGTAAGGATAAAGATAGACCCGGGAAGCACAACTCAGTCTGCTCCAGGCTTCAATCAATCACAGCTGATAGCCCTGTGCAAACGTGACCTATAGTGACAGCTACTCTGTGTGTACCAGCTGAGCGGCAAACAGCCCGCACCAATGACAAAACAGATGATGATAGCATGCAGGCGAAACATTTAGCTAAACAAATACGGGTAAACCCTATAGTGATGAGTAGATAGTGCCCCTTACCTGCCAACTGTTTGGTTGGCGAGCTGTCTCATTCGATTGAACTGCTTCTTCATCTTGTGTTTTTCTGCGTTACCACCGAGAGGTAGAGCCGCTCCACATATCTCATTGATGGGGTAAAGTCAGATCTCCGCAGTGATCTGTGTCGGACGGAGCAGGGGCAGACTTTACGCGGCCGCTTCGTGCATCTCCACCGGGAGTCGCGCTTAATTTACCCACATTTTCGTTGCCGAGTCCCTGGTCTCCGTCACCGCTCCGCTCCGCTGCGACCACAGATGCTGCTGCTGCTGCTGGACCAATATTCCTCTCCCTCGCCCTGCGCTGACAGCTCTCTGCTGTCGACCACGATTTGCCTCGGTGCATTGTGGGAAATTGAGTTCTAATAGACAAACGCAAAAAGAACAGGGGATCACAGGCGTGTTTTTCTTTTCTTTTTTGCGCACGCTTTGTGAATAAATTACTCCATGTATAGCAAAGAATTTAATTAAATGTTAAATTCACTTTATTAAACATGAATATGCATAGATATGTGATACAGCGCCATAGTATACTTCCATGGACACAGCCAATTAAACAGATGTGAATAGCAATAAAGTTCCAGTTGATAAAAAATAGACTTTATCTCATAAGCGCTGCAATTGTCTGTGCAGGTGTGATGCATACACCGTCTGTGACATGTCTATGGTCTATAAACCATGTGCTCTCAGATGTTGGCCCAATAAGATCCATAGACACACAGCATCACCTTGTGGCCGGTAAAGTTTTATGCATTCACCTGTAGCCCGACAGGGGGCGCAGTGGAGGTATCTGGACCTCTGAGCTGCAGAAGAAGCATCTGACTGAAGTTTACTAGCTTAGAGAGTTGAATGACATTTGTGCAAGTTTACTCTAGTGTGTCACATTTAGACAACACCTTACCTGATTTCTGGGATAGAGTGGCATTGTGCCTGCTTTATTTGCGTCGACATCTCTGTGAAAAATGCGGGACCGAACAAAAGAATTAGGAAATGTGGGTTTTCAACATAGTAGCTAGCTTTAGCCTTAGCATGCTAACCTGCTAACTCTGACAAGTCCATTCTTTTAGCCGATCAGCTGATGCATTCTTTGTTAAATGTTACTCAGTTGTGAAAATACACGATGTGGTTATGAAATGATATGTTGATAAGTGTAAGCTCGCCTCTTGTTTTCTGGAAGAGTGCTTGTTGGATTGACTTCCGGTGCGCCTTGCTGCTCTCAAACCCGGTTCAGGGCTGGGCAGCGGCTGATACCAGGGACACACGGACAATATCAGAGATGTTTTAACTGTGTCCAATGTTTTCTGTTTCTGTAACCTCCCGTAATCATGATAACAGAAGGCAGAGTCCTCGGATGAAGATGAGGAGGGCAGAGCGCTCATGGGGAAGCCTGGACCCTCTTCAGCCAAAGAGGACAAGGAGAGCGAAGCCTTCTTCAAAAAGGTGCATTCTTAATAAACCCGCTGTTTTTATTGCCTGTATTTTATATTTAAGCAATGTTTTAGAACAGTGTACTTACGTTTAATGTGAATGACAATACAAGGAACAATAAAGGGAATATTGTTATACCAATCTTTAGTTCTTGGAGGAGAATTTTAGACTGGGGGGGCCACCATAGACCCTTCTATTAATGGAAAACACTGCATCATCACATTCTAGTATCAGAAAAGTTAAAGTGCACAATTACCCTTCTCTGTTTACTTTAAAATTCTGTTTGGGGATTTCTGGAATGACACAATATGAAGTGAAACTTAAAGGAGAAGTGGATGCATTGACTTACACTTTAGAGCATAGATCTCTATTTTAATTAGGCAGAAGCACTCACAGAGAGGTTGTGATATTGGCAACTAAGCTTTGACACCATGGATATGTTGAAAAAGGTATGTGTAAACGGAAAACTTAAATGGAGGCAATCTCTATTTTGCAAACATCACTCAGGTTTTGATAATTTTAGAGATCTCTGAGTAATCCATTATGCTGCGTTCAGACATGCAAAGTCTTGGTAGGATTCCTAGCAGAGGAAGTATGTTTTTAGAGTCAATATGTTTCTTCACCGATCCATGTTTTGGCTTATGTTGAATGACTTCTTGTCGTAGACGGTCAGATGTTTATGTGAGCTGAAATGAGTGGCATTATTTTCAAGTTAATATGTGTCTTTATTGTTTTAAGGCTCAAGAGATCCATGAGGGCCTGCAGAGTCTGAAGAGAATGGTTTCTGACCTTGAGAACAAGCAGAAGACTGTCCTGGGTGTGGCTTTACCAGAGGACAGTAAGTAATACTTTATACACAGTCAAACGCTATAATATTTACTGTAGTGTATAATAATGATCCCTTAAGTATCAAAACGCTAACCCTACATGTGCTTTGGATTAGGTATGAAGAAAGAGCTTCAGACTCTGAGAGATGAGATCAAAACAATGGCAGGCCAAATACAGAAAAAACTAAAAAGTGAGTAATTTTTTCAGACTCCTTTATTGAAATCCAGATTGTAGCATAATTTGATGTTTACCTATTGTACTTTTCAAAGGCATTGAACCCAAAAAGGGAGAAAATGATGATGGTAAATATATATCCATAAACATTAGGATGCAGCGGACACAGGTGCATGTATTTTCTTTATTTGTGCATATCTTTAATGCCCTTGGTCAACTGTGTAAAGTTTATCTAATAGATTTAATTTTTTCCATAGCACGGTGTTTTATCCAAAGAGTTTGTCGAGTTGATGGGCCGCTGTAACACCATTCAGGCTCAATACAGGGATCGTAATGTGGAACGGATACAAAGGCAACTTAAAATCAGTAAGTACATGGAGAATTACTGCTGCACTAATTAGTTTATTCTATACTGTGTTATACCTTATTTTCAACCTTATCGTGAAATCACAAGTGAAAGTAAGGTGCTATTGTGCTGCTATTGTAATAGGGAACTTACATCGTTTACTTCCAGTTTCTGTGAAATGAATTAAGTATTTCCAAGTAACTTCTAAAATATTGTTTAATATCTTTAGCTGGGAACAATGTCACAGATGAAGAGCTTGATGCCATGCTAGAAAGTGGACAAACTGATGTCTTCACTCAGAATGTAAGTAATTGTGACCTTTCAACAATCTCAGACCATAAAACCCTAGATTCTTTCACTTTCACTATCACATAAAAGCCCTACTATAAATGTGATTTTAATGATTGAGAATGTGCTTTGTTGTAGCTTTTCTTATTGCTTAAATTGGATAACTCAGTGGGTAAGAAGAAACAGTGGCAGTGGTAGTACAGTGAAAGCTAGTAGTTGATTGTAGTAGTTGAAAAGTACTATAACTTATTCAAATGTACACTTTGGATATGCATTCTCCATTTCTGTTTTCTGTCGATTGTCACAGATCTTGAGTGATGCCCAAGCTACAAAACAGGCTCTGAATGAGATTGAATCCAGACACGATGAAATCCTTAAATTGGAGAGGAGCATACGAGACCTGCACGATATGTTTCAGTACCTTGCCATGGAGGTGGAGGCACAGGTAACAAGATTTTTATCTTTTTATTTTATCTTTTATTTTTGTATTTGGTTAGTAGTTAATTTCTAATTTATTTGATCTATTTTTAAGGGAGAAATGGTTGACAGGATTGAAACAAACATTAAACAATCTTCTAACTATGTGGAAAAAGCTAAAGAAAATACAGCAAAGGCAGTTACACATCAATCTCAGGCACGCAAGGTACAGTGTACAATCCTCTTACAATACATTGCTTTGTTTCTTACTTATAATGCACTAAATCTAATAATTGTTTTGTTGTTTTTTCGCAGAAGAAAATATGGATTGCTGTGTGTTTAGCCATCTTGATTCTCATCCTAGTCATCTCGTTGCTTACTGCTTTTGGCTCCTAAGATTTGGTAACACACGTGGGTTTGCACAAGCACCTATAGACTCTTAAAACCTTTATATTTGAGCCAACAGGACGTACAGGTGAATTTTGAGCTTCATCATTTGGTTTAGTTCAAGTATTTCCCCTAGTCTAACCCCTAGGTCATGTTGTGAGTCTTTTCATTTGTTTGGAGATGTAGTGTCATAAAGTAGACCCTTTTTCAGTTATTACAAAGTTTAAACAATCTAATTTGTTTATACATTTTTAAATATAAAGCTGCTGGCATGTACAATAGGATTTAAGGCCCCTGAATAAAAAACTGTTACAGCAGTGCACCCTCTCCTTTTGTATTAAGGGGATTTAAGTGGCCTTATTATAGGCAGACTGCAGTATTCGACACTGGCGCTGATCATACTGTACTCAGGAAATGTTTTTTTTTTTTTTAATTAATTGGAAATTTAAACAATTTTATACAGTATGAATTTTAGCTATAGTGAGACTAATATAATTGTACATAACCTTGCTGTTGAGACATACTTTTATCAATATACAAGACTTGAAAGATGTTTTTAAAATGCCTGTATGTAACAAGTGTAAATATGT
Organism: Taenioides sp. WSHXM2023; assembly: GCA_029959045.1. Classification (NCBI taxonomy): domain Eukaryota; kingdom Metazoa; phylum Chordata; class Actinopteri; order Gobiiformes; family Gobiidae; genus Taenioides; species Taenioides sp. WSHXM2023. Next base: position 11,093,037 of record CM057104.1, on the reverse strand, counting down.
TTTGCTAATTAACAATTCATCTGCTTTTTATGTGTATAAAGGTATCTTAATGTTTTCCACTGCCACTTTCTTTTTGTATTCACCTTAATTGTATTTACCATTGGAAATGTTGTAGCTGCTGCAGAGATGTTGGCAACAAGACAGCCCTATAAAACTGTGCCTTCTCCCTGATCTGAAGCTCTGCACTGAATTTGAAAGGGATAGTGTGTTTTGATGCAATTCACAGCAATTCTTCTATCACTTCGCCTATTATCTTGAGATTTTATTATACAGTTCTCATATTGTTCATTAGCTTTTCTATATTTATTTTTCACTTCATTCTTAGTAAATCATGTTACTTTTGGACCACACTCTAACCATTTTTTTTCTCATAGATTGATGGCATAGGCACTTGTTTATCAGTAGTAGCCAAATGCTATATGAAATGATGGGAATCGAACAAAACCGTGACACTATAGCTATGTAGTTACAATACCTTTTTGGAAATACTCATTTAACATCTGTTTTTAAAATATATTCCACCCTGTTATATTACACCTGTCTCGTGTATGTTTATTGTACACTTTAGTTTTAAAAGAAGACTTAACACAGCTATTTTTTGGTCTTTTATTCAACTGTAATTGTCTTAATTTTTCAAGTAAAACAATGTGGAAATACAAGGGATCAAAGGAATGCAACAAATGAATCAGACAACTCAAAATAAGACCATCACCATAAACTACCCATCCCTCAAAATGTCACCTGTTTCAAACATCTTTGACAAAGAAAATCAATATACAGTCATTTGGAACTGTACCAGTCGTTTTTATTCACATATTTCCATGTTTTTTTACATGAATGAGAGCTATGGTTTAATGGCGACAAATATGTTGTAAAGTAAAGCAGCACTGACTTGACCGAGTGCTCTCCTCAATGTTTCCAGGGTTACACAGATTTTTCTTTTTTTTCTTTTTTCAAATTTGGTTTTTCATTTACAACAATGCAAGAAGCTTAACAACCCTGCTTCTGGTGCATCACAAGGCAATTGAAGGTTTAAACCCATTGGCCAAAGAGGCACTCGATATTTTTACTACAAGTACTTGCCTTTTAATATACAATAAAATACATGACAAACTTGACCATAACAACATTTGCCTTTGGGACAATAAAGAAATTATATCCTGAAGCTTGCAAATGTAACTTACCGAAGATAATTTACATGTTCAATTGATACATCAAGTTATACACTGTTGTGGTATCCAGGACCAAATGACTAAAGTTAATCACCATAATCTTTCTAAAGGTAAGAGGCCCCAAATCAGATGTGCAAATCAGAAATTGTTGGCTGGATTTTTGAGTCCAATGAAGGGTTTGTGAAGTGAAAAAGGGCCACGCTCCAACATAGTGCAGCAAAGATCACAAGACTGGATCTGATATCTTCCTTCTACCCAGGAAGAAATAATAAAATATGCATAACTTATCAACTGACTATAAAGAGAGATAGCCAGGACTGCGGACAAGATTTTTAAATTCAAATACTCCAAAGCCTCCCAACTTGACAATACAGCGGGTCACTCAAAAGTACTGTTAATATGATCACATTTAGGACCCAAACTGTGGGGTGCAGTGTTACCCTATGCCGCAACTACATCACAAGATCTGAGCGTCCGGACCTTTTGATTACAGTACATGTGATATGTCTTTTCCACTTGGACCAGAGTCTGTCTATTCACTGTTCTTCCCTCGCTGGTTTAAGGACACAACACAATGCTGATATTTTATTCACCTCCAACAGAGCAGTTCCTCTTCCAGTCTATGAGGATGAGACCAGCTCCGATTGCAGAGGGAGGCAGGGAGGTCATGTGCAGAATTAACTTCCCTAGCATTGTTACGAGTGCAAACAAACCCCAACGACATGCTGACCGATAACACTTGTGTTTTCCCTGTTTTTTGGATAGATTCAGGTCTTGTTTCGGTTTTGGCTAGCAGAGGAGCGCGTGCTAGCAGCTGGGGATCGTGCTTGTGCCGCCGCAAGGGCCGCCACACTCCGCAGTACTCTATCAGGCGTCCCCTCAGCTCCTGAACTACTGGTCACTTCATTCTGCAGTTTGTTCGACCTCCGACTTTCTCTCCTGCTCTCCCTCCTGTCCCGTTTGTCTTTTTTGTCTGTGTTTTTCGACCGCTCTGAGCTACGATCTCTTTCGCTGCCAGAGGATGTGGCCCGAGAGTGGGACCCACGCCGCTCGGCATTCTGGGAGCTGATGCTGCGAGTCCTTTGGCTGCTGTTGCTGCTGCTCCGGCTGCCCTCTCCATCACTGCTGATACTGCTACAAGCACTGTTACCCCGTGATGATCGACGTGCCTCTCTCTCACCCTCTTTGCCCCCTGATGACTTCCTGCTCTCCTTCTCCTCAGCTTTGGGCTTTCGGTACTCTGCTTCAAGAGGTGGGACCAGTGAACCTGGACATTGGCGGGTGGACCGAGTGGGGGTGCGACTGGACTGATTTGGAGTTGAGGGCTTGCTGGCAGTTTCCTTCTCACTGTTTTTAGTGGTAGTATTTTTTGCAAAAGAGTTAGTCGGAGGCGATGAGGTTGCTGCTTTGCTTTTAACCTTTTCGTTCTTGTCTTTAGCTGCACTGGCTCTGGCTGCTGAATCTCTCCTGGGGGTGTGGCCTGGTGTATCCACGCTGCCTTTCATGGCTAGAAGTTTTGCGGCAGCATTCAGAGCGGAGCACCTCTTTCCCAAGACCTCTGGTTCTGGGGGAGGGGCAGAGGGCGCCGTTGAGGTTTTTGTCTCTGTGTCTTTTTTCCTTGAGCTCCTCACTGAAGATCCATCACTACCAGATTCACCTCCAGTTGATGCATTCACACTGTTCCTGTCTCGAGTGGGTTTCTTTACCTGTCTGTTGCAGTCACTGTCGTGGTCCTGCATCCTCCTCTTTGCTGATCGGGTTAAGCGATGCTCCTTTTTACTGTCTGTGTCAGAATCTGATGAAGATGATGAAGACCTGGAACGGCATCTCTGTACTGGTGTCTTAATGTCCTCATTCTTGCTCTCCTCTCGTTTTTCATGTTGCCGTTTCTCATCTTTTGCCTCCTTGTCCCCCTCTTCCACCTTCTCCTCTGTTTTGGGTTCAGATGCAGGGACATCTACACGCCTCCTCTTTGCCGGGTTCCTGTTTTCGTAGGTTTTCTTGTGATGGGCGTGGCGTGTGAGAGTGTGAGTTGAACAACCAGAAGATGGAGAGGAGGATCTGGTTGAATCTTGACTGCTTTGGCGACTGAGAACTCTCTTTGGATTAGCTAACAGCTCATCCATTACACGCTGCTTGCCGTCTTTCTGATTTGAAATTTTAACATCACTTTCTTTATCCATTTCTTCAGCTTCTGACAAAGTCTCAGTCTTTTTCCTCTTAATTTCACAAATTTCTTGCTTTTTCTCCTGCTCAAAATCCATGTCTGTCACCTCAGAAGTGGACACCATTTTGACCGAGTGTTGCATCTTCTCAGGGCCTTTTTCTGCAGATGAAACTATTGCCTCTTGTTCCTTGGGTAAATTATCTTTTTCTTTGATTTCCGGTGAGGGGATAGGTGGAGGGCTTTGAATTTTGGTTATTGGAGGATCTGTCTTTAGAGAGGGTGGAATTGTAGTAGTTGAACTTATTGCATTGACAGGTAAAGTACTAGTATTGATAGCTGTTGTCAGTGTAGTAGAACTTTGAACAGTAGTAGCAACAGACATAGTAGATGGAATTGTAGTTGCAACCCGATCAGGAGAAGTTGTAACCAGGGTTTTTACTGGTTGTTCTTTAGAGAAAAAATCAGTTTTGTCTCCAGATGCTACGTCCTTTTCTAAAGGAGTGGTTGTTACAGCAAGTAGAGTTTGTGTTGTATTTGACAAACTTTGAACAGATTTGTCAGTCTCTGGTACTGAAGCAGTTGTTGTTATGGTAACTGGGGCATTGACAACAGTATCTAGTTGTACAGCAGTTTCTATCGAAGGCAAGGGTGTAGGTGATATTTCAAATGATGGTGCTTTTGAAGGACTTGTTGGTGTAATATTTGTAATTGCTGTAGTTGTAAAGGACGGTGTTGTTGGGGCATTGCAACTAGATTGTGAAATAGTTGCCTGTGGTGAATCCATTTTTGTGGTTGTGTCCATTTCTATTGTAGCGGACAGATCTGTAGATGAAACAGGTGATGCAGGCGCAACAGTTGGAGTTGGTTTTGATGTTTCAACCTTTGCCAAATCTACATTGGATTCTGTAGCAGCTGGAGTATGCAATGGGTTTGTTGTGGCTGTGTCTGGACTGGTTATAGAAGTCAATGCTGTGATGGAGGGGGGAAAAGAAATTGTTTCACGATTGTTAGCTTTATCTTGCTCTGGACTGTTTTTTGGTGTGACTACATTGGGCATTTCAGTTGATGGTGAAATTTCTTGATCTGTGAGTAGGGTAGGTTCAGGAGTAGATGCATTTTCTTCTTCATTAGTTTCTGGAGTTATGTCTTGTGATAAATTTAAAGACACCGTTTCTGTATTTGTGTCAGATTTTTCATCTTTGGGTGTCTCATCTTTGCTGACTGAAGCTTCAATAGTATTTTCAGATTTGTCAGGGACTGTTTGCGCACCATCTGTTTTGGGATTTGTATCATCAGTCTTACTCTGCTGTGTGCTCTCTGTATCTGCTGAAGAATCTTTAATATTACGCCCTCTCTTGCGTTTTGGAGATGGGGGGGGGTTGGTAGTCCCGGTCTGGGAGATGGGCTGTGTTGAGGAGGACTCTGCATTATCAGGAGAGCTTTTCGGCGGTCGACCCCTTTTTCGTTTTGCAGGTGTAGAGTTTGAATTTGCCTCCTGAGATGAGTCTTTGCTTTGCGTTGTGTCTGATTTACGGTGTTGATTGGCTCCCCGGCCCCTCCCAAAGAGCTCTCCCATTTGGGCTGCCAAACGATTTTCAGTCTCTACCCTACGCCGCACAGGGAGGTTCCTCAACACGGGCATGTCAGGGGATAAATGCGGAGGGGAGTACGGTGGGTAACTTCTAACAGGGGGCAAGATAGGACTTTCTGGCTCCTTTGGCTTCTCTGTAGATTCTTTCATTTTGCTCTCAGGACTAGAAGCTGGCTTGTCTTTATCAGTATTTGGGGGGTTGTCAGTGTGCTCCTCTGTATTCGTCTCCTCCGATGACCCACCTGTTCCACTTGTTCTTCTCTTTCGTTTCCGCGGTTCCTTCTCCTCCACCACAGTGACCAGTCGTCCCGGGAGTTTGCGCAGCACTTTGGCAGAGGGCGAGTCTTCATCTCGACCTTTCAGGATTTCATCATCAGCAGTCACCCGTTTACGAGGGGAGCGCGAGCAGCTGGAAGGAGGAGACATTGCATTTTGGTCTTTGTCTTCATCTTTTGTTGGATTATCAGCTGCACCACTGGAGTCTAGTGATGACTCCGAGAACCTCCGCTCCTTTTCATTGCTGCCTTCGTTTTCTCCTTTAACTGATTTGGAGACTTTGCCTTCAGCTTCTGTGGCAGACTGCTGCTGTCTTTTTGGAGGAGACGATGTAGGGGGAGAAGGCACTTGACTAGGTTGAGTGCGGTTTGGTTGACTTCTGGTTTTAACAGTCAGTTGTTCCCTGGCTGGTGATGCAGCTTTAGGTGTTTTCGAGTCCTGGGACCTGGTCTTGTGATGGTCAGTACGTGCAGGTGTGGCAGTGCCAGGGTCTTTTGGGGGTCGACCTCTCCCTGGGCGAGGCACTTCTCTGGGTGTGATCGGCTCAGACTCCATTTCGGGGGAGGCCCCTCGCAGCCGCCCGCTGGTTCTGGTGGACGCAACAACCTTTTCTTTGTCTTTGGGTTTTCGGCCGCGGCGAGCTGGGGTCGGGGCAGGTTCAGCCGAAGCGGAAGTGGACAGAAAGTCATCCTCGTCATCATCAGATGAAGGATGCAACTTCAGGCCCCCTTCTTTAGCCTGGTCAAGTCCCTTCCTGGCAGCTTCTACTTGCTCCTAAACATACACACAAGTCACATATTAAAGTCAGGCATCACTACTATAATACACTGGCTAATACCATATTAAAATGGATTAGCATATTATTAGATACAGTTGATGGATAGAATTGCCTTACTTCTGCTTGTTTCAGTTCCTCTTTGCAAACATCTTCCAATGAAGCTTCCAGGAAATTCATAGCATAACGCTCAATCGGAGTGAGCTGTGGGAGAGAAAAAAAAAAAATTATAGTTTTAGTATTTATTATAGTTGAATGGTTAATACAGCCATTATGCCACAGTTGTTGAATTTGTGGTTAGTTACCTGCTCCACCAGTGCTGCTATTTCCTGCTCTGCCTTTGACATCTCCTCCACTTCCTCGTTTTCACCACCGTCGTCCAGAGGAATATTCTCATTAAACTCGGCCAGTTCAGCGACCTGCTCGGCTTTGGCCTGAGACGCAGCCACGATATCTTCCTCATCCTCCGCACGACAAAGAGCCTGTAGATTTATATATTGAAAGGGAAAAAAAAAACTTGCTTAACCCACAACAAAACAATTTCTTTTTACAATGCGTTTAAGTTTTCAATTGCCCTGACCTGCTCAAGAATAGTGGTGCTTTGTTTGTTGACAGTTTCCTCCTCTTCAGCGGGCGGCAGAGTCAGCTCCACTGCTGCCTCTCTCTTCTCTCCATCGTTGACATCAAACAGCTCACGAATAGTTTGCTAAAGAATACATGACAGTCGTTTAGTTGCATCCAGTTATATAAATTCATGATATGGCCATATTTTATAGAGATAATGATAATGATGATTGTACCTCTTTGAAGAAGGCTGTGGTGAAGTTTCCTCCTTCAATTGCCATGTCTCCTAGCATCCTTTTTTGGTTGGCTTTCTTCAAAATGTTCTCCTCCACTGTGCGCTCACTGATCAGCCTAAAAAGAGGTAATGGTAACATATTATTCAAGAGTTGGTGACCAATTTATCTCGAGTAAATTAAAATCGTGTAAAGCAATATACTAGTTTAAAGAAGCCAATTTTCTTTTTCGATCCAGATAATTGACAAAGAGAAACGGGTGAAGAAAAAATTGTATAAATCTTTTGATCAATAAGGGGTGATTTAGCTTAAATATTTAGTTTTTATTTTACCTGCAATTTACCAGCCAGACCACTGAGGAAAAGAAATTGTTCATGTATTGCTGTGTGCTCAAATGTATGTACTTTTACTTTATGATACGCATTACTTTGCAGAGATTCATTTTTCAGAATTGACTTATTTTTTCCTGTTGCTATTATAAATACATGGAATAATCATTAGATACACACTATAATCAGCACATACCTGTAAATGTGTACATCCCGGGTCTGTCCAATGCGGTGACACCTGTCCTGCGCCTGAGCGTCCATTGTGGGGTTCCAGTCACTGTCATAGAAAATGACAGTATCAGCTCCAGTCAGATTCACTCCCACTCCTCCACTACGAGTCGACAGGATGAAACAGAAAATGCGCCGATCTGCGTTGAATCTCTCCATAAGGGCCTGGTCAGACAGACAAAATAATAATAAAACAATGTCAATTTTTTTTTTTTTTTGCAAATCGAAGGAAAATGGTTAAAGGAAATAAAAGAATGATAGCAGTTCTCACCTGTCTCTGCTCTACACGAGTGCTGCCATCCAAGCGAAGGTAAATGTGGCCATGGTAATTCAGAAACTGTTCGAGAACATCCAACATTCGTGTCATCTGGGTGAAAATCAAAACTCTGTGGCCCCCTGTCTTCAGCTCCCTCAGCAATGTGTGGAGAGTTTGCAGTTTCCCTGTGGGGATAAGTTTGGTTACAATCATGTTATAAAATAATATAGTGGATAGACATATTGATAAAAAAGTTAAATCTCATTTTCATCAACATTTTTCCATTAACCCTGTAACAATGTTCAGACAATTTTAACAATACATCAGGAATGTGCTCAAATGTGCCTCGAAATGTTTTGGTTGAGGTTCAATTGTCACATAAAATGTGAATCGACCATAAAATGAACCACAAAAAGGGAAGAAATATCACTTGGAAGATTATGATATACGTTTGCTTTATTTTATTTTTTTATCAGATCTTTTTGGCTGTTGCTTTTAATTATTCAAATTATATTCTTATTTTCAGTATCTCCGGAAAAACAATTTCAAGATCATTCACTGTTCTCCTACCTTTATTTGAAAATGATGAAGTGAAATACTATTTACCACAGTCGTATTGTATGAGTCTCAGATCTGGGAACTGCGTCCTCATGTTGGCTTGGATTCGGTGCAGGCTGCGGATGCGGGGAGCGACTTCAGCCGAGAGCATGGACCTGAAGACGGTCTGTTTGTGAGTCTGAGACGGAGGAGGATGGCAGCAGTGCATCAAGATGGGAGGACACTCTACTGAAGGAATGACGAACGTGAACCTATAAAAAGGACAAACATAAGAGATTGGGTTTAGTAATTTAGTAATTTAGTTTAGTACTTATTTGATGCAAAATGTACCAAGGAATTCTATTGAGATGATGGCATAGTGAACCTTACTAACTGAGTACTTACTGAGTAAGAATGTCAGTATTTGTCTGCATTTTATCATTGGCAGGTTTATAAGAAAAAAAAAGTAAAACCAGTTTTATAGCCTGGTTAATGACTATGAAGGACAACAATATTTAGTTATGTTGTATTTTAAACTGGACTTATGTGTTACATCAGGTACTATGTATCAACATGTTGTAACAGTATAATATAGGTCTATAGATTCTTTTAAGTCTTAGAAGGCAGGTAAAATATATCAAGTGTGTTGTTTAAATTTCAACAAATTAGGTAACTGATATAAGTTTTAAGTACCTGTCAATAATGTCCTTCAGCTGCTGGAGCCGATCCTCAATGCTGTAGATTCCTTCTTGTACAGCACGACTTTGGTACCAGAGGTTGTCTTTACTTTGTGTGTAGAGACAGCTGCTGTGTCCGGAGCGCCCCCAGTGAGGATGAGAGCCGAGGGGGGCTGGAGAAACCGCAGGACCAGAGAGAAACGTCAAGAAGTCCAACACCTCTCGTCCATATATAGGCTTTGCCCCACAGCGCCGTTCATTCACTTGCATGATTAGGTCTAGTTTGCTTTCACGCTGCTGCTTCAGGCTTTCTGCTAGAGATGGCTGTGGAAGAAAATTAATGAAGTGAAAATAAATCAAGTTAAAATGCAATAAAATGAGATTAAATGTCAAAGGAAAGATACTGCATACCAAGTAGAAGGGAGAACGAGGGGGTGGATGAGGCACTTTCCGAGGTTGCGGTAGGGCCTTTGACATAGCAACAGGTTTTGATTTGGGTGGACTTGAAGTTTGATTGTTGCTACTGCTTTTGTCAGTTGCTTGTGGTGCTGGAGTTTTGGGTGCAGGTGTGGGTGCTGCCTGGACTGGAGCTGATTCAAAAAAGACAGTTATAAATATATTAAATTGACCTTTTTGCATAAATTTTTGCAACATATAAAAGCAGTCTAAAATGTCAAATTATTCAATGCCATTACAGCAGCAACACCTGCAGCAACATGCAACATTTTAATACATTATAATTTGTGTAAAATGTAATTACACTTCAGGGTATTCAATCAGTACAAAACTAGATAAACAGCATAACACAAAGCAATGCTACTTTTGTCAAGCATGCACATACGCACAAGCACCAGCGTAAAGCTTTCACTTTCTCTCACCTGGCTGCTGTGCGGTTGGTGCGGTAGTTTGGGGAGGTTGCACTACTTTCAGGATGGGGCGAGGAGGGGGGGGTTGAGACTGACTGGGGATGGCACTGGGGATTCTGGGAGGAGGAGCTATGGTGTAATGGGCTGTGGCAGGACCCGGGGTGCGGTGGGCAATCTGTATGGGGGTAGTATGTCTGGCGATGGGAGTGCTTCTTACGGGAGTGCTACTGGGAAACTGTACTGGGGCAGGCTGAGGGGCAACACGAGGGGAAGGGGCCACGGCCAAAGTTGGCACGGGCCCACCATCCTTGCCTGCAGATTGACGTACAACAATCTTGACAACTCCTGAACTGTTCACAACTGAAGAGGGCACTATAACACAAAACAATGAGAAATTAGAGAAAAGTCCTATATTACACAAAATTGATTCTTGTGAGGTTTAAGCCATATTTAATGTAAGGTCCTACTCAAAAACATACCTGGAGTTGTGTTTTGTTTCATTTACTCATGTTTAAGTAACCCTTTATTATTAATTTGTCTACATCTCCAAAGCTCAAAATGCTCTGTTCCACCTTGTGAAGTTATGAAGCGATAGTTTTCAAGTTAACAGCTACTTACTTTTAGTTCAATAGAGATTGGCATAAATAAGGTGTATGGAGTTTAAAAAACACAGTGGATCACTTCTTGTATTACCACATAACATTACAAGGTGGAACAAAGTGTTTTATGTTTGAGAGAAGAACTCAGCCTAAATATACAGGGTATGTTTGTGATGAGGAAACATTATGACATAGATCATAAAATAGAGTAATATGGGCCTTTAATGTGACAATTTTGGGGTGTTGTTGAGAGGGTTAACCTACCTTGTGAAGAGGCATTTGGAGGCAAACGATTCACAATGGAAGCAGAGGAAGCAGTATTTACAGGATGTGTATTGGATGTGGTTTGAACAGTGACTTGTGCAGGCTGGCTTATGAGATGGTGCTGCCCCCCACTGGTCACAGCAAGGTGCATCACATTACCTATGGAGACAAATAATATTCACCTGTTAATTAGCAGATGACAGATTGTTAATATTTTGATTGAGATTAAAAATGTTGGGTGTGTACCAGAAAAAAGGTACAATTAAAAAAATAGTGTATACATTTGAATAAATAATTAATATCTTCAATATATTAAACTGAATGTATAAACATTCAGTTTAATATATTTAAGTTACTTTATTTTACTAAACAGATAACATTTCTGAACAACTATCACAAATACAGACACATTTTTCAACTCACCCTGGACTGGCCTTGGAGTTGCAATCTGTGCTCCAGACAGAGTCAGCTTGTTGCCCTGAAGTTGAAAGGTGACCGGTTTGCTACCCTGGCATGACGACACAGGTCTCCCAGCCAGAGAGGCGAGCTGGGCTATGCTGACTACTTCACCAGCTAATGAAAGAGAAACAAAGGAAGAATAAAATTGTGTTAATTAATGATTCAAGTAGTTTCCAATAAAACAATAGTAATAATATTCAGATTCAGAAAAGCTTTACTGCCATGGTCAATGAACAAAATTCACAAAATAGGAATATACTTTGGTGATATGGTACAACACAGACTTATTAACAATAGCAATAATAAATAAGTAATAAGTAATAAGTAATAATAATAATAATAATAATACAACAAAAAATAAAGTATGAGAAAACAAAAGGCATATATAAAAAGGTGTCAGACATAAACTAAACTTCATTATGAATTAAGTCTTTATTCATGCTTTATTAAGGCACAAATAAGCATAGTTATTATTTGATTCGGTAACACTTAATAGATTAAGGCACTTACATGGCAGTCGTGCTTGCATGTCCGGACTGAGCAGCACTCTCTGGGGCATCACGCTGCTCGGACTGGGCTGCACTGGAATACCCTGTGTCCCTGGGGTCACTGGAGGTCTCACTGTCAGCACTGGTTTAGGGGTGCTGGACCTCACAGCTGTTTGGGGGTGAACAGCTGGGCGAACAGTTGAAGTGGGTGCCACAGAACAGACCACTGTGGAGGCACGTATAATACATTTTTAAATCAAATTATTGATTTTGTTCCAAGGTTTATATTGCATGTCACATTTTAAGACAGATGCAATCCATGTTAGTGTTTTAACGGTACAAACATTGCAAACTCGATTTTTGATACTAAGTAATAGGCTCAATACTGGTTTCAATACCACAGTGAAAATTTTAAGATAAGCTCGTTAGTAATTCTACTAGCTTCAGTATTGATAAGTATATGATTTTCAATACTTTTGAGAATGCTAATCCATGCCCCAGTATGTTTGTCTAGCCACACTCACATTTCACATCTGATTTACACTTTATAGGTCTATACAATGTTATAATATGAAATCCAATAGTGCTAAAACTTATATAAAATGAGCTTGCCTTGTTGAACTGCTGAGACAGGTGCAGGTGCAGGGGCAGTAGTTACAGGAGGGGCTTCAGTGACAGGAGGCGGTTTGGGGGGCGGTGTGGCAGGGGGCACTGGGCTGGTGGGTTTGTTCACAACTGACCTGCTTTCACTTTTAGAAGGAGGTTGGACCATCCTAATATAGACCAAAAAACAATATACAACAATTTTAACATACTCCAGTTACTGATCATTTACTGCAAAGTTAAATTGCCATTATGTTGTGCTCACCTGTCGACTTTCATTTTGATTGGTTTGGGTCTAGGAGGAGGTTCAGGAGAGTCTACGATCTCCTGGATCAGTTGGCGCTTGACTTTGTGCTTTGGCATAAAAACATCAGCCTGATACCGAGATAAATGGGCCTCCAGACCAATGAGGTCAAATATGGACAAATCACAGCGCTGAGAGAGATAGAAACATAAGAATTAATTAACTACTCATTTAAATGTAATATATCAACAATTTTACTTTCAGTTCTTCTACCTGGAAAGGTGACACTTCGAGGGCTTCATGCACAAGTGAGGCCGTATGGAAAATGATGGGCTTTGTGATAAAAGGTGACTGGATCGGACGAGGGTCAAACAAATTGGGGTGGTTGCACACTTTACGGAGTTGCATCAAAATGTTGATCACAGACATGAAGTGTCCACTGGCCAAAGTCTCCCGAGTCCTGTGGAGTAGAAAGATGCATGTTGTTAGAATAGTATTTTATTATTTTATTTTATGTTTAAAATCAATGCTGACATCCCCAATTGTAACCACTTAATAACGCTGTGTGTACTGGGTATTTAATATGTATTGATGCCCACAAACTCACCCACATTAACATATCAAGTGATGTTAAGGGTACATTCACACTTGTCCTGGTTACACCCCATTTTGTCTTGATCTTAACATAACTTGGTTCCTGCTCTAGCGCTGGATTAATCCTGGTCTAGTCCAAGTCAAGTCCAAAATTTGTTTTAGTGTTTGTGGACGAAAACAAAACATTTAGGTTTAGGATACAGCAATCAAGCATCTTTTGTTACTTACGAGGCCTGTGACATGAAGTCATCATAGAGAAACCTCTGCCTCTTGGACAGCCGACAGCGCACCACATGCTCATATTTCTTGGGCATCTGCTTCTCCACGTCGGCCTTAATCCTCCGTAGCAGGAAAGGTCGCAGCACTTTGTGGAGCCTCTTGATCAGGCCCTCGTTGTACTCCTGACTGCCTTCAATCATCCCGGTGAGAGGGTTGGAGAACCACTCTTTGAACTCACGGTGCGACTGGAAGACGTGAGGCATTAGGAAGTGCATGAGGGACCACAGCTCCATTAGGCTGTTCTGCAGGGGTGTCCCAGTCAGCAGCAGCCGTCTGTGACTGGGGGGCAAAGAATGAAACAAAAAGAGTAAGATCAGCTTGAACATTGTTAAATTGTAGATATTTTACTTCTCTATGTGCTGCACTTTGAAAGTCCACTTTGTCTATAAAATGTACTATAGAAATAAAGTGGAGTGGATTAAGTTTTAAAGAGAAATAAAACAAGTATTGCCTAAAGAGGATGTGGGTGGCTGGAGCATGACATTGCATCAGTGTGCACTCTGGACAAAAGCCAGGTAGTCCACTGACAGACAACCATTCACTTTCAAACTAGACTTTACATTTCCCTGTGGCAGTGTTGTTCAACAAGGATATTGCTGTGAGCCTATGAAGCACTAATCATGGCCTAAAAACAAATATTCTAAAGTCAAACAAAATACATTATTATTAATTGTCTCTATGTGGATGTTATTGCTTTGACTGAAATGTTCCTCAGTATGACATTAAACTTGTCTATCATGCGTTCTTACTGTGAGCTGGTGCCACTGTCCATAGATCTGGCCTGGTGGCATCACTTGCTTATCCCCACGAACACCTTCAAAGTGATACTTTGGAATATTCCAGGCAGAGCAATAACATCTTTATGGAGACAAACTAATCTAGTCACCCCTTTTTTGCAGTGAAGCTCAAATATGACGCATAATATTGCTTTCTCTAGTATCTAAGATAGAAATACATGATCCTTGGTCACCTATACAAACCTGTTGAAATTTAGAAGACTCTGCCAACGCTGGGACTTGAAATTCTTGATGTTTTGTGCCTCGTCCAGGATCAGGTAGCGCCAGGACTTTCGCCTGAATGCTTGGTGATCCTGCAGCACCAGTTTGTATGAAGTGATACACACATGGAATGCATTAGGCTTGGTCCAGCCCTAGACAAGAGAAAAGAAGTTTATTTCACACAGTCAATAACTTTAAAAGGGCCCATATTATGCCATTTTCTCTATTATACACCAAAGCAGTAACAGCGCATAAGTGCAGCAGCACAGCATACACACAGGTATCGCTTTCCATTTTTAACAAGTGGGACAATTTACACCAGCAGTGTCATATGCGCGTTACACGGCTGTCATTATGGTACGCGCCGCTCATTAGGTTGCGTTCTAATTTTTCAGCGTTAACGGAGCGACTTCAGGATTTTTAGCAGGGGCAAGACAGGAAATAAACACATGGTGCCAAAATAAACTTCTGATGCTCTTTCAAAATACATTCCCTAAAACCACTACAGTCGATTAAACACCGTGCATCGCATCCAGGAGCTCTGGGAATGACTCATGATGGACTACGAAAAGTTTACAGCTGTGTAGGATAAATATAAAACACTTTACGACATCAGACAGCAACGTTACAAGAACAACTTCTGAAGAAAAAGGCGCGTGGTGCAGATAACCAAAGTTAAATGGTGAGTACCTTAATTTAATACGAGCACAGTCTCTCTTGTTGTCAGCTTTTGTTTTGTGACTTAAAACATAATTCATACAATCAACAATGAATACATAAGCAATGTAAAAAGTTTAGTGTTTAAATGTGAGAATCCACAGAGGTTGGTGTCACAGGAGCAGCTCTGCTGCCTCTGGTTAAATATAAGCTTTTCAAAGTACATGCGTATGCAGCTCTGCCCACGTTACATGTCGCTGACGCTCCTGGTGTAAATTCCGGGTTATCACAAACGTACCTGGAGTTGTGTTTTGTTTCATTCACACAAATCCTGCATATTTAGGCTGTTCTTCTGTCACAGAGAAAACACTCACGTGGTAATACAGGAAGTGCTCCACTGTTTTTAAACTCCTTAAACATTCACTAGAATCATTTGGATGATTTTAGCCCTGGAATTGTCAATCTCTACTGAACAAAAAGGTAGCTGTTAACTTGAAAACTACCACTTAATGACATCACACGGTGCAACAGAACATTTGGAGCTTTGCAGATATAGACAGACTAATAATAAAGGATTACTCAAACATGTGTGAATGATACAAAACACAACTCCAGGTATGTTTTTGTTTAGTTAACAGTCTAACATGGCTAAAAGCTCACAAGACTTAATTTTGTGTAATATAGGACTTTTAAAAAGGCATCCAAACCCCACTATGCTAAATGGACATTGCTAAAATAACTACACAATTAAAAGCAACCATTACCTGTCTTTTAAGCTTTCTCTCTTTCTGACTCCCAAAATATGTGAGTATTTTGAAGCCTGGACACCAGCGTTTCAGCTCCATTTCCCAGTTCAACATGACACTGGTGGGCACGATGATAAGATGTGGACCCCAGTTACCTATAAATATAAATTATTAGCATTTCACATCAGACAAGTGACAATATCATGCAACTGTCTGCCTCTTACCCTTTTCACAAGCAAGGTGAGCCAACAAGGCAATAGTTTGAATTGTCTTGCCCAAACCCATTTCATCAGCCAGAATCCCATTGAGTTTCTTTTCAAACATTGTCACCAACCAGTCAAGACCAATGTGCTGGTATTCTCGTAATGTGCCATGAAGGAGGAAAGGAATTGGAGTTTTCACCTTTAATAATAAAAATATACACATTAGTAAGGATGAGATGGGACAATTCCCAAGAGACATGAGAATGGGTCAACAATAGAGAGATGAGATTCTGATTTTATAATAAATAAAATCAGAATCTCAATCAGAATAATCAGAATAATAATTGTGTGGTTCAGTTCACAATTTTCCATTTATTTATTTTTTTATTGTCATTGTAACTCTGCCTTTTGGAAATACAGTTTTGCAAAACCAAGCAACACTAACTAAACAACACTTAACCCTTTTTTGTCCAAGCTAATGTAAACAAATGGTGGAAATAAATCATTTCCCACATATGTTCAATCACAATCTTGTGGAAATTTTATCTCAAAGAGACATTGCCCCGTCCTTACAAATGACGAGTTTTTACAGAATTTGAGCTTAGGTTTGCGAACAGTCTATGTTTTGTCCATACTGACCTTAGTTGTAGCTAAAGTGTAGCCTTTGGGCTGGAGGCTCTCAGCAGTAGCAGCGATGTGGCTCATGTCTTTCTTTGGTCGAGAGCCAGAGGACGTGGGGCTGTGGTCTCCTTCTTTTAATAAGATCTCCATTCCTTCATCACCAGAGTTATCTTCAGCACTGTCTTCTTTTGCACTATCCTCTTCCTCACTGTCCCCAGGTGACTCTAAAGACCAACAGATAAGACAGACTATTAATGCATGTACTGTACATGTTCTGGGTTAGCATTACGACAAAGAGGTATACCATCCTTCAACGCTTGAAAGAATATTGTTTGTTTTTAGTAGCATTATAGTACCATAATTCTTCCCTATTATAATGGGAAAGAATTGAGGATGGGACTGAGGCTGGGACTGAGCAATGGGATAGGTTTAGTACAATTGTCACCGTTTAGATTTGATGATGTTTCATGCTTTGTTACTCTAATGCTGTGTTAAAAGTATTATTATTAGTTGATATAAAAAGTAACAGAATGGAGAGCATTTTTGATTCATTTAAATATTATAGAAAATCTCACTAATCACAAAAGACAATAAATTAAGCTAAAACAGGACACATAATTACTCTGCAGTTTGAACAAATAGTTTATTCTGACCTGAGGAGGATGTGTGGCTCTCAACATCACTCTCATCTTCCTCGGTCTCCTCCTCCTCGTCCCCAGAGACTTCAGTATCAGAGCTCGCTTTGGAGGCAGACGCAGATGGTTCTTCGAAGTCAGATGCATAAGCCCCTTTGTACTTCTCAAGCAGCTCTTCAAGGCTCATATCCCCTGAAGCAGAAAAGCACTCAGGTTAGATTTGCATTACAGGAATAGCTTCATATCTTTATATTAAAACAATGACAGGTGTTTAAAAAGGTCAAAAAGGGACTCATTTTAGCAAATAATATATTAGATGAAATGGTTGTACAAGTTCAAATTTGAACACAGCACAGAGTTATCCATTTTAAAAGAAACAATACTGCACCTTTCATTTATGTTTACTTTTTTAAATTTTATCAATTAAATAAATATATTGATTTACAAATAAAAGCGTCACTGCTAAATAGAAACGCTCACCTTCTTTGGCCAAGTCATCCAACTCTGCAGAGTGATCCACATTTCCTTCAACTTTCTCCTGGGCCGCTATAGTGTCCTCCTCATCCTCAGCTAACAAACAAGGGAAAGAATAGTTCAAATCAGTCAAACTGTATTATTACAAGTGCTTTACAACAGCAACAACTTGAACCAAATTGCTTTACAAAACAGAAATGTGTTTTTGACATATTCCATGATCTTTTCAAAAATACTGTTTAAGTAAAATAATGAAGAGAGCAAAGTTACCATCTTCTTCATTTGCTGTAAATTCCCTGTCTTCATCTTCCTCCTCGGCAGACGAAGATGACTGGTCAGAGCCCTCCGCCTCCGAGCCTCCGTCCTGAAAATCACAGGACACAGTCAATGTAAAGCAAAGTTGAAGTATTAAAAATATATAAGAGTGAGCCATAAATTGTAAATAGGCGTTTATGTGGTGATATTACACGTTAATATGCAAGTTAGATCAACCTGGAGCTGAGTTAGTGGGTATTTTCATGTTGTTGTCAATTGTCATTGACCCTTTCATTATCAGTGTATTACAGTCCATCTTGTTCTGTGCTGTACCTGGGGCAGATTGAGTGTGCTGAGCAGTTGGTCCAGAGGAAGACTGCCCTCCTCTTTCAGAAGCTCGATTTCTTTGCGGTGGCTCTCGGCGTCGTTGCCTTCCTGCTGCTCTTCAACCTCGATCGTCTCCTCATCATCCTCTTCTTCACATTGAGGCTCAAAGTCTCCATCTGTGAAAACATGGTGATATTTTTTATTTATTTGAACAAACAGAGACAGATCCTATGCAACATTAACTTGGATGGATTCATTGAGAATCACTCATAGATACAAATTAAAAAAAAAAAAAAAAAACATTTGTTCTGCATCAAGAGACAGCAGAAGACTTGTCAGACAGGTTCAGCCCGTAGCAAAAAGATCAGAGATAAAAGTTCTTATGAATATAAAAGACATTTAAGACCATATGCATTTTAGACTTTAACATTACTAAACAAAACATAAACATACAAGGCTACAAAACACACCAACAGGGATTTCATTGCAACATATCTGGCTTGTGTCTTTTTTTTATTTATGTGTCTTTACTGTAGTAAACATATTGCTCATGTGTAGACAAGATATGAAAAGAATTCTCTTCTATTGGAAATGTGACCTTGACAATGAAAAAAGCTGTTTTCCTTCTGTGAAAACCTTAGAGGTGTAGCTATGACAACATCCCTATTTGAACCAGTAATTCAACTTTGAAATGGCTGATTACACGGAGACTGCAGCCATCAAGCTGTAACACTCATTTAGTTTTATTTAAAAGATTCTCACCATCTTCATCGACAGGAATAGGTTGAGATTTCTGAGGTGAGGCAGCATCACTCTCTGCAGGTTTGGAGGTGGGTGCGAGAGACTGGCTGAGAAGATCTGAGTATTTTTCTGTCTGTCCCACGATAAAGTCCAGCTGCAGATCCAAGGCCTTCTTCCTCTTTTCGTCAAGTCGAGATTGCTGCTTGTACTGGACAACCTAGGAACAATAAAACTACACATTACTGATCTGCTATTTTGTTAACAGAGTTGTAAAAAATGTTAACTTTACCTTTTCAACGCTGCTCCAAAAGGCCCGCACTTCCTTCGCAATCGATGCAGCAACTTTCCTTATTTTTGACTGTTCATCCCGCTTTGCTTTTTCCTCTTTCTGTCTCAGCTCTTCATGGTGTCTCATTACCATCCGCACAACCTAAGAACAGAAGAAAGTTCTAATAGTTAAATCAAGGGTCTCCAACCTATAGCTCGAGAGATACCAGTAGCTTTCCACCTCTTTCCAAGTAGCTCACCAAAAAATTTCTGAATTACAATTTGTGCTGAAAAACTAATATTTGATGACTGGAATGACTATTAAAATTGTAAATGTATAATTTTCATGCCTAACTTTACTTTCTATACTAATAAATGGATAATCGTCTGTTTTATAGGCCTCTAACTGTTGTAAGGCCATGGCTCTTATATTTACTCAATTTCTTGCAACCCCTAAAATGAGCAGCTCTCTGGCATTTTCGTTTTGCAAAGGTAGCTCACCAGAAGAAAAAAGGTTAGAGACCCTTGGGTTAAATTGTTAAAAATTCTTTACAATTTCAGTCAGTATCATATAAAATTTTGTGAAATACCATATGGAATTTATTATTATTACCTTTCTGGCGACGCCTCGTTTCCAGCGTCTCTCTTGAGCGAAGTCAGCGGACAGCCACTGCATTTCCTCACACAGATACTCCCAGTGCACTTTGGGTCGCGGAGGCTCTGTCAGACGAGTGAGGCGCTTCATTGACCAAAAGCCCTCTCGCTTCAGTGCCTGCGTCCGATGCTCGATGTCTGCTTCCTGTTTGAGACAATATGCATATGCTCTCAGTAAGGTTCTGCCATGCAATGAGCCAGAAAAACTGTTGCATAGAGTTTACATGGTATATTCTTAATTATTCTGGTAGTACAATAATCAATTATGCTTTTTGGGTATTTAGTAATTCTGTGGTATGTGATTCATAAATCACTCAGTGTACAAATCAAGGTAATCTCGTAATGAAGGAAAACCATTACAACATTGTTAAAAAGTACATTTTGAATAATGTATGTTCTCTTAAAAAGGTCCTATATTACACAAATGGATTCTTGTGAGGTTTTAGCCATGTTATAATGCCGTTACCGTCACAACATTCAAAAGGTCTGTAATGTTCAAAATGAGATTTGGGGCAGGAAAAATTTCCTTATTTGTTTATTTGCAATTTTGATAAAGTGGTTGGATAAAGGTAGCAGAATAAAGGACATTGTGACTAATACAAAATATCAGGTTGAATATGGATTTTCCAGCTGGATATTTCCAAACATATCACAGAAACAATACATCATCATGCTGAAGAATCTGGGAAAACAAAACTTACATGTTTAGCCTGCTCTGCCATATCGGAGTGCCGTTCACCACGGGATCGGTGGGGTGTGCTTTGATCCTGTGGTGAAACAAACTTTCCATGAGACCCCCGCAGAGGAGAGGACCTGTCCAGCCTGGGCGTCGACCAATCACTGCTGGACGATGGGCCGGTAGAGGGGGACCCCGGAGAAGAATTCATTGACACTCTATCTGCAATCCATTGGCGCACCTGAAGCCCAACAGAAATAAATTAAAACAATATAATTATAAAATGGTGCAACTGAAACAATTTTCATTCTTAAGCACATTAGTAAAGAGCACATTGGAGCATGCTGCAAAGTTATTTAAGTGATCAGAAACAGTTTATCTTGTGCTGTGACGTAAGTAACAGCATATCAAACAATAACCAGTAGAAAAAGTGATTGCGTGAAAGAGTCATGCGAACAAATATCCTGACACAGAGCCTGATCTTGCAACCACCACTTACCTTCAGGAACAGTGCTTTTCTGTCTGTCCTGCTCTGTCCATGCTGGAAAACACACATGGCTTAGCATGCGTCCATAACTTAAAACTGGCTAAATTTAATTATATTATAAACCGCATGCATAAAATAATGTAGGGCTGCAACTAACTCACTTTACTAAATGAAAATGACAGATTTTTTAAAATAAATTTATTAAAATGACACAGAAACTTGTAGAACTAATTAATTAAATAACTAATTAATTACTAATGTAATTTCTGCTCTGGTGGAGTCATAACACCTCTGGTGGAGTCATAACACCTCTTATCTCAGCAAATATATATATATATATATATATATAATATATAACTGCAATTTCCCCATTGTGGGACAAATAAAGGATTATCTTATCTTAAATGGCATGTTTTAGAGTTTCTGTGTAGTCCAGATAACCATATTTTTGATTACTTTAATAGTAGACAATTATTTCAATAAACCAATTGTTGTTGTGACTAATCGATTTATTAGTTTCAGCCCTTAAAAAAAACTGCATTATAACATGTTAGCAAATAGAAAGTATTCATTGTCACAGATTACTCTATAAAGACATACTATACAGTTAAATACCTTATGTGGAGAGGCTGGTGAGGCCACATCGCCCTCAGGTCTGTCAGCCTCTGGTTCTTCGATGCTGCCTTCTTCTTCACTACTGCCCTCGTCCACAGAGCCGTCTCCAGCATCTTCATCCTGCTCCATCTCCTCATCCCCATCCACCCCCTCCTCCTCTTCCTCCTCCTCCCCCTCTTCCCCCTCGTCATCACCCTCCCCAGCTAACGGGTCAGGGTGGCTGATAATAGTGTCGTTAAAGCTAGTTTCAGTCACAGCTGTACTGTCCATTTGGGATGGTTCGAAAACTACTACAGGGGCGTCAGTAGAGTTTTGTGAACCAGAATTATTTCCATTTAAGTTTTTTGTTAGGATGTCACTATTGGAGGAACCGGATGCAGTGAGAATGGAGGGGACAGGAGCTTTGACAGAGCAGTTTGTCTGCTCACTGTGGCTACAGGGAGCCACAGAGGAGCCTGTGTGAGAAAGGCACTCTTCAGACACTCTGCCCGCGCTGAGGGCGTTCTGTCCCGTGGACACCTGAGCCACAATGGAGGCAGGGGTTTTGAGGACTGGACTCGTCCCTGGTTTGAGAATGAGCAACTTTGGGTTTATTTGACCCAGAAAGGGAGAAGGGCAAGCTGTCTCTGTTGATGTAGTCACAACAACGGTGTGTATTGTTTGCAAAGCTGTTGTAGCAGTTTCTCTGACCTCTTCATGTGAAGAAACACAGGGTTCAAGCTTTGCAGCACTTACAACAGTGACTCCTGGGGACTGGCTTAAAGATGGTTGCCCGTCCATATGCACTGCAGCACTGACCACTTGTGATGGGGATGTTAGAGAAGATGCTGTTACATCTGGTTCCTGTTTCTGAAGAGCCTCTGATTGGTCTGGAGCCATTTCCACCTGTCTGCAAGAGCCCAGGGCCTCTGTGCTAGTGTTTGCCTGTTCAACAGCAAAAGAATCAGATGTAACAGCAGCTACTTCAACCAAACAAACCTCATTTGAGTTTGCTCCTGATTGGCGAGCATCCAATATCAAGTGTTGTTGGACAGCGGCAACACCAGTGTTTTGTATGGACATAGTATGACAGTCATTGCTAGTACATGTCACTATTTGATTTCCATCATGTGACGAAAGCACAGCCTGTTGAGATATTATAACACCATCACTTTCATCAATAGTGTGAAAAGTTGTATCCATTTGTGACTCCAGGTCTTCTTTCACAGAAAAGTCATCCGAGTTGTCCAGTAATGCATTAAACAAGTTCACTTCATAACCTGGAGAATGGGGGATCTGAATGCCACTGCTGCCACACACAGTCTCCTCTGCCACCTCCTCCACCAGGTCACAAAACTGATACACCTCCACAGACTGAGAGTCCAGGTGAACAGTCTCCCCAGCGGACAGCTCTGAGCCCAGGTCATTGATAATAGCAGCTTGGCAAACAGTGCCATCTTCCCGCTGGAGCAGGTAACTCTGATTGAGATGTACACCAGACCAGTCCCCGTCCTCTCGGACAACCACAATTTCATGAGCGTCCGATGAGTGCACAATCTGAGCTATTAGTGGCATTTCAGTGGAGCTGACTTGTTCCGTGGGAGTTCCCTGCTCCGTCTGTAATGACACTACGAGGTCTGTCCCGACTAAAAGGGGAGCAGAGGAAGGTTTAGTGAAAGTGTCCTGAATACAGATGCTTTCTGACTGGACTGTAGCAGCAGTGTCCAGAACATGGTCAGGACTCATGCCCCCCTGGTCCCCGTCCTGCGCTTGGTGGAAGTTTGGAACATTGACAGTTTCAGGTTCCGATGTGGGCTCAGAGTGTGAGATCTCAGTTTGTGGCATGTCAATTTGTTCACTCTCATTGTTGTGAAACAAGGGGGTGCTGAGAGTTTGTGATTGAAAGTTCTGTTCAGTAACAATTTTGGTGAGCAGCTCCTCTTCGATAGCCCTATTGTCTGCTGTGTCTTGCACTTCAACACTGGTTTGTGAGGCAATAGTTGAAGTTTGGAAAGAAAATGGTGGTTGTGAGATAACATTTTCACCTGTGTACTCTTTAACAGCTGTTTCTGGTTTAATTTCCAAAGTGAAAGATGTTTTCTCTTGTGTCCCTTGAATATCCACAGTTCCAGCCTCTTTTGCTGGTTGACTCTGCTTAGTCTGACTATTTGAGGGGCTTTTCTCTTCAATATTTTGGGACCCGTATTGCAGCACTGTGTTGCTAAGCTGTATGTCTGAGGAGAGAGGAGGACAACAGGAGGATGGGTGCCTTTGCATTTCAGAGGGATTGCAGTCCTCAGTAGAGGATGTTGAAAAGACTCCTGCAATGTTGGCAAATCTTTCCTCCGTAAGTTCTGATTCTGAGGGCCTGTCTCCCTCAACTGGTAAGTCCTCATACAAAGTGGGTGAAGTGAACTTCTCTGCGTTGACAAATGCAGGACTTTCACCATCCAGCAATGGCACTGCGAGCGTTTTAGAGGAAGGAGGTACTGGGCGGGGGGCAGCTGTGACCGGCTGCGGGGCATGCTGAAGTGACTCCCCAGCCACATTGTGTGCAGCCTGGGGGTCAGCACCCAGCACTTCCACAGCCGGAGAGGCACGCTGCCGCACCGCCTCCTCCCCAGAGCTCTGCTCCTCTGCTCCGCTCTGGCTGACCACTGCTCCTAGAGAACAAACCATTATTACTCACACAATTCAAATTGAAAGCAAGATGCAACAACTCTGACTAGTCTGCTCAAGTGTTGTACCTGTCTGATGTTGTAGACACAGGTCTTCTGTGCTTTCTACTTCCAGGATGCTGAAGTTAGGATCCCCACCACATCATCTGTAGAACATAAGTATGGAACATAAAATGTAAAACTTAAAAAAAACAAAAAACAAAGAAACAAAAAAAAACCCTCACACTTTTTCTGTTTCTTGCATTCTTAGTTGTTAAATAGGTGTAGGCTATTGGGGAAGTAGTATTACCGCTTGCTAGTCTTGCTTCCCATAAAACTTGAAGAGTGGACTGACATAACAGTGTAGCTTATGTGATGATGGGTAAGCTATAGTCATATGGAGGAAGCATCCACATATGTAATGCAATGGTAATTCTTACAAGCCTGTATAAACAGGTGGTGTATTACTTTGCAAGAAAATAAGGATAGCAGCCATGGCAGTAGAGTAAGCAGTGGTAGCTATAGCTGTGGGTACAGGATAGCATTTGCTGCAGTGAACCATGGATGTGTTAGCTGTTACGGAGAGCATTCAACTCAAGACGTTAGGAATTCTGCAGCACGCGCTCCCGGGCTTCGCCGGCAGACAGGCGCGCGGGCCCGGGCCATTCATTTATACCTGAACAAATGTAGCGTTAACGTATGTTCATTAAGACACGGAGAGTTACTATGGTTACCGATAAAGATTCCCCCAGACTAGAGGTTTTCCAAATGCAAGATACGAGCAGTGATGCACCGGTGGCTGCTCACATGATACATCTCGAAAGGGTTTGACTAGTTTACCGATAGTCGCATTAAACTTCACAACACTGTATATATTTATGGCATGAGATGCTGTATCTATTGCAAATAATTAACACAGGCGCTTTTGGGGGGGCAGTTAGCATCTAGCATTAGCATTTACAATAACACTGCTAGGGTGGCACTGAAGAAAAGCCTGCTAACTAGCAGGCTACAAGAGTTAGAAGTGATAGGGTACATTTATTGGAAGAGCTGGCACTATGACGCTCCCACAATTATATAATAGTGTTATCAAAACGGGCTCGTCAGTGTCCACAGATTGCATTAAAAGGTCTTTTAAAAGTAAGCCAAACCATGTGAAAAGTCACATTAATGCCGCTTCTACATACACTACAGAAGGGGGGGGTGACAATCAATGTGACGTCACTGCGTGGGGTCAAATCGCCAAGAATACTAGAAAATTAAATGGCATATTTTTTATGTTTCTGGCACAAACAAGCTTACATTTTTTTATTGAAAAACAAAAACTACACATATGTTATTTAGTTGCTAGTACATTTTGCAACGATTGAATGGGGGGTATTTAGGTAGGGCGCGCACAGCAACAAGACAGGTACTTCAGCATGGACAAACTAAAAGTTACTGAGTAAATAGCTGTCTGTTTAGGGCATTACATACTAACAGAGCTTATTATATGTTTCTGATCATTTGCTCAATTTCCGATCCATCAAAAGTACGTTTTTTAATACAAAAGAACACAAGAAATGTATATTTATAGCTGGGACATGCTGCCGTATTGTGTCGCTTCGCGTGTCGTATACACCCCTTTAGGGCCCCCATTACTTCCTCCTTGCCCCCCTCCCTTTTACGGCCGCCATCTTAAGTTCCCACCTACCTGAAATTTCCGACCAATTTTCTTTTACTAAATTCTTGTTGAAGGAGTCGTCATCCGTACAAAATCACACTCAATCCGTGATGTTGGCGATCCAAACTATCTCCCGGTACCCAACGAGGTACCAGTAGGTCTGTGGGAAGAAGTTAAAATACGGACCGGGAGAGACTGGGTTTCGGCGCAGAATGTAGCGGTCGCGGGGAGGAGACTTTACGCAGCGAAATGGTGGAGGGACGCCGCTGCTGACAAAGTACAGAGCAGGGAAATCTCGCGAGAAAATCCAAGAGCGCGCCACTTAAATTGTTCTAATAGTGAGACTTGTCTTATCATTTACACTTTTGCGAGGTGAAATCATAGATTAGATCGCAACTAATTTAATATTCGCTTGTCTGTTTATAAGATTTTGTGAAAGCTCAGTTTATTTTTACAATCTGTAAGCTCATTCCAAAAGTTTCATTTAGGGATCCACTGTTACCAGTGTAGTTTCCAGATCTTTAGATAAATGACTTTAAGTAATTTTAAAATTTTATATAAGAAAAAAAGACAAAGACAACAATGTAAACAACAATTCATTTAATAATTAATCTTTGCCGTCTCTTGGGAGGGGTTTTGAAAGGTATAAAATGGTCATATTAAAATAATTGACCCAGTCTTTTCCCTCTCAGTTGACCCACTGTCTACTTGCCCTTGAGTCTTATATTTTTTCTTAGCATTTGTCCCACTTTCCATGTATATAACTTATTTTATCAACAACAGGACAATTAAATGCTCAGCGCTCCCATAGTCCCACTCCCAAATGTATACATATAAACCACACAGGTAAACCTGCCTCTCAACATATTTAGGTCAGATGAAATCCAAAGAGACCAGAGATACAATTGATAGGCCTTGATAGGTTCACAAGCATTTTAGCATTTTATGTGAAGCAGCCTAATGATTTGTTTTTGTGTGACCTAAAACATCTCGGGAGAGGGGTTCTGCTTGATACCTGAAACAATGACAATAACATAACAGTGAATATATTTATTATTATAGAAGATAATTAATGTTAAGATTAATATTACAAATGCATTTTTTCTACACTACTATATTCTGGTCCTGCTCATGTAGTCAGGGGAGAATGGGAAACAGTAACAGGAAGCTCTAAAACTGTGTTTACTCACAGTGCAGCACAGTTCATAAATTTGAAAACAAAAGAGCAAATGAGATGTAGTAATGAAGCTGAGAATCTGGGTTAGATTTTTGGGAAGCAGAAAGCTGAGGTAAAATGCCAACTTAATGATATGGTCCTAACTGTAATGCGTCTTTACGATGACCAAAGACAAACTAAATGAGGACACACTACTTTTCCTCTGTTCTTCAGCCCACTTTGACATAAGCACCTGGTCAGATTTTTCAGAGGACTTTCAGTAACCTTAACTAAACAAAACAAGAACCCTTACATATTTTCAATTGTACATTTGATGCAAGTTATTTTTCATAAACCTGAAAAAGCCTGCTCAAGAGCACAGTTACATATTCATTCAACCACCACAAAAACCTGTCTCTGCCTCTTCAAACAGAGTTCATTGACT
This sequence comes from Taenioides sp. WSHXM2023, assembly GCA_029959045.1. NCBI lineage: Eukaryota > Metazoa > Chordata > Actinopteri > Gobiiformes > Gobiidae > Taenioides > Taenioides sp. WSHXM2023. The sequence goes on along the minus strand of CM057104.1, from coordinate 11,065,580 downwards.
ACTGTATTAAACAGCCAATATTAAAAGAAAAATACACCAAGGATGCACGAAACCATGTACCTTTAGATTGCACTGATAACTAGTGGGTATATTTCAAAGCCACAATGATGAGTCTTGCATTTACCACCAACATCATTTCCAGGCAATCACTGATGCTTCTTTGTGGTTTACTCTGCGAGAGGAAGGGGTTGTTTGAGAGCAGCACAGTGTTCCTGACATTTCCCTTAATATCCTCCAGCATTGTCCCAGTACTATCTGGACTCTCCTTCTTTATGAGCACTGAACAGGGCCAGCTCACCTGGTGCTCCAAGTCTGCGAGGGGGAGTGGCGGACCGACTGGTCACGGACGGAATGAGGGGTGGTGGGGCCCCCATTGACAGGGCTCCTACCAGCCCAGCAGGGGTCTTTGCCAGGATGCTATTGGCCATATGAGGGTTTAGGGGGCCGAGCCGTGAGTAAAGGCCTGCGTGGTGGGCTGCAGAGGCTCCTGGAGGAAGGGGGTGAGACAGGAGGCCCGGGTGGAGCTGTTCCAAGTGGGCAGCAGTAGCAGCATGAGAGGGACTAGAGAGGTGAGACCCAGGGAGGTGAGGATGCATGCCAAAGTAGCGTGCCCTTTCAAAGTCTTCTCTCAGAATCTGGGCACGCTGCTCCTCATCAATCAGCCCACCTCCAGGAGGTCCGAGCTGATGGTGACGGTCAAAAGGGTGGGCCATAAGGCTGAATTCCTGGCGAACAGCAGAGCTGGAGGGAGTAGAGGTAGACGTTGGTGGATGGTGAGGTGCAGCTGCAGCAGCTGCTACTGCAGCAGCCCTTTCTGCCTCCAGGAGGCGCTGGTGCTGGAGCAGACGAGCCAGATGTGGATCTGAGCGCAGTGCAAGGTGAGGGTCCGACCGAAGTGCCAAGGCCTCTCTGCGCTGCTGCTGATGCTGCACCGCCAGCTCCCTCCAGGGGTCCCATGTGAAGCTGTGTGGCCCCTGAGAAGGTCCATGTGTTGGGCCAGGATGGAAACGGTCAGCTCCTGGACCAACCACCAGTCCACCAGGACCTGCACCGCCCAGGTAAGCATCGATAGCTCGAGTGCGGTCCAGCAGAGAGAGGTGTGGGTTTGGGGTGGGTGGGGGAAGGGGAACACCTGGAGTGGGTGTTAAAGATGAGGAGGAGGGGGTGCCAGAGCGAGGATGGAGTGGATGGCTGTTTGGGCGGTCGAAAGTATGATTTGGTGCTGGGGGAGGCGGCAGTGTGATGGGGATGTGCTCTGGCTCCTCTTTTCTCTCCTCTTTCACTTTGACTGGGGGAACAAGTAGGGAAGATTTGGAGACAGGTGTTGTCCGATCAGATTTCTTGGCCTGAGTCAAAGCGGTAACAGAGGCAGAAGCTACAGAGGAAGCAGGAGGGTTGCTGTCTCTTTGGGAGTGTGTAGATTCATTGTGGTGGTTATGTGCTGATGAGCCAAGAGAGCGTGGGTAAAGGTCCAGGGGAGAAGGTGCAGAGGGGTTGGAAGGTGGAGGTGTGGTAAGCACAGACGAGGAGGAAGACCGTGGCCTTTCCCTATCTCCTAATAAACTGGAAGAACCAACAGGAGGCCCCCTTGAAGACACTGTTGGCAACGGTCTCTTATCTGCCTCCCTCTCACGGTCTCTGTCCCGATTTAAACTGCGGGTCAGGTCTTCAATGGGTCCACTGCTTGGCCCCAGGGCACTGCTGTGGCCATTTATGTGGGAAACCGGGGTGCTACTGCGGGGTTTGAAGGCAGGGCCGACTGGAGACATTCTCACAGGAGGTCGGCCATACAGCATATTGTCTCTACAAAAAAATTACATAAAACGTAAATTTAGTCAGTCCCATGACAGAGGAACAAACTACCCACAGATATAAGTCTTACCTGTCTTTTTCATCTTTAATATGAGGAATATCTCTTCTTTCTGCATCTTTCCCTCGATCATCCCTCTTATCAGGGCCTTTAGCCCAGCTGGGCCCAGGGAAACCAGGAGGACCACCATGTAGACGACTCCAAGGGTCATGATGATTAGAGGACAAACCCCCCACCACACTTGCTGGGGAGTCTTTAGGACCAAATACAGAACCACCTGAAGAACACGTCACAGGTTTTTACACTGGTAAGAAGAGCTAATTATCTTGTAATGTGCTTTACCCAGCGTAGAAAAGACCAGGCAAATTTTAAAATAGAAATAGCTACAAACATATATATATACATATATATATATATACATATATATATATATACATATATATATATACACATATATATATATACACATATATATATATATACATATATATATACACATATATATACACATATATATATACACATATATATATACATATATATATATACATATATATATATACATATATATATATATATACATATATATACATATATATATATATTATATAATATTATATTATATAATATAATATAATATAATATAATATAATATAATATAATATATATATATATATATATATGTAAAATCTCACACACACACATATATATATATCCAGTCCCCTGTATGTTTATTATTCTATAAACATTTTTTTTTTTTTTTTTGTCTATATTTTTACATGGCTAATATATTACATAGTAATTTTAAATACAGTACAAGAACAGACATGACACTGACCCAGAGATGGGCTGCCCAGTCCCCCAAAGGCACCAGAGCCCAAGGCTCCCAGCGGGGTAAAGGGTGGTGAGCGACCATAAGGATCTAAAACATACAGGAATTCATATCAAAAATACTGCCATTCAGGCAAAATGTGTGTAAAATGTGTGTAAATTGTGTGTAAAGCGTAAACTGATTTTTTTGAGGACTATCACCTATATCCTCTATGCATGGATTTTAATATTTATATATAACTGAACAGTTATAACCTGGGGTGGGTGCTTGGATAAAATTCAAATACGTTTTAACCTCCATATTTTTCATAAACATACCCAAGTGGGACGGTGTCAGGAATGAAGAATGGGGTGTAGGTGGAGTGATGAAAGGCGCAGTAGAAGGATTGACACCACCTGAAAAAATATTTGACATCTATAATTAAACACACAAGCACATAGCTTAAAATACTGCTTCACAGTCAAGTAAATGCAGGATTATGCACCTGTAGCAGAAAACAAAGTGGGAGGCCTTGTTAGGTCATGAGTAGGTGGCATTGATCCCCCCATTGGTCCGAGTGGACCAAGTCCACCAGCCCCTGGAAGACGGGCCAGCAGGTCACTCCGGAAGTCCAATTTGTGAGGATCAGCTTGCATTAACTGCAAAACATAAAATCTCACTTAGCTATGTACTACACAGGCACTATAATGTCAATACATACCTTTACTTTCTTCTGATGGCTTAAAATCATCCAGGCCACATAGACATGCATAGCACACCATTTCCCTGGTTTCTACAAATCACAGATAGAAAACCCCTTTAGTTTTAAATTGATAAATTCTTGGAAGATTGCCTTTGCACATTCAAAGGATCTGTCTGACTGTTAAATAAAATGTGCTCTGGTCTACATATGACTAGGGCTTCCTGAATATAAGATCATGTGAGCACGGAAAATTTTGGAAATAAATTAATTAGTCCCTAGCTGGCAAATCTGCAAGACTGCGCAAGGTTAAAAGTCAAACCAGCGGCGGTGAGACAATATTAGTAAGATTAGTGCATGAGGGGAGTGAAGCTGTGAGTGAATTAAAAAACTGGCTGAAATGTTTCAGGAGCTTAAGAAAACAGCAACAAAATCAGCGTATGCTTACATTACTGATTTTCAACGATGTCCCAAATGGATCAGTAAGCTACAACAGAAAAAAAAATATAAAACCACCTTATTAATCACCTCATCGTCTCATTGGTTTTTAATAATAGATTTGCACTCACTACAGCACTAGGCCCACATGCCAGCACATTTTAACCTGACCTATGTCTCCTTATTCAAGATCATTGACTAAAATCTTACCCTGGGGTCTTTGGGCTGAAGATGGTGAGGCACAACCCCAAGCCGAGCAGTTAGGTCAGGAGCAGTTCCCTGAGGGACAAGAGGCTATCAAAAAGAGCAAAGAAATGCATCAACAACAATAACCACTATTTTCATAAAGCACAGCTACTAGAGAATCAAGAAAGAAAATATTCACATCAATAATGTTTTGTTCTTAACATGAAGACGACAGGCAAAAAAGCTGTGCATCTTATTTTCAAAACTAATACCTTTGGCTGAAATGCTCCTTGTAAGGAGCCAAAAGGCCCAGTCGGAGGAATCACAGGCTGAATACTCGGCACTGAGAGTGGGAATTGTGGGAAAAACTAGAAATTTGTGAAAATAAGGTAAGAAAGAACTTGTCAATCATATTTACAAATAAATCTTAAATCAAGAAATGTGTTAATTTGTAATACTTACAGGGTGTCGGTACAGCCCATTCATTTTGTCATACTTCTCAAACTAAAAGACAGTGGCATTGGTTAATTATTGTTGCATTGTACCTGAGTAAAGCATGCAGAGTTTCAAGTGGAACTCACCAGTGGTGGTGCAGCAGCTGGTGGGTACTGGTAAGGTGTGAAGTGTTGGTGTGTGTGCGTGTGTTGGTGCTGGTGGTTGTGCTGATGGAACTGGACTGGTATGCTGGGCTGGTTTTGCGATGTCCTACTTGAAGACCCTGGTGTGGAACTGGAGGCAGGAGTGGTGCGGCCCGCTGTGGCATTCTCTGACCCAGGGACACTACGCCGGCCTTCACGCTCTTTAAAGATAGTAACATATACATTTACTTTGTTGTAGTCCAGATAATGTGTTGTTAAAAATGGGTTATAATATATCTAAATATCAAATCTAATGTAGATTATCAGAATAAGTTTTATTGTTATGAATTTGTCAGTGAGCAACAGTCCCAAACTGTTGTTACTTTCATACTTTATTTTACATAAAGAAAATGTACCTGCTGCAGACGTATGTGAAGGTCCTTGTAGCAGAGGAGGTGGAGGTGGGAGACCAGGAGATGAGGTGAAAAGTGCACCAGCACTGGCTCGTGAAGGGGGCCTGAGAGGCAGCGAGGAGCTGGAGCCTCTAATGTACGACAGAGACACACTTGTGGATGGTGTGGGAGGACGCATGGAGGAAGAGGCAATTGATGATGCAGATGAGGTTGGTTTGACAGGAGTACTACTCCTAGAAAGGCAGAATAGATGAGGGTCATTGGAAAATGTGCTTTTAATAATTTTACAATCATTCAAGTCATGAACCCACCTGTTAATGCCATACATAGGTTGCGATCGACCAGGTAATGTGAGAAAGGGCTTGGGTTTTGAGAGAGGAGAATTGGCATTGTGGCGGCTGCTGCCACCGTTGATGGCATTAGGTCGAGGAACAGAGGAGTGGGAAAGCAGGCAAGCAGAAGAGGTAGAAGTAGCAACTGGTTCTGTGAAATTTTGTTCCTGGCTTTTCTCCTGACTTCGCTCCAGACCAGACACACGTGGGGTTACCATCAACCGTGAGACACTCCCACAGCGCACCTGCAGTGGAGGGCCATTTTTACCAATGGATGAGCCCATGCTCGCCACTGGTGGCTCAACAACTGAAAAAGAAACTCAGTCAGCATCCTGGTCTGTATTAGTCAATGTTGAAAGCATTAAACACTACAAAAATGTATGGTATGTATGTACCTTTCCTAGTACTAACGGTGAAGACTGGGTCAATTTCATTGTCAGAGGCCTAGGAGGAATTGTAAAATTAGATATTTTTGTAGTCAAGAGTTAAAATGTACGTCATCAAAAACGGCAATACACACCTTGCCACCAGAATCACTCTCAGTGTCACACTGAGGAAGGAAAAATAGACATTATTTTCATAAAGCTGTATACCAGCAAAATTACACATGCTGGCAATGCAAAAACACTGTGTACTGAATTTAAAAAAATGAAATTGCTTACAATGTAGCCAGTTTCCAAAGGCATTCCCTAAAAAAATAGTAGATTTAAATCAATGACAAAAACATATTAAGAGATCAATACAAGTGCAGTATGACATTCTTATATTATTCACCTGCTCATCCATCTTTCTTCTTTTGTTTCGATGAACACTATGAGGTCCGCCTGCCTCTGGATCTGACAGTGGGCCTCCTCCATTTTGCTCCGGACCTCGTTTCCCCTTGTTCCTTCTTCCTGGCATATCAGAGCGTTGATTGGGCTTCAGAGAACAGTCCATCTTAAAAATTACAATTAAACAATTAACAATTAGTGTTGGTAGGCCAGTAAGAAAACAAATGCTCTATATCCTGTATGAGAGATACACAATATCTCTTGTAATAACTGAATTCAAAACTTTTGGGCGCCTCATCTCCATCTTGACAGAATCAGATCATGAATAATTTAGGCCTGTTCAGAACCCATTAGTGGTAGCCTTTATAAAACAACTGCCTTCAGTGGATTTTGTTCCTGCAGATTTTTTTTTTTACGTTTGATTTCTGAGATCTGTAGCCTTTATAAAGTGCATGCTGATTTGTTTTACAGTGTAAATACAGAGCTATGTGTTCAGTGCATTATAGTGTAAAATTGATTTGGTCCATTTGTCAAATTCTGACTGTGCAAAGTTGTGCAATTTACAAAAGGGAAGACGACACAGTTTTGAGTTAATACACGCAGAATCGGTGTACCTCTAATGCCTCCAGGCTCACGAAGCTGGCAATCGCGAAACCATCGATGATGTCCTCCTCACAGGACACGGACTCCCGCTTCCTCCGGCGCGGCGGCCTGTGTCTGCCGAAGCCCGGTCTGCCTTCTCTCCCTCCAGGGCCCCGGACTCCATTGGTGCCACAGGCCTCCTGATCGGACCCCGAGGACAGAGATGTGGCCCGCTGCTCATTCAAGTCCACTCTCCGCCGCCGCCGTTCTCTGTCCCGCTGAGACCGCGACCGTCGGCTCTGTCTAAACCCGGTGCTGCGGCTGGGACCCTCCATAACCAAGCTCCGAGTTGTGACACCAAAGGCACTTTAACCTAGATCCGGTCCGGCGAAGATTAAACACAACACGGGCCTTTAACAAGAGCCCTGCAAAATGGCGTTAATGAAACCAGTGGCTTTTATTCTCCGTATGTCGAACACAGTCTATTGGCATCCGTGCCTTTCTTTCGGCGGAATTTTAAAGTCATTTCAATAAGTCTGACTAGAAAGATAGATCCATAAAGAAATGCTGAAAATCCACGGCATGCCCAAGTGTCAGAACGCCACTGGCTGTTTGCTAGGGGGGGCTAACATTAGCTTGCAAAACAAATGAGTTAAACGCATGTAAACAAAAAGACAAGACCACACTAATGTCAAAACAAAGCGAATCCTGGTCCCTGCCGCTTAAATTGTATACTATACCGTGAAAACTGAGTCCTTACTTAACCAGGCTGTTATAATGCCCTGATTATAACACTCACTGTCAAATTTATTTCCGTGAGCAAGATGTTAGCAGTTTAGCAAGGCCAATAAACCCAGATACGCGATAGCAGCAACCCGGTGGTGGTGACAGGATTTGGTCATAGGCTACAAAGTCTTCATGAACATCTCAAGTAACTTTAGAGAAATACATTGCACTTTACTGGGTTCCGACAGTACACTTTGGCCCAGATTTTCAACAAAATAGCTCTTTTGGATAACAAGTACGCAGCTAACTAAACACAAACAATATATTGCTAGCGACTAAGAATAAAACAATATTCTTAAAACACATCTGGGTTCTTGGATAATTCCTGCAGTTCATCAAATCATATAACCTAGATTCAACATTGGGAAGGTAACACCTTCTACTCATCTAATATTAAAGGCCGATGATAATGGTTAAACTACATCAAAAGAAAGACGTAACATTAGCACAGTGGCTTGCTAGCCTTAGCCGTTCCAGCTGTTAGCCACAAACCTCTCCGTTTAAACGGAAGTGCAGAAAATGTAAAGTCCCTCACAACAACTTAACACCATCTGAGTAATCCGATTCTGCTTTTTGCGCCCAACTCTTCTTCCATTTTAGCCCCATTTTTAGGAAATATAATCAAGGCCCAGTCGGTGGAGCCTCGGTGTGGATTTCCATTATCGGGGTGTGGGCCAAGCCCCCTTTGGGCTGGGCAGCTCCTTGTGCTGCCGACACTGTAATCCAATGTTTAGGACAAGATGAAGCAAACGCCGGCGTCCCAGTGCAACGGATTAACTCCACTCAATCCAGAATGTAAATGAAGAAGAGGGGAAACGCAACCAGTCCGATGCTGGCTATTCACAAGTTTGCATTGAATAGTAAATTTCTCGTGAAAATAAGGAGACACAACCCTTGTCAGTGCAATGCATTGTGTGCACCACTCTTCCTCCGCTTCATGGCGAGGCTTCATCATGATACTCTTTGCGCTTTCTGCCACCATGTGGGAAAGAATGGTAAATACGCTTTTTGAGCAAAAGAAAAAAAAAGGAAAAGAAATACGTTTTTTGTCATTAGCCCAACCTTGTTAAAATTATGATAAATAGGCCTAATTAAATACCCCGGACAAAATGAAATAATCACATAGAGAAGTTTTAGCAGCTGGCAACCTACACTATATCTGAGGAGGATGTCACTTTATTTAGGCTTTATTTTGTTATATTTACAAATAGGCTTTTCAAATGTATTTTTGAACCAACTTCAGTTAGTCAGTTCAAATGTCAAAGTCAAATTTGGTATAAATTATCTTGATAATAATGGCTACTACTGACATCCTTGGGTTGTTAACAAACCATAAACATTTTATTGGAAAATAGTCTAAATGAATATGCCCATTCCAGTGGACATTTTTCCTTACACATGTTACATTCGACTCCTGCTTGACATTTGGCTTGTCTGGCTCAACCTGAAGCAGAATATTGAGGTTTTCTAATCACATATAACAAGTTCAATTTAACTGTCACTCAGGCCCAGGTGCAGACCAAACTGACTGAGGGTGCATTAAAGTTTTAAAGAGGTGCAAACATAATACGCTTCCATTAAGTGGCATTATTTTAGGCTCCTGAAATCAGTGTGCAAACATTTTAAACTGAGGCTGCAATGCACCCTTTTGCGCCCCTGTAAACCTGGGCCTGTTGTCATTAAGTGTGTGTGCATGGCCTTACCATCTGAACTTAAGAACAAAACATACACCCCAATACACATTGGCTAGATATTTTTGTCAGTGAATAACATAAAAACATGAATGCTAATTTTCCATCTCTATGTGCAATGAATCGATTTTTCAAGTAACAGTGACAGCACACTTTTATTCATCACACTGGTTTGTTTGAACATCTTGAATACAGTAAAGAGTGAAGCAGAATACCAGTTGCTACTGACACATTGAGTGACTCTATCCCTGAGAACAGTGGTCTTCCTGCAGGAATGGTCAGAAGAGTATGACAGTGAGTTTGTAGCTCCTGAGAAAGGCCTCCACCCTCACCACCAATCAACAACAAGGTGGGTTTAGACATAGTAAAATCTGAACATTTGGTAACATGAGACTCTCTTGATTCCGCCCCAACTGTTCCCACCACATCCCAGCCCTCTGCTTGCTTTGATTTCAGCAATTCACCAAGATTTTTATATCCATACACCTCCATCACCTCCATGACACCTGAGCTGGCTTTGCTCACAACTGGGGACAAGGGACAGCTTTGAGAAATGCTGCTTACTACTCTGTCTACACCAAGAAAATAGGCTGACCGCAAAATGGCACCTAAGTTCATTGGGTCTTGTACACATTCTAAAACCAGCCAAAGTGGCATGTTTTTATCTTTTCTGGGGAGGAGCCAACTTTGACTTGGCTTTTCCTCAATGACATAAGTAAGGGGACTTGCTTGTAGACATACTCCTTGATGTACAAATCCCGGAGCCATTTTATCAATGTCCTTTTTACAGGCACGGTGAATTGGCACTCCATGTCTTTGAGCCTCTTCACAAACCTTTAAAACAGAAGCTCTCAGAGAAGTGTTCCCTTCCTTCACAAACAGTCCCAAAATCCTCCTTCTTCCACGTGTGATAGCCAGTAAGCAAGGAGATATCCCAAATACAAATTCAAAGTGGTCTAATTTTGCTTTTTGCTTGACATCTCTCTTTGCAGTGTGTTCATCATCCAGAGACAGTTTTTTGAGTTCAGGTGATAAAGTGATTCTTCTTTTGAGATGCGTGGGTGGTGCCTCGCTGCTCCACGCGACGTCTTTAGTTGCCTTCTCGCTTGAAAATGCAGATTTTAGTTTAGATTTAATTGCCATTGTCCTTAGCCTTTTCATTGCAGAATTCTTCTCTGAAAAAAGAGCATCGTTGGTATGATAATAAGTATTTCCACTGCTAGGAGCTGAGAATGACCGACGAACACATTTCTTCCATAAAGAGACCCACATATTGTATTATGATTCGCTTATTACAGAGTGAGCTCACAAACAGTCGATGAGTCTATGACTTTCCTTTCTGAAGTAATTTCAATCACATGGGCGTCAAGCAGGGATGTGTCAGGTTACCAAGGTTGACACAGGAAACTGCCAGCAAAGACATTCTGCAAAATAAAATGTTAAAGTCTCAAACTTTGACGCTGTACGTTTTCTCAAAATGTGCATAAATGAATATCTAAGCTGAAAATTAATACCGTTACTAACAATATAAAATAAATAACTATAGTAAATTAAATATTAGTTGTTAGTAAGATACCTGTTTTGTCTTATTTTTATTATTTTGGTAATGAATTTGAGGCTCCGCAACCTGCTACGTCATTTCCCGGAAGTGAAACTGCCCCAACACGGAAGAGAAGGAAGGAAAAACAAATAACCGTTTAAAATTCCAGTCAGAAGTCGGTAAAAACATATTTGCCGGCGAATATCTTCTGAATTACCCCCTGCCCACAACAACTGTCATACAAGGTAGGTTTCAGAAACAGTGGCAGTAGTTTTTTATGGGTTCGTTGCAGTAATTTGTTCGTTTGGTCCATAGACTGTAGGGTCGTATCTATGGTTGAAACATGAGTGGAAAATACTTTTCTTGGGCCTTCTGCCTAACTGTATTCCTCATCAGAAGAAATCGTCCCGAGAAGGGGCGTTTATACAGAAGACTTGTTTGAGTATTTACAATTAAACTTCTCTTATATCTTAAATTTAACCGGTGTGGGTGTCGTATGAACCCTCACATAGTTCCACACCTACGTAATGGGTCCCTTAATTGTCACGAGTTTGGTGTGTTTAACCATTCAGTTGATCTGTATTTACACCATTTATCACATTTAAAACTTTATATCGAGTATGTATGATGTATGTTCATGGTACTTAAAAGTAACCATGAAAAAACGTGAATTTATAAACAAGTTCATCATCTAATTTGTACATTTGATTGTAGATGGAGTTTTTGTTTGGAAAGAGGAAGACCCCTGAGGAGATGCTGAGGCAAAACCAGAGGGCTCTCAACAAAGCAATGAGAGAGTTGGACAGAGAAAAAGCCAAACTGGAGCAACAGGAAAAGAAGATTATTGCTGACATAAAGAAAATGGCCAAACAAGGGCAAATGGTGAGACTAAATCATCTAAATTTTTTTTGTTTTCTTATTGTTACTAAATGGTAATCAGACCTCTTGATGTTAATATAAATTACCTTTTATAGGATGCAGTGAAAATAATGGCCAAAGACTTGGTTCGAACAAGACGTTACATTAAGAAGTTTATTATGATGAAAGCCAACATTCAAGCAGTCAGTCTAAAGATTCAGACACTTAAGTCCAACAACAGCATGGCTCAGGCTATGAAAGGTGTCACCAAAGCTATGGCAACAATGAACCGACAGGTCTGTATTTTTTATGTAGAATGTTAAAGTAGTTAATAGATAGCAATAAAATATAACTAATGTTTGTTTATTCTCTGAGTGTAGCTGAAACTTCCTCAAATCCAGAAGATAATGATGGAGTTTGAAAAACAGAGTGAAATTATGGATATGAAAGAGGAGATGATGAACGATGCCATTGATGACGCCATGGGAGACGAGGATGATGAGGAGGAGAGGTAATAAAGTAACACAAAATGTTACTAATTTGTGTTTTACAGGTATTTTGTATATTTGACATTTCCTGCTTTATTTCAGTGACGCTATTGTATCACAAGTATTGGATGAACTGGGCCTTAATCTGACTGATGAGCTGTCAAGTAAGAACATTTTCAACATAATATTATTCATAACTATAGTCATATTCGTCTTATGTGCAAAATTGTTAGCATGACATACACATGCTAGTTAAGGGATTTATCACACATTCACAATTTATATTTGTCTTATTATATATACGTTATATAAGAGACAGTCTTTAATTTGAACTTTAATATGTCAATGTTTTTTTAGACCTGCCATCTACTGGTGGAAACCTGTCGGTGGCTGGAAAGAAAGCAGAGCCCCAAGCTGCCCTGGCTGATGCAGATGCTGATTTGGAGGAGCGCTTGAACAACCTAAGAAAAGATTAAAAACTGTAAAGAGCACTTTTGATGCAGTGTAAAAAATTGCAAGTTGTTTTGAAGGGATGGCTTGTTTATATACCTCAGTATTAGAGGTAAATGGCTTTCTTTTTGTCTGCTGTTGGTGTGATTGTTTATAAAAACAATCTAGCAAAGTCATATATATCATTAACAGCCAAAAAATGTATATATATGTATACACTACAAACCATGACGATATTTAATTGCTTGGGTCTTAGAACTGAGAAATTTCAATTCATTATTCATACTCCCGTTTATTTCATTAGATCATTTGTAGCTGTTGTCAAAGCCATCACATGAAGAAGGGGTCTATAAAAAAAAAAATTATATATATATATATATATAATTTTTTTTTTTTAAATATATATATTCAAATGTTCGGCATGGCAAAGGAACACAAAGTTAACTCTGAAATGTTTTGATGTTTCCTAACCAAATGGCTATGGGTGGGGTCTTTTTTAAACTGTTTGATTTTGTTTTCTTTATTCAATAAACTTTTCCAACCAGATTGTGTTGTAAATAAATTCTCAGTTTACTATCTCAGTCTAAAGTAATCTTTTTTTTTTTTAAATTCCCACACTTTAAAATCAAGTAAACAAATACTCTTTAGACTAGATCTGTTTTATTCTGAAAATTGTAATCTGTAACTTTCAAATCTGTCCATTTGTCAACATACAATCATAGAACAACTGAATGTACTGAACACTTCAACATTAAATAATAAAAAAATAACAGCCATGTTTATGTACATTTGTCTGATACCTATGTACAAATAGATCAATGTTGTATTTCCAAAATCAGCTGACACATACAGTATGCTAGGCAGTTGTACTGAAGCTGTAGGAACAATTGCATTGTGAAACAGGTGAGTAAAGCAGTGAAGAACGTTAGAAGAACCAATCACTGTGACGACAAAGATTAACCAGCAGCATGTTGCACTGCTATTACTACAGCTAGAACTTTTGACATTCTGAATGTCAGCTATCTGCATTCTCATACACCAATGCATACAAGATATGCCTAATAATTACAGGCTCATAAGCATATTGAACGATTTGTAACACAAAAATCTGAATTCAAGTTGTGCTGCTTTTACTTGGAACTTGTATGAATATAGCAATAGCACTCACCTGTTTTCATGCTTTCAAGTAAAAAAAAGGTTTTGGAAGAAAACACTCAAATCTTGAATTCACCATGCTACTGTTTTGAAACAGTTCATGCAACTCACATAAAATAACAAAATCAATCACTTGTAGTCACACTAAATTGCTTTGTCAAAAATATATTTTCTGTTTCAAGACACAACTTTGATATAGTCGTGAGTATTAGATTAAGAACTGCATTTAATGGTATCATGCTGAATGCGGTTCAAGCCCAGGTATAACATCTAACATTGATATGTTTTTTTCTGCATGTTAACAATATAAGCAATACATAGCACAATACGGTCAAATTGTGACATTTTTTTCAACCTTTGAAGAGCGTAGTAACTGATTATAGTATGGTAATGCCATACATGTACATTTTCTGTCAAATCTTCAGACATCAAATATTTTAAGTTTCTAACTGTATTCTTCACCTTGAATGTTATATTAAAGGACCTTAAAATCAATTTCAGTGAGTATGCCTGTTATAAAATGTATTTGGATTCTATCACATGCATACTGTTGTGGTTGATGCAACTAAAAACAACACTTCCTTGTGAAACTGACAGCAGTTATACATAGCCACTGAGCAGTGTCTTTGCTCTAGACAAGACTGATCAGTGCAATCTAACATTTAAGCTTCACTTCCTACAGGTCCGATGTGGAGTTTGCTTCTTCGGCACCTCTATACGGCATCTGCTCTTGTCATCCAGCCAAGGCAGCTCAAAGTTCCTGGAACAAAAGGCAGTGTCTTTTAATGCAAACACTTGGTTGATATAATTAGCACTTGCATATGAATATAACCTTAACCCTACTTACTGTTGAATGAGTTTGGGCAATGGTCTGCCAAATGCAACAACAGGTAGGAAGGGAGTAATCACTATAGCTTCAACTGAAAGGAAACAAATCTCCTGATATATAAATTCTAATAATGGCAGCTTGTTTTGAGTAATGCAGTTTTTATTAATTGGAGTGTACCATCTTCGGTTTCAGGGTAGAATGAAGAAAGCTCTGGCTCAGACTCCTGCACTTTCTTCTTGTTCATGCGCTGCTGCAAGCGCTGGAACATCCGCTGCTCTCTGATGCGCTGTATATCCCATCTTAAGAGAGGGAAAACAATATGAAAGTTAACAAATTTGCAAATCTTTCCTTCCCTTTCAAATAATGCAATGGTTACCTCTTCCTTCTCTTCTCATCTAATTCCAACTTTGAATGTCGCTTCAAAAATATGTTGTCATCCAGGGCCTTCATGTGGGCGAAGTGGCACATATTAAATTTTAGTGGTAAGAGTAGAGATAGACAGACCATTTACAAACAACTATTCTTACCTCAGGAGGGATAAAAGAGGGGTCCTCCTCCAAGGGCTCAATATGATTTTCCCTCCAGGATGGAACTAAAAAGTTACAAATAAAAAAAAACTTAACTTGTGACCAAGGTGTTTGAGACTAGACGGTGACAGTGATTGTAACATTATAGATTTGGCTTACAAATAATCAGCATATCATGTACTACATGAGGAGTCGACTCACTGGCCACCTCTTCCTCCTTTTTGGGGGAAGTCTCTCGCAGAGGGGACAAGGGAGGTTGGTTCCAACAACAGAGGTACATCTCTGTTGTTGACATGAAGGGTAGATCCTCCATCTGACAGCTGAGCTCTGGGTCCTCTTTACACTGAAGCATGTCCTTCTCTGAGCCACACCTGAGCATCTTCTCTGGAGTTTCTTTACTGCGCAACTCTCGCTGTAGAGGTGACCCAGGCTCAATCTCTAATTTAGGACTGAGCTTTGCACCCTTTGACCTTGACTTCTGGACCTTTATCTCCCCAAAGCATGATTTCCTATAAATAAAGCAAAAGCCATTTTTTATTTAGACGGAAACAGCAACTAAATGTCAGAAGCAGCATAATATTAGCAGCACTGCTGTAGTTGAAGCACCTTTTTTGGCCTTTGCTACTACGAAAATTTAGTGGAGTGGGTGGATTTGGCTGAGAACTCTCTTCCACTTCTAGATCCCAAATGTCTTCTTTATCTGGGGTCCAGGGTTCTAAAGGCTGGAAAAGACGTTTGTCACGTGGCACATCTTTTCTTGTGAGCTGCAAGCGACGCTCCATGCGCTCAATACGAGCCAGCAGCTGGTAAAAGAATGTAATTATTGTTAAATGCATTGTAATCAATTTGGTGACATGTCACTGGATATTTTCAGAGACAAATATGCTTTACATACGGTTTCTTTGTCTGTTTTGAGCTCATCTATCTCCTTGTCCTTGGACTGCAGTTGTTGTTGCTGCTGTTCAATGAGGTCCAGTTGAAGAAGCAGGATCTGACGGAGACAGTTGGCCTGTGTGTGAGGATTGGCAGGGGTCTTCCTTATGTTCCTCCATTTTCCCTCAGATGAGACTTCTATAGAGGCAGAACCAAGAACTCCTTGTACAACCCCCTTGGCGCTATCATCTGCATCGTCTTTAGGGTTATTGTGTAAAACCATCTGAGGGTTATCCATATTGTCTACAGAGAGGGGTTTACCTTTCACTGGGGTTCCCTCACCCCCCATTTGTCTGACAGGGGACAATACCCCTACAGTTGTGTTGTTTCCTTGAACTGCTTCTGCTATTGTTGCAGCAATAGCGACTTTACTAGTCATATAATTCTGATCTACGTCCTTGTTCGGGATCGCGCCGTCCTGTGCGTTATGGACATCTATAACAAAGTCACAACACTCCCTCTTCAGACTCACGGGGCTGACGGTAGCGGTCCCGATGTGGGGAGCTTCAAAGTCTATGCTGTCCGCGTTGTGCTTGAATCCTGCTTTTGGAAACAACGTGGACCTCAGAGTCATGGCGAACACATTTGGCTCCCTCGTTTCTGCAACGCCTCAGCGGTGCGATTCAACCACAGTTACTCCTCATGTACCCTGGAGCTGCAGCCCTGCAGAACAAAGCAGGCACAATGACACATTGTTGATATCTTTGCATTAGTTGAGTTTACGACGAGGCAGTAAATGCAGTCGGAACAAAACCTAGCAGACGCATAACGCTAATACTCAGGTTGATACTAACTACAGCTTCCAGGTCTTCAGGCATCCTTTTCCTTCTTAACCGTCAGCCGGTTAAGAATTTAAGCTAACGCTGAGCTACATTAGCACTGCACTTTGTTTCTAAACAATCAACAGTAAGAATTAGTATGAAATCCGTTTCAAAGCAGACAATTTACCATCACAGATCCAAGTCAGTGCTCGGGAGTGGCTGCGCAGGACACTGGCACCAACCATCTCCTCCATTTTGGTTTGGAAAAACAATAACAGCCTGCTAGCACGCTAAAGCTAGCCACTGAGTTTGAGCAAGTAATCGATGTCTTATGTGAAACAGCTGTAACTACTGCGTTGTGACGGCTGTAAGGTACCTGTCATTTTGATATGCGGACAATAATGAATGTAAAACATACCATTGATGTTATTCAAGTCCACCTGCAGCTGCCTTCATGTTCCCTCCTCAAGACTTGTTTTAAAGCGACGCATACTGCGCATGCGCAACCTTTCATATGGCCATTTCTTGTGTTTTGAAGTGCGGCTAGTCAGTCAGTGTACAGTGCACTCAGGGACAACTCCAGCGTTGATCATTGCCCTGGTAACAAGTTAAAATTAAGATATGGTTAAGATATTTGTACGAGTTCTCTTTGTATAGCGGATTACATCATCTTACTGCATTACTGCTTTACTGCATTTTTTGCCAAATCATGTTATTGCAATTCACTTATCACTCACTACATTCACCAACACGCTAGAAGGCGCTGCTAAGTCAATATCCAAATGAAAAGCTTGTAGTGGGCACTTCCTGTTCATCAAAATGGCAACACCGCTCCCCTGACACGTAAAGCTTGAAGAAAATCTGTTATTTTTAGGTATTTTATTTAGTTTTCAGGGTGTTATGAAGACGAGTAGATTTCTGGTCTAATATATAATGGTGACAGAAAAGTAAATGAGGTTACATTGCATGAATAATAACTTGCACTGTTAAATTTGAAAGGGCTAGTGACTGAATACATAGAGCAACAAGATGCGAAGAGGAGTTGGAGCTGGGGCTGTTGCCAAAAAGAAGCTGGCAGAGGTATAAAACATTGTTGTCAAATTTCTAATATGTATTTGTGTGGTGTACTTTTGTGAGTGATAATTCTTATCTTACTTTTGCAGGCCAAATATAAAGAGAGGGGAACTGTTTTGGCTGAAGACCAAATTATTCAAGTAAGGACAGTTTCTTTAAAAATATATCATAAATAATCAACATTAAAATTTATTCTCTCTTTCCTTGACAGATGTCCAAACAACTGGAAACATTTAAGTCCCACCTGGAAGAATTTGCCAGTAAACATAAACAAGAGATCCGCAAGAATCCTCAGTTCAGAGTTCAATTTCAAGAAATGTGTGCCACTATAGGAGTGGATCCTCTTGCATGTAAATTTTATTTATTTTTTATTTTATTTGTTTATTTTAAACAAGGACAGAAAACATTAGTCTCAGAGAGAAAAGATGCTTTGCGCCAAATTTAGCTACAAGATATTGCTCTTTATTAGATGCCTACTAAAGAATTTTTTTTTCAATATTCAATATTATATCATTTACAGCTGGTAAAGGTTTTTGGTCAGAGATGCTTGGAGTTGGAGACTTCTATTATGAACTTGGAGTGCAGATTATTGAAGTTTGCCTTGCCCTAAAACACAGAAATGGAGGTTTGAATTTTTTATATTATATTTTATATAATTGGATTTCAGTTTATGTGATACAACAAAAATCACTGTGTATCACTTTACATAACCCATTAATCAATGTATTTTTATGTAGGGCTTATTACTCTTGATGAGCTTCATCAGAGAGTACTGAAAGGAAGAGGTAAATATGCACAGGATGTTAGCCAGTAAGTATTCTAAATGTAAAGATCCAGTAATGGTATTAAAACTACTGGATCCAAAAATGTATCAGACTGTTTTGTTTTTTTTTTTTTTGTTTTTTTAGAGACGACTTGGTGAGAGCCATAAAGAAACTGAAGGTGATGGGGAGTGGGTTTGGGATGATCCCTGTTGGTGGTTCATATTTGGTGCAGTCAGTGCCAGCTGAGCTCAACATGGACCACACGGTTGTACTGCAGCTGGCAGAGGTAAGATCTGAGAGAACATAAACAACTGACCTCTTGTATTATTCTATTATTATTGTATTTTTTCCCTGCTCTCTGAACTAAAAAAAAAACAAAAAATAATGTCATTATGTCACAATAGATGGTGGTGATACAAGCATCGCAGCCTGCTATATTCATTTCAACTTTTTTTTTTTTTGACCACCACACAAATACTTTCTATAGGCTATAAGCAAGATGGGTGTCTAGGATAGCCATATGTCACAACAAGTCTAGTATAATTCAGGTGTCATGATGTCATTTTTAAAAGTTTAAGTTTCTGGCATTGTAGTTACATCAATTATTTTTTTTATTTGCCTTTAAATTGTGATTTGGTCTTCATAATGTTTGGTTATCTCTGTCCCTTTGCAGATAAAAGGGTATGTGACAGTTAGTGAGATAAAAGAGAGTCTTAAATGGGAGAAAGAGCGAGCTTCACATGTCTTGGTAAGTGCATACCAACTTATTTAAAGTAACCATGGCATTACATAACCTGTTCATCCAGTTACATGTCTCATACATTACTATTTCATATCGCACGAGGAAAGCTGCTAGCATAATAAAAATCAAGGATACTTTCTCTAATTTCATTGTAAAATAAGGTTTACATTCCCATTTAGGAGTTTGCGTAATGTATTCAACATATTTTCTTACAAGGGCAGATATTCAACTGAAAATAGCATTGAGGACTGTTACGCTGTTGTGCCGATGAACAGCATTACAGTTTTTATGGGGCGGCTTGCTTGACAGTCTATTGTTATGTTCACAGGATCATCTTCTGAAAGAGGGACTGGCCTGGTTGGACTCTCAAGCAGCTGGGGAACCTCAATATTGGCTACCAGCTCTATTCTCTGAGCTGACGTCACGGGACATTACACCAGAGGAAGCCAATCAGATGACCCCTTGAAGAAGAGCTGGAGGGCCAGACAGTTACTCGGGACTTTGTTGATAAACAAAATGTGCCCAAGTGAAGGGTCACATGACTTACTTGGCAGAAGGGGTGAAGTCACCAGGATCATGTTCTGCAAACCCAAAGCAAAACATTCCTCTGTGACAGCCTCTCAATACATCTATGCAAAAAGAGCACTTGAACTTGTACAACTACTGAAGGCAAGGGAGGCATTTTCTGTTGTGGGCAATATAATAATCTCTAAATTGCTCTTTTAAAGGTATGCAGAATTAGAATATTGAGTATATAGTCTATTATAGCAAGAAAAAGCAGCCAAAAGAAATTATTAAACAAGCAAGAAGAACATAAACTTGCAGAATAGTTTAATGGTATAAGGTGATATTTCTGAACTTTTGTGTAAAATTTTAAGGTCTTTTCACACCATACTGGATGCTAACTGGTGGATTTCTAGCGAATTGCGCCATTATTATATAAATGAACACAGAGTTTTGTCAACATTGCCCATCTCTATGTTCCTAAAACTAAATCTGGGTAATCACGGTTAATAGATTGTATTACTGAGAGTCAATTCATTTACATGTTTTATTTTAACTTTATAATCTTACAACTGTATACAGATACATTATTATACTACATGGCTGTTTAAACACATTTTGTCTTACACTGCTACACAGTCATTATTGCTTAATTGAAATTCTTTTGAATAAAAAGGTCATATAGATGTTTGCTGCATCCTTACCATAAATATAATGATTACAACATGTAAACTTTAACTCATTTTAATGGCAGGTTAATTTGCTGACAGAAAACATCTTTTGATTTGTGTGATTGAGAAAAAAAACTTAATAGGTAGGTAGAAATAGGTGGTTTGGTTTAAAATTTAAATGACTGCATAGCTTCGAACTTCCACCTCTTATATAAGTACTACATGTTTGACCCTATATGAGAAATTTATAACTCATAATACCATAACTCCATAGTGGCAAAAGGAGAAATTCAATTTGTCAACTGGACAAAAGTTTATTTGGTCGAATACGTTTCGCAGCTCATCCAAGCTGCTTATTCAGTTCTGGTCAGACGCTGGTGGACACTGCTTTATATCTGCCTGAAGGGAGGAGCTAAATACAATGAAATTACTCTGAGACTACCACACCTATTTGTTTACAATAGATTGTCATAGATTGTCCTTATTGGGAAAAAAACATTTTACATTTGTTTATACAGTTTGCTTCTATGGAATGAAAAAACAACCTTAGCATAATTTAGGTTAAAATATTTACAAATATGGCAGTAAATGCTTTGCTGCTGTTACAACTCATGGCTGTATACATGGTCTTCGAACTCTCTCTGCCCCATGTCGTCACAAATGAAGGTGCAGAAGGGGCAAATGCGGTGGCTCTGTTCATGCTGCTCTAGTTCATTCTGGGTGATTCCTGGGAAACGCTCCTGGCAGTAGCAACACACCAAGCACTCCTGAGGTAAAAATAGAGAGGCCCACATGGTAACAAAATATGGGACGGATTATGTTTTAAATCCACATTAGAAATAAACTGGACACCGCCCGTTGCCGAGTTGTGTGATTCAGTTTACTCCTCCTAAACCCTTTCCGAAATCTAAAGAGTCAAATGTATACTTCCTAACAGGAACTTTTGGGGAATAACAGTTTTTCCATTAACTGAAAGAATTAATTGAATGATATAGGAGTAAACCCAACTTCATTTCCAGATAGTTTGCATGTAAACAGTAACGTATCAGTAAAAAATAGATTTATCTTATTATAATGATGACAACCATATAATTTTAATTTGGTTTTACATACAAAAAGATACAAAATCTTACCTCTTCCTGTATGTTTTCTGTGTCCACTGCAAAAATTGGACACACAAATCACTACATTGAAATCTGAAGTTCATCTATTGTGCTCTATGTAACTTTCTGGTTGATGAGCAGTCACTGTTATCTCCATGGAGATTTATTTGCCTGGAATTTTTCACAGTATGGCATTAAATATTAAATTTATCGCCCCAGACACACCAATTAGCCAAGTTAAAAGGTTGGATCTGTTCAGAGGTGACACTGTTCACAGTAAAAATGCATGTATTTCAAGGTTTTATTTTGGCAATATACACACCTGTAAATTAATAAATACAAGACAAATGTGTTTAATGCCATACTGTGAAACATTCCATACTGTGAAACATCTCCATGGCGACAAGCAGGTAGCAGAAATTCTACCAGAAATGTAACATAGGGCACCTTTAAATAACATGAACAGATATTATAGATAATATTTGAAGTAGATTTTATATTTAAAATGAAAAAGAGGGATAACTACCTGAGTGAAGCTGACCAACATTTTCATAATGGTCTTCAGGTGGGATTGACTGCTCTGTTGAATTGGGTTGTTCATAGCCCAGGTTCAGTTGTGACATGTTTTGTTCTGGTTCTGGTCTGACCTCGTCATACATACTTTCCACCACAATTTGGGGATGTTCTACAAAAGCTCTGCGCAGTTCCTCGATATCTCTTTTTAGGGCCTGAAGCACAGAAACCATAATGCTCAATAAGTTGTCAAGAAGGTATTAACATTGTGGTTAGTCATTTCCTGTTACTGAACCTCGTTTTCTTTTGCAAGCTCTTCCTTCTCACGTCTGTCGAGCTTGATCACGTCTTCTTGGTCTTCTCTCAAGGCATCTCTTTCAGCAATAGTTTCATGGGCCTCCCTTAGTTGAATCTGAAAATATAATGGCTCATCAGACAGGCTTTTTATACCATATACCACTACATATACCACTATTTCTAAAGGCCCTATTTTGCAATATTAAACGGTCCATATTACGCTGTTTTCTGATCTATGTTATAATGTTGTTTCCTCATCAAAAACATACCTGGAATTGTGTTTTGTTTCATTCACGCATGTTTACATTACAATCTCTACTGAACTAACAGTAAAAGGTAGTTGTTAACTTGAAAACTACCGCTTCATGACATCACAAGGTGGAAGAGAGCATTTTGAGCTTTGGAGATGTAGACAGACTAATAATAAACCAGGATTACTCGAACATGTGTGAATGAAACAAAACACAACTCCAGGTATGTTCTTGATGAGGTAACAGCATTCTAACATTTGTATCTTAAACCGTGCCCCACAATGGTAAATATATACATTCATATTTTACTGGTTTAGAAATGTAATCTGCATTATTAATTAGCACTACTATCTACTACTATCTGGCATAGTTCTCTATCTTGTGTGGTACCTGAAATTTGTCATTCTTCTTTTCCAGATCTGCACTGTATGCCGTCATGCTTTTCAGCGTTTCTTGTATTTTTGCCATTTCCGTCTCTACAGCTTCTGTTCGTCTTTTAAGTTTTTTGGACTCTTCCTTCTCTGCTGCCAGTAATCTTTGAGCCTGTTGTAGCTCACCTGTAAGATCCTGACACTTTACCTAAATCACAAAAATTTAAGTTAAAATACTTATATTGTATAACCACATATAATCGTAACATTCCGCCCAAAAACAGTTCATTTCCTACAGGCCTTATTATTGCAAACAAACTATGGTACTTTTAATGTGATGGAAGGGACCGTCAATACCAAGGTCTAAAATGTGGATACCTTGCTAATACTTTACATCTAGAGAGAATACGATATTTGTTAAAGGATAAACTAATGTCATTTCAGAAGGTGTGGCAACCCCTCATTGACTTTTTACAGTCTGTCTATGTGAGAAAGAACTCTTAATTCATCTCAGATATACTATGTACCTCCACAAGCTGTTGTTATGCTTGTTTTTCAGTTCTGTGTGATTTATTTTAATTTTTTATAATCAAAAAAGCATTAAGTTCTGTTGATCTTGTACAATTTAAGTTGTAAATTGCCTTTGGCTCAATAAAAATGACTATAATATTAACATTCCTTCACCTTCAAATCGTCAACAGGACCATTTTGAACTGGCTCCTGTTTATACGATTTCCTTTGCATTTCCAGGTTTTCCTCTTCTAATTGCTGAATTCTGCTTTGCAAGTTTTGCAGCTCATTGTTTATTCTTTGCTTCTCTGTTTCCGTGCGCTGTAGGTCAACCTAAAGACAGTATTTTCAAGTTTTTATTTCGTTTTAAAACAAAAATATGAATCTTTCAGTAGTTTATCTTTACCTTTAAGAGCTGGAGGTCATCTTGTGCTCTTAAAAACTCCTTTTCTTTTGTTTTGAGCCTGAACAAAAAATATTGTTATTGTTATACTATATATTGATAAAGATTGACAGTTATAGTATTCAAAGGTGACTGGAAAAGCAAAATGAAAAACACATTTACTTATGGCAGTATGATAAAATAAAAATAAAAAACACAATGTTGACTTACTCAGATATCACTGATTTTTGAGCTTCATTAATGTCCTTGAATTTGCCCAGTTCCTCCTTCAGCATTTTAATTTTTTTCAGCGCTTTTTCATATCTGTCCTGTTTGTTTAAGTAATTATATTTGAAAAGTCTAACACATGTAGTTTAAATTGTGAAAAACAAAGCTTACAATTTGTTTTGCAGGGTCAGCAGAATCCAAGCTATATTTTCTTTGTGGTTGGACCTTTAGCATCTCACCCTAAATCACAATTAAATGTCATTTTTAACATGCACTGACTCAAACAATGCCACCACTGTCAACAGACCTTTAAACTTTCCATTTCCATTGTTTGTTTTTGTACATCTCCTTTGAGTCGATCTCTTTCTTCCTTGATAAGAACCATTTCCGCCATTAGGGTGTTCCAGTCTTGCTCTTTCTGTATGTTCAGCCCCTTTAAATTAGACCACAAACCTCAATGTGAAAGTAAAACAAAAATGCGTATGTAAACTGTACTACATTTATCAAGCAAAGACTTTTATGACGCACAACATTCCTACCTTGCAGTTCTCAGCCTCTTGCCTCTCTTTTAGTAAATCACTTTTCAAAGTTTCATTTTCCGCTCTTATCTGCTCCAGCTCTTTCATCAGTTCAGCCTTTTCACGAACACTTTGTTCAACTTGTTCCTGATTCAACAAAACAGATTAAGTCAATATAAATCTTTATTTACCTTGGAATACATACAAGAACACGGACATTGGTCTCATGAAAAATGCAATTTTTGTATCTGAATAGACAAAGAAGCAAGAGGTTGCTTTATATACGCCAATTCGTTTCAACTCACATAGGAATCTTCATCAGGTCAAAGTAGTGCAAATTGTTTTTGGCAATCACATTGTATTAGAATGTATCTGACTCTAGAATGTGATAATGGGACACTCTCTGATGTTATGGAGCAATAGCAGTATTCAATTATAGTAAATAATAATTAATTTTATATTCCTTTGTCTGTCACTTATCTCAATTATTCAACTGCCTATCTATGAATTTCAGAGTGATGAAAAATAAGAACCATTTCCACAGCAATTAACAATTCAAAACTAAACATTCAATCTTTCAAAAGGTCCAAAGTCCTCAGTACCAATCAATAATGAGTACCTGTAACTGGAAACTGAAACTCATGAATAGAATGTTTAGATATCATTTGAACCGTACAAATAGACTTATAGTATCATATAGTACCTGTGTTGTAATCACTAGGATGTCATCGTTAGGGCTGTTGTCCAGACTTTGATATCCAGGGTTTAGGAAACAGAAAGGTGTGCTGGCTCCTCGCACTTGTCCTGTGCTGTCAATGTAGCAGAACTGGTAGAACTCATCATCTTTGGGCAGATAGTAATCTAGAAGAAACGTATTTATCGTTGGCCCATTACATAATTAGTGTACTCAATTTGGCCCATTTTATTAGAAACAGACTTTTGTTTATTAAAAGAAAATACAATTAATCTTTGTACCGAATAACTCAAAAGACTATATTAAGTGTTTTGGACTTAATCCCTAAGTATATTGATAATATGAACCACACATTATAATGAATCTTTGAGTAAAATGTCACATCCCCTTGTATGTTTGCCCTGTTTGATCCCTAATAGAGTTCATGCGATAATATAAATATAGCCTCAAAGTTAAAAGAATTTCAACAGCTCCAACAGAGACATACAAAGCACATTAAGGTTAATACTAAATATGTTTACTGTACACAGAGAGTCTGTATATATAAAAAACAGACTTGATCTGGTCTTAAACCTTCTCTCACCCTTGAAAACTGCTTGTTTCGTCAGTGCCTTCTGCCCTGCTAAATCTTGAGATGGCTCCACCCAGACAAAAGTATGATACTCTTTTGCAGAGCTCCACCCAACCTGAAAAAATTATACAACACATTAGATACAAAAAAATGAATGTAGTCAATCTGTTTTTGTTTTGCTAACCTTGAAAATCCCAACCCAGTCCCGACTATGGGGCTGAAACGTGGGGGTGACTGTGTAGTTACAGGTGATGCCGGTGGAGGTGGGGTATGAGCGTGGGACATCAGTGAAGACCACCTGTGAAAAGGTGGATGCTGTGAGGTCCACAGAAGCAGGCTCTATTGAGCTGTCCATGGCCTGAAATACAAATGTATTAGGAATTTATAAAAACAAAACTTAAGTGAAACAAGTAGAAACTTGTTAGTAATGTTCCCAAGTGTGTTAACATTTTATCAAATTTGCCCAGACAGTTGTGGGCTACAAATTAGAATTTCATATCAGCCAACAATAGAGGCATGGATCTTTGGCAATGTTTGGCCCTTTAATTTTAAAGTATTTTTACATTTTTTGATTGTAAAAGTGAAATTACAATGTAACAGAAATGCATAATGCTTGTTCTTTATGCCCTTATTTGAAAGCTCTCAACTCAAATAACTTCTCTATAGACTATATTACTTTACTGTAGTGTTTTGTCAGATTTGATGTAAGTCTATTCTCACACAGCCGAAAACAACAACGAATCCTTCCTGAATCATGCTTCCTGTTTATCCACAGTATGTTCGTCAGGTAAGTGTGTGTGAAAAGAATATATTAAAACTTTCACTCTCATAAAAGCATAGTTTAGTGTCATGAGGTATTTCCACTCACTTTTACAGCTAAAACGTATAAGGCTACAAATAATAAAAAAGTAGGCTAATAAAGAAACCGAAAGTGGATAGACACGTAGCAAAATTATATTTTAACCAAAAACGTTTCATTAAATACATGTAATACATGTTTGTTATATTTTAAAATAGTACAAATTGTATATAGTCATGAACTTACATGTGCGCAGTCTCTTGTCGGATCCACACAGGGGCAAAATCTGTCCCACACTCTTGGGCAGAGGAAAATGGTGCGTTCAAGTAAACCTTGTACTTACAAGACTTTTCTATTAAACATATCTATTCTGGTTAAAACGCCTGCGTGCTATATAGGTCAACTAACATTGTAAGCTACTAAATAACACCCTATCTTTGTTTGTGTTTTATTCATGATTTTACTTAATAATATTAATTCATTTTATTTCACCCAAACAAGGATAAATAACTTTTTTTTTTTAACTTAAATGTGAATGTTGCTTTCTACTTATCTGCGGCAATTAGCAGTTACTTTACGGGGCCATCATGTAGTGGCAAGTCTAAATAACTTATTGTATTACATATGACGAAATACAATTGCTCGCAATAAGTCGAATTTCCTCCAAGTAAGTCTTCTCAAGGCCACAAGGGGGAGCCATTATTCTTTCTGTCGTGGTTTTCAAGCTTCTTTCCAGTGCCCCCGTTTTTTGTCCATGCCAGAATTAGGGGGTAGGTGGAAAGTGGGACAAATGATTCTGTTTGACAGTAAGCTATATTGATAATTATTGGCCTACTTAGCTATTTTTTTAAATGATAGGGGTGTCTAAATTCTCCATTATTTAAGGAAGTAAAATTTACTGCAAAGGACATATTATATTCAAATAGTATTTAGGCTCTTTCTAAACCTGAAATCCAAGTAGGCCTACCCCTAGCTCTGAACACTGCTTACCATACCATAACCATACGTATTTCCTAATGATAGAAAATAAAAATAAAAGTGACAAAGGTGAAGCCGTGTGAATGGAGTTCACTGTTTAACATGCGCACCGCAGAGCCCTGAGGTGCGTCGTGAATTGAACCACCGCCGATATAAAGGGACTCCTGCTTGTATGTTGACTGTAAGACAACCAGGACACTTTTTATTGGTCAAGTTTTACGTTTATGTTGTTTAAAAATGAATGAAAAGGTCAAATGTTTTGCTTAGATGTAGATAGTCAATGTCAGCATTCCGTTGCCATAGCAACGGGTACTCTCACGCTGCTCGCCGTGAGCCTCGGTAATGCTAATTTTCATTGAGTTGAGTTAGCTTCTCTTCAAAGTTGTATTTCTCCTTATCGAGTTATGGACTTTGTTTTACTGGTAAGTGGGCATTTTCATAAACTACTCGGTCGACCTACAATGAATGTCGCAAAATCGTTTAACGTTAGCTACATAAACAAGGTAAAGATACTTTAGAAGGGCTTCATTAACATGTAGCCTAATTAATAAAACGTAGCTTATAGTTAATAGTTAATAACACTTATTCACTATGAAGAAAATGGGCCTTGAAAAGTTAACAATACAAAAAGTGGCTATTTGTAACCATATTTCTCAGCTATTCAACTGCAGGAGTTTTTTTATACCCCAAGATAAAGCAGATCATAGATTACATAAAACGCCTAAATAAAAATGTAGTTAATGTTATAATAAAACTAAGCAGTCACTTTTTTATTTTCGGTGACAGTCCTTTTCCATGCTCCATGTTGGCTGGTCATTCATGATTAATGATTAAAATGAAGACGTATTTAGTTTAGCCTTTTGTTTCCTGTGACCTTCCCTGGAAACACAACTATCTGATAGAAATAAAGGATTATTATATTGGTGCTTTTCAAATTCTAGATATGATGTCTTACTCTCAGATGGGGGACAAGAGTCAGATTTCCCAATTACACTGTATTCTCATAAAAATGTCTAAAAGGTAAATTCACAAATGTTGAACCTGGGTATTTTTATTAGTGACTAAGCCCATTAACTTCTTGTATTACTACAAAAATCTGCTTTAGCAATGTTAATTTTAGCTGCCCGCCATCTGCATTAAATATTATTGGCCTATAAAATGTTGTGATATCATCTGAAACCCAGCAGTTGTGCTAAACAATGGACGTTTAACACATAATTTTCTTTCAATAAAATTTGCTTTCTATTGAAAGCTCAATATCTCTGTTGTATCCAAATTGTTATTTCTTACCATATGTTTTCTTCAGTGTCCACAGTGAACACTAAATGAATGCTTAGAAACTGGAAAATCATAATGGAGGTGGAGGGAAACACAGCTAAATCTGATACATAGTAAGATTGGCGACTTATGACTAATTAATGCTGATTGCTGTAATTGGCACAGATCACACCACATCAGACTTGGTTACCTCAGGCTATATCCTTACCCTGATTATCATTCAGTGTTTATCTGATTTTATTTCAGCCCAGATTATCTACAGCACCCTTTCCAGTTTAATTGCACTAATGCCTTTGTTACAGCGGCACAATTCAATTAACAGTGGCCCTCTGTAGCTTGGCAGGAGATCCATGTCCGGCCTATTGGCTCAGACCGCTGTGTTTTCAGCAGAGATTTAAATGTAGCAGGTCCAGGTGCTGAGATGCGCCTCTCCAATTTCAGTTTACAAATATGGGGGATTATTGCTGTCCTCTAACTCCCCGCTGAGTTCTTCTGCTCATTATCTGAGCTTCATGTCACGACAGATCAGGTTTGTCTCAGCAGTTTTTAATTGGACACCAGATCTGGGATAAGTTTCTTCAGTGTCAATCTCAATAAGACATCCTTGTGAGATATAAATTTACTCTTCTTCTGTAGGATCCAGGAGCTTGTAACATTTGAAATGTGTGTTGCTGGTTCAACTACGGAGGACAGTGGAAGCATCTTGAAGCGATTTTGAAGTGAAAAGTTTCGAGAGTGAGGAATCCGTGGACACACTGGACAATCCAAATGTAGGCCGAACAGAGCAGGTGAGTGTGGCCTCTTTATTAGAGCAACTCCCTGTTATCAATGCACTATGTAAGGGAAAAAGAATGCTCCTATCTCAAACAGAAAAGGGCCTGTCTGTAGTTAAAATGCTAAGCTGTGATTACATATTAAGCAAGGTAGGTTACCATCAATTATCAAAAAGTAATTTGTCTACATAAATATAGTATTTTAAATGTGGGTAGTCTAGTTTGTGGAATATTGATAAGTCATGAAAACCTGTTCTTTTTAGAGCACTTGATTTTGAGAGCTTGATTTCAGGTGAGGAACCACAAACATAGTTGAAGGATGAAAATCATTAGAGTTTTGGAATAACTGTTTTAATACAAGTTAAAATATGTGGTTGTAATTAGTGAAAAGGTTCAATAGCTATGCAGAATTATTTCCACTATTAGCACACCATGTCTAAATATGTTTACCGGACCAGGAAAATTCCTCCATGACTTTTTCTTCTCTTCACTATTTTATTTTGTCTTTAAATAAACTGAACAAATAAAGTTTGTGTAGAAGAGTGCATGGTGAAGAAAGTAGATTTTAGTTTTGTCACAATTAACGCATTTTAATTGAAAATGTGTTGAAAAATCTTTAAATGATAAAGATCATTGGGTCTTCTCACTCCCAGATGGTGTGACTGATTTGCTGTTTGTGTGCCTGACATTTTACATTTACAACAACATAAGTCTCTCTGACTGTCTCTTTTGTTTGCAACAGACACATTGTACAAAAGGTGTCTGGAGGTGTAACTGCTGCAGTGAGGGAGAGCCTTAGAAATTGTTGTTTGTAACTGTATCCGCGCTTAGGTCAGTGGAGCGTCTCAAACCCAGTGCAAAGGCGGTGGTTCGGGGCCAGGATTATCCAGATCAAATATGCGTTACCTGGCACCACCACCTCCCACTGCGGGCCCGGGATGTCCCTCCTTAGAGCCACCCCCTTCAAGTATTCAATCTCAGTCATTATCACAAATTAACTTGACCTCACCTTAACCCACAAGACACTAGATAGGACCAGAGGTGCACTGCCGAGACACTGCCGTGACAAGTGCTGTCCATTGTCTTTGGGACAGTTGGCACAAAACGTCAATTAAATTTTTTTATTTCACTTCACTAAACAAACAACCTTAACATCTTGTGAACCTTTTAACCCATGCAGTTCTCTGGTACTGCCAACCTGTTTTGATGTATGACTACAGCAAATCCAATGATAAACAAACAAACAAATACCACTGATACTGAAACTAAGGATCCAACGATATAGTTTTCTCACAATTCAATACATATCTGAAGATGTAGGCCATAATATCAATACAATTTCTATATGTTTTAGGCTTCAAATAAACAAAACAAATGCTATCTTTACAATAATTATTAATAAACATAAAATGGTATTAACAGTAACACTATCCAAGAAACATCAAGAAACCTATATAGCATCAAGCCTATATAGCTTTTCATTGCTCTGCCAACATCAAATGCCACTTTCTATTGTCCCACATGTCTTGGTATTAGTATCGGTCTTGCCACAATGAGCCTTGAATGCGTTGTGAGTGTGACAGGTGCTGACAGGAGCTGTAGCACTCGCCTGATGAGAGAAATGGAAACTGGAAACATGAGTCCGTGTGTGCCATTACAGCATGTTAGTGGTTCTGTCTGACTGAGTTTCATTGTGAGAAACCGCAGCACGTACCATGATAAACGCAGCATGTAATAACTGTTCACTAATGTAATGAAGATAACACGATTTTAATTAAAGCTACACAGGGCTATGAGAAATAAACAGTGGGATATGCAATACTGAGAGAGCTGTGAGTAAGAAGCAAGCTATTTATTTATTTATATCTGGATCTAGGTGAACTATTCGATATCTGTTCATGGGGTTTTGCCTTTGATGATTTTTTCCCATTCAAAAAATGTAATATTTGGTCTTAATTTCTTAACTGCCTTAGCAACTGTTTTAATTTTCTCTCTGATATCCATGGATACAAAATTGCATGTGAACATTTAGCCAGTTCAGATTTGTAGAGGTAATTATTCTAAGAGAAGACAAGGCTACTGAATAAAATAAATGTGGTCTGTCACAGTAATTACTATATCAGCTTATTGTTCAAAACATGAAAGCTGGAACAATATATTTCTTTGCAATAGTAGGGAGATTTTTGCCATTTTTATGTAATACAATGAAATTTGAGCTGTAGAGGGTTTAATAAATAAATTCTATGGTTGATTATTGGTTCATTTTGCTATTTATTTGTTGCAACTCAGGCCTTTTTAATTATATACTTTATTTAAAAATCATTTTACTGGGATAATCCTGCTTTGTGCAAGTGGCATGACGTAATTTGAATATTCTCGTTTATTGCAATATTTCTCTGTAGCAATATATCATGCTTCAAAATTGGTGATCATGACTGGCCTAGCTGTGGTGCTGTTATTTAATTTGGTGTAAGTGAGAGGTTAGGGGCTTAAATCCCTCTATCCTCATAGAGTGAATATGTGCAATTCTGATCATGTAAATCGGTATCCCCTAGACGCAGTTTGTCTGGTGTAAAACATAATTAAAGAATAATTATGTTGACTGAGACTTGACTAAGATGGCTAACGGCAACTCTCTCTGCATTTCAATGTTGTGGTTTCCATCTCCGACTTAGCCTTCTTTTAGACTGGACTAGAGCATGTCAAGATAGTTGTTTATAAATGATTAACGAAACAAAACGATTAAAGATTGATTCTTGTGAGCTTTAAGCCATGTTAGAATGTTAGAATCTTCAAAAACATACCGGAGTTGTGTTTTGTTTCATTCACACATGTATGAGTAACCCTTTATTATTAGTCTGTCTATATCTCAAAAGCTCAAAATGCTATGTCCCACCTTAAGATTTCATGGTAGTTTTCAAGTTCAATAGAGATTGGAAATTCCAGGGCTGAAATTATCGAAATGAATGATACCAGAGTGTTTTCTGTTTGAGAAAAGAATCTTAAAATGCAGGGTCTGTGTGTTAAACATGTGATGAGTAAACAACATTATAACATAGATTTATGGTTTACCCCCATAAACCACTAAAAAAGTTGTTTTTTTCTCCTGCACCAAAGATGGGTCTACCCGTGGACAATCTCAACAGAGACAATGAAGAAGCTCCATGTAAAGTGTCTGAAGAGCAGGGAGAGGCCTCAGGGAACCACAGCCAAACAGAAACATGCGCCACCACATCTCCACTGGTCACCAAGAAGAGGAGGAAGACCAGAAAGAGGTATTTTACCACTTTATTTCTATTATAATATCCCATCTACACCTGATTCAAATAAAGATATACCATGTGACTTTCTGGTGGGGAGTCTGTTGCCTGCTTGTGTCCATGAAGATGTTATGGCTTTGCCTGAAATGTTCCACAGTAAACTCATTCATTTATAACAATCATAAGTGTTGTAATGCTCTTAAATATCTCACTTCTAACTTGGCCCGGTGGCGTCAGCTGTTTGTCTCCATGGAGATAGAAAGGTTTCATGCTATTCTGAGGAACATTACAAGCAAAGCAATAACATCTCCATTGAGACAAGCAGGTGACAAACAAAAAAGTTACATAGTACACCTTCATTCTATCACTTTATGTATTGTTTGGTTGTAGATAACATATGTAGGGTTTTGCAGCAAAGCAGATGTCTGTCCTTCTATTGTTCTTCTCTTTCAGATGACTATGGATAAACCTCACAAACTGTAAATATGAAAGTGGTATGTTACAACTT
Organism: Taenioides sp. WSHXM2023; assembly: GCA_029959045.1. NCBI lineage: Eukaryota > Metazoa > Chordata > Actinopteri > Gobiiformes > Gobiidae > Taenioides > Taenioides sp. WSHXM2023. The sequence continues at coordinate 11,032,153 of CM057104.1, read as the reverse complement.
AAGATTTTGGCTAAACAAATATAAGCACATTCTTTGTAGCTATCATTAATGCAAAATTTGTGTTTGCAGTTCGACGTGCAGCTAGGCGCTATGGCCTTCGGGAGGCAGCAGAGGGTGAGGACTGGACCCTGTTTTGGACTGACTTCTCTGTGTCTTTGGACCGAGTCAAGGATATGAAACGCTATCAGGTAATTGCTGCTTAGATCAGTGCATAAAATATACATTCAATGATCTATAACATATTATATCATGGATGCACTATCACTAAAATACTATAATTTAAAATCATAAAGTTATATTGCCATTGTAAAATAAAATAAATTAAAAATGTGTTCTTATAGTAAGTTTAAAGAACACTGAAGAACCCCAAATTGTACTATGCAATTTATATCATGCATAACAGCTGAAAAACGCTACAACAACTTAACAGCTGTCTTTTTGCAGAAAATCAACCATTTTCCTGGAATGAGTGAAATCTGTCGCAAAGACCTTTTGGCAAGAAACTTGAATCGAATGCTTAAACTTTTCCCCAAAGACTACAATATCTTCCCCAGAACATGGTGCCTTCCTGCTGAGTCAGTTTGTACTTCCTGCTACTTCCTACTCTAAATCTCATGCTAAGTTAATATTTGTCTTCATTTCTTTATGACTATGTTGCACTCTGCAGTTTCAGTGACTTCCAAGCTTTCACCAGGGCCAAAAAGAACAAGACATACATTTGTAAGCCAGACACCGGGTGCCAAGGCAAAGGCATCTTCATCACCAAAGCAAGTAAAGAAATACAGCCTGGGGAACATATGATCTGCCAAGTTTACATTTCTAAAGTAAGTGTCTATAAAAAAACAAAACAAAAAAAAAACCTTGAATCTAAAATATTTTAAGTCTAAATTTTGTTTTTTCCTCGACAGCCGCTGATAATTGACAGTTATAAATTTGACCTGCGTATCTATGTTCTTGTAACATCATGTGACCCTTTCAGCATATTCATGTTTAAAGAGGGTCTGGCCCGATTCTGTACCACAAAATACAATGAGCCAACTCATAACAACGTGGTAAGTCAATATCTACTATTTAATATCTTGCATTCTAATGATGGCAGTGTGTCTCATTTTAAAGAAAAGACTATATTGACGCAGTCCAATTTTGTCCACCATGGTCAAAAACAAACAACAGATTGGCATAAATAATTATACTTTACTGCAGTATAACTTTATAAATAGCGTGACTGCTCAAAAGGGTTGCAACAGGCAACAAATGGTATTGACTTTACTCCACTGATTGTGTGATTGAAAATATTAATAAGGTATAACCTGTGCTACCAACGTGTCTGCAAAAATCTATTAAACACAAATAATGTATTTAGTTGGTGAATATGTTTAAATTTGTCAGTTCACTTATTTCTTGATTATGTTCTATTTCCATTGGCAGGAAGATGTGTGCATGCATCTAACCAACTATTCAATAAACAAACACAGTGAAAACTTTGTGCGTGATGAGGACACTGGAAGTAAAAGGTACATTGTACATTCTAATTGTACAAACCATTGACAGTATCATTGGCTGGAATTATAAAAACATATATTTCTAATCATGGGTTTCATCTTACTCTTTATGGACACCATTTTGAGTACTTTTCACCATTCAAAAGATAGAATATTTTATTTTGAATTACTGATTGCTATGGCAACAGTGCTAATTTTTCATCACTCTGAAAGATATGGATAGTCCTGAGGTGTTAAATTGAAATGTCAAATAAACTGGTGTTTGGCTGCGAATGGACAGAGTGGGACAATACTCCTTACCTAAAGAAATACAAATTATTAAGTCAAAGATTTGTGAATTATTCTATAAATATTGTCCAGGAAAATGCTATTATCTTGCTCACTATCTGAGATGTCTATTTCTGTTGGTTTATAGAAAGTTATCCACCTTGAATAAGCATCTTGAAACCATGAACTGCAACATAGAGAAAATGTGGAATGACATTGAAGACGTTATAATTAAAGTCCTGATCTCAGCTCATCCGATCCTGAAGCACAACTACCACACCTGTTTCCCCAACCACACCAATGGCAGTGCCTGCTTCGAAATCCTGGGCTTTGACATCCTGCTCGATCACAGGCTCCGGCCATGGCTCCTAGAGGTGAGGGGTTATTATTATATGCACCAATAACAAGAAAATAGTTTAAGCAGGATTTAGTATGGGCTTTTTGCTAACATATGGCATTGAATTGTTATTAATCAATACATACTGTATTTTCCATGGCAGTTTGATATTATCATTAGGCAGGAATTCTCATGGTTTAGGTAAGCAGAATAAGTGATTTTTATATAATGCCAGCATTAATATACTTCCTTATACAGTACAAATGTTTTGTGCCATTTTTGCGTCCTCTTGTGGTTACATTGTAGACTGCAACACCCTCGCTCTCCTTTATCTCCTGATTAAAAGTGTGTCCTTCTGTGGTTGACATTTATTCATTGTTAATGAGTCAGAAAAATCCATCCAAGAAAGAATTGCTCCACTTAGGGCGGTTGTAGCTTTAGGATATTTTCAGCTTTTTTCTAAGCATAAGAATGATAAACATTCATATTTATGCAATTAAGTGGCCCTCCAGATTCCAGTAACATTGATACCTTAATTTACTTTAATTACTTAAATTGGTACTTTTGTCATTTTAAATGGCATTTTGGGCTCGACATTCGAAACTCAAAACAGATGCAATTCTACAGTAAACCATTTCTCTATGCACATTACTGTCATATTATCCCTGAAATTCTTCATTCTCCGTTCGTCCTAAAGCCCATATCATGTTATAGTTAAACATTTATTCTTACACAGTGTAAATTATGTAAAATGTACTGTAACATTTCTGTGCAGGTCAATCACTCCCCCAGTTTCACAACTGACTCTCAGCTGGATCGCGAAGTGAAGGATGCTTTGCTCTATGACACCATGGTCCTCATCAACCTGGGAGCATGTGACCGCCGAAAGATCACAAAGGAGGAGAGACGCAGGGTGAAGGACAGGCTACAACAGAATCGCTCCAGAGAGGCCAGGTACTAGGACTGCACAATTAATTGTAATCTAATCTGAGTTGGTGCAATTATCAAATCGCAAAGGCTACAATTATTTAGCTAATCCAATCCACTATTCTCTATATAGCACACTTTATAAACATGACAGTTTCTAAAGTGCTGCACAGAAAATAGTAAATAAGTAAAACTAATCAAAACAGTTAAAACAGGTAAAAAATTAAATGGATAAAAAACACAGAAGAATGCTGTTTTAAAATCCAGTGAGATCTTAAGAGGAGACTTAAAATACAGCACTGTGGGAGCTGTTCGTAAAAAGAATAGTACGTCATGTGATTCTTGAATTAGTTTAGCTGTCCATATTTCTCTCAAAGTGAATGCACCTGGAGTTGTTTACAATGTGCACTCTCAACATAATCATACTTTTTAAACATATATTGCAAAATTAATCAAAATAATTTTCCAAAAGTGTGCAGCCTTCTCAGATACCTTCCCAGTTTTATACACAAGGTCGTGCGCTCAAAGACGTGCTAATTGTCTGTAGATTAGTGAAGCCATGTCCCCACTTCCAGGTCAGAGGAGCTGCGCCAGTGCCAAGCCGCCTCCGTGGAGCAGATGGAGAGGTACGAGGCCAAACACCTGGGAGGCTTCAAGAGGATCTACCCCCAAGAGGGAGGGGAGAAATATGACAAGTACTTCAAACACAGCAGCTCGCTCTTTCAGGAAACCGCTGCGTCCAAGGCCAGAGAGGAGTGTGCCAGGTACAAGGCGTGCATTACACTCACGGTACCCACTGTATTGACATGCACACCTCAAAACACTGGAATGAGAGGAGCAAGGATGGACTGTATGTTAGTAATGATTCCAATATGTATTATTCTTATGGCACACAAAAACAGAACAAAACAGAAACATAGTCTACATAAAACACTTTCTTATTCCTATTTATTTGACAATGCACATTAAAGGTTTATTACGAAAACTGACTGTTGGGAGCTTTTAGTCATGTAGGAATGTTGTTACCTCATCAAAAACATACCTGGAGTTGAGTTTTGCTTCATTCACACATTTGAGTAATCCTTTATTATTAGTCTGTCTACATCTCCAAATCTCAAAATGCTCTTTTCCACCTTGTGATGTCGTGAAGCGGTAGTTTACGTTAATAACAGCTCCTTTTACTTTTAGTTCAGTAGAAATTGGCAATTCCAGGGCTGAAATTATCCAAATGATTCTAATGAAGGTGTATGGAGTTTAAAAACACAGTGGAAAACCAACCTCAACCTAAATATGCAGGATTTGTGTGTTAAGCATGTGTGAATGAAACTTACAACTCCAGGTCTGTTTGTGATGAGGAAACAACATTATAACAGAGATCAGAAAATAGTATAATATGGGCCATTTAATGAACGCCTGTACTGAACCAATGGAAATATGCCAGATTATATTTACCAGGATAATTTACATTTGTAGTAGGCTAGGCTGGCAACAAAACAAAAACAACATACAAATAGAAGCTTAGTACAACACAAGGAAACGTTAAAAAGTTTTGCATATACAGTTGCAGACACATACACACAAAACTGTCCCATGGCTCAGTCACTGCTTTATTTACCCTCCCCAACATCTTCTCACATGCAGAATTGTCATCATTCTCTCCTTCCACATTTTCAGTGAATCTTGTACAGTATTTTAATGCTCAAGTAAATATACAGTCTCAAATATCCCAGTGAAGCCCATTAAAGGTGTTAAACAGGCTCAGTGCTGCCAAATACCATTCTAATTAAAGGTGTACTGATTTGTGTTTTTATAGGCACCATTATTGATCCACCCTGACCAACTAAAATTTAATATTGCCACAGTTTAAAAGTATAAAAAGACACTTACATTGAATGTACCTGGTTTCTATAAGGCATGGGACAATAAACAATAATAAATAATAATAATATAGTTTATCGTGTTAAAAAGGTAGGCAGTAATCATTTATGGGACATTTTATACCATCGTGATAATCGCCAAAGGAGATTAGTGCCATTGTATCACCAGAATGTGCAAAAAAAAAAGCTACTTGTCCATGAGGATCTCTTCTAGATCAGTGTTGTTTTCATGTATAATAAAGTACCAATATGTATAACATATAAGTACTATAACGGTTGTTTAAATATGGAACCTATTCATAATATTAAAATTATAATTATTCATATCCACATCTAGCATTTTAAACTGTCAGCAACTGTAATAATTATCGTGATATAATTGTATAATTGTTAATTGCATTTATTTTAGCCATGATAATTGTGATATTGAATTTCAATATTGTCCCATGCCTAGTTTCTATGTCCTCTGTAGATTACACTGTTCTATAATTCAATCAGCAGCCAGTGTGATGCTTTATGATATTCACTGTTAAATAGAAAATTAGAAAACATATATACATTAAATACATTATGCACATTGCCCAAAACAAAACTGATTTATGTCATTTACCTATTGCATTTCTCAAATAGAAAGTACACACTTGAATATCTTATCTACACTGTGTTGTTGTTACAGGCAGCAGTTGCAGGAGCTGCGTCTGAAGCAGGAGCAGAAGGAGAGGGATTTGAAAGTGGGTCGGAGGAAGGACTTACAGGGAGAGACCGCAGGAGAGAGAGTGAGACCGAGGAGGAGTCAAAGAAACCTCCAAAACTCCGGCGAAGAGCCCGGACCGGTGAGTACTGCTGTCTCATCTGTGTCCACTAGAGGGAGCCAACCGCCCCTCACCACAAGATAAATGGTTCATAGTCTGACTGACCCCTCCACTGTAAATGTGCGCGTGTCCAATGCAAATTAGCTGCAATAGTCTTTATGCAGATAACTATTATTGCATGCATCCCATTTTAAATTTAGATATGGTTTATTGGCAAGCCAGAAAAAATAAACAATGTTATCAAGGTTCGCTGACAGAAATGGCTTTATGGTAAACAGATAGCCATGGATACATACAAACAGGAAATTAAACCAATTTAATTAAACATATTTGCTGCCATTATTGTTTTGTGTTAGTTTATGTCGTTACTTATTTGTCAACTGGCAGGTATTAAAACATCCATATTATGAGAAAAATATAGATTAGTACCAGGAAATTACACTGTTTTCACTGGCTTTATAATTCCTTTATAATGAACCAGACAATTGGCCATGTTTTTTTAACTTCCTTTTTCTACTTTATTAAGTATAAGTAAATAAAACACATTTTAATAAATAAGCTTACTATTGGTAATTGGTCATTTGGTGCTCAACCTTTTCTGAGACACATTTTTGATTCCTGTCTCAAAAGTCGAGAGAAAAATAGAGCAAAATTAATTTAAAAGTTTGTTACTGAAAAATCAATAAACTTCTATGTGTCGTTCATGAATGCTAAAGATCATATTTGTGACACCCTGTAGACATATTTTAGTTATAAAGATGGACAATAAATTGGGAAAAATGGGATACTTAAATATATTTTTTTTAAAAATGTATTTCATTAGTGCCCCCAAACCAGAGTGAACAAAACTTGCAGGAATCACCTTTACGTTGTGTGCTTTCTGTTGTCTTTTCTGGTTGTACTTTCTTGCATTGTTCATCTTTTGTCCCCAGCTCGCAGAGAACCCCTGTGCACTGATGGGCCTGGTGGATGTAAGTGGAGAGGGAGGAGAGGGGGAGGAGGACAGGGAGGTGGAGGAGGAGTTGGAGAGGGTCCGGGGGCTGCTGGAGAGGAAGAGGCTTTTGCAAGATCTTGGGGTAGTCGACCAAATCCACCACATGCTCCAACAGCAGCAGCAGACAGGGGGCGCCACAGCAGAGAACAGGCCCGCCCCCACACAGGCCCTGCACTCAACACAGCATCAGAAGGTGAGGCCTCTTTTACAACTGAAATGTGAATTAAGATCAAAACATAAAATTATCTTCTGTGAGTATATCACTGACATTATTTGACATTAATTGAATTATGCAACACATTTGTCGATCAAATATACGGTAATGACAATAGAACATATTGCAAATCTGGGGACCACTGATTACGACTTGTTTATTTTATTTTTTGTTTATTTATCTTTTATTAATAGACAGAGTAAATTACATGTGACAAGACATAACATGAGAAAAACTGACAATAGACGGACAAAACAACAACAAATTGAGTACCGGTAATAAGAATATCAGTTAATCATAAAACACAACAGTCGAAGTTTGGGTTGGGAAGGGGGGTTTAAGATGACATTCTATAGACCAGTAATATTTAAGACATGGGGGACAGCCAAGATTTAGTTAAAATGCAGATTTCTGTTGTAATAATATGAGTTGTTGGGTCTAGCCAATTATAGAAATGATCAGGTCCAACATTTGCAATTTTACCTTTTTTTCATATATATATATTTCATAGCAATGTACAATGTAATAAATAGGAAAAACTGTCTTGTGCCCCCAATCTGAGAATATGACATCGTCGCAGTCTAGAATCTGAAAACCACCAATGAGCTGTTGATTTGCTTTGTTATTGAGTAAATGAATGGGACCAGAGCATGGTTTAGTTTGGTAGTGGGTGTAATTATTATATTACCATCATTTTTAAATTAATACATATATAAGTTGCATGTGGCTTAAACTCGGCTTTCTGTAACTTTAGACTGTGAAATTAGACTTTAGAGCACTATTTAAAAACATGAATTTATAAAGTAAATGTATTGCTTTTCTCTATTTCAGGTGGATTCACTGTTACATGTTTCCCAGAAAAGGCAGCAGCCAGGTTCATTCTCACATCAGGTATAAACAGACATTTATTATTGTGTATTATCTGAAACAAGAGTCAAAAGATGACTGAAGTGGAGATATAGAAGTATACGTCAGCAGTTAAGTGTTTGCAAATTAATTCAAAATAATAGTCTACCTACTCATTATAATGCAATTCCATGTCTTGCATTTTAAATATTAATAATATCCTGAACCTCAAATGGGCTACTTCCCTGACAATAAAAAAAAAAAAAAATCAGGATTCAGGTATTATTACTGTATTATTACTGTAGGGATTTTCGTCTCATTTTGGTCTCTCAAAATTAGGGGCCCTCAGTTGTAATTTAGAGATATAATGAAATGTGATGATGAGAGAATTAAAATTCCATAATCTTTTAAATTTTACGACTGTGCAGTTCATTCACTCCCACATGACCCAGCCAAGGTTACTGCGGTCCACTTTTGAACAGAGGACCCTGAACGCATCAGGCTTTGAGTCTGAGCACAGACCAGAGGACTCCGGGACCCCCAGCCTCCAAAGGATCCTCTGCCCCGGTGAGTTCACAATTGTCATGATTGGGGGATTATTTGGGAGCAATATGAAATTTACTTTGTATTATTTGAATATGGTTATGCATATTCCATACTCATATCTCAAGATGATATAAATACAATATTTTATGTCTGCATTACCAAAATTGTATTTATATATCTATTTAGCTTATGTGGGTTTTGGTATCTTGTAGTGTTTATTTTGTAAAGTTTAACTATTAAAAAAAAATCCCATACAACTGTAAAAGTAAAAAATATATAATTTAATTAACATAAAATAGTGAGACAGGTACATTGTTAAGTCCCTTTAAAATTAATAAATTATTAATTATAATCATGAGTTATAAAAATTAAATATATATTTTTTTTCTTAACTAATATCTAAACATTTAACAATATAGAAATTTACTAAAACTATCCAGTTATATATTTGTCCAGATTTATCCTGTCAGTATTATCATATCATACAGATAAGGTGGAATAGTCTTCACAGTGATCTTGTTATGGTATGTGTGAGTATATCTGTAATCTTTCAACCAAGTAAATATCCTTATTTGCTTTACATTTTAAACAACACAAAAACCCCAGAGTACCTCTGTGTATTTCACTACATGCTTGTACCTGGTCCCTGTGTTTCTGTGTCTCCTCTGTGTATCTGATTTTTGACTGTATGCTCATACCTGTTCCCTGTGTCTGTGTGGCAGTGGGCACCTTCTCTCTGGGTCGTCAGGACAGTAAGAGCAGCACGTACATTCGCTCCAGGGCCAGTATCCCGCTTGTAAACCAGATCCCCAAAGCCCGGACACGGTGCCCCTACATGACCCAGGATGCTGACACCCTGCAGAGCCTGTTAGTCATCTCCACTCGGGCCCCCCTGGTCCGGAGGCCTGGCTTCTCTCAAACTGTCCGACAAAACCCCTCCCAACGAGCAGGAACGCACGGAAAAGGCCTGAAACCACATACACAGACAGACACATGAGAAGAGAAACAGATATTTAGGGATTAAGAAAGTGGAAGATGGACCAAAGCTGTGAATGCACAAACACAGGGAGGACTGCTATATCTGGACTCATGTTTCGTCTCAGTGAACATCAACAATGCAAGAGATTCGCATGTTTCTATCCACTGTGTGATGGCAGACATTTTGTTTACATAACGGTCTCTAAAGGGGAACATTTTTATTAAACTAAGCTCTATGTGCCAAAAAGGAAGTGAACAGGCCTTGTGAAATATGTCATTATTATAGGTAAGAAATGTAAACACACCACGTTGTCATTTTTTAGCCTCATATTTGATGGTGAGAGTTAAGAAGGCCTACCACTTAAACAGGACTAATAAAAGGGTGCTTAAATGATGAGACTAACTCTATGCTGTTTTTTCACCAAGGTCTGTTCTGAAAAAATAACATTAAACATATTAATATCATTCACTGAAGCCCAGTATTTCCTTTTTATTCTAAATTTAAATTATTTGATTCCTTTTAAATTGAGGTATTATTTAGCTGTAAACGAGCCAGCTGATAAATATAACGCTAATTTCTGCTTATCGTCTGTGCTTCACTTTCACTAAACAAAAACGAGTGTTCTACTGAGTGAAAGTCTCTCCTCCGCCAGTGCTGGAAATGTTGTCTAAAGAGGCCATAAAGTTTTACAGCCTCCTGCGTCCGGTTTCTTTGTTCTTTTGGAGATAAAAGGAAGTGAAGATGACCCACGTAAACGCCCCCAAAAGACAAAAGCGGGCGAGAATAAAACACTGCAGATTTTTGTTGTAAGAAATATTATAAAATAAAAATATTATTCCATAAAATGACAAAAACAGCACTCAAAGGCCTTTGGGTTACTATAAATCATTCATGGCGCAAGAGGCCTTGAGCAGCGGCTGCACACTTCACTTTTTTTTTTAACCATTTCTAAAATGCGCAAAAACCAGAATCAAATAAAACCTTTCCCTAAATTCAAGAGCAGGTCTTTAAAATGTGCCTATTAGTAAATTACACATCTAACAAGCTAATGCCAAGAGTAATCGTAAATAGTATGTGAACAGAAATTTATTTTTTCATAGCATTTTATCTAGCGTAAAAAGCAAATCCGCTATGTTTTGAGATACCTGTAAAAACGAAATCGCAAAACTGAAAGGTCAGAAAGGTTCGCGAGTGGGAATGCGTTGAATTTGTGGAATTTATGGTTTTATTGCGCCTCTGTTCATAAATGTCGGAAATCCTTTTGGAAAGGGGAATAGGCGCCGAGTTACCCCTTGGCAGCTGAAAAGCCAAAATATTATTGAAGAAATAGACCTCCTAAAAGTAATTTTAAAAAGGTGCATATTTTTCCTTTTGCAGGTAGCCTAATGACTTAAATAAGTGAACTTGAAGACTAGCTCTACCTCTGTAATTGTCAGACCTTAAATCGCCCCAGGGTTTCATCCAACCACTGAGGTACATTATAGGTCAATTTCACTGAATTTAAATATCTATTTTTATATAATTTTAATACAGTATTACTTAGGCATTTGAATAAGAGAAAGAAGTGCGCTTTCATAGTCTGTAGGGTTAAAATACAATCTACTGTGTCTAATTTGTTTTAAAATTTTAATATAACAATGCATTTGGATTTGGCGTATTATAAAATTCAAATGTTGTTCAGTAAAACGTAAGATTCATTTAGAATTACGCTGTAAACAATAAGAAGCCATACAGACCTTTGGAAACACCTACGAACCAAGGCAGAAACCAGGTGCGCATCCAGTTCTTATCATATTTTCACATTTTTCATTGTCTATTTCGAAACATCCCCACATTTACGCATCACAGACCATGAGGTAAAATAAAGATGGCGATGAGAAAGCGCCTCTAAAAGCACAAAAACGGCTGCTGTTTTTGAAAATTTACAACTTTGCCAGCGAAGTTTACGACTCGCTCGACTCCGGGATTGGCTGCCCTTGGTCATGTGGACACTAGGAATGGGAACTTATTTCCCATGAGGTTATATTGCAGCTGCTGTTTTGCACTGCTCATTCACTTAACACTAGAAACACATGCTTTTTCTTAGCTCTATGTTGTATACGTAGATTTTGTTGTTTTGGTGGGTAAAATCGGCACCATGTTCGTGCGTAATTCCCCGAGAAGGAGCCACAGCGCTGACGTCTCCCCGCCATGTTTTAATGGGCATCCACTTCTGGCAATGTTCTTCCAAAATGAGGGATCTACACTCCTCTGTGATGACTGGATTATGTTTTTGGAGATCACTTAACGCAGCTTGCAAAGTAGGAGATTTGGGAACGAGCTCTGGAAAGAAGAGCGTGGAGTGACAGGCACCGCATGATGGATTATCAACAAAAGGTAAGGTGTTTCTCACGCGCCAGGCCAAAGCGCTGCTGCAGAGGGGCTCAGACACCAAAAGAGCCCCAACTGCTTTCTATCGTTTATACCATGTCTATATTAACTTACATTAGATACATTAGATTAGTCCATTATTTGAGGAATGTCTATTATTTTCTTACGTTGCCCGCGCTATTCACAACCAGTTGCTTAACTTTGAGCTTAACCCGTGAGACGCTGCAACGGCGCCAGACTTCGACCTAAAACAAAAACATCTTTGAATAAAAATAAGAATTTAGGGTTTTATGCTGAAGTTGAGGCCTGTTGGGCACTCACTGATTATGGCACCAGCTGGTTTCTGGACACATGAGCTTGACTTGATGATAATGATGATGAGGCAAATAATGGCCAATAAAGCCCCAAATATCAGTCTTTACCTATAAATATTTGATTCTAAAATTTGAACTGAACTTAATATTGTTCGATAAGTATTTTTTTTTTTTAAACATTTTAGTGTTTTGCAGTTTTTGATTGCGGTCATGACGCCATTACGCACATTTCGGTATCGTTGAAAATAACAGTGCGGGATAAAATACATGTTGTACAAAAAATATATTCGCATGATCTTGTACACAGTTGTGATATAAGATTGTATTGTTTCATCTTTTTAACCACACGTGTGACTAAGCCGTTTACTGAATGGACGTTCATTCATTCACTGTTACACAATCAATGACGGTAATGCGCCCTCCCTATAATCAGCCTCTCACAAACAGATGCGAGCAATAAAATGCAATCCATGAAAGCCCGAACAAAACCAGCTGGATCTGTATTTCTGAAGAGGGTCATAAAGAGACCACTGCACCTGCGTGAGGACAGAGACCATAGTATTAATATTTAAAACGTATAAAATGGCGATCCTGCTTCACCTATAACGCGTTATGTGTTTTGCTCTTTGTCTATTTTTATGGGGCAGTTTTTAGCTCAGTTCAGGCCTGTGGATCCAAGTATCAAGGCGCATAAAAAACGCAGCTCTTATCACACTGCAGTGATCTAAGGCCTTTGAGATTGATGTTTTCAACAACAATATGAAACAAACTGCATTTCTCATGGCCATACTGTTTTAAAAGATCAATTTAAAGAACTAAAGTTGTAGAAAAAGTGCAGATGAGACAGCTCATGCACAATATAATATAATATAATATAATATAATATAATATAATATCATATCATATCATATCATATCATATAGGTTACATGTATAGGATACAGTAACATAATGCGTCATGCTGCGTCAAAAGCACGTGATTACCAAATATTAATAGAAAAACGCGTTTCTATTTCTTTTTCATTCATCGTAATCATTATTAAACACTAAATCCATTCAATATGATCTTTTAAATACTTAAATGTTAAATTAAACGTTGAAAAAAGGTTTTCTAAGGCGTGAAGAAGCTAAACCTGCGCGAATCACTGCACTGCACAATGTATGGAGTACCTAATGCAGCTTCACTAACTTTTATATTAATTTTCTCATTGTTTGGTTTATTAGATTGAAATGAATCGTATATTATACTGCTTCACACGTTTCTTACCGCTTGAGTTTGCAGTTTTAGCAGAGTTTCATTGGTGTACATTTGGTGCGTAAAGCCCGTGATGATGATGCTTATAATGAGGTGGATGATGATGGCACGCGCCTCGTGTCCCCGTGGCCCTCACAGCAGGAGGCAATCGGACGTACAGCAGCAGGGGACCTCACCTTTAGGGAGAGAACAAATGGGGACATTATTAGAGTTAGTTTCATTTAAGATGCTTTTCTTTGACAAAAATTTGACAATAGACGCTTGGGACACATGTTTGATGCAAATGATGATTTGTGCGTAATAGATGACCGTGCGTAAAGCTGATTTCTTGTTATTTTACACATACGCACAAGTTTGATTCGCGATGCATTTGGTGATATTGTTTATAATTTGGATACAGTGATCTGGCAGTCTGTTTTTAGCATGTCTGGTTGATTGTAAGTAACTGAGGTGCGTAAAGACTGACAGGGTCGAGCGCTTCGTTTCGATTCACCGGGGACCCCTGCGCGCAACAAGAGCCCCCCATGGGTGCAGTAGTGCAAGAACAGACGGCGCTGATTGGCCAGAGGTTGATCAGATGGTACACTTCCCCTCTGTATTCAGTGGCACCTCACAACCCCCCCTCCCAGCAAATACCAAATCTCCGATAAAGTAATGGCAAAAGCACTTGGACTATAAAAGACAACAAATCATATCCCTTCGGAGTATATACACCCCGTTGTCCACCCAATGAGTTCGTATTTTGTTAACTCAACTTTCCCCGTGTCTCTGGCGGGAGGACAGGACTCTCTCCTGGGTCAGATACCGCTCTATTCCTCGGGATACAGCGACCCGTTAAGGCACTACTCTAACGCGGCCACGTATGGAGCGGCCAACATGCAAGAGAAAGTCTATCCCGCGTCCTACTACCAACAGTACGGCCGGGCGAGCTGCGACTACAACCCGGTGGGGACTTTTTACAAAGACGCCGATGGTCAGTGCGCCTTTTCGAGTCGCGACGAACAGGCGCTGTTTGTTACGCAGGACCAACATCAGCAGCGGAAAGTGGCGGAGTGTTCCGAGCAAAGCGCTGTCAACATGAGCAGCAGCCTGGACGACAAGACCTCCACTCTGATCTATCCATGGATGCAGAGAATGAACGCTTGCTCCGCTGGTAAGACCTACTTTGTTAACTCTTTTGTTTATAGTTATTATACTTGACAAAAAGTGTGTTAAATGTTACAGGATTTTAGCGTGCTAGACTATACTTTGATATCCAGAGCGTAACTTTACATTCAGTGTCAGTAGCGCAGTGAGACAGACAGCAGGGATCATAGCGCACCGATGTTTGAGCGCCTCGGGGCTGTCTGCCACATCAACATAAAACCAGACTGTCTCCACTGAACTGTGGCACAAAAGGAAACCACAGTATGTTATCTTACACTTTGTGTTTGGCATGTTTATTTTATTTTTTTTATTTCAAAAGCCATTTTATTAATTGATTTATTTATTCATGGCTTTGAATCACGTTTGCAATGTCAAAAGACCAAAATAATGTATAGGCTGTGCAAGAGAAGTCCTAGTTTACATACAAATCTGTTCTAGGTTATTGGAAGGTAAAATCTAACATCAAATGCGCACCAAAGCCTAGTGAGACGTTTCAGACACGGTCACGCGCACACGCACACTGGGCCTGCATCGACCCTTTCACCCGGTCACATGGGTTTACGTTTGCACAACGATTAAAGCTACTAAATTGAATCCCTAATGACAATAATAACAGGAAATAGTGTGACCTTATAGATTTCTAGTGTTTGTGCCAATGACTGCACAAGAACAGTGTATGTTGTTAGTGGTAATATGAAACCAGCACACATTACACTGATGTACAGACGCCATTGCGCATCATGTTTTTATATGAAGACATTTAAGAAAACAGACTAAAAAAGACAGAAGAAAATAATAACAGTATTTAGGATATAGGAAAAAACAGGATGCTCTTTTTTTCTTTTTGCGCAATTGGAGACAGGCTCGTCAACAGCAGCCACTGAGAATATTGTATGTGTCTGACAGAACTATTTATATTATATTATATTATATTAAGTTATTTGTTATCTAACTTTTCTATTGATTTTATTTTCATGTTACACTATTGATCATGTCTATTCTTTCTCTAGGCCCGTTTGGAAACAGTGGGCGCAGGGGCCGCCAGACCTACACCCGCTACCAGACCCTGGAGCTGGAGAAAGAGTTTCACTTCAACCGCTACCTGACCAGGAGACGCCGGATAGAGATCTCCCACGCGCTGTGTCTGACCGAGAGACAAATCAAAATCTGGTTCCAAAACCGTAGAATGAAGTGGAAAAAGGAAAACAAGCTGCTGAACCCGTCCAAGACCGAAGAAGAGAACGAACAAAGCGAGGGCAAAGAGTTAAAATAATAATAAAAACTGGACACTGACATTCCTGAAATAAAGTGTATTTCTTTGTAGATAATTCGTGTTTGTAGTGATAGACTTTCAGTGTCTGCACGGTAGATTTTCCATTTCCATTTGTGCTCGTGCGTTAATTTGAGGACTATGCAAATCCGCCAAAATGTACATATTGTATTTCTTTTATTTTGTAGCTTTGGACCATGTTGTTACCTCATGATTTTGTCCTGTGGCACCAGAAGAGCCTTTGTCTCTTCACTGTACACCTCCTGCTGTGGCTGTGGCTGTCTAGTGTTTAATCTGTGGTCTTTATTACACACTTATCTTGTGCCATATTTCAATTTGTACAGATGAGAAAATGTTCCTTGAATGTTATTTATTGTTGTTCACTTGTGTTTTAATGCACATCTGAATCCCGTGTGCAATATTTTGTTTAGAAAATTGTAAATAAAAATAAAGGCTTTTTGATGCAGACTGGAACATGCTTTCCCTCATATGTTTAGTTTAGTATATGTCAAAAAAATAACCACATTAATACAAATCAGACTTTACGCACTGTGCGTAAAAGTGCCAATAATGAAAGCTGACAAGTCTTTATTATCTGTTACCTGAGCCTTTTGTGGCCTACATTATTTGCGCGTTACATAAATGATAAATGACACGGAGGCCTTGACAGTGCGCGCTCACGCTCGGCTCGCGTAGATACCACCTTTGTCCGGAAGATGGCGCTCTCTGCACGCGCGGTTCTTGGGGCGCAGCGGGGAGGCACCATTGACTGGAGCCTAACGACCATTATTTCGTCATCATTTGTAACCATGGAGCATGAATTACCTCTTGAAGTCATCAGAGAGGATTTACGACTGGTCAACAAAGGCACGTGATTCTCGAACGCGCTCCCATATTTGGCCGCATACCTGGCAAAGTACAGTAGGGCTTCATTGCTTATAATTCATGATTGCGTCCATAAATCGTGCAAGCACACAGGATTATAGCGACAAAGATCTACAAATCGAGGCTTTAAAAATCCAAGCAAATGAGCTCTTACTTTGTAAACTCGTTCTCAGGGCGCTATCCAAATGGCTCCGACTATCAGTTACTAAATTATGGGACTAACGGCGCTGTGAGCGGCTCCTTCAGAGACCCTGGCACCATGCACTCCGGGTCTTTCGGCTACAACTACAATGGCATGGACCTAACCGTGAACCGCACCAACGCGGGCAACCACTTCGGTGCTGTGCGAGATGACACCCGTGGATTCGCGCCGGATGCCCGCTACAGACAGACGCCCAATTGCTCGCTCTCATCCCCGGACCCGGTGCAGCCCCAGCCACCTCCGTCTTGCGCAAACAGGGAGCAACTGGAACTAAAAAGCCCTTCTCCACCGTCTGACCGGAGCGCGACCTCAGCTTCCAACAACAAAAACAGCGGAGCGCACTTCACGGAGATAGACGACGGTGGCGCGGTGGTGTCTGAGAGCGAGGAGGGCGCACACGGCAGCGGAGGGTCCAGCTCTGTTCCACGCTCACAGCAGCAGCAGCAGCAGGAGCCCAGTGCCACCTCATCGGCTCCTACAGATTGCCAAACGCCGCAAATATTCCCCTGGATGCGGAAACTGCACATAAGCCATGGTATATGTACATTCATAATATTTGTTTGTGGAGGTCTGTCGTAAATCTGTCAAGTGCATGAGTGAGCAGGTTGTGGCAGGTTACAGCGAGGACAGGGTTTGAAGGTTTGGCTTGTGGTCTGGCTTTGAAAATAGTTGTTTGTGTCTCTAGGATTTGAGGTAGAAGCTGTGAAAGTGTGTATTTACGTCGTGGTCTTGTTGCATGCTTCTCCGCATCACTTCATCTTATCTATAATCCCATCCAAAACAGCCAGCCACCTTGATGTGTTGTTGATGATTATGCTGTTGTTGTCGCTGCTAATTCTCTCTATGAAATTGTAGATATGACTGGACCAGATGGGAAAAGGGCCCGAACTGCGTACACCCGCTACCAGACTCTAGAGCTGGAGAAAGAGTTTCACTTCAATAGATACCTAACCAGACGGCGGAGGATAGAGATAGCCCACGCCTTGTGTCTTTCCGAAAGACAGATCAAAATCTGGTTTCAAAACCGCCGGATGAAATGGAAGAAGGACAATAAACTGAAAAGCATGAGTCTGGTGACAGGAGGCAGCGCCTTCCACAACTGAGTTTTTGGAAGCATCATAATTATGAAAAAATAATAATAATTAAAAAAAATGAATCCATGAGTACTGTAAAGCTATTGAAAAAGCGCAGCACCTTCCAAGCATGCTATTGTGATAGAAGAAGAAGTATTCCGTGGTTCCAATGCCATTTTTAGTTGTGGTAGCTTAGATGTCATATTTGGAAGAAAAAAGATGTAAATATTAATAATTGTTGATGCTCTTTCTGTCACTTGAGGTCGCCATGTTTAGCTCTTTATTCTTCTTGACGGTCTAAACAGGAGTCATTGTACAGTTTAAGAAAATACGAAGAAAAAAAAAAAAAAAAAAAAAAAAACTTTCCAAACCATATGCTGCTGTTCATTGAATGTAATGTATTTGGAGCCATTCATTCAAAGCGCTTATAGCTGTATTTTGATGGTTCTCTCTTGTGGCCATTGCAAACCATACATTTTCATAAAGAAGCCAATAATGTGTAGCTCTAGGATATTTTGTGCATCTATTGTTTTAGGTCTAATAATTATGAGCAATGCAAATGTATTCAACCTGTCAATGTGATAAAATTTTTAGTGCAAAGGGTTATTCTGTGGATATAGGCTGTAAGTGATGTACGCTTTTTTCGCCAATACGCTTTTTGTATTTGTAAGTGAACTCATAGCGCTTGAAATAAAAGTTTCGACTCAAATGCTTTGTCTCGGGTATTTTAAATGAGAAAAAAATACACATTTCATATCCACCCTATAATTAGACAATACAATGACATAATTAACGTGGAATAAGTTTGAACCAAAACACACACGCACACACACGCACACACACGCACACATCAATTTTCTTCTGACGTATTTTCATACATGGCCCCGTTTTGTTCAAAAGAGAAACTTTCTAAACTTACCTCGTCTTGACCTCAGTCCAGCAAGGCGAGGGGCTGCATACAACAGAAATAAAATCCATAAAAGGCTTACAGGTATAACATGCAATGGCTGAAGTTGGTAAAAATCCCAGCCTTACCAAAGATTGTATAGGGCCTATATTACTTACAGACTGTGAAAAGTCACGTGAGGTCCATAAAGTTGGTTTTATGGTTTTGGGGAGTAGACAATGTACAATATAATTCACAACCTTGAATGAAAGTGACGGCTTAACTGCGTAGATGGGACTGGAAAGGCTGGACTGGACTCAGGAAATGTCCAGTCATATTTAGGTTGCATCTAATGGCATTCGAACTGGATAAACACCGTGCGTAAATTAGCCTAAATTTGTAATAGACCAATTGTTATTTTATTTTGTACAAATTCCATGAAATTATTAATACAGCTCGTGAAAATGTACACTATCTCGAACAAATAAAACATAAAAAAACACACTGAAATTATTTGGGTGTTTTTTTATATATATATTTATATTTTGCGAGGTTACACGCCGTTTGTTTGCCGTGCTTAAAATGCGTTTCAGTTTAAAAAGCAAAAAATGGAAAAAAAAAAATCTTTTCTTCTTCAAACACAATGCATTATGGAGAATCTTCTCATGATTTGACTTTAAGACTAATAAGCGCTTTTATGGAGCTGCCACGAGACGAACTTGAGCTGGTCCCGGAGTGATTTATCCCCAAATGTGTCAAGTCACCGCGCGGGCAAAGGTGAAGTTGCGGCCACAGCAGCGAGAGCAGAGCGGAGCTGGACACAGGCCTCGCTGTTTTTAGATAAAGATATGCATCTAAATGAGCTCGTGGCTACTGCCTATTGTCTATAGGCTACTAATAAAAATATAATTATATTACAGTTTAAAACTAAGAGCAGGTTTCCATGCTTTACGCAGACTATTTCCCCAGTCTTCTCAAACTCATTTCAGGTAAAAGTAAAATCAGTGGTATTGGCTATGGATCTTAGACATTTCCCACATATTCATAACTATTAAGTGGCAATTTAAGCAGCGTAATGAGCATTGCATATTGATAGGGGTAATCTGCAGCCGGATCTCATGCATTATTCATAGGGACGGGGATCATCGCTGGGTCAGGAGACGACTGCAGCCACAGATGCGTCAGGACGCACGGCTCAGTGCTGCCACACTTTGCACAGTCACCACGAAGGGTTTTGGGAGATGCATCTGAATTTACTCTAGTGTATGGCGGTAATAACTTATTTTTGGCAAAAAAAAAAAAAAAATTTTAAAAATAAAAATAAAAATCACAAAATGCATTAAAACATTTATTTATTTTAAATAGCCTAACCTATCACTGTAACTTAATTTTAACCTATAGTTCATATTTGCAAGCAATTCTAAAATACGCCTTTAAATGTTTAGACCAATACATCAACACTGTAAAATGTAAAGATAAAATAAGGTCATTGAAAAGAAGAACTCTTATGTGATGTGCAACCCCTATTATTTTCTGTTTTTGATTGTATTGTTAATAATAAACTATTATAAATTGGATTTGCAATATTCCTATTAGTAAACATACAAAAAGAAAACAAAAAACACGCGACAGTCATTGGGAATGTGCACCTTTTTCCTCTTTACACAGTGAGCAAAAGGCAGCGGCTCTGCGCACATGTAATAAATGATACGTCAGTGTACTATTAAATATAAATGAGAAAACTATTATTTCACAATTAAACGGTGGATTTGGTGAGGGAGAAAGGGCTGGAGGCTCGCCACATCAATAGAATGCAGCAAAATAGCCTTAACACTTGGTCAATGGCGTCCCCAAACTGACATTTGCCAGTATTAATTTGATGATTATTAAATACGAAGTAAATGTCACCTTGTACGTATTGTGAAGCCAGTCCAGCGCCACGTATCCTCAACATCTGGTAGATCGTGTGTTTGCATGACTTTTCAATAGATCTCAATAGGAGGTAATGGCACCTTGGTTCCGGCAGAGGGAGCTCCAGACCGACAGCTCGCGATGATGGATGAGGTTTCGCTCCTATCACCGGGGCCCTGTAGGTTAGACCCTGAACATAGAAAAGTCGTGTCACTGCCAGCGTGTTTATCAGTTATCTCCCATTTTCACTTTCTGCTTAGAGAGCTGCGCTTAAATCCCCCTGAATAATTTGGGGTTATTAAGGATAGATGACAAGGTAGTTAGGATAGGCCTTTCCCAAGTTACATCTTAACAATTGCTTATTAATGCGCTTTTAAAACCTACAGCAAAGATAGGCTAATGTTAAACGTTTGAAGAAAAGGTTACGAGCATATTTTGCTTATTGAAATTCATTAATGTAAAATGTAGGCACGAATATGGTAAGCCTATAGCAAGAGTTATTGAAGTAGGCCAAGTAGGACGTCCATGACATCAAATTAAATGTGCCTATAGCTGCCTCTAGCCTTTATAAAGAGTAAATTTGAGTGTGTAAAACCTCATATAGATCAACTGCTGTATCCGAGAACACTTGGAAAAGACAGACCAATAAGACACGTATAGACTGAATACGCACATATCTGTCAGGGTTATACGGCTCTGTTGAGGCTCGTAATGCGCACCAAACGTTGCACTAAGTGTTTTATATGAGAGCGGAGTGTTGTTCTATTTTTGCTACCTCAAATGTCCTAACAACAATAATAGCACTGAATTTCATCTTTGACTGTAAACCTAATTAATTTCAGTTTATTATGTTTATTTTGGCCTTTAAAACACAAAAGTCTAACACAAAAATCATCAACATTTGGCCAACAGTTTTAAGTATGAATATGCTTCATACATAGTCTATATACACAGTTCTCTGCAGTTGTACTTAAAATATCCCTGAAGTATGCAGACCACGTCAGCCCTCGCCTCTTCCCAGACTCGGTGACCGCTCGATGACCTGTCATCTATATATACCCTGTAGATCCGAATTTGTGTACATTAAGCAGCAGCCACAAGTTCGTATCTTGGGGAGTATGTAGGTGATGACACTTCACCTCAGCGACCACTACACATGAACTGCGGTAGCCAAAATGTTTACAAGGAAATGGCCAATTATTTATTTGTTGCTATTTTATGGGTTTGCTTTTATTTGACTTTATTGGTTTTAGTGTTTTAGAACTGCCAAGGTTAAACTGAGCATTTATACCCTGATGTACTTTGTGTTGTTTTTAATGTTATCTTTATAGTTACAGCACTTTGGATACTGGTTTGTTTATAAAATGTGCTAAGCTATATAAATAAAGTGGATCTTGATTTGAATTAAAGTTCACATGACTAACAAATATAATTTACACAAATATAAGTATTTTGGGATTCATAAATAAAATGTATATTACTGATGCTTCACTAATGGCACTGAAAATTACGCTTGGAATTGCACTTATAGGCACTGTCACAGGCCTGTAGGCAGTGTAAACACGATGCCTTCACAGTTTTTGGCACGACATTCTTTGAGATTCTGACATCCGCAGAAACATACAATGTGGCCATTGTCCAAAGCATCATTTATCTTCTTTTCACTGCAGCACATGTGCGTCTTGGTCAAGGAGGAGTTTAGTTTGCTGGGAAATGTGAGGACCTTAACAAACAGCTTCCTTTTTCGCTACAGAGTGGACGCCAGGGACCAAGGCACTGGGCTGAGAAGATGGCAAGAAATCCGGGGTAAGTTTACACGAGTTTGTGTGTGGACTGTATGGATCTGTGCAGTGCGTAAAGAGCGCAGACGAAAGCGCTGGGAGTGTGTGGCATTAAGTTTGATTGAAGGGAGGCGGGATCAACTAAATGTAAAGCGGACGTGTATAGACTTGCCGTGGTCATTCAGAGTTCACGAGTTCAGTTCACTGAGCGGTGTTATCTTTAACGGGAGTCGCCTTTGCCCCGTGCATGAACATGAATACGTACGAACCTGCTTATTACCCATTACTCATTAGGTTATAATAACAATGTCCAAACAAATTAGTTCTGTAACATATAGGCCTAAAGTAGTCTTGGTTTAGCCGTGATGTGGTCCCTGACTTTTGCTAGTGAATTCGTTTGATAAAAGTTTGTCTATAATGGTTTATTTTATATATATATGTGTGTGTGTGTGTGTGTGTGTGTGTGTGTGTGTGTGTGTGTGTGTGTGTGTGTGTGTGTGTGTGTGTGTGTGTGTGTGTGTGTGTGTGTGTGCCTCTTTGCAAATGAGTATAGGAAGAAATTTTACTTTACTACAAAATCTGTCATGCAAAATATGATTCAGATACGATTGTGTATATGAATTTTCAAAATATTTCTTATTGAGAGTATTTCCATGTGTAAAATGAAGAGGGACAGTTAGAGTTGGCTGTTGCTTCGGCTGCCTTTGGATTAAATCAGCGCCATAAATCCCTTCATGTGGACACGCGGTTCCTGCGGCTAATTGCAGAGCGCAGCATTTGTCAGCAGGCCCATGGGATGACTGCTGTGACTGAGGACCAATTACTGTATGAACCATCGGAGTGAAGACCTGACATAGAAGCCATCTTGTAGTACGCACGTTATTTGTTTGCGCGCGATTTTCTTTGTTATTTGTGAAAACGAGCACCTGCCACTGTCTCATGTTAGGTGATCTATAAGGACAAAAGACATCCCTCTTTTGTACACCATAAATGTTAAATTTAAAGCTGGATTATGGCTCTAAGTGTCTTTTGGAAATGACCATAAATCCTGGTTATGCTCCTCAAGTCCTACACATTTGCCTGTATTTATAGTGTTTAACAGAAGCTAGACAACTTTATGGCACTAAACGATCTGCCGCTGTAAATGTTAGGCTGAAGGTTTGAGTAAGGGCTTGACATAGAGAGGAATAACTGTATTGTATTTTAACCTACTTTCAACAGTAAATGGCAGTACATGTAGGTCAAAATGTCTGTTAAGTAAAATTGGAATTTATTTTAATTATGATGAATTCAAACACTTTGTAACTCTCATCCAAGAACATAGATACTATTATTTTGGTGATGTTTTTGTCCTTTGTGTAACTTTACATTACAATTTTAAAGTATTTATTTAAGATCTTGTTGACCATGTCATATATTCAGGCATGCTGGTTGGTTTAGTTGCAAGTGTGAGAAATCGCATGCCTGTGTTCACAAATGGTGAACTCATGGTTTATGATAGGAGACATTTTTCTGTTTTATACATTAATTTAAATAAATAAATAAATAAATAACCACTGATATTATTAACTGACTGAGAAGATAATACAGTGTGGTTGTGTGTGTTTTATCCTATAATTATCTTACACTAATTTGATAGGGCAATTTTTGAGGGTCCCCAGCTAATGGTGCAATACAGTAATACATAACATGGTAAAATTATGTTTAAGGTGGGAATGGAAAGACACGTTTTTGGCTTTGAATTTAAGTAGGGATGATGGGATTGGTATACCAATAGTGTGTCATAAGTGTTCTCAGGCTACCATGATGTTTCCAGTCAGAACTTTCCATCAATAGTCTGGAAAATACCTTTAGTAGCGGTTAAGCCCTTGTTTCATATTTGCTATTTAAAGGTCCCATATTATGCAAAACTGACTCTTGTGAGCTTTTAGCCAAGTTAGAATGTTGTTGCCTCTTCAAAAACATATCTGGATTTGTGTTTAGTTTCATTCACACATGTTTGAGTAATCTTTTATTGTTAGTCTGTCTACATCTCCAAAGCTCAAAATGCTCTGTTCCACCTTGTGATGTCATGAAGTGGTAGTTTTCAAGTTACCAGCTCCTTTTACCTTCAGCTCAGTAGAGATTTGCGATTCCAGGGGGAGTTAAAAACACAGTGCAGCACTTTGTGTATTACCACATGACAAGGTGGAACAGAGTGTTTTCTGTTTGACAGAAGAACCCAGCCTAAATATGCAGGGTTTGGTGTTAAACATGTTTAAATGAAACAAAACAACTCCAGGAATGTTTTTGATTAGAAAACAACATTATAACATAGATCAGTCCTTTAAAAGTCAGCCATATTTAAAACAGTTGAAAGCAGCATTTAGATACATGTTATTACATTTTCTAACCACAAGAGGTCACAAGACAATGTAATGTTTGTGCCTGTCCCAAGCCAGGATAACTGTAGAAAGCAACCACCATAAAATATATAATAAATGTGTCCATTCATACATTATTAATGCTTATCTGCGGGGACTACGGGGATATCACAGAGTATACAGCACGACAGATATTGCACATATCATGATAAGAGATATGGCACTAATCAATACAGTGGACATAAACCAATGCATCAGTATTCCCTTAATAAGCAGTACTGTGCATATCTATACTGACATTTTGTATGTAAAATGTGTGTTGGCAAATAATATTCATAACAACATATGATGAATCTCAATATTTTGACACACCCTATAACAGGGTCGTTTACAGCTTTGGGTGCCCTGTGCTAGTTTCAAGTACAAACTTTTTTTTACAAGCAATAATGCCACAGTGTTTTTAACAGTTTTCGATTATGATAATTCTTTTAGGTGCCCTGAAGTGGATGTGGCCCTGTACATTTGCATAGGAAACACCACTGCATATAGTGAAGTGTTGCGTGTGAGTGTAAATGGGAGAAGCCAAAATGGATTGCGAAGCTTTTATTCTGCGCTTGTTTTACATCAACAGTTTTGGTGTGTGTCATGCCCCCGCAAGCGCGAAAACACTGACTTGCGTGTTAATGTGTGTGAGAGATTTGTCATAACCAATCTGAAAGGTGAACAACAGCGCCCCCTGTATGCGGGCTCTTGATGATGATGAGGTTTAAGTGGAGCTCAGTGTGGACACAGACAAGAGTGTGGTCAGATGTGAATGATAGATATAGATCATAGACACTGCCGGCTGCTCTGTCATTTTCACTGTGCGGCCAATGTCCCCAACGTTACCCCACTGCGTGAACACAGAGATCAGTTAGACTCAAGAGAGCTGGTTTTGAATGTTATGTCCCTGATTCACCCAATGACAATTAGATTAATATATACTCAAGCACTTAAGGTAACATCTCAATCAATTTCCCAAAAGGTCCTTTTTTTTAGTCTTCCTGTTCCACCCTGTTCATTTTACTGGGCAGCACTAACTTCACCTGATATTGTAAATGTAACAGTAAGAAAGGTAGTGGCTTTATTACTAAACTATGAGACTCCTATTTATGTTATAAGTTAAAAGGCCCATATTATGCTGTTAGATGTCTGATCTATGTTATAATGTTGTTTCCTCATCACAAACATACCTGGAATTGTGTTTTGTTTCATTCACACATGTTTAACACACAAATTCTGCATATTTAGGCTGAGTTCTCCTCTCAAACAGAAAACAATCTGTTCCACCTTGTGATGTCAAGTGGTAATACAGGAAGTGTCCCACTATGTTTTTAAACTCCATACACCTTCATTAGAATCATGATTTCAGCCCTGAAATTGCAGTCTCAACTGAACAAAAGACAAAAGACATCTTGATGTCATCACAAGGTGGAACAGAGCATTTTGAGCTTTGGAGATGTAGACAGACAAACAATAAAGGATTACTCCAACATGTGTGAATGAAACAAAACACAACTCTTTTGACTTTTGATGAGGTAACAACATTCTAATATGGCTTAAAGCTCACAAGAATCAGTTTTGCATAACATAGGACCTTTAACCAAAAAACTAAATAAGGATGTTTTTGCCCAATTCAATTCTTTTGTCTGCACTGTTGTGTTGGTGTTCAGTTTTTCATCTTCTTTTTTTTTAAATTTAAAGACAATATAGATTCACTCTATTATCAGATAGACATATACACAGTTCAGATAATTATTAGTAATCTCAGAATGACATTATTTGTTTTGATTTAAAGTCCTGTAAAATACAATTTATTTTTTGTTGCTCAAACTTTGATTCGCCATAGGCCTATAGACGATCTAAATCATAATAAGCCACAGCTCGCGTGCCACTTGTAGTTCGTTTATTAAAACTCGTGCGCCCTTGTTTTGTGTCAAACGGCTCGGAGATCAAAGACATCCATTTGGCGTTAATTTGTGTCCCTCGGTTAAATATTACCTCTGAGAACCAATCAAACCTATCGAACAGGGATGAAGATGAGCGATCAAAGCACCGCCAGACTATACGATCGATGCCCCGCCACAGTCCGACTGTCAGCATGTTGAACCCGGGTCCATACTGTACAAGGCCTCGTTACGCACGGAGACTTCTATTTTAATGATCATTGCTGACCACCGTCTTGCTTTAACTTTATAAACTGCTTTCACTTTGTTAAATTACACAGCTAACAAAAAAGGGGAAAACCTCATTACCCAAACTAAATGTAATGCACTTTCTATGTGGAAGTGATGGCAGGACTAAATGAACCCTGGCTCATTGTGTGAAGCCCCGGTCTAAATACTGATAGCATTCTGTGCATGAGCAATTTATGGCATCTCTGTCTGGCATCGCTCCTAAAGGGGACTTCAGCCATGTTGGGATTTATTATAACACCGCTGGACACGTTCCCAGCGCTGTTTAAACTAAAAGAGATGTGACTGGGTGGTTTTTACAATGAAGGGGCTCCAATTTCTGCTCAAATGCGTAATGGTTTTAAATGACGGAGCGGCTCATTTTCATTATGTTAGGATAACTTTATTTTTCCATTTTCCTATAAAGATTCTTATAAGCTTTTGACCTCCCTTTGTTTCCTCTTGACCACATTGAGCTTTAATTGTCACATTAGTCCAGTGCGTAAAATCCTTCTTATCTTTATCGCTGACTATGTCCATACATGATGTTGCGTGATCAGCAAGAATAGGCTTCTTTTTCCACGCGCGCACATTGGGTGACATTGCGTGAGGAAAAATGTTACGCAGCGCGGTGTGAGCTGTGCAGAAACACTAGTGTCCACTCAGCCTCAGCCCACTGGCATCCAAAGGCACACCGTGACGCCCGAGACGCACTAATAATCAACACACAACCACACGCGAGGATTGTTATTCTGAAATTATTATCAGCGACATTTTTTTTCTTAAGGTGAGAAGAGGAGCGGTTGTTGTGCGTTTGGGATTGTTTTAGCCCGCGATGAATGTAGTTTCGGAGGTAAGGCAGCCGGCTGTTGTGCCGCGGACTGGGCTATGTGTCTTTATGATTTACGATCCTGACTCGAGCCACGGTTCACCCAGAGTTCATAAAGCTGCATGCCTCCAGACTTATTCTCTCTCTCTCTTGCTTTTCCTCGCCTTTCTCTTTCTAATTTAGCCCTTTCGTTGAATCAAAATACCGTTTTTAATCGCGCTTTTTATTGTTACAAACGTATCTTATAACAGCTGCTGCGTAATGGCACGTTTTATAGCTCTCTAACGTATGTGTTTGACATATGTATCCATCGTAACACTGTGACACGCCTCTGGCTTCTATTTATTTTTATTTTATAACCAATAATAGCTGATAACGACTTGTTATTTTTGTGCGTTTAAAAATAGGCCCGATCATAGCGCGCAGCTTTGGCGCGCAATGAGAATTAAAAATGTATAGGCAGTGCCTTTGATATTCATGATATAAAATTCGTGTGTTGATAAACGACTCTTGTTTGTTACAGTTTGTTATTGGTGGCATATTTGTTTAGAAAGTAATTTGTTCTTTTGTGGTTTCTGAAATAGATGTACAAAAATACTGTCAAGTTTACAAAAGAAAATACATTTAGAATGTAGGTTAGAACAACAAAAATTAAGACAAAAAATACCAAGCAAAATGATGATGTTTTTTGCCTTACGTACCCAAGTAATAACTTGATTTATTATATTTTAGGTTCTTGGGTTTTGAAAAAGGATGTTGTTTACACCCAAAAGTCTAGGTTTTCTCTTTGCATATTTGCTTTAGGAGAGTATAGCTATTGATGTCAGCGCACTATTGAGTTGATAAGATGGATCATTCGGTCTCCTCCCTGATTCTGTCTGTGTCTATTTTGTCTCCGCTCTCAGGCCAGAAGCCCCGCGCGCTCTGGAAAGCTGCCATGTGACATTTGGCTGCCAGCGCTCTGTCACAAGGTCAAAGGGGCCCCGGCAACGCGCACTTAATGGAAAAGCACCGAGCTCCACACAACGTCCACCACAATCACTTCTTGGGGATTTCTCTGGAAAACGGTTTTGCTCCTCAACCAGCCACACACCAAAACCAGCAACGGCAGCACAGGCAGAGCGGGCAGTCCGGGGAGACGCCTGGGAGAGGAAACCCCAAGTGTAGCATGAGTAAAAAGATCTTTCCTTGGATGAAAGAGTCCAGACAGACCAATGAGAAACACAGAAGTCAGACGAGCATTGCAGGTCTGTATCAAATCAAACAGGGCCTTTTCATTTGGTACAATGAAATCTCACACTGAGGACAAGTCTGCTCCGTCTGCTTCCTCTTTTAAAAGGTTTAGCTATTAATTAGACAGGGGCCTGTGATACCAGCTGCACAACATCAATGCAATATTACAAAGCAGGTCTTTGGAAACATTATTTTGTACATTAATGCAACTTTAACGTTTAACTTTAAACAATATTGTAGCCAATATAAAAACATGTTCTTGTATATTGACAACGTTGCAATTAACACTACAGGTCCAACATATCTGATTAAACAAACATTAAACCTGAGATTTAACACACATGGCACACATGTTATTTCAGTATGAACTAAGACAAAGTGCTCATGAATAGTTCTGAACGAGTTCAATGTCACCTGAATATCACTCCGCCCTTTAATTAGATTTTCTAGTCTCTGTAGCCATATTCATGTTTTACATTTGATGATGCAAAACGTTAGGTAGCCCTATTATCTTTAATATAAAAAGTATTTGAGGCCCAATGTAACAAGATAAGAATATAACACTGGAATCTATATTTCTGAACCTCTTCTATCTTTATCCACAGATTCCATGGACAAGTGCGCGGGCGCGCCCCCGTCTTCCAAACGCACGCGCACAGCATACACGAGCGCGCAGCTGGTGGAGCTGGAGAAGGAGTTTCACTTTAGTCGGTACTTGTGCCGACCAAGGCGCGTGGAGATGGCCACTCTACTGAACCTGCACGAGCGCCAAATCAAGGTTTGGTTTCAGAACCGGCGTATGAAACAAAAGAAGGATGAGCGTGTGAAGGGCCTATCTTGCTCCCCCTCTTCCCCCTCCGACCCTGACAGCCCCACACTCTCCAGCCTGGGCTATGTGCATTTGGGTCCAGATTTCCCAGTGTCCCCTCCACCTAAAGCCCAGCTGCAGTCTGTAACGTACCAAGAGACTGAACACTTCTCCAAATACGCAGCTCCCGGAGGTGACCCTCGCTTTACGCACGGGCCACAGTTTAACGCGGACTTTGACGCGCACGGCCACTCGCACGTGGTGGGAGTAAACGATCCTCAAGGCTCATATTTCTCCCAAAGCTGCCCTGCTCAGGACAGAATCATGCAGGCTCCAAAGCTGACTCATCTGTAGCACGTTTGAATGGACTTTAGTTTGTGTTGTGATAGTTAGTCTGACGCATTGACACTCTAATTTCCTCCCCGGATTTATGTAGCCTACAAAGATATCTGCGTATTTATACAACCACTATTTTAATTTCAGTTAAATTCATTGTTTAAATTTCGTTCGGAAACATTAGCTCTCCAACTGATTATAATTGCTTCTTCATTGCAAACGTTAGGCTTTAACTTGTTTCACTAGTTCCTTGATCAAGTACACAACGTGAACACAGTAAAGCAGCCGGAAAACACCAAAGCCTCCCTTTTTGTTACAGTTTAATTAGTACTTAGCTCTATAACGCAGCATTAAGCCGTAGTTAATTACCGAACCCTTACGGGTGACTGTGGACATGATAGGTTTGGGATGATATTACACTGTGGCCTCAGTGGTATTGGGCTTTTCTGAAAAGAAAACAGAGCCCGCACAGGCCCCTCATTTGTGCTGTATGACCAAAGTGGGCCACACAAGCTGCCAATCTGTAAAAGAGCGAGTGATGGATCACTGGACCCACGTTCGCTTTTTACATCAGGATTTGACTCCAGTCCTCTCGATTGTAAACATTTGAAGAAAAATCCTGCCATTTTTAGGGTAACCAACATTTGTCTTATTGGCATCCATTTATATTTAAATTTCGCATTAATAATTAATAATAGTGAAACAGGAATAGTGATTAATATTGACAAGTGTGGTAAAGTAAAAACAAAAGTTGATCAATTCTGAGGAATAGCCCAATACGCTTTAATGCATGCGCATGACACTTAATGGATGAACAATGCGTCAACAAATCATCTGCACGTAACATCTTTAAATTACCACTTTAGTTAATGTATTGAGCGCACATTAGAGCGGAAAAGTATTTTGAAAAAATCAAGATTTGGTTCACAGTGCACATTTTACGCCACCTGCTTGTCTTCATTAAGATGTTAAAATAAATTAGCTTACACAATAATAATACAATTAAAATAGATAACCCTAAAATATTTGTCATAATTTTATGTATTTATTTCTTCCACATGCATTAATCTAACCAAATAGAATCTTTGTTGTTTTACATTATTATTTATCTCCAAGATTTAAACAATGTTTTATTGATTGTTGACGGTGTATGGGCTCCTCGACTGTGGTGATAAATGTCATTAAAGATCAGATTTCCCTCTCACCTCTCGCCATAATATTATTATAGTAATGATCTTTTTATGGTTGGTTACATACACATTGTCACTCTTTTAATGTGATTTTAAAGTCCTTGTAAAGCGAAAATGGGCCTTGATGTTTGTTCTTATCAGATGGATGAGCGCGTTTGATTGAAGCGTTTGTCATGTAAATGCGAGGCGTTTGATGGACGAGCCCACAGACATGACAGAGTGTTCCCGGCCTCTCGCCATTGGCCTTTGGCAGGTCACATGGTGTGTCAGGAAGGTGATATGAGGGTGGAAGGCAGTTTTACAGCTTTGACATACTATCTAGAAGGTTAGGGCAAGGAGCACCATTAATGACTGCTCAGCCTTGATCGATTTTCGGAGCAAACAATAGGCGAAGTTTCAAGATGAACTCATACCTAGACTACCCAGTTTGTAACAGAGGCGCTAACCTCTTCAGTGCCAAGGCCGGATACCACAACCTGAACCACGGATACACGGCCAGCTCGTGCGCAACAAGTGATACTTACGCACCGGACGGACGTTTAGTTGCAGCGACTACGGGGCCCCATCAGACCCCAAGTTTACCTCCTCTTCACCACCAAACACACGTCAATCTTGACCTGCAGTACACGCCACCGGGAAACTCTCTGTACGGCCCACCGCTGGAGTACGGGCATCACCAGTATGGCCTAGCACCAGAGCAAGACCGGGGCTATATGCACGCGCAAGTGTCGCCCATTGCGACAAACATGGCTCCTTATACGGGAGAAAGTTGTGGGACTGTCGCTCAAGGTGCACAGTACATGCACTACAGCAGCAACGGGGAGCAAAGACATCAAGATTACGCAGAAAACGTGTACACAAGGCTTCCCGTACCGAGCAAGGAGAAAGAAGTTGAGGAGACAAAAACTTTCGACTGGATGAAAGTGAAGCGAAATCCACCTAAAACAGGTTTGTAGGCCTCTAATAACTATTAATACAACAAGCTAAAACTAATACAAAAGCACTAAAATACCGTGCGTAAAACTGACACAACTTTTGTACTTGTTTCCATCATGCCCCATCACAGTTCATGTTTATTTATTTTCTCATCATTCATTTCACCACAGCTGTCTTGTCGGAGTTTGGAGTCCCTAGCCAGCACAACGTGATCCGCACCAACTTTACCACTAAACAACTGACGGAGCTGGAGAAGGAGTTCCATTTCAACAAATACCTCACCCGGGCGCGCAGAGTGGAGGTGGCCGCCAGCCTGGACCTCAACGAAACACAGGTTAAAATATGGTTCCAAAATCGCAGAATGAAGCAGAAAAAACGCGAGAAATCGGGCTGCGTTTTTGGCAACAGTTCTGCCAAAATGGACAAACACAGTAGCCCTGAAAACTCTCCAAAAGTCAAAGGGAAAGACTGTTAACAATAATGACACTTTTAAAAATGTGTTTGGATAGGGACCAAAGCAATTCTCTACAACTTCCCTATCCAGCCACACCATTCCCAATCAAACTGTGAAAACTGTTGGACTGAACTGAACAGGGTATGATTGACTGTGGTTTGTGCATTATACTGTGAATTGACTGCATAGACAAATATCTATAATCGTTACATGTTTTTGTATTCTTTTTAGTTGTTTTGTGTTGAAGCACTGAAATAGTCAGTGTCATTGTTTTGCACTATTTATTTACAGGGTATTTTCCAATGAATGTCAACATGATTTTAAATAAAATATATAAATCACCTTATACTTCTATACTTGTCTATACTATAATACACTATACTTGTCTCAATCAAAGTAAAAAAAAAAAAAAGAAAAAAAAAAAGAAAATATTGACTTTTTCAAACTAGTTCTTCACTCCTCAGAAATATTTCCTTGAGTGATGTCCTCTGTAGAGTCCACTTGCATAATGTGACAAGAGAAATCTTTCACAACACATGGGGTGTTTCCTAGTGACCTTTTCACCCTCAAATACCTCCAGGGGTTCTAAACATGACAACAAACTCCAGGGAGCCAGGTCTCACCCATGATTTGTTACCCAAATTCACCTCGGACATGAGTGACACAGGTTGTCCTCATACCTTCACAAACAATTAGATGAAATATTGAAATAGAAAGATAAACTGAAATATAGAGACTAAAAATAGCATTCAACACCAGCGTGCTTTTCCTGACCTCAACTTTAGCCAAACATTTGCTGGAACCTGACCGCTGAGTTTCAAGTGATGGGACCATGGACAGGAGTCTCAATATTTGCACTGGGTGTTAGGTTAGCACACACACTTTAGGCCCCAGCAGCACTGGCCTGTCCGTGCCCTTCTCCCAAAGAAGAGGTTCAACCAGAGTTCAGCTGCAAATGAATGCAGGGCCAATCTGTCAAGACACCAGAAAGAGTTTGAGAAGTCCACTCTGGGCCTCCTACTTAGCAGGTACTTTTTAAATATACAACAAAGTTACAGACCTTTTGATTAGTGTTCATAACTGGAATACAATTATTTGTTAATTTAATATTCTAGATAAAAAAGTTAGATTTAAGGTTCATTTTTATATAGTTAGCTACCTTATGTTTTTACTTCATATTTCCATTCTTGGGTTGTTCTTGTACTTAATGTTGCAACACTGAAATGTCCCATTTTAACACAAATAAAGACTGTCTTATCTTATTTCAGAGAAATATTTGCCATATGTGAAGGGGAACTATATTTACAGGTCCTCTTGGCTCTTGTGAGCTTTAAGTCATGTTATAATGCTGTTACCTCCTCAAAAATCTAGAGTTATGTTTTGTTTCATTCATGTTTGAGTAACTTATTATTAGTCTGACTACATTTCCAAGCTTAAAATGCTCTGTTCTACCTTGTGATGTCATGACGAGGTAGTTTTCAAGTTAACAGCTACCTTTTACCATTTATTTAGTAGAGATTGCACTTCCTGTATTACCACATGACATCACAAGAACTCAGCCTTAATATGCAGGAATTGTGTGTTAAAAATGTGTGAATGAAACAAAATACAACTTCAGGTATGTTTGAGATGATGAAACATTATAATATAGATCTGAAAATAGTGCAATATGGGGCCAATAAATGAATACACCTCAGCAATACCCTGAAGAATACAGTTAAAATCATTGATC
The DNA here is from genome assembly GCA_029959045.1 of Taenioides sp. WSHXM2023. Classification (NCBI taxonomy): domain Eukaryota; kingdom Metazoa; phylum Chordata; class Actinopteri; order Gobiiformes; family Gobiidae; genus Taenioides; species Taenioides sp. WSHXM2023. The sequence goes on along the minus strand of CM057104.1, from coordinate 10,997,666 downwards.
TAATTGGAATTGAGCTACGGGATTTAATAGGCTTAAAACATATTTCTCGACAATGGAAGTAACACATTTATAACACATTTGTGTAACACCCTAAGCAGAAGTTACAGTTGAAATACCACATGGCACATTGCTGTAAATTGAAAAAAAAAAAAGGTTTAAAGGGCTTGCTGCTGGTGTCTGCGATTCTCCACAAAAGCCAAACACTAACACAAGTTGCAAGGCCAAGGACTGGAGACGTGACAATCGATATGGTAAAGGGTGACAGATTCAACAACAAAAGCATAGCCTGGTACAGAAAACAAGCGTGGGACTTCATTCTGGAGGTGTGATCCCTGCCATCTCTGTAGGTAATACCTCAGTGCTCCCAGTGGGCTCTCCATCTGGAAGTGTCAAAGCCCGGGCTGCAACCAACACCAGTGTCAAGACAGATGTTCAGAGCAGAGGAGAGAGGAGGAGGCAGTTTTTCACCTCTGGATTAGCACTGCGCCCATGGCTTTCTGTGGGAGAAATGTAGGTCACGCACAGGTTTGTTTAATGTTACAATGAGCACGAAACAATCAGCTTTGGTAAGTGACTGTGAAAAAATGACCACAAAATCTCTCATACTCCAGGCCAAATTTTGAATTGTATTGTATATTTTCATATAGTTGAAGTCCACTCTGGGTCTCCTACTTGAGAGGTTATCAGGTACTTCTTAAATAAAGTTAAGAGCCTTTTGGTCAGTGTTACTAATTGAAATAAAATGCTTTGTTAATTTAAGTACATTTTAATATTCTAGATAAAAAGATTTAAGGTTCATTTTTATATTATATATACACTTGTTTTTATATTATTGTTATCTACCTTCATTTATGACTGTATATTTTCATGTAATTGATGGATGAGTTCCAGCTAGTTGTTACCCATATGCTAATTGATAATACAACTAGTATCAAAAATAGATTATCATTTGAACAGATACTGATAGAGAAAAAAAAAAAAATCACAGAAATAGGACAAGTCTGACCTTTCCTGAATAGTTTTAGAGTAATCTCTGCCGCTAGTATAAGACCATGTGGTTATCATGTGAGTTAAAAATGAAATGTTATTGTCTAAAAAGAGTCTTTACATTATTTTGGTATTGTTTTGAACCTGTTTTATGAAGATGTTATTGCTTTGCCTTGAATGTACCACAATATGTCATTAGATTTATGTGACTATCTCCATGGAAACAAGCAGAGGGCACATCGTGATTTTTGTGGAGAGGCAACAGTGCACACAGCAAGATTTCCTGTTTCTTTAAAGGTATTTTTGTGCATTAAAATAAATAAATGCAACGCATGGAGACAGTCGCATCCCTCCACCAGAGAAGTTACATGGTGCACCTTTAAAATTACTCCCCCATAGGAATAATCTTGGGCCTATCTATATCTCCCAGTGTAATATAAGATGCACTATATTCAACCTCTTTCACCTCTGTTATCTTCACATCTCGAGCTGTCCTGCCCCCTTCTGCACTTTGTTTGAGGTCAACCCAGTCCAGTTTGTACCCCATGCTGCTTGCAGTTGTTGCAGGCTCTTTTACAAGTCTATTGCCAGGCTCACTTCCTTGGTTTTTTACCAGTTCCTCTGTGGCATGTCACTCCACAGGGTCCTGCAGCTTCAAAGACCATCTTGATACAGTATTCATGGGTTAAGGGGGTTGGTTGTCTGAAAAATGGAACAGATGCGGTTATATTTTCTGTATGATAACAAAGCACAGATGTAGGTTTATCAGTTATTACTATTACACAGTTACATAGTTACATAGTTTAAGCAGTGACACTGACGTCACACTGTCTAGGAATATTTACTATAGGATTCTATGGATGAAAAGTACATTCATCAAATTGCAACAAGAAATCATTTTTGAAGATAATCTATGTAAATGACAATTAGTAAATTATTTGGCCTTGAAAGAAAATAGGAAAAAAAATAAGATTGAGTTCATAATTAATAATGCATACTTTATTTTACTGGTCATAAGTGAGGGGTTGAATTTGATTTGTATAAATGTGTCCAGTATGGACACAGTAGATGGTTTTTAGTGAACAGACATTTGTATAACTTGCTGTACCCCGTGGACAGACAACTATCATTTTAACAATTTTAAAAGCCGCACTTATTAAACACTTAACCCATTAGAGTAGAATTATTTTGATTTTATCACCACTTTAATGTAAACAACTTTAACTAAAGCCTGTTGGGCGATGCTGCCAGGTTATGAATGTGAATTTCCATTATCTTCCCTCTTTGTTGTGGCTCTTTTTAGCCAAGGCTGGGCAATTTCTGACAACCATCCCCCCTCCATGAGTCAGGCTCGATTGGATCTGGAAGCACCGCCAACCTGAAGCCCCAGAAGCAGAGCAGCAGCAGCCTCTTGGGTCCCTCGTGCCTGCATCCTTTCCCCACTCCATCAGCATAGTAACTGAGAAAGACAAGTGACTTGGCCAGGGTTAACGTCTTAATACTCCCTGGGATTGCCTCCAGGATCCAAATGGCTACCCCTAATAGTTTTCCTCTTCCGTGTTGCTGTCAGAACGCCATGACTATATGCCGTAAGAAAAACACGAGCAGCTGAGAGGCAGAGTAACGAAGCAGCATGATGAAATAATGAGGGGTGGTGAGGGAGAATAATCCACGCTTGGTTTGAAAAATTTGCTTTTTGGGAAAACAGCTAAAGATTTTCAACTTTCTTTTGCTAATTTACCACAGCTCAACATTTTGCATGGGAAGCCTGTACACTTGAAATTAAAGCTGCCCATTGCTCAGAGCCCAGGAGGGGAAAACCAGAACTCAATCAGTGTCATGTCACATGGTTCAAAGCGGCCAATTCGATGGTGCCAGGGGCTTGAGAAATGCAAGGTGACAGTTCATTTTAACAGTGACAGTGTGTCGGTCTCGCTTGCTGGTTTCCCAGTCAATTCCCAGCGAGCAGTGAAGGTTGAGCGAGAGACAGACAGCAGCCCCCCACCCTCCTCCTCGCTCACCCATCGACCCCTTCACTGCTTTGTATTCCAATTAACTGGACAGCGAGAGAGTGTGCATACAAGGCACAAGGCAGACACATATACTCCGCCAAGCTTTTCTCTATCTCTCTTCTCTATCAATACCATCACTTTTCCTCTATTCATTGATCTTTTATCCTCATCAGATCTTTATAGTGTATATTTACGAATGGGAAATATCTTCATCCTTACGATAACTATACCATACTACAAACATCTGTACGAGAACTCACCCTTTGATAACTGACAACCTGATGTTATGTAAAAGCCACCATTGTTATCTGTGCACTGTATGTCCTTACCTCATCTCTTCAACAGTCTAGATATATTTTACATTTACTATATTTTATTCTATTTGTACATATTCAAATCTGTATACTTGTACTTTATTGGACACAAGCTATTTTTGCTTCTTTAATTATTCTGAATGTTCACAATTTATTTGGTGCTTTTTGTTATTATATTGTAATGTGTGATCTACTGTCTCCAAGTATTTTTGTTTTGTTTTATTGATCAATAAAATTTGCCTAAGTTTAACAATAATAAAATACTAAATTTGCATCAGAACTGTGGTAAAAAAGTGTCTGTAAATGTTTTGGTTTAAGTTAATATAATGCAAAAAAGTGAAAACACAGTAGGACGTTTTCTCAATATTTGGCAGCTTTCTCATTAAGACAATACATTTGATATTCTAATTTCACATACATTCAAAACAACGATTTTGCTCTTATCTTGTAGACAATATCTCTCTCACCTCTCCCTCTCCTTCCTCCCATTCTTCTGTATCCTTCTTCAATACCGCTGTGCTCCCTTTGCGCTCATCTGCTCGTGACAAGGACCAGTTGTTCCTATATGAGATAATTCATAGATTCTTCTTTAACAACTGCCTCTAGGGACAAAGTCTCTGTAATGAAATATAGGTCCCTCTCTTTCACTCATATATCATGTATAATAGAGGTATGCCATCACTCAGTCGAGTCCACATAACTGCAATTCTTAACAAGACACCTTAAATAAAGCTGAATTAATATTTTGAAATGGCTCATATATCCTGAAATAATAACTATTTCAATGGTTTTCTATTCACTGCTCTCAGGGCTGATGCTGATTCTACTATAAGGGCTTTGACGCATTTGCCTGAAAGACTTAAAATTTAGTAAGATGGAGGCTATTTTATCACAGGATATTATATTGGAAGTCAAATAGAGGAAGTGTGAAACCACAAAACCAACTTCTCTGTTCTGATTTCTTACTCTTCATTACTAAAATATAAAGGTGCACTGTGCAACTTTTCTGGTGGAGGATCCGTTACCTACTTGTCTCCATGGAAATGTTATTGCTTTGCCTGGAAATGTTCCATGGTATCACTTTAAACATATACATCTAGCATGTATTCATTACAGACGTTTCTATTGCTCTAAAATACATTAATTCCTTCTGTGAAATGGGGCGACTCTCCACAGATCTGAATTGTAATGTAGTTTAGTGCTGTAACATGCTTGTCTCTCTCATGATAGATAGGCTTAATCTAAACTATGGGACATTCTAGACAAAACAAGAATATTTCCATGGAGACAAGCAGGTGGCGGACCTGCTTTTTTTATCTATTTGCTTTTTGCTATGTCCCCTTGTGAATTAACAAAGTTAGAAGTCTATTCTTGTCTAAAAACATACTATGATAATATAGATATGCTACAGATAGAGTGTTGCTTTTGAAGATATATGGGCAGTTAAACTAAGCTTAATTATTTACTTAATTTTTCAATGAAATACAGTGGCCATACAGCCGATAACAATTTACACACATTATTAGTATTATCCATCTATAACCACCATCTCGCCTTAGATACTTGAGCCACCTACATGGACACGTTTGAGCTCAGGGTTGTGAATACAATGAGACTGAGGAAAATCCTAAAAGTAAACAGTCTATTTCTATTTCCTTGAACAACAAATCCTAAAGAACCAGGACAAACAGCTCCTTATCAGCACCACTAACATACAGAGGTCACACAGCAGCTGGTGGAGGTTAAGATGAGGTTACTTGTTAATGTAAATGTATATAGCAATCGAAAAAGATAGCATGAGTGACACAATACATGAACCACAGTTTAATAAGTACATTTAATTTGGATATTTTTAATGTCTTTAAAGGTTCCATATTACCTATTTTCTGATCTATGTTATAATGTTGTTTCCTCATCAAAAACGTAACCAGAGTTGTGTTTTGTTTCATTCATACATGCTTAACACACAAACCCTGGATATTTAGGCTGTGTTCACTCTGTTTCACTTCGTTTTCACTCTGTTCCACTGTGTTTTTAAACTCTATACACCTTCACTTGAATATTTTGGATAATGTCAGCAGTGGAATTTCCAATCTATACTGAACAAAAGGTCAAAGATAGCTGTTAACTTGAAAACAACAGCTTCATGACATTCAAAGGTGCAACAGAGCATTTGGAGCTTTGGAGATGTAGACAGCCTAATAACGCAGAATTACTCAAACATATGGGCATGAAACAAAACACAGCTCCAGGTATGTTTTTGAGGAGATAACAACATAATAACATGGCTTAAAGCTCACAAGTAAATTTGCGTAATATAGAACCTTTGAAAACAGTTCAAAGATATCTGGTACTGGCATCTTTTAAAACATGTCGAGCACCTCATTTCCTCATGCACACACTCCAACAGCCTGAAAGACTGGTGTGGACAGTGGTGTGGACAGTGGGGCCTATCTGGAGAATGCAGTGTTGTGTGGGTCAGATACACACAAACACACACCCTTCGTGCCCTCAGGATCCTCTTGACTCTCTCTTGGCTCTATCAGATCAGAGAGACCTGCCAGCCCTCCCCACACTGCAATGCAAATGAAAAGGAATGCACTGATAAAAGGCCAGATCCTAGAGATGAGAGGGCAGAAGGAGGACACAGGCCCTGAATGCTAAAGGGGGAGAGGCTCTCAGGGAGATGAGAGGTGGCCCAAGAGTCAGTGTTGGTAGTAGTGGGAGATCATAGCCTTGCTCCCCCTCAGCAGCGTTTGATACAGGGCTTTTGTCGCTCTTTCAGCGGCGCATTGTTGGGTGGTGTAATCCCCGTCGGATTACAAAGAGCCTCCCTTTTCATATGGGGCGGGCCCAGCAGGCAGGTGGCCCAGGCTCTGTAGAGCTGTCAAGGGGAGGGAACCTCTTTTCCAGGGGAGGGGATCCCAGTTCCTCTTACCTTCACAGGGGCTTTTTGCTGGGAGGCCAGTCAGGGACAGGTCAGCGTGGGGACAATCGTGACATAGGACTCAACTTGCTCTGACCTCTGGCTTCCTGTAGAGAGGTGACAGAAGAAGAATCAGATGAAATACAGTTGCAAAGAGCAAAAAGAGAAAACCGAGGAGTAAAAATGAGCATGACAACTTTTCACAACTGAAAAGTTGTGTCAATAATCATGTAGATCAATAATGTAAACAGTTCTAAACAAATTTATAGTGCTGCTGAATAATATAATTTGATATGTTAAAGAAAGCCAATGTGTGTAGAGCTACACTACAGCCTACAACTGCAGATTTTTGTACCTACTATAGGCCTATCAGTCAAGTTATCGAACTATCTCTACATTATAAACTGTGATACTGTTGATTTATATATTCAGACTATTCTGTCAATGTTACCAGTCTCTGAAGTGACTGACCCTTGTTTTCTTGATAGTTTCACCTGCAGTATCATTGATATACAAAATCAATAAGGTTAGTGCATTTAGTCCCCACAAGGCCATTTATTAAAACCTGCCAACAACAACTCATTATTAACATGCTTGTGGCAATTTGGGTCACTTGTAAACGAACAAAACAAACAATACACTTCATACAATACATCTTAAAATAGAAAATTACCAAACTGTGATACCTGAAATGGCTTGAAAACACTGTACAAGCGCTGGTGCGTTCAGGTGCGATTACAAACGGAAGTAAATTTCAATAAGTGACACAAACAATTACATTTACCATGGAGTCGTACTAAAATAAATACGTATAGGTACTAAGATAAACCCGGTTACACTACATTTGTTTAATCAAATCATCTGCATGCGGTAGGCTCGGTAGTAGTCTGAAGTTATGCAGTGTCCATCATATGAAAACTGTAAATTAGCTGTTACCTTCACACGTGACTCTGAAACTTTCTTTGGGTAACGTATGTTATAAATACTATTCCGTTTTTTCAATTAAAAGACTAACGTACAATATTACCAGATTAATTAGTAACTATTTTCTAAGAACTCGCTGGTTGCTTTTGCATTTTCTTCTGGTAACTTTAGGACGCTGCATAGTGCTAGCATTAACCGCTAAAGTCACCAAAAGCTAACTTTAAGCTAACTGGTTGCTACTGATGTTGCCAGCAGCTGTATTTCATGATCAGTGACAGAAGACATGCCCCAAGACATGACATGCTTGGCAGGTCAATGCTCATAATATCCAACGAAGTAGTTATTGCATTTTATGAGTTAATTCTAATAAATTAATTATTTGCAATTCATTTGCCATCTAGCTTCGGCTTAACTGTGATACCTGTCCTGTGAAATTCATTTTCCCAAGCTGATAATAACACTTCTTGTCTGTTCAATTTCCAGAAACTCGAAGAGATGTTCAGCCTGGCATTGCAGCAGAGGATGGTAGACATTATTTCATTTTAAAACATATGTGTTGATTCTATTTGGGAGTTTTTTCTCTTGAAATTCTACTGAACATATTTCTGACTCATATCCTACAAACCTTGATCAGGTCAAACCACGGAGAAGGAAAGTGCATGCAGAGGAAGTGAGCATCTTTGCACCTGCTCCTCCCCATTTTGTGCAAATCATGATTCATGCACGGAAGTTGAGTTACAGAACAAAAGGACAGATGGTGAGATGCTTTGCCTGACTTTCTAACAGTGAATTTGCCTTTCTCTAGTTTCACCCAGTGAGCAGTGTATGTGGTAGAGTGTAGCTTACCATATAACAGGAGTTAATTTTACTAAAGAGGGTGAGGGGGAGGACAAAAATCTGAGAAGTCAACTGAGCAGGCCAGGTGAAAGCCAAGAATGGGGACAATCTCCAGTGACGTTCGAAGACTTTTGCTGGGTAATGTCTCTTCTTTTTTCCCAGTAGAACCCACTCAGTTAGAAATGTTTAGTAAATACATATTGGTTCTCATCAATAGAACCCACTCAATTAGAAATGTTTAGTAAATACATATTGCGTCCCATTACATCTTGTAATAGGCTTGTTGGATCAAAAATGTATTAAATATAGAGTAAAATGGCCAATACATGTTCACAGTATTCATAGTCACTCTGGTTGTACCATACCTTTGCAAAGAGCGTCAGGTTAAAAGGAACTGGAAGATTTGCATGACGCTCACCATTTGAAAACACAAAGAATCAAATTTGTGATGTAGCCCAACCTGTTTCACATTTGCAAACTTTTAGATGTAACTTTGCTAAGATGACATGATAGATAATGCAATATCCCTGTCTAAATCATAAGTACTTTTTGATAAATGAACTTTCTTCTACCAAACTCAAGGTCTACCTCACTGACAGTTTTGTAACACATGCCATAAATCACCACTTTATCCCTTACAGCATACTGTTCTCATATGTTTCAGCAGCCCGAATGCTCTACCTAGGGTTGTGTGATGGAAAATATAAAAGTTAACATCAGCTCTGTAAAATTACACTGGTTTATTTTCTTAATTTTGTTTGTTGTCTTTATTTTGTCCATAGACTGTCATTACTTTATAAATGATGTCCTTGAGGATGAAACGCTCAGCAAAGATACAGAACAGACTCGTAAAGTTCTGTTAAATAACTTCAATGTTGTGTATAAACGGTAAGATGTAATTTCCCTATACAGTCAGTTAGTGTTAGATTCTTTATCCAAACTCTAGTTCTTAAACATGGCAAAATAACTGTGTTCATTTGTTGAACTTCAAGTAAAATTAAAGAATACATTTCTAAAAGGATAATTAATACTTTACAACAGAAAATACCTTTTACTGTTGTAGTCTTTGTTACACGGCAAATTAAACATGCTCTTTTAGGGTGAGCTGTGGTTTTGTGGTTTTCCAATGCAGGAAACAAATGCTTGAAAACTTTGAACAGCACAAAATCTTTAAAGATACTGTTGTTTTCTCTTTTTGTTCCAGAAATCCCCAGGAGTTAGATTTTTTGATTAATGGTAAGTTGTTGTGTTACATTCTTACCACACTATTAATATTATCAACTAATGTTGTCATGTTACTAAACTATTAATATAAATTTCAATACAATGGAAAAGACTTGATACTAGGCATGTCACGATAATTACTGTATTGACTTATCATTCAGTATATGAAAGCTGGAACAATATATTTTTGGGTATTTTAGTGTATGTATTTCTTTGCAATAGTGGGGAGGTTTTTGCCATTTTTATGTAATACGATAAGATTTGAGTTTTCTATGGCTAATTATTATTAGTTCATTTTGGTATTTATTTGTTGCAGCTCAGGTCTCTTAATGATCCAGTATATTTAAAAATCGGTTTCCTGGTAAATCTTTCTTTGTGTAAGGGCAGTAGTTTCTATATTATCATTTATCGCAGTATTTCTCTATAGCTGTATATCATGCTTCAAAATTTGTTGTCATGACAGGCCTACTTGATACTCTTATTACAATTTTGATATAATGATGAATGAAAAACAATAAACAGTGTAATTTTCAACACATAATAATGGTAATTGTTTGAAAGCTGGGGTACCTGATTTTGAAACCATGAACGGAGGAAGTAGATATTTAAATGTATCCAACTCATTCCTCGCTTTCACAAACCCTTTGGCACATCACTAGTAGAGATGTGAAGCAGCGTGGACCACCTCTGCACAGCCAATTAGCTCTCACCTCAAAGCTTCATATAGTGATTCACATGGCGTTTTCATACGAGTTTGCAATCAATAAAATGTTTTACATTTAAATATAGTGTGCAGTGGTCTGATTTTAACAAAAGTGCTGCTTTTACAATACACTTTATGATGGCAAATCAAATTTCCCTTAAAAAAATAGATAATACAACTTTAATATTACCTTGTGGTGGTTCTGCTAAAGATCACAACCACCCTAAAACTAAGGAAAGGTCCAATTTTGTCCTATTTATGTTTTTTCAGCATCATTAGTAGTGAGTCTCTAATATTTAGTAGTATCTCAATTAATATCTGGTTATTGATTTTTTTCACAATCCTATTATCAGCGTAGCCTTAATAATAACAATTATATGTGTATTTATTTATCTTCTCATGTATTGCCATGCCTTCTCAGTTGAGTTTTTGCTTTATCTCTTTATCAGAATCGCTGCAGGAAGACGTTTCTGATGACAACCGCACATCCAGTCTCGGCCGCTCCGTTCCCTCAGATGAAGCTTCAATTGCGTCTGATTACCAGGATGATGGAGCCCAAGAGTGTAAGTCAACAAAAGGCCTGAGTACTGTATATGTGTGTGTGTGAATGAGTGTGTGTGAGGGTGTGTTAATGTGTCTGCGGTAGTTGCGCAGTGCAGGGATCGTAGCTGAAAACGGCTAATTTTGTTTGAGTGTGCAAGAGTGGCAATGCAGCACTGATGGGAATTTCAATGCGACATCAGTTTTAAAAATGAAAGCAGTTGTATGTTGTAATCTCTGTGGCTCTGATCTTTCAATTACAGCTCAACAGTTACACACACGCTGTATATTTTAAATCTAAACCAGGTGCTACTCTTGACAGTTAGCTGAACCAGCACAGATAGACCATATCCATAGACATACTATATGCAGATAGATAGACAACTCCCCCATTCATTTTTGGCTCACTTCCTGGTTCTTTCCTGTAGAATATTATGGCCATTGTAGCAGTTTTTAGCCCGCTAAGTGCCCAGGATATATACGGTAAGTAAATGGACAAAAGAGAAGGGATGTAGCCTAGACAGTTAAATAGATGGCTGTCAATCAATGTCATACATGAACACTTGAAGAGTATTATCTATCTATGTATAGTTACTGTTATAGGAAGGACAAAGGACTTTGCATTTCCATCGCTGATATTCTATGGATTGTATTAAAGGTCCTATATTGCACAAAATTGACTCTTGTGAGCTTTAAGCCATGTTATAATGTTTTTACCTCTTCAAAAATATACCAGGAGTTGTTTTATTCACACATGTTTGAGTAAGCCTGCATCGTTAGTCTGTCTACATCTCCAGCGATCAAAATCCTCTGTTCCACCTTGTGATGTCATATAGTTTTCAAGTTAACAGCCATAGTTTACCTTTTGTTCAGTAGAGAGAGGCAATTCCAGGGCTGAAACTATTAAATGATTCTAGTGAAGGTGTAAGGTGGAGCACCTCCTGTATACCACGTGACATCACAAGGTGAAACAGAGTGTTTTCAGTTTGAGAGAACTAAACTAAATATGCAGGGTTTGTATGTTAAGCATGTTTTAATGGAATAAAACACAACTCCAGATATGTTCTCTATTATAACATAGATCAGCAAATGGTGTAGTATGGGCCCTTTACCCAAATTATTATTAAACATTATACATGAACACATTTTTAGATTTCAAATAGTACCCACAATTAAACAAAGAGGTATTCAGTTGAGGTTTCTAGTAGAAATTTCCAAATCTACTTATTTAATCTAACACAAAAATACCATTGTCATCTGCCTAACTTTACTGCCTCTTGCTTCTCTCTTGTTTTGCATCACATCCATAGCTCCTCCCTGTTGCCTTTTAAACTCTCAATGCAGGTATGTTTCTATGATACTGCTGGATACATTGAAGTTTACTAAGCCTGGAATCGTGACCTAGAGCGCCCTCCAGTGGTTAGTTTGCGTCTTGATCCTGTTTCTTTTATTCTTGGAGCTGGGAGATTGTGGGAGGCATGGAGGCAGCCCACACAGTAAGGACGCTTTGTAGCTGCAGGCTAATGCAGTGATAGATTGACCCTGAGCCCCCTATTCTTTCACAACCGGGTTTGAAATACAACACTGTACCTGAGGGGCCATGTGCGTTACATCCCTCTCTTTCTGTATCAATCTCTATCTTCCCTTTGCGCACTCGCCCTCCCTCCCATTTAGCCTTTTTTGTATCTCGGACACTATGCGCCAGTTAATAGCCCATAACATGACATGCCGCAGGTGGGCATTATCAACTTGGGTGCCCTCAGATGCCAAGGATTGTCCTAGCGATCCTTTTTGACACTTATCATGCCTGCAAAGACTTAGACATAGACTTAGACAAACTTTATTGATCCACAAGGGAAATTATTTAGACACAGTCACTCACACGTCACAATATAATATAATAACAAAGAGCAAAAATATAAATGGTAATAATAAATTCAAAATAAGTAGTGTAAATACCAAGAGACTGGTGTCAAATAAGGTATAATTATATAAATGTAGATGTACAAGTAAAAATTTAATATATAGAAATATAGTAATACAAATATATCTCTTGACTATATACAAGACTGCAAAGACAAAAAATGTTCATATCAGCATTGAAAACGTTGTCACTCTATTCAGTGTTAATGTGAGGTCTGTCGTAAATGCCAGCTGGATGTTGTCAGAAATTATCCTTTTATTTGAAAATGGCTTAATGGACTTTCGCGGTCCTTTGCCCACTGAAGAGTAGCAACAGTCACTTTTCAGCTGTGGTAAAAGCGACAGAAATAATCACAGCAGATGGTGGAAAGATAGACCACTAGACAACTGTTATTTGTTTTTTTGAATTAGTTCATTTTACAATAAACAAGGCAGGATTCCATTGGGGAGCAAACAAAATTATTCTATAAAATGTTTACAAATTTCTCTTTAGCCTCGAGTGACAAAATGCCCCAGTACCTTCTGTTACCCAATAATATAATGATTTTGGGGGTTGAAGTATTGTAGCGTGTCATAGATTGTGTTAACTGTGAGAAATAGTCAATTATCTGCCAACATTAGAATCCTCTTTTTTCTTTTATTAGCATTTCCTTCAACATCAAAATGATCCCCGCTTAATTGCACTTTTTGGCTTATAGATAAATTAGAACATTTATATTTGTTAACCAGTGATGAGTATGAAGACCAAAATTAATTCTCAAGTTGAATTTACCATAGGAAGTAAAATGTATTTTTAATTTCAAGTTTTGACTTAAGTTAGAAATTACAGTGGAAATAGAATAATGCTAAAATAACAGAAATGTTAAATTTGCCATATGTCTATTGCTAAAATGAATATATTAAATAAAAAAATCTTACCCGAAAAACATAATTGTTGTCATCCATAACATACAAGCAGAGTGGACAATGTCAAATCATTTTAAAAGTTAATTGCCATTAAGTGATAATGATATGAAAAAATGCAGAGAAACTGTAACTGCATACTCACTTGCAATATTTTTAGATTATTTGTCTTTTTTATCCATAAACTCGACACAGACATACAAATAGTATAGTTGTTATAAACCATCTGTGTACCACATATCTTTATTGTTGGGGAATGTGTCCATGTTAGCGTAGCGGTGAATGGCCTGTGTCCTCGCTAAGGGCATGTGGAGTTCAGAGTTCATTTGCTGTTCACTGCCAGATGAAAGAAATGGTTCACACTTTCAGTTGGGAGTGTTTGGTCAGAATAATGGACACTGAACTTAATGAAATCAAGGCTTTTGCCAATGAACAGTTATCAATGGAGCTTAAGATTTATTCAGTTTTCGTTGTCGCTTGTTGCAGAAATCAGCAAATTACCTTTGTTGTGAAAAATAACTATCATTTTGTGATTTACACTGAAGCACTTGGCTGTTGGAAAAGGTAGGATATATATTTTTAGCCTGGTCTAATTGTATCATTTTATTTGAGTGTACAGTACAATAGAGACTTTGTGACTCTGTGAATGTATTATCCATGGTAATTGACTGGCTGCCTGTGCTGCGCTCTGTTCCTAACCAGAGAGTGAGTGAGTGTGCAGTCGATGGCTGCTTTTACACAGGAGGAGCCAGAGCCGCTTGATTAGATGCGGTGGCCTGTTGTCTTCGGCACACTGGGTGACACCAGATTTGTAATGGGCGACGTGAACAGATGGAGCCTCCATTGTTAGCCTGGGTGTCTGCATGGTAATGTGAACTGAGTTTCACCCTCCGACCGCTCTGGTGACCTGACCGCGCCTCAGCCTCTTCTCCCACTCTCTCCCTGGATGTGCAGCTCAGGCAGACAGACAAAATCCTGTTTACATACCTCTTGGATTTAACATGTTTTACAATCATGGAGAGTGGTATTGACATAATTGTCTTTCTGCTATCTATAATCTTATTACACACATACTTACACATTTGCAACAACACAAGCCAACCTCTGGAGACAGCTGGAGATGTGGCGCTTTTAGCCCCTTCCTGCTGTTTACGGGTCAAGTTTACCAAGTCAAAATGGGCTGTTTGTTTTTCTTTGATTGGAGAGCACCGCTGGGAGCCCTGCCATGTTTATCAGGACGCTGCTGTGATGACACAGTTCTGTAGGATCAGCTTCAACGCAGAAGGCTTGATGTCATTTCTTAATCTTTATATTTGTTTTATACCTCCAGGGGCTTCTTTATGAATCTTAAAGTTTGCATAAATTACACAGATTTGGGGGGCATATTTTTCTGAACACATTGTGAGTGACATTTTTTATTGTAATAACATTTCTACAAATTGTGAATATTAATTGTTTGCCATTCAATTTGAGCATTATCATGTTTATGTATATAAAAAACAATTTATTTCTCATTTGAATGTGAAGAACCTATATTTTTTGTATCAACATTATTAAAGCGCCCAGCAAATCACTGCAATATAGTCATTTTATTTAAAGTAGGTTACTGGTGTTACTTTATTAAATCTTTAGGGTTTCTCAAATCACACCTTAGATTTAAACACCATTACCTGCAGTTTCATATATCAGTTGATATTGCATTACTTTTCCTAATAAGATTGTAGCTACATTAGGTTAGTTTAGGGGGTCTTCTATTGGCCACAGTGTCTGACCAGTGTGTGAACTTTTGACCTTTAGCCCTTTGCCTAACCATCCTGTGACCTGTCTGCCTTCAGCCCTGAGTTGCTTGAATGATTAGCCTTGCTGTCAAAGAAAGACCATCACTCAGGAAGTTTCTTTGGACTTGGAGATAGCCATCTACTGTATCCATCCGTCAGAATATCTACCCGGAGAATCATTTTTCTCTTGTGTTCATTGGTGTATGGATTTCGTGACATTTGTATAGCGGTTGGTCCTCGTTTGCAAGGAAGGGAGGAATATGCTAATGACCTCTACTCTTCCTCGTTCCCCTCCACTTTTCTCTCCTCCCTCTGATGCTTGCAGCCTGTGTGCTTTTCTAGCTAGAGACATACACTCACATTACGAGGCAGGAGCGGGCTCAGTGCATCGCTGCGACTGCTTGCTATCAGGGTTCAAAAGTTCACGCTATTCCCTGGAGGCTACTGTGCTGCTGCAGATGCTGATAGTCTTTTTCTCCCTCTCTCTCTCTCCTCTCTCTCTCTCTCTCTCTCTCTCTCTCTCTCACTCTCTCTCTGTCTCTCTCTCTCTCTCTCTCTCTCTCTCTCTCTCTCTCTCTCTCTCTCTCTCTCTCTCTCTCTCCCTCCCTCTCCATCTCTTTCTCTCTCCCTCTCTCCTCTCTCTCTTGCTGTTTACACTATTAATCTTATACAGTCTCTCTCACACACTCACTCATGCGGCCTGGCAAAAAGAGAGAGGCTTGAAGGGGGGATTTGGACGTATTTAACCGAGGGGCATTCATCACTCCTCTCTGGCTTCCCCCATGCTCCACCAAAAGTCATGGCATGTACTTTCTGAAGCCCGCCTGTTTGTAAACCCTTTGATTCAGCTCCTGCTCATTTGCTTTGTTTTATTGTTGCACAGCTTATAATTATACCCTTTCGCTGCCTCTGGTGCAATGCCACGTGTAAACTCAGGGAAAACTGTGACGTTAAATGTGAGCCGGTCCATCTGTATAGAGGAGCATAGGCAGAATGCAAAGTGTGAAGCTGGGGCAGCGTGGCTCCTAATCTTCCCCAGAGCTGTCAATGTCACAGACAAATAGTAAAACTATCAGATGTGGCGGGTTCACCCAGAGGTTAGCGTTCCCAGGTACCTCCTGCTCGTACTCCCGCTCTCTCTCCCCCTGCCTTGCAAATGAGAATTTGATTTTGCCCTCCACTGGAATCCATTTCTGGAGATGAATGAAGTTTCAATGCCAAGCCCAGGTGGCCCCGCTGATTTCTTAGGGAAATAAATGGAGATGGGAGAGATGTGTTGGCCTGTACACAGACAGTGACACGAGGCTCTTGGGTCCTCTGGGCTTTCTCTGTTTAATTGTTGCTGTAATGTAGCACTTTAAGGTCATTAACATGCCCTTTTGGAGTTATTGGAGGATGCTGGGGTGCATCCATCTCTGCATCAGAATCTGGGCTCAGCTTTAGGTGCAGTCAGCAGAGTGCAGCGTGCCAACTGGGACAGAGCTGCAGAGGGCTGGTGGGCAGGTGGAGGGCTCTTTATCGCCAAAACAAACGATCACCATTGATTTATTGTTTGCTCATCTCAAAATATTAGAATAACTTCCATTTCATTACAACCCAGATGACAGAGAACATTCTTTATTTTAAATGAGCTTTTAGTTGTAATAATATACTGGAGCTTATCCATTTAAAATCTGTCATTTTTAATATTTGTTTCTGGGATGCCAAAACGAACCACATACGGTGTAAAATGCCACTTGGCACATGGCTACACAATTAATATGTTATGTTATCCATACTTCGTATATAAAATTATGAAAATTCATTAGTTGTTTTAAAAAGTGCTTGTCACATATTAGATTGAAATTATGGGGAGCATTGCCAACACCACCTTTGGGTTAAAGCTAATGTTTTTTATGTGCAATTTGGTATTTTAAAAGCCACTAAAATAAGTAAATAGAAATAATGAGTATTTGTGACCCCTATTAAATTAAATTAATTATTTAGTTTTTCTTTTTGTTGTGGCAAAAAGAGAGCAGCAATTGAAAATAATTATAAACATAGCCATAATAGACAATAATAATATTGCAATGTTTTATCATTCAATTTAACAAATATTACCTCTATTTGTGTGTCATCTCAGCTATGAAAAAATACAAAAACCTAAATCTATTTATATTCATACCATTTTTATTAATTTTAAAACCTGCCATATAATGGGCCGTCTCTAAAAAGAATGTATTTTGTATCATTATTTATTGCACACATTGCGTAATCTCCTTTATTTTCTATATTTCTTTAACACTTCGCTCTCACCTTTAGTGTGTCCTATAATTATTAGTATAATATTCAAACACTGTGACCCTAAGCCTTGAAATAAAACTGTAAAAATTACGGACAGACTGTTGAGATCACACTCACTGTAATAACACGTGCAAGCATTCCTTCAGTTTATTGCTAAAATCACATTGCGGTTATCTTAGTGTATATAATTGAAGCATTTTAAAGTTGCAATAACCGTACATTCAGAGGGTGGCTGTGTTGGTTTTCTTAGAGCGTTTTTCCCTCCAGGCTCTTCACGATGACTGCGTTATGCCCTGTTTTCATCACCGATATGCAGTCTCTCTGGTGGGCTCACACTCCTCCATTGTCAGTATTTATATTCTTACTACTCTATGTTTTTTTTTTCCTTTTTTCGTAGCTGTCAGTGAAGCAGCTCAAAACCATCCCCAGCGATTAAAGGATCATTGTATCTGCAGTTAAGCATTTGAATAGTGGTAGTAAATCTACAAAAGGGAATTTCAGGGTCGCTGTAGACGCGCTTATAGCTGCCCAGGGGGAAGCCGGTGTCACATTGTAAATTTACCCCCTTAGTGTCTTCTCTTTGGCCGACCTGTTTGGACCGAGAAATCGATATTCTTAAATTGTGTAAAGAAAGTGTACATTAGACAATTGCTGGTCAGACCTTTGTTCAATTATAGATTAAATTAGTAAGGGAAAATATAATTGTATAATTATTTAAAAAAATAAGGATTTTTTTAATACTAAATGTTTAGTTATATTTCTGTTATTTTTTGTATTATTTGTGATATTGCTTGATCAGGTTAACGTCCTTCTAGATCACAAAAGTACAATTACAGAAGATAATAATAAAAATAATACAATTATTCTTATTAATAAATAGCCAAAGGGTTTGATGATATTGATTGATAATTATTTTAACCTTATTGCTGTCCCTAAAAAAACAAACAAAAGAACCGGCCTTCCATAATTCCTGCCTCCATTAAACATTATTAGCCCTGAATTCAGGCATGAAGCAGCCTGATATAATGCACTGCATGTTTTCTCTGGTTCAAACACATGCATTAGGAGGATCTAAACATGGTTTATGTATCGATGACTGAAGTCCTAATCAAATCAGGGGGAGGAGAGGAGAGGCACTGCCCTTAACCTCAGAGCCTCTCAGTCTCCGGCTGATGGCCGCTCGCTGGAGGGACGAGCAGCAAAGGCCTCACACTGTAATGAGGAAAAATGTATCAATTTAGCGTGGCCCACGCCAGGATTGAGCGCTCAGTGGGTGAAGGTGCACTGAGAGAATCCTTTTTCCTAATCAAGGACAGTTTGGTGCAGGCTTGTGGTCTGCCTGCAGTGTGTGTAGCATCAGCAGCAGTGGTCCCGTAGCCCCCAGGGCCTGGAGCCTCCCTGTGCCTCCTGGTTCACCTCATCAGCAGGGTTCAGCCGGGGGTCAGGTCCTGCC
Organism: Taenioides sp. WSHXM2023; assembly: GCA_029959045.1. Classification (NCBI taxonomy): domain Eukaryota; kingdom Metazoa; phylum Chordata; class Actinopteri; order Gobiiformes; family Gobiidae; genus Taenioides; species Taenioides sp. WSHXM2023. The sequence continues at coordinate 10,978,859 of CM057104.1, read as the reverse complement.
CCCTGACGCTGCCTTCACTCCAATATCTCAAGCAAAGGCACTGGGAAAGGCTCCACACTCAAGGACTGAGCAAAGGAGAAAGAAAACATACAATAACTTAGCTATGATCTATGCTTTAAAGGAGCTATGGGCAGTAACGTCACCTGTCAAACGCTCGCCTTTTTTCATATCAACAAAGAATACACTTCCTATGAGCCAAAAATTTCATTGAAGTTGCCTTCTTCCTACGTATTGTGTTGTACAGTACAGGCATTGATTGATATAATCACTTATGTTTTATAATTTAGGATTCAAATATTTAATGTGTGTATTGCTTTTTATTTCTTTTTTATTTGGCTCACATGGCTCATATAAAGTGCTATTGGTAACATTTAATATAAAAGACATCACATTATGTTTCCATGAAAAAATGTATATTCATGCATTTATTGGAGATGAATATTATGATTTTCATGTACCAATTTTTCCATTTTATTTTATTTTTTAAACGACTCATACATTTTACTTGCTTGGTATTTTACATATAAAACCCATTCTATCAGTGTGCTTTAAAGTCTCTTAAAAGTACAATTGTCACATACATTCTGCTCTCTGCCACCTGCTTTGTTCTTCTCTCCCTGAGTCTTGCTGCTGTGAAGCCGTTTTCGACGTATAGCATTATCGCCTTATATGGCACTAGCCACATCTTCTGGTGTTTTCAAAACATCTTCATTGCATTATGGCCACAGTTAGATATAATGTCACATATTAGTCCTCCAACCCCACCATTTTGATTCACTTTGTATCCAGGCTTTGATTGACTTTCAGCCTAACTAAAGTGGATTTTAATGAGAGAATACATTAACTCCCTCTGGTCATGCTAACATAAATCAGCCTTTTCTTGCGGGATCCACTGCTGAGCTCATAACACCACGCTGAGAGAGTGTGAATAACCAAATGAGAGATCGTGAATGTGGCAAACCGCTGGCAGCCCCGGACTCATTGTTGTGCGTCATCCCCACCACCGAACAACTCCAGCAGCATCACAACAGAGCCACACACTGCTCCAGTAGCTCTCTATACAGCCATCATTTATCAAGATCAATTAAGCGCATATCTCTGGTCAGCTCGTATTGATTATTTTCGTCCATTTGGTAATGCGGTGACTCACATGTTTTGTTTCTGATTACCAGTGGCAGCAGTTAGTTTCAGTTAGCTCATCCTCACCTCCACTTGTACCAAACACAGCAGCACCAGGCGTTTCATTTATCTGCTTCTCTTTGTTAGTAATTGTACACAGTTAAATAGGTTAGGCTGAAATATCAATAAATTGCCATCAAATTAATGTCAATAGCAATGCTGTGGATGGTGCTAATTAAAAAGCAAAAGGGATGAAAATGAAGTCAAGGCATTGCCCTGAATAATTGATAACGCAATTTATGATTTTTATGAAAGAGTGCCGTCTGTCTGTGATTCTGATGAGGCTGTAATTAGATGCATTAATGTGTCTCCGTGTACCAGACTACAAACTCAAACACTGATGATTGTTGGGGTTTTTTTAGTCACCAAATTACACATTTTCGAATAACATTACCTCTAAATATCTACTTAAATTTGCATCGCTCCCAAAGAGGTGTTATGGTCTCATTTTCATTAAAGGCAACTTTTAACTCTAGGCCAATCAGAAGCGGCTTTTGTGTGATGTGGGATTAAAAGTGAACCAGATAATGGGAATAAGCAGTGTTTGTTGCTAGGCTGCAATCGACAAGTTACGGCAATTATGTCACTTGCCAAACACACCTTTTTAAATGGAAAAAAAAAAAAATCCACGATGACAGTTCAGTCAAGGTCACTAAACTGTAACACACTTTATAATAACTACAGTTTCTTAATAAAATGCTTTATTCATAATGAACAAATAGTTTATTAAGAATGATTCAGGCTTAGTAACTACTTTAACATTAACATTAATACCTAAACCCCTAACCATAACCCTTTAATTAAGTAATTACTAAGCCATTAAATCATTAAATTGTAATTTTTTCTTAACAAACAATTTGTCCATTATGATTTAAGTCTTTATTCGTATATTTATTCGGTTTATTAAGACTAATTAAGGTGTGCCTATTATAAAGTTGTTCCTTTGCATTCTACACTATAAAGTAGAAAATAATATCATGTAGTTGCAGTTCTTAGTACCAGATTCACTTTTGGTCATTAAACAGATTTTTATCCAACAGTTTTGCTGTTGTCTTGTTGATATGTGTTTGTTTATGCCTCGTACAATGTTAGTACTTTTAACAGTGCACCACAGTAAAGTGGGGTCAGGTCACTTTGTCGTGTGAGAGTAAAGCACACGTGAATGCGTAATGTTTATTGACTCTAGCAGATCAGACTGATCCCGTGTTGATTCTGTACCTCCTCATCTATTAGCCGGGCTCGACCTTTGAGATAAATGAAGAGCCGGGGAGGCAGACAGACGAGGGGATTAGAAGTGGGCCGCAACAGGGAAGCCAGGCCAGAAAAATGAACGGACTGCCAGCGGATGGATGAGGTGGAGGAGCGTAATGGCGCTGTTTGTTATGATGTACTGAATCAGGTTCTCTTTGACAAAACAGTCCTTAGCACCTATGTATTTATAGTGTCACCTCTCAGTCCATCCACAAAGGCAGGCCAATGAAATGTGAGTGTGTTACTGCACTGAGGTGTCTGGGGCGTTGCTCTACCGTGACCTGCTCATCCGTCAGGCCCACAGCAGTGGCGACCGCGTGGGGGTTATCTGATCACAAACCTGATTGTGGTCAACATTGATGCGTAAATCTCAGGAATGTTTGCAAAGAAAAAGCCCAATATCAACTGCTCTCATTTTGTACTTTAGATTAAGACTGTTAGGACAAAACCATTCAAACCCTGACAAAGCAATGGACTTCAAATTACAAGTACAAGAGATGGTATCAGCAAATTGTAGTGGGCATTTAGCTGCAAGGTCTTTTCTAGTTCCTGTACAAAGAGCTTCATGCTTCTCTTGTATTGGGAGATTATTTTGGTTTAAAACAGAAGAGCTAGTTACGGCTTGACATGTTTGGTTTTTCCCAGCTCCAGTGAACAGCTCCTCTCCAAAAGGGATGGACTCCAGGCATTCCCCCTGTCATCAACAGTCTGAATAGGGTGTCACATTGAGTTGTGTAAATGGTCTTTAAATTGTTTCTGTGCTTTGTGTTAAAAAGCTGCCTCACGCTCCCTTCACATTGCCTCTAATGCCCAGTGATGAATGAGTGTGGAGGAAGTGAGGTCTTTGTTTTTGACACTTGGAAAAAACAGGGTCTCTTGTAAAAATACACAGAGTAAGATGGCCCCGAAGTTGACCCTGTATCATCTAGGTCTGCGTGATGTCTTGTTTGGGGATCAAGTATCACACAAAATGTGAATGGACCATAAAATGAACCACAAAGAGGCCGAAATATCACTTTTTGCTCTTGTTTGTAGATGTTTCAGCTTATTTCATAGTTACAGTATGCTGTATTTTTTTATTGTCTCATTTATAGCAAGATCTTAAATTGGAATCTATGGTGTCATTTGATAAGTTCAAGAAAATTGTAAAAAGTGTGGTGACCGAGATGTGTGTATGTTTTTCCTGAGAGATGCAAATGGTTTTATAACGTGATATTTTGTGATTTTACTGTTTTGCATTTTGCTGTTTTGGCTGCTACCTTGGCCAGGTCTTTCTTGCAATGAGACCTCCTGGTTAAATAAAGGTAAAAAAAAAATAAATAAATAGAAGATATACTCGATATTCTAATTTTGCGTATCTTAAGAACAATACATATTGCTCACCCCTAGAAGCATCATTTTGAACACAGAAAAACGGCAAGCAGAAGATTGTCAGTTTAACAGACTTGGCTTTGTGTTGCGTTATATATAAATGATTATAACCTGGTGTCATATGTCCTTTGCTTTTTGCTTATGTAACAGCTGCACTACTTAAGTTAATGCTCTGAAGTTGTACTCTTGTTACGATGAAGATTTGACTTTGCAAATTAGTTAGAGTTGTTTGAATTCCCGCTGGAAGGCCATGGCCATTAAAAGAGCAATCTGAGTAGATGAATGGACTGCAATGCTCAGCAACACTGTAAATGTATTGATCCCAATTTCCTAAAGCCAGCCATGTATTTGATCCACTGTGCGGCAGTCATGTCCATTGTATATGCATGAGTGCACAAATGGGAACTAGAAGATAATAAAATTATTATAACTTTTTGTATTTACAGATTTTGAGGATATCCCCATAGTGGCTGTCCAGGACCTTACCCCCATCGTAAAGCAAGATTACTTGGAAAAGAGGCGGCGAGGTATGGCTGAACTGGGTTATGTTATTCACAATGAATAAAGAGTGTAACCATATTTAAATCTTATAGATGGCACAGTCTGCTAATTTGCATATGAAAACAGCTGCATCAATTGTAAAGATACTGTCCCCTTTCTTTAGACCACAGCTTCTTTGGTTCCGAATGGCAGAAGAGATGGTGTGTCATTCACAAAAATATATTCTACTATTTTGGAACCGAGAAAGGTTGGTTTCAGCAATCATATGAAACATGAAAAAGTATTTGAAATGTTTTTTTTTCTTTTCTAGATAAGCAGCAAAAGGGAGCCTTTTATATTAATGGCTACAAGGCAGAATTAGTGACAAATCTCAGAAAGGACTCCAAGAAAAATGCCTGTTTTGAGCTCACTGCTCATGGGAGACGGTCTTTTCAGGTTTGGATTGTCACAGATTGCTTTAGAGAATTAATAATTAGATCATTATTAACAGCTTACACAAATAATAAATAATTTTAAAAGATACATTATTTTGTCCAATATCAACACATTTTGTGAATAACTCAATTTGTTGTTTTCTTCCCTTGTAGTTTGCAGCTAACAGTCCTCAAGATGCCCGAGATTGGGTGGATGAAATCAATTTTATAACTAAAGGTCTTGGTACTTTTTTATGACATCCCTTGCATGTCTGCCTGTCCTGAAAGAGGAATCTCTTCTATCAGTTTGCTGTTTTGAGCACTCTTATCTGAATCCAGGGCATAAGGATGCAGAAGGTCACGTTGTTTAGACTGTAAATCACTCTGAAACACATTTGTGATTAAGGCCATATCAATAACACAGGCCTGACTTTTTAAAGTGCCACTGGGTAATTTGAAATACAGTTAAAGAAGTACCAAAGATATATTTGGTAAATGTGTGCCTAAAGTTTCTGAGGGGCAGAAAGGTCAGAAATGAAAGGGAGGATTTTGTCATGGCCGCTCCATAGAAAACTCTCCAATCTGTCATTAGTTGAACAGGGCGATCTTACGTGTGTAGCTTCTGTAGTCTCCCTCCCCCAACGCACACTCCTCCCCTAATCCACCTACCGAATTCCAACTTACAGGAAATTGATTGGTAGATGTTCTGGTTATCCTCCTCTGACATTGATTTCTGCATGGCGGCTGGTGTACGGCCGAGGACCTGATACCCTGTGTTTCAGTGTCCAGTCGCCTGCAATGAGACAGCTCTTTTATCTGAGCGCGCCTCTAAAATGGGCTCAAGTCGGCCCACTGATTTGCGGGAAGTAACAGACACTCAGTAGTTTGTCTTACTTCCTAGAGGGCCTTTTATAGTCGAATAAGCAGTCTCATACAGTTCAATTTATACATTTAAAATCATACACTTGGATACCAAATCAACTTTTATGTTAAAAGGATAGGGATAGAGATTTAACCTGATTGGTATCACATAGCAGAAATTCACTTGTTTAGACAGATTTTAATACAAGTAACAAATAATGCAAGTAATAAAAGTGTGCTTACATTCAAAATCAAATTAGAACAGTAGAGTACATAGTTTAGTATTATATTAGAGCTAAACATATACACATATGATTTAAATAAAAAGAACAACTCTGGTAACACCTAATAACTAAACTATTTACAGCCTTAATAAAGCAATTCATAATTTTACTGGGTTGGGATTTAGGTTGTAGTTACTAAGTCTGAGTCACTATTCATTATACATTTTTTATGGCTGATTAAGGTGTAGTTATTATAGTGTTACCAAAAGTTTGTATAATTTTCAATTAATTTCATTATATGTATGTGAAAATGTTATTTAAGACATTTACTTATTAAATTGTAGACCTTCAATCTGAACAAATTCCTTGCGACGAAGACGAAGTGGAGGGCTTTGATGAGGAGGGCTCGTATGACGATATTGAAGGAGTAATGGGGGGTCCTGTCCCACCACCGCCTGGTGCCCTGCCGCCGCCTGGTGCCCTGCCGCCGCCTGGTGCCCTGCCACATGCTACACAGGGAGGGCAGGAGGAGGACGACGAGGGGGATGAAATCTACGAGGTGTTGCCAGGTAAAAAAAAAAATAATGTTCACATAATTAACAAATAGTTATATTAAAGGTGCACTATGTAACTTTTTTGGTGGAGGGTCCGGAATGTTCCACAATATGACTTCCATACTGTTTGTGTGTGTTGTGTGTATTGTATTGCTCAAAAATAACTTGGAAAAGCATGCATTCTTTCTGTGAGTGAAGTTGCCTCTCCACAGATCTAACCTGTAACTTGGCTTGGAGACATTACCTGCTTGTGTGTCTATGGAAATAGTTTAATGCCATAATGTGGAATATTCTAGATAAATCAGTAATATTTCCATGGCAACAGGTAGCTGGCAGACACACACCAAGTTACATAGTGTACCTTTAAGAATGATGACGATTCAGGCTTACTTACTACTGTATTAATACCCTCACCTCTTAATTAAAAAGCCTGAACCATTTTTAATAAAGTATTTGTTCATTATAAATTAAGTCTTGCTTTTATTAAGGCTGTAAATTGTGCCATTATTATAAAGTGTTACTGTGTTAACTTCACACAAACAAAAAAACACAAAGCAGCAACAAACACATCCACAGCAACAGCCCCAAATGGATAGGAGACAATGCAGCGAGCTGTACACCACCCCCATGATACTTGGTCAGACAAATAGACAGTGCCTCGCCCTCTCTGTCTTACACACTTAAAGCCTAAGGGATCTCAGAGGCAGGGTATATTTGTGATGATCTTTGCTGGCCGCAAAATTTGTGTTGCTAGGTACCTCCCTATCACCTCCGCCACTTGCAGACTGTAACTCATTGTAAATCAACCAACACTAATAAGCTTGTCATAGCTAGGGGTGGCTCTGGTAGAGTCACGCCGTGCAACACAAGTGAGATTTTCCATGAAGCAAAAGCTTTTACATCGATGTCCTTTTTTTAGAGATTTGAAAACATGACTCTGGTTATCTCGTTGAAAGTGCGGTGTATTTTGCAGCTGCTTTGTCATATATGTACAATTAGCCAATGTTGCCATGGCACTGAAACTGAAGTCAATTTTTTTCAATCCACAAAACTGAGATTTGGCTAAACTTGCCTAGCAACAGCAAATTAGTTGAAAGAGACAAAAGTTCATTTTTTGTGGCTCAAAATAGTACAGAGGCGTCTAATGTCCCATAATTAACTAATATTGCAGTTTGATTGAGAATATTATGATTCAGGGAAAGTACAAGTCTCACCAAAAAGTAGCCCAAGTACCGTTTGTCAGCGGGGGCTACCAAATCCAGAGGACAAAAGGGGTGATCTGATCTTTTCAGGGCCATCGTCCATCACTCTCTGTATTAAATAAGATACATCAAGATTTAGTTTCACCCTGTGAGTACATTACCTTTGCCAAAATCACTGGTGAGAGGGGAATCTGTCTTGAAACTGTCATGCTGGCGTTCAAAGCCATCTGGGAAGAGGTACAGATCTTGACCACAGATGGCATATCGAATGACAGCCTCTTTCGTTCACTTTCTCACCCCTTCACTTATCAATCATTAGCACCTCTCTTTGCTAACAAGCATCTCCACATTAGGAAAATACTATTAACTAAAGTAGTACACATTTAAAACTAATTCATGTAGGGTGACTTTTCTGCCACTGTTTCTGCCAATCTGAACAGCAACGTGCGTTATCTCTGATCAATACTTAAAATAATTAATTATAGAAAATGTGACTTTTTCCATTGATTTTTGTTCTTAATATAATCCATATTGCTGTATTTATAAAAGCCTGCTATTAGATGTACATTATTTGGTTGCACAAACAATACTCTGTCTATATTAAAATACATATTGAATAGCCACACACATCTTTCCATCTCCAGACCTTAAATGATCTCAAGCCTTCATTCAAACACTGGTTGTTATTTTAAACATTCGTAACTGTATAGACTTATTGACCATATTGAAAAGTTCCCAGTCCAGACGTGGAGCGCACATGACCACTAACGTGCATGTAGTTATAAATGTGCGACATGTATCCTGCTGTGGGCGTGTGTGTGCGCGTGTCTCTTTCCCTGTTCCTGGAAGTGGAGGCGCAGGTTGTGCTGGGAGGTGGATTGTGTTGCTTGGTTGTGGCATGGCTGTCAGGCTGGTAGTGTTGAGGATGGATGTGGGAGACAGAGGGCAGGCATATCACGGTGTCCCCTCTCAGACCACTGAGAGCCACGCCCCAAAGTCAATGACACATCCAACGCCCCTGCGCACTTCCCCGCAGTGTTACCACCCACAATGTTGAAATGGAGTGATTTAGGACTATTTAGCAATACATTTGGCACACGTACAGTATTTGAAGGAAGGAAAAACAAAATGAAAAGAATAATGGTTATAGGTGAGAGATCCATACAATATATGAGGCCAATATTTAAAACAATGAACATATCTGCTACAGGCCTGTAACCTCCACAATATAGTAGACCCTAATATTTTGTCAGAACACACATGAAGCTTAGTTTGAACACAAGTGCAGCATATGCTTCAGTGCATATGTAGAGAGCACTATACAAAATGTGACACTCTCCTCTTTATTTAGAGGACACATTTATTTATAGGTTTAAAAATCCTTGCTATAGAAATCATGGTTCCTTTTAACACTTTTTATGAAGAGCAGTGCATTGTATTGACAGCAATTGAATTTTTAGTAATTTAATATCCTACAGTTTGGTCAAAATGATCAAATCAGCCCTAAATATCAGCCTTAAATTATCAGCAGAACTTATTTGCCTGAAGCTGCTCTGGATTTTTAAAAAATTGGTATCTAAATGGCAAAATATATTGGTCAATTTCTATTTAAGATAAATTGTGTACATATATACTGTAACTGTCATAGTTCTGATCCTGCAATATACAGTCATTGTATCTTAAGGAATCACTTAAACAATAATTCTTTTAATGAATCAGGTTTCCATCTTCTTACTTTTGTTAAGTTCATTTCGTTTTAATGTATGGTAGTTAGCTTCTTATTTTCTTTTAATCAGACAGCTTCTAAATGAGGTGTATTTACCTTGCAATGTGTTAACTAGTTATGTGGCCCTTTGCAAGGTAAATACATCTCACTTATAAGTCATCTGATTAAAAGAAAATAAGTGGCTAATTTCCATCTTCTTGTACATGTGTCCCAACACTGCTAAAAGACTCCAGGTTTGTGTTTATGGCTTAATGGTTAGGGCCGCATCATGTGTGCAGGATAACTCAAGTCACTTTAAATTGGGTGATCTTTGTCTAATCTTTTCCCCCCAGTCTAAAAAATATACTTTTTGTTTGATGTAGCATCATAAATATATCTTCTTAATTTTTAATTAGTTAGAAGCAATAAGAGACATATTTACAGAAATGTTACAAAATTATTGAAATCATTATTGTATGTGCCACCCTAGTCACAGTGTAAACCTGTGGGAAACACGCAAATCTATTTAAAAACTTAATGAAAAATAACTACTAATAATTTATATGTACTCAAATGATAAGATTTAAAAAGTTGCATCTGATTTTTTGCAGATGAATTCTTAGACCCAGCCGAAAATGACTCAATAGGTAAGAATCTTTTATTTTATTTTTCTCAAATGTGATATATTTCAACTGTCCATGCTTATTTATCTTTACCGTCTTTTTCAGATCGGTCTAAAGATTATGCTAACTACTTTCAATGCTTATGGGACTGTGAAGCCGATGAACCAGATGAGCTGTCTTTCCTAAGAGGAGACATCATCTACATTCTCAGCAAGGTCAGTACTACTATAACAGCAGAAATAACCCAACAAATTTAACTATATAAACTTTGCTCCTAAATGCGTTTTAAAACAACACCATTCGTAGTTGCACTTTGACCCCTGTTGACGCAATTACACAAGAGTGACTCTAAAATACGTGATTATTTAAGGGTTAAACAACATCTTGTCTAGTAATAACTTCACCCTCATTTGCTTCCCTAGAACATGCTGATATCGAAGTCTAAATTTGCCTGTTAGCGTGTGCTTGTGTCCTGATACAGCAGTGAAACGCCAGCAGTGGCATTGTCTATTTCCCAGGCCACTAGGGAGAAGTGCTATTGAGGCGCTGTGTAATGGCACTGTTGTTCATTATACTGCCTCTATCACTGGGGTTAATTGAGTAGGCAGCCAAGCGAGGTTCTTCCTTTCTGTTTGACATAAACTGCAGGTGAAGCCATCTTGCATCTCAGCCTCTTTCTATAAATCCATTTTCCCCTCGTGTTTTATGGCCATTGTGTAGTTACATGCAGAGTATCCACCAGTGAAGAGCCACCCTACTGGAAATCAATGTCCTGTAATTTGGACACTTTCACTTTCAGGCACTTGCTTCTCCACTGTTTCTATTGGTTGGGTTGAAATTGAATCATAATGAGCTGTGTTTAGCCTAAATTAACTGAAGTATGAGAAAAGAGAGAAGAGAGATTTTGCAGTAATTACACATTGGAAATGGTAAAATATTGGGATCATGGTTTCATATTATATTGTATTATTTTTAAAATATGACTTAGTTAGACCATCAGCCTCTGTTGGTCAGAAAATATATATAGTAGTGTTGTCATGATTTTTTAATTTCAAATGAGATTTTGATACTAAGGAAAAAGCTCGATACAGATTTCAATACCACAATGATAATTAAAATACTTTCTTTTAAAATAAAATCTAATTATCAACACAAAATATTAGTTTAATGTTACTATATGGTGTTTTAATAATTTGGAAATAGATCTAAACTAAACTAAACTAAACTAAACATGTCTGGTTTTCTTATGTGATTTTTTTTTTTTTTATAGTGTTGATACTTGTTCAAACGAATATCAAGTTTCAAGAGAGCCAAATAAAAAAGCCAATTAAACCATACATAAAGACAGAAATGCAATATTTTTTCTAATACAATGATTGAAATGCACAATCAAACTTTGATGAACTCAGCAGATGTAGACAGCAGGTAAAATACTGCAGCCTCATCCAGGATACAGCTTTAATTGAGGTGCTATTGGCAGCTAAATCAGATAGATGAGATGCGTAGTTGGCTGTCTGTATTTTTAATTGAGGGAAAGTCAAAACAGCCAAATCTGTATTTTATATTCACATAACAAAGACACTGCATATTCAACGAGTCCTGGCACTGTGCTGCACTGCTACACTCCACCTTCATCTTAGCTTTACTTTGTATCACTTTTGTCTGTACGGATCGCATTACCGCTTCACTTCAAGCCTTAAAAAAAACTTAGGCTAAGTTGAGAGGGTTATAGTAGTTTACATTAATGGCACTTACTTTTGTTGTGTTAACCTGTTGCCAAAAGATAATAACACAATGACAAACTACGAGATCCTAACTTTCCTCTAAAATATTTCGAGAGAGGAGCTGTAAATTATTTAATGGACAGTTAGAGATGGTTGAAGTTCAAGTAAAGACTTAACTCCATCCATGCCCTATTTTGCCCCAGTAGCGCCACATTAGCCTCTTCAAAAGCATTATTTGGGTTATAGCCTGTAATCGCCTATTCATTTTAATGATCCCTTTGGGAGGACTTCCCTGTGTCGTAACTATGTTCATACAAGGCCCACTGGTGTTCAGTTTTACGGGGGATTCCGAAGAACCCTGACCTCCGTGAGTGAAATACGGGCCCTTGGCTAGAACTCAAGTCTGTCGCTTAACTGGGGACCCAGACACACGAAATGGCCGTAATAAAAGCGGAGCTCATAAATTCACATAGAGGGTGGGAGGCCTGGTTGTCTGTGCTGTTATGTCAACACTGACCATAATTACAAGGTAATAAGGACACGCTCTAAGTGCTAAATCAATGGTGCTAACAAACTGTTATTTTTAAAGCTCGGATGTGATTGACTGCTGAAGTGCAGAATGGGATAGCCACAGGCCTGGTGTCATATGGCTGTGAACTGAGGAGAACATGCCGATTGTATAAAAGGTCCTCATCCATCATTATCGATCTCTCACTTACTGTAAAGTGGGGGCATTTTTACTGTATTTGTGTGTTTTTTCCCTTGTGTATTTTACGGTCGGTGTGTGCCAGCTGTGTGTGGCTGTGCATATCTCTGTATCACTGACAAAGTAAATAAATTAGGAACCTCACAACTCATATGAATCCCATTAGTTCAAGTGAATTAATCTTGTAGTGTGCCTGTGCGGCTGGTTCTCACTCCTCTGCGTTCGCTGGTGATGCTCAGCTACTGATACATGGGACACAAACGCACCGTGAAATCTGTCTTGTGATTCTTGTTGTGGCATTTCATTTCTGAGAGCTTGCATTTTTCTAACGCACATTACGCCTTTTTCTGACATTATAGCATGTGGTGACAAATCTGAGCCTGCTTCCTTTTTGCACTGTCACACCCTTTGGTGCGGCAAACGCTTTTGTGATAAATTGTAAAGATTGGACTCAGCAACATTGCCAAAAATGTGCCAATGCGTGCCAGAGTTCATAGTTCCTTGTCAGCCGTTGTTTTAATACTCAAAATTATTGCTGAAGGATCCAGCACAATATCTTATCAAAATTGCAACTTGAACTGTCGCACTATGCAAATCTCAAAGGCTATAATTATTATAATAATATTATTATTAATATTATGTCCTCCACATACTTAGACAAAGTTTATTGATCCACAAGGGAAGGGACAATGTATAATATTAAACCTTGTAGTTTAAACCTCTGAAATGTGAATCTTGTTTAGTTACGTTTTCAGTCTTCTATCAGATGTTCACTCAGATGTTCACTCCTGAACGGTTCAAATGTAAACCGTGAACTAAATCTTGTTCTTAAAATTTAAATAATACATCTAGTCACAATATTTGTTAAAAAATGGCCAATTTAATATTTTTTCCAAATATTTTCCAAAATCAGTTCGCCCTTGTCTGTGTACATACCATAATATAAATGTCACAGACTTAAGCATAAGGCTGTCCTGCATTCTTGCCCTGTAATTTATGTAAGAAGCATCAAAAGACATGGGCTCCACAGGTCAGCTGTCACATTCCTGTATTCCCACAGGCACTCATGGAGAACGGCAGGATGGAGTGGGAAGAGATTTATGGCACAAACCCGTCCGGGGTCCTTAAAACTCTGGCAAGCCACCCTGCCATCTCCCCCTCTATCTCTCCAGCTCGCCCACTCACTTCACCCCTTTCCTCTGTCCAACCAAAACTCACAGAGAGGGAGAGGAGCCAGCCAATCACAAGAGTCTATTAAAGTGCATCACATCACACATGCCCCAGCCTCTTAAAGCCAGTTAGACGCAAATACAACATGGACACCACTGACACCTTGTGGTTGTTTCTAGCAATAAATATCCAATACAAACTTCGGGAAAGTGCTCTTCATTATTGACAGCTTGTATCTGATTTGCTGACTGAGGTGAAATTGGCCTGTGAATATTACATTATACATCATAGTACTAAATTGATATTTCAAGTTAGTTGAATGTGCTTAAGCAGAGAAGCTTATTCATTTTAAAGCCACGGTAGCTAGCTGGATATCCACAGGTCAAATCGAATAAAAGGCCAAAGAAAGGCAAGAGTAGGCAAACAATCAGATGGGAAAAGTCAAGCCAAAAAGGACAAAGCAGGGGTTTGCCTTTATCCTATTGTGTGAACAGTGTCCCCCCCTCAGCACCATTTAAGGACCCCTGACTGCTATTGTAGCCATAGACACCAAGACGCTATAGACAGGCAAGACATCCTATTTACCACCCAAAGTAGCAGGGGGTGAGTCTGGGGTTTGGGGTCAGGCAGGAGGCGAGCGGTCATCTCCCGGTCAACTACAGTAGGTCATTATTCAGCCCAAGCCAATAGTCCAGAACCGCGTCCGAGCAACCCAGCCCCCAATCCATTCTGCTTAATTATTATAAATGAGGGGCGGCGTAAACAGCCATCATTACACACACTCAGTGGCATACACAAATCCACTTTAAATTGCTATTAAGTTAAGGAGCTATCTGTAATCCCGGGCGTGCATTAGAAAAAGAAGCAAGTAGGTTTTTCTTTTTATTAAATCTCATCGTCCCTTAGATATTTTTAAATGTTGGTATGCTCTGTCATGTTTCCAATTTGAAGCCAATTCTCTGATTTAATTAAAAGACCACTTGGAAAAAATGGACACTAAGTAGCCATTGCAGTCTCCAAATGTCCTAAACTATCATCTTTACTTTGAGACAGATTCCAACAATACATTCTATAGTTTTAGATGCCCATAAAAACAGTTGGCGGCCATTTTAAGTTATTGGCAAAGCTTTATACCAGAGTGAGAAGTGAGGAGGGCCTGCTAACCTCATTGTAAGAAAGTGATCGCAGTCTCCAGTTCTTGTGGTTCATGTTTCTTTGTTAAAATGGCCAGGGACAGACAAATTTGCAAGTGCAGTGTTGTGGATGACTATGTAGATGAGAAAAGGTAGAGAGGCAGGGTATAGCAAATGAAAAGCATGGAGAACAGATGCAAAAGAGGATGCTAGTCAGGAAAAAAAAAAAAAAAAAGCTGTTATACCGAAGATGTGAGGAGAGGGATAGGACGAACGGAGGGGGTTGGAAATAGGGAGGATGGGGGAGGATGAGGGGGGAGATATTGTAACACCCAGGCGGCGGGTTCACTGGCGGGGCAATGAGAGACTTCCTGCGCTCCATCACGCCCAAGGCCTGCCTCAGTCAGCTGGTGGCCGAGGAAAGATGCCTCATGTGTCAGCCTTATTAGCACTCCCCTAGTTTGTATGCATTTGGGATTGTGTCTGAGTCTACTTCATTTGGGATTAGGAGGTGGAAAACAACATATCTGATGTCTTGTAAACGCATGTGTATTTTTGTAGGAAGAAAATGCCAAATGTTGTTGTGTTGTTTAAACTGGGTACAACCCCTGCATTGCTTTTGTGCTTGCTTGTTCCAGTGCATCCAACCAGTCTTGCTTCACCTTCTCTCTCTGCTTTGGGCTGGAAGAGCTGTCAATCTGTCCTCCAGGTCGGGGAGTGAGTGATGTGCCTATCAGAATGCCACCATTAGCCAGCCCCCTGAGTGGTAAATAAACGATCGCGCCGGTACACTGCAGGTGTTGTCATGGCAACGGGCTCCCAGTGGCGGCCCCGCCCACCGTGGCTGCGCGCCTTTGACGGCAGGAGTCACCGGGAGGTCAGCGAGGCGAGGAACGACAGCGGCCACAGTACGGCGCTGTTTGTCCCGTATAAATCCTGTTTTGATACTCACAAAACAGACTGCCTATATTCACTGTATACCGGTACATTCAGCCCCTGCTCATCTCTTTAATTATACGTTTATAGACAAGTTAAGAAACTATAAGAAACTGCCTTCAGCTGTTTGACTCTTGTTCTATAGGCCATATTTCAGTATAGTCCAACTTCAAGTACTTTAGATGCCTTTTTGAGCAAACACTAAACTTTATCTCCTTATTGTATGGACCTATAGAAGACAATTCCCAGTTTACATCATTGGAGCTGAAGCCACCCTAAAACAAATCACAAACACAAAAGAAGAAAACAAACAGAAGGAAAAGGCCATTATGGAGTTAGCATAGTTTTTGTCATTTGGATAATTTACTCGCGCCGTCTCCTGGAATGTCCCTATTACAGCAGGTGTACTCTGGATGAACCCATTGCAAGTATGAGAAGATGGACTCTGCACGCCTGACAGACTCCCAGCGCCATTGGCACCCACTCCGTGATGTAGCAGTCGTATTAAAATGGCGGCGCTGATAATCCAAAAGACCTTTCTGAGGGAGAATTTGAGACCGACTGCACAGATGGGCCACGGAGATAAATAAAATTCTCTTGTCACTACGGTTGGTCGAATGGTACCGTGGCGCCCCCAAGGGAGACCAAAACTGTTCCACTGCCTCTCTCCTGATGCCTCCCCCATCCGTATGTCTATGCTTTCTGCTATTTTCTCCAATGGGTAGCATCGCCAGCTCTGTGCAACCAGGCCTTTCCCGCTATGGTCTTATGGGAAGCATAAAAAGACAATTTCCTCTCTTGGACTTGCTCTCCCTTGCATTATAAGCGCGTATATACACTCAGCAGAGAGAAAAAGTTTGTCCGAAAGCCAAACATTGTAAAAATAAGTGATTTCGTGAGCATCAATGAGTCCTAGGTGGACAATTGACTACTGTGATGACCAATTTATTCTTTAACAGCTCTTGAACTTTGAGCTTTGACATTGGGTACTTTTACATGGCTAGAAAAAAATCAAATAACTAGAATAATCAGATAACGCAGTCATGAAATCTGATTTTTGATGTCATCAAAAACACCTGGTTAATGGATTTTTAGAGTAACAGTTTTGTATATCTTGAAGACAAAACATAATGATTTTTAAAATAACTCTTGCAATTTTTCATCATTCATTTCAACATTTTCTCTTTCATTTTTGTCATTTGCACATTAGTTTCCCCTATTTGCATATTTTTTCTTGCCAAAACCTACACAGGTGTGAATAAGAAATCAGATTACTCGCGTCAGGTTACTCACATCATCTTTGTTATTATATTTCTTATGATGTGTGAGCTGCTATGTCCAAATAATTTCCCTTGTGGATCAGTAAAGTTTAGCTAAGTCTAAGTCTAAGATGCAACTGTTAACATGATATTTCAATAGTCTCCAGATAACTCCAGAAATCAGATTATGATAATTTTTTGGTGTGCATGTAAATATAGCCAATGTTTTAGTAGACGTAGGGTTAGTGCTTATTTCCTATCATATACAGAGCCATTTTGTCCATCTCAAATCTATGGTGTGATAGCATGGCCTTTACCTCACGGGTCAAAAGTATTATTTTGACATATTTGCTGACAGGTGCTGTGTTGGGAAGGTGCCTGTGTAGTTACTGTGCAGTTGTATGTTTTATTGACTGTTGGAGTGATATAAAATGTTCACAAGGCCGTTGTCCATCTGTGGGGAGCAGGAGAGACGTGTACGCGCTGATGGCCTCAAACTCTGATCTATTGGAGTTCTCGTTAGAGCTGGGATCAGATGGTCCTATGAGGATGATGGGAAGAAATGTTAGCCACACACAAAGCTAATGGCCCGAATAGTTTATTCTAATTTAATATGATATGAAAGTGCATTTCTCATTGCAATTTTAAACATATTTGGTTAATATTAGATATATGCAAAAGCTTGATGATTTGAACATAATATTGAATTAGATTTTTATATTAGAAAATGCTTATATATATATATATATATATATATTTTTTTTTTTTTTTTTTTTTTTTTTTTTTACAGCAATTTTTTTTACAGCAATTTGCACTTTTCTTGTCAGTTTATATAGAAATACATAAAAATCTATGTATTTATATGTATTTCATTATTAACATTTGTCATCATCATTATTTATATTTTTTACTTCAATGCTGTAAATCTAAAAGACAATATTGCAAAAAAAAAAAAAAAAAAAAGGGTAAAAATATATTTCTCATGTAAGTAGAATAATAGAAAATACACTGTTAACTTCATTTTAAAAAGCCGTGTTCTTAAAAATATTGTTTACGCTGACATTATGGCAGTATTCAAGATTCTCTCTGAATAATATTAACCTGGCGTTGCTCTTTGCTTCCAATGGGCTTTATAACATCCGAGCCACGTGCTGTCACAGTTGAACTCATTTTAACAGTGGCGCTAGTGCTAATATTACCAGATATAAAGCACAAACACACGGCACTAAATCCTGCTCCATTTGCCCCTGTTTAGTTGTTTGTGCCCTCCCGCGGGACTCACTCGGTTTTATTTGCTCGTTTTGGGGTATAGGAGTACAACATTCACGGCTGGTGGGTCGGAGAACGCAACGGCTTCGTGGGTATTGTCCCCAAAGAGTTCCTGCACCCTGCCTACATCCTGTGAACTCCAACAGGTACCAGCACTCTCTTATCATCAGCATTATGGACCATTACAGTGGCCTAACACGCGCAAACAGTCCCCCTGGTACTCATCCAGATTGCCATTGAAGTATATTCCACCGTTGACCTGTCGTTTATGGCATCTGCTGGCTGCAAGAAGTACTGCATATCACCTTCTAAATGGTGCAATAGGCAATGCGTGAGGATAAATACCAGCAACAAAAGCATGATTACAGCATCAGTTGTCCTATTTAAGAAAATTATTCTCATGCACAGTTAGATAAAGTTTAAAATGAAGGACTAAATTATTAATGCATGTGTTCATGTATGATACAGAGTTACAGAGCAACTGCCAGTGGTGCATTAGACATAAATATCAGTCCAGTCAAATACTGCGTATCTATAATTTAAATCCAATAAAGCATTCATGAGGCTTAACCACAGTAAACTGCATTATGTAAATCAGTCATGGATATGATTATTCTCATTCATTCAAAACTAGTGCTTTATTGAGTTAAATTAAATGTGTGGAGTCATATAATAACAGACACTTCATTTAAATGTGGTTTATTGAACTTTCCAAAGTAAGACAAGTATTTTTTTTACTTAATTTATCCATGACAAATTGAGGCATTTAATAAAACTCAGTTTTAATGTGGCGTAATGTGAATATTTCTACCCAAGTCCACTAGATGGCACAATTTCTGAAGTTAAAATTAATGAAAGAGGTACCGCAGGAAACATTTCCGTATAAATAGGATTTTTGAGGGAAAAGCACGCAATTTTTCAAACAGTAAATATTAACATTGCCCTAATTGTTATTATCACATAGATTCAGTCCAAGAGAATGTGCAAATGATAAAACAATAAAAAGTGAGAGTAAAAAGCATCCATTCAGTATATGTTTATTAAAATCTACATGAAAAGCCTCAAAATGTAATTATAATAACATAACACATTAATCACCGTAATGGAGCAATCAGTGACTACAATTAAAATATCTTTATTAATCACACATAAAATAAATTAAAAGTGGACTGTTCCAGTTATGTAGAATTATGGGTCCCTTTTACACAGCACACTTAAAATAAAACCAGTAGTAATTTGAAGTGACGTGAATATTTCTTTGGTCTTAACATTTCAACTGTAATTTGAAGTTGTGAAGAGAAATTTTCCTCAACACAGCAACATGATCGAGAGTGACACATCAATGATTCACAAATGACATTTAAAACAACAGAGAATATGACGTGTGATGATCATTACAGAAATCACATGAACTTGGTATTTGTATTTAGTTATTCATTCTGTGTCAGTTTAAATCAAAATCCCCCTTATAGAAAATATTGTATTTAGTGTTTTGTTTTGTATTTTACTTTGAAGCATATTTTAACAGTTAACAAGTTTAGCCATTATGACACTGCTCCAGCTAATGTTAAACATACTATTTATAAAAGTATTGAAACGTTTTGTAAACCTGATTGGTTTGTGATTAATAAAATGTTAAATTAAATGAACTATTAAAACAACTGAGCATGATCAGTGATCTCACAAGGGAAAGGTTAAAACAAGGTGACTGTCCCAGAGAGGAGCATCAACATATGTAAAATAATGAGGATATTAGGCTTGATGTAGGGTGTCTTTGGCAGAGGACATCCCTACTCTCCATTGTTCTGGCTTAGTGTGGGCAAAGCTCAGTGCGGCCTATGTGATTTCACTGTCCCCATTCAGGACTGGTTCAGCTAATGGGACCTCAATGCCATCCTCTGAGGCATCCAAAGACACAGAAGAGCACAAGTTTTCCCCTATCACTAATTTACAATCAACTGACTCAGGCACTCTGCTGGTCTCCAAGATGCTAAAGTCACTGTTTTCTGTCAAATCCACTACAGATTCTGATTCATTAGACTCCAGATTACAGCTCGTCGTCAACTCGCTGGCGTTGCTGAGGTCATTTGTTCCCTTGACGATCTCCATCTCCTCTTGGATACTGCCCACGTTGGAAATGCGCTCTTCTGCTTCCAGAGGACACCCGTTCATGTGTAGCGTAAAAATGCTAGAGGCCCCAGTTTCGGACCAGTGACCAGTAATCTCTTGTGGGACAACCTCGGTGTGTATGTCCCCATTTGCCTCCTGCATCACCTCAGCATCATCGCCAATGCTTTCCTCATCACTGACTTTTACTATACTCTCATTTGAAGACTGTAGAGACTGCTTATCTTCATAAACAATGTCAGAATTGGAAATTTCTATTGATTCGTCCTTCGTTTGGTCCATGTGAGGATCTATTTGTTGTATAAATTCATTTGCACAGATTTCAACCTCAACTACACTGTGCATTTTTTCATTTTCTTCATGTTCTACGGAAATTGTTTGCTCATTTGACTCCTCTCCACTTGCTGTTACCTCTGAATTAACACCTAGTAAAACATCTGCATTACTAGAATCCTGTATAACCACTGTTTCACCCAATTCATTTTTCATATCATGCTGGAATTTAAGGTCATTTTCAACATCTTCTTTCTTGGATTCAACTTGGTTTTGCAAAACTTCTGCTTGATTAACTTCAACATTTTCTATGGTTAGTTCACATAGATTTTTCAACAGTCCACTGCCGTTCACTTCACTTTCCTCCTCTGAATTTAAAACAATACAATAATCATGTTCTTCTTTTTGTTCAGTTGTGTTTTCCTCAATTGTTGCCTCTTCTTCTTCAAATCCAGGTCCAGTTGGTGAATGTAGCTCTACTGACGCCTCAATTACACAACCATTGGTCCCTGGCAGTTCTTCTTGTTCTTTATAGCAAAAGTTTTCTGGGCTTCCTTTGTCACCCAAAAAGAAGCTAACGTGTTTACAGTTGTCTACTACGGCTTTGAGATGGTCATTGATCTGGTGGACTTGTATGGAGGTGGTGGTAGACAGGGGTTCAGTTGTGTCTTCCTCTTGTAAATGAACCACTGGTTTAGATGACTCAGGTAACAGCTGGTTGTTTAATTGAGATGGTTGGTGAGGCACAGGGCTACAGGGCAAAAAGACAAAGAAAAAAACATAGTAACAGGCACTAGAGCATTTCACATCAAAAGTTTAAGTTCTTGTGGCATTTATAATTCAGATTTTGTTGTGTCTTTTAACTAAAACAGTAGGTCATACTGTGTCCATGATATCCTACTCATATCAGAGTTAATTAATGTGACCTTGAAATCTCAACAGTAATTTTGCCCTTTTGAAATGCAGAACATTTCATAACACTGTATTATAACTATGGTGTTAAAAATGACTACACTTATTTCAAGTTTATGTGCATATCACAAGTCAGTTAGTATTCAAATTTAAGTGCAACTTTAACCCCCAATCCAACTTTTTTGGCAGAGAAACTGTATATTGTTTAAACTTTAAAGGGTATAATATACATATCCCTGTAACAGGAATTAGTTGCCTACTTCTGCATTATATAATGGCTTTGTGTCATAGGTCTCTTGTTAAAAAAACAAAAAGAAAAAAATCCCAGAGTAAGCAGTTTATATATTTCCTTGAGAATGCCCTCTCTCCTCATGTCCCTCTTTTGGGACAAATGTTTTCTTATTTTGTTATTTCCAAGTGAAGGACTGAAGCGTTTTTATCCAAAAGGAAAAGTCTATCCACCAGTTATCTCACTAACATTATCTACAAAACATAGTAATTTTCTCAGTAGTAATTTAACCTACCTCCCATCTCAAATAAACAGACAACTCTGAGATGTCATCTGCAACAAATGCAATCATCGCTTCATACCTTTCCATGGACTCATAGGACACTGTCAGGCTCCTCTCCTGAGTGGGCTCCTCCTCTTGGGCCTGTGCGTAGCCGCGGTTGGAGGAGGCGTAGGTCAAGATGGCGTCGGTCACGGTGTAGGGGGTGTGGCCTTGGACACAGTCCTGGATGTGTCCCACAGGGAGCTGAGTCTGCAGGAAGAGGTGCAGCTGACTGTCCGACAGACACACGGTCATGTGCACCACTCTGCCACAGAGATATCACAAGAACAAGCATGAATAACACTGTTAAAGCGAAAACACTGGGCTGACCACTGGATGAATCATATGAAGATTTTTGAGTCACTGATGCTCACTTATACAAGTATTTAAAATTTAAATTTGAATATTTAAGTATGTCCATAGTAATAAAAGTGTCAAACCTTGTAGCGTGTAATCTTTTTTTTAAAAAAGTGATATTTTAGCAGGTTAAGGTTAATTCTACAGTCCATTCACATATTTGATGATCTAAGCATTTACAGACACATTATAGCCACATTCAACAATCTGATGTTTTTGTTATTAGGATAAATAAAAAAAGAATCAAGATAGTCATTTGTTCATATCACATATCCATAGTTGTGAATGAACCAGTTTAAAGGCGTGGGTTTAAATATACAATTGCCATATATTTTGGTTATTGCTATTCATTTCATTGTACTATGCCAATTGATACAATGTCTATGTATTTTGTAATGTTCATTTGTTTTTTAAAGGTTTAATAAGAACTGACCTGTCCAGAAAGCGCTGGAGACCTTTCCTTCTTCTTTCAAGAAAATCATCATTACTGAAGGAGAACAAGGACTTGCCAGGAAGATCTGGGACTGGTCTGTGGTCAAGCAAATAAGAGAAGAAAATCAGATTAACCTTTTTAAATGTACAACAAACAGTCTAATTTACAAATAGGATTTCCACAACATTTTCAATTGCACCTACACTAAACCAGCATTCTTCTGCAGCTTCTTCTTGAGCCACACAAACTCACTGTAGCGGCGTCGCACACATGAGGTCTTGGCTGTGAACGCCTTACTGTTTGTCTGCAAATTAACATAATTATATTTATAAAAGAGTTTGATTGAATTGCATTTTATAGTGTAGTCGTTAAATAAATGTAATTGAGTCCAATGGTGGCAGGGGAAGCATATGATCACATGACAGATTAGTTCTGACAGACACTCTTCACCGAACTCAACACAAGCCTCCTTTTGACAACTGTTAATGACATTTGTCGCTACATTTGTGAGTTTCTTTTCATAAAACAAGATGAACAAATACAATTAAACTCAAAAAACTTATTTCTCAAATGAAACAGTGACTTGTGGCATTGTTTAGACAGCCTAAGCCCTGGTGCTGACACAGTGCTGAAGCAAACAGAGTCTTGGGCAATGTCTTACTGGCACAAGAAAATTTAAAGAATCTAGCATGCTTTGTCCTGAGTATATTTAATTAGTTTTAGTTAGGGATTAAATGTTTGTCATGCAAACTATGGCAGCTAGAAGTGTACTGCTCCTAGAACACTGATGACCAAGAATGTTTAGCAAAAAACATGTAAAAAGTGCATATTTGAACTTACATGCAGAAAGATTTTGTAATCCACATATGAGTTCCATGAGCCTTCATTTTGAATGCGGGGATCTTGAACCCGCACTGCAACAAACTCCTACATGAGAAAAATTTATAAATATGATTTTGTAAGACATTCATGTTTTTTTCATTTGGTGATGGTGTTCCTCATGCTAAAATGTACTATTTTTATACTATGAAATAGTGTTGATCTGCCACTCGCCCTTAAAAAAGCAATATAATTGACTTACATCCTCTTCTTGATTACTGATCATACTGCCGGCTGCACGGACATCTGGAGTCAAAGGAGAAATGCATTAGTCACAGTTCCTCATGAGAACAGGGGACAAACTGCAAAGAAGAAGCTACCACTCATCTGAATCATAAATGAGTTTCCCTTTCAGAAAAAAAGAGAAGAAAAGACAATATTGTTTATAAATATGCCTGGGCCTCTGGTTCAATGATTTTCCATTATGTGCTCCTGAAAATTAAGATCTATTCAGGCTTGTCTCTTTGTGTAGTGACATGTACACGTTTTGTCTTTTTAACCTTCATACATCAGCTCTGTTTCCTGATAAAGTAAATTTGTACAGTATGGTCATAAGACTTGAGTGGGTGTGTTTTTAAATACTCCAGGGAAAAGCCCTATATAACTCATACAGTATGAAATAATGGGTCAAACTGAGTGGACAGTGCATGGTCTCCCTCTGGACCTTGGGTGAAAACTGTAAACGACACCCACCAAAATATAATGAACATAAAATAATTGACTGCTGGAGTGTTTTGAGCGCAAAGGTTTTTCTAAACAAGTTTATCTAGTATCCATTTTCTATTAAAGTAATTACATGATAACGAAACTCTGCGGGACACATAACAGGATAAAACTGATTTTACCAATAATTCCTCATGACCTAAATACACCTTAATGTGAAAGTAAAATGAAACACACATTTACATAAACGTTGTTATTGTTCCAGGTATTTGTACTACTTTTGTCTGCGCTCCTCAGATAGCAGCACCAGAGCAGCTAATACCGGCCCATCCCACTTCAGCGTAACTTACTTTTAGAGTGCGCACGTTTTTTCTGCTAACGCTGCGCCATACACAGCTCCGTTGTAGTTGTCGCTTTTCTTTCTGATGTTACTATTGTGGAGGTAAAAAAAAAAAAGAACCAAACGCCACACCGTTGTTTATCTCAGCTGCTACCATTCCCATTTCGCAAACGCACCTGCTACGTCACCGGCAAAGACACCACGTGACGCCGCTGCACTTCCGGTGATGGGTGAAATGCAAAACGAGGTGTGGAATCACCATGGCAACTGATACTTTCATCAAGCCAGTGGAGTATATTCTAAGTGTTATTCAATTTGGATTTATGTATTCATTTATATACTATGTTTTATCTATCTCTCATTCAAGGAAAAAAGTAAAAGGACTCAATTTGCATATTTTACCTATTCAGGTGTCATTTGTTATGGAACAGTGTATCTGGGCTGAATTTAGGGAGTGAATATAGGCCTATTAATATTTAGATTTTTTTTTTTATTTATTTGGAGATAGGCTATATATTTTTGGCAAAACTATATTGGCAGTACTAATATTTTGTTAATATTTTGTATATTTTGTACACTGACTTTTTCAAATACATTATCAACCAAGTAAACCAATAAAGAAATATGGTAAATGAAGGCTTTTAAATTTTTTATTTGTTATTTGTTTATTTGTAAAGGAACAGCACATGAACATTCAAAATGTAAATATTTAAGATTATAGCCAACATGGCTAATTTCCATCTTCAGTCCCTAATAGAGAACAATTACAAATAAATTGTATTATTCATTAAATCAGATGTTCTGACTTAGTAATGCCTCTTTCTTGAGATCCAGTATAGTCAAAATAACGATTATCAAAATACAGCTCTTTTTTTATGGTCATCTAGTCACAATTTGTTGATTAACTGTTACAATCCTATATAGGCTAATACACTTTTTACTGCACTATAAAAAGATTGTCCATGTAGGCTATTATACCGGTAGGCTTAAGCTTAGTGACATCACTGTGAGCCTTATATTGTTTATTGTATGAGAAAACATATTATTCAGTTTGCAGACACACAAACAGACCATCATTCATTTTCATGTATTCATCCAATGCTCTGTAATACTTGATTGTTGCTTTTTACCCAATTAGTAATAATAAAACTATTAGGACACATCTCAGAGTAAAAGACGTCTGTGTTACAGTTAGCCCTACCTGACAGTGATGACGGTGATTGATGAATCATGGACGTAAACATTTTGAGCCACTTCCACGCTCCAGTCCGGGTTTTTCTCTCGTGGTGCCTCTGTAGATCTATAAATCACATACCCACTCACCTCTCCATCTTGTCCCCGTGTGTTTTTCTATCCATGTCGTTTACGAGTCTGTGATTCTGAGCGGCCATCGAGACTGTACACTTTTCTTCCCCCAGCAGCAGACGAAGGAAAAGAAACGATACATTTTGTATTACAATTGGCTTTGTCTGTAGAAATCACATTCTTATAAACCGCGTCGTAAAATCAACACTGCCTTTAAACACTTATTTCGGATCGGGTGCATAAAAAACGTTTAATTTTTAACCCGGTGAGTTTGATTTACCTGCTCCCTCCAAACGTGTTGTTTCAAAGATCATTTGATCGTGCAGTTGCCACTTGCTAGCTTTTAACATGCATGATTTGATTAAACGATGCTATTACATTGTGATATTTAAAAATATTTTAATTTAATTAACCTTTCGTTGAATCACACATTTGTACATTTGATTCACAAACGCTTGGCGTGTAGCGCTGGTTGCATGGGCTGGAGCAACATGGAGGAGATGCCAGCTAACACTGGCCATTCACTCAATGAGGGTCTGTCGCTTTGAGGCATTGTTGTTGATAGATTTTTTCCTGGGCTGGCGACAGTAGCTACAATGGACATATCATTTATATTCCATTATTTTGCTTATTTATTGTGAAACTGTACCAACAAATTAAAAAAAAAAAAAAAAAAAAAAAAAAAGCCCTGATCTAAAGCTCGCCAGGTGTTGCAAACCGCTGGATCTTGTTGAAGATGGTCCATAGCGTTCCCGCTATACTGACCATTTTAGTGTTTACGTATGTGTACTAGACGATTGTGCATGATTTAATGTAATTGATAAATCATGATCGTTTGCCCCGTTACAAGCACAGGCTAACCCACAACCCACGCCCACATTACACTGTACAGCACATGGGCAACTAGGCAAAGTGGAGTCAACAGTATTCACATGGAGTTCACAATATAATACTTCTATAAATGAGCTGCATGGTTAAAAATGCATGGGATTAGCTTACAATATTTAAACACAGCCTGATAAGTAAATCCAAGTAGCCTATACATTTATAGAATGGTACTGTACAAAAATAAATACAATTTGGGTCTATTTAGAACATTACATTGCATGTTTGCATAGTAGAAAATGTTCCCAGGCCCTTGAGTTTGACTGATGCGTTAAACCCCCGGTAGTTTAACCACCTATAAACGAGAAATGCTAGTTAAATGAGCTGTGGATCTGCCTTGCCCTGTATTGTTGCCCATGTCTTTATAAACCCCATTATCCAATGCTGTTTTCTCCTCTCTACAACATTGCTTCTTTCATGCAACTTTCTTGACGTTGACCAGGAAGCTGCTGGTCGCCTGATGAGTATGAGCACGACTACAGAACCCACTAACGATGCTCCCACTGTTACAGAAGGTTTAAAATATTATTATTTTCCAACATAAATGTCTCTATATTTTATGTACTTTTGTGGAAAGGTGTCATTCTCTGTTGTAATTTTGTCCCAGAAGTGACTATAAATGTGTACAACCCACTAAAAACTGTGTGTCCCAAACAGAGTCTTTAGCTGAAGATTGTTGGCACCACTATTTTATTCAAAGAACATTTGCAAATGATCATAAGCGATGCTAACACTTCTTGATTGACTTCTACCCCATTAGAAAGCAAAATGGCTACAGCTGTGAAGACAGAGAAGAAGCCAGATGAGGTTGCGGCGCCAGCAGCACCAGATGAGGAAGAGGAGGAGGAAGAGTATGTTGTGGAGAAGGTCCTGAATCGTAGAGTGGTTAAAGGGAGAGTGGAGTACCTGCTTAAATGGAAGGGTTTCTCAAAGTGAGTCATATAATATAATATAGTCCTGTGTTTTCCGTAACACACAACTGACATTTTACATGAACAAGTGAACCTTCACACATTCACACTCTCAACCATTCACCTGTACACAAATGTGATGAAAGACAGATGAAGTGCCTTGCCCAAGGACACACAAATAAGTTGCCAATATCAGGATAGAATCTGATACTTTTGGATCAACTGGCGAATGTTTTAACAACCAATAATACATCTATGCTAGGCAATAGCAGTAACAATAGGGCTACCATAGGATAGATGATTTTAAATCGTGAGATAGGGTCTTGCAGTTTATACAAACCATGTATTTTTAGATCCATAAGGCAAATAACCAAACACAAATTTAAAGTAATATTTATTTACTTTTGCCCATTCTACATTTGTGTACAGTGAAGATAACACATGGGAACCAGAAGATAACCTGGACTGCCCAGACCTAATCGCAGAGTTTCTTCAGTCTCAAAAGACCGCACAGGAGGGGAAGCGGAAGGCAGATGGAGATGGCGATGACAGCAAATCAAAGAAGAAAAAAGATGATGTAAGTTTATTATCATACACTTTTTCTGTAAACAGCTGATTGAGGATAATCGTATTTGGGCTATTTAACAACACAGCAAAAGAAACAGGCAGCACAATAACAGCGCAATTGTGAAAACTAAATATATGAATCTTTAACAGTATAATGCCAAATCAACAAAAATAAATAAATCACATTGTGTTCTTTGCTTATTCAAAACTATGATGTACAAAGGGCCTGTCTGATACAGTAAAGCCCAAATCATTAAATGCAGTTAATCATGTTTTTGAACGAAGTTTAATCATATAAAACCACTTGTCCTTGACTGTTTTTTTTTTTCCTTTAGACAGAGAAGTTGAGGGGTTTTGCTCGAGGTCTGGATCCAGAAAGAATAATTGGCGCTACAGATTCAACGGGAGAGCTTATGTTCCTCATGAAATGGTGAGATATACCTCCAAGTGTGGAAAAAAAGGCCATGGGTAATTTGACTCTGCATGTAAAAGAATGTATTTTTGGAGCTTTCAGGATGTAGCCATGAATGATCTAGAGATGGTAGGTGATTTTCATGTCATACTGCCAGAGGGGCAAGAGCCAGTTTTCCCATAGATATATAGTACTTTGCCATGAAGTCAGAATATTAATTTTAGCTGCCCCCATCTGAATGTTGTGATGTCATTTGAAACCCTGTAGTCGTAAATTAGGCAAAATGGATTCTTGTGAGCTTGTTGTTAACTCCTCAAAAACATACCTGGAGTTGTTTTGTTTCATTCACACATTGAGTAATCCTTTATTATTAGTCGGTCTACATCTCCAAAGCTCAAAATGCTCTGTTCCACCTTGATGATGCCTTGTGGTAGTTTTCAAGTTACCAGTGACATTTTACCTGTTGTTCAGTAGACACTGGCAATTCCAGAGCTGAAATAATTCAAACGATTCTAGTGAAGATGTATGGAGTTGTATCACCACATGACATCACAAGCTGGAACAGATTGTTGTCTGTTTTTTTTCTGAGACAACAACTCGGCCTAAATATGCAGAGTTTGTGTGTTAAACATGTGTGAATGAAACAAAACAAAACTCCAATTATGTTTTTGAAGAGGAAACAACATTATAACATTAGATCAAAAATGAGCATAAATGATCCTCTCATCCATTTCGCCTCTAGTAAGGTAGTGGAGAGGGCAGATACTTTTTAAACTCATCTTTGTTGTATCAAAATTGGTATTGAGTATTTAGCCAATCCATTAGTATTAGAAAATATAAATATTTATAATTTTAGTATCATGACAACACAAACCTCTATTATACACTATATTGTCAAAAGTATTCACTCACCCATCCAAATAATGGAAATCAGGTGTTCCAATCGGTTCCATGGCCACAGGTGTATAAAATCAAGCACCTCGGCCTTCAGACTGTTTCTACAAACATTTGTGAAAGAATGGGTCGCTCCTAAATATTCCATAGTCAACTGTCAGTGGTATTATAATAAAGTGGAAGCGATTGGGAACAACAGCAAGAGTTGGAAGTGGTAGGCCACGTAAACTGATGGGGTGGGGTCAGCGGATGCTGAGGCACATAGTGCACAGTGGTTGCGAACTTTCTGCAGAGTAAATCGCTACAGACCTCCAAACTTCATGTGGCCTTCAGATTAGCTCAAGAACAGTGCGTAGAGAGCTTCATGGAATGGGTTTCCATGGCCGAGCAGCTGCATCCAATGCAATGCAAACGTCAGATGCAGTGGTGTAAAGCATGCCGCCACTGGACTCTAGAGCAGTGGAGACGCATTCTCTGGTGTGATGAATCGTGCTTCTCCATCTGGCAGTCTGGGTTTGGCGGTTACCAGGAAAACGATACTTGTCTGACTGCATTGTGCCAAGTTTAAAGTTTGGTGGAGGTGGGATTATGGTGTGGGGTTGTTTTTCAGGAGCTGGGCTTGGCCCCTTAGTTCCAGTGAAAGGAACTCTGAATGCTTCAGCAAACCAAGAGATTTTGGACAATTCCATGCTCCCAACTTTGTGGGAACAGTTTGGAAATGGTTCCTTCCTCTTCAACATGACTGTGCACCAGTGCACAAAGCAAGGTCCATAGAGACATGGATGAGAGAGTTTGGTGTGGATGAACTTGACTGGCCTGCACAGAGTCCTGACCTCAACCCGATAGAACACCTTTGGGATGAATTAGAGCCGAGACTGAGAGCCAGGCCTTCTCGTCCAACATCAGTGTGTGAGCTCACTAATGCACTTCTGGAAGAGTGGTCAAAAATTCACATAAATACACTCCTAAATCCTTGTGGACAGCCTTTCCAGAAGAGTTGAAGTTATTATAGCTGCAAAGGATGGACCGACGTCATATTAAACCCTATAGATTAAGAATGGGATGTCACTTTAAGTTCATATGCGAATCAAGGCAGGTGAGCGAATACTTTTAGCAATATAGTGTATATGCCAGTGATAAAATAAGTTGCCTTGCCTGGATTAATAACATGACTTAATATTTTGTACCACCTCACTAAAATCTTGATTCTTTTATTTTGTATGTCTTACTTAGGAAAAACTCAGATGAAGCAGACCTGGTCCCAGCAAAAGAAGCAAATGTAAAGTGTCCACAGATCGTCATTTCTTTCTATGAGGAGCGGCTTACCTGGCATTCGTACCCTACTGAAGACGAGAAAAAAGATGATAAAAACTAACCCAGGGCGACAGGGGCAGGGGGTGAAAAAAAAGAGTAGTTTTGAACTTCGTTGTACTTTCTGGGGGATGGACGGGGATGGGCAGACTGTGGCAAGCAAGACACATTTGTCTTTTGATGTAGTATGACTTCATTTGATTCTGCTTTTACCTGGAGTTAATCTAAACCTGTATATTCTTCAGATTTGCTTGACACAGGCCAAAAAAGTAAAGACGCAGTGTTCAGTTTTGAGTTTCCCAGCCCTCTGCAGTATCTTGTTCCCTTTGGGCAGTGCTTATCATCGTGCCCGGACATTGTATTAGTAAGGTGACATTTCATTTTTGTTTTATAATTTTTTTATCAATGTGCCATTTTTATTCTGTACTTTATTGGTCATGTGATTTGCAGGCAAAACTGTGTCCATCTTTGCCTTATACGTAGAACTTGTTTGATGTATGGTTATAAACTGTGCTTTCTTTGTTCAGTATTCATTAGTGTTTTCAATAACAGCCATGTCTTGCTTGTCTGTTTTGGAAAATAAAACCACTTTTTGTTATAATTGTTGCTTTGCCGTTTGCTGACATGCACTTCTCAAAAGTATGCAATTTTATTTTATTTCAAAAGTAAATTCCATCACCTGCTTGTCTCCATGGAGATGTTATCGCTTTGCCAGGAATGTTCCATGGTATGACATTTAACACATCTATCTAGCATTTATCCATTACGGGTGTTTTTATTGCTCAAAAATACAATCATTCTCTCTGTAAATGGGGTTGCCTCTCCACAGATCTGACCTATAATGTAGCCTATAGCCTCCTTTGAGATAGATAGGTTTAATGTCTACCATGAAACATTCTAGTCAAAGCAATAACATCTCCATAAAGACAAACAGGTGATCAACCCTCCACCAGAAAAGTTGCGC
Organism: Taenioides sp. WSHXM2023; assembly: GCA_029959045.1. Classification (NCBI taxonomy): domain Eukaryota; kingdom Metazoa; phylum Chordata; class Actinopteri; order Gobiiformes; family Gobiidae; genus Taenioides; species Taenioides sp. WSHXM2023. The sequence goes on along the minus strand of CM057104.1, from coordinate 10,946,994 downwards.
TATGTACCTTTAATGTGTCCCTGGTGGTTAGTGTATGTACTAGCACCAATATTTTCTAGGTAACCATGTGGCAATACTCATGATTTTATTATTTATTTTTGCTGGGACTGTCTAATAACCATAGACTTTATATAAATGGACATGGCTAACACTAACTGCCGAGTTCTAAATAGGAAATGTTCATGGGGGCACTTCCGACTCCTTCGACTCAGTTTCCAATGGACTTTGCATTGGAAAATTGTCATTCCTCTCTCTGTAACTGCTGCTGTTAGCCTCGTCATTTTGGTAACTTTTTTATACAGTCTATGCTAATAACCTAATACAGCAGTGTCTTGTGCATCAACACTTAAGAGCAACAGAAACAGTTTAATATAATCTCTCCCACAGTACTCCACCTTTTCTGTACCAGTGGGTTACTATTAAATGGAACTCAGCCCTAACCCTTAATAAATGTATAAAGGAGGATCTGTTGAACTTTCCTAATCCTATCAATGTGTTAGGAAGGGCATCTGGTGGAAAAATCTATACCATGAGATCAATTAGGTGAAACAACGTAATTCATAAGGTTAACTCCAATCAAAATGCAAATTGAAACTTGATTATAATCAGTTATTTTTCCTTTAATAAAGAACACTACAGTAGCACCATATAGTCTAAAAACAAGCCGGCCCATCCTTATTTTAGACAACAAAATATAAAAAATATCTATACTATTCAGAGTAGGACCTTTAAGATTAAGGCAATATATTTTATCCCAAAATATTTAATCAAACAAATAAGTTAGGATCACCTGTGCCACTGCCAACACAAGAGTGCAAAACCTGAGGATACACTGTTGTACCTGTATCAGTAATACATAGGCCTGTCACAATAAAAACATTTTTGTAGTGTGATATATTGCTGTAAATATTCACAATGAATGAAACCAAACCAAAAGATATTCTTAATGTGCAATACTGTTAACCAGCACAAACTGCAATAAATAAATAAATAAATAAATAGCAAAATACAATACTTATGTAGTTAGTTTGTATCTATAATGAGTCAGAAGTTCATAATTCAACCTTTGAAAGCTCAAATCTCATTGTGGTACTGAAAAATAACTAAAATTTCCCCACTATCATGTATTGAAAAATAAGTTGTATTTATCGTGAGAGGCCTAGTAATACTGTACATCTAATATTAACTCCAGCATCGGATGCCCACTCTACCCCAATCAAAAGTCACCACTAGAGAACAGGAGTCACGGGTGAAAATAAAAACACTTTATTAATCAATAAAAACAATTTCTGATTGCCAGCAAATCTCAAAACAGGGAACTACATCCAAACAGAAAGCAGAAGGTTGAGACTTTAATGACGAACTACATAAATGAAGACAAACATGTAAATATTTACATGAGACGAGACAAAAGTGCACCAAGTAGTAGCAGTACTGATAGTAGTGTTACACAGAAGTGATGTTAACCAGAGTTTTCATGCCAGAATATCACATATGATGAAGGCAAATCCTCTTTCAAAACAAAGACATCTTAATGCTGCAGAGTCTTTTCAGCCTTTTGTAAATATTGTAGTCTAACTGCTATTTCAGCTGCATTGACTGACCTATTTTTAAAGGGTGATGATGAGATACACATACCAATAGACAAACTTCACTCGGGACAATTAATAGCACTTCTACTTTTGAGAACAAATTTCCCAAAACCTTTTTAAAGTTTGATGAAATAGTGAAATCAAGGCATTCAAAACCAAAGTGGCCACGCAAACACATTCTGCTAACTTTTCGATCCACGCATTCAAAACATCGTCTCATCGGCTCACTTCGCCAAAACACACCAACAACATAAATAAGCATAATATTTTAAGCCAACGTCCGGCTTTACAGCAGTTAAAAATTTTAAATTACCTCAAGTGGCTTTCAGCTGGGTTACAATGGCAAATAAGTTATCTATTTCCCAGCTGAGCCTGTAATGCTTAAAACAGGGCAGGACCAGACCATAATTAAAATGGTGATGAAATATGGCAAATCCTTTAACAGTACATTGGAGCCTGTCACTTAAATACCTCATGTGGTGATGGCTCAGTTCTTTTAAACCAAAACAAAAACAGGTGTAGGTTGCATAAAGCAGATGTGTCTATATCTAAAACCTTGTTTATTACTACAGATTATGGACATTTAATAAGAGCTATCCTAACCGCAGCTCTGTGAGTTTAAAACAGCAGCAAAAAAGTAGCGACAAACAGCAAAATGCATACAGCCAAGCCTTTTAGGGACGAATTACAGTGCTATGTGTAAATAGGAAGTTGATACAATTGCCTCCTCTCTAAAGCATCCCAAAAAGCATCCAACTGCCCCACGTGAACTGAAACCAAAACAGACTAGACCTTCAAAACTTTGCCCAGCCCATGTACAACTTCAGACCCTCTCTTTGTCCCACCAATCAATTTCCATTTCTTGAGTGAGATGTTTGACGATTTTTCAGTTAGTAAATAAATACCATCCTATATCATGGACTTCCTTTGCCTTTGGTATCTAAACCACAAATGCCTGAATCTGGGGGACTTGTCTTCATTGCCATCACAAAGTTTTGTAAATCTTTTCATCCAGTGCATAGTAATCCAACCTTCATTGTGAGCGTTCTCCCATTTTTGTTGAAATCACAATAAATATTCTTCATTAGTGATTCGGTGCAAACAGATCAAGAGAAGCTAGAATTTTACTTATAGCTCATTTTACGTCCTTTGACATCCCTCACTTATTGTTTTTCCTTTTTCAAAAGAACACGTATCCTTACTTAAACATGGAGCCACTTCTGCTTTAAGTTGTTTCCAAGAAATAAATGCAGGAAAGACTGAAAAAGGGAAAAACTAATGCAGGAAGAGCAGTCAACATTGCCATTTTCTACTCACCAGGATCTTCTCAAAGGAAATAGGACAACTCTTGCATCTGCAGAAATTCTCAATGACTTGAGATAAATAAACAGCAGCTAAGTCCTTCATTTCTTTTTGTCTTTTTGTTTTTTCTCTGGTTTTCGGTTCTGCTCGGCATTTGCCATGCTGCGGGGCATGATGAGCACGCTGCCATCGCTGCCGTACTGGAGCGAGTACTCATTGGGCGGGTACGGCCGGCCCTCCTCGTCCCGAAGCTGAGTGAAGACCTCCTGGTACAGGCCGTGCATCTTCTGCTTCATCTGACGAATGGAGCGGATGAACTCCATCTTCTCCTTGAGCAGACGGGCTTTGTCACGCCTCAGCTCCTGCACGTTCTGCTCCAGGTTTATGATGGTGTCCAGTTTGCGCTTGCGACAGTTCTGTGCCGCCATCTTGTTCTTGCCACGCCTCCTGATGTCCCGGATGAGGGCCAGCTGAGCTTCACTCAGGTGATGTTTGGCTAAAAGCTCATTGAACTCCTCAACGGGCAGGTTTATGATCTTTTCATTGGAGAAGGGGATTTTCATTGCCCGAGCTCGCCGTTCATCGCGGCTTGCGTGCTTGTCCAGTAGATCCTGGTGTGGCTGCAGCTTGGTGCTCTGTTTGTCTCTAATAGATTTCTTGGCATTGGAAAGGGGGAGCTCCGAGCGGTCAGAGAAGGCAGAGGACAGCGGCAGGTTGTACGTGTGGTTATGGCTGATGGTGTCGAGCTGTGGCAGGTTGTGGAACTGGGACGGGTCCTGGTAGCTCATGCGACAGAGTTTACTAAAGCCCGGCTGGTACCCCCCTGTGGCCCCATCCTCTGTTTCAGCCGCAGCCACCTCAGAGTCAGTGCTGTAGCCCACAGCACCCTCTTCTGAGAAGGTGGCGGAGGTGGAGGAGGACGAGGCGGCGGAGGAGCAGGAGGTCTCAGAGCTGCTGGGAGAGGCCGGACTGTGACCAGAGTCCAGAGACAGGCCAGAGTCGGAGTCCAGCTCGTCCTCCAGCTGAGAGGCCTGCGCCTGGCTGAAGCCCTCCTCCATGGCCAGGTCCAACAGGCTGATCTCGTCCAGCATGGACTCCTCCAGCAAGGCGCTGAAGGGGTCCGGGAGGAGGGGCGTGGTCGTGATGTTACTGGAGCTGTTCATGTGTGGCAGAAACACACCTGTCAGGTTAGTGGCTCCAAATGTGGAGTTGATGTTGGAGCTGTTGCCAGAGGCCAGTCTGAGCATGGGGGGGCGAGGTGTGATGCCAGAGTCAAACTGTGGGGTGAACATTTGGGGAAAGTCCTGGCTGCAGCTCGGGAGAGTGGCCTGGTGAAGGCTGACATCTTGGTTGATTGGTGTAGAGCGAGCAGCATGCGCAAAGTTACTGTTATTTGACTCAGGTGTGCCATTGGAAACACTCACAGAAGAGGTGTTTTGGACCAAAGTGTTAGCGTCCATTGTCTGTGAAACAGAATGTTTGATATTTTTCTCATAAACAGATATGATTTGGTAAAACTGTAGTAAATAAATAAAATATGCTCATACCTGAAGCTCCATGATGGCCATAATATCCTGCCACTGCTGTTCCAAGTCTAGCTGTGGCTCTGCCTGGGACAGTTGTGTGAGCAGCCCCTGAGAGGTGGAAGGAACGTCTTCATTGGAAACTGCGGTTTCTGTTGCAACAACTGGTGCTGGAAACTGATGGACAAAACAAATAAGTAAAAAACAAAACAATGAGAGCTTTCAGTGGTGTTATGCATCATATGCTATTTAACAGGTAGTTAAGGTAGTTACCTCTGATTCTTGTCCAAATGGAAAAGTGGCCTCCAGCAGCCTCAGACACTCCTGAAGAGAAAGTGACGTCTGAGAACCAAGAGCTGGGAGCTAACAAAACAGACACAATATCATTGATATTATCTAAAACAAAGCAATTGCAATTCCAAAATGCCAAAGAGTAATGGTCATGTCTAATACACACTCCCTGTGTGTGTAATGTGTATTTAACCCACCCCGCCCATATCACACTGTTTAAGGCCTTTGTATCTCTAACCTGCTCTGGGATGCTTTCTCCTGTCTCGCCGTCCACGGGCGGTGCTCCCTGTGAGTTCACTCCGTTCCTCCAGCGCTCCTGCTCTGTCCCATTCTTGGTCTCCTGTGGGCGGGGCTTCTCCTCCTCCGTTTCCTTCTGACGGTTACTATAGTTGAACACTTCTCGTCCAGCACCAAGGTCAATGTCCTGTCGCCAAAGGATGTCTATCAAATCAATGTCCTAAATAAAATAAAACAGGTTCATAAATAATGGTGGTACTTTTCCACTTAAACAATACAGCAATACATAATTTATTCAACTACATTTTACTTTTATATTTGAGAATTCACATTGTAATTTATACACTGATTTATACAAACTTCCAAATGCACATGTTTGCTTGTTACTTAATTACTGAATAGATGTTTATGAAAGGCAGCCACATGATGAAACCAGAACATATACACATCATATGATCAAACAAAACCACATCCATCTGTTGAAACGCTCTAAAAACGAAATGACTCTCAGCATAAATAATAAAAGGCCTTTGATAAGCCCTGAATCAAAATGTAGGTTTTGAGGAAAAATAACACATTTTTTAACACTTATGTTGCAATTCAAGGCTTACACAAAGTCATATGACCTAAGCTTGAATAAGACTTTAATTAAATCCCATTATTATGGAAAAACCCTACAGAATGTGCAAATAAATAGGTCACATTTAAAGCTGTAAACCTGTTACTCTTACTGACATTTTTTAATTCTATGATTGTTTTCAGTCTTTTTGATATGAAAAGTAAAGTAAAGGCGTCATTAAATTGTAATTAACAAAATAATACTGTTGTGGATGTGTATTATCTCATGATCCAAGACTAATTTCTTGTGTTAAAATCTACATGTTAACTACACCTCTTTGGTGAGGTCATCGCCACCATTCCTGCCCTGCTCCTGGGTCTCCTCCGAGGCCACAGCTCCCAGGGTGCTCTCCGCTGCATTCAGGTTGTAGGTGGATTCAGGTGCTCCACTTCCTCCCCTCATGGCCGGGGTCACGTCAGGGCTGTTGGCGCTGTCTAGGCCGGCCCCATTGTCCAGGGTGATTGTGGGGCTGGAGTGGCTGGTGGCGGACACCACGGTCTCTGAGTCGCAGTGAACCAACCAGGTGTTGAGCTCAGGTGTGGGCACAGAGAGGCGATCCAGCTGCCGCACCTGGTTTAGAAGTCGGCGTGTGGTAAAAAAGTGATCCAGGTCCACACTTTTTGGATGGATGCCATAGCCGTCCAGTGTGTTGCGAAGGTTGTGGAACTGGGTTTGGGTGTAGGCTGAGCTAGGGCCCAGGATGATCTCTCTCAGTGGGGGCAGCTGATTGTTTAAATAGGTGTCTACGTCCACACGCACCCCAATAAGACTCAGAAGGATGGTGAACTGAATCAGGCCCTCTGTGAAGTACTTTTTCAGGTAAAGCATTTCTTTACAAAGGAACAAAAAGTGAAAGTAAAAAACTAAAATAAAAATGGGGCCAGCTACTTTGGATCACTACTTTTGCAATACTAGGGGGATGAGGTGGACACATGAATGTAAAAATACTTTAGGATATCAGGGGAACAAGCAATCAAATCTGCAGGGGAACATTTAAAATGTCATATGAACAGATGGTCCAAATTTAAATGTCCTCTTCGTGAGAAAACTTAGTTCTTCATAAAGTGTTCCTGGTCCAACACCTGACAGAAGTAAAAACAGCATTATTCTAAACTGAATATTGCAAGAGAACTGGACATAGGAATAACAGAGCTTTGAAACCTCGATGAACAAACCTACTTGCCTCTACATTACGCCCATATTATAAAGATACACTTGCTGGATCTCCCACCAGTCCATCCTTGAAAGAAGTGAACGGTTCACTACTCACAGTACAATGCTGGGAGTTCAGCAGGCTACAGATTAAAACAAAGCTCAGGCATCACCCCACCCTTGACAGGACAACTACTTCGTGTGGGAGCTGGTGAAGGTGAAAGAGGGAGTCTGGAAAGCTCGCAGCCTAGCATCTCTCTGACAGCGGCGTTTGGTGACAGCACGGTCCCTCCCTCTTCACAGCTGCGCCTATCATCGTCCGTACGATGTTAGCTTGTAGCCACAAGCATGTATCTGCTATTGCTATGCTGTTGCACCGTTATAACAGCAGATAGATAGATGCGGTTGGCTAAGCCAGTATACACCCATCCCTGGTTGTTTATCGTGGTATATGCATCACCACTTGTATTTTCTTTTTGGCTTTCTACTTCCCGTTGTTGCTAACATCAAGCAATCTCCCTAGCAACAAGTGGAGCAAAAATGAGAGGCAGGTGTGAGATCCAATCACAGGCTGCATTTAATGTGACGACACATAACCCGAGTGTCTGTAGGCCAATCAAAACTCGAAGTGGGCGGGGCCTGATCGTCATGCTAAACTACTTCACACTACTGTACTACAGTAAACTAGCTCTGAAAGCTATCCACCGCTAATTACGAGTCTGACACTGCCCCAGATCATTAAAATTACACACACCACAACATGAATTATATGTCAAGGCTGCAAAAAATGCAAAACGACTGTCATAGCTTTCGTATAACTCGAAAGAGGATAACGGCACACGCACTCACGTTGACTGATAAGTTTCATTTATACTTACGCGTACGCATCAAGAATTTGCAGCAGTGTCTTCATGGCAGCCTTCTACATCACCCAAGAGCTACTGTAACGCATCACACTAATCAGCATCACACACTTCCCTAAGAAAAATCACCTTAAATCTCAGCTTCATTCAATGGCCCACCATGACTTGCAGAATTGCTAGCTGGCCCGGCTGCTAGCATAGCAGCGCCGCTTGACATCAAAACACGCTTCCACACAGAGCATGCGTAGAACATTCTAGTGCCTAAGCTTTCATCAGCCGCTGAAATTACCCATGATGATAATAATAGACTTTATGCACGCGGACTTGCCAAACTAGACTTGATACAACTATATAATACATTACTTGGACAACCTGGGTGGCATGCAACAATTATATGTTTGTCTTATAGCCTTATATTTGTATTCAGTACTAATGAAAAAGGAAAATATCCATGGATTATATTAAATATGTATTTTATTTCTGTGATTACCAGAACATAGAACAAACTCATACAATTCTAAATATTGACACCCATTAAGTTGACAGGTCTGTTGTGGTACCGCTTTGAAATATCTGCTTCAATCTGTAATAGAAAATAAAACAGTCAAATTAATAGTGAAGGTAAAAGTAAAAGCACATTAATTAAATCTTACTAGTTTCTGTAGTTCCTTTGTGCATGCCATCAAGAGGTCAACACGAGGCTCCAACCTGGACTGCTCTTCTAGTGCTTCTTGTCTCCTTTCAGCCATAGCAGCACTTTTAAGCATTAAAACATCTGCCTGTTTAAGCTTCTGTCTGAGCATCTCTTTGACACGTTCCACATATCTAAAATTAATATAAAGGTGTTATAAACGTGTTATTAACAGATACATTTTTAAAGAGCAGGTGGTACCTTGGTGAGGCCAGTATCATGAAGAGATGCTGCATTCGAAGAGTGGTGAGCCGGCCAAGAATACTGCGCACTTCTGATAACATTTCCTGGACATGTTCAGAGGTTTGGCCTTGGATCACAGAAGGAGCCAGCTGAAACTGACTCATGGCCACTACGTCCCCCTCTTCACTCATCTCAGTAAGACGCTGCATAAGGAATACTTCAAGCTACACAAGAAAAAAACATAAGGTGTGCAGTTCAATGAATCCACAAATAAAAATGTTGTACAATCTATTAAGCATTAAAAATCTGCACAATTATATGTTATGTTAGAATTTAATCATGATGAAAAACAGGAAACTTTTTTTACCTCCATTAATTCATCAATAAATTGGTTGCGTGATTGTGGATTTTCCAGAATTGACAAGGCATCCTCACCCCTTGCCACACCATCTGGACCTGAACCATGACATAAATGCCAAATGGTAGCTACAAATGTTATTAAATGATTTGTGAAGTATAGATAATAAAAAAATCTTCTTACAGTCTGTGCCAGCATCTACAACTTCAATTTCAATGGGAGCTGGTTCACCGTCGCCCCAGTCAATGCCACTTGCATCTGCATCCTGATTAGATAGAATGACATTATTCCATGATAGGTTCAATGTGGCCATGTATTAAAAAAAAGTACAAGTCTGGCCTCTTACCCTGGACTCAAGACTAATGCCCCAGTCAATTCCCTCTTCAACTTGTATGCCATGGTTTAGACCTTGAGCATCTGAGCTTGCACCAAAATCTCCCCAGTCAATCTACAAAGAATAACCTATCACAACATGTTTTGGAGAATAAAAAGAGTAAATCGTTAAAGGACACCTACTGCTCCATCTGTTACTGTCTCGAGAGGGGCCTCTTCTACCACTGGCCTTTCAACGACTGTGGGAACTTTACCCGTTCTCCATTCATAAAACAGAGCATTTCCTTTCTTCTGGACAAAAGTTAGCATGGGCAGTACTGGTTCAGACCTATGATTGATTATAAAATTTGAATAAATATATGACCACGGGTTAATATAGAATGTAGTATACATAGGTACACATAAACACTCTTTTATAAGTATGTTACTGGTTAATAACATGACTGAATTATGAGTTCTAATTACTGTAAAACTTTATATTATACTTTATTGTAAAACTTTATATTATACTTTAATTATACTTACCACTCACACACAAAGTTGGTAAATGCAGTGTAAAGCTTAATTTGTTCATCTAACTTTGCAGCATCTCTTCCAACTTCATCAAGTACTGCTGGTAGATCTTTGACAAGGGCTTGTAACTCACGAGCTACATTTTCTCCCTAGTAAAAAATAAATACGTAAAAAGTTAAGTTCATTATAAAGTTATAGGCATCTATAATGCTTCGGGACTTACTGTGATGCCGTACTGTTTACATGCAGAATAATATCGCTCCCTGAGGTCTGCAGCGGAGCTCTGACACTCCACTTCCCGCCGGCTCAGCTCCTGCTGCAGCTGCTGCGCTTTGGCGATCTGCTTTCTCAGGGCTGGACCTTCATAACTGACATTACGACTCAGCAGACTGGCCAGCTCAGCTACAATGGAAAACACAGTATGTACAGCAATACAATTTCAAGCAAATCAATAATAATATATCAATTAAGTGTACAGAATATTCAATAACCAAAAGAATCTCTTGTGTTTTATGTTCAGATACTTTTCAATCTTGACAAAACCTAGAGCCAGGTTTGAGACGGGCAACAACAAAAGGACAATAAAGACTTACCCAAATAGACACTGTCCGCTTCATAAAGGGTAACAATTTCTTGCCAATCCTAACAGGAAAAAAAAAGTAGCTTCAGTCTAACTTGAAAGTGTATCACTGTGTCATTATAACAGTTTATGTCATTTACCTTCATTCTCTGTGATGAATATCTGCCAAAGATGTTTTTAGACGAAGCTTCTGTCTTCCTCAGAATTTCCACAATCCGTATGCAGTGAAAATAGTGGATATCTAAAAAGAAAAATGAAGAAATTAAGACAATATTATTCACATACACACAATAATTAAAACAAGATGGAGGTTAAAAACACATACAAGACCCAGAAAGAAGCGCCTTGATCTCCTCATTCTCTGGCATGTCCTGGATGGCTGCATTGATCTTCTCTCTTATGACTTTTATTGCACTTTGCCATTTCAAATTGCAGTGGCGTCTGTCCACGAGCCAGTCTGTACACAAGATAACACAACAAAACCAAGTGTATAACATTTCTAAATAAGTTACATTTATTATGTAGAAATTATTAGGGGTCAAATTTGTGAGTCTTACCTAGAAGTTTGCTGGTTTGTATATCTATTGGGAGGTTTTGTATATTCTGCTAAAATAAGAAGAAAACAGGTGGTTCATTTTAGGACATAATTTAACAACTACTAAGTCGCATGGAGAAAAAAATAAAGGCTAAACATTAGTATAAGTATAAGTGAAATGCTTTCAGAGAGCATCTGGATAAAATATATTTCTGCCAACTAGACTTTGACAGTCAACGCTAGCTTAAATTGTTAGCAATGGTTAGGTGCAGAACGATAAATAAAAAAGTTAACAACCTTACCTCCATTATTTCGTTATAACTGTCAAATCGACTATGTTTATTGTTTCTGTTGTTACATATTATAACAGTTTGAATGTTTTGCTATGCAGGTTTATTCACACCATCTGTTTCCCAATGTTTATGACACGTTACGGGAGAGAGAACCAATGAGAGACAATGTTGTTGGTAAAGGACCAATGGCGTGCGTTTTTACTGGAGACTGTAGGTGAATGGTGAACGTTTTTTTCTCTGATTTGTGGTTGCAAGTTCATTAGTTTTGCCACCAGAGGACTCTCTTATCAAAGTTGTTAGAACAATATGAGCGTGGTGGACTTTATACAGCATATGTGCAGTAGGTCCTATAGTTTAACACTTGAGATTGACTATTGGGCCAGTATATAGGCTATTGTTTGTCTATGTCTGTGCAAATTATAGGCTGCAGATTGCCCCAAACCGAAAGCAGGCACACATGTTAAGTGTTTTCAGTGCCATAGAAGAGCGCTGCACCTAAGCATTGTTTTGTATTATTTAGTAACCATTGTATCAGGAGACATTTTGTCCTTTCAGGTTGGTTGGCTTCTTTGTTCAGCTAAGTACAGTTTGTTTTTGTTTTTTTGTCTGGTATTAAATCTTTAGTGTCTGACCTATTTTGAGGTAATTTGAATGTTAACCAAACTTGCAAACTAAGTGTCCATTTACTGTGTGTGATTCACGTAACCCATGCAAAACATCACAGGCACTTTTCCTTATTCATTGTTTTGTCTGTGTCTAGTCTTTGTTCTTTTAGTTTAGTTGTAAAAGCTGGGAGGGTTATGTAATAAGACTCAAAACGCAAATACTGGATGTGCTTTCTTCTCTGGCCAAATTCCATATTCACATGTGACTGGTTTTAGAGTGAAACTGATAAAGGGAATTTATTTCCCACTTTAGAGAGCTGCCCACCTTTTCAAAACAGACACTTTAATGGTATTGTCAGGAGTAGAGGAATCTTGGAGGGGACTGGGCAGGACCAAAGAAATGTCTCAATAAATCACATGGTAGTTGCAACATTAAGTCCCAGGCACTTTTGGGCGGGCTTTGAGGTGTGTTTGAGGAGGGTGTGGGCTGTTCTAGTGGAGGACAGACTGGGACAAGGTGAGACAGAGGCGCCAGGGGAAGAAGGGATGCTGCTCTTTCACCTGAGAAGATAAAACAACATTACTGAGAAAAGAGTGACGAACCAGGGAACATGGCTGCATTGTTTGGTGTTTGAGTCTGCTAAAGTAATCTCTTCTTTGTCAAGGTAAGGGACAATTCTGCTATTAAGACCTGTTTTACTTTGATCTTTGTACTACAAATGCTCTAAAACATATTGTGATAAAACTTTTAACTTTTAAGTACAAAAAGTACCAGAAGTAATTGAAACAGTTCTTCAGCCTTTTGTGTCAAAGGTTGATAATTTGTGAGTAGCATTTACACATTTTTTAAAATATGCTTTAAAATAATATGAAATATATTTTAAAATTATTACACTGAAATTTCTCATGCTGCACTTTTAATATATGACACTTCAAAAATATAAATTGTAATTGAAAACAATATTAAAATGCATAGCTAACTAAAAGCAGCAATAAAACAGAGCATTTCAAACAATATTAATCGATGGACTTCCATGCTATAATAAAAAGTGTTCAAGTTTAACATATGACAATGCAATACTTCTATTGTTACCCTCAAATGAAAACACATTATTCTGGTTTATGAGCCATGCCGAGCAAAACCTATGAAACATGAGTATCTGATGGTGACTTCATTAGTGGCCCTTATGTCCTTGTACCCTCCTCTACAGAATGCTCCAAATGTCGTCAGATCTAGTTAGTGATTTTCAAATGTGCCCAAAGTGTTATTCTGTCCCTCATAATCTGTGAAGCTCAGCAGAGAGGCTCACCCACACATAACAAAATACATAGTAACTTATTAAAGAGAACTATGGAGGGCCTCCTTTAAGTCAACACTACTTTTTGTCTCAAAGGTCACATCTAAGTCAAACATGGCTCACTAAATGAAAAATGCATCAATATTATTTCATTTTTATCGTCTTAACTTCATGTGAAAGTCCTATAATGATCCTTAGTTACTTGTAGAGACTGACACAGCAACACTATGCAAATGCTTTGTAAATGTTTGTCAAGGAGCAGAGATTTCTGGAAGACATTAAGAAAATACTAGAAAACAATTTCATATCATGCTCTTAAAACATAAAATTATACAATGTCATAGCAATTGGGACCAGGACGTGAGGTTTGGGATGTAACAGCTTGCACGCTATAAAACGAACAACAATTAATGCTACGTGTGGCAGAATCTAAGTTAGATAACTCCTTTAGAAAACAATGACTAGGATTTAAACTAAGGGTTTTCACAGCATTGTATTAAAACAGCTCAGAGCTCATTGTTTGGAGGATTTACACACAATTTAAATCTTGCATGACTTGTGGCTCAACATCAGGGAGAGCAGATAAGAGTGTCCCTTGCAAAGGGCATGTGTATTTGCATAGGTGCTACACGATAAAATGACCACACAAAAGGGAGCCATGTTGATTCTTACTTGTCAGCTTCAAATCAATGTTTGATGTCTGTCTGCTTTTCAAATCTTACTGCGTGGTGCTTATGCAAGGGTTTTCTTTATACTAGATTTATTACAAGTCATAAGGAAGTTGGTTTGCAGGTTAGTAAGTGATTAACAAACTCTCATTTGAGCAGATGGATTTATTTTCTGGCGTGGTTTTGACCTAACAACTCAATTGTATGGTGATATTTTATTTACATATGATGCCCTTCCCTTTACATCATCATCATCAGCTACATGCACCACAATGTTAGCTCTAAAAATACAATGTTATAGAGTCAGCTTATCCAAAGACAATAAGTTGCGCATGAAGCCACCTATCAACCATTTAATTTTATTGTGTGGACATGATTGCGTCTGTGTCCTGTAAACAGTAGCTTGATTGCTCATCAGAGTAAGATGTGAGTTCAAATATCAGATCTCATGTGAGGGACAGAGGATAGGGCCCTTATTAATTTATCAGCTGAGCGCCCCAGTGTCAGGTGTCATTGCCCATAAGGATACACCTGGTAATTATAGTAGTGTAAAGGGCACTACGCCCACAACTGTGTCACTCAGTTACTGTTGCTTTCTAAGGATAGTGTTGTCAGTTACAATAGAAACAATAAAAATACACAACATGGCAACAAAGGTTTTCATTAAGAAAAAGAAAATGTAACTTTAGAATAACTAGTTCCATTTAACACTGAATAAATTATAAATATAGATTTTTATAGCTACACATAGTATAGTGTAATATAACTAACACCTAAACTTAATATAACTTCTTATAACTACAGTGCCCAAATTAATTTATAATATTTTAAAAAGGAAAACTGGAAAATTCTACATGATGGATTTCTCCTCACAGTGATAAAGTCCTATATTTTGTCCTCATTCAAATGTGTACTTTACCAGGGAATAGATACAAATACCAATTGTCTGTGGTTTTTACGTGGTAGGCGATGTGGAAATTTGAGCCATTTTAAACATGAAGTTTAAGGGCTAATAAAAAAAAGACCTAATTTCTGGACACAATTTTTTAGAACCATATTTAATCAGTAGCCTGCTATCTACTGTTGATCCATGGCAGTTATTGGAGTTTTGTATCATGTTGTAAAAGTTACACAGAGATAGCCCATCCCTTGTGCTAACCATAACAACCATGATCTTTGTCCTTCAGGTTGACTGGTCTGTTTTGGTGCCATGGCAGACCCAAGCTGGTGGAAACTGACCTTCTCTCGCAAAAAGAAATCTGAGCCTAAAGTCTTGTATGAGATACCAGCAGAGCATGGCAGCAACAACGGGAACAAAGAGCATTCAAGCAATAATCCCCCTCAAGAACATATGGACAGCCAGTTAAATGCCAGACTGGAGAAGATCGTAGACAAATCTGCCACAAAGGGGCGCCATGTCAAGGTGTCCCACTCTGGCCGCTTTAAGGAGAAGAAGAGGGTGCGTGCGACTTTGGCTGAAAACCCTACGCTTTTTGGCGAACACACAAAAGACGAAAACCATAAAAACAACAAACACGCCGATAAATAACAATGAAAATGTCTGACAATGAAGGTACAAGCACATCCAAAGTGGCTGTAAGGTGCACAGTGGGTAAACAGCCTGCTCGTTTCTATGGCCACACCCAAACGATACTGACACTCACAGACTCAACAGCAACTGATATGAACTCACAGCATTAAGCATTCAGGAAACCCCTAAGCCAGCAGCCACTTTGTCTTATTCATTTTGTACAGGTTTTATTTTTAAAACCTTTTGTGCTGTCTGTTCTGTAACTTGAATTATTTTGGTGACATGAAGGTAAATGCCTAAATTTATAACAATTATAGATTTTTTTTTTGTATTGCAGACAATCTTTTTGTATGCATTTTACAATCAGCATATGCAATGTTTTTATTTCAGGAAAAGAAAAATAAAGAACTTATTAACATAGTGTAGATATTACATAAGATTTTGTAAATGATATATTTGCAGATATCAAAATGGAAATGATGGAAATTTATAGTAATAAATGATTGATTATTGTATATTTTATTGTTATTGTGTTATTAGGATCATTACGAATACTTTTAGCATCAACAATTACATAATGCCAATAAGAAATCAAGTTTCATTCACTGTTTCAAGATACCAAGTTTTAGGTTTATTATTGCCGTAATATCGACCTATTGATTAACCTAATTAACTTGCAGCTTGTTACTGTTAGTGACATCATGCCTGAGGTAACCCAGTCACATTTATTTTATTACCGCCTCTTGTTGTCATGGCTACAGTAAGGGGACACTGAAACTGGACTCTATCTTGCCCTACGCTTCATAAACCACAGGCTGGACTGAAACTATAACGCTTAATGTCTTAAGTGTTATTCAAAAGATACTTATCTCAAAGGATTTTCACTGGCCATGTTCAAGATATTTTAGCTATATAGTACTAAAACATTTGTGTTCCTCAAGTATACACCGAAAAAATGGTCTGAGATGGGTTGCTCAAATTGCAAACAAATATTTGACAACAATAATATGACTTTTTTACGATTCTCTGTCCAACATGTTATTAAATATTACAAAGGTCGCTTGATTGTGGCTGATGTTAGACCTGCATATTTTAATCAGGCTGAGGAAACTTGACTTTGTTATAATCTCTGGTGAAGCTCCTCGCTCGGGAATTCACACTCAGGACACAGGACAGTTACAGGAGCAGAGGAGACACTCAGGACACAGGACAGGTGCAGGAGCAGAGGACACACTCAGGACACAGGACAGGTACAGGAGCAGAGGACACACTCAGGACACAGGACAGTTACAGGAGCAGAGGACACACTCAGGACACA
The DNA here is from genome assembly GCA_029959045.1 of Taenioides sp. WSHXM2023. Taxonomy (NCBI): domain Eukaryota; kingdom Metazoa; phylum Chordata; class Actinopteri; order Gobiiformes; family Gobiidae; genus Taenioides; species Taenioides sp. WSHXM2023. Next base: position 10,930,509 of record CM057104.1, on the reverse strand, counting down.
GGACAGTTACAGGAGCAGAGGACACACTCAGGACACAGGACAGTTACAGGAGCAGAGGACACAGGACAGTTACAGGAGCAGAGGACACACTCAGGACACAGGACAGTTACAGGAGCAGAGGACACTGCAGTGTGCAGTGTCCTCAGTGTGGAGGATTATGGGAGCTGATCTGGAGGTAAGACTTTTCAAAGATTTTTCTGTGCTTCTCTGGCCTAGATTGTAGTCATTGTTAAAACATGTTTGTGGTGTTTTATTTGAAATTAAGGTTAATGTGAGGACTGTTTCCATGAAACAAATTGTTTTTGACTGTCCATCTTCAAAGGTGTGCCAGTTGTACTAAGATTTTAATGTGCTGCTTCCAGAGTCATCTACAAACAGTGATATCCAGAGCACTGCTGCAGCTGTGGGTTAAGTTCATGAATGTTGAGTCGTTTTTTTGCACCATTCTGCAAGTGAAGTTAACAGTTAAAATAAAAAGGCTAAAACAAAATAAAAATGTATGATTCAGTTAAGGTTCTGTAGATTATATTTAATTTATGTATATAAAACTGCTGTTACTGTGTGCTATTTATGAAGCCAAATTAAGATTAAGATTTCTACGGAAATTGTACCACTGAAATAGATAATTTTAACCGGTGCTCACTTCTAATGAAAGAAGTGCTGCTTCTTAACAATATTTGATTTTATTTTCACGTTGAAACCAAATCTAGTTAATGTTAATGATCGCGCCACTTTATTGCCATCTTCAAATCATAAAACCACATAAAACTTTACTTTATTATTGGCACATATAGACATGACTGTACACGAATTTACACAAATTATTTACATTTAAGGTAGTGCATTGTGTACACCCAGCACTTTTAATCTGTGTTAAAAGGCAACTGGAATTAAGACTACAACAATTACAACATTGCCATATTACAAAACATTTTATATATTTTTTCATATACCCTTCACCTAAAATTTCACACAAACTAATTGCTGCTGTGCTTTTGAAATACTTTGTTATTGTGTAACTAATTGTTGATCATTATTTGACATGAAGTGGAGTTTGATCTGACTTCAGACATTTTAACCACTATATTCATAATACAGAACGCCAGAGGATGTGAAAAACAAGTAACAATGTAAAAATGTACAACATTGTCAGGTGTATTTTCATACCACTTATAGCAGCCACCATTAACATCAAGTACTTCCCATTAGATTTCTATATAGCTTGCAATTTTGGTCAATATAAGAAAAATTATACTTTTTTCAAGGACACAGTCTTTGATACACCCACCCTCCCTCGGCCATGTGCTGAAACTCTCCTTGCTCCTCTCCAGGCTTCAGTTTGGTAAACACAATTCGGTCATGAAGTCGGTTGGTCTGACCCTGCCAAAACTCGATCAGGTAAGGTTTGACGATATAGCCTCCCCTGTTGGCAAAGGAAGAGTCAACAATTAGTATAAAAACAGAACCATTTCCTAAACTCTATTATATTTAAGAGTAATTAAACTAGACCCTCGACTGCCATAAGCGTCTCTGGCCAAATTACACAAATAACAAGGTAAAACCAAATTGTCCAAACTATGCCCTATATACATATACAGACAATTGTGTTTGGACTTGTTGGATCTTGGATCTTTGTTATTATAATATATTGTGATGTGTGAGCTACTGTATCCAAATAATTTCTCTTGTGGATCAATAAAGTTTAAGCCTAGAAATAGCCATTGAAACAATAATTGGGTTACAATGACACTTACCAATAGTCAGGCATCTGCACTTCAGTGTCTTTGTACTTTTCCAGTAATTCAGCATTTTTCTGTCTGAGGTACTGAAAGACCACATTAAAATATAAGACTACTGCAAATGTTTTAGAGTTAATTTTTTATTATGTATTGCCACTTACGTCTCTGTTGGGGACTGGAGTGCTCTGTCGGCTCACCACAGCCCCAATTTGACTGCTTTTTGGTCGTGAATGGAAGTAGTCACAAGAGGCCAGGTATGGGATCTTTTCTACATTACCTTCAATACGAATCTGCAAATGGTATGGTATAATTAGTCTGCAATATTTTGACATTATCATTGTTGGTTTCTAGCCTGGCATGGCATTTGAGATGACTGGGAGTGAATGGATTTATATTTAGCAATCGGCCTATGCAGGATTCAAACTGAGATGTATGTATTCATCATAATCACATTACAGTTAAAAGCTCATATTTTCCCTATTAGAAATGGATGAGTTGGATTATAAAATTCTATTTCATGAATTGTGTTTTTGGAGTGTGTTGTGGTGTCATTGTTCATCACACAGCAAAGTAAAACATTTTTAGATTAGGTGCTGAGCTGTTACCTGTCTGTTCAGAGGTTCCCAGTAGAACACCAGAGATGCATATGGATTGCTTTCCTGCAACAAACCAAACAATAAGAATGGCATACAATGATGCGTTCTGTTGCCAGACAGTATGCTCACCAATTCAATACCCTTTCTACTCTCATAGTTTGAAAAGAAGCGGAAGCCTTCATTGTTGTAACCTTTTAGAAGTACCATTCGAGCAGATGGACGGCCATCCCTGTAGAGACAGTAGACAAAAGTAGTGTTTAACAACGGACTAAGTCAATATTTGTTGTGCACTTGCCCGTTATTCTTCTTACTTGGAGGCAGTGGCTATACACATAGCGTTAGCTTCTCCAATTTCAGGGCACTTTGTCGCTTCATCAAACCAGTTTCCAAACTGTGTGATAGGGTCCAGGGATGCAAGCTGACTCTCCTCAAAGCACTATAAAAGAAATTACATTTTTACAGATGTCAATTTTATTTACAGAGATGTACACATGTAGGCAATATCCCTGTTAATAAATACTGCAGCAAACATATAAAAATCACACGTGTGAAATGTTTGTAGCATATTTTGTGTTAAACAGTATCAATGCAAACATCAAATTATGTTTTTATTTTTTAAATCGTGTTAAACACGTCAGAGGTCACATTGAAGTATGTGTAAAAGTCAAATGAGGATGCGAGCTCGTACTATGTGCTGCAATGGAGCCGCATTTAGATGTTGAACTGTCAGTGATCAACACAAGCAGAAGGTCGTGTGTTATAACGTTATAACTGATACTCACGTCCTCATCTCCTTTGTACTTTTTCCTCATATTACTCAGGTCCATGTCTGCGGAGTGAAGCGTGCAAAAAGTCTGCGAATAAATGCGGGGGTTACGCACTGTCAATGAGCCATAAACACATCGATTTTTACCAAATAAACGAATAGTTCTCAGTAAATTGCTACTGAGTGTGCGCCACATGCCTGTCAAATAAAAGCTTACGTCACTGCGCATGACTTACGTAAATTATATTATGCAAAGAAAGTTTTGTAGTTATTCTGAATCGTTTCTTTTTCATTCGGAAATTCCCTGTACTCATGTTTAATTCATGTAAGTGATATGTGTAGATTGTAAATATAAGAGAAAAATATATTTGGAGGAGAGACACGTGATAACAACTTCCTGTTTTTTTTTTCTTCAGTCAAAGATGGCGGCGACCTTGTGTTCGAAAATAATACCGAAGCAAGGTAATTTACCATAAAACAAGGACAATTTCATTATATTTTATTATATTAGGTTCTTATACTACACATAAATGCTTCCGCTTTCTTTTTGCGGCTTGTTTCTTAAGATACGTTCTTATTTTTGTTTTAAATATCATGTTTAGCATGCATGGCTGTCCAGTTTATTTCAGTAGATCCATGAGGCTGTCTGATGGGGTCTGCAGGCCAAATCAAAGTAAAACAAGAGTTTAAAATGGAATGACTTGTAAGACAGCTGGTCGTGTAACAAGAAGATTCACGTTGAAAGCTGCATGTGTTGCAAAAACATGATGCAAAAGTTTGTTGTAATGTGTGTTGATCACTTTCTGTAAATGTCTCTTTGTGTTTTATCAGGATGGCATCCCCTGGCGCAGAGCATTCGACACGGCTCCAAAGCGGTGACTCGTCACAAAAAGCCCATGCACTTTCTCAAACAGAAACTTATGGCTGTGACGGAGTATATTCCTCCCAAACCTGCTGCACCCAAGGGCGCCTATCCAGCCGAGACCATACAAGTGAAAGAGGTGAGATGGTCCTGGGTTATTTGTTTATGTGTTTATAAATAACAAAGTCTGATATAATTACTGTTGATTCATCATGTTCCAGGAAAGTGGTTTAGCATTACTGAAGAAGAAACAGTTAAAGGAAGTTTTCCAGGCCAATAAGATGATTGCTGTGGCTCAGAACAGTGGCAGTAACATGGAGGACATGCTGATCCTCAAATACAGGCTTCAAAAACACAACATCAGTGTCAAATTCTTCCCTAACGAGGTAAATAAATGTGTATTCTAATTGCTATGTACTGAAACAGACCCTTTCCCTGTGACTGTACATGACATTGTTCTTAATCTGTGCTCTTTGCTTTCAGATTATGCGATCATTTCTAAATGACAGTAAATATTGTAATATGGCCCCCATGTTCTGCGGTCCCACTGTGCTGCTTGTGAGTAAAGAACCTAAAGTGAAGGAACTTTTGAAGACTGTGAGGAGCAGTCCACAGATCACACTTTTAGGTAAGATATCAAAGACTATTTCTTACTATTTGTATTTAAAGATATGTAACAGAAAACACTAAGAGGAAAATAACTAGATTTGCCTTTAACTCAGAATGGGGCATCATTCATCAGATGATCATCATCATGGTGTTTTATTTTCATGAAACACCATATCCTCCCTTGAAACTGAGGAAAGATTAGTGTTTATCACCTAGATGCATAATGGAAGTATCTAATGCTTCCCCCTTGCTTGAGTTGCCTACTCATTTATTGTGTATAAAAATGATTAAAAAAAGAAAAATATGTCTGTAGACCTTAACTGTATTATTAGACTCCCAGTAATTCAGTGGTAAGAGTGTGTGCTCACAAACCAATAAGGATTACAATTCATCCTCAGCTTTAATCAGTAAATATTGTTGATGTGTCCTTAAGCAAGACACTCCCCTTGCCAGTGTATGAATGTGGTGGTTGGACTCTTTCTAACCTTCCTCGGGAGCTTTCACTATTAGTAGCTGAATAATAGATTGAAAAGTGACTTTGATTGTTTGGAAAAATGCCCTATAATAATTTTATTTAATTTATGACTTTTTAATATACATTTCATTTACTTCTTTCTTCTTTACAGGAGGCTGTGTGGAGGACTCCATTTTAAGCACACAGGGTCTGTTGAATTACTCCAAACTCCCATCGCTGACTGTGGTTCAGGGAGAGCTGGTGAGTGGTCTGACCATGTTGACGTCTCAAACCGCTGCTCTGCTTCAAAGACACCCGTCGCACCTGTTGGCCCTCCTCACACAGTACGTCAAACAGCAGAGTGGAGACACAGAGGCAGCTTCTGCGTCTGGACAATCGTCATGAAGATTATTCAACAGATATCTATGAACTAAAGGAAACAACATTTTGGCCTGCCTGGTCAATATGGGGATGTCCTTTTTGGAATTACTGGACCAATTACCATCCTTTGGACTTGACTGTGGACATTTTACAACTTAATGTTATTTAAAATCTATTAGCAAGTTACAATTAAAACAATTAACTCTTTCTTGTTTATCTCGCTCATTGGCATTTCAAGAAGTTGGAATACAGGGCTTCTTAATTATAAAAAATCATATTGGGGTAGTAATAGAATACATTTTTGAAACAAGATGCACCAGGTTTGTTGGAGCAGAATAAGACTGCACCTTATTCACTACAGAATTGAAACAGAATATAGTTTTTCATGTTACCAGTAAAAAATGTGTAACAATAAAACTGCTCAGGCCAGGAAAGCATAGTATATCATAGATATGTATGTCATCATAGAGTATCAATATTGTGTCATATATCTGCTCAACAGTGCCATTTGGACAGTGATCATTATTAAAGGCATAAGTGGCATCATAAGAACCGTGCCTGTCAGTATAACCCAGAGTGGTCACAGATCCTGACACTTTAATCTGCAGATTACGGAATGTTAATCTGGGTCAGTTCGTCTAATATGGTTTACTCCATTACTTTGTCTCTGCTGCGTTTGAGCACCTTCCACCTCTCCAGCACTAAGGGATTACTGTAAAACCCTTTTTACAATACAAAGACTTTACTGAACCACTAGATGCTGCTGCAATCACATGGGTTATCGATTGTCTGTTGCCTTGTATAATTTACTGTAACAGAGTTTGCTGTTTTTTTTATTTTCAGTTTTTTACAGTTTTTGGCAAGTATGTAGTGTGGAACTTTGGTAGTAAGCAGTTCATTACTCGAAATCGTAGGCATGATATTGAAGCTATTTTTATATTTTATTGCTGTTGCATAAAAACTATCTGGTATTGAATTTAAAGAAATCTATATTTTTGTTTTCTGTTAAAACGTTATTTAATAGTGAAAAGTGAATAAGAAGAACTGATGGTTTACTAATAATGCCTAGTGCCTCGGTTTTGAAATTGAAACTGTTTGTTGTGTAGGCCCTATGCTACAGATATGAGTAGACTATACTGTCTGCAGACAGTGTATGCAGAGTCAGTGGTTGGATTTACCCCGCTCTATATCCCTGCTGCAGCTAGACACCGAGTAATTCCCGTTAATGCGGATAATGCCCAGGACACATTGCGCGCTGCCCGCGACGCACAGCTCTCCTTGGAGGATTTGGAGGGTGCTCGTGTCACCCACCAAAAGAAGAGGGACCGTGGACAGAGATATTACTTCGCCATAACCAGAAGTAACTTGTGGATTCAACATGTAGCTGTCGGCTTTTAATAATTTAGACAGCACCGTGAAGTTTATTTTGGTTCATTTCTTACGTGGTGTAGTTACGTTTTTACGCACGGGAATCATGAGTTAGTAAGAAGTTCACAGACGATGCAACTTGGTGGAGATTTGGAGGTATGTGTTATTGTAAAGGTAGCATATAGTGTTTGTATATACAAATCTGTCTACTCTACTGTATTTGACCAATGTAAATAAACCAAACATGTAGTTAAGCCCATCCCATTTAATGACAAACGGAAAAATTTTTTATTAATGCACAGATAAAGAACTAATAAAGCAAAGTCAGATGAGATAAAGTACTGTTCCAAAAATATAAGAATAGTTTTTATGCTCGTCCTTGTGTGAAGCAAGCTCAGAAACGCACAAATCCTTTCATCCTGTTTCCACCGTGCGCTTTGATCAGCAGAGAGGTCACTCACTGTTATTCTCGATCCTTACGCAACGACATACGTGAGATCCACCACTATGAACTAATGGACATGGCTATTCTTAGTACATACCAACTTAATGCCTTTGTATGTGCATTTAATTTATATGATAAAATAACAGCTCATAAAATGTTTTCTGCCTTTTGAAATTGCCCATAAATCAAACAATTAAAAATGCAATTCTGCTACTAATAAATCTCATGTTGTGAGATTCAGTGTCTTTTTTATTGAATTATATGTGACATGTGGCCAAACGTGCTTTGTATCACTGTTCAAGAGGTGAAGCTAAAAACATCCCTTTGAAAACCAATTAAGCAGTGAGTAATCCTCCTCTTAGGTTGCATGACTACTGTAGTCTACTGTAATTGTAAATGAACTAAAATAGATAATAAGCGAAACTAATGAACTTTCGTTAACCTGCGCAGTTTTTCTATGCTATCTCATAATTTCAGTTTTTCAAATTAAAGATAAAACTTATACTATTAAAAACCACACAATGCATTGCACTCATAAAGGCATTCACTAATCAAGTGTTATAGTTGGACTATTTTAAATGCTTTTTTCATAAAAAAATCACCTTGTGCACAGTAAGCAGTTATGAGTGAAAGTATGAGAGCTGGTCTATTCAGGGCCTTGAACCTGGCCTCGAGGTCTCACCTGTTTTGTTAAATGGATTAGAGTCTTCCTCTCTGCTGTGCCTATTTAAACATGATTGTCACACACTGTATCCTTTCAATGTTATGCCCCTAACATTTCCCTATACAAGAGCCTTTGATGGCAAATGATTAAAAGTAGATCTGTCACGGTAAACCATTTTGAAGTATGATATATTGCTACAGAAAATGGTAATATTGAAACTACTTTATGCCACTGACACAAAGCAGGATAATTCCAGTAAACCATTTTTTAATATTGTATCATTTACGGCATGAGTTGCAACAAACAAATTGCAGAAGGAACCAATAATTATCCATAGAAGTTATTTATTCTACTCTCCACAGCTCAAATCTTAGGTTATTGCAGAAAAGTGTCTCAGATCTCCCCATTATCGCAATTATTATTGAAACTGAACGCACGATAAATACTGAGCCTCAAAATACATTTCATATATTGAACAATAAGTCAATATTGTAATAACAGTGACAGGCCTAGGCTCCACATTTCCATTACACATACAGTAGTATCTGCTCTTTTTATTACAGCTCTCTTAAATCACTCATAGCATGTCATATTAATATCTCGTCTTTTTTACAGAGTGCTTGTGGGCATCAGTGGAATAAACAGGTGCATAAAAGTGAAGTCTGAAGTACATTACGATGGACCCCTATGGCTCTGCTCTGAACCGGAGTCACTCTTTGGCCAGTGGTTTGGAGAAAACATCCCCCACATGGAACAAGCCCCCACACTCTCGAAGCAGCAGCACAGTCTCCTCCCCTCACTCCAGACTGGTCAGTGGTGTTAGACTTGTACCATTTTATTTTGAGACTAACTAAGCTAAAAGAGATATTTCACTTCCACTATTGTGAGGATTGGTGGTTTGATTCCTGCTATTTGCCACTGTGCTCTTGAGAAAGTCCCCTGCATACTCTGCACTAGTTTATGAATGCTGGGGTATGAATGAATGAATGAACACATGTTTGTGGGTCAAATGTTAGACAACAGAGGTGAATTATGTTCAGATTGCATTCACCTTCTGAAATTATTCCAAGTTTTCTACCAAGTTTGTAATGTAAATATGGAGTAGAATAATTTACTGATCTGTTTATTTATTTTATTGAAATTAAATTGTGTCCACCAGTGTTTGAAAGCGCTCCCCATCAGTTTAACATTATGTCCTTTTTAAACCCATATGGTGCACAGATCATCAAAGACTGGGAGATAATTGACGACCTCCATGTTGAAACAAATGCAGCAGGAGACTGTCTTCAGGACATGACTACTCCAGGCATCTGTGAGGGGTACCTGCTCAAGAGGAGGAAGTGGCCTCTGAAGGGTTGGCACAAGGTCAGAACATCACCATCACATAGACCCACCCTCCTGTTCTCTTTAAACAATGAAACGTTTTTTTTTAAAAAAGAAGCTCACTCAGTTATTATTATTTTATTTTTCTTCTTACTTAATAAGAACAAAATCCATTCTTATTGTCCCTCAAGTCAAAATGTTTAGTGTATTCTATTGTTTGTATTGTCTCTAACGTCACAATAAAAAAATAAAAAATTAAAATTAAAAACAAAACAATGAAACCTACTGCAATTTTATTTTTCAGAGGTATTTTGTCTTAGAAGCTGGGATTCTGAGATACTCCAAAAGTCAACATGATGTAAGTCTATCACATCCTATATTTAATATTGTAACATATTAGTTTATTTAAAATCTGTAAATTGCCTTCAGGTGTCAAGAGGACGCGTCCAGGGGTCACTAGACATTAGCCATGCGGTCATGTCAATAAATAAAAAATCCAATCGGATTGATTTAGATGCAGGAGATATTCTTTACCATATGAAGGTACCTCACAATATTTGGTCATACATTTGTTATTTATAGAAAGAAATACAGTACTATTTGTAACTAATATGTTTTGTTTTGTTTTTTTTATAATTTCAAGGCCAAAAATCATGAACTCTTTTACATTTGGGTGACAAAGCTACAAGCCCATCGTTCGTACAAGAAAAATTCACAAGTTCACAGTGGGTTCCTCCAGCCCCTGATAAACAGCACTTCCATTATAACCAATGGAATTAGCGTAAGTATCACAAATAGAATTTTCAAATCATAAACAGTGTTGATTAAATGGCCTATATTACACAAAATTGACTCTTATGAGCTTTAAGCCATATTATAATGTTGTTATCTCATCAAAAACACACCCAGATTTGTGTTTTGTTTCGTTCACACATGGCGGAGGAACCTTGTGATGTCAAGAAGTCATAGTTTTCAAGTTAACAGCTACCTTTTACCTTAAGTTCAGTAAAGATCGGCAATTCTAGGGCTGAAATTATCCAAATGATTCTAATGAAGGTGTATGGAGTTTAAAAACACAGTGGAGCACTACATGTACCTGTATTTTCCATTTGAGAGAACCTAAATATGCATATGATTTGTGTGTTAAACATGTGTGAGTGAAACAAAACACAACTCCATGTTTATGATGAGGAAATAACATTATAATATAGATAAATAATGTAATACAGGCCCTTTAAGTGTTTTCTTCATTGTTTTGTATCACAGAGCTCCAAAAACCTGACTATCCCAAATGCACCAAAACCCCCCTCACCGTACACAGCGGTGAACAGCAAAGTATCAGCCTGGCTCCAACAATCACACGCCCCAGAGACGTGTGCTCAAGGTACAAATTATTTTTAAAGGTGCCCTGCGTGACTTTTCTAGTGGCGGGTCCGCTACTTACTTGTCTCCATGGAAATGTTGTTGCTTTGTCTAGAATGTTCCACAGTATATCTATCACAAGGGAGACAAGCTGGTTACAGCATTACGCTACATTACAGTTCAGATCTGTGGAGAGTTGCCACCTATTCAGAATGATATTTTTGAGCAATAGAAGCACCTGTAATGAATACATGCTAGATGGTCAGGTTTAATGTCATACCATGGGACATTCCAAGCAGAGCAATAACTTCTCCATGGAGACAAGTAGGTAGAAAACCCTCCACCAGAAAAGTTGCACAGTGCAGCTTTAACTAAATGAGAAATTGTTCAAAAGCAAATAAAAAGTTTGTGCTTTTTGGTCTAGAGCTGAACAGGTGTCATTTGGACTTGTCTGAGTTAAATCGTTTAATCCAGAGGTTGCAGGCTTTGGAAACAGGCCAAATCGTTGGTAATGGAGATCTGCAGCGGATCATTAGCATACAGGTAATACAGTAGATATATAAAGTTAGGTCAAAATAAACTAATTCAATTAAACATGTCCTAACTTTTTTATTTATTGTTTTATGCACAGAATTTGTCACTTGAAAAGCCCAAAAGGCCAAGGTCAGCAAAAATGTGGGGTCATTCTCGCACATTGTCAAGAGTAGAAGCTCTAGGACTGGTAAGCATTGTTTACAGTAAATACAGAACTGTTATTATCAAATGTAAAATAAATAAATAGATTTAAAAAAGATATTTATCTAATACAATTCTTTAAAATATGGTCTTTATATGAATAACTATTGTTGAATAACATAACTCATAACATTCTTTCACCTTTTCAAAGCCTGTTCGGGGGATTCCCAAATCGGTGAGTAATCGTGCAGCAATGCCCCTATTGTTGATTTCTGATACTAAAACAACTTTGTATTTTAATTTGTTAAAGTGGTGCTTGATTTTAATTAAATTTGATATCAGTATAAATCCTTATTTGTTGGTGTAGTGTCCATGTTTCTGAGAACTGTCAGTGGATCTTAGTCTTCATGTTACAGTTTTCCTCATTCAGTCCTGACGACCATTTTACATCAATGACTAGTATTGTGTTTCAAGTGGGGGAATAGAACTTAAATTGCAGAATATTGAATTTGAACATACGTGCAGGTAATTCTGCATTAGGAAAACATAATACCCAACCAACACTTAGAAACAGTGTAGTGCCATCTAGTGTTCAGATGTGCAACAGTTTCATATCTGCACTGTAAAATGCAAGGCAGTAATCAATGTTTTCTTAAGCACATATACATAATCTTGCTGCCTATAATGTGCTCTCAATGTATGTCAACTCTGTATTTGTTTATTTATTGTGTATTATTTTCTTTTTTTTCTTTTTAGCTGTCTTCCAGTCACTTGAGTAGCTCATCTCATCTCGAGGCATCGGTCCCTTCTATACCGGACTATGTTTATTCACAGTTAGCTCCACCCACTGCTTTATCACCCGAGAGCAAAAAACTACAGCAGGACATCTGCACCACGTCACTGCGAGGTCAGAAATACATGAAAGTGTTTTATATCAGGTTTATGCTGTAAATATAACTACATAAGAAAGCCATGTCCATTTCAAGTTATACAATGTTCTCTAATTAATTATTGTTCTTTAAAAATGTTAAGATTGTTTTTTTTTTTATCAGATAAAATGTATTTCTCATAAAACTGTGATAATTTGCTTTATGTGGTCATTCTTCTTAAACTTTAATCAAGAAAGTCCACATTTAATTTTGTAAATTACAAAAGTTCATCCAAAAATGTCTTCTTTTCAATTTTCCATATCAGTGCTTTCTTCCCTGAAGTCAGTCCACGAGACCCTCTCACAGGAGCGTCAAAAACTTCAAGAAGTTTGGGAAACAAACAACTTGAACCATCTCACATTACCTGCAGTAAGTCAGTTATAGTCTCTGTTCCATTGACCTCTTTACTGTTTATAGTTTACACTGTCCTCCTCCTCTCCACAGAGTGAGGCCGTCAGGTCCCATGGCGCTCCGTCTGTGGCAGATTCAGCCGCTGAATATTTCGATGCCAGCGATGACCTGCGGTGTGGGAGTTCATCTGAGGTCACAGACGAGTCTGGACTCAGCGATGGGAGCACCACAAACTCTGAGCCAGAGGAGGGCCATGGTGTGTGTACAGCTAGGCAGAAATAATGTTAAACTATTTGAAATTCACTTAATCAGTATTCTGTCCTGTCAAAACTAAAAGACTCAAAACCATTTACCATTGCAAAAATACACTTAAATGTAAATTCAGTGAATGCATTTTTTCAGATCATTACAGTGAATTCTCTTCTTCTCATTGCAGCATTGGCCACTCGTAAATATCGTGCCAGCATTTCCAAAGCCCCTCACAGTGTCCCCGCCAAAAGCACAGGACGAAGGACCAAACTGCCCACATACTGTCCCGACAACAGCCACGTGGGCCTAGTCGCTATCCTGTACAACAACATAGGCATGTATCTACACCTGTAGTTTACCTGTTCACATATATGTACCTGTTAACATGTTTTTTGTATTGTTTTGGGTGATTTTTAGGTAAGGATCTGGCTCGAGTGTCGATGCCCGCTGCTCTGAATGAGCCGGTGAACCTGCTACAGAGACTGTGTGAGGAGCTGGAGTACAGCGAGCTCCTGGACACAGCCGCCAACACACCAGACCCCTACCACAGGATGGTAAAAAAACATTAGACGCCTAATTTAACATACTAAACACTTTATTTAGTTTATTTATTATCTCTGTATAAATTCAAAGAATCTACAAACAAGCTGGATGCAGATCATCCCAGTACAATGCCCCTTCTAATTGGAATAGATTACCTATACCCTTAAAAACTCTAATATCTTTAAATTCATTCAAATCCTCTTTGTTTTCATACCTCAAAACTCCTTGTTTATGTTTTAGTTTGTCCTTTTAAATTTCATTTTGTATATTCCATTACTGTATAATGTATAGCTTATTTTTTATAAATCATGTACTGTAGCAGGAGTTGGGAGAGGGGCATGAGGGAGCGTGTATTCTGTCTATTATATTGTGCGTTACTTGTTGTTATGTGTTTTGGACCCCCTCGAAAACAAGATAGCACATCATTCCAATAAAATAAATTCAAATAAAATTCACATATAGAAAAGATCAGGCACTGTTCCAGACACATGTTATTTAAAAGATGTTTGCAACAAAAACAAATGACACTTTAAATAACTCTCATATTCCTCTATAGGTTTACATTGCTGCCTTTGCCATCTCCGGTTATTCCACAGCCACTTTCAGAAACCGTTACAAACCCGTCAACCCGGTGCTCGGAGAGACGTTTGAATGTATACGAGAGGACCGCGGCTTTAGGCTCGTCAGTGAACAGGTAAGATGTGATAAACTCTACATCACTGTGTTTTATAATTATGATCTAGTATTTCATAGCTCCCTTTGAGGCAAGAGTAATTATGATGGTACAGTTGTAGCTGTGACTGCAAAACTGATTAAGACTGAGGCTTTATTATACTATTAAATTGTACAAATCTAAGTTAAATAATTCAAAGACTGGTATTTTATCAGTTTCTATTTTCTCTGACTATATTCAGTTATTGGATATTCAAATAAGGTTTAAAGGTGCACTGTGCAACTATGATATTGCTTTGCCTGTTTCAAAATATGCCATTAAACAAATATATCTTGTATTTATTCAATTACAGGCATTTTTATTTCTCAAAACTACACAGATCTGACCTGTAACTTGACCTGATTATGTGGCCTGCTTATCTCCAGATAGTTAAATGAAATGCCATATGAAGGAAAACACAATGACATCTACATGGAGTCAAGTAGATGACGGACCCTCTACTAGAAAAGTTGCACAGTTCACCTTTAATAATATTGTTTCATCTTAGTAATATTGTTTTCCAGGTTTGCCATCATCCTCCCATTTCAGCCTGTCACGCCGAATCGGACAATTTCAGCTTCTGGCAAGGTGAGTGTGTCTTCATCTTTTTTTAATTGTAGTTCATAAAAGGTTAATAAATTCTTCTAATTACAGTAATGCCTTTCTATTTCCTTATACCAGATCAAAGGTGGAAGAATAAATTCTGGGGGAAGTCCCTGGAAATCTTGCCGACGGGAATGGTCAACGTCACTCTTCCAAAGTAATAATTTTATTGCCTATTTAAGCAATAATTAACCACAGAAATGTTAAATAGATAATGTATTAAATTAAAAGGCTCATATTACAATATTTTCTGATCTATGTTATAATGTTGTTTCCTCATCACACACATACCTGGAGTTGTGTTTTGTTTCATTTGCACATGTTTAACACACAAACCCTGCATATTTAGACTGAGTTCTTCCCTCAAACTGAAAACACTCCACTGTGTTTTTTGAACTCCATACATCTTCACTAGAATCATTTCAATAATTTCATTCCTGGATTTGCCAATCTCTATTGAACAAGTTAAAAAGTAGCAGTTAACGTTAAAACTACCACTTCATGACATCACAAGGTGGAACAGAGCATTTTGAGCTTTGGAGATGTAGACAGATTAATAACAAAGGATTACTCAAACACAAACGCCAGAAAATAACATTACAACACTGGCTTAAAGCTCACAACAGTTTTGTGTAATATAGGACCTTTAATGATTATGATGATTTTGCACAGATATGGAGATCACTATGAGTGGAACAAGGTGGTGACGTGCATTCATAACGTCTTCAGTCAGCAGAGATACCTGGAGCACTACGGAGAGGTCACCATTCAAAACCTCAACAGCAGCGTCTGCACCTGCAAGATTACGTTTGTCAAGGTGAATGAATGAATCTCATTCTCTCTGGCGAAGGGCAGTTTTTCTGTAGTGATTATGTCGCAAATGTAAAAGAAGTATCTAAAAGGTCACTCACCCAGTGTTTAACTGGATCATGTCTTCATTGTATTTCAGTTCAGTTTATTCAATTCATATTTTTGCATAAATTAATGTTTACGTAATAACAAAAAAGTCAGTTACATAAATTAATTGTAAAATAAAAGCTTTGGTTATAGAGCACAAAACAAGTGTCATCCTTTATATTAGTGATAGACACAATTTCTTTACATAACACCAAAAAATTGTTTACTATTTTTTTTACTATTTTACTTTCCCCCTCTCTCAACAAAACATTACTTGCATATAGAATGACAATTATCAGTTCAAAATATATATTTTGAATGGTCAAAAGAACTCAAAATGGTGCCCAGAAAAAGGAAGTTGAACCCATTAATTGGTTCAGTCAGTATTCATGTATTTAATTAGTATTCTTCTATAGTTATCCAACCACCTGAAAATATTTGATATCACCCATCAGTACTCAGTAATGGTAAAGTACTATGTAATCTGTAATATGTTGCTTAACTGTAAATGTCTGTTTTGATTTCGTAGTCTCGCTATTGGGGTTCGGACACAAACAAAAACGAGGTGCAGGGGACAGTGCTGGATGAGAGCGGGAGCGTCATTCACAGATTCGGGGGTCTGTGGCACGAGGGCATCTTCTGTGATACTCTGCCCTCTCCCAAATGTGTCTGGAAACCAAGTGAGTGCTCCTAAATCCTAAGCATAAACAAAAGTAAACAACAAAATACAAAAT
Organism: Taenioides sp. WSHXM2023; assembly: GCA_029959045.1. NCBI lineage: Eukaryota > Metazoa > Chordata > Actinopteri > Gobiiformes > Gobiidae > Taenioides > Taenioides sp. WSHXM2023. Next base: position 10,914,247 of record CM057104.1, on the reverse strand, counting down.
ATTAAGATATATATTTCTAGTGGAAGGTCCGCTGCCCACTCATTGTAAGAACGTTAACATCATTGGTAGAGCGGTCAGATCTGCTGACCCACAGGTTGGCTGGTGTGATTCCAGCTCCCACAGATGATGTTGTTGTGTCCTTGGGCAAGAGACTTAACCCACTTCACCCCCAGTGTTTGTGTATGCTAGTGTGTGAATGTGTGTGTGAATGGGTGAATGGTTCCTCGTTGTAAAGCACTTTGAAGGTGGAAAAGCGCTATATAAAAATGTGACCATTTACCATTACCACAAGAATACATACTTTCCAAGGTCCTTTTGTTTTCTGTCATTGTATCAATAAAATAGATAAATAGATGTATTTCTGGTGAGAAGTTACATAGTGCGCCTTTATTTACAAGATGACCCTGACCTTTTCTATACTATTCCAACAACCTCTGTGCTACCTCTGTGACTTAGAACTCTTTAAACACTAACCACTGTATATACAAGAGAATAAATTATCAATATATTGATTTACATTATTCATAGCCTTATCTACTATGTTTAAGGGAGTGTCAGTGTAAAGACAGAAAGTAGCAGCACTAAGGAACTGTAACATATATTTGCAGTCTAGACGAATGATTTGTATCCATGGCTCTGAATGGCCAAATCCTTGATGATTTGATCAATTTTTCTCATAGACCCACAGCCAAAGGATCACCTCTTGTATTATGGCTTCTCCTCTTTTGCGATGGAGATGAACGAACTGCCCCCAGAGCTGGAGCCTTTCCTGCCTTTAACCGACACAAGACTGAGGCCAGACCAGAGGTTAGAAGCTTTTTGGATATGTTAATCTGATTATTTTGTTATTATTATACAGATTGCTAGAGTGATAATAGTTGAATTGTAGAGAGACAGTATACCGATGTGCAGAGTTGGAAAATAAAGTTGGATTCTGTCTGTGTGAACCAGAGTGATATTTCGCATAATAGTTCATGACCCAAATGTGTCATCTAGCTAGCATACTTTGTTACCTTGTTGTTTTCTATGTTTTGGTTGGATCTCTGAGGATGAAGTTGCAAATTGGTGACAACTTTGCAGAGTTTTAAGTTTTTTGTTGCCTAAATATGGTTTGACATAGCCTAGATGAAATAATAAAATTACTAAAATTACTGCATTTTTCATGGTACTTGTTAAGCACTCCTATAGACTGTAATTTGCAACTGGCATTTAAGTTTGCTTGTAACCTTTCCAGTTGTCTGAATTTGGGACTAGTACAAGTTGGTTTTGACCTCTTGTGGCTGGTGTTGAATATTACATTTTTTAAAAGTTTGAAACATGTTTTTATCATGAGACCTACACACTATTGCATATTGCAGTGAGTCTAGAACCCAAGAGGTAAAAAGTTACTAGAAAGTGTATGTACTTTGAGTTGATTTGGTCCTTTTTTAAACAGAATGTTGGAAGAGGGCCTGGTGGACGAAGCAGACAGAAAAAAAGATGAGATCGAGGAACTTCAGAGGCTGCGAAGGAAGGAGCTCGCCAAAAAGGGGGAAGAGCATGTACCTAGATTCTTCAAGTAAGTTCACTTTATCAAACAAACCTATGCTACACAATCACATTCAACTTCTGCAATACTTTCTACACTATTTTTCTTTTCTACACTGCTAGAATTGACATTTAAATAATCTTTCAGGAAAACCAAGGACCAGTGTGGACGGGACGTGTGGGTGACCAATGGGACTTACTGGGATCTCAGGGAGGACCCAGGTTTTGCAAGTTTAGACTGTCTAAAACTTTGGTGACTTTGCTATTTATCTGCATATTTAAAGGTCCTATATTACGCAAACCTGACTCTTGTGAGCTTTAAGGTGTGTTAGAATGTAGCTGCCTCCTCAAAAACATACCTGGAGTTGTGTTTTGTTTCATTCACACATGCTTGAGCAACCCTTTATTATTAGTTTGTCTACATCTCCAAAGCTCAAAATGTTCTGTTCCACCTTGTGATGATATGTAGTGGTAGTTTTCAAGTTAACACCTACCTTTTACCTTTAGTTCAGTAGAGATTGTCAATTCCAGGTCTGAAATCATTAAAATGATTCTAGTGAAGGTGTAAAAACACAGTGAAGCACTTCCTGTATTGCCACATGACATCACAAGGTGGAAAAGAGCTTAAATATGCAGGGTTTGTGTGTTAAACATGTGAATGAAACAAAACACAACTCCAGCCATGTTTATGGTGAGGAACCAACATTATATATAGATCAGAACATAATGTAATATGGGCCCTTTAAACAAACCTATAAAATGTTCATGACCCAGCGAAGGGGGGATATGCTCATGTGTTCTTAGACTATTCTTATAACATAAAAGCCATGACAGGTTCATGGGAAGTGTCTGCTAGTCAGATCAAAGTAATTTCAACTTACCATATATTGTAATGTTAAATGTTAAATGAAAAAGGTTCTCAACAATGTGGTTCTATGTTTTTCTTTGTTTCAAGAAGTCCACTTACCCACAGCTCTGGTATTATTAATTCATTTTATTAATAAAAAGAACAATACAATATACAGTTGCCACTTTAAATAAATTACAGTTTCACTTCAAAAATTGCCTTGTAATAAGCAAATTAAATTAAAATATTTGTGTGATAACAACAATTCCCCTTCACATAACCGCACATTTGAGTATATGTACAGCACTCTTCTTTAATGGTGAATGAGAATATAATTGGCAGTTTTTCCGGGACATAAACAGTGCACATCGATCACTCACAAAAATAACATGCGTCACACTTGACTCTACCCTGTTCTGTATTTACCAATTTACAGTTTAATTCCCTGATATTAAAGCCTTTTAAACTGAGTGAACAAAGGGGTAAAAAACAAACAAAAGACGTGGAAGGTTTGGATTTTCAGCACATTACACTGAAGGTATTGAATAATTTGCTGCAATACTAGAGCCTACCAGCAGGGGTCAGACTTTTATCGTTTCAAAATCCCCAACACAGTGCACTTCTCCATCAGTGTATGTTCAGTGCATATTTAAATCACTTTTAGATCCAATTTGTTAATTGCACTTTGCATGCTCCTCAGATTTCATAATTATATCAGATAATAGATAATACACAACTTACACATGGGTCCAATCACACCATACCATTCTCAGCATTTAATTGTCACACTAATTTCAATTGCTTTTTGAAATAGGGTATCTATTAAAAAAAAAAAAAAAATACATTATTGAAGAAAAAATAATTTACATTTTTGGTACCACTTCATAACTAGACCTGAATTAGCCTTAATAAAGCATGAGGAAAATACTTAATTACTTACTTACTAATGAACAAATAGTTTATTAAGAATAATACAGGTTTAGCAACTAATTAAGGGGTTAGAATAAGGTTTGGATATTAAGTAGTTACTAAGCATGAATCATTTTTAAAAAACGACATGTTCCTTATGAATTAAGTCTTTGTTTATGCTTCATTAAAGTTAATTAAAGTGTAGTTATTTTATAGTGTTACCACATTTTACAGTGGATACTCGAGGTCGATTGTCCACACAGTTCAGATTTAACTTTATGGCACGTTTTTAACCTCCATCATGATTTGTCTGTCCCTTGCATTTTGTGTGAACACTCATACACTACATAGACCTATTTTACCTTAGCTTTTTCAGCGCACCTGCAGCGTGTGAGGGGCAGTTCTCTGATCAGGACCGACTTGTGTCACGTCATGGTGGAGTCTATGAGAGGAGACACCTGGTCAGTCCGAGCTTCCTGTTCCTATGCTGTGAAGGTGGCACTGTCCGCTTTATTTACCTACAAATGCAGCCTCTTTCAATGACCCACTTCACCTACTATTGGCACATGTGCTTTAATCCTGTATGGGTCAAATGCAGAAGATATATATAGGGACAAAAGTCTACCTTTGTCTAAACGTACACCCAACTGAAACTGGTTATTTTAACTTAATGTAAGGACTAAAGCAAAGGACAATTATTACCAGATTATTAGTACCAGAATTTCAAAATTAAAAACTGGTACACACCTGGGATGAGATGGTAAGTATAAATAAAATTGAAAAGAGCGCAAAACATTGTCCATTCTTGACTTACTTGTGGATCAGTTGTAATCTAAAGGTCTTCTGTCTGTCATATTTTGTCTGATGGTCATTTTCAAGCACAGTTTTCTGTATCTTTATTTATTTTCCTCTCTTTACTGTTGGTGTCTATCAGATTGGTCAAAAATAGGGATACTTAGTTGGGACATTGCTTGTATTAAACTTTGATAAATCAAAGGTTTTGGATAAATCTGCTGGGACAGGGGGACACAGGGCTCAAAAATTTGTATACTGCACTTGTTAAGTACTTGGATCAAGGAGAGTTCACAAAGCACAAGCTGACAGTATATATAGAGCAATAAAATAAGACCTGTGTTTCTGTGTTTTTCTAAGTGAACAGTATCAGTATTGCTCACTCGTAACCTTACTGGGGGCTATTTTTTGTTGCTTATATAATTAGTCCTGAAACTAACCACGATCCAGCCCAGAATTCCCGTATTAATCTTGAATCTGTGCTTTGAACTTGAAGTGCCTTAACCTCGCCACTAGTGGGCGCCATCTTGCTTAGCATTTAGTCCAGCGTTGAGGAGTAGTTATATGAAATGTATCACTACTGCCGCAAAATCATGAGGGGGAAATGGGGAAATGATGCATATTGTGGTTGTCAGCGCTGAATAAGTCTTGAGTGGTTTGGTTGTAAAATGACAAGGAACAGATGAAACTACAGATGAAACTACACAGATACAAATTTTGATACATGAGGAAGAGACAGTTTGCTCAGGGCTGCTGTCAGGCTCAGAGATACAAATATAATGTTTTTAAATTTACACGTTTGGAAAGTCACAGGTGAGGTGTTTATGTGCCTCTAGGACAATGGGGCAGGACTGGGAGCTTCTTCGGGTCTGTTTCGGTAAATTAACTCTGACATAAATCTTGAAAACTTATGTTATCTTTTGACACAAAGAGTTTGCATTTTTTAGCCTGGCCAGTCAGTCCCAGTATAATATTTTAATAGTTTTACATACAAAACTACTGAAAAGCAACAAAATATAGGGTAACACATTTAAGGTGAATGAATAAATTATTTGAGTATAAAATTTAAAAAGTTTAAAATTTAATATAAAATAACTATTTTGCAACTTGCATTCATAGGTTACAGATCTGCAACTATTTGAGGACCTTTTTTCATTCACACAGATATCATATTTTGTTTTAAAATTGTTAATCACTATGGCAGCTGTTCAAATTTTTCATCATTCTGAAAACCCATGGATAGGACTTTAGTTTGATGTATTCCAGATCTACTTCACTTGTTAATAAAAGTGAATGAGTCAAACTGGCCAGGCTAGTACTCTGCAAAACATAGCACTTAAGCATGGTTTGAGTGAACTTGCACACACATTTGAGTTTGTGTATATAGGACAAGGGTAGACATCAAAATAGACTTAGTTTCATGTCCTCAGTGCGTGTAGTAACCGTAATAGTCTACATCACTGTTGTTCTCATCTCCCGCGCGTGAAGGAGGGGAGTTTTCAGTACTGGACGCGTACGGAGAGACCCTTCTTTTCTTATTGTCCGAGACCCCACTTTCAAACAAACCTGAGTCCACCGAGTCAGCAGATTTGACCGACACTGGATCTAACCACGTCTCCCCTCTCACGCCGCCATCTTTGGACTTGTCCTGTTGCAAAGGTGAAGGGTGGGGCTCCAGCAGAGAAGAAGACACGTGGAGTCTTGGGTTCCCAGGTGATATTGAGGAAGACGAAGATGAAGAAGAGGATGATATTGGTCTGAACCAGCCTAAGCTTGGTGGAGGTTTACTAGAATGGCTTAGGAATTGGGGAGAAGGTCGATTTGTACCCCAGCCTGGCGTAGGAGTGCCTGATACTGAAACACTACCCGCCCCAAATGTGTGATCAGGGTAGTAGCTAAGCGGGTGATGCGCGGATGTTTGTAACGGGAAAGGCTTGTAGAAACCATTTGGAAACTCCCCTTCGTACGAGGAGGTGAAGTCAAGGCTTGGGGGTTGGTACCAGCGGCTATGGGGTCCCGGGCTTGAAGAAGAGGAGGGGTCTTTAGACTGTTGACCCATGCCAGTCAACGTGTCCCGACTGAAGAAGCGGCTTTGAGGCAGAGGGCTCATATACTGATCTGTGCGATGGTAGCCCTGAGGGGGGTAGCAGGTGCCCGCCAACAGCTGCTGGTTTTCGGACGGAGAAGGGGTAAGGCGGTCCGAGTCGGGAGGGGCGTATAACCTGTGAGGGACGAGGGGGAGAGAGGGAAGAGGGAGGAGGGAGGAAAAGAAGTGTTATTTCCTGTGCCATCTTGTACTCATCACACTTCGCTACCAACGCTTGTGATGTCCAAAGTAGTAATTACACGAGAGACAATATTTAAACTAAAGACACAATACACGGTGAGTGACAAAGATGTGGTATTACTAATCAGTGAGAAATTATCAGTTAAATATCTAATTAATATGTGTTTAATATTTTATCCTCTCTCTTACATTTTATTTCTGAACAGACTTAATCTTTTTTAAAGGTGCACTATATCACTTTTTTCATGGAGGGTTTCCCATATTAGAGATTTTTGAGATGTTATTGCTTAGCCTACAGTTTTCCCCAATATATCATTACATTTCTATCTTTCTCCACTGAGACAAGCAAATGACACCACCTGTCCATGTTACAGGTCATAGCTGTTATGTTTATTAATAATCTGTCTACATCTCCAAAGCTCAAAATGCTCTGTTCCAACTAGCGATGTCACAAAGCATTAGTTTTGGTGTTAACAGCTACCTTTTACCTTTTGTTCAGTAATGATTGGCAATTCCAGCACTGAAATTATCTAAATAATTCTAATGAAGTTGTTGGGAGTTTAAAAACACAGTGGAGCACTTCCCGTATTACCACATTACATCACAAGGTTTGATAGAAGAACTCAGCCTAAATATGCAGGGTTTGTGTGTTAAACATGTGTGAATGAAACAAAACACAACTCCAGGTCTGTTTGTGATGAAGAAACAACATTAAAACATAAATCAAACAATACTGTAATATTGGCCCTTTAACATTATTATTGCCATAGCACATAACAAACAAAAACATGTCTTTCTGAATGTCAGGTAGCAAACAACAAGAGCATACCAAAAAAACAAAAACTATACACTTGTTAATGACTTGACTTTACTTACGTGTCGTAATTGTCTCGGAAACCTTTAGCAAAGGGGTTATGGTCTATTTTCAGCTGAGTGATCTGTGTAGTAGGAACAGGAGGAGGGTAATGACAGACACAGACACAGAGGAGGCATAGGAAAAAGACAGAAACAAGAGAGGTCACCAAGCAATAATTAATCATCATACTATGCTATTTTTAGTACTTTACATATATAAAAGCATATCTGAAACTAGAGTCTAGGTTTACATATTTATTTGTGATTTATGAGGGGTATAAGTTTTCAACATCACTGTCTATAAGTAAACGGCAGAGGTCATTCTGGGTGAAGTGACACTTAAATGAACTTGGAGCATGAACTTGTAGCCGTGTGGACTGAGACATGTGGAAATTTAAATTAGTTTTTATACATTATTGACAGTAGCATGCATTAACCGCAGTCTCTATGTTAACACAGCAAAGGCATGAATCATTGAACTATAGCCTTATCAAGATATAAGCCTTAAGTAGATTTGAAATATTACATAAACTATGGCGATTTGATGCCTGTATAAAACTGTAAAAGAATAAGCGTTTTAATTAATAATAAATAACATGAATTGCAGTAAGAACATTTGTTTGATGCTACTAAATAAAACTGATATTAAATTTGGAGAGATTGTTGTATTGTGATTCTGTGCCTTTGATGCAGATATAATGCAGTATATTTAAAGGCACTCCGTCTACTTCCCCACCCACTCCTCCTATTAGTCAGCTCCAGCTCTGAATGATTGACAGGTGGATTTAGCCAATAATAGTGAAGTGTGAACTCTCAGAAGAAGCAGGTTTGATTATCTTTTAATTATCTATCTATTAATTAACTATCTATTTTAAACTCATTTTCAATACTAAGGAAACGGATCCATACTAGTTCAGATAACACAATGATAATTAAAAACACATTTCTTTAGCCCATAGAAAGTCATTTTCAAAACCAAATAGTAGTACTTCCTTTGATATTATAAGGTGGTCTAATGAAGCTCATCAGTGACAGCTTGCGCAGGTTCCGGAAGTAAATTTTCCATGCATTTTTCCCACAGACTTCAAAAAAACTTCAGATATTAAAGAGTTGAAAGACATCACAAAGGCTAAGCAGCTACGTGGGAACTTACATTCATAACGCTGTTGTCTTAGGTTCAAAAAGGCGGTAAAAAAGCGAGATTCTGCGAAATGTTTCAGGAAGAGATTTGAACTAAAATTATAGGCAATGTGGTCATTAGTTAACTGATTGTACCTGAGCAAACTTTCAAACTTAATTTTTTATTTTTTTTTGGAAAGTCTGAGAAAAACCGTGGTCACTGTTTTGATACCCATTTTAGTATCAGTTAATATTTGCTATTGATTTTTGACAGCCCACCTTTTAAGGCAACATAGCTGCTTAAATTGTGACAAAAAGGTTAGTTTCAAATGACTTATTAGATTGCTGATTATTGGTAAAATGTGCATTAAATTGTGTTGAATGCTTGTCTATGTTTGATAGTGGCTGCAGTGACTTACGTCTGCGTTTTGATAAGCAGTGACGGCAATGAACTGTGTTTCAGGAAACACAAACGTTTGGGCCTTGGACGAGAGGAACGGGTCCTCAGATCCATCCTCCTTCACTTCCACAATGTGAAGACGAGGCTGGTACTTGTGGAGCGACTGCAGCACCACCATCTGTATGACAATGAGTAAGTAACGTTAAAACATATTAAAAAATCACTGGTGCAGGTTTATTTGCACGGAACGTAAAGCTGCACTATGTAACTTTTCCTGTGTTTGGTCTGCCAACTACTTGTTTACATAGAATTTATTAAATTTAAATAATTTGTTTGATCAGGGACAATGCTCAGAAACATTAACCTTATACAATTAGTATATTATATTATAGAAGGTATACTGTTTACGCCACATATGGAGATGTTATTGCTTTGCCTGGAATGTTCCACAGTATGGCATTAAAGCTATCTTGCATTTATTCAATTACAGGTGCTTTTATTGCTAAAAGAATATGCATTATTACTGTGAGCAGATTTGTCTCTCCACAGAACTCACTGATAACTCATCTCCTACTTGTTTCCATGAATTTAAAGCTATACTGCGGAACATTCAATAAAAAGCAATTAACATCTCCATGGAGATGCCTCGACCAAAAAAGTTACACAGTGCACCTTTAAAGTAAAATAAAAAATTAATGTAATGAAAAGCGCTGCATGAGCTGAGTACATGAGTAGTCCAGGTTAAAAGTGCACTGCGCCACTTTTCTGGTGGAAGGTCTGCTATGGAGATGTTATTGTTCCATCAGAAAAGTTGTGCAGTGCCCCTTTAATAAAGATTCAATTGTATTATAATTTACTATATAATGCCAATCAAGATAATCAGAACACTTTACATTATCCATTCACATATATACACAGCAGTGGTGGTAAACTGTCTTGTTTTTTTGATAGAAAGGAGGCTGCCGATCTGTGTCACTCAAACCACCAACCCACTCACTAACACACATACACAAAGGAAGGTGAAAAGACTTGCTCAAGAATACAACATAAGTATACATTAGTTTGACAGAGAAACCATCAGCCTTTCTGATTTTGGGGGCTCTAACCCACTCCAATAACTATTCTGATATTCAGTCCAATACACTTTATTTATATAGCACATTTGAAAAACATGACGGTTTCCAAAGTACAGTATATTCACATTAGAAATTACTTTGTTGACATATTTTGGCTGCCAATATTGTAAATACATCTCCATTAACCCAAGCAGTTAATGTACAAAAGAAAACAAATGGATCAGTTTCCAAAGTGCTGCCCGGACAAATTAAGACAATAAAAGAGAGTAAAACATAAATAAAAACAATAAATGAAAAGAGTTAAAATGCATAAAGCTAAAAATATTGTAGTTGCCTAGTTTAAAGATTGAACGTCTGCCTATATGTAGTATATGTATTACCTGAGCCACATTATTGGTGCTGCCCTTGTTGTTGGTGAGTTTGAGTTTGCTGAAGGACACTTCTTGTCTCATCCAGTGGGCTCCAGTGTTGGGCGAATCTGGGTGCATGTACATCCGGTTTCCTGTAAGAACAATTATACAGGCAGAATATAAATTTCAAATACGTTTTAATGACAATAAAAGTAATAGGCCTATTTTGATGTATTATGATTCCCTTTTAAACTTGGCATGTTAAAGGTCCATTATTACGTGAAATTGACTCTTGTGAGCTTTAAGACATGTTATAATGTTGTTACCTCATCAGAAACATAGCTGGAGTTGTGTTTTGTTTCCTTCACACATGTTTGCGTAATTCTGTTTTATATAGTCTGTCTACATCTCCAAAGCTCAAAATACTCTGCTCCAACTTCATGTCATGAAGTGGTAGTTTTCAAGTTAACAGCTACATTTTAGCTTTAGTTCAGTAGAGATCGGCAATTCCAGGGCTGAACTCATCCAAATGATTCTAGTGAAGGTGTATGGAGTTTAAAAACACAGTGGAGCGCTTCCCGTATTACCACGTGACATCAAGGTGGAACAGAGTGTTTTCTGTTTGAGAGAAGAACTCAGCTTAAATGTGCAGGATTTGTGCGTTAAACATATGTGAATGGCACAAAACACAACTCCATGTATGTTTGTGATGCGGAAACAGCATTGTAAAATATATGGGTCCTTTAAAGTAAGGCTCTTTTTGCATCTACACATTAGAACACTTTTTAAATACAATGTCATTATCTGAGCAGGCTAAATTAAAATGATCACTGCATGTAATTCCAAAAAACTAAATATTTTTCTACTTTTTCTAAATATTAAATTTCTATATGCAGTTCTATTAAAAGGCGTGAGAAAAAACAATCACCACAATGACCTAGTAACCTCAACCCTATATAAATCTCTACTGAACATTACTGTACTATTAGGTGTAATTGTGCAGTCGCTTTACCACAGTTTCCACAGACACCTGAAAAGCGTGATGACACCTTTCTCTTTTAATTTCATTTGCAGAGATGATCAAAAAAATCTGAGGCAAAATTGTGAATGTCGGTTAACCTCCTTACGGCAAATGTGTGAAAAAACACTTAGGGAGAGAAAAAAAAAATCTAATCTAATCTAATTTGACAGATGCAGTTTAGAAAAATGGATTTTCGGTTTTAAACTTGTAAAAGAGATACCTGTGGTTACAGTGACATTAGCCTATAAGTTAAAGGCAAATAGAGGACATGAAATACATTTGTTGTACAGGAGAAATGTTTTTAAGTAGAATTGGTTGGTGTTGATTATTTTCAAATGTAGTTTTACCTGATAGCAATATACAGTAATAATATTAATCGTGATTATTCAGGTCTCAATATAAAAGTCAGAACTAAAAACTAATACACATGAACATTTTAGAAGTTAAATCACTAACTTCTAAATTTTAAACCTGTAAAACTGTTTACTTGCACCCATTTATTTGATTTTGATTACCTCTGCTTTTCCAATATTTTTGTGAAGCCACAGAAGCATTTAAGTTGATTTTAGACTCCACCACCAAAAGGACAGTTTTGCACAATCTCTACATAACCAAGAAGCACTCACACCCCCTAAAGTTTTGCAGGCTTGATTTTAACTTTATCTGCCATGTGGTAATAAAGGCTTTTCATTATTTTATACTTTTTGAGTCTTTCAGTTTTTTTCAACTTGGTCCCTACACTGAAGAGCTCCAAAAAGACACATCTCTACACATCTAGCACTCCTGCCCCCTAAAGTTTTGCTGATTTTAGAACCATGTATGTATATTCTTGGTGTATGTACCTGGCATGTTTCCTTCTGCTTTTCCACACTGGACCCATTTGCCTCCTTGGTACCTCCAGTGGTGCTGATCAGCCAAAACCACATCCACATAGACGTTATAATGAGCAGAAGGATCCAGAGCGCTGATGTTAAAGCTCAAGAACGGAAACATCCTCCTGCAAGAAACAAGCACTCAATTCAATACAAACTCAATGTTTAATTCATATGACATTTACATATTAAAGAGCTCATATTACACTATTTTCAGATCTATGTTATAATGTTGTTTCCTCATCGAAAACATAAAGTCTTTGGTTTGTTTTGTTACATTCATACATGTTTAACATAACTAAAAGCTCACAAGAGTCAATTTTGTGTAATATAGGATCTTTAAACATAGTACAACATAGCAAACATAGCATAGTGGGTTAATGAGGAAATTGCGCTGCTCAGTTTCAAAATAATACGTAATAGTATTTTTGACTTAAAGCTAATTAAATTAACCGTAAAGGTTCAACTTTCAACATCTCATTGCATATAACATATATAGGCCAGGGATTATCTGGGAGCTAATTTAAAGGTGCACTCTGTCCTCTTCCTGAAATGTTTCACAATATGGCCTTAAACTGGTGGTTTTATTGCTTAAAAACAGCTTGAAAAACATACAATCCTACTGGAAAGCGAGCTTGCCTCTCCACAGATAAAACCTGTAACTTAGCCTGATAGCATTTCCTGGTTGGAGATTTAAATTCATACTGTAGGACACTCAAAGTTACATAGTGAACCTTTACATACAATTTGAGTAAGAAAAAAAAAGACACTCAAAATGTATACACTCTTCAATAAATTCAAACAAGACACAGGTTTGATATTTTACTGAAATTTTACTGAATATTTCAACCTATATTTGTTATTATATTCAATTGTGATGTGAGAGCTACTGTGTCCAAATCATTCCCTTGTGGATCAATAAAGTTTGTCTAAGTGTAAGTCAAACCTATTTAGGGATTTTTAGGTCAACTGTTAGCCCAATGTACCTAACATTATAACAAAACAAGGAAAATGGTAATTCATGTATTATTATTTTTTGTTTTATATTTTATTTTAAATATATTTGGGCACTGACAGTATTCTAGGCCAAACAGATTATTATTGATTTACAGACACTTCCTTTCTACACAGACTGGAGCAGCAGAGTTAAAGCGGTGATGTTGGGGGCAGGGTGACAGGGCGCGAGAGCAGGTGAATATTTAATACAGCTCTTAATAAAAGATGCCCGGCCGTGTGTCCTGATTGGGGCTTTACATGTTGGACTTATTTTGATCCCAGATTCCTTCAGTGAGAGCGGGTAACAGGGAGGTCAGGAAATCCTATGGGTGCACAGCTGGGTGGCTCAGAGTTCAGAGACATAGATATCTACTCTGTACTACCAGGAAACAAATGCTAAATAAAATTCTGTTGAAATCATGCAGTATATTTAATGTATTTTACCATTACTAATACGATACAAATCGCTTCTGTTGTTGTGTCCTGACTTATAACCTTAAAGGTGCACTGCGTAACATTTCTAGTGGAGGGTCCCCCACCTGATGTCTCCATGGAGATGTTATTGCTTTGTCTAGAATGTTCCATAGTATAGATTAAACCAATCTATCACAAAGGAGACAAGCGGGTTACAGCATACATTACAGATCATATTTGTGGACAGTCCCCCCTAATCACAGAAGGAATTTTGTATTTTTGGAACATTCCAGGCAAAGCAATAAGATAAGATAAGATAAGATATGCCTTTATTAGTCCCACAGTGGGGAAATTCCAGTGTTGCAACGCACAGTTCAAGAACAGCAGGAAAATGGTAACATGCAATAAAAACAAGATAATAGATAATGGCTAAGAAATAATTTTAAAATAGACTTAAAAATAGACTCTAATGTAACACACTGTTTCGGTGGAGCAAAAATATAAAATACCAGAAAAACTATTATGTACAATAAAGAATAATAGAATAAATCTCAGTAAAGTGACTTCAGTATATTATAATGTTATTTACAGTAATATGACTATGTTAACATCTCCATGGAGACAAGCAGGTGCCTGACCCTCCACCAGAAAAGTTGCACAGTGCACCTTTAAGTTGTCAGCACATTCAAATAACTTGTCTAATTTTTTCCTTTATCTTGATATACTCTTAAATATGATAAATTAAGTGCCGTTATAAGGGTTTAATTGATACTAAGTCCTTGTCCTCAGTCTGGTTTTCATTTCGTGTACTAGCATTTTTGTTTGGATTATACCAGGGCTGTCCACATTTTTTCACTGAGGTCCACATATATTAACATAACAGATAACATTAAAGCCACAGTAAAGCATACCGATACATACAGTAACATGAACTTGTGGTGCACTCTGGATCTATATGAGCTTTAATGAACAAGGGCAACAAATTTAGCTTCTGACCTGTCAGGTTTACCCCAACGGCTCCTGAGGCTATGAGGCATTGGACTGGAAACTTTAGTCATGTGACCCAACCAATACAACCAATACCCATTCAAGTGTTACATCACAACATCAACAACACAGAGAAAACCATGAAAGTGACATAATGATATCAGGTTTACCTCGCAACTGTAAACAATGTCATACAGCAATAAATATCTAGATCCCACAACAAAATATGTAAATTCAAAATGCTAAGATTATTCATTAAGATTATTTTTTAAAACTAATCAATATACAAAAAACTGTAACACAAACTTTCTGAACACTTCAAAGTATCAGCAAAAAGAGCATCTGCGTATTTGTTAATTTGAGGGGGTTTCTTCTTGTAACTTAGCAAAAAAAATATTATAGATTTTGATACATATTTATTACAAAGGTGGGTTAATAAACCGGCTTTAAATGCATAATGCTTCTGTACAAACTAGGGTTAAGTAAGTGTTTAACAATGTGCCTAAAGCTCACACTTGTGACCACCAAAATGAATCTGATTTATATTCCGTGGTTCTCCCTGAAGCTTGTTGGTCATTTAGTGGTGCAAAGCTACCGAGGTGTGTAAATACTGGAGCTGAAGGCTACAGCTAACAGGCTAATGTGCTAACTCCTACAGGGGATGTCCTTTTAGGTTCTGACAAAAACAAATACTTTGGAAAGAGATTGTATGTAGTAGGTACTGAATGATGGCTCTGTTATAATGGAATGACCAATCTGTATTCATAATTTTAAAGTTGGTATAAGCCAAACCTGAAGATTACTAAGGGGGCCTGTGTGAGATTTATTTATTTTTTTCCCAAAATGAGTAAAGTGTGGTCACGAGCCTGGATAGACAGACATTCGGTGACTATGCAAAATCAAACTGAGAATCACTACATACTTTGAAGCAGAGCGTGGCCCCATTACGACAAGAAAACTGAACACTGTCTTAGATACAAATACTACATTATGGCCACACATATAAGTTTATGAATAACAAATGTGTAACTGTTGGCATCGTATGTCTGAGTTTCTACATCTCTGTCCCCACAGTAAAACAAATCGTGCTCACAGTGTTCCCAGTTGGGTCTTTTGGCTACACGGCGAGTCCTGTTTTACAATCAATCATAGTTCTCATAGTGAAACACAAGCACGACTGCAGATCTTTAGTGCCTCGAAAAGAACAGGTGAAAAGGCTCTTCTTCCAGCGCTAATACGAGTGAAAGCAGAAACTAGGCCCAGGCAAAGGCTACACCTACACTTATGGAAACGCTGAATAAATGAATTTACCAAAAAGAATATATTGCAAGAGGATTAAAATAAATTCTTCTTCCCACTCCTTTTTGGGCAATTTTTTGGCTGTTTTTCTTGTTTCTTTTGGTACTAATATGGATGATACTATGTTCCATTGTAAAAGAATGTTAAATGTTTACTTGCCCAAAATACATACATGAAATTAAAAAATATAATAAATAACCCAATAAAATCTTGGTCAATATTTACTGTAGGAACATTATGCCTTATTTGACACCAGTCTCTTGGTATTTTTGCCACTTATTTTGAATTTATTATTACTATGTATATTTTTTGCTCTTTGCTATTATATTATATTGTGATGTGTGAGCTACTGTGTCCAGATAATTTCCCTTGTGGATCAATAAAGTTGTGGATCAATACATTTTTCTGTACTACAATAAGACTTGTTGAATAGTTGAATAAATGACTTCTAAGACTCATTACAGAGACAAACTATTAGTGTGTTTCATTTCTCTATAACTATTACACATTTGGGATTATTCTGATTTATGGTTATTTTGTCAGTGGCATAAATTATAAATTAGTTTAAATATTATAATTTATCGTTTATATTTTCTTCAGCCTCTAAACCAGTAATTACCAATACCAGTTTCTACAGATTCATTGAGTTTTTAGGAGAAATCATAACTTATATGAGGGGAAATCAAAGAAAACACAACAAGGGAGGCATTTACATGTGTGGGTGGGTTAGAGACAACACAGAGATGCTAGCCTAGCATGCAGATAGAGGCAGATCCGTGGTTAAAGTGGTGGAGCAGTGCAGAACTACAGTAGCGCTAAAAACTGTTTGACACTTTACTAAATGTGAGAAATGTAGCCACAAATGTACTCTGAGCTGATATAAAGATATGATAAATACTTATATACTATTCTGTTTAAGATTGGCTGATTGTTGCCACAGTACACAGACCCATATCTTCTCCAGACACTGTAAAAGTTTACCACATAGTAACGTATTGTGAGTAATGCAATGAAAAACGCAATTTAAAGGTGCACTGCGCAACTTTTCTGAATCAGGGTCCACTACTTACTTGTCTCCATGGCAATGTTATTTCTTTCCCTGGAATATTCCATGGCATGACTTCAAATATTTCTATCTAGCGTTTATTCATTACAGGTGTTTCTATTGCTCAAAAATATAATAATTCCTAGCGGCGACTCTCCACAGATCTGAGCTGTAATGTAGTGTAGTGCTGTAACCCGCTTTGTCTCCCACTGATAGATAAGGTTTAATGCTGTGGAACATTCAAAGCAACATTTCCACGGAAATAACAGTCGGCGCTCCCTGCACTAGAAATGTGCACCTTTAAAGACTGAAATTAAAATGTAAAAATACTACACAATTAAAATATGTTTTTAGTTTATTTTATATAATACATGTACGACACTGAATATTTAATGTTTCTGTCCAGTATTTTGTAGCTCATATTGAAGTAGTGAGCTTCATCTTATTTTACTCCTCTTTACCTGAAAATGGGATAATAAAGCATAATTTGCACATGTGGATATGATCAACCAATACTGTGCCTTTTTAAACTAAATACTGTAGAAATATGCTCAAAGGATGTGAGTGTTTAGTCATTCTGAGAGACACAGAGGTGGTGACATTTAAAATATCAAAATCAGGTGTGTGGCGAAGGGGAAGAGAACAGATTACAGCCCCAGTGGAGAGATGGAGAGGTGGGAGGGGTCTCTTCTACATGAGCGACCAGGGATTGAGACAGACAGGAGTTTTCCCCAAGAACAAGAAAAGCTGCTCATGAAATTACATTGAGCAATTTCAGTGTAATTTCATGTAAGACCCCAGATTTAGGTTTTAATAATTATACTAATAGGCAAATGTACTTTTAAATACAGAATAATGGGGTATTTAGCTGCCAGAATGGTACAAAATCCCATAAATAATCCTTATTGAATTACAGGTCTTTTAATTGCTCGCAAATATCTTGAAAAGATGCATTCTATAGAGCAAGTGGGCTTGCCTCTCCACAGATCTGACCTCTAATTTGATCAAGCGGTGTCACCTATCTGTCTCCATGATGAAAAAAGCAATAACTAGACCACTGCACATTCATTCAGACCTATCAAATATTATTCAATTCATTTTATTTCATGATAAGAAGAAGTGCTGGTCAGAAGTGACACTATTTTCTGTGGAAAATGACATACATTAACAGCTGAACAGGATGTCATGCTGTTAAAATGTTAAAATAGTTGCAGTTCTGCTTTCATGATGCAAAATATCAAAAGACAAAATATTTTATCGTTCTTTTCTTCAAATACAGTTCCTAAACGTCATAGTTGTACCTCGTGAGTATATATTTTTATCTATGGACACCCACTCTAATCTCTCTATGACTCCTGGAAATAACCCCGTTATTAGACATTCATAATGGAATTAATCTTGTGTCCTGTTTCAAAGTAATAATATATGATTGGCCAACTGCATGCATACTGGTATTAATGTTGTCTTATGTGTTTGATGGTGGCATTTTTGCAATCATTACATTTCTCTGAGTGAACCTGTGTGCTCAGTGAAGCAAGACACATACTACGCGTATGTGTCTTGCTTCACTGAGCACACAGGTTCACTCCATCCAGTAATATCTCAAGACAATCAGTTTACAAACAACTTTCTAATTTTATTGTACAAGGCCAGATCATGATCACATGCTCGGTCATTTTTTGTGTGTTTTATATTTATATTCACCTGTCTAGACAACTCTTGACCCCCCATGAACTTTGATTATCTTATGACAGGTCTAAGGTGATAAGCCACCTACACAGTGCCTCTCAGTGCAGATGTGGCTATGGGCTACTCCTTTATGCTACAGCGGTCTGTCTTTCTCAGCCTTAGATTTCAAAGCTCAGGTGTGGTACAAGCACAAAACATCTGAGAGATCTGACAGGCAGAGCAGCCATTCTGCTGCTGGTGCAGGCTGCAGAAAAAAGACTAGCCTTTACTTCCTACACTTCAAAGGTGTTTCACCCCAGCCTGGCTAAGGGCTCACTACTGTTTGACCGGGTGTCTCTCAGACTTGTATTTTGAATAAGAATCTGTCTCCTCAGTTTTAAAATAGGCCAAAAAATATAAACAGAAATATTATATATATACATTTTTTTAAATCTTTCTAACAAAGTTGGTCAGAATTTATAAAGGATGTGAAAATTCAAAACACAACGTTTGTGGTTTTACTTTTATTTTGCAGGTGGAAGGATAACACCTCTGCATGCTTTTTGCCATCACCGGAACACTTTTGGATAGGTGTCGGTTTAATGCACGCTAGAACTAAATAAAAACGTGTTTGTTAAAAATCATAAACTAAAGTCGGGATATTGAATACAGCCCAGCCACTCTACATAACCATCGTTGCGTGCTGTGCGTAAAAGTTATTTATCGATCATTTTACATCCGGAATAACATTTATTGTTGTTTTGATGCAGGTTGAAAGTCAAGTCGCGTCAGTGGACATATCAGTGTCCTATAATGTGACAGCACGCGTGTATTTTGTGCACAGATCCGCACCATGAGAAACTATCGCCTGAAACCTTCTGTCAAACTCAAGTGTGTCGTATTAGTGAATTAATCCCCGTCGACGTGGCGCGGGCGTAATGCGCAGTGACCCACGCAGGGCCCCAGCAGCGGCGTCTCTTTCCTCCCCACCCTCTGGAGAGAAGTGCGCGGCGAAACTCATCTTGTTATCAATATTTTAAAATGTGGCATTGAGACGGAAGACTTTTATACAAGAATTAAATATATTTTTAGATGAAAAAGTAAAATTTGGAGAAAAGCGCGATTGTATCAGGAAAGATAGTCTTTGGGCCTATTGTAAATGTTATATTTATATATTAAAATAAAGTATTTTTGACAACCAAGATTGTGCTTAAAATATTCCCCATTGACCGGATGCAGTGAGAACATTAATTTAGGCTATTTAGGCCTATTTAAAAGTTCTTATAAATGTCTTATTTGTTATTAAAATGATCAGATAAAACGCACGGCGAATGCTTGATTAAGCATTAGGCATTCCAATAAATAAACTGATCAATATTTTAACATTTTGATTTAAGCGGGAATGTCCAGGCTCGTGTGTAATTCCAAAGGCCCCAGTCTGAGTGAGGTGCAGGTACGTGGGAGCTGAACGGTGACGAGAGTACGGAGGCGTCACACGTTTTCTCTGCTTCTGATCCAAACATCTCAAAGTAAAGGTTTGAGGCACACTTTTGGCTAGGCCTGCCTTTTGTTTAAGCACAATTTCGATTATAACAAGCTTTTTCAGAATTAGCCAACAGTTTTCTCTTGTGCGTCCACAAAATAAGAAATTAATATGAACTAAAAGAACTTGAACGATGACTGACCAAATATTTGCAATATTATGTTTAAATCTTGTGCATAAATTGTGTAATATTTTATTTACCCTGCTGTCTGCTTCTATGTTACATAGCCTACTTCATAACTGATCTATAATGATGGCAATTGTAGACTATTGCTATTTGTAATTTGCATATAAATATTAATATATCAATCAACTTCAGAGAATCCGCTGCTCTTATAAATAGGCCCAATGCACGTGGAAAGTAAGAAGTTGCTATTTGGACTGGAATAAACTGCACATATTTTTTGGAAAAGTGACTAACTGAGCATAATCTAAAGCCTACAGCTCTTGGACCGTGGCTCTTGCCTCTTACCTGCCCTGTTTAGTGATGATCATCTCGGTCTGAAACTTGTGGAACTTGGCCCATAGCGGGTAGTTATTGAGCAGCGCCTGCGTCTTTCCGCAGACCTGCAGCCCCGGTAGCGGATAGAGCGGCGGCCGCGGGAAGCCGTGCTGGAAGCTGGTGGAGTATTCAGGCGAAGAGGGGTGGTAAACGTCTTTGCCCCCTGTTGAAAACCCGTCACCCGGGGTAGGAGCGGGAATGTACCCCTGCGCGTGTGCCGCTATCCCAGTCCTCCGCACTTCTCCGTACGGACAGCTACTGAGGGACTGAGCGTAAAAACGGGTGGGCTGCCCTCCGTAGCCACCCACAGTTTGTTCTGAGTGAAAGGGCAAAGTCAGCGCGTCCTGTCCGCTCTGGACTCCGTCCGTGTAGTAAAAGCGGGGCTCCTGGATGCCCATCTTGAAGTCGCTTAGGTCCTTCCCGCCGCGGTGCAGGTGAAAGTCAGCCGGACTCTTCCCGAAAGTTTGTGTTTCAGTTCCATTCAACATGCTGAGGTAAAGGTTCCCGCCTATGCCGCCCATTTGCAGCTTCGCCTTAACTTTGACACTAATGGCATAAGTTTATCGTCCAGCGCAACACACTCAGAGAAGCACTTTCTGTCACTACAAACGCCTCGCTACTGTGGGACCCTCACTCTTCACAGTGTTCACTTCAAATCAGACACCGTGTCACGTGGTGCCTGATGTCCGGCTGTTATTAACTCTGTCCTGGTTTGAGACAGTGGTGAGTCCGATACATGTCCCACTGAGTGATATATACATTTGTACGTGGTGATATTTTGGAGGTGTGTCTGCGGCGGAGCAGCGCAGAGATAGGCTCCACTCATGACAGAGCCAGCCCCTGGTTCAGCGCAGTGCTCTGAGTCAGAGCACCTACAGACTGCTTATTTGTGAAGTGATCCAACATGCACAACTATTAGGAAATATCTCAACTATATGTAGATTCGGGTATCAAGCAAAACATTTGTAATATTTTATATTTGCGTAAAATCCTAAGAATCAACCCGTGCATAAACCTTTATTCTTCTTATTTATTGTTTCAGCTCAGTTAGATACTGATAGGAAAATAGAAACAATACTCTCATGTGCTATATAAAAATACATCTGATCTTATTTAGCAGCCTGTTTGAGAATTTAAAAATGCATCAAAACTGTCACATAATAAAACAAAATAACCAAACAAGTAACAGTAACATCATATAATCTTAAAGGTGCACTGTGCAACCTTTCTGACAGGGGAGGAGGGTCTGCTACCTGCTTGATAAATGCATATGATCCTAAAGAAATAGGTTGAGTTTCATATTTAGTCGAACGTCTGTAAGCTTACTCACTTTCACAAAGCCTGTCTCTGATTTTAAGATGCCCCCGTGCAGAGTACTGTCTGGTATAGTCATGTGGGATGAACAGAAACCGCTGTGGAGTGTGTCAAGGTTCATCTCAGCTCTTTAAGGCCTCTTATCTTGTTTGGTTTGTCACTTTTGGCCAGGATATAAAAGCTCGCCCTCTGGTATTAATACATGTGTTGTAAATATAGCCACATACACATACAATAATAAGCGAAATCCCTCCAGCACAGGTATAACATGGATATACCCCTCAACACTGTCACTGCCCTAATCTCATCTCATTTCCTGTTTCTCTTGTAGCAAGGTGAGCTCACAAGGGCAGCAATGAAATCATCTGGGTTGACACTGGTATTGTGAGAGTGGCCACCGAACAGGCCCTTACTCCTGTCTGCCCCGAGCCTCTGGACATCACCTTCAGAGGGACAATCAAGTCTCATTTACTGCTGCTACTGTCATTAGCTGGTCACATGTACGGTTTTATATGTATATGCAAGGCTGCGATAAGCCAGGGAGTGTGCTAATAGTGTTTAAAGGTGCACTGTGTCGCTTTTCTGGTGGAGGGTCCGTCAGATGCTTTTCTCCATGGAGATGTTATTGCTTCATGTGTAATGTATCGCAGTATGGTATCTAACCTTTCGATTTTCATGGAGACCAAACTAGACCAAGTTACAGGTCAGATCTGCAGAGAGGCAACCCCCCCTCACAGTCAGAGCTATAAAACCACCTTTAATTTAAGGAATGTAAGGCATACATCATACTGTGGAACATTCCAGGCAGAGCAATGATATATCCATAGAAACAAGCAGGTGACGGGCCCTCAACAAAAAAGTTACATCGTGCACCTTTAACTTTAACTAAATAAACATGATTCAAATATACAGTACTTCATCAGCTTTGAGTCTGGATTTTAAAAGTAGGTATTTACACGCTATCCCATTATGCCTCCTTATCCATATCTGTTAAAACAAAACAGTTAACAGTTAAAATAAAAATAATTAAATAAATAATTAAATAAAATGAATAGAAAGAAAGGTTTAAGAAAGATTGAGCCAAAACTAAATCAGTTCACTTTCTAATGATCTTTGACATTGTCTATAAAACTTAAAGGTGCACTGCTCAACTTTACTGGTGGAGGGTCTGTCACGCCACCTGCCTGGCTCTATTGGTTTACATAGAATATTCCAATGTATGGCATTAAAATGATCAGTCTTCATCAAGACGAGCAGGTTTTTTTTAAAGGTATTTTTGAGGCATATAAAAAACTATAGTGAATATAATGCTAGAGAGATACTATACCTTCAACACTAATGGAAAATTCTCTGCAAACTAATCACATCTCCATAGAAACAAGCTGCCGGTGTATCCTCCAACAGAAAAGTTACACAGTGTACTTTAAAAAAAAATACAAAAAATACAGTTGACCAGTATGCTCCAACTAACACAATAGTGCTAAAATAACATCTTAGCTAAAAGCAGAAAACTATCAAATTAAACAAAAATAAATGTTGTCTACTTAGTGCCAGTATTGCAGGACTGGCAAACCAAAGCTTGCCCTCTTGCATTGTGAGTAAGTCTATCCGAGTGTGAGAAGTTATAAATAGGGGATTGTAATCTCTCTCACTATCAAAGACACAGCGGCCGAGTGGCACTGCAACTGGACCCTGATGTAAAATCTTGATGGTAGTACAGTAATGTGGTTAAAGGGAGTGTGTTTGTCTGAGATACTGCTCCAGAGGGCCCATGGATTATATATGTGATAGACAGGTTCATCGGTGCACGTCTCAGCCTGTCTTCATTATCAGCATCCTACCACTTAATTTAATCAAAGCCAGACTTGTCACTGAAACTTCATTACAGAGTTAACGGATAAAATATCATGGCTTGATAACAAATTCTATATTATATATACATGAGAGTCTGCCAGGCCTATTGTCAAGATATACATTTTTGTCTCTCCCTACTCTTAACCCCTCATATTTAGATCTGTCATGTCTAATGTAGTGTACAGTATGGGTTGTCTATATTACACAACAATCAGGCACAATGACTCCCTGCCCCAAATTAAATAAACATGTGTAGTGTCATTTTTCTATCGTAACACATAGTCTCTACTGAACAAAAGGTAAAAGGAGCTGTTAACTTGAAAACTACCACTTCATGACATCACAAGGTGGAGCACAAGGTGAGCATTTTGACCTTTGGAGATGTAGACAGACTAATAACTAAGTGTTACTCAAACATATGTGAATGAAACAAAACACAACTTCATGTTTTTGATGAGGTAACAACATTATACCGTGCCTTAAAGCTCACAAGAGTCAATTTTGTGTAATATAGAACTTTTAAGGACAAATTCTCCCCTTGCTGCTTAATATTTCTCAGATGACATGATGAAGAGATAATCTGGTATTCTCCTCACCTGTCAGTAGTCATAATTTTATGGCAGATCAGTGTACCTTAACTGGTCCTTCTAATTCTGCAGTTCAGAAGCCCCCAAATGAAATCCAACCCAGTTCTCTCTAACCAACATCATGTCTGCAATGTTCACTATGCAAAAGTTATATACGCTTGTTGTAAAAAGTCACATATTTGTAATTTGTTCACAAAAACATCACAGAACATTTGTCCAAACACTAAAAATGTGAAGCGTGTATTATCTGGTTTAGTCACTCACTAGTGTTTTATGGTTTTCCGAGACCCTTGGCCACATACCCCCCCTTAGGACCATAAATATCAGTGTCTTGACATTGCTCCGATGTGGGTGGGCATGGAGGGCTGTCACAGAGTTCACAAATCAAAGTCAGAGTACAGGCTGAACTACAGTTTTCATTTCAGCTGAACCCTAACATGAGCAGGCCATTTAAAAATATGACATTATTATCAACCCACCTGACAGTTATATGAGATTTATCACTAGCAAAGAATCAAGGTCAATGTATGTTCATAGGGAGAGTTATGGATGATAAAATTATAGGTGACGATGTCTCACTACAGCATTTGGGATGATCTTATTTGCAAGTAATTTCAATACTTTCTGTAAATTAATGCCAGGGCTAATATCCGTCCATTCACTCCCATATTAATTAACTATGAGAATTGTAAAGTCATCAGTTCATCTTCTTATTAACGTCTAGAATGTTCTTTAATATAGCATTGAACTTTTATATACTGAATGCATTCATATGCAGGTGTTATTATTGTTCAAAAATACAGTGAAAAAACTTCTTACTCTCTTCTTACTCTCCACAGATCTGACCTGTAACTTAGCTTGGTCGCATTAAAATAATAATAACTCCATTAATTCAGAAACAGAGTCATCAATTGATCTTATCAGCTGAACCCTAACTTGAGCAGGCCATTTAAAAATATGACATTATCATCAACCCAGGAGACAGTTATATGAGGTTTATCAAATCAAGGCCAATGTATGTTTTTAGGGAGAGTTCTGGACAGTAAAATTAGGCAAAGATGTCTTACTACAGATGACATTGATTGGAGAATGAATGAATTGTAAAGCAACTTTGAAAAGCTCATAAATCGGAGCTATAGGTTAGTTTTTTTCATTATCTGATTTTTTCCATTTATTTGAGAAAAATTCATCTTGCCTCAGTCCAGATATTAACGTCGTATTGTAGGAATAATTAGGATCATATTGTATAAGGCAAGTGAGGATAACGTTTGATCACTGCACATAGTAATTTAAAATGTTATATTTGAACTAACCGTAAAAATCAAGTACTGTGCCTTTAAGGTCAAAATACATTTCTAATATGAGCAAATGTCACTTGAGTACGCAGTTTTATTTAGAAAACGCACAAACAAAGTAATAAAAAGTAAATTAATCCTTATTAACTTCCCCATCTAATTAGGCTACAGCCATTCTTCACAAAAAAGTCTTCCTTGTTCATAATTAACACAGCATATGTTTATTCAAATCACTTCTCGATGTGTGAAAGAGGGCTCACGGAGGCGCCACCCACTGAGGCTGTGAGTGCAGAGGGAAGCTGAATTAAGTGCAGAAAAGTGGAGATGAAGAGATCCGAAATGTAGCACTTAGAACTTGGCGGTATTCTCACCTGATAGCTCATGAACCCTTTGGTGAAGTGCAAATGTATTCCTGAGCAACCCCAGAAACAAACAAGCTGCCACTTCCTTTCGCCTATAATTAGCTGGTAATCAATGCTGGCTGAGTTTCTGTGCAGTCAGACGCCCCAGCCATAGACGGGCAATACTAGACCCCTGGCTGTACCTTTTGCCCCTCTCACATGTCGATCTAACATAAAGAACCCACACAAAATGGCACATCAAATAATATTGATTGTCTATTAGTATCATATGGCAATTGGATGATTTTATATTGTGGATAAGATTACTTAAACTCTAAAAAGAGAGGATGGCTGAAAATACTGAATACGAGAAGATGATGGGGAAGAATGAAGCCATGACTGAAAATTGGGATAGTTTTTGTTTACATGTTTGGACAGTCTAAATGTCTAAATATTGAAATGTTTATGTTACTCCTCACTGTTTTCCTTTCTGTATTACCACATAACATCACAAGGTGGAATACAGTGTTTTCTGTTAGAGAGAAGAACTTAGTCCAAATATGCAGGGTTTGTGTGTTAAACATGTGAATGAAACAAAACAGAAAATAGAATGTTCCACAGTATAGCACTGCATTTTTATATCTTGGATGTATTCATGTGCAGGTGTTGTTATTGCTCAAAAATACAGTGGAAAAACTTCTTACTGTCTTCTTACTCTCCACAGATCTAACAGGTAACTTAAAGGTGCACTGCACAACTTTTCTGGTGGAAGGTCCTCTACCTATTTGTCTCCGTGGAGATGTTATTGCTTTGCCTGGAACGTTCCATGGTATGACATTAAACTTTCCCATCTAACATTTATTCATTATGAGTGTTTCTATTGCTCAAAAATACAATAATTTCTTCTGTGAATGGGGAGACTCTCCACAGATCTGAACTGTAATGTAGTGTAGCACTGTAACCCGCTTGTCTGCCTTGTGATAGACAGGTTTAATCTTTACTGTGGAACATTCTAAACAAAGCATGTTATGCTGTGCAGTTTCAATATAAATAACTACATTAATTCAATTCAGTTCATTCAAATATTTTTTAAGCGTCATCAATTCATCATGTAGATCTTTGGACAGAAATAGAATACATAAAATAGTTATTCATAAGTGTCTTCTTCTTGTCACATTCCCGGTAGTGTGAGTTTTTCATTGAATCGTCCATTGGCACTGGCAGTGTTGTGACCCGTCAGGCACTTGTCACTTTCTCCAGAGCTTGTTTAAGAGGGGAGGAGTGTGATGGAGGGAGGAGTGTGATGGAGGGAGAGTAATGGGCCAGCCTGCTCTCTCTGCGTGCCCTATGAACCTTTGCTAACCCCCATAAACATGAGCAGGACAAGGCAGACGCTATAGTAGCATACCTAAGCCTAACTAACCTACCTAAGTCTTACTATATTACCACTTAAGCCATGTATGTATTAGCATAACTTATTAGCATTAGATTTGCAATATATTCTTTGTTTTCATTGGATTCCGTTAAAGGTGACATTCTGAAGACCTTTAAAATTGCCAATTTATATGGCAACAGTATTAATTTTGCATTTATCCGAAACTCATGCATATTCCAGGCAGCTGGTTTGTAGCCTATAAAATAACAGTTCCATACACTAAGCAGACAGAAGGCCTTTTTAGATTAAGGTTACGATAGATTGATAAATCAAAAATATTATAGTTTTATGTTGCTATGAAATGTTGCAGATTACAACTTGAAGCAACATTCATTAATAGAATATAGACTGCCACTACTGTCATGTCACAAGTTCACAAGTTATCTGCAGTACTTTTGGTCTTTTGTTGGAGGAAATGAATGCAAAATGTTATTATTTGATTGCTGGTAAACAAGTGTCAGCAGGACTGTGTAAATACATTAAATTAACTATAAAACAGGATTTGTCTTTTATTAAGACAGTCACTTACAATTTGCACACATAGATTTAATG